>JACEFO010001770.1:1308162-2616324 GCA_015342445.1 Digitaria exilis | reverse complement strand
CGTGGATCTCGCCGGGGCCGCTACGGAGCCTGACCCGCCGGCGGGCTACGTCGTCAGCTTCGCTCGTTTTCATGAGCGGGGCTTCGGCGTTCCGGTGGGGAGGTTTATGTGGGCGCTGTGCTTCCACTACAAGGTGGAGCTGCACAACTTCTCGCCCAACGCGATTGCAGGCGGCGGTGTTCGTCGCCGTCTGCGAGGGCTATCTGGGCATCGAGGCCCATTGGGACCTTTGGTGCCATCTCTTCATCGGCGAGCTCTTCTCGGAAGAGCGTCTCCAAGGGGGTTCGTCGCCCCGTTCGCGCCGGCGGCCTGGTGTCCAAGTTCGGAGGAGCCGCAAGGACCTCTAGCATCCCAAGCTCCATGGTTTCCAATAACCAGGACTGGGACACAGGGTGGTTTTACCTCCGCAACGACGGAGGACATCTGCCGTCCCTACACTGGCCTGCCTGTTGACTGCAGAAGCAGGACGACTGGCACTTCGGTGTGTCGCCGCCGTCGCGGAAGAAGAAGCTCGACCCGCTGGTCGAGCGCTCCAACGCTTCGAGGCTCGGCTCACCGCTGGTGGTGGTCATCGCCAACTTCCACCGGCGGTGGGTGCTTCCCTTATGCGACGGAGGGCTCCGTTGCACCAAGATGACTCCTGACGCCGACCTCACCGGCACGGTGATGCGGCGGAGCATTGCCCGTTGCCATCCGCCGCCGTTACGGCGCGGCGCGCCGTCGACAAAACTGCAAGACGACCCGTGGGTGGTACGATGCGGCCCGAGGATGGCTACCGTGAGCCTCGTACAGTGACCTCGATCTTCGTTTTTGCTTTGTTTTCTTCTTGTGTTTCTGACCTTGCGAAATGGTGCCTCGCAGGGGTATCGCTGTGTTTCCATTACTTCCAAGCCTGTCCTGGGACAAGGTGTCAACCCGCCTCGCCGAGAAGGCGAAGAGGCCAAGGCCAGAGGGAGGCTCGGCGGCAGCGGAGGACCGCAAGAGGAAGACGCTCGAGCGGAGAACCGCGAACGGGAGAAGCGGGGCTCTCGCCGCTCCCACGCCGGAATCTTCCACCGATCCCGATGGATCTGATGGAGACGGCGGGGCGAGGAGCCCATCTCCGTTCGAGCTTCGCATCGGTGGGCCCGCCCCCCGCTGTGGCGTCTGGGGGTGGTGGCGAAGAGGTCGTCGACCTCGGGACAACCGCCGTCGGACCGTGGTGCCCTCCACCGAGCGGTCCGTCGGATGCGCTACGGCTGTTCCCGAGGAAGCTCCAGGGCCGAGGCGAGGTCCCCTGTCCGTCGACCGGCGTGGGGCCTAACCTCTGAGGGTCCATCGGGGACAAGCACCGGCTGCCCTCTGAGGAACCTCAGGGTGGAGGCGAGGCCTCTGAGCGGCCCGACGCGCGTCGAGGAGGCCCCGGCCATGGGCCAGAAGCGAGAGGTCCCCAAGTAGAGGCTGTCGACTCTACGAGGGGCGAGAAGGCCTCGAGGGCGACTCCCTTCAAGGGGAACACCGGTTGTCTCCGCGGGAGGCGAGGCTTCGAGGATAGGCCTCCTCAAGGGGAAACCGTCGTCTCCGCGGACGACGAGGCCTGGTGGCAGCTCCCGTTCCGGCCTCGAGGCAAAGCGAAACTCCCCTTCGTGCGGTAAGTTTCTTTGTTGCTTGCTTGAACTGTTGACGTTCGTTTTGTCTCTGACACGAGCTCTTTTCGTGTCGCAGTCGATCTGGGGGGCGGAGCTACGCCTTCCCTGCATGGCCAACCAAGGCCTAAGATCGGTGCTAGCTCGTCGCCAGCACCCGTCCTCGCAGCTCCTCTGGGCCGACGAACGAAGTCGTGCAGGACTTCGTTACGTTCTTCGACACTCAGGCGCAGCTGCAGGCCGGGCAGCAGCCGCGCGAGGAGGCGCCCCCGGTCCTCGAGGAGCTAAGGCCGCCTCAGCTCCTCGAGGGCGCGGTCGAGCCCCAGCCGAGGCAGCTCGGCCCGAGGAGGCCAACCCCGCGCCTGGGGAGGCTCTTTGCGTCGAGGAACCGTCTGCGCGCCCGTGGAGGCGGACGCCGCGGAGGTCCCCCCGCATGAGGGGGAGAGGGACGAACCCATGGCGCGTGTTCCCCATCTGACGGAGCTGGCAGAGGCTCTGGGAGTTGGAGCCCCCGTGACGCAGGGGCGAGAGTGCGGGGCCGCGCCATCGACTCTCATCACGCTCAGCCGGGGCTAGTAGCGGCCTGGTCTTACGAGGCGCATGCCGTGGAAGCGCGGAGATGTGGCAAGCCCGCAGCGGGCTTCCCCCAGCGGTTCGTCGATGACAAGCCGTGGCGGGAGAGACTCTGTGGGAGGTCCAGTCGTCACACAGCTTGGATGTTCGCAGGGCGCTGCAGGATATCCTCCGTCTTCACGACGAGGCCGGCAAGGTCCACAAGGTTCGTTTCGGTGTAAGTAGCGTTTTCGTCGTGCCCTATTTTCGAAGGAGGCTTAGCTCTTTTTTTCGCAGGAGCTCCGCCAACAGGCGTTCGCGAAGAACGACCAGATCGCGGAGCTGTTGTTGGAGCTCCGCCGTTTGTCGGGGGCGTTCGAGGCTCGAGAAGCGCCAGCTGGACGACCTTTCGAGGTGCTCGAGACCAAGCCCTCGCCCAGGGTCGGGAGAAGGGCGTGGTCATCGCTCGCCTCGAAGGCTCGGTCAGCGCTCTCGCGAGCAGCTCACGAACCGCAGTGACTGGCTGGAGAACGAGCGGGCTGCGCGTCGCGCGGCGGAGCTGGCGGTCGAGGAGGAGCGGCGTCTCGCGGTCGAGGCTCGAGACCAGCTCGAGCGGGAGCAAACTGCTCGGGCCGCGGCGGAGCGACAGGCTCGAGAGGCGGAGCAGCGGGCCCGAGAGGCGGAGGAGGCTCTCGAGGCTGCTCAGGGACAGGTCGAGGGTAAGCTGATTTGGCTCGAGCTCGGACCCTTTCGTTTCGTTGCTTTTTAGCTGACTTTGTTGGTGCAGCATTGAAGCAGGCGCTTCAGGCCGAGACCGAATCGAAGGAGGCCGTGCTGGTGGCGCAGACGGAGACCCAGCGCGAGCTCGACGAGCTGGTGCAGGCAGCCTCGGCCGCTTGCAACGAGATTGCTGGTCCTGGCTTGCAGTCCGGGAGCTCCCTCGCTAGTCGCCTTCGATCGCTTGGGGGCCACTTCACTTCGCGCGTGAAGGAGGCCCTTCTGCTTGGAGTTCGGAAGGCGCTTGGAGTGGTTACGACCCACTACCAAGCGGACCTCTCGAAGCTCGCCGCTGGGTACGTCGTCGCCGACGATCTCAACGACGAGGAGGCAGTGGCGGCGATGGACGAGGCCGATGCTGCTGCCGATGGAACGGCGCGAGTGCTTGCCGGCCACTTCGAGGGCGCCCTCTTTCCTGGCGAGGACGGCGGCGGCTGGGACGACCTTGGCGGCGGGGGCGATCCCTGAAAATCTCGGGCCATCGAGCCCGATTGTAAAGAAGTAGTTTAGAGCTTTTAGACATTTTTAATGTAAGACTGATTCGCTCGTATCTTACTGAACATTGTTTATTTTGCTTAAAATGTGATGTTTTGCTTTTTATGCGGTGTCTTTGCGACGTGCATTAGTCCGATGCTTGTGCCTCGAGAGGAAAGCGTCGCTAGGATCGTTCGTACGTGAATGACTTAGGCGGAGGGAAGTGAGGTGTTGCCGTAGCCTCGAGGCGTAGGCGGACACTCGGCTCAGACGATCCTGCCCTTGTCCGTTTCACGCCTAGCGTGTCTCCTTCGAGGTTTCGCAAAGGAAATTTTGAAAAGCGACGATTTTTTTCGAGGGTTAGCCCCCATGTAGCCCCCGAGGGAGGGATGGCTCTACCGAGGGTAGAGCCAAACCTGCCTCGAAGCCCGAAAGGAATAAAAGCTCGTTTTATTTTCTTCCAAACTGTGGGGGTAAAAATATCGACACTTGATTCAAAAGGACTTGCACAAATCTAGAGTATGTACAAAGATTTCGAGGGCCGCGGGGCCACTCTAGGGATAGAAACGACGTAGCTGTTGGATGTTCCAGGCGTTCGTGAGAACGTGCCCGTCCTCGTCAGCTAGCTTGTACGTTCCGGGCTTGAGAACTTCGGCGACGATGTACGGCCCTTCCCACGGGGGTGAGAGCTTGTGCCGCCCTCGGTTGTCCTGTCGAAGCCTCAACACGAGGTCTCCTTTGCAGAGGTCTCGGTGCCGGATCCTTCGAGCCTGTTGTCGCCGCAGGCTCTGCTGGTACCTCGCCGAGTGGAGTAGAGCCACGTCTCGAGCCTCGTCGACTTGGTCGAGCGAGTCCTCTCGAGCCTGGCAATTTCGCTGCTCTTGGTACGCTCGGAGCCTAGGGGACCCATACTCCAGATCCGTAGGGAGGATGGCCTCTGCCCCAAAGACGAGGAAGTATGGGGAGAACCCCGTTGCTCTGCTTGGGGTCGTTCTCAGACTCCAAATCACCGATGGTAGCTCTTGCACCCACTTGTGTCCAAACTTCTTCAGTTTGTGGTGAATTCTGGGCTTTAGGCCTTGTAGAATCATGCCATTGGCACGTTCTACTTGGCCGTTCGTCTGTGGGTGAGCCACTGCTGACCAATCCACTCGGATGTGGAAATCGTCGCAGAACTTTAAGAACTTCTTTCCTGTGAACTGAGTGCCGTTGTCAGTGATGATAGAGTTGGGAACCCCGAAGTGGTGGATTATATCGGTGAAGAAGAGCACCGCCTGCTCAGACTTGATCCTACTGATGGGTCGAGCCTCGATCCATTTGGAGAATTTGTCGATCGCCACCAGCAGGTGCGTGAAGCCCCCGGGCGCTTTTGCCATTGGTCCGACAAGGTCGAGGCCCCATACGGCAAAAGGCCACGTAATGGGGATGGTTTGCAGCGCTTGAGCGGGTAGGTGCGTCTTGCGCGCGTAGAACTGGCACCCTTCGCAGGTTGGTACCACTTCCGTGGCATCAGCCACGGCAGTGGGCCAGTAGAAACCTTGTCGAAAGGCATTACCCACGAGCGTGCGTGGGGCGGCGTGATGTCCGCACACGCCTGCGTGAATGTCGAGGATAAGCTCTTTTCCTTCGGGTATCAGGATGCAGCGTTGCAAGACCCCTGAGGCCCCTCGTCGGTACAGTTCCCCCTCGATGATGAGGAACCGCTTAGCTTTCCTTGCTACGCGCCTTGCCTCCGTTCGATCGTTAGGCAAGACGCGTCCGTCGAGCCAGTCGAGGTACGGGCTCCGCCAATCTCGAGGTGCCGAAACCTCGTCAATTTCCATCGCCTCCGCCTCGTCCTCATCTCCCGAGCAGGCTTCGTATCCCATAGGTTCGTCCTCGTCCGCCAAGAGCTCCGCGCTCGTGGGGTCGAGGGCGGACGTTTGAGCGTCGGGTGCGGTCGAGGCTTGGGTCGAGGCGGCGAGGGTGATCGAGGGTATGTCGATGTCCTTGGCAAAGACGTTCGGGGGAACGGTGGCTCGCCCCGACGCGATCTTCGCCAACTCATCGGCTTCCTCGTTGTACCTTCGTGCGATGTGGTGGAGCTCGAGGCCATCGAACTTGTCTTCGAGCTTGCGTACCGCCTGGCAGTACGCCGCCATTTTTTCGTCATGGCAGCTCGATTCCTTCATCACCTGATCGACGACCAGTTGTGAGTCGCCGCGAATGTCGAGGCGCTTAATGCCGAGCTCGAGTGCGATTTTCAAGCCGGCAAGAAGCGCTTCATACTCCGCCATGTTGTTGGACGCGGGAAAGTTGAGTCGCACGACATATCGAAGGTGCTCCCCGCGGGGTGAGATGAAGAGTAGGCCGGCGCCGGCGCCGGTCTTCATCACCGACCCATCGAAGTACATTTCCCAGCAGTCGAGGCTGGACTTCGAGGCGGGGAGCTGGGTGTCGGTCCACTCGGCTACGAAGTCAGCCAAAGTCTGGGACTTGATGGCTTTTCTCGGCGCGTAAGCGAGGGTCTCCCCCATTAGTTCTGTCGACCATTTCGAGATTCGCCCAGAGACCTCGCGGTTCTGGATGATTTCGCCCAGTGGAAAGGACGACACGACGGTCACCGGGTGAGCCTCGAAATAGTGGCGCAGCTTGCGTCGAGCCAACACGATGGCGTAGATCAGCTTCTGGATGTGTGGATACCTCGTCTTGGTCTCGGACAAAACCTCACTGATGTAGTACACCGGTCGCTGGACCGGTAGAGAATGTCCATCCTCGGTCCTTTCTACTACTATGACCGCGCTGACGACTTGAGTCGTTGCTGCGACATAGAGGAGGAGAGGTTCGCCCTCTTTTGGTGAGGTAAGGATCGGCGTGTTTGTTAACGCTGTTTTGAGTCGGTCGAGAGCTTCCTGAGCCTCCGCGGTCCAGGTGAAGTGCTCTGACTTCCTCAAAAGTCGATACAGAGGCAACCCCTTCTCTCTGAGACGAGAGATGAAGCGGCTCAGGGACGCTAGGCATCCCATTACCCTCTGCACGCCCTTTAGATCGCGGATCGGTTCCATCTGTTGGATGGCCGTGACCTTCTCGGGGTTGGGCTCGATGCCTCGTTCAGAGACAATGAAACCCAAGAGCATTCCTCGAGGCACACCGAAGACGCACTTTTCGGGGTTGAGTCTTACTCCGTGCGCCCTGAGGCAGCTGAACACGACCTCGAGGTCGCGTACCAGGTCGTCCGCCTTCCTGGTTTTTACGACAATGTCGTCGACATACGCTTCTACGATACGACCTATATGATCCCCGAAGACGCGGAGCATACAGCGTTGATACGTGGCCCCGGCGTTTCGAAGGCCGAAGGGCATCGTAACGTAGCAGTACATGCCGAAAGGGGTGATAAAGGAAGTCGCGAGCTGGTCGGACTCCTTCATCTTAATCTGATGGTAGCCGGAGTAGGCATCAAGGAAGCATAAAAGTTCACATCCCGTCGTGGAATCCACAATCTGGTCTATACATGGTAAAGGAAATGGGACTTTTGGACACGCTTTATTCAAGCTGGTGTAATCTACACACATCCTCCACTTCCCACTTTTCTTTTTCACTAGTACAGGATTCGCTAGCCACTCGGGATAAAACACTTCCTTGATGAATCCGGCCTCCAAAAGTTTGCGTATTTCCTCACCGATCGCCCGCCGTTTCACTTCGTCGAAACGGCGGAGACGTTGCTTGACCGGCTTGGAGTGGGGGCAGATATCAAGAGAGTGCTCGGCGACCTCCCTCGGAATGCCTGGCATGTCCGAGGGGCTCCACGCGAAGATGTCTGCGTGAGCGCGGAGACAGTCGACGAGCACTACTTCCTATTTGTCGCTGAGGGAAGAGCTGATCCTCAACACCTTGCCATCGGGGCTGTCGGGGTCGAGGGGAACTGCCTTGGTGTCCTCAGCGGGCGCGAAGCTCCCCTGCTGCCGTTCGTTGGCATCAGGGAGCGTATTGACGATCGCTTCCAGATCCGCCACGAGGGTCTCATCGAGGGCGAGAGCCTCCGCGAGCTCGATGCTCTCGATGTCGCACACGTAGGCGTGCTCGACCGTCGGGCCGACCGTGATGACTCCGTGAGGCCCTGGCATCTTCATCTTGAGGTAGGTGTAGTTGGGGATGGCCATGAACTTGGCGCAGCATGGCCTTCCCAAGATGGCGTGGTAGGCTCCCTTGAAGCCCACGACCTCGAAGGTGAGCACTTCCTTGCGGAAGTTTGCCGGGGTTCCGAAGCAGACGGGCAGGTCGATCTGCCCGAGGGTTTGGACGCGCTTGCCGGGCGCGACCCCATGGAAGGAGGACTTGTTGGGCC
Organism: Digitaria exilis; assembly: GCA_015342445.1. Taxonomy (NCBI): domain Eukaryota; kingdom Viridiplantae; phylum Streptophyta; class Magnoliopsida; order Poales; family Poaceae; genus Digitaria; species Digitaria exilis. The sequence continues at coordinate 2,608,572 of JACEFO010001770.1, read as the reverse complement.
GCAGCTCGGAGGTGCTGATCCCCATAAGCTCCAAAGTTGGAGCGTACAAGATGTTGAGGCTGCTGCCGCCATCCATGAGCACCTTGGAGAAGCGCGTGTTGCCGATGACGGGGTCGACGACGAGAGGATACTTCCCGGGGTTCGGGATATGGTCGGGATGGTCTTCGCGACCGAACGAGATGGTCTCCGATGACCAGACGAGGTACGAGGGGGTCGCTGGGCGGACCAGCATGACCTCTCGGCGTTCCCTCCTCCGCTGTCGAGGCTTCAAGTTGGCCGCAGGACCTCCCGTGATGAAGAACACGTGTTCCACCTCGGGATATCCGTCGTCATCCTTGGCGCCACCATCCTTGGGCGGACCGCCATCCTTTCGAGGGATGCGGTTGTAGAACTTCCACAGCATCTCACACTGCTCGAGGGTGTGAGCGACTGCGGTCTTGTGATAAGGGCACGGCTTCTTGAGGAGGTCGTCGAAAACGCCCCCACCACGTGAAGGACCTCGAGGTCCCTTGTGGTTAGGGTCGACCGCAAGGGCCTCGTCTTCGACGTCGCCCGCTCCACGGGGTGCACGGGGCTTCTTTCCTTTCTTGCCGTGCTTCCATTTCTTCGAGGGACCTTTCGCCTTGTCGTCCTCCGCGGACGCTTCCTCAGGGCGTTTCCCCTTTTTGTCGTTGAAGATGGCGTTGGCCGCCTCTTCCCCTGAAGCGTACTTCGAGGCTACCTCGAATAGCCGGTTCGCGTCGGGGGGTGGGCTTCTCCCCAACTTGTACACCAGGCTATAGCAGGTGGTGCTTTCGAGGAAAGAGTGGATGATTTGGTGATCGGAGATGTTGGGAAGTTCGGTGCAGCGCTTGGAGAAGCGCCGGATGAAATCCCTCAGAGATTCACCGGATTTTTGCCTGCACCCTCGAAGGTCCCACGTGTTCCCAGAGCGCACGTAGGTGCCCTGGAAGTTTCCCACGAAGGTTTCGACCAAGTCGTCCCAGTCGCGAATCCGGTTCGGGGCAGGTGCTCGAGCCATGTCCGCGCGGAATCCGCCAGGTGGAGCGGCAAATTGCGGATGATCATGGCGTCGTCTGTGGCGCCGCCGAGCTGGCATGCTAGGCGGTAGTCGTTGAGCCATACCCTGGGATCCGTTTCCCCAGAGTACTTGGTGATGGTGGTAGGCTGCCTGAAGCGGGGGAGAATCGGAGCAGTGCGGATGTTGTAGCTGAACACCCGCGTGCCCGCTGGCTCTGGGGCCGCATCCGTGTTCTGCCCTACGTCGGTGCGCCCGCGCTGGTGGGTCCGGGCTCCCTCTCGCCGCCTGATTTCGTTCAGGGTATTGCGAGCGTCGCCATCATCGTCCGTGCCACGGGTGTCCCGGAGGCGTGACCTCGCGGGTTCCCTTGCTGGAAACGTTCGTGTTTCGAGCGCGCGTGGTTCGCTGGCGTGACGTCGCGTCGTGTCGCGGTGGGAGTTGCCCCGGGATTGCGCTTGCGCCCTGCCGTTGGGCCGGGGTGAGCGTATCGAGGATTCCCCTCCTCGTTCGCCCTTCGAGGCTGAGGAGCGTCGAAGGCGGGAGGCTGAGCTCTCGGCATGCTGTCGGGCAGCATGCTCGACCAGCTTTTGAGCCTCGAGGTGCAGTTTCCGCCCTTCGGGGGTGGCTGCCTCCGGCATGGCTCGGAGCAGCGCGGCCGCCGCGATGAGCTTCTGGCTTGTCCTGGGAGCGAGCTCGTCATCTCTGCCCTCGGCAAGGATGCGGGCCTGAGCCACTCGTCCTGCGTGTCGGGCGTCCGTGCCGCGTTCGTCGCCTTGCTTGGCCGGCTCGCGGTCGGAGCGCGCTGGTGGCGAGACGTCACCACTAGCTCGTGGCAGGTGGCGCGGATCCCGCTCGTCCTCGGAAGGAGAGTGATCTGATGGGTCCGATGGCTGCGCGCTTGTCGGATCTATGCCATCGTTGTCCCCCTGGTTGTCACCCTTGCTGTCGTCGTCGGGCGTCGACCCCTCGCTGAGTTGTTCGTTGTTGATGACGAAACATTCCTTGGTTGGGTCATACTCATCATCGGAATACCCGAAGCAGTAATCCGCCGCTGTTTGAAAGGCAATGAAGGCCTCTGGGTCGCGGAGACCCGAGTAGTCCCAACCAAGGCGTCTACGCATAAATGCGTGTTCATCATCGGACTCCGTGCGGGGATAGCCGCGCAACGGATCGGCGAAGTCTTGCTCGGAGACTGGGTGGTATCCAGGCTGGTCGCCATACGCACTCATGGTAGTGCGGATGGAAGAGGCGTACGCATCCGCGGAGTTGCGTAGCCCGTAGGGATAGGAATGCACCGTCGTGGCGCGTGATGCAGACATGGGCCGCGGGAGGAAGGGAGTAGCCCTCTCCTGTGACCCTGACTGCAGGATGTCCCCTTCCCTTGTGGGATGGGGGTCGCCGACGTCGGCGGCGCGCCTTGCAGCGCGCGCTCGTCGTGCGCGAGGTCCGGGACGACTCCGCCGTCGCGGTGTCGCCGGAGGCTGGTGATGAGGTTCCGGTTGGTTGCTGGGATCCTCCTGGAGGATGCGCATGTGGTAATCGTCGCCACATGTTTGGAACCGTAAGCTCCCAAACCGGATCTCCTGCCCCGCTGGGAGCAGATTGCTCTCGCCCAGCGGAGGCCGTCCTTCGCCGGAGTTCGCCATCGGGAAAGAGAGTAGCGCAGCGCTGGTCCCCTACCTGGCACGCCAACTGTCGGTGCCTGATTTGGTCGCACCGGCACTAACAAGTGATTGCGGTGCTAACCACTCGTTTCCCAGATGGCGAGAGTGAGAGACGGGGTTTTATCCTGGTTCCGGCCGCGGGGCCGTACGTCCAGCAGTGGTGCGATGCACCGGGTTGCGTGTTGCTCGTGGTAGGGGTTTACAAGCAAGGTGGGAGAAGGAGATGAGCTCCTAGGTCCCTGGTTATGGTCTGTGTGTCTTGAGACTTGTGTTTTCTGCGTGTCTTGTTGCTTTTCCTTTGCATGGGCTTCCCTCCCCCTTTTATAGACAAGGGGGCGGGGTGCGAGTACATGTGTTTGTCGTTGCGTGCACTGTTCGTCCATGCCGCGCACTGTGTGAGCGGGAATCGCGCCTTCCAACTCTGCTGACGACATGGCAGGGGCTGACGTATCGTCCTTCCTTCTCGTGACAGTTCACGGCGTCGAGGGTGGTGTCTTGCGTACGGCGTTCCATGGTCTCCTTCGAGGCTGCCCTCGAGGGTGGCTGTGCATCCGTAGGGGGGTAAGGTCAAAGGAGTGGTTGGCACAGCGCTGCTGGCAGGGTTAGGTCTGGCGCGCAGTATGGCGCTCAGAGTTCACTGTCGCGAGCGGATTTGACCGATGTCCTCTCCGGAGAGTAGGTGATGGCGTGGGGCGGTGAGCCCTGCTTTTTGACCGCGTCATGATGACTCTGGTGAATCGCGGCGCGTTGGGCGTCGTTCCCGTCGAGGCGGGCTCGAGCTTGGATGGCAAGCTCGAGCTCGCCGACCCTCGAACGAGACGGAAAACACCCCCTCGAGGGTAGGGGTCGTCCTCGAGGGCGCCGAGCCTCGATCGAGACGGAAAACATCCGCTAGAGGGTGGTCGCTTGCCTCGAGCTGGATGGGCGCCGAAGACTTATAGCGATGGCAGGCTTTTGCTGGGCTGTGGTGCCTGGTTGATGTCGTTGTGGGCCTTGACGCCAAGTAGTTTTGGGCCTAGATTGGGGTACCCCTTTTGTAGGTGCCCGACAGAAAACGTGAGTATTTTTATTCCACTCTTAAGGAGCTGGTCAAGATCGGGGTCTATACAATAGACTTTAAATCAACTCATTGTGGGTTGAAACAACATGTCTTGTCATTCTTTATATCCGAGGCAGTCGACAAACCAAATCAGCACTTTCACTTATCATTGCCTTTACCAAGTCAAGCTAATTAGGGTGTGTTTAGATTGGGAAAGATTCCCTGAAAAAACACTGTAGACCTAAAAAAACACGGTAGATTAATAGTATTCTGTGAGTGGGAGGAATGTGATGAATAGGAAAAAGTTGAATGAATAATATTTTTTTGGAATCGTCTTGTATCTAAACGCACCCTTAGTCCATGGTGCCCGTCTCTATGTACTCGGGTCTAGCTCAAGTGCCAAATGCCAACACCTTGCTTCAATTTATTGTGGACAAAGCTAGGCACATCAGTATTACGATTATTAGAGAACAACGTAACAGCATACTTGTTTTTTTTAATGAAACCCCGATAGCATGTGTATACTGTCACCACCCATAATACTAGCATGAGGAGCAGAACACCAAGCTGGCTCCTTCTATGCAAGACTCTTCATCTCGACTCTTTTCTCCTCCAAGCTACAATTGCAACGGGTGAAAAAAAAAAGTTTCCTTAAGACGGTGTGACCGGCAAGGCGTGGAATGGGGTGGCAGTGTGGCTGCCTCGCGCGGCAGGAGGAGACGTGGGGGAAAAGGTGGTGCGGGGGAGAATCGGTGTAAGGGTTAGATGAACGTTAGATGAACATCCGATGGGGAGGAGAGCGTCCGGATGCCCGGTGTGTAGCATTATTATTTACAATTAGGAATAGAGGGAGCAATATACTTTGGGTTTATATGAGATGGGCATGGGCCTCCTCTCTATGCCTTCCGAAATAGATGTGCTAAAAAAATTGTAAAGCCTATCATACTTATTTATTTTAAGAAAACCCTTTCCTAAAAAAAAGCAAGTTTTATTCTTTTTTTTTGGGGAAACGGTTTTCTTAAAAATAACATGCGTATGTTGAACCTACAGTTAGAGTCATTAAGTACAATAAAATCATGTCATCATCAGAAGGGTTACCTTTCCCTCAGGAGAGAGCACGGTGCCAAAGCGCTACGATGCTAATTGATCAAACAAATCAGATTTGCTTGCAAACGCCTGTCATGACCTCATACGCACAACTTGCACGGCTATCTCCCCATCACTATCTACCTAGTCCTCGGTCATGAGGAGCAGATCAATCCTGTGGACGTGGCATTTGCTTCTCAAGAAATAAAAGCCCCATCTTTTCATCTTTCTATAGTCATCATCGTTTCGTTTGTGGACGAATTGGTGGCTGCTCAAGTATCATGTGCCGCGTGTGACAACGATGTCATTCAGAACCTGCACGAAGCCGTGCGATCTTTGAACAAAAGAACACTAGGTTATTGTGCTCCCCTTTTTCAAACGTTTAGCACTTCTGACCCAGAAGAGTGATAGAGGCATTAGAATTTTTTTTAATTGGGTGCTAAATACAATATTTCTGTTTCTTCGAGCACGTACATCATGCAGTGCAGGCCTTCATGTAGACGGACGAGTTTAACTTTGACAGAGCAGCCCATTTGTTTGGTTTGCTTTTTGTTGATTAGTGCTTGGATAGCACAATAATTTCCCCCCTGTTTGATGGAATTGGTCCTTGCTTCCTTGATGTGTTCCCACTGCTGAAGATGCTTGATTCAGACAGGACATGTGACTTTTCACCTGTTTCTGAAGCAAAGCATTGCGCGAGCTTCATTCTCTTGCTGAAAAGTGAAAACGATTAGTTGTGGATAAGGTAAGATATGGTAAATCCGCAAAAAACCATTCATCTCTTTAGGTGAAAGCTCATGAATCATTTTCACATACGTGCAATAATGGAGCCGAAGGCAGATGAGCCGGAGCTGTATGTATGCGCACCACTGGAAGTCGCTTTTCAGATTGGATCGTGGTTCCTAACTCGTTTTTCATTCAGGCATATGTGTATTTGTGGAACTGATGCTGTTTCTTTTTCCTTTTTTGTCACCAAACTGGAACAGATGCTTTCTGAACATGTCTCCAGATGCTTGCTAATCAGTTAGAAAATGAAATCTGAACAATTCTAGGCTGCACAGCCGTCCATACGTGTGTGCCAATATTGTCGTGTTTATGAAATCAGTATTTGCTGTCGTCGTAACTGAGGCCAGCATATACTATAATCACATGGTGCCGTACCACTTAAACTCAGAGTTGTCTACTTGTATGTCAAAAATATGTGCATACACTGTTTAAACCCAATATATTGACCCGATCCGTTCTTCCTCCAGACTAATTCAGCATCCAGACATGCCTGTGACTTTGATCTTTGAAACGCAGAAAAACGAAGCGAACAACTGGTTCAAAGACCATAAAACCTGAACGAACGGGACCAATATGTATGCTTCAGTCAAGACAATCAGACTATACAACGATTTCGGAGGGTTTTTTTTTTCAAAAGTCAAAACCCAGTCCAACAGCTGCGAAGAAACACCAAACCAAATCGAAGACCGCTGATAGCCATCGTTAATTAACGAATCAAATACGCCGAGCCGGCGTGCATGATTGCTTGCCCTGGCGTTGACATAAATCGCCAAGTTCACAGCCACGTCTCTTTCAACAACAAAAAAAAATCACAGCCATGTGTGTACTGCTCTTAGAATATGAGAATATTCTTAGCCGTCGGAATGGCTAAGCCATGACGACGTTGATCGGAAGTACATAAAAATTTTAGTTCAAACATGAGCTGATGGGTGATGGACAATGAGCGTGGTGCTCAACGGCACCCTGTTCATGGCAAGTGGCAGGTCATGGCGTTCTTGACGGCTCCATCTTCCAAACAATGTGATGAGCATTCAAGTAACATGTTGTATTCGTGCCCGAGCATGCACCTGAGCAGCTGCAACCAACCAAAGCATCCTTCGCTGTATCGCTGCATGCGCCGAGAGCGTGGCGCAACTACGGCGCACAGTTGAGACTTTGAGAGCACTGTCTTCCGAAGTGGGGCTTGATCTGTTGATCATCAAGTTTCAGGGGACAGGAGATTAAAGAGCTGATTTGAGAGGTTGAGCATCCACACTAATGTATGACTCCAAACCTCTCATAATCAGCAAGTCGCTTGCTTGTTGCTCCGATCCGTCCCTGAAGCCGAATTTTCGGTTTGCTTTTTGACCGGGTGGTGGCGATGCTCCCTACGGCGGTATAGGGTAAATTTCCTGCGATCTGCCGATGCGACAGAAGAAAGGATAATGCACGACGTCTCCGGACAGTTTCCCACAACTTGCACGCCGTGACACGACAAGGACGAACAATTGAACAAGGGGAGGGGAGGATTCCAGGGCCGTGACAGCGGCCTCCTCCGTCTGGCCGGCGGCCGGCGTCCACACATCCGGCTGGCTCATCGAGTCATCGAGCCGTCGGCTACATTACATTGCATGCACGCCGCGTCAAGCTTTGCACGGCTCAATAGCCAGCCAGGAGAACGACGGGACGCATATGGATTGTTGTTCTTGTTCATGCACGCTGCACGCGGCGTCGATCGGGTACAGTACCATACCGAGGCATGGCCGCGCGCGAGACGGATCGGCGGAGACTTGGGACGCTCGCTAGCTCCAACAAGTCAGCAGTTCAGCACACGAGCCGCGTGGCTCACCAGTGACGATCGGTGCGGGTTTTAGCTGTGGTCACGGCGCCGCACCGCTCGCGCTCCGTGCACGGTCCCGACGTTGCGATCAAGGCGGGCGCCGGCCGCGGCCGGCACTTTCGATCGGCTTCTGGAAAAAAACTGTGAATAGGTAGTAGGTCGGGGGGAGAGGTTTGGTACGTGCCGTCGCTCCCGTACATCGAGTGGTTCATCAATCGCTGGCGAGCTGAACGAAGACGACTTGTCAAGGTCGAGTAGTGCCCGAGCGTATGTATGTACGTGCAGTGTAGCAACAGGGACAGGGTTGTGGTGGTAGATCCCAGCCAAGAACCAAGACACAGCTAGTTGGTCGGTACGTGTAGGTAGCTTGCCGTGCCGAGATTTTCTATCTCACGTAGCCAGCCAGGCGGCGGCGATCGCGCGGCGCCGGGCATCGGCGCGTAGCTCCGGCGCGCCATTGGGTAGCCCGTCGTTTTCGGGAGCGGCGCGCGTCGCCGCCGTCGGCAATGGCATTCGTCGCCATCGAAGGGTGTGGGCGGACGGCTGCGTGGCGCGGCCGGGCCGTGGCCACCTCGAGTAGTACGTGTTCGGGGAGGTGTTGGGCGCACGTGGGCGTACGTGCACCGGTGCACGTTCGATCTCCACGGCTGGAGAGCGCCGCCGGTCAAGATCTGATCGGTCGCCGACGCCGGACGCCCCGATTCATTGGAAGCGCTCCTGTATCCAGTAGTACAAGTATAGTCGTTAGAGAGTGCAATGGTCGTGGTGTACTATACCGTCGATGATGCCGGAGAAGGCACCAAAGTTGTTACCTCCCTCTTGCCTGCAAAGACGATTTTTTTTTTTGCAAAGACGACTCTACTAATACAAGCACTATACAACTATACAAATCTGAACTGCCGTGACTGAACCCCGTTCGGATTTTTTTTCCATTCTCAAAAAAAAATTGTTTTTTTAAAAGAAAGTAAGAAGGCATGTGGCGTGGGCAGGCAACATGCGACGTCGAGGCCACACGCCAGGATGGGCATCCTGCATCGGTAGGCCAGGCGTGTAAGGGTAAAAGAGGGGGCGGGGCCTGCTAGCGCCTAGCCCAGTGCCGCGGCGCGGAGTCGCGGACGGACGGCACGAGGCGAGGAGGAAAAAGGCAAGACGCAAAAGATCCCACGCCTCCGGTGCCATCGCTTCTCGATCCACGCGCCCGCACCGCTGGTGACGTGGACGGGCACGGCGCCCTCCCTTGCCTTCCCTTCGGCTCCGAATTCTGCATTCAATTGCCCACGCAACACTTTCAAAGCTTGACCATTAAATCCACTCTCCCTCTGTATGACATCTTGGACCAGACTAGTCGGACCCATATGGCATTGACGGAGCCTACACAACTATACTGGGGTGCCATAATTTCCTGGACGAGCGGAGACACCTCTGTCACGCGATTCCATGTGGGGGTCTGGGCCACGCCCACTACGGGCAGCCGCGATGCGAAATTCCAGAACTACCCCTCCTTCCCTTCTTCTCTCTCCTCGGTCAGTCTGGCGCGTACGACGCGTCCGGCCCACGATTAATGCGCATCGGTGACCGCGCCTCCTCTCTTTCTCTTCCCTGCGCCCGGCTCGCGTGGACCTCGCTCCTTTCCCTACTCCACCCACCCAAGCGGATCACCACCCCCGGCACACGCACGAACTACCGGACGGACTCAGATTGAGTAACTTTGCTTCTTCATGTCACAATGTAACTTTCGGTTCATATCCAGCCGGTCACTTCTCATCCGACCGCTGCCAGCGTTTCTAAGCAAAAGAGCCCTACTCTCCTTCCTTTTCAGCAGCTGCAAAGCCGCCCGGTTGCTTCCATCCGGCTAAGGAATTGGAGGCCGCGTCAACGAAGAAGATGAGACATATATCTGCGCCGGGCTGCCGTGGAGGACCTCCTGGTGCTACATGACTCTTACGACCTCGCCGTCCTGCACTCACGCACCAGAGAGGATTTGTGTGATTCAATTTCTACAGTAGCAGTTAGCACCAATATATGGCCTTGCAGGCTGACGAGCGGGCTCCGGTGAACATTTGAGGAAGGTGGAAACGACGGAACTGGTGCTGGAGTTCCTGTATGGCTGTATCCATCTCAGGCATGCTCAAAAGCACATGTTGCCTTGCCCGCACGCCGGCAGGTTGGCGCCGAGGCCGCTGTGGCCTGTGGCCGAAGCGGTGCGGCAGGCCATGGCGAACAACCCGGCGCGTCGCTGTGATAACAGCTAGCGCATCAAGCTCCGAGCCGGCGGCGCCGATGAGGGCCACGCAGCAAGTGTGGAATGGAGGAGCTTCATTCTGCACGGATGATACGGTAAAAAAACAAGTCGTAGGCTCATTACTTTTGCTTGGAAACGCTGGCAGCGGTTGGATGGGAATTGACCGGCTGGATGTGTACTGAAAGTTACGTTGTGACACGAAGAAGCAAAGTTACTCAATCTGAGTCCCGGACGGACATACACCACCTACCGGCCGCCACGAATCTGTTCCGTTTATTATTACTCCACCACCAGTAATTAAAAAGAAGAGTACCGTGTCAAAGCAGTTGCCTTGCCGCCTCTTGTGCTGTCCCCCGAGCCGAGCCAGAAGTGGAACGGCTAACCCGCCATGCCACGCGTGCGTGGACCGCCGAATAAATACGGCTCCCCATTATTCAAACTGTTGCTGTCTGCGTCCGCCTCGCCCATATAGTACTTATTTTATCTTTGTTTTTTTCTATAATTTTCCAGCTAGCGACCCTCAATTATTCTAGTGTTTCCACCCGACGTCATCATGTACTACTGTCACGCTATTGCTCTGCCGTAGAATGTAGTACGAGCAAACAGCCGGTTACGGGCAAAGAGGCAGGCAGGGCTGCAGATCCGGCTCCCATGCCGGCCCGTCTGCTCGTCGCCCTGCAGGAGATGACGGAAATGCCACCGCGTGCCCCTGACGTGGCGTGTGCCGCAGCGGATCTAGCGGGGCAGGAGGGTAATCTCCGCTCCACTGGTCTGGGGACAAAGGCGTGACGGTCCCGTCGGACCCGGCCCATGTGGGGCCCTGCCACCACAGTTGGGCGAACCGCTGTGATGAACCGGACGCGGGGCCACCTGGCAGCTGCGGCACCGGGGCGCGCGCCGACGTGTTGCGTTGCGCGGCAAGGCAGGCAGGCACGTCTCGCTCGCGGTGGCGGCTTCGGCGGTGAGCCGATGCCCGGCGGGATGGCGGGCGAGCGGCTGGTGGTCGCGTAGCCGGTGGAGATGAGACGGAGCCGCGGCTGGTGTGGTAGGCGGGGCTCACGTGGTGAGACGGGTGGTGGGGCGGATAGGTACGGGCACCTAACCCGACGTCGGATTTGGATCGGATCCGGTCAGCCCTTGCATGCCGCAGGCCTGGCCTGAGCTCGTCCTCGTCCAAACCCAATTCTCCGCTTCTGCTTCACGTGCGCACGGCGCAAAAAAAAAAAAAAAAGAGAAAACGAGAGGACGCATTTTACAGTATTTGCATCTCGTTGCGTACCACGTTCTGCCTCAGGCCATGTATTTCTAGAATCTGGATCAGCAATAAGAAAAAAAAAAGATCAGTATCTTGGTTTTCTAACCGATTCTCAGCAATTCATCGAAGAAAAAAGAGGATTTTGACAAGGAACATAACAAAAAAAACAATTTTATCGGCATGAACCATAAAGTAACGGGATATCATTTTTGTCTTTCAATAAAATGTGGTAGCGGTCACCTCATTATTCCAGGTCTCGTTGTGCTCCAAATTATTCGTTTCCCTTATGTATTGAACGATACTTTTTGGGCAAATTAAAAAAACTATCTTGCATGACAATAGTACTTTGAGATCTCCCCATGAGTAGTTGTGCTATATGTATTCCACACCCTACTTGATTCCCTAAAAGACACTCACGATACACGTGTTATCGATCCTGGATGTTTTCGTTAATTTGGAATCTCCAATAGAGCAGTTATTAAATTTAGATATATAATATCATAGATTCCACTGAAAAACATGCTAATTAGAGCATAAAGTTGTCGCACCGATTGTTGCTACTACTAGCTTAAAATTCTTTACTGCAACATTATAAAAAAAAAATGCCATATCAGACGGAGTCTCTAAATGAGCGAAAACTGATGTGCGGAACAAGATGTTATCAACAACACAACAAAATAGGAATGGTGATTTGCAATAAATTGCTTAAGGGATGAGCCTCCAACTTTGCTTATGAGAAATGAAATACTCATGTTTAAAAAGAAAACAAAAATCCAAGATATGTATGTGGTCGTTTTCCCCCTAGCTTCTCTGTCATTTGTTATCTAGAATTTCTTTTTCAACCTAGTGTGGCTCACTTTACATGTTGATTAACTATTGCTTTTCTGGCCTCAAGAATGGGCCACACCTTCAAAAGTTTGGGTGCCTCGAATCTCGTGGTTCTTGTGTTACAAAACTATCTTCTACGTAAATATTTTTGACAAGCACGAACATTTAATTAAGGGTGTGTTTAGATTGGAAAAGATTTCTCGAAAAAACATTATAGACCCAAAAAACACTGTAGATGAATAGTATTTTGTGAGTGGGAAGGGTATCTTTTTCTAACTAAACGCACCTAAGTGCCACTATAACTAATCTTTTTGACAAGCGTCACTATGCATATGATACGAAAGAAAATGCAACAATGATAAGAGCGAGCCCAACACAGGTACCAGCAATAGTGACCACATTGTGCACATAAGCAAAAAACACTCGAGACATCGTCTAAGTTTCTATTCTTACAATGCATGTAGTTCTATAGACCACACCCTACCACACCTTATTCCAAACTTTAGAACAAAATCTTTTATCCCCTCTCTCACATCTCTCCTAGAGCCACTACTACCTCTGCGGGTAGCAGTGTCACACCAATTTTCTCTCCTCTCTCCTCCATCATTTATATGATGTGGCAATATGAGGCTACTATCTATGGTGGAGCACTTGGCTTGGCCTAACGGTGCACCTGGTGAAACGATTCCACCGGAGAGCTTGGTTGGAACGGAGTTCTTCAAAGATTTGGTTACAAACAAAATCGACGCTTTCCTATGATGCAAATTGGTTTTCTTTGGTTTCAAAAAAAAAAAAGAATCGCTTTTCTTTCGGAAAAGGGGAGGGTGTAAATTTCTTAAAAACTTCCCTTCATTCAGAAACAGAATTCTTAGGTAGTTAGGCCCCTTACTAGATAAGATACGGCAACTTGTTCTTTTTTGAACTAACGAAATTAGAGAACTGTGAACCGCGGCCTTTTTCTTCGCTCCTCTCGACTTTGTCAAGATTTGCCGGAAGCGAGCACAACGGTGCCAGCTCATTCTTATCCACCTGCACAAACCGGTCCTGTTTGCAAAACCCCGTTGCCGGAAACACAATAGCGCGACGATAGAGGTTGTGTGGACGAGACGAGCGTGCGCCCAGCGGTCCAGGATATCATCAGGAGCGTGCCGAGAAAACTGGTGGCACACCAGAGCAAAAGCTCTTCGCCGGTATCAGTCACAAATCAGGATATCATCATCATCAGCCGACCACTGTAGTCACAAACGCAGAGAGGATGGATGGATGGACTGGAGAAGGACGCGTCGCCTCTCTTCTTTCCTGGGCAGGCAGGCCGAACCGACGTGCAAAAGCACGGGACGGACCACCCCCTTCTCGTTGCAGCGCAAGAAAACCAGTGACGCGCACGCATGCGGCATGCTTGTCTAGGATGGTGCAGTGTGTTACGTACGTGACACCTGCTGGTCGATCGGTCGGGCAGACAGGGAGAGTCCTGGCGTAAGCGACGCGGCATGGCTGGCAGGGCTGGCGTGCCTGCCTCTACGTACGTGACCCGATCGCTGCACCCATATCGCCTGGACGGTTTGCGTTGGTGCCTTGCTTCTTCTCCCAGGTCGCGATTCCTCGGCTAGCTAGCCGTCGACTCGACTAAGCATGGAGGATCGCGTACCCGCGCGGCGTCGCACGCGAAAGCGACCGCCGGCGTACTTACAGGACCACCAAGTGGAATGCTTCATGCGTGTCCCGGCCTGACCCCTTGTGGTAACCAAGCCATGGCGGCACGGCGCCGGAAACGCGTGTTCAAAAAGACTTGCGTTCCATGGTTGTTGGCAGCGAATGTTCTCAGCGAAACGTAGTGGGTTCTTTGTAACGTTCTCAGTTACGTTCTGGAAAAACTTTTTTTACGTGCACGCGAATGGTTTCAGCGATCCGTAATGCAGGGGCACCACGGTATTACAAGGCGCGGTGGTTTGTGTTCAGTCTTGCAATAGAAAATTCTACACGGAACTGTTTGTACTTTTCTCGTGGTATACATCAACCACCAGCTGGGTGTTATCGTGTTGTTCTCGTTCTAGGTAGCGGTCAATATACCGCCGACGTTACTTAAGGGGCCTTTGATTGTAGCTGGAGCGACAAACACTGATAAGGGGTGTTAGACCTAATGTCCAGGCATCGAATTAGTAATTGCGATTTGGCTTCGGGTCAATTCGGCTAGCTCCTCAATGGCCGTAGACTCAACTCGATAAAAAGTTGCCTCCGTACTTTTGTCTTCTCCACACACAACACAAGTGACATATCGAGAGGGAAGAACGGCAATTTGACGACCCAAGTCGACGGGTACATTTGTCACTTGTCAGTCTTCGAGATTCAAAACGTGCACAAAGCGACTGACGTGTGAAATCAAGCGGCGCATCGGATTACCAGTGGAGCAGTAGTTTGATACTTGGGATGCAAGTGCTCCATGACTGTTGATTCCACGCGTAGTCGCGGGCCGTGTGCATCACGGCGAAAACAAAGAAACTGATGCAGCTAGATGCCAATAGCGTCATTGTCTATACTAAGTACATCGAGCAAATGCCAATCTAGACCTGGAGAAAAATTGTACCACTGTAGTGTACCAAAAGCTGTACCTGTACTTAACCCATGGCCACCAGTGTAGGCTTGTAAAAGTCTTTTACCGGAGCGAAGTTTTGCCTATACAAGTGAAGGATTACCATGCTCATAAAAAATATCGGTTGGCCTGGTTCAATTACACTGCGGCGTTTTAGGCCAGAGGTTGAATGGAAAGATAAAATCGTAAAAAAAAGCACAAAAGAGAAAATTACCGCAACAAACCGTGGACGTGAGGCATGGATCAGTGCCAGCGCAGCTGCCAGCAGCTACACAAACCGAAGCCGGCTCCGGCTAGAACCTGATCGGAGCCGACGTCCTTTCGCCGGCTCAACTCAAGCCGACGAAAAGGGATATCGCTGTCGGCTCGGCTCGCGGACGCGAAGCTTCCCAGGCGCCGGACTTGAACCGCAGCTGATAGCGGACGCCAGAATCGAATTTAAAATCAGGAAATTGGGACGCAAAAAAAAAGGCGACACGCCCGTGACCGATGGCCCCAGAATCCCGATCTCGACGCCCCCCGCGCGATTTTGAGCCCAGGCCCCCGTTATCCCGAGCCTCCGCAACTTTGATTTATTCCCAAAAGCGCCCCTCGTTTCGATACGTGGCCACCCGTTCTTACGCCGCGGACCCTGGGAGAGTCGGGTTTTCGCGGATGACCCCGGACAGTTAGGTCACATGCTCGGTGCTTGCCTTTGGCACTTGAGCGTGAGGTCTCCACGCTTATCAAAAGGTGGTTGGGCGCGCACCGTACGACTTGGGTTTGGGTCGGGTCGGGTTGGCTCCTGGTGCCGGATGCCAACTTCGGCCATTGCGTACGGTGTGCCGAATCGACGCATTTATATGATAGCGTATTTATAAACTCGAGATTTACAAATAAGGGCTGGAATATTTTGTGTGGCAGTAAAAAGACAACAACTACCGCAGCAATATTTATGGTCTTTCTGAGAGGAAATATTTGTGAATGTTGCCGATAATGCTAGTTGAAATAAAACAAAACAAACTCAACGCAGAATACTAGTGGTATAAAATTCCCTTTTATCCGGTCGTAAGCGAAAAATAAAACGATTCGTTGAGAATTCTGACTGAACGCACCAAGCGGGCACGTTCTGGAATTCCATCGCCGATCGACCTCTAAATAAAATATAGCTGGATCCACCCCCTGTTTCCTAACTAAAAAGAGACCCCGTCCGGGCGAAAAGAAGCACCACTAACCCATCCAGCCAGACAGATGGCTTTTCAGACGGCCGGGCCGGACGGGAGGGAAAAAAAAAGTAAAAAGAAAAAGAAAAAATATCCAAGAGAAGCCGTCGCCGTTCAAAGTTCAAACACCACACACGCCCCGATCCACCCATCCAGTCGACTCCCCGGGCGTGGACAAAACAGGCAGGCAAGGCGGGCGGGCCGGCGCGCGCGGACGGAGACGCCGCGGCCACGCCCACGCGACCCGGCCGTGCCTTCCAGATGGCGCAGGCGCCCACGCACCGCACGCACACGCGCCCGTCACCGTCCGTCGTCGCGCCGCGCAGCCTCCTCACCCCAACCCAACCCAACCAAATAAAGAAAAGCACAGGCGAAACGGGAGAGGCGAAACGGGAGGGCGTAGTACTTGCTGCCTCTGCACCACCGCACTCGCGACCGAACACGAGTTTTTGCGGAAACCCCCCTACGAAAGCCGCCGCGCGCAGGCCAGCCCCGGCCGCGGCCAGCGCTATATAAGGCTGCCCCCAACTCATCGACGCTGCGCAAAACACCTCGCTTTTTGTACTCTTCCGTCTTTGCCCTCGACCCTTTGCTCTCATCCGGCGTGTACGTGTACAGCCAGCGAGAGGGGAGAAGATTAGATAGATAGATAGAAAGACTCAACGGAAACAAAGCCTTCGCCTTCCTTTCGTTGAGCGAGCAGAGCTCATTCGTTTGTCCGTCCATGGAGAGCTCTTCTCACAAGCGGGCACGGGAGGCGGCCGACCTCGCCGTCGCCGCCGAGAGCGCCCTGCCGGAGTCCGCCGCGGACGCCAAGAGGCTGCGGCCCGAGGACCTGCTTGACTTGCTCGATGACGACGCCGACGCGGCGGCCGCCGGTGACCTGGCGTCCGTCATGCGGAGCCTCGAGGAGGAGATATCCAGCTTCGACGAGGCCGAGGCAGCGGCCGCCGTGCCGACGGCGACGCAGCATCAGCCGGAGCTGGGGTTCCTTCTCGAGGCCTCGGACGACGAGCTGGGTCTCCCGCCCGCTGTCGCCTCGTCGTCCTCGGACGAGGCCGGCGCCGCCGGTGAGACCGACGTGGCTGCCAGCCTCGACGACCAGATCTGGGGGTTCGACGACGAGATCGACGGTGGCTTCGGCGGCTACTCGCCGGAGGCCGCGGCAGCGCGGGCCGCCGCCGCGGCGTGGGACGACGACGGCTTCGACGCCGGGCTGTTCGCGTTCGGTGACGACGCTGCCTGCGGGCCGTCGGATCTCGCCGCCCTGCGCCACGAGACCATGCCGGCCGTGTGATGATGGGGTCCGGCCGGCCGGTGTGGGCCAGCCAGTGGATTAGCGTCCTTTTTTTCTTGTTTTTATTTACCCTTGGCTAACCTTAGCGGGTAACTACCTTTTTTTTAACCTTGGTGTAAAGTTTTTAGAAGGGTAAAAACAGAGGCGTGGAAACCAGGGAAGGTTCCGAGCTCGGGGAAAGAATCTGAAAATGGTTTCCCTTTTTCCCTTGGGATTTATTTCTCGCCTACTCCTATTTTATTATATGGAAAAATGAAGGAAATAAGGGCAAGTAAAATATATATAGGTGAAGATAAACGAAAGATGCCGCCACGTTGGTTGCGTGGATGGAAGCAGAAAATGACATGTGGCTGCTGCAAGGACGCTGACCTACTGACGAGACAGACAGATCTTAAAAAAATCTGATGAATTGTGGAGTGCTGGAGAAAATGGATGAAAATACCGACTTGCAATAATTTCGGAAAGTTCCTCCACCCACAAGTTGGACGAATCCGTGAATCTTTTATTTTAAAACAGCTAGTAAATGCAAAGTTCTCTAGTTGAATGGAGAGGATAATTCAGGCCGGCATGGTTGACCTGGTGCTGAGGCTGGTTGCATTTCCTGTGAACAAGATGAGTCCACAGGAAAAAAGGGCGTGTGCCACCTGCTGCCGGGTTTCGCCCGTTGCCCTCGTCGGGAGGCAATCGATTGAGGAATGGTGGAAATTCTCGTGAGGGAACAGCAGCGGTGGAGACTTGTCGTGTCAAAGCCAGAACCTGATGTTTCCTGATCCATTTATTTATCGTCGCTGAGGAAACAGATTTTTTCGTCATGCATGATGCCAGGGAGGCAAGCAATTTCTCCTCTTCCACGGCGAAGTTGCTGTACTAGTTGACGAGACCACTTTTTTCCCCTTTCCAACGGCGACAACATTTTTTTTCGTGAAAAAAATAATAATAGATGCGTCGTCAACAGTTGAGTGAGGAATAAGGATTCTTCCCTCGCGATTAGTCGTGTACGATGCAAAGGGGACATCTGATTTGCGTGATATCGACTATGCTTTCAGATATGCGCACAGAACACGTATATGACGTGGTTTTTTTTTGTGTGTGTTTTTTGTCCTCTCGCAAGTGGATCAGTTGAGAAGATGCATTGTAAGTACCCCTAGAGATTTGATTTTTTTTTTTACTTTATCCAATTATTCCCGGCTGCGCAAAGTCATGGCCAATTTCTACACTCCGCAAAAGGAGAGAGGATCGTTAGGAACTCCTCCGTCGTGCCGCAGCTAACTCTTACGGTTCAAAAAGAAGAAAAAAATTAGTTGAATGCTGAAACTGAAGTGTCATCACCAACCCAAACCAAGCCCGATGAAACCAGACACCACCACGTGCCTCCCGCGCCCCTTTGAATGAGACGGACACCACACCACGACCCCGTACACACAAAAAAGTTGCGCGGCCGCCCCCCGTCACGGCACGGCACCGAACGAGTCGCGCCGGGCACCCCCGTCCCACTCTCCCAGCTTTTCTCTTTTTTTTTTCCCCCTTTCCCCTCGCCGGGACGCAACGAAACGGATCCCGTCCTGCACCATCCGGCCGTCGGTAGGCACATGTCACCTGCTTTGCCTGGGCCAAAACCAAACCAAGTTGCTGCTGCGTGCACGGCCGACCCATCCCCGGTAGCTAACCGGCGCGAGGACGCACGGCACGGCACGGCCAGGCCAAACCCCGCACCACGCGGCGCCGCCCTCAGGTTGACCTCCCGTTTCCCTCTCGCCTGTCTTCCGTCCAGTACATGACTACATGCTGCTCAAGTTGCAAGTGGGGAATTTCGCTGGGGCAAGTTGGGGCTTGCCCGCTTTTGTCGTCGTGGACGACCACGTCGGGGTCGTTCGATTCCTCGCCGCACGTCCGCCGCGAGCGGGTGATTTGAACGCTAGCGGGGGACGTTCGTTCGTTCGAGCTCACCGTTGTACTCACCGTCGGTTGGGCACGGAGAGCCGCCGCAGTGGGGGAGTGGCTCAGCAGGTGCAGCGGCGTCGGTTGGGAGCGGTCGTTGGATTTGGATCGGGATCGACGGAGGCGGCGAGCGAGCGGCCACATGCGCGGTGCACGACCGGCCGGCCGGCCGGCCGGGGCCTGCGGCGAGCGCACCATACGCTCGCACGCCTGGTCGCCAGCAGCGGTGGGAGCAGGGGGGGCGGTAATCAATACAGGGGTGGGGGATCTCCGGGCCGGCTCTGCACGGCTGCCTGCCTGTGAGATCTCGAGGGGTTCGCGCGGCAGCACATGCGGAGCGGTGGTGGCACTCTGGTGGTGGTTGGATCTGGATTTAACCGACGGAATGCTCAACGCCTGTGGTTGATTTCGTTGGTGCTCCCGCATCAGGGCTTGAAGGTGGACGCTCATTGGATCGGTGGGTGTCTGATGGCCGAATGCTCTGCCTTTTGTCCCCATCCCGTAGTTCATGGTGAGCTACCCACTCCGTTCTAGTTTGAAGCCATGTATTTTGTCCATTGTTATCGACAAGCCCAAGTCTAAAACCCTTAGGACTTGTTTGGTTGGGGTACTTGTTGAAATGAAACACCGGAGTTCTTGTAGGATGGAGAAACGAAGTATAGAAGGCCAACTCCCACCAATCTCATCTTATAGAGAATGGGTGGTAATTGGAAGTGCATTATAATTTGAGACGATAATTATCTATCTTAGCCATTCATCATGACTTATTATATCATTCCTCACATAAAACACATGCACCGAACAAAGGATATGAATTCCCTCGGCAACTCCCCATGGTAGTTAAATTCAGTCCTTGATCGTGTTATTTCATTTGTGCAATTCTCAAATTGCACACTTCAGATTTATGAATAAAAATAGTTATGGAACAATTTTTCATTCTACTATATATTGGTGCTTCTACAAACATTATATGGTAAATTGTAATACTTCAAAACCATGTCTTTTTAAACGCTTGCATATCTTTTTGGATTGATGAACAACCAAACAGCATAACTATTTCTTCGCATTCCAACTTATTAAATAACTACAAACTTCGTATTCCAACTTATTAAATAACTACAAACCATGTGTATTTCGTCACAACCATGAGCATGATGTCCGTTGCGAAGAGAATGTTCGGACCAAACTGACATACTAGCTACTTACTCCAACGGAGGATAGTCAAGCGTATGCTTCTGAGGAGGCCAGTCCAGCCAAGCATCTACCATGCCACCCCATAGTCCATGGTGGATTTTGAAGGATTTCGAATGTGTACACACCAAAACGTCAAAGACCTTACATCAGATCAATCGGATTACAAGCTATTAGACCAATTTGAAAGCACCGACCGAGTTCGTGTACTGATGCAATTTTCACTTGGATAAAAAAGGTCTATAGAAAAAATATCTTAATACCATTAATAAATACTGTATATCTTCTTGAATAAAACTTGTGTGTCTGATTGTTTCTGTGCTGGCCACTTCCGAACCGAAAACTGATGCAAATGGAATGAAGTTCGGTGCACCAGATCACAAATTACGATATTGGCAGTAAATACATTAGGTGGCCAATGTTCAGTTTGGTGTCCTTACGACAAACTGTCTGTCCCCCTGGATGCCATTAGTCTGCCGTGCAATCAGAAGAAAGATCTGCTGACGGGCTGAGAGCATAGCCACCAACAAGTGGAGTCTGCAAATCAGCAGATCTTTAGACATTGTAAATCAGCATTGCCACCAACAAGGGATTCAGAAGTGCCGAACGATGCTTCTCCAGTGACAATACAGTACTAGAGAGATGGGCCGAGTACGCGTGCATTTGCTTGGCCCAAGCCCAAGAAAGCTGCCTGGTTCGTCCATTATGGCCCTATATAGCCCACAAAAAGTTTGGCGCAGAGCTAACACATAGACCTTCCACGGCCCGCTTTTATAGAGAAAAGCTCTGAATTGAAAACAAGTTCGTCCTAAAAGATTTTTAGAGCGGGCCTCCTCTCGGTTACCGAGATTACAGCACCTCGAAACAAAATAAAAAAGATCTGTATAGTTACTACAGTTAAACAAGTTCCCACCCGTGCTAGTACGGTTTTTCACCTCCCACGAAGGAGACCAAGCACCATCATCGCGCCATGAGTTTACCACACCTTTGTCGGTAGAACAACCGCAACATTTTTTTTACTACAGATAACGGTAATCACCGCCACTTGCACCGAGGCCACGAGGGTACGGGTATCCGTATCCCTGCCGCGCGCACACCGCACCACGCACCTGTAATTTACTGCGTGAAATATTTTTTAACAGTACCACCTCACATGCACGCACGCTGCTCGCATAGTAGCGGCACGCGAGCCGGACCCACGCGAGCCGGCTGGCTGGCCTTTGCGCGGGAAGCCGCCGTGACGCCGTCCTTTTTGCGCGGGAAGCCGCCTTCGCCCACCCGCGCCTCCGCTTCCAGCCAGTCCACACGACTGCACGACAAAAAGGGGATCCAACCGACCGAGCACACCCGTGGTGGGTGGCATAGAAAAATGCTCCGTCACGGCGTAACGTGGCGGGCATGCCACGGGCCCGCGCGGCGTACGTGTACCACGCGTCCACGCCGGGTCGCCGGCGGCTCCGCTCGGCGCCATGCCACGCCGAGGCCTTTTGTCGCGGCACAGGTGCGCGCCCGCCACGTCCCAGCCGCCACCGCTATACTGTTGCGAGAAAAAGAAAGAAATGTTTTTTTAAAATATATAAATATCTTCACGGGCGTAAATATCGCACGAGCCGCTCACGTGCGTGAGTGCGTGCTACTACCCGCCCGGGGGACCCAGGGCCGGCAGGCACGCCTCGAGAAAGCGGAAAGGAGGGGAGTGTGTGGGGAAATAAAAAAGAAAAAGAAAAGAAAAACAGAGATACGAATAGTCAATCACGGCGCACCAACCGACAACGACTTCCACGCGGGGCCCACAGGAGTCCGCTGTTTTTTTTTCCCCCGCTCACGTGACGGGCCGGCCGGGCGCACGCGCGCCTGGGTTGCAGCCGTGGCGGCCGCCGCGGCGGAGGCGTCCACACGAGGCACGCATCTCGGCGTGCCAGCCGCAGCGCCGCGCAAGCGCATGGCTCCAAGGCCAGCCGGCCACTCTCCAACCAGCGGCCAGCCGTGCTCCGGCTAGAAAATGCACCCCGGCTGTTTCCACGTCACGTTGCCAAAAAGTCCTTCGTCCTTTCCGCTCCGTGGATTCCCCCTATCTTCCAAGTGCGGTACGAGCAGCACGAAAAACTTGCCATGTGAGGTGAAATCCGAAAGCGTTCCAGACAAATAATATCCCCCGTGGATTTCCATATTCCAATCCACGTACCATAGTACCAGAATAAAAAAAATATATGACTTTTTCTCCCAAATATAAATCATTTGCCATTAATTTTGATTGATGCTAAAATCTTTCCATCTGATGACACAAACGCTGACGAGCAAAGATTTTCCAGGATCGGCGAGTGAATGGAAAGCGTTGGTGGCTGCTGACTTGCTGACGAGATAGATACCCCGCACAGACACGTCCACGTGTCAGATTTGGCGCCTAAAAAATTAAAGACCCACCCCCAACGGAACCAAATCTCCGTGGTGGCCTTTCGTTCGGCCGCGCTTCGCTTTTTGGAAAAACCAAAAAATATTCCATTCCGTTTTATCGCCCCTCTTTAGCTTGGCTCTCAAGGAAGCGTGAAAACAACTACCCATTCCCGGTCACGTCCACCTCCCGGAACAGTTAAAGCTTAACGTTAGCTTGTCTGACATGGGCCCATGCGGACCTAATGACCATTGATTTTATATTTATTTACCGCCGTAAAATTGGGTGCTGCTAAATGGGGCAATTACTATTTTACAAACCGATTCTCATGGTTAACACGAGCCCGGGTCACGCGGGAGGTGTGTGATCTCGGCCAAAGAATCGCAATCCCCTCACGCTCTCCTCCCTCGATGAACGGAGGAGGCGACCCGTCACTGGATCTGCTTTGGTGATGCGCGCGGTGAAGTGGTCCCGGTCCCAAACGGGTCCCACCGGTCAGGGAGACAACAGGATCTTCATCTGAGGCGTGTAGGTGAAGGGTTTATCATTAGCCACTGCCGCCCATCCACGTCCCCATAAACCCCACCGAAACACTCGCTCGACGCCACCGTATAGCGATCGGTCCTTCTGTCGATGACAAGTGGGGACAGGACGCCCGGGCCCGCATGTCAGTTAAAACCGCGGCATGCTTCCTGGCCACTGAACGGAATGGTAGGTGCTTACTGGCATAGCTACTCGTTGTTAAGCTGACGGTGGGACCGGATGTTTGACGGGGCCCGCGTGTCACTGTGCGCCTAGCGAACAAGATCGGCAGATCCTAGTACGTCCACCGCCAGCGCATCACGTCCGTCCTTTCCTTGCTTTCCGTTAGCAATGTTTATCTCCAATGACGTGCGGGTCCCATACAAAAGCGGGCCCTGACGTCGGTGTCTGGGGATTGATCCGGCGCGTCACGAGTGGGTGCCTCGCGTGGTGCGGCGGGCACTACCTCGTGGATGGGGAAGGGGATTAAATATCGGCGGAGGAGGCGTGGCCATCTCCTTTCGCTCCTCTCGCCGCTTTGGGTTGGGGTTTAAGGGAGTGTGTGTGAGGCCGGAGGCGACGACGACGGCGCCGGCGTCGGAGAAGAAGAAGCAGCCAGCTCTCGTGTATATGTCTTCTTGCCCCTTCTCCGATCTGGTGGTCGCAGCGCTCATCGTCGCCGTCCTCCTCCGCGCCCTCGCCTGCTCCAGCCGATCTATGCGCCAGGGGCTCAACGGCTGGAACAAATCCTCGTCGATGCTCAGGTTCGTGCCCGGTTGCCGTCTATTTTTTTTCCACCGCGAAAATCTCATCTTTTGCGCCGATCTGGGAGGTTTTGACCGGGTTTATGGCCCTGGTTCGCCCAGATCTGGGGCGTTCTTGCCTGGGTTTTCATGGGGTTTTGACGGATTTCTCGCTTGTGATGTTGCAGGGACGGGTTCGGGGTGAAGTATTCCGGATTCCTCCACATAAGGCCGTGTGGCTTCTGTCGAGGGGACTGACGGATTCGGTCGATTTACGCCCGGCTCCGTCCAATTTTTGCACCCATCAGAGAAAGTTTCTTCCTTTCTAGAGTTTTTCCCCTTTAGTTTTTGGCAATTTTGCCTACAACTTTTGGAGCTGTCTCCGGCACAAGAGGTAGAAGAGAGATGGCTCCGTTGAACCACCAGCAGATGCTCATCAAGAAGGCCCTGGCGAAGAGGCCCAAGACCAAGAGGATCTCCGGGTTTGGCCTTAAACCCTCCGCCGCTCTCCTCAAGGCCAGGCCGCTGCTGCAGCCGCCTGCGCCGGTCCAGCCGAGGCGTCGCGTCCGCGTCCTCTTCGAGGACCCCGACGCGACGGACTCGGACTCTGACGACGAGGAGGCAGCCGCCGCTCCGGCGGGCTCCGTCAACTCCAAGCGCTTCTCTTTTGAGGCGTTCGTCGGCAAGGCCCCAGCAAAGCCTGTTCTGCCGGCGGCAACTGTCGCCGCCACCACCAGCGGCGGGACGCCGGAGAGCTACCGCGGCGTGAGGCTCCGCAAGTGGGGCAAGTGGGCGGCGGAGATCCGCAACCCCTTCACCGGCAGGAGGCAGTGGCTTGGCACGTTCGATACCGCCGGCGCGGCCTCAGCCGCCTACCTTTCCGCCTCCAGGAGCTTCGCCGACGAGAAACGCCGCCGCCGAGGGCAGCCTGTGCCCGCTTCCTGTGCAACTCCTTCGCCAAGCACCACCCCGACGGCCTCTTCCTCGTCGTCCACCCCGTTTGCCCACGCGTCGCCGACCTCCTTGCTCGAAATCTCCACCAAGCCTGCATCGAAGCAGGAGTCACCAGAGCCGGTTGCAACACCGGCCCTGCCGTCCACCGAACCTGCGCAGCTGCCTGACGACCCGGAGTTCTACCAAGACCTTCTGCGCGGACTACAGCTGCCCGACATCGA
Source organism: Digitaria exilis (assembly GCA_015342445.1). Lineage (NCBI taxonomy): Eukaryota > Viridiplantae > Streptophyta > Magnoliopsida > Poales > Poaceae > Digitaria > Digitaria exilis. The sequence goes on along the minus strand of JACEFO010001770.1, from coordinate 2,583,782 downwards.
CCCGATGGACTTCCGCGCCGGCCTGGACGCCTTGGATCTTTCCGAGGCCCCCTTCTGCTTGGGTGACGAACAGGACCTGATGCTTGGAGAGTTCATGGACATTGGGGACGATGACCTTGACGACATCGACCTCGACGACATCAACGATGTCTTCCCGGAGATGCCTGGCTGCGACCTTGGCCGCGGCATGGACGACTTCCTTCAAACCGTGGATTTCTGCGTGTGAATTATGAAAGTGCCTTAATGTTATTAATGTTGGTGTGATAATGGGCCTGTGAGTGTGCTTGGGATTGAGATTTCTTGGGTTTTTTCCCCGGGCAACACCATCTGCTCGTGCCCAAGAAATTCTCCGCTCCCCTAGCAGAGCACATTAGCGAGTGTTTGGAGAGTAATTTTGGTAGGTTACATTATGTTATGTTATACTACTAGTAGCTATGTCATGTTTCCTGTGCTATTTGGTTAATGCTTGTCAAGACATTATAGTGGGCAAGTCATTGAGCTGTTACTGTTAAGCTATGCAAGGAAAATAAGTTTTGGAATACATCGCTGTGGATGGATCTTGTTTGGTTGGAATGCTTATGTGGTTTGAGCTGTGTTAGTGCGATTACAGAATGGAGTTCGTGAGGCCAAGTGTTACGTTTGACTAATGCTGTTGGATACTTGTGCTGCGATCGTGGTGTTGGCAAGAGATTCTTTTCTGCGAAGGCAGTGTGGAATTGTTCACGACGCTTATGATATTAATTAACTACTAAACTACTCGTAGATCCGATGCTCCATCGGACTTGTTCCTTTTTCTGGTTGGTTGCAGGCGTAGTTTATGCGGAGGAAAATCGTTTGTGGACGGGCATGGGTGTAAACAAATTCAGTTCGGAAATATCATGTATCCAACAAATTGGATCCGATGCGCTGCCGGACTACTTTGTTCCATGGCGGCCGAGCAATATGCATTTCTTTAGTACACAAGTCGTGGTTTGGCAAAGGTCAGATCGTGACACGCCCAGGCAGCAGCACCTGCATCCGGCAGCGAGTCCACACTCCCTGCCGCGGGGCGTGGGCTCGGCGCCATCCATGCCGCGCGCTTGTCCCTTCCGTGGTGCGCCCTCTCGGCCACCGCTGCGTGCGCTGGGTGAGGGGAGGAAGGGGAGGAGGTGCTGGACCCGGCCGGCAGCTAGCGGCCGGTGCAGGCTGTTGCCTTGCGCGCGCGCTCACGAGTCCCCGCGCTACTACGCCCAAAGACCGGCGGCCGGTTAGCCCCACAGGGACGCGAGGATACGCCGTATCTGTTCGCCCCGGCGCGCTTTTGTCGCCGCCCTCGTCCCATACTCCTTGGCACGGTGCGGCCGGGGGATCGTTTCGCGCGCGGTGCCGGTGCGTGGCTGGAACCTGGGGGTGTCGCGGCACCGTGGCGATAATCGATAAGGTTCCTGATGAGACCGTATCCTGTGGCTGGCTGGCTGGCTGGCTCGGGTTCCGCCGGGGGCCCCCGCGTGCACGGCCGGCCGGGGCAGGCAGCCGCCTTGGCCGCAGCTTCGAAAGGGCAAAGGCGCGCGGGGATGCGACGATGCCGTGGCGCTATCCGACCCGATTCCTATTCCCCACCGTGTGCCACCCAGCGTGGCACGACACGGTGGGTGGAGTGGAGTGGAGTGGAGTGGCTATCCTATTCTAGGACCGGCCGGCGCGCGACGCCGACGTCTGCCCATTGTTCTCTTCTCTCGGCCGCAGTGCCTTCTACAAGTACGTACTGTATTGTACACGCTAATCGTCTCGTCTGATCCGTTTCTGTCTGTGCTTTCCGCAAAGCGCTCGCGGCCGTCGGAGAATCAGGCGGCCGCGACGCACGCTCGTGTTCGCATGCGCCGTGGGAGTGGCCGGATGACGGGCGAGTGGCTGAGGCGGTGTGTGTAGGGCACGCAAGGACCCGGGGGCACGCGAGTACGCGAAGGGACAGCTGGGGGGAGCGAACTCGCTGGGCTGCCTTGCCTGTGAAAAGTGAATGCGGCTGCGCGGTTGCGGGTGGGGTGGGTGGATGTGGCTCGGTCGGGGCCCCGCCGGGGATTGGATCGATCCAATTCATCGCAGTCACTGGAGCAGCGGTGACCGTGGCGCCGCGGTGACTGCTAGCTGACTGGTCCGTGTCGCTGTGGCCTGTTGGCGATCGAGCGCGAGCCGGCTGGGGCATGTGGCGCGAGGGGTGCGCACGCGCGCTCGCTGCTTGGCTTGGGATGGGGCCGCGTCGCGAAGCCAACCGCGAAAGCTGTTGGGTCTCGACGTTGACATTGGTTTTTTTTTTCATGCCTTTTTTTTTTCAGGTGATCTTTCGTGAGCCGTGCCTGTTACGGAGCACGAAAAGGCGTTGGTGCACTACTCCAGTCACTGTAGTTCCAGTACTACTGAAACACTTGATTTTGAGTTGAAAATTCTCGAGCCTGCCCATTCGAAAAGTTTGTGGCTTGTGAGTGCAGTGGTGTAAAACGTAACTTGCGTTGAAAGGCTAATTGTTTTTTTTAGTTGAAGGTGAGTTTGCCTGTGGCTAGTCTTAAAACAATGCTACTGCTCGATGACTCCGATAATGACCGAGCTGTGTGCAAACCACAGTCCGAATTCGTTCGTCACAGCTGCTTGAGAACAACATGGCAAGCTTCTCTGAAACTTCGGATACGGATTCCAGCAGAAGAACCTCGTCGCAGCTCTCGTTTAGTCAAGAGGAACGAATCCAAGCTAACGAATATCAGGCCTCTCGTTTGGACACGCTCCGTGGCCGTCGCTTTTCTCGTCGCCTCACACCACTGCAGGTTTGCAGCGCGAAACGAATGGGTGGCACGCCTGCTGCAATGCGCGCGCGGCGGGGCTTGCGTGTTTGACGAGCCATCGCCGCCGGTCCGTTGAATCTTCTACGCCCCCATCACATGTTCGCCGATGGTGATACGAGGGGCCCGGCCACAGGGGAACGCTGGCCTGGCCCTCACCGCGCTGCTCGTAGAAGAAGCTGTGCGGTGCGGACACAGATCGGCAGCATGACGCACGGCACAGTGTGACGTCGAGGACCAAAGCAAAAGGGAGCGCAGCAAACAGCTCCTGTGACACGCGTACGGCCGATCATCAACAACAGGGGGGAACAGCTATTTGCGGTCCTGGGCTCTGCTAATCTGCTACAGTGTGCTCGCGCTGTGCGGGCGGCTGGGGGAGACCCCGATCTGATCTGTTGTGTCTCGTGTCCCCGGCAAGTAGACAGTCCCCATCGCCGGTGACATCCATCTATCCTATCCCACATCAAACCAAATCCTACAGAATTCCACGGAAGCTCCCGACATCTTCCAAGCTCCCCCACTTTCCACCTGTTCGGAGTAGAGAGTAGCCGACTTGGCACGTTTTGGGATGGTGAGTTAGGGAATTGGGATGGGCGATGGCGACGACGGCTCATGGGCCGGTAGAGTCGACTGTAAACTATCACTACTTTTCTTTCTCGAGAACATTTTCTGGGTACATAAACTAGTGGCGATCGCTGCTGTTCCTGCCGCAAGCAAACGAGAGCGCGACGGGGACAGGGAGGCATCGAGATCGCCAGCGGGCGCTATAGAAATGAGGACAAGTGGTACTCCTGGAGGGCGGAGAAGAGAGCCGTGCAGTGCAGACGAGGTCCAGGTGCACCTGCCTGACGTCCAGCTCGTGCGAGCCGAGACAAGGATGCCGATGCGTTGTGTTTTCTTCCACGACAGACGACGACAGCGTCTGACCGGGGCAGCTGGCTCTGGCGTGGTGTGGTGAACTCCGCCCGGTTTCTCAACGTTTCCCCCCTTGTGGGGCCGGGAGCTCGGTGCCGGTCGCTCTCTCACGCCGTGCGACCACGTGGGTAACTGAGCGGCTCAGCTGCTGAGCTGATCACTGAGCACTGAGCCCAGCTGAGCTGCTCGCTTTGACTCCGATCCTGTGGGGGTCAAAAGACAGGAGGCTGGCCGGCCAAGTTGGACGGGGCGAAGCTAACGGAGAGGAGGCGAGGTCGCGAGGGCCCGGGGCGCCTGAATTATTGCGGGTATTTTACAGCGCGTGCGGTGCAGTGCGGTGTGGAATCAATCATGCATGACTCGGGGCTGTCTGGGGTTGTGTTTAGATGCAAAAGATCTTTTGCACTTACTATTCATTCCCCTCACAGAACACGCATCCCTAAAAATTCCTTTTTCACCTTTCCTATTCATCTCCCTCACATAACACGCATCCCAGAAACAAAAGATCTTTTCCCTTCATCAACTAAACACAGCCTGGATGTCCTCCGTCTTTGACCCGACGTGCGCTGTGCTTGTCAGGTGGAGTTGGTGGTTGCGTTGCGCTCACTCCAGTGATTTTGTGATAAGCTCTGAAAAAGATCAAAGGCCTGTTTAGTTCGTAAAAGTCCTTTTTACTTCCTATTCATCCCCCTCACAGAACACGCATCCCCAAAAATTCCTTTTTTAACTTTCCTATTCATCTCCCTCACATAACACGCATTCCAGAAAAAAAGTACTTTTTGCCAACCTCAAATAAACACGCCCCAGCACTAATGCGCTGCAGACAGCACTGGGTGACATTTCTCCGTGTTTATCCCCCCTCTCTCTCTTTTGCAGCTTTGGGAGGGACATGTCAGTGGGGAGGATTGTACTCCTGTTTCTTTTGAGGTGGATGGATATTCAGATTTGACGAAAGAGACGCTTGCCGGATGAAAAGACAGATTCTGCTACGTGCTCCTAGAGGTGTTTGTGGCGTGGCCTGCTCTGCTGAATGGAGATGGTACTCCATTCATTTCAAAAAGCATGTAATTCTAGCTATGTTATTGGATGTCCAAATTCATAGCATTTTTAATAAATCTGGATAATCTCTTATCTAGATGCATTGTAGATGCTATGAATTTAGTAAATAGCTAGAATTGCATGCTTTGACAGAGGGAGTAGTACAAGATCGGACGCCTCCCCTAGTGCGATCCTACTGTGGTCGCTGCCTGATGATAGTGAACCTTCCCGTTGGAGCTTGGGTCCATGTTTTGGACTCGGCAGCTTTTTATGAACTAGCATATGGCTCTAATCCACGATAGAATGCGTTGACACTTAACATATGACAATTGACAGGGTACCTGTAAACAAGAAGACAATGAATGCAGAATTATGGGGGTGTTTAGATTAGGAAAGATTTCTCGAAAAAACACTGTAGACCTAAAAATAAACTGTAGATGAATAGTGTTTGTGAGTAGGAGGAGTGGGATGAATAGAAAAAAGTTAGATGAATAGTATTTTTTCGGGTGGAGGTAGATACTAAATGCACCCTATATCGAAAAGCTAGCGTCTTAAGATGGTACGGCTGTACTATAGTAGAAGTGTTGAATTGTCGGTCACATCACAAGGAGTAGACCACCCCCACAAGTTCTCCTCGAGCCCACTCCCAGCTCCCAACTCAAGTCCCAACATCTTGGGAATGGTATTCCCTCTCCCTGAAGACCATTTCGAAGGATCTGTTGGTGTTGGGGAGGTCAGCGCCGTTTCCCGAGTCCTGGCTTGCTTGGTTGAAAGTAACTGCCGTGGGCTACGAAAGTGGCCCAATACTGCACCATTACTCAATTTTGACAATTTCATTCTCTTGTCTGCTTGATTATGGACGTATTCGCTTTGGTCAAGTACGAACACTTTTTCGATATGCAAAACGTGCAGCCTCATCCCTTGATCGGATTGGCCCTTGGGCCAGAGCTCAGAGATAAACAAGAGGAGCGAGGTTGAACCTCTGAGCAATGTCAGATTGGTTCATCCGAGTTCAGCGAGTTCAGGTTCAGAACTCGCGATGCGCTGATGAGTGACCAAGTTGTCGTACAATCTCTTCTGCACCAAATCAACCAATTCTATCTTTCTTTTTAAAAAAACAATTCTATTTTATAAACAACAACGAATTTTATGGTTTCTGGATGCAGTCGCCAGTCGAGTTGTAGTACTCCTACACACTGTAAAAACGGCAGATGCAGTAGAGATCCGAACGCTTACTTTAGCCAGCCATCGATTTCTAATCGGACGACGGTCAGAGCTCGCACACGTGGCCATCTCCCAAATATACCCTTCTCTCGGATACAAAAAAAAAAAGTTGAAAACAATTTTGAGACAAGGGAAAAAAAATACTCGGGCGAAAGCGATGCATAGTTGGCCGCAACGCCTGTTGGCCACGGCAACAACGGCCGCCGTCCTCCTCGCCGCCGTCTGCGCGGCCGCCTCCGCGCTCGACGCCTTCCATGTTCCCACCGTCCAAGCCCAAGCCCATGTATGGATCTCTTCCTCTCCTCGCTTTTTAACTCTTCTGAACTTGGGGCGATCTGCCACTCAAACCCTTGACGCGGCGAAGGGTTTGGTGTATGTTTCGTGGCGATTAGTGTGGTAAGATGTAGTGAACTTGTAAATTCTATGATACCGTTTGAAATTTTCGACTTATTTTGATGCCATGGCTGACTGGATTTTTTTCACTGCTAGCTAGATCAAGTTTCTAGACACTGATTTCGCTGGATAAAACTTTACAGGCAAATATGTTTCTGGCAGTTGTAGAAAAAGCTATTTCAGCATTATTTATATTAATGAATCTCGTTTTATAGTTCAATTTCAGCATGCCATTGCCTGTGATAGGTACTGTTTGAAAATGTTGAATTATTGAGAAGCCATTGCCGACTGGATTGTGTTACTGTTAGCTAGATCAAGTTTCTCGATACTGATTTCACTAGATGGCCTTTACCTCACATATTTTTCTGGCAGTTGTAGAAATTTTTAAATCTATTGCAGCATTAACACCAAATGTTGCTATGCTCACCATTGAATCTCCTTTTATGGGTTCGCAATTCTGCATTGGTGGTTAGCATCCGTTATTATAGTGTTGTGAATGTGCTTATCTATGTTATCCTGAAATGTAGGTTACCAAGATTAACCGGTTCCACAAACAGATCAATGGAAATGACAAGGTTTGTGCCTGTACTTTGCTTCCCTATTATCGTGCAGATCTAATTCCAACCATATTTCTGCTCTAGAATGACTATAAGTTGGAGCGTACTTCTTTCCATATTAATGGGTTAAGTTTACAGATAGACAATCAACTGCTTAAGCGCAATACCATCTGAATAGAATAGCATACTGATATCTGCTATTTGAAAATTTGTTCGAGATTTACTCTGGTATGGTTTAGCTCTCTCTTCATTGTGAAGATAGTTAAAACGGACCAGCTTGATAAATGTAAATAAAGCTTTCTTCCTTTCCTGTAAAAATATATTAGACTTTGGAAACGATAGATATTTCTAGTTGAGAAGACAGAAACTTTATGCTGCATAGACTAGATGATTTTTCTAAGTGAACGTGATGACTTTACTTGTTCGAACCACCTATTGAACAATGTCAGGTTCTCTGTGAATTATACTGCATATCGTATAGATAATAAGCAAAATCTATAATTTTTTCCCAACATAACATCATCTCATATATAAATTAGAATAATCTATAACATTGTAGTGATACACTTCGATCTCATATGCTGCAATCATATTTATCACATATATTTCATTCCACTATATATGACGAACTTGTAAATCTTTGTTTCAGGTGACATTGACCTTCAACTTATCTGCAAATTTGGAGTCACTATTCACTTGGAACACAAAACAGGTGATATTTTTATTTTGATGGGATGTGTAATAGCAAGCTATCTTTTGTATGCTCAAACTTGAACACTCTTAAGTAAAAAAAATGTGCTAGTCACAGTTAAAAATTGCCCACATGTCTAAAATATATTTAGAATGATTTTAACAGTGAACAATAGATGCACATCGAAACTAAATGCTGTTCCAAGTGTCATATATTTGGAAAGAGAATCCCATTGTTTGACGGTCTAGTTACTAATTTTTTATTCTACATTTATTCTACATCAGTGTCGCCAATGTCTCATGCATACTGTACTATATTCACCAGAAATATTTCCAACTATCTTAAGCTATTGTGAAGCTCAGCGTCAGCCATAGTAGCACAAAGTGCTCATATGCTGGAGGGAACATCGTATAGTAAAGAGAAAAAAACTCTTTGTATGTTCCTTACATAATATGTTGTGGTGCAATTATGAGCCCTTTTAGACTTGACGTAGCTCATAAAACATATTACTGAACAGTTCGTGCTGCAGTGCTCATTCCAAAACACTGCTAAACCATACCATTTCTACGATACGATCGCTCCATGATGTCTTGAGTCATGTTACTGCCTCTCTGAAACCAACTGGTACAAGATTGTTGTATCGAGGTTCAATGATGAACCACTGAATATCAACATGTTTATTGATAATTTGTCCATTGTTGTACTACCCTCTAGGAAGCGTATAATTGAGTTGCTTTCTTGATACAGGTCTTTGTCTTTCTGACAGCTGAATATGAAAACGCAAAAAACTCACTGAACCAGGTATGCTGGTTTTCATGTTTTACTGTGCTCAATATAGACCGTGTATGTAATAAGTATTTTTCAAGAGCAGAGAACTGATTTGAATCTTGAAACATTCCTTAGTTTGCTTGAATCTTGAAATATTCTTTAGTCACCCTAGAATAATCGGTAACTTGTACCTGGGCTTCCATCTTTCTTTATAGCAAAGATTAATAGTATCCAACAGTAAAAATTTGTATCATGAAATTAGTGTATTGGTCTTTCTGAGATGTTCTTTTCATTTTTGAGAACATATGTTTTTGCTATCCAAGTTGGATAAAGTTGATTCAGTAAACCTCCTTGTCATGAATGGCGAGTGACACTCATGTGTCATGTCTACATACCTGGTACCTAACACGACCTGAAAATTTCAAGTTATTGCCTGTCTGGATGACTCGACACAAGTAGCATCTTTGCTTTATAGTTTAAGAGGGTCTTTTCAGCTCACCATGTTTAGTTCCCAAAAGTACTTTTTACTTTCTATTCATCCCCCTTACAGAACACGCATCCCTAAAAATTCCCTTTTCCCTTTTCCTATTCATCCCCCTCACATAACACGCATCCCAGAAAAAAAAAGTACTTTTTCCAACCTCAACTAAACAAATGTTTTATGTGGAATTTGTCCTATTTTTTTTTAATACGGCGACATTTGACACATTACTAATACTCTAATAGCATGTGGGCTACACTAGTGATAATCTGGCACATGTAATAGCTTGCTGCCATTACTTTTTCTATATTGAACTATTTCAAGAGGCAATTTCTGGGGCTACTAGCATTTTAGGGCATTCTGTAGCTATTAAGTTAATATGATGAAGCCCTCTAGTTTGTATTCACATCCTTGATTGATCCATACTCATGTTCAAATCATTTTGTTTGGCAGATTTCGTTATGGGACCATATTATACCGGATAAAGAACATGCAAATCTGCAACTAGAGGTGAAGAGCAAGTATCCTCTGATCGATCAGGTAAATCTCCTCGTCTGGGTACTACACATTGCAACGCGTGCTGGCCGTTGACCTTTTCCTCGCAATTATATGCAAATCCTCAAATCAGGGAAGCAGACTGCGCGGGAAAAAAGTTCAGCTTGTTCTCCACTGGTACATTATGCCCAATGCCGGCGTCACGATCCAAGATCGGATGCCGCTCTCGGAGTTCAAGCTTCCTGACACCTATACCTCATGAGAAGGGAAGTATCCTCTCTTCCTCTAATGAACATCCTTCTAATTTCACATCCACAATTGGTTGCCAAACGAACATAGATCTGATTCATAGTAAGCGTTGTCAGTTACACTCGAAACATTTTGGGTACTTCAAGCGTTCAAGGACACTTCAGAAATGATAACTGGCGCATATTGTTTATTGCTTCATGCTCGATCGAGCAGTGACGAACTTATACGTTTATAGATGCGAGCCGCAGCGGCTTATTGAATATTGATGGCGTGTAACGTGGAGTACAACAGATATGTGGGATCAAAGCTGAGCCTAGTTCTTCTTGCATGGTGGGCCGCAGATGCCGATGAAGGTGTCGGTGCACTGGAACTGCTTGACGGGGTTCTTCTTGATGACCTTGCATACCTTGCAGACGGGGTCGCATTTGCCGACGATGTCGTCGCAGGTGTAGAGGCCGGAGAAGGAGAAGTTGCAGTTTGTGCAGCACCCGAGCTTGCCGCCGTTGGTCTCCGTGTTGCCCTTGCTCTCCCCGACGACCGCTGCGGACACGAAATAGCACTCAGACCAGTTTCAGCTCTTTGGCCATTTGGCGTGGCGACAAGTTTTCTATTAGCTACTTGTTTTTCATTGCAAAATGGGTATTTTAGGGGATTTTTTTTTTCGTTTTCGAGTGATGCATGTTGGCATCTGCATCCAGCTTCCGGGTCGCATGGCGGACCCATGCTACCCTGCTGTGGGGTGGCCATGGCAAGTGGGATGACTAGTGGTCGTGCCCAAAATGGCAAGATCTACAAGCCTATCTGCCTGACGGGGACCTGAGAAAATCTAATGACGGTGATGCCAAAGAAAATATCTGAGAAAATCTCCCTTGTCTCATGTACAAATCACGGGCTCACGGCAGAAAATTAAGGACCCTGGGCAAATAGCTAACTAGGTCCGTGGTTATTCGATTACTACTTCTAGTGTACATAGTTAAAAAGTCATTTGCCGGATCCAGTTTTCAGGTATCGCAGCCGTATAATTCGATAGGAATTTGGCAGAGCTAATCTGGACTACAGAGCATGTCTCCCAGTATATGATCCTGTCTGTTTCCCTCGACTTCATTGTACAGAGACTGAGATTGAGAATAGGGAGTGGCAGTGAGCCACCGAGACAACACACGTACCGTTCTCCTTAGCCACAGCTGCGAAGATTCCCATGACCAGAACGGCCTGGAGAACCAGGATCACCAACAGCGTACTGCTCTTCATCTTTGCTACTCGTGTGCAAAACGTTTTGTTTTACCCACAGTCCTCTACTGTGTATAGCTAGAGTGCCTTTGTGTTGTTGTTGCTGGTAAATAGAAAGGCAGGGCAAGCTATATATATAGCCGACGAGAAGATAGAGCATGGCATGGCACGATGTCTGTGATCTAATATCTTTCCGGATGTGTCGGTCTGTTTGACTCGCGGCGGCTAGGCTAGCTGAGGAAGGGAAAAGGATGCAACAGCTGCAATTCTGTATCCTTTAATGCTGACACTACCGGTCTACCGTCTTCGTCAGAGTGGTCCAAAACGAACGAACAGTGTTGCTACGATAATTATCGTCAGGGGTACATACCAACCGTGTGTGGCTACTGGTTAGCTCAGGAGTAGGTGGTTAACTTTCTTTTGAGATAGGTTAAACATTGCTGTATAAATGATGTGTTACGGTTACGGTTACAGCCTTACGGGTAGCGGTTCTAAGCATCACGTACTCGGTACCATACGTAGTATATAGTTATGTGATTCAGTCGTATAGTTATGTGATTCAGTCGTATAGTTATGTGATTCAGACGTATGGACGCCAGACGTGCATATGGATCGATTGATGAAAGATGGTCAAGTTTTGTTGAAGTTACCCGGTCCTGACTACGGCAGAAAGACATGATAGACCCTCGGCGTGTCACGCGCATCTGTGATGTCCGTCTCTTTACTCGAAAGAAAGTGAACCCAAGCTGTTAGGTTTAACTCCACTAATATATGGCTTGGCTGGCTTGCATAGTCTATGCAGGCCAGCAGCAAGACTCCGAGAGGGTGTTTGGCTAGAGGATCATCAATCATGGGCGCAGTAATTCACCATCTTCATAAGCAGCTCCACCTTCTGTTTGGTTAGAGGATCAAGGGCAGTAAGGCACAGAGAGCCACAGACCGATGTAAATCCACGTAGCACAACAAATTTTCCAAGAAAAATAACTAGAGCCGAGCAGGGGCTATAGTAGTCGCAGATCGCCTCGCTTGCCGTTCTGTTTGCAGACTAGTGCCTCTCCAGTCCAATCACATATGTTTAGTGGTGATGGGCTGCATTGCACCGACGGTTTAACAGTTTGTTTGTACGCAGTCTAGCTAATTAGCAAGCAGCTTAGCAGCCTGCCATGGTCCACGTCGACCATCCGATACGCGTCACGCCTGCGACCGATCGGTCAGCTTGTTTTGTTAATCGAATGCTAATTTAGACACGCGGATTCAATTATATTAGCATCACGCATTTCCTATCGATCTGCCCCGTAAGCATCTTCCTTGTCGGCCCCATGCATGCATGGGCCATGGCTAGCTATCTCATTGCGTGAAGCATGGTCCTTCGTGGTACGTTTTGGCTTGGCATATCCGATCCTCGCCACATCACTAACCTTATTAATCATGTTGCCATTGGAGTCAAAGCATTTCGCTGTTGCTCGTGGACTCGTCCCCCTCTAGCACAGCTGCTGCGACAGGGAAATTAATCACATCGGTGTCGATGCCAGATCGCCAGTATGCCACTGTGGCTGTCTGGCTGACATGGCTGCGCGCGGGCAAGGGGGTAGGAACTAGGAGGAAGGACGCTCGTGGCTCCGTCGCCTGGCCGCATCGCATCGCACGAACGCGACGGCCCAACCGCCCAAGCTAGGCAGCGCTGCGGAACGAGCGGAACACGCGCACCGCGTGCCGTGGCGCAGCGACGACGCGAGAGACCTACTGTGACCTTTGAGCCACTGCCAACGTACTTGCCCTTAGAACGTTTGGAAGGGCATCAGTTAAATTGAAGCCGATCAAAATGTTAGTTAAGCTATTTCCTAAAAAAAATCTTAGTTACGCCCAGGTGTGGGAGGGCTTGCTCTGAATATGATGTAATAGGTTGTAAAACACACACTGATTAAAATCCTTTAGAAAAAAAAAATCAAAGTGAGTCTAAGGTTCTTAAACCTTTTAAGTTCTCCCAGTGCATTTCCCTCTTTTTCCTTCCTTCCAATATCAAGGCCAGGGGAAGATTAGAAACTTTATAGGATTTTACCAGTTTATTTATTAGAAGAGGATATAGAATCGGTCCTACGCTACCACAATCTGGAATTACCATGGAGGTTAAGGAAAATACCAAAAACCCCTAGGAAATATTCGTAAAGTATACATACAGAGCCAAGAAAAATTATTTACTTGTTCAGTGGCAAAGGGTATATGTTGCTCAGTGGCAAAGCATATACGTAGGCCAAGGTGTGTGCTCGCAAAAGAATATGGAAAATTTCGTATTGGTGCTCCGAAGAGGGCTCCAATTGATGCCTAGAGTAGTCAATTCAATGTATTTTTGCAACACAAGCAAGGGGATGCTTGTGTTGGAAATCATGCCCAGATAGTTTCATTTCTAGATGAGAACATATACTCTCTCTCTTGATAAAGGAGCTCCCCTGTGTTTACAGAAAATGAAAAAGAGTTTGTTTGCAGCCTACTTTTCTTTATTTTTTTTTTGCCATCTCAACAAAAATGCTGACATCACATCCTATATTTAACGGAATAGAACCCCACCAAAATTGGCCAACTGATGATCAGGAGTAGTTACTATTCTTACTTTCACACTGCATAAATCCCTTGAAATGGATAGGAAATTATTTTACAAACATAACTTGCCAGTTGCGTCACTTTTATTTATTGCAAACAATGGCTTATTGTTCGCTTGCAACATCCAGAACAAAGCATACAAGGAACTCTCACAGCACACAACAACAACCATATGGTTCGTGTAGGAGCATTGCATTGCATGACCTCGGTCATCTAGCACTTAGGGCCGCACATGCCGAGGAATGTGTCGGTGCACTTGAACATCTTGCCCGAGTAGGTCTTCACGGCGACGCACTTCTTGCAGACGGGGTCGCAGACCTTCTTGACGTCGTCGCAGGTGTAGAGCCCCGAGAAGGAGAAGTTGCAGTTGGTGCAGCACTTGAGCTGCCCTGGGTTGATGTCAATGGCCTTGCTCTCGCCCACGGCTGCATTACATTCAGTTCGATCATGTCATCGCCAACAATGAAGATTGATTCAGACCTTAAACTAATGCAGATCATCGATCAAGGAAACAAGAAGGTAAACGTACCGTTTTCTTTGGCCACGGCTGCGAAGATCCCCATGACCAGAACAGCCTGGAGGCACAGGAGCACCAGGAGCGTGCTGCTCTTCATGGTCGCTCGCTCGCTTCGCTTGGCGCTTTCAGAGTTTCAGTTGCTTCCTGTATTTTACAAGCTCAAACTCTTGTGTTCTAGCTTTGCTGTGTGTTGCCAATAGCTTGGTGGAGGAGCTCTACTTATAGGCGTCCAGTTCTGAAATGCCATGGAGCCGTTTTTTTCCTTTCTTTTTTCTGATAGGGTGGATGGGTGGATGCTTCGAGTTCATGCATTTTAGTTAGGCGAAACTTTGACTCATGGCTGCGAGTCGTATAAAGCATTTGTTTTTCATGATCCTCATCAGCTCGCCCGGTCCATGTTCAGAGTGGACGGAAGTGATGACGCTATCATACCAGCATAACTTATTTTGTGGCTACACAAAACTTGATACGCTATACGTTAGTCGTGTAAACGCAAAAGGTGGTTTAGGATTTGGATAACCCATCATCTTCTCACTCTTTTGTTTGGTTTAGAAAATGCATGGAACGTGTTGATTCATCACCACCTTAGCCGTCATAAGAGCACACAATTTGTTTAATATAACAATGATAATTGGGATCACCAATCTCCGAAATTCATATACGCGAAACCCATATAATGCATAGCTACTATATTCTAGATGAGGCTATGCTCAAAAAAAAAAAAGATGAGGCGATGTCCTAAACCAGAGAGATCTTATGATTTAAATGGGGACACAGGTCATCGAATCTCCAATCAGGCAGTCTGGCAGTGCATTTTTTTAGTGTTGAAACAACAACCACTTGTGAAGACTGGTTTGTCTTTGTTAGCAAATAATGCAAATAGTAGGTGATATATATAATTTCATTTTCATAGATATGATTGACGACATAATGCATGGTTGGTTAAATGCAATTGGATCCGGGTTCAGATGTGCACCCACGAATTACGCACATGAAAATTTACAGCGGTTTATTGGTAAAACAGATTTGCTGTTGAAGTGCTATCATTTGGTTCTGAAATGATGCTCTTCACGTCGCACACTGCCTAGCTTATTGCCAGGACAGGAGTTTCCTTTCATCACTGTGTACGCAGGCCATGTTCAGATTCCCTAACTTTTTACTATTTATTCTAACTTTTCACTATTTTCCCTCACAAAACACGTTTCCCAGCGAATGCTACCGTGTTTTTCTGATGCTACAGTGTTTTTCCTAAATCCAAACACACCATATGTGTAATAAGATCGTATTGTACTGATAAACCTTATACAGCAGTGTAATAGTTGATCCTAACTCTACTTTATAAAAGAAACGATTTTCACGTGAAAACTCAAATGGGGATAAGCATCAAAACGGCCGCTGGTTGTCGGCAGTCGCTCAATCGTCTCTCCCTGGGCGGCTGCTTGGCTTGTTCAAGGTCTCTTTTTCGCTGTCAAGGGCTCAAAGCCGAAGCGTGTGACGCTGCCGCACGGATGCACGATGCTAGGCATGCTACTAGCAGCAGCCGCATTTCCCCTCGTGGCCCAGTCAGAGAGCACCATCCATTTCTGTTACTTTGTGGCCCAGGAGGCGGCTATTGGTCGTGTTCCTGAGACAACGCCACCGGTTTGACGCCGACGTGTCCGGTGGTTTCTAGCGAGGACGATGAGTTGACAAGCTGGCGTCTCGAGAATTTTGACGCAGAGCTGACAGGCAGCCGGCGTGATTGCGGCAATGGGGGAACTAACCGAAGACCCGATGGTTGTGCTGGGCCGATCAAGGTGGCGGGCCTCGAATGAAATGCAAGTTAGCCCAATGGGCCCAAAGGTGTAAGTAAGGCCGCGTCGGGCATCATGGAGGGCCCAGGATGTAAATAAGCCTGATGGCACTATGAGTTCCATCATGTCTAGTATGCATAATTTGATTTTCTCAAAAAAAAAAAGTATGCATAATTTGAGACTGTGCATGTTCTACTTTTGGTGTTAGATGCTTTATCCTTAGCACATAATGATGTGAAAGTGTCTAGTTCTTTTGCACATGTAATCTTGCAGCGCGGGGAATGTTTGGCCTACAAGTACTTGCGCCGTTAATTTTTATATGCCACCAATCGACAGAAATGGTCGTCACATTGGCATGGTCAAGATGACAAAGGATTGAAGGACCCATTCACGTTCATGGACCTGCATTTTAAATGGAAAAAGGTGCTGGATGTAGAATAGTCTTTTCATTTCATTTCACTTTGCCAAGTTTTCCGTTTTCACAACGGCGCCAAAAAGCGAGGGAAAGTCAAAGAACCACCATGATCTTCTTCTTCTTTTGATGAAGTCGCCACCATGATCTTTGTGCGCCAAATAAGACACAAACCCTACTAGCTTTGCAGCTTCCAGAGCTGAAATTGCGTTCCATGCGATCGAGACCCATACATGCTGCGAGCCAAGCTTGGCCAGCCGGCATTCCAGAAAACTTTCATTCCCTATGCAGACACCCACAAACACATGGGCAAACTTCCATCGCACTCCATGCCCCCGCAAAGCAACCCGGTAATCAACAACAACACAACCAAAAAGCGCCTCCCATGGCCAAGCAAACAAAAGGGATCTTTCAAAGAAAAAGACCACTGCGTACTACTCTATCATTGCCATCTTTCCTGTCCACCCAAACCATTCTTCCCTAACCTATATCAATCACAATTTGATGCAGGCCAAGCTTTCTTACCCTCCCGTACACGAGCTTGCATAAGAATGTTTGGAATGGAAACATAAATGTCACTCTGTTTGTGAATTTCATTCATACGAATTTGTTCGATTTCCGGTGGACCGGATCGGAGAATGTTTCCGTTCCAAATGCAGGCCTATATATACAAGTACTATTACACAGCGAAGTGGTACGTAACGTACTAGCTATTATTAGCTCTAGAACTCCCTGCTCTTCTTCGTCTTGGTGCTACAGTCACAGAGCAAATAGCTCAGCACGTTGGTCACACTCGTTCCGATGAACGGCACGTTAATCACCGGGCTGACCCTAACACCATGACTACTACTACTACCTTTCCTACCACCTCCATAGTAGTAAGCTCTTGACGAACCACCACCGTTGCTACCCGCCACTTTACCACCAAACTTCTTGTAGCGAGCGCGATGATCACCGGCGGGGATGGCGCCGCCGCCCAAGCCACCACCATCTCGCGCCACGGCGGCCGACGCCGACCAGCTACGCATCAGCGGAAATGGCGGGCACCCGAACCTCCCCGCCGATCGCGGCGCGCCCGCAAGCGTCTTCGCCGCCGTCGTGGCGCCGGAGTTCACGCTGCTGCTGCGTGAGAATGGGGACGACGCCAGCGAACCTGGCCGCTTCTCCGGGCACGCCGCCTTGACACGGCCTCCGGCGACGGCGCCATTGCCGCCGCTTGGCTGTTGCTGCTTGCGCGGGTTGGGTCTGGGAGTAGAGGGTGGCAGTGGCGCGATTGGTAGAAGCTTACCGCCGGCGAAGAGGCGATCGGCGGGGACGACGTCGGCGGCGGAGGAGGCCGCAGCATTAATGGCGGTGGCGAAGTCAAACTCCGGCTCGGGGAGGCGCGACGACGACGACGAAGACGATGACACGAGGAGAGACGCGTCGGAACGCCGGGTGGGCGGTGATGTGAAGTTGGCTAGATCGTGGGAGAAGGAGATTCTTGGGCTGATCAGCTCGGGAGCTTCCTCCATTTGCGTTGTCTTGCTGGCTTCTTGAGTGGTCAGTGGGAGATCAGCGAGGGCGGTGACTGACAAAGAGAGGCCGGCCGGTGGAGGAGTTGGGAGGGAAGAGGATAAATAGAGCTGTTTCCGAGAGAGAGCTAGCCGGGTCCCAGATTGGGGACCTTGGTGTACAAATTTCGCACCAGAATTGGCGAGGTTGATTCGATCTCACTCGCACCCCTGTGCTGGTCCCTTTGGCCGGTCACCTACCTTACTGAATGACAAGTTCCTCTGCCGTTTTCTCGCGGGTTATATTCGACGTGAAACTTTGGCGATCAACTTGGTCCACAGCCTTGCTTGATCCACAGACTTGTCCAGGATCAGCTTGCTTCACCGTGTAGTGAGTTGTAACGTAGTATAACTGTGCTGTTGAGATCAAGTTTTCGATTCTGAATGGAAGCCTTTTTGGCTGTCTGAATATAACTGTTCGACGGCGATGTGATGTGTTCAGCACCATGCAAAATAGATCCCAGTCAACTGACTTGGAAGCAAGACTATTTTGGGGGTTAAAAGGAACAAAAGAAAGAGGATTGCAATGTTACATTGCGTGCATATCACTACTCAACGCGCTGTATGGACGGATGTCGACATGGAAACCGAGCTAAACACTTGTTGCTGGGAGCAGAATAAGATGGGAGGTGTCTCTGAGGTCACTGTCTCAATCGATGGATGTATGGAACCAGCGAAAACACGGGGGGATGGGAGCCCGAGATTGCCTCAACGGCTCAACCTCATGAACATTCCGATCAGGACCTCTACAAATCATGGTACTCGTCAGACACCCAAGACAGCAAGAAAGAGCTTCAAGGGAAGCTTCTCTGATTTCAATTTTTTAGGGCCGTCGTCCTGCGGTGAAGTGCAAGAGGAGTACCCAACTGGAAATAGTGAAAAAGGCGCACCGAAAACCTGCGCATCTTTTGCCCTATACAGGTGGAAACTCAGGTATGATCCTGATGAAATCAATGGAACTGCTGATTCAGTAACGGAGAGCCTTCGACTTTCTGAATGTGACGTGTCGTGGAAATGTGCAACACCTCATAGTTGCTGCCTCATGGACACATGCTCAATGATTCGTACGTGCCTTCCTTCACTTTTTCCGCAACGCTGGACCAGAAGGGACTGCGAATTATTGTTCAGTGCTGCAACTGCAACGCATGCAGAATTATCTGCCCTGCGTTGGTGTCACTGGAAACTTTCTGCA
Organism: Digitaria exilis; assembly: GCA_015342445.1. Taxonomy (NCBI): domain Eukaryota; kingdom Viridiplantae; phylum Streptophyta; class Magnoliopsida; order Poales; family Poaceae; genus Digitaria; species Digitaria exilis. The sequence goes on along the minus strand of JACEFO010001770.1, from coordinate 2,564,866 downwards.
ACCAGCAAGAATGTCTCCCTGGTTGGTGTAAATTCAGGTGATTTGCCAGCCAATCAGTCAGATTCAGGGTTAACCACACCTGGTACATGGGCTGTTACATCGATAGACCATGTAGCTACTACCATTCTGAATCTCCCATGAAGACAAGCTTGGCTAGGGTACTACCAGGCCAACTACCAATGGGTGGCGGTCAGGGAGTAGGGGGCATCTGGAACAGGTGCCCACCCCGGAATTCAGGTTACTAGGCTGTGGCATCATGCGTGCTGACTAATGAGAAGAGATCAGCGAAGGGTTGGTGTGGTGCAGTCATTACTAGGTTCGTAGCCGGACTGTTCCTCCTCAGTGCCCTTCACTGTTCTACCTGGCTGGCGTATCTCGTCACTGCCGGTTCTGATTGTGTGCTCGGGTGCCCTGTAGTTACGGGGTCCCGGTCCTGAATCCATGGTGGTTTTTGGCACTATGTAGTTTGTACATAACCTCTCACTGCTCAACTTGTCTGGTATAAGGAAGAAGGTAGGAGCAGGTGATTGAGTTGAGTGACTGGATGGCAAATGATTCAAGAGATAAGTTTTGCAAATCATGTGGCCATAGCCCATAGCAGACATTGCTGATATATCCTTCAGACAAACGTAAAGCGACAGTTGGGTTTCAGAAAGAAAAAATCATGCCACAGTTAGTAGGGTTCGAATCACACACAAAAAATCTTCAGTAATAGATCGCTTTGAAGTTTGAACAAAGAAATTGCACCATCAGCCTCTTGACTATACTGTGAGCAGGACGTTCCAACGCAACCCTGATCGATCGAATGTGTTAAAGCAGATGCATACCAGCATGTCAGTTGGGCAACAGCATGGCAGCCAATGAGGTGAGACCATTCATGTGATAAACCAGGCCATAACAGCTTGGCAGTTGGGCATAAACTTTATGTTCAATGGAAGGGAAAGAAAACTGTACGACTTCCATCCAACTTACAAAGATAATGTTGGAAAAAATTGTTACAGCACTGGGTTTTCCCAAACCAACTGGAGATTGGAGAAATGCAAGTCAATGGAGAAAAGTTCTTGCATGCCACCATCTAACTCCTGACAGGGTGGCACCCCTAAAACTGGGGTAGATGCTACGTGTATGATTCCACTGCAGCATAATCTGTGGTATATGTACCTGTGGTTTCAAAATTTGGAACCTCCTAATACCTGTTTAAAATGATTTCTACTACTAATAGTAGTGTTCTTTCTAGTGCTAAACTTGTCTAGCTAGTTGCTTTATATGTACTTTCTCGTGCGCTGGAGGATGGGCACATGGCATGGGAACTGAAGAGTGGGCAGAGTATAATCTTCCAGAGCTCTTAAGGTGATCAATTCCTTGTCTTCTAAGAGCGTTTGGATTGACACCTGCCTTGTGAGCAGCAACAACTCCAATTGCTTCCCAATAGTTCCGGACATTCAGCTGAGGAAACATTCAAAGTTGCTAATAAATGCTTAGATATATAAGCTCATGAGAAAGAGACAGAATTTGGGGGATGATTAAAGACTTATCTTGCGTACCGATTCTATGCCAAACTTGTCTGGAGTATCATCAAGCACTGTTTCGTTTTCCTGTACGGTAATGATTAAGGGCTGCAAAAAGAAATGCCCAATTTAGCTCGCCTAGTTAATTATGGCTTACACCTTTGTGACTAGCTCCAATCATCATGCTTACATAACGTGCATTGATTACTTATCTGCAATTCAATATCTAACACACTGAAACGGCAGTCTAACTGGATGCATACTCATCGCTAATTAACGTGGTAACCATACCTTCTGCTTTCTCACAGCTCGAGCAAAAGCAAGAGTACCATCTCCTCCACAAGAGTCATTTGGAAGAATAACACTGTCGACATCACCTGCCACTATGCAACCACTGTCCAAGGTTCGTTGCCTCCTCATGACATACTGTGGAGCATTGCTTAACCCAGCAAGCACACAAGGCAGAAAGGTATATCCAATCTGATTAATAAAGACATCAGCTATGAAGAAACGCACAAAGTATAAAAGTAATAAGCAAACAGAGGTTAAAAAGAAGCAACTAACAAGTTTTACATAGGACAGTGCATATCTACATATGTCCAAAGAGGCAAAAGGGCTGCTGAAAATCATGTAACTAGAAATTGAACCCATGGTAGAAGTCTGATATATGTATTGTAATGGTAGTATGATTACGTGTTACTTAGCTCTGTTATGGTAACTGCACGAGTACAGAAGGACATATATACCTCTTCAGCAGCAGATCTAGGGCATAGTAATGGGCTGAGTGGAGGGGGTAACACTGCAGGAGCGTGGGCAGCAGGGATTTTGAATTCTTTTACAATTAGATGACTGATAATTGCTTCAACTCCTGCCAACAGATCGACGCCCTGTAATAATATATCAATCAAGAACCCAAAGGATGAGAAGGATAAGAACATTACACTTGCTAGGAAATGCATGGAAAACAAAGAGGACTGCCAACAAATGATAAACTCAGCATATTTCTGAATGCCTTTTACACCTACACTTTTTTACACAACTGTAATTGTTTCCAACAGAATAGATCTGCCTTATCAACAAAGTTCAGGCGGACAATTGCCTGCAGTAGTTCTGTTGGGGGAAAAAGCATAACAGTTCTGAGAACAATTAATATACACACCCGATGCCATCATAAAGAGGTAATGACACTAACATTTAGACCAGGTCAGTGTCTTGTAACTTGCAAGACATTCTCAATGTTTGGGTTCACTATCAAGATGCTTGATGCAAATGTCAATGGTACAAGACCAGCATCATACAAATAAAAATAAAATGAACTACGCAAGATGACAAGAGTTAGTTACCTTCCCTTCCCGGTAACAATCTGAATCTTCTGGATCATCATCTGGAAAGCGTGCAACAACTGCCACCGCATTCACATCCACATGTTTCACTAGTGTGTCAACAGCTCTCAGCAGAGAATCAGAGTTCCCAACACTTCCTGTCGACTTCCCACACTTAGGATCAAACCATGTTTTGATCTACACCAGACATGGGCAGGCCATAAGCAAACACCAAAATTGAGCAAGCACTTAATCATGCTTACGACAACCTCTACTAATATCAAACTGAATAAGCACCTCCAGAGGACCATCTGTAACAATGTACTCGACTACAGGCAACCCGAGCGACGCCCTTGCGGCATCTGCAACCTGCAAGTGGCGAAGCCGGAGGTCGTCCTCGATTCCAGAATCCAACACCAAGCCTACCTAGGTTGATCAGTAACAATGTGTCACCGATACGAAGAAAACGCATGTTTAAGTAACGGTTGGCATCATCCTTGTGGTCCATGTGGATGGTGAGCAATCCCCACAGCCACAGCCAACTGATAGATTACCTTGTTTTGGTGAACGGGTTGGAGAGCCCAAGATCCTTCCGCGAACCTATCAAGGGCGTATCCCTCCACGTAAAGCGTATTGGGCATTGGCCAGTACAACATTGCAGCGTTCAGCACCTGCGGTGTGAAAGTATCCCCCATCTCTGAGCTACCAAATTCAAATGGAGAACCAGCAAGTGAAGTACAGCAGCTTGAGTTTTGGGGCGGTTTCAGTTACGTTGGGGTGCGAGATGACGCAGTGGGCGACGGAAGCGAGGGCTCTGGCCACCGGTAGGGCGTCGCCGGCGAAGCCCCCGACGGCCGCGCCGACGCCCGTGGGGACGATTAGCACGGACGTGTAGGGCCTCCTGAAGCAAGGTGCCCGCGCATCCGCCGACGGCGAGATGAAGCGAGCCCGGATGAGCCGGCGCGGCGCCGCCGCCTGCGACGGCGTGAAGCGCGCGGTGATGAACGGAGGAGCGAGAGGGAGCGCCATCGCTTCGCCGGGGGCCCCTCCTGCTTGTGGCCGAAAAAGCAGAGAGCGGGCAGAGGAAGGATAAGGCACGCGCAGCTGCACTGGGCTAGGCCCAAATTTGTTGAGTAATTTGGGCCCTTAGGTAGCCTCTAGTGGGCCGGGCCGTCCAGTTTTCCTTCCTGGCTCCACATGTCAGTCTCTCGGACACCCCCAACCCGCACGGCCACGAGCAGGAGCGGTGCGCAGCCACTGGGCAGAGGGAGCTTCGCGGACGCATCGCCATGCCGTCGCCGTCGCCGCTGTGCGCCGCCTCCTGCTCCACCGCTCTCCGGGCGCCACCGCCTCTCCTGCGCTTCCGCCGCCCTGCCGCCCCGGTCTCCGCCTCCGTGGCGCGGGCGGCGCCGGCCGTCTCCGACGACCTCGTCCTCCGCATCGCCGAGCAGCTCGAGGACTCGGTGACCTCCTCCTCCCCGCTCCTCGACCCCCTCCGCTCCGCCTCCTCGCTATCCCTCCTATCCACGCCCTGGCCCACCCGCCGCTCCGGCGACGCCTTCCGCTTCACGGACATCTCATACCTCCGCTCCTTCCCCATCTCCCTCCCCTCCCGGGCGCCCGACCTCGCGCCGCCTTCCTCCCCTTACCCCTCCCACGTCCTCTTTTCCGACGGGCTCCTCGTATCCGCCTCCGGCGCTCATGTCAGTTCCCTCGCCGATCTCCCGCCGGGCCGCGCGCGAGACCGCGCCGCCGCGGCGCTCGCCGCCTCCGTTGAATTCGCTGACAATGACCTCTTCTACGACTTCAACGCCGTTGGGGCGAGGGACGTCGTGGTCGTGCACGTGCCCGAGGGGGTCAAGGTTGCCGATGACCCTGTCCACATCATGTTCACCTATACCGATTGCGGCGCTGAGAGTATGCTGATGTCCAATCCGAGGGTTCTGGTCGTGGCCGAGAAGGAGGCAGAGGTGGCCATAGTGGAGGAGCACTTTGGTGCTGGAGAAGAAGGTGGTTGCTATTGGGCCAATCCAGTAGTGGAGATTCTCATCGACGCTGGCGCAAGGGTGGTTCACTCCTATGTGCAGCGGCAATCGTTTGCTGCAGCACATACTAAATGGACTGTCGTCCAGCAGGTGAGTCTGTGTTTGAGAAAATTGTTGCGATTCTTGTAACTGTAGTTATGAATGTGGTATACTCTTGAAATGTGATAGAACAATGATGACGACAGAACGTAATTCTGATTAAATTATGGGAGAGAGATAATTACTATTTCTCAATTGGGGGCATTGGTCACTCCAGGCTCTCGCCATTTGATCTAACTCATGGCTCGAAGATAGATACCTCCATGCTGCTTGTTAATAGTGATTAGGAAATCTGTGCTTGCTTTAGCGGGTTGGACTGTGGTAGTTCAATGAAGCTTAGTTAAATAGGGGAAATCAGTCTTATTTGGTGCAAAATATTTTGTTTTTGCAGGATGTGTCAAGTAAATATGAATTTGTTGAGGTCAGCACTGGAGCAAAATTGAACAGGCACAATCTCCATATTCAGCAATTAGGTCCTGAGACAGAGACAGAGTTGTCATCAATTCACTTAACATCTCAGAATAAGCAGATACATGATCTGCATAGCAAACTGATACTTGATCACCCCAGAGGTGTTTCACGACAGCTCCACAAGTGCATTGCTTGTGCCGCAGGGAATAGCATATTTGATGGCAATATTAAAGTCAACAGGTATTTTTGTCATCTAATTTCTTGAACTTTTTTTTCTTGTTCTTTCAGGAAAATTTCACATTCTGTAGCCATGTTTCTAACCTGCATTGTGGGATTCTATATTTCAGTTTCATGCATGTGCCATACACGTTTTCATTGTTTAACATTTCACGACATCCTAAGATTATTTCTTTTGTAGGATAGCTTTGTATTAACTGGAATATTGTATAGTAGCGGCGTAAATACTAGTGTTCGGTTCATGAAATAAATGATTAATACAAAGTCGCACAAAACCATAAACATTTTCAGTTGTAACAAATAGCAATTCTCTATATATTGGAAACATGTACTACAGCAGTTTCGCTTCACCTATTGTAGCATTGTTCTTTAGTTGTCTAATTCTTAGGAATTAGGATGTCCCAAAAGAGCAACATCAATATTTGTGCCATGACCATTTTTTAAAAAAGCTGCAATCTGTATTCCCACCCTAAAGCTTTGATGATCTTAATTTACAGGTTTGCACAACAAACTGATGCTGGGCAAGAAACCAAGTGTCTTATTCTATCACCTAAGGCGCTTGTTAATGTCAAGCCAAACCTTCAGATTATCGCAGATGACGTGAGGTGTACTCATGGTGCTGCAATCAGTGGTGAGCTTGATCCAAATGAGCTCTTCTACTTCCAAGCGAGAGGCATCAGCGCTGAAACTGCAACTGATGCGCTACTTTACTTCTTCGGAGCCCATGTGATCAAGCGCATACCGTTTAAGCCTATAAATGAGAAGGCATTTGCGCAGTTCAAAGAGTTGCTTGCTTCCTCCCGACAAACAACGACTGAGGCCCTTCTTTCATGATTTTGTTTGATATATAGTTCAACAAATTTTTGTGGGCTGAGAAGATTAGGGAAGTTGGAAGTGTTTCAGCTATAACCACGTTTGATATGATGTAAACAATACTACTCTAGCTTGCAAATGTAGTTTATTTGCAAATGCCGGGTCTTCTCCACTAAGAGGCAGATGCTATGAGCTTCAAAGTGAATTGTTGTTTTGAAAATGTTACATAATAACTAGAGCCGACTCTGTATTTGAAAATACTGTAAAGAAATACCATGAAACGGCTCTTCTTTCTTTAGCTCAAATTTTTATTTCAGCTTGGGTTCCAATTGTTACCTAGTATAATTGTTCTGTAATTTCCATATGGGTTCAACACGATGTTGATCATGCTTATGCTGTCTGCTATGTAACAGTAGAACAAGGTCTGACAAACTTTACAAGGCTACAGAGATTAGGAATACTTTATCTAAGACAACAATAATCGCTTGCTTTCTGCTATGTAACTGTAGTAGAACAAGGTATGGCAAACTTTACAAGGCTACAGAGATTAGGAATACTATTTCTAAGACAACAGTAATCGCATGCTTTCGTAGCTCAGTTGGTCTTGAGTTCGACTCTCAACGAAAGCATTTTTCATTTTTCACTTTTATTTTTGGGACATCCAAAGATTTCACACTACGTTCAGCCTAAGTTTTTAGACTTTATGCTACACATTCAGCCTACAGTTTCTGCATTTCTTGTCATGACACTGCAAGCAGCCTGCATCAAAATTTGCATTTTAAGATCCCATAAACTTCTGTTTTTTCTGTTTTCCTTTTTTTTTTTTCATTCCATCCCGACTCTAGCACCCAATTTGAATCTCTGACCATGAAGCTGATATATCAGGTATTCAGGTGAGGCTTGCGTCAAACTTTGCTTGGATAAATACTTGGCATCCACATGCTAAATGTTGAGACTTCAAAAACTGCAAGCAATGAGCATTGCATAGTCTTTATGATCTGTACAAGAATTATTATCTAAAACTGCATTCTTGGCTACCATTCTGATTTGCAGAAACACAAAAACCATGCAATTACACTGGTTCAGTTCCACACTTCCACTACATATTACAGCAAAAACTCAGTTCCACAACAGCAACTTTGGTGGCAACAACAATCTCTACCAGTTACAGATATCGAATTCGAAGGATTTCATTCACTGCTTCTGAACAACTCCATATAAATTGGAAAACATAATGCGATGCTTTCCTGAACTCTGAAGTCGAACCGTTCGGATGGCTCACTGAGAGAACATACACATTCACGTCAGAGCCCAGAATTCGGCGGCAGCAAACAGGTCATCACTGGATCATCAGAAAGCTTACCTTCTTCTGGTGCGTGTCGCATGCCCCAGAGGCTGTTTGCTGGCCGGCGATATAGATTAGCACGAAGCAGACCACGCTGAGCGCCAGAGAAGCGCCAAGAATGGCAACGATGGCGAGAACCCTTGCGCTCCCGTCAGGCTGCTCTTCCGGGCCGCCACCTGATGATGCCTCCCTGAAGGCTTCTTCGTTGCCCGGTTGCCCCTTGTGGCGGACTCCGTCTGCCGTCATGTTCTTCCTCACCCACCCCGGCCTCTGTTCCGGCGGCGAGGCGCCGACGGCGACGGATGACGTGAGGAACCTGTCCAGAGCAGTGTTGCTCCGATGGGCTTTGGCGCGGTCTGCTGACATGGCTTCCTCGGGGTCGGAGATGAAGTGGTCCAGGCGGCGCTGCTTCCTGCTGCGAGAGGAAAGCAGGCGGCCTGACGAGGACGCCTCCGCCGCATCCTTCGCGTCGGTGCCGCTCTCGCGATCGCCGGAACTCGCCTCAGCGTCCATCTCTGACGTACCCGTTCGATCAGGTGAATGGCAAAACACCCAAGAGCGAGCACATTCATGGTCAGATGGCAGAGGCCTTACCAGAGAGTATCACCATCGAGTCGATGGCTTCGTCGTTGTCGCCATGGGAGGCATTGACCATTGCAGATGCCCCGTCGGGTTGCGATGTCGGTGACACTGGGCAGCTTGCTTCTTCTAACGTGCCAGGATGATAAGCATCGGCGACACCCGAAGCCGCGTCTCCCACGACGACGACGAAGCGAGTCGGGATGGGCTGCTTCCTGCTACGGAGCGGCAGGCGGCGGTAGGACGACGGCGGCATCGCGTGCGCGATCGCGCGCCTCGCGGGTCGAAACCCTCGAAGCTCTGGCAAAGTTCCATCCATGGCGGTTAAAAAACTCAGAATCAAGAAGACAAGACAGAGACAACAAAAGCAGAGCACTTCGATCGGCCGGGCTGGAAACCGTACCGTAGAGAGTCGTCGCAGTGTTCCCCTTCGGCATGTTCTCGTAGTCCTCGTTCTGGGAGCATCTGAACGCATCATCCTGACCAGCATTGCTCACCGGAGTGATCCCCTCCGACGACTCCTCCGTCAGAGCTTCCTGCTCCGACGAACCCAAGAACGGAATCATGGGGGGATCTTGGAATTCAGAACCGCTCGCGCCACCCGATGAATAATCAAGGATCACCTCAACATTCTCCTCCTCGTCGCTCTCTGACACTGCAACGACGTGGCAGCCGGCATTGTCCGCCGCCGCCGCCGCCGCCGCCGCCGGGCGCTCGTCTTGCTCCATGAGGATCCCCGGTTTTGGATTGTGAGCGGGTGAAGTGAGGACGAAAAAGACGAGTTGAAAGAAGTAGACCATGTGGGAAGGAAGTGGTGGTCGTCGTGGTATAGTGGAGGGACAGGGCGCGACGCGAGCGGTTTTGAACTCTGAAGCGGTGGAGGTTAACATAGTAGAGACTGCAACGCATGACAGTTCTTCGGACGCGCAAGGCGGTTGCTCTAAATAAGAGGCTGTATGGATCGACAGAGGTTTTTTTTTTTTTTTGAGACATGATTGTAGGACCTGGGTTCTATCAGGTTTTGCAAACAATAATTAAGATTTTTAGTATAAACTCTTAGCTCTTAATATGTTGCAAACATACAAGCCTATAGTACAAATTTTGATTGTACATTTTTTTTAAAAAAAAAAACAAATGTGAATGGACTTATTCATATTACTTTCAATCAAGGTAAGAAATAGCAGGCTATGGTATTCAGCGGAAGCCCTTCCAAAAAGCTAAGGGAGCTATAGGGAAAGTTATATCGGAGCTATCTCATTTAGCGGTTTGCAAAAAAAAAACATGCATAATATGGTCAATAATATCATAAGTACATGTTTATATACGAGTAAAAACATAACTAAACATAAAAATTTAAAAAATAAATCACAAGAATATAAATTCATAACTCACTCATTGTGGAAATAGCAGAGCAATGCTATTGAATTTAGCGGGTGTACTTCACACTATGTGATGCTAGCGGCAATAGGGTAATATTTGCAATAGCGTCACGACACCATCTCAAAACGCTATTAGCTGGCTATAACGGGCTATTTCTTACATTGCTTTCAATTGACAATTCTAAATGGTATATTTACCCTACCTCAGCCATTTAAAATTTTCAAATTCCAACTATTGCATTACTTAATCTCACAAGCTGACATGCATATATAAAACACATAAGAATAAACTAAAATAATTCAATAAAAGGACCTAACTTTATGTGGAGTCAAATATATCTTTTTCAGTATCAGGTTCCTACTAGGGTTATTATACTATGAAAATCAATATAATATGAAAATTTAGGATCTTTTCACTTATTGCAGTGACACAAGGTTCTGTGATCTGGATCAGGATCTTATGATGTGTGGGAGCCGGATGGAGATGAGACAGAGGATCCTCACTTTTTTCTATTTTTGAGAACTTTCGTATAACCTTCATCTTTTACTTTGGAAAGAAACAATCGATCTGTTTTTGTCAGTGCTCTTTGTGAACTGTTCCTATCTTCTAAATAACATGTTGGCCATATGGGTAGCTAGAATCATATTAGTATGGGTATGATCCTTGGCAAATCGGTAGTTAGTATATTGGCACGGGTCCCAATTCGAATTCCCCCCCCCCCCCCTTTCCTTTTCTCTTATATATCTTATTTAACATATATGTTCTTATATATACGTTATAATAGGTCTTGTGTTTTGAAAAGTCTGCCTAGCAATAGTTTTGTACCAGAAAAAAAGTGTGCATGAGTTTCATAATTATTTGATTATGCGTATAGGTTATTTGTAAAAGTTATTGCATAAAATTGTGCTAGGAGAATTAGGCTGAGAAGTTGTCATGTTCATTTTATTTGCAAAATATTATGTACATTGTAGAAGGTTATGCTGAAAAGCTCTAATGATAAGTTTGTCTTCAAAATCATATTTCAAAAGTTAGTCATTTCTTTTTTTTCCTCCAAATATGATACACAACTCCAATTTTCCAAAAATGAGAATAAAACGTTGTAAAAAAATAATTTACCATGAAAATATGGTCGGAGATTGATCGGTGGGCTCTCTGGCAGTGGTTGCTAATTGAGGTCCTAGTGCTGACAAAAGGTTAAAGAGAAAATCCTTTCCATACCATACAAGCTTAAATCATTCCTTGTATGCCATAAAAAATGTGGTGGTCCCTTCGTTGCTATTAGATTTTGATATCCGATGCTGTGTGTTGAAACGGTGAAGGTTAAGGAAACACAAGTCTGTACCCCTCTCTAAGAAAATACAACTCAAAACACACACACCCCTCTGGAATGTACATTCTTCACAAATGCTACCGTGGCCGAGACCCAGGAATAGCGGAGAAGCTCCCATTATCAGACATGAAATAGTGATTGTAATTGATCCTTGTCACTAGATCAGCAAGATGGGGAAAATGGCCCACATTGAGCTTGAAAGAAAGGATCTGCAATGGATATAAGAAAAAGCAGAATCAGTGAATCTAAAGGGAAAGACACTGTGGCCGCCATTACAGATGATCGACCTTTTACTAATGTAGCAAAAGGATCTAGAAACCTACCCTCAAGAGAAATACGACACACTCATCAAATTGCTTCTCAATCCTATCCATTTCCATCTCGCATCTTGTCCTCACAGCTGGAGCAGTCCCACCAGTACTGAGAGTCTGTTCTACATTGTGAAAATCGAGAGCCAATCCAAGAATAGTCTTAACTCGACTGGCAATGAGGGCCCACTGAAAAAACAAAGGCAACAAACATTCTTATCCAGATTTAAATATTGGAATTATGTATTGATTCATATTAGAATGGGAAGGATGCTTACCAACTTATCAGAGGCCACAAAGCATTGTCGCTGAATAGATGAGAGATATGCCTCATGGACTTCCATTACTTCATCCAATGTAGTAGCAGATGCCATGCCATCACAAAGTTCAGTCCATGCACTATAATAGACCTACTCAAAGGCTGCCATGAGTACAATATATACAATGGTTGAACAGAAAAACCAGACGTATTTCAACTCACTCGGTCCATGACGTATTGATGGAATGCATCAACAAAATGGAGGAGCTTCTGTGCTACAATTAAGTGTTGTTTGAAATTATGTGCAGTTCTGCCTCTGGCCTGCCAACAGAAAAAGGATTGATTTATGGGAATTCAGTTGTCATTCTAACACATTTAATTGTCAACTCCTAACATGATATCAAATTATAACTTGTCCAACATCATCAAAAGAGAATTCACGACATAGGATACTGCAAGATGATAAACAAAAAACATAAAAATTATATGGATCAACCTTCCACATCCACTTTCGGGTTTCATCCAAAACAAATTTTGCCCGCTTGACCTTCAGTAAGAATCCCATAACCTAGACAATAGGAAATTGACCAAAGGCGTATCAGTATATATGGGACCCTGCCTGATACTTAAATAAAAAGTAAAGACAGTACCTGATTATACTTCTTCAGTGCCTCAGTATTAACAATTAAATCAAGAGGCCAAGACACCTGCCATTACAAAAAATACTTAAAAATACAGCAAGAATGCACATAAAAAATGTTCTCAATTGGTGCATACCTTATATGTAAAGTTAAGCATGTCAAGGGCATCAATACCGAAACCAAACGCACGGCCTTTTTTGGAGGCTGATGCACCTTCGTCACCATTGTGCATTGCTAATGAAACAACCAAGGAATCCGGTGCTGGCAGGAGCATCTTGTCAGCTGAGTTTCTTATGGATTCCTGCATGAAAGGATTAGTGTAAGAAAACTTAATCCTGATGAAGCCTAATACCAATGCAGCAGTAAATTTACAACATAAATCACCTGCAGCAAATTATTCAACTCAAAATCATCATCCCAGGAACTCCCCCTATCAAGCTTATCGAAAATTGTTATCAGAAACTGCTGCAGCATGTCACCTGAAGGCTCAAGCGGATTAGTAGAATCACATTTTCATCTCTTTACTCACTTTCAGCAGTTTGAGGGAAACAAAAGTAATGATTTTTTAAGTTTTTTAAGAATATTGAATGATGACAAACCTGATCCTAGCAAATAAATAGCACGTAACACAAACAGTTCGTCCATTAATCTCCATTCACCCAATAGCTTGGACAGGATTTGCCTGCCAATGTGATCCACCTAAATGGGGAACACAAGCACAAACCCTTTATAATGAGGATTAACAAGAAAATGGACATGATATAACTTTTGAGCAGACCTGTCTCTTTATGCATTGGGAAAGGCATTCTTGGATGATACCCACTGGCTGAAGAGGATCTTTCAAACTCATATTTTGAATAAACTTCAGAACCCTTGATGCTAGTGTACTATCTTTCTGCATAGGTAAGATCTCTGACAGTGGGACAGTTTCCTGAAAGGAATGCGATTAGAGATATAACTAGGAAATACAAATAACACACTATACTTTAGAAGCAAATTTTACTTTTGCACAAGGAAGAAGGGTTGGAAATGCATAAAGGCCCTCCAAGGTCCTTGTGTCATCTTCTTGACGGACATATTCCAAATCGTTGAACTGGAAACCAAACTTATAATCAGTGCTATCAAGTCTGGGGAAAGAGGTCGGAGGTTGTGTATCACCATTGGTGCTAGTTCCTGCAGAATGCTCGTCAGCAAAGATAGCTCTTCTCATGTTTCCATCATTCAATGGAGGGAGTTGAAAACTTTCAGAGATATTCACTTCACTCCAAGAATTTGGATTCCTCTGTAGTACTTCTCTGCAAGCAGTGATGGCTGGATTTTCATAGCAAGATAAAGTGAAGCGCCCTTCTTCTACTGCATTGGAAGATGCATCTTGTGGGTCACCAGGGACAAATATTGGCTTCTCCATAACAGTGTTTCTTGATATGGCCTTCTCAATACCATCATATTTCCTTCCAGATGTAGCATTTTTAAGGAGCTTTACCCAAGTCTTCTCATTGCTGTCATATGCACATATATCCTTAGTTTCTTGCACGCTGCTCTCACTTTCCACAATAGCTTTGTCACTTAGAACAGTACCAGCATGCAGTCTTCTTAAGTATTCATAAACATGGTCACCATTCTCTAACAGACCGGATAGGCATATCAAGAAAATTTCAGACAAGGTTAAGAGTCCCATTTCACGAGTATCATTTCCAAACTGACTTGTGGATTCTTCAAGAGCATCTTCACTTCTTGGACGACCATCTTGGATTCTTAAAATTGAGCTATCTGACCAGAATTTCTGTTGACTGCTTTGATTGGTATTTCGATAAACATTGGCGCCATATGTACCGTCATGAGTTTGAATCTGGTGCACGTCTTGAACATGTTGAACAAGTTGAAAGGATTTTCCAGCAGATACAATGGCCCTTGCAATGTCCTTCAAGAATATGGGGCATAATATATCCACATAACCTTGATTGTTCACTTTCAAGCAAGCTCCTGCAGTAGTTGATTCCTGGTTGCTTGATTCTTTTTTCCTGATAGATTCATCATCAGTTGAAGGTGTTGAACCGTTGGCTCTTGAACCCCTTACTCTGAGCATATAACTCATTTCCCAGAATGCCGGCTGATCTATTGTAACCGCACTATTTGCATAAAAGAACATCTAGAGAAGAGAAAAATGGCTGAATTACAAACATTGGAACTTTTAAAATAAAGGTACACAACACCATTCATGATCAAATCCCTAAAGGATTATGTTAAGCCGGTAATAATCAAGCAATGTACAACTGCATATAAATCAAAAGGTTTATAACAGTTAAATGGACTGAATAAATAGGCAAAGAATTGATGTGTTTCATACATCAAAGAGCAATGATCTTATCGTGAAAAGAAATGGGTACACAAATAGCATCTTATTGGAGCAAAACTATGGAAATGGGTGCATTCAACATGGAACCAGATCAGGACCTTTGCCAACCCACCAAAGAAATGAAAAACAAATAAGCATGTATGCTTTTGTTGAACTCATCATGGAACAAAACATAACCCATAACCATGAAATTATCAAGATTTATGTTTGGATTCAGCCAGCAGGCCAAACAAACCAGACAGGCTACTTTTGTAGTGCTTCACACATTAACTTGAATGGCTATGAAACATATCTAAGAAACAAGTAATTAAGGGCGGCTGCTCCAATACCTCTTCATAAGGGTCATCAAGAATACCATCATAAAGCCAGGAATCAAGGCACTGAAGATAAGGTAGCAAGCTTCCAGTGAATATCACTAGCAGCATATGATATGGTTCACCCTGAAATTTATAGGGATTACAAATTCAAAACGGTAAGCTTTATGCCGATGAATAAAAACAAAACAAAACAAAACCAGATATTAAGAACAACAAGTTCTTGTTGCAACCTCGCCATCTTCCACAAGACAGACTTCATTCAACTTCCTAAAGAGATGGTTGAGAATATGAACTGAGACTTCACTAGATACCATGAGCGTACCAGAATCCCAAAAGCCATCTGGCACAGCTCCATGCACAACTTGAGACAAATGTTCTGCTCCAGAACATAAACTGCAAGAGTTTTTATTAAATGAGTAACGGATGATTAAAAAATTAAATTTGTCAAATGCTCTGACAACATAAAAATGAAATTTGAGGAAGTAATTAACCAAAGTATCATGATGAATTATGACCTTGACATAGAATCAGTTAATCCAAGTAGTGTTATAGTCCTGTCGACCGAAATGAACAGCTGCCCCTCCTCCTTCAGAGCTGCTTCACGGAGCCTCTAACGATAACATGACAACACTCATTGGAATTTTGGACTGGACAAAGACCAGCTATTTAGATGACACAGAATTGATCCTCGCGAAATCTATAACGTCCTGAAATGCAAACTCACCGTAAGCCAAGAATCAACTGAGCTAGTAAACGCGTCCAACGTCGGGATCCCATGATGGCGCATCCGAACCTTCCCAACAAAGAGCTCCACCTCCTTCAAGCGCGTCGCCGCAAACAGGAATGGATTCAGCACAGACCTGAGGCCCGTCAGCGAGAGGTGTGTCACATATATCCCTGCTTTCTCACAGTACCCAGGCACATTACTGTCCCAATAGAGCAAGGACGTCTCAAAACCTTGGAGCACCTGGAAAACAGCCTTAACCTGTGAATGGCACGGGAACAACACTGAATCAATGGGCATCAATCCGAATAGGTGTAGCACCAAATCGCACAACCGGATTTCGAAGCAATGGAATTCCCACCAGCTCATGCTCTTCCGTCCTCAAGCCCGGCACTGGCACTGCGTGAGGAAGGCCCTTGGAGACGCTGAGCTGAAGCTTGTGTACAAAGCTTTGGGTGCCATCGTCCTCTGGCAGTTCCGCGGTTCTGTGAGGGAGAACCATTGCGGATCCACTTGAAGCCGCCAAAATGTGCAGCAGACAAATTATGCGAAAAAATCGAAGTTAGTCAGTAGGCAAAATACATGGACAGATCCGAATACAGATAGCATGCACACTAGGGTAAAATCCGCCGCCGCGCCGGCACTCGAACCCCATCGGCCCTACCTTCCTCCTGAACGCCGCGCACCGGTAGCTCTTTCCCTTCGCTCGCCCCTTCCCCTCCTCCGTCGCCGTCGCCGCCTCGGGGTTCACGGGCGCCGCCTCCGCGGTCGACAAGGAAGAAGCGGTGGGCGCCGCCGCTGCTGCCACCGCCTGAGCCCCGGCGCGGCGGAGACAGTCGCGAAAGCAATTGGAGGCTGGAGCAGAGCAGAGGTTGCGCGTAGGCGCGTAGCCGGGGAGAGGGGAGACGCCGCAGTTGTTGGCGCAGTGGTGGAGCGAAAAAAAAACGTCTCCACAGTCCACAGACTAGTTGTCTTGTTGAAAAAAACACATCTCTCAATTATCATCTACAACCACGTACTAGAAATGTAGATTTACATAGGGTCTTTTTTTCATTCAAGTACTATCACTATACTATGCTACTATGGTACGATCCATTTATTTTATAATTTATTTTCCACCGTAACATTGTTTTTTTATTTTACTAACATCTATTTATTGTATAATTTATTGATTTACGTTTTATTATATTTTTTTAAAGTGTAATAAGTGATAACGGTTGGTTAGATTCATACAACCAAGCGACTCGGATCATGCAACTAAATATGATCAGTATCATGCATCATATAAGTAGTTTATTGGTAATGTATTGGTTTTATAAATAGGTTATTTCAGTTCATCCAAACAAAAAACATGTGCACGTCTCCAGCATTTATGTAGATACCATGTGTCATTATGTAAGTTTTGTTCTAAATTCTATTGGTCATTACGACACGTGACTTAACACAAATCAGTTGTCACTATGCTAGAACTTTCAGGAAAGAATTTGACTTTCAAATCAAAAGTTTTGCT
Source organism: Digitaria exilis (assembly GCA_015342445.1). Lineage (NCBI taxonomy): Eukaryota > Viridiplantae > Streptophyta > Magnoliopsida > Poales > Poaceae > Digitaria > Digitaria exilis. Next base: position 2,547,742 of record JACEFO010001770.1, on the reverse strand, counting down.
TTCATGAACAAAATCTCTTCATATATCCACCTATAACAAGCTTTTATGTGCATGAACGCTTTAATATTTAAGACATGTTTGGTTCATAAACTAGCTCAACGACTCACATCTATGAAGGGCAGAAATAGGAGGGGCTCGAAGCCTCTCCATACTCGCACACCATGAAAGGAGTACAGGAGAAAGAGATAGAAAGAAAGGTTACTCACATAAAGATATTTTTATTGGCATGATATAAAAATAAATAAAAATTATCATCATATCGTATTTTTTATCATCTACAAATATTTTCTTATAGCTCTTTCCTCTTCATACCCTTAGTATTATTTAAAATACAATAATATCATTTCATATGCAATATACTAAAAATGTCATTTCGGGGCGTTTAGGTAGGGGGAAGTTGGCGAAACTTACTGTAGCAAAAGTTTGTGAGATGAATTACGATTTTTAATGAAATAATTAGTGTAAATAAATAGTGAATATCTAGAAACTAAACACGGCTAGGCTATCATTGTGTAATCGCTTGCATCCGTGAGTTACGCTATTCATTTGCATCTCGTGAGCTAGGCTATTCCAAATAAATTCTATTTCCTTTTTTCTGTGGAGTCAGGTTGCAGAGGCCTTATTTATATGTGAACTAACATTATGCCTCGTCCCACCATCCAAACTCTAACAAGTTATAGGCGAGTCTGGTTGATAACAGAAAACCGAGAATAGAAACACTTTAATCGCCAGCTAAACGAGCTCTTACATAACTGAGAAGAGAGAGAAAATTACATAGAATGCTGTTGTGCTTGTGCGTGAACTTAGAAGAGATCAATCAACCAAAGTTCTCCATGCAAAAAAAAAAAGCCAAAGGATAAGAATATTTGAATGATAGCGTATGTTCTTGTATAGGTACGGAGTTACCCAACACAAATTGGGTTCCAAAAAGGCCCAACTCCACCGATGGCAAATCGGGAAATTACCCAACACTGGGTAGCCCGGAGCCCCCGGCTTTGACCTAAATGCCCCTCACCTCCCGTCTCATCCCCTCCACGGCCGCCGCCCTCGTCTTCCACCATTGCCCCTTGCCTCGCCTCCCCAGCAATTTCTTCCTCTCTTTGCCCTCCGCTCTGCTGCTACCCTGCCCCTGTGCGGCCTTCAAATCCACCCGCTGTTTCCCCGCGCTCCCACTACGCGCGCAGCTCCCTCCCTCGCCGGGCCGGCGCGGCGGGGCGCCGTTCGGTGGGCTGGTCTCGCTTCTTGGATCTCGCGTGGGCGCCTGCCTGCTTGGTTTGGTCCCGTCTTCTCTCGGCGATTCGGACTGCTTGCTAGGTAGTGGCGGATGTGGCTGCTCCCCGGGTGATGGCTGCGTGAAGGCGGAATTGTGTTTCGGGCTGAGGGGATTGGATCTTGGTTGGCGGGGTTGCAGGAGACCGGATTGCGACGCCGCTATGTCTGCCGGGAGTGGGTAATCGCCGCCGCTGCGACTTCCGGTGAGTTCTTGCGCTTTCATTTGCCTTCAATCTTTGCGATTTGACCTTGTTACTGGATCATGGCCCTGGAATTTACTGTTTATCCATGTGCTTTATCCCTGATTCGGGTCGATTTGACATGTCTGGTGCTTTGTCAGGGATTCCTCAAAGCTCTGTGTGTGTTGTCGCGGTGATCGGCGATGGCGAACCACGAGCTGGTACTCGGGCACGGGCAGAACGCAGAGCTTGCTCTGGGGCAGAACCACCACAACTTCGGTCAGGACAATGGGCTGGGCCTCGGCCACGGCCACGAGCTCGACCTCGGCGGCCATCACCACGACCACGATCTTGTCCTGGGCCAGTCTCATGAGCACGACCACGATCTTGTCCTTGCCCAGTCCCACGACCACGACCTGGTGCTGGGTCACCATGACGACGACCACCAGCTGGTCCTGGGGCACGACCATCACCACCACCACCACCACCACAGCCACCATGGCGGGGAGCTGGCTCTGAGGCAGGATCATGAGGGAGACTCTGGGGCACTGGATGTGCATGGCCACCACCACGACGAGCTTGAGTTGTCGGAGAGCCACGAGTTGACTCTTGCCGAGACGCACCACCTCGGTGTCGATCAGAATCTGGACGACCAGCTCTCGCTTGAGCAGGCTCATGAGCTCGCACTGCATCCACATGACCTCTCCCAGGGTCCTCTCGCGGTTGCTCCTGTTGTCCAGTCACGGACCATGGTTGTGAGCCCTGAGTTTCAGCTTGCAGTGGGTCAGGAGTTTCCAGATGTTATGAGCTGCCGCAGGGCCATCCGCAACACTGCCATTGCCTGCCACTTTGAGATACAGACGGTGAAGTCTGACAAAACAAGGTTCACTGCTAAGTGTGCCGCCGAGGATTGCCCATGGCGCATACATGCTGCAAAGCTCCCTGGTGTGCCTACGTTCTCCATCAGAACCATACATGACAATCACAGCTGCGTGGGGATCAACCATCTTGGCCATCAACAGGCATCTGTACAGTGGGTTGCAAACACCGTTGAAGAAAGGCTACGTGAGAACCCACACTGCAAGCCAAAAGAGATTTTGGAAGAAATCCACAAGGCCCATGGGATCACACTGTCCTACAAGCAAGCTTGGAGAGGGAAGGAGCGCATCATGGCTGCTGTTCGAGGGTCTTTTGAGGAAGGATATCGCCTCCTGCCTGAGTACTGCAGGCAGGTGGAAAGAACAAATCCAGGAAGTATTGCTCGGGTCTATGGAAACCCAGATGACAATTGCTTTCGGCGACTCTTCATATCATTCAATGCATCAATATTTGGTTTTGTGAATGCATGCCGTCCACTCATTGGGCTTGACAGGGTCCTTCTGAAAAATAAGTATCTTGGTACCTTGTTTCTTGCAACTGGCTTTGATGGTGATGGTGCTCTCTTTCCTTTGGCATTTGGCGTGGTTGATGAGGAAACTGATGAGAACTGGGTATGGTTCTTGTCTGAGCTGCATGAGTTGCTGGAGAAGAACACAGAGAACATGCCAAGGCTCACCATCTTATCTGATAGACGGAAGGGTATTACTGATGGGGTTGAATTCAACTTTCCAACTGCATTCCATGGGTACTGTATGCGCCATGTTAGCGAAACCTTCAAAAAGGAGTTCAGTAACCCACAGCTTGTAAACCTTCTCTGGGAAGCTGCTAATGCACTGACTGTGATAGAGTTTGAAACTAAGCTGCTGGAGATAGAAGACACTTCACCAGAAGCTGTTGTTTGGATAAGGCATCTACCTCCTCGTCTTTGGGCCACAGCTTACTTTGAGGGCACAAGATACGGTCACCTAACAGCAAACATCACAGAGTCGCTAAATGCCTGGATACTGGACGCATCTAGCCTTCCTATTATTCAGATGATGGAGTGCATCCGTCGCCAGCTAATGACGTGGTTCAATGAACGGCGTGAAGCAAGCATGCAGTGGACAACAATCCTTGTGCCCACAGCTGAGCGCCGTGTGCAAGAGGCCATTGAGCGTGCACGAGGCTACCAGGTGGCCCGAGCCAACGAGGCCGAATTCGAGGTCATCTCGGCTCACGAGGGAACAAATATCGTGGACATCCGCAACAGGTGCTGCTTGTGCAGGGGATGGCAGCTCTATGGAGTTCCCTGTGCTCATGGTGTGGCAGCGCTCCTCTCCTGCAGACAGAACGTCCACCGCTACACTGAGAGCTGCTTCACCGTAGCTACGTACCGCAAGACATACTCGCAGACCATACACCCAATCCCAGACAAGACCCTCTGGAATGAAACAGAAGGCCAAGGCCAGGCCGAAGAGAACAAGTTGGAGATGATCATCAACCCTCCCAAGTCATTGAGGCCCCCAGGAAGGCCGAGGAAGAAAAGGGTCCGCGCTGAGGACCGTGGGCGAGTCAAGCGAGTCGTTCACTGCAGCCGCTGCAACCAGACAGGGCACTTCAGAACTACATGTGCTGCTCCAATATGAACCGTGGCTTCATATAGGCAGTGTCAAAATTCTGAATAGCAGTAGTATTCATGTGACATTATAACCTATTGTCTCTTGCGCAAACTTCTTACTTGCGGATGGTCATCTTCTGTTGTACTTGGATACTGCTCTTGTTCATGGATTAGCTTAATTAATGTTAATTTCAGTTATCTTCTGCCAAGCCCAGGGAAATACAGCATCGACGTTCTTAAATTGTTTGTACATAATAATACAGTAGCAGTGATGTTCTGTCGCCAAAAATGAGTTGCTGATTTGCCCAGTTAATTTTATCTCCGAATTTCTTTCACAGTCAAATCCACAAAACTACCACATTGTTATCCTAATTCACTCCTCACAAAACTACCACTTCCGGTGCCTACACAAAGCTATCACTACATTGGGTTTCTAACACCTTTTGTCCTCGTACCATTTTCTAAACGCCTGCCTCACTCGTCAATGTCAAATAAGATGTTTTGCCCTATATGTGACGCTGGCAAGTGGGAGTTGGGCACTAAATGTAGCATTTTTTTTAACAGTTAACACGAGAATGTGGATGTTTTGGGAAATTTACTCAGTTTTTTTTTTTATCTGTAACTCATTTATGTGGCTACTGATATGCCTATAGTTTTTTCATCACGAGAACTTATGCATTAGCCAGATAAAATTTCAAACAAAGAGAAGTGCATCAGCCTTTTAGCAAAATTTCTACACCAACGGTACATGTACACTCTGCATGCTACAATATACAAATTTCTTCAACAAAAAAGGAGGAATAAAAATCAACTCATCATTTACAAACTACATTGATGATCAGTACAAAATCGCCTATCGACGTTCACCATACGCTTGGTGTCAATGTCAACTGAGGTTGGGCTACTTGTGGTTTCTCAGAGTCTAACCCAGGAAACTGACCGATATCATTCCCTTCAACTTGGTTCAGGTTCTCATGCAGACCAATTGCGAACTCTTCAGGTCTTTCACCGTGACTCAGAAAGTAGTTGGCTATCTGCATTAGCAATGAACTCATATTATTGTTTTAGTCAGCTACAGAATTAGTTAAATAATAAACGATAAATATGTGAGGTAGAATATTCTGAAAAGGTAGCAAAGGAAAGGATATATGAATCTTACATGGTTTGCAAGAGATGTTCCACTTAAAACTGCCGCTTCTATGCTTGAACCTGTAAGCCAGTCACCACAAATGCCTGCTCGTCTGAGGGGATCAAATATACATGATACTCCTGGAGTGTTCATGGGCAGAGCTGCACCCCTATGATTTCAACATTAGTTTGTCACCATGTTTCAACTTAGTGGAGCAGTAGAAGTATAAGATATTCAAGGCATGCGTCTCTTATACCACAACTGCACTCTTGTGTAAATTGGTTGTTGAAGAGATCCTTTGGATAAACCCAAAGCATGTTCTACTCCTCCAAGCATGTCTTCCTTTACTTTTTCTGCTGTGACTTTTGGGATATTTTCCTGAAATTAAAAGTTTAATTCATCAGAGAACTCATATATATAAAGCTGAAATAATCTTGGACTCTATTATTTTGATATGTTGTCTGTAAGTAATCATAATATTGGGTTGTGCAACAAAATCATACAAATAGCAGATTTTAGCAAACAAGCCACCTGTGGGACTTTGTTTCTCTTTCCATAAGCAGCAGTGCTGAAAAATGTCCAGCACTCAGGTTTGTCTGTCTGCTTTGGAAAAAGTTTACGGGTATTATTGCCCATCCAAGAGAGCGAATCAACATCTCTCACAAAAGCTCCTTCAAATGCTCCATGAGAATCATTATGTGAGATTGGAAGAGGATCTTCAAACGCCGCAAGGAGTGCCCAGACAGAACTGAGTTCTAGTCTCTGATCATTAAAGATGTAAGCCTCAGTAATAAATTAGAAGATAAGGATAGGAAATGTCTTTTGAGTTCAAAATTTGTGCAATAGTGGACCACAATACCTTCATTTGTTTTGTTAGCAATGGTAATCCTGATGTAGAGAGCAGGCGGTTCGCACATTTTCCTGATCAGTGTGCAACAGAAGGATCAACTAGGGATATGATGTCGTTTAATTAGAAATTTGGTTTGCCAAAATAAAAAGATACATAGTTTCCTGATATGAAGCCAGGGGAGTGTATAGCTATTGACAGGAATGTATGCTGTCATACCAGCATGATACTTAAACAATACTTTTGTATATAATCCTGGTACTTTATTTAATTACGTGAGCCATGTGGGTTGCCCAAAATATGTATAAAGAAAAATAGTAAAAAGGCTGAACTTCATAATTTTTTACCATTAGCTTTCAAAAAAATGTGCAAAATTATGCAATCATGCTTTGCCTAAAGAAACAAAATTTTTCCTACTAGAAAAGAATTTGTACTGACCATTATGAGCTATCACAATTGCATCATATTCACCGCGAGGCTTCTCATTCTCAAACAAGCGCCACAGGCCATTGAACGGCTCAAGTTTGCTTATCCAACAAGGCCGCACAACTTTAATCATATCAGTCTGCACAATGTGACATGCAACTCAGCAATTGATACTTCATGCTACTTGGATTGAACACATATGTTTCAGAAAACCGTTGATACTTCATGCTACTTGGATTGAACTCTGAGAACGAAATCAGAACAAGCCTCTTGGGCACGATCATGCAATGTTCAGCGAATCATGGTTCAGGTAAATGGATAACTATAACTATGAATCACTTCAAACTACGCTTCGATGGAAGCTTGCATAAAGTGGAGGCGGAGTTGGCATACCTCGGGCAGTACTGCATCTGCAAGCGAGCGCATCCCATTCACACCGACGTACCTCGGCGTCGACGAAGGAATGGGCCTGAAACGTCCACCGGCTTCGAGCTCGCCGATCAAGCCACTCCACTCACGGACCAGGCCTCTGTCGAGCCACTCGTCGACCAGCCTCTGGAACCTCTCATCGCTCGCGGTGAAGAACTGCGCCGCGTGGTCGAACACCAGCCGCTCGGCGCCGTCGACGAACCTTGTCGCCATCCTACCGCCTAAGCCATGCATCCCCTGCATCAGCAGCGTGCCAGTGCGGTGGTGAGCCTCGCGCGCTAGCTAGCGGATTGGGGAGGTAAGGATGGGGGGCGATTCATACCGTATCGAAGACGACGGAGCGGACGCCGCGGGAAGCGAGCTCGGACGCGCATGCGAGCCCGGATGCGCCGCCTCCGACGACGGCGACGGTGGGGTCGGCGGGGACCGGGGTGGAGAACACCACCTGCTCCTGGTGGAAGCTCTTCTTGATGGCCGACCGCCGCGAGAACCCGGGCTTCCCGCGCCGCCCCCGCCGCGGGGCCTCCCCTCCTCTTCCGGCGGCCTCCACCACTCTGGCGAGGCGGGTCGCCGGGAGCGCGGTGGCAGGGATGACGAGAGGAGACGGCGGCGGCATCGCAGCTGTTCGACGGAATGCGCCGAGCGCGAACCGGACCGTTATCTGTTTATTACCGGGGTTGGCTTACCTCCGCGGGCCCGCACGTCAGTGGCCTCGCCGTCGCTAAACCACACCGACATGTGGGGCCACGCGAAGCGGTCGTTCCCTTGGCCCACATGTCAGCCCGGCGCGACGGCGTGCTCACGCAGATGGATCCGCTCTGGCACGCGTTGGGTTGCGTGTGGCAGGCGGCCAACTCAGCCAGAGCGGGCGCGCAGCCGCGCACACCCCCCGCGCCGGCCAGGGCAAAATTTAATCCCCATCTTGCCCCTCTGCACAGGTACCGTGTGGCTTCTTTGCGTACAAGACCACCGGTGCTTTGCGAACAATCATCAAGGAATCCCCCCTCGGGGGCATATCGCTTTCCGTGATCGTCTTCTATTGCATTGTCCAGGGCTTGGTGGCTCAGAATTCTTGCGGTTTGCACGCGGGAGCTCATACTGGCAACAGTTGAACCGTGCGATCGTCCCTTCAACAGTTTTCAATTTTGACCTGCTATATGCCTACTACATGCTAGTGTTGTGCACGGTAAGTGATGACGCAAGATCACCAAACTTTATTTCGGATGACGGTACATAAATTAAATTGTCTCTAAAAAAACAACTTTGTAGGTGCGGGTCGTACGGAAACAAATTTACTCGATTTCTATACAAAATATTAAGTGTAGAATGTGTGATAAATTGAAAGCACCTGAAAGACGAAAATGATAAGCATTAAACATTTATAAAAGAACAAGAGTTGTTTTAAATGAAGACAAACTACTGTATCGTGGTGCCAGCTCTACATGTCGTGCGCGGCGGTAGTTCATCTAGCACGCCATCTCCATGTCTTTATGGCATTTCCGTTACCCCTCTCGTGCCCCCTCTCTTTTACCGACCCCATTAACTCTACCATGCCAAAAACTTGTCTTCTCTTGCTTGGTACGCAAGCCGTGGCGCATATTGTTTGTCCTCTGCTATCGGCAAACCCTGGTGGCACCTTCACTCGCCGCCCAACCCTTCATTGTTGTTGCTACTGACATGAATAACTTTTAAGGTGATTCTATGAAACTCACAAGATGTCACACATCTCTAAAACATGAATAAAAAACATAATCACCACGAAACCTCAAACTTAGCACCTTCAACAATACGAAGTGACTTGCCGACAATAAATATTTTAAAAGAGATTTAGAATAGGAAGATGAATAGTGTAAAAAAATAGGATCACAATACATAAAAAGGTAACTAAGTAAGCTAAAGAGTAAAGTGTACGGCCGGTCCCTAAACTATGGCAGGTGTGTCATCCCGGTCCCTGAACTCTCAAATTGACCGTTTAGGTCCCCAAACTTGTTCGGATATATCATTCCGGTCCCTAAACTTGCAAATCACCCGTTTAGGTCCTTAAACTTGTTTTGTTGTGTCATCGCGGTCCCCAAACTTGATTTTGAGTCTCATCTGGGTCAAAATAGGGCGATCTAAAAATTTTATATCAAAAAATAATTCATAATTTTTTCATACGAACTCAAATGAAGACAAACTTTATATCAAAATTGTAGCCCTCGAAGCGATCTACAAGTTTGTAGTTGAAAAGTTTTAGAATTAAAACTGTTTAGGGTCCCCAAATATTATTGTATGTTTATAGTTTTTGAAATTTAAAATTTAAAATTAAATTTTGGGATATTAAATGACTTCAAATAAAAACTTTTCAACTATAAAGTTTTTAGATCGCCCTATTTTGACCCAGATGAGACTCAAAATCAAGTTTGAGGACTGGGGTGAGATAGCAGAACAAGTTTGAGGACCTAAGTGGGTGATTTGCAAGTTTAGGGACTGGAATGACACAGTCGAATAAGTTTGGGGACCTAAACGGTCAATTTGAGAGTTCAGGGACCGGGATGACACACCCGCGATAGTTTAGGGACCGGCCGTACACTCTACTCTAAGCTAAACTAGGGCATTATGATGTCGGCTTCGTGTGCCCGATTCGATCTCTAGTTCATCCTACACGTCATTTCTTTGTCATCTGGCTTTTCTGTTGCCGCTATGTATATATCGTCTTCCTCAACTCCCATGTTGCCAAATCCTCTGCTTTTTTTTTCTTGGCTTTAACAAGAGTAGTAGGCACACTACTTGATGCCTGCTATAAGACTCTGACGGTAGCTCTAGTTTTTAGCACATGAGTAATGCTTAGGCAAGGACACATGCATTTGCTGAATGCAACTCACCATCCATCCACATCAACACCAACACAACACCCATAGCCTCATCTAAAAACCCAGAATCAAGAGAAACAAAAAAAAAATTGAAGATACTAAAATACCCGTCAAGCCCTCAACGCACACGCCCCCAATATTTATTCGTCACCAGCGCCCACTGTTCCGTCTATTTTTCCTTTCCCCCCACACTTGCATCACCGCGGCCCTCCTCTTCTGTCTTCTCTCGTCTCCTCGCCTCTCCTCATCCCTCACCACGTCCGACGCGTTCCTCTCGACGCCGCCGTCGCCGCCGCGCTGGTAGCCACCTAGGGTTTCTCTCGCCCCTGTGGGCGTCGCAGCCACGTCGCCCACGGCCATGGTGATCTCGGCCGAGCCGCCCCCGCCGCCTCCCCCGGATCCCGTCGCCGACGCCGCGGCGGTGGAGGCGGCGGCCGCGGCGACGTCGAACCCCCGCAAGGCCGCAGCCTTCTCCTCGTTCCCGTCGCTCAAGACGTGGGGGAGCCACCGCGCCCTGCGCTGCGCCCACATCAACCACGCCGGCGCCGGCGACGCCATCGCCACCGCCACGGCCACCGCTGCCGCCAGGCGCTCCCCGGAGAAGCTCGACGTGGGCGGGGAGAAGGCCCCGCGCCACCTGAACGAGGCCGAAGCAGGGAGCAGCGACGCCGCCGACGCGGACCACGTGGCGGCGGAGGAGGCCCCGGAGCCTGTCGCCGCCGCCTCGCAACCGTGGAAGCTGCGCACCCGGCGGCGCCCGAAGCCGCCGGTGCCGTCCGCGAGGCCTTCGTCGCCGCCTGAGAGGAGGCCGTCCCGGGCTCGCGCGGAGGTCCTCGACCGTCCGCGATTCTACGCGACGCTCACGAGCGAGGAGATCGAGGAGGACATCTACGCCTTCACCGGCGCGCGCCCGCGCCGCCGCCCTAAGCGGCGGCCCCGCGCCGTGCAGAAGCAGCTCGATGTGAGTCTCCCTGCTCTCTCCTCTGCCTTCCTCACGGCTTTACCCCATCCCAGGGCCCCGTTTGTAATTTCGTAAAACCTTGCGGCCCCAGATGCTATTCCCCGGCTCGTGGCTGTCGGAGATCACCGCCGAGACCTACCGGGTGCCGGACGACCGGTGAGGGGGCGGACTTCGTCGCCGGTCCATCGAGCCGTCGATCGACGAGGACGCAGGAACCCTCAAGGCAAATTCGCCAATCACAATCCGGTGTCCCTTGTTATTAATTCTCTCTTGAGCTCGTCCGTCTTTTGCTGGTGATGTTACCATGACCCAATCAGCTATCGGTGATTAATCAATTATTAATCGATTGCATAGAATGCTAGTAGCAGTAGCAGTAAGCGGCAAGGGTTAGGGTATCAAGTTGCCATCTTTAGCACAAGCACGTAAGAGATGGTTTGGTCTTGTGCGTGCTGGTAGCCTGGTAGAATTGTTGCCCTGGATAGTAGTACATTTGTTAGCATCTTGATTTAACATCACACCGCTGTTTCGTGTCCATGAAGTTGCATTGTTGCGCAAATTTGGAAACAAAATGACCCATACTTTGCCAGGAATGTCGAATTGTCTATACGTTGGTTCGTTCGTTTTTTTCTTCTTCTGAAAATTATGACCTTGTGGTGGCATCCAGCGATGAAGATCACAGGAAAATCATTCCACAGCTGTGGTTTTGGAATTACTGTAGTGATTAACACGAGAGTGGTCATCTAACCTTTTGGTCACATACCGGCAACGGCTAGGGTGGGTCCGTGGGTGTGGTATGGTTCACTGCAACGGGTCACATGGTCAAGGCCCGGCCCCTTCGAGCACGAAGAGGAATCCATGGCTGTGCCGCTGACGCGCGGGCCCGGCCGACCGGCGCCGGGAACCCAACAGTTTGGAGAGAACACCCTGCTGCGCGCCGCTGCACGGCTCTGGCCCGGTTGGGCAGGGCCTTTTCGTTGCCTGTTTTTAGCGCCCATGCAGGGCCCACGTGTCATAGAGGAAGGCAGAGTTAGTTGACACATATCCGATCCCGGGTGGTCCCGGCCCGTGGACCGTCCAAGCTTGGTGAGTGGTGACCACCACGCGCCGCTTGCACGGTTGCTCGCGGTGCATGGGCCCGGTCCACGGATGGCAGAGCGGAAGTTAAGCGCGGCCGGCTGGGATGCCATGTGTTAAACAGGCTGTTTAAAAACGCCGTGAGGATCTTGTTGTGTTGGGTTTAGAAACTAAACAGAAAACTTTTTGGGTGAGCCGATCGCTGCCGATGGCGAGAGCCAGTGGGTGGTAGTACCCTTAATGGCCACCACCCTCCGCCGCCGTCTGATCGGCGGCGCACGGCTGCGATCGTACGGCGGCCTACCAGACCAGGGGGCCGTGGCTGTGCTGACCAACTTGCACACAAATGCGGTTGGGCCTTTGGAGCACCAATTCCTGGTGCCTAGGCGTATATGGAGGAGGATCCATGTTACCCTGCAAGTGCAATGCACCACTCCTCTGCACCCGGAGAGTGGCCGTGGCTCACTGCCTGTGCGTGCCTCTCTCGGTCCTTCCTTGGCATAGCCTCGCTGCGCTCCGGTCTTGAAGGTCTTCCCAAGCCCAGAGACCCAGCAGGCAACAGGAGCGTACGAGCAGAAGTCTACTACTGGGGTAAGCCTGCCTGTCACGTTGCTGCAAAGGCGACGGCGAATTTACCGCGGTGAATAGTGCGTGGTCTCCTACTCTCCTCCGCTGTCAAAGCACTAGTAGTACGTACGACTTTCTCGCAAAAAAAAAAAGAAAAAGAAAAGGCACGAGTACGACTGCAAGATGGCGCGGTTGACTTTTGACACGCAAAAGCTCTGCCATTGTGTGTTTACAGAAAAAAAAAACTATGTTGCAATGCGGATTAAGGGGTCTCGTGTTGACTGTATGATATGATAATCCTATTGAAGAAAGGTCAAGGCTGAGTGCGCGCGTGAGAGTCCGTAATTTTTTTAGCCCAAATGGTTTGGGTTGATTGGATCAGACTATGACCGAGACAGACGACTGGGGATTAGGGATTTGAGAGGCGACGGCACGTGCTAAACAACGTCCCGTTCTTTGGTGTACCGACGGTACCGTGGCGGCGGTGTCGGGGCTCTCTGACAGGTTTACACGTTGGCTGAATTGGACAGAGGGCATGGTCAACACGCTGGGTCGGGTCGGCTCGAGTTGCATGCAGCCGCTCCGGACCTACACGACTCGCCGCATGTACCGGACATGGCCCAGCACCTGTTCCTGGTTACCGTCCTGTCTCGTGCGTGTAGGAGGAAACAGTTTGTTGCTGTACTTTCCTTGCTCGGCCAGGCCGGCGTCCGGCGGTATCGTCCGCGCATGTATTGTAGGCTGGCCGGCTGGGTCCAGGAATCACAAGCACCACCAAACACATTTGCAGCAAGAAACTAACGTGATCGGACCTGCATTGGTTTGGCTTTTCTACTTATTCTATCGGCCACACGGGCTTGTTGCTTCCCTGAATTGTCATAGGCACCGACTAATACGGTAAGTCGGTAACCGAACCTTGTCGCTGTCATGGTCCTACTCTAGCTGGTTTTTGTCAATGTTCGGATGGTGGAATATTTGGATCAGTCTTATATGAGTCAGTAACTGTTAAGACTTGTTTAGTTGGTGAATTTTGGTGAAAATTTTTCACACCGAAAAACATGTCCTATGAGAAGAAAGACGCTTAATTTCACCATCACAGAAGAGTCATATCAAACCACACACGGTACCTACTATATACTATAGTTTACAAATGACCACTGAGTTGACCACCATCGTGAGTAACTAAGGAAATCTCTACTACTAAAAAGACTGGAAGGGATAGTCGCATCTATCTCCTTCGTGAAGCCGTGAAGCCATCCGCCCCCACCCTGATGTCCCCGTTCACTAGAAATTTTGCACCTCCGTTTCTCGGATCACCTCTTTGACTTCCATCCCACCGCCCCTCCCATCTCGCCCGCTACGCCGTTTGAAAACATATTTGTCCGTCAATCACGCATACGCTCAGCAATTGGCGAACCGCCCTTGTCCCTTCCGTTCATCCGCACAGCAACCAAGCGTCCTTGCCCTGCGAACGGCGGCGCTCCCTCCCAGGGACGGCGACCAAAAGTCCTCCCGGTGAGCGGCCGCCGGCCGGCGATTCCGTTCCGCGATTGCGGCTCCCGGCGAAGCCGCGTCCCTCCCGTAGAGTCGTCCGATCACCACGGCCACTGCGGCGCTCGGTGATCCCTGCTTCCGCCCTCTCGTCACTGGTCCGCACGGCGTACAGACGACCGCCGCTCGTCCTGCGGGTCCCGGCGAGCGTTCAGGAACCGTCGCCCTGCTTCCGGCGAACCTGCTGCCCTCCCGTCGATTCGTCCGCCCGCTGCCACGACTGCCGCGCTTGGCGATCCCTCCAGTGCAGTCGACGTCCGCACGGCTCATCTCCCTCTGTGGTAGCGTGCCCAACTGTGGCAACAGCAGCCGCGGACACGCTCAGGTACACCATCTAATTCTTCCTGCATTCTCCTTCAATTGCTGCTCCACGCCTCCATGACCGATGATATACAACCGCACAAATTTTCCGGCCAGAGGAAGGCAAACTCCCAGTTCGTGCATACCAGAAAAAATGCTATGATCTGCTACACCTACTGCTATCTTGGGAACTACATCTACTGCAAATCTTTTTGTGCTATCTTGGGAAAATATGAATTATCATGAAATAAAATGTTGAGAATCATGTATGTGTATATGTAGATAGATGTACAATTGAACATTGCGCCAGATTACACAACTGTTGGATGATACAGAATGAACTTTTTTACTATATGACTTAATGCACAAATTGGTGTTCATCCAGTGGGCGAAAACTGGCGCTTCTGATGTTTTAGTTATGACTGTGCATAGTAGCAAAAATATTCCTACTTACTGATTATGTGGGTATCCAACATGTAAATCGGTTGAGCTTCTCTATATATGATTACTTTTTGAGCTTTTAGTTTCAAACACATACACAAATTGGAGGGTTGACTTTGTCAAGCCCTCTTTGTTTGTTGTGCATTTTCCAGGTTCTTATCCGTGTGCATAGTGAAGCATACTTTGCATGGGTTTTATGGTTTATTATACTTTCTTTGCTAAGTTTTTTTTGTTATCTTACAACACTGAGATAACCATGTAATTGCGTCAAGTAGATCTTCTAAATCCAGTCACTTTGATTATCTTTCAGCACGTTTTATGGTTTATTATACTTTCTTTGCCAATTTTTTTTTTGTCTTACGGCAGTGAGATAACCATGTAATTGGATCAAGTTGACCTTTTAAATGCAGCCACTATGATTATCTTTAGCACTATAACCAGTAAGAGAAAGTCAGTAAGAAGGCTGGACAGCTACACAGGAATCGCTTATCTTAATTAGAGAGAGGCATATAGGAGATTTGTGCAGATTGGAGCAATTAGCTTGCCTTTGTGCCACTTGTGCTAGATGATTATTAAAAAAATTTATCGACTAACTTTGCAGCAATTGGGTTAGGACAACGAACGGCCTCTTCCTGGGGACAGTAAGTTGGTCAGCACTCAGCTACACTAGATTCATGTCATAAGTTGCCTGCCACAGGATTTTTATCTATGCACCTATTGTGCTCGTGCTTGTGTACATAATTTTATTAATACAAATCTATGTCCCATGCTTCTTACCATTGTTTTAGATATTGTTTTGTTTTACAATAATATAAATATATTATTGAATTGTTGCCTTTGTGAGTCTATGTTCTTCGTTATAAAGTTTTGCATCACACGTAGCAACGCACGGGCACTATGCTAGTTAGATAAAAAAAGAAGACTTTTTTTTGCATGGTGAAAGCGTGAGGAACGAGGACCCGGAGGTAGAGTTTCCATCGGGCAAGTACCCAAAGGTTCATGCATGTGGTAGTATGTACTGATCATCGCATTATGCTGTCATTTTCATCTCTAACCCTCCCTTTATCATTACGTCGGCATCAATGCAAGGAGCTTATAACTCGGAATGACAATGCCAGCGTCACTCGGGAAGACGTTAGGCTTTTCCAAAAAAGAAACTTGGAACGATTGCGCGTTGCATCCACAGACCGCACAAGCCATAGCAGATCTCGAGCTAGTAGTAGGCAGTAAAATAGAGAGCCAGGTGAGCTCGAGCTGGATGTGCGTAGGGCTCAGCTGTCGGCAGCGCCAAACGCCCAAGCCCGTGCTGCTCCTCGGGTTCCACGCGCGGACCATGTCGTCTGCCACGTAAGATTCCTCGTAAGTACCACTGTACCAATGGTTTCCCAGCTCCGAATCCTTCCAAGTTCCAAGCATAGCCATAGGCCATAGCTAATCTCATACATGAACGTGCCGGTTTCAGTCAAACTAGTTCGGGTGAAAAAGCGGAGCCAATTTGTAATCAGGGCTATGTTCAGATTCATGAAAAAATACTTCTTTAACAAGTTTTTTCTATTCATTCCACTCACAGAACACGCTTCTCAGTGCACTATTCATCTAGAAAAAATATTTTTTACTTTCAATCTGGACACAGAGGAACAAGTTGGGGTTGGAGACTCCACGTAAAATTCTCAGAGTGGCGTGTGGAATCAAGGGTAATGCTGCTTCTGTTCGAGATGGGCTCGCTTCCCCCTTTTCGTTTCCTCCCGTGTTTGCTTTGCTTTCCTTGTGCAAGGGACACAGCGAGAGGCTTGCTGCTGATTGCTGTTGCGTCCTCAAGGCTGCTCCTTTCGTGAAGTCTGTCTTTGACGCCTTTCAACAGTGCAAGTTGATGTGCGGTCATGTGTGGTTGGAGAGCCCTTTGTTATGCGCTCACACACAGGAGGCGGGGGTTGTGAATCATGGTCACCCGTAACATTTCGTTTGCAGGACAGAACGAACTGTGAAATGTTGCCTGGGTTTCAGTAGTTGCCGTTCGACGTTGTTGCTAGGCGTCTGGCTTTCCACTAGCAATCACTGTTTAGTACTGGTAATTAGTGTTTAAAGTCGGAAACCACGAACCAAAGATTGGGTTCCAAAAGGCAAAAGCACAAAAGGCTTGGCCGCTCCGCTTAATGTTTTTTTTCTTGCCTGACAATACATTAGCGACTAGGCAACTGGCAAAAGTCGGTGCCTAGTGATAGTACCTGGCTTGTAGGCAGGCGTCTAACCGCAAGGAATATACTGTAGTTACAAGAGTGTGAAAACAAGAAACCTACCAGAGGGATGTTTGTATACACGACACGTTATCATGTACTTCATCTGGATCCATGTCACGGACTCAAGAGTGCATAGAAGGTCGCATATGCACTACCCTGTTGACAAATGACAAGACGAAGACAACGCCGAAGGGCTTTCCACTGGCGTCATAGAATCGGCCCTTTTCCAAAGAAGCCTTTTCGGTTACCATCCATCAGCGAAGGGAGTTTTTGCTGTTTCATGAGATGTACCACAGCAGCACTGAAGAACATGGGGGTTTCTTCCGTTGGTCAGTACCCTGGTGGAAATTATATTCCAGAATTTAGCACGCTTATCGGATTGGAACAAGGAATTTGACAGCTTCAAAGGCTGCATCCAATTTACAGCCCAGGGTAAAGATAGACGGTGGACCAGCAATGACTAGTCACTAGTGTACATGGGAGCTAACATTCTACCGTTGTGAACACATCAAGCAAATATAACCGTCCCAGTACTAGTACAACAGCCTTGAGAAATGACTATAGCTGTTCTTAATCAATAATTTAATGCGATTTCTACATAATATATATTAGACACGTTAATGTGCTACTCCATATCCAGGACTAAAAGCTGAGGCAACCCTGAAACAGTGAAGAACAAAACAGAGTAGTCAATATCCAAGGTCACTATAGTCAACAAACTAAGATCAAAACAGAGTATTAAGAAAGGCTCGCTGCATATTGATAGCTTCCATTGTTTGGGCAGGTAAGTTTTTGTTCTGAATTCTGGGAATATATTTATCCTGTAGGTCATGGAGTCAGAAACAAAAAAAAAGGGTTTATATTCGTAAGTTGAGTTCATGTGTCCAGACAATCAATTCGATAGCCCTGAACAATCCATGCCAGGTTTCAGAATATATGCTTAAAAAAGGGCGTACCCAGTGCCGTAGGCTCCCGCGCTGCGCGGGGTCTGGGGAAGGGATGTATGCGCACAGCCTTACCTGCACAAAGTGCAGAGGCTGGGGCTCGAACCCTGGACCTTCCGGTTACAGACGGTAAGGCACTACCGCTGCACCAGGGCCGCCCTTCTTTCAGAATATATGCTTCCTGTGTTTTTATGATGACATACCCATTCATATATATTATAAGGCATGCTCTCTGAACACAAATTGTAACAGATTAAATCATACAATTGGTATATGACTTTACCATTAATAGTTGCATCCATATAAATAATTTCTTTTGGAAAGCAAGACGGAAGTATTCTGGTAAACCATTCGACCAAACAGCAACCCTGCTACGACTTAGTGGTACCTTGGCTACTAAAACAGGTCAACAATACCTGTCAAAACCATCTATAGAAAGTGAAGATCCCCAATTCTAAAGCTCAAATATGCACACACAATTATCTTGGGTAGATAATATTCACCTCAATCATTGGATGGAGACCGCACAACAGATGAGTAATAGTGGGCCTCTAACTCCTTGAGGCTTGCTGCTGCCTCCTGCCCAATTCTCTCCAACATTCTCTCTGTTCCATCTGCCTGCTGGCCAAGCACCTCAATCCTTCTATCCACATTCTCATTCAACGAAGCAAGCCCAGAAAAGATGGCTGTCCTCTTAAGTTCAGACACTAATTTCAACAGAGAGTCTGCTGAATGTACCTGAACAGAAGACATAAGGCAATATCAGAAAACTAAAACCAGAACTCATAACATTTATTGCTAATTTTTCCAACATTATTTCCTTTAAAAAAAAATACAAACTGCATTAGGTAAATAAGTGGCTTTGTATGTACAACATAAAATTGAGCAGAACATCACCTTTCCTGAGTTCTTCTATAGCACATGGAAGGGAAAAGGAGATTATTCACCAGACTACAATGATCAACTTGGCTAGTGAAGCAGGGCCACTAAAGTTCTAGGGTAAGCTACAGTTTTTGTCATTCTATCAGTTGTGTTTACCATGCAACATTTCCAGGTTCTCATGTGCCAAAACCTTTATTACCCTTCATGCCACATACATCCAGGTTCTCAAGCTCTATACATATCTCAATTAGAAGCTTAGTCATCCAACTAATCGGCAACTGATAACGACTAGTCGACCAACTAAGTTGTGGTCTTGTAGACGACTAGACTGGAAGGGGAGGAAAAGGTGGCCTGAGCCTAGGAGTTTTGGCCCATTAGGTCAGGTATATAAACAAAATCAAGCCTCCACCTGCAGGAGCTAGAGGGGGAGAAGCTGCCACCCAGGAAAGCTTACCACCACTGGTTTCCTTCCTCAATCCGCCACCAACTCTTTCCCTGACGATGCCAGATCCCTTCCTCAAACTTTCGGCTTCTTTTCCCCAATGCAGTGATGCTGGTGTTCAATAACTGTGCTGAGCTCAAGCTGCCAGCCTGCCACTCATCAAAGCCTCCAGCTCCACTGGATTATGAAGATGAGACACTCCTGGTCCTCCCGGCTCCAACTATATTGGGTACCAGAGTAGGTAGGAAAACTATATTGCCGACTAGCTAAATAATCCAACCTAGTCCACAGCCATCACAATTTGTCCCTAGTCAGTACCCTTCCGATTAGGAAATTTGAAAACATTGCACCTAATAGGCCACATATTTGCATTTCATATCTTCAAATGGGATCCCAAATATCCAATTTAACTTTATACAGATATCTTATCCGAAAGCTTCAGTATATATCTTGTGAGCGTCTGATATCAGACATTGTGATAGGGGTAAACACTGCCAAGAGGATAGCCAGGTGGTGTCAGCTACTAGGGGAAGTCTAGACAATTTTTTATTTCTTACTTGGCCATTGAGTAATTGATTGCCCGCTTACAGGACCTATATAGAGTGTTAGAGTTGGCTTAACAAGATATCCTAACAATCTGTAGCTAACAGCCTTCAACCTTATCTCAACTAATAGTCTAATACCATCTCTTGAGCGTACGAAGGATGGCTATTTTCCCTAGTCTATGACTCGCACCCATAAGGCCATAACAGTATGCCTCCTGATTCCATAGCCCAGTCACCTCAATCTAAAAAGTTTTAAGATTATAGCTCCTGACGCTGACAGTTCCGTTATTGGATATTAAATAAACTGATTACAATATATACTGGGGAAATGGCTAAATGTAAACCATTATTTAGTAATCTGATTTAAAGGGATCCAAGTTGAGGATGTCAAAAAACCTGGAAGAACACTTATGATCTTGATTTATAGAATATGTTTCAAAGCCCAAACAATGTATAGAATTCAATGACGCATACATCAGCAGTATAATATAAGTAGAGCCAGCAAAAGATTATGCAGCCAAAAGATAAAGGAATCGTAATCTTTGTTCTTTTCCATTTTTTTTAGTTTATTTGCATGAACCATGTAGCTTTATTATTATCACCATGGTTTTTGCTAAAACTAAAAATGGATCAGAAACTTGGACAGTAGAATTTGAATTAGGTTGTCACTTCAGCCCATCTCATGTATGTAGAAAATAACTAGGGTATGCTTGATTGGTGGGCCGCGAGCAGGTCCATACCATGCGGGAGGCGCGAATCTCCATCTGGAAGGCCTCCTGTGAGTTGCGGACGGGCGGGTCGTTGACCTGACCATGACATTAGGAGCTAGGGTTAGCTCGGAGTGCTTCGGCGGTCGGGGCCGCCGGATGAAAGGGGAAAAGCAGGGAGCGGGGACTTACGCGGGCGATGTTGATGAGGGAGGAGAAGTTGTCGACGAGGCTGGAGACGTCGGCATCGGCCTTCTGCAGCAGCGACTTCTGCTTCTGCACCGCGGCTGCCGCCGCCGCGGCCGTCGGGCCCGGGGCCGAGCCGGCGCCGCCGCCTACTTTGCTCATCTCGCGCGGCGGGGGGTGTGCTTGTGGGCTGCACGGGAAGCGTGGGGAAGAGAGAGAGTTCTGAGGTTATTTTTGAGCGAGTTCTGAGGTTACTTGTTTGTCTACTCTGCCAAAGCCCCACACTGCCAAAGCCCCACACGCCAGGGGTTGTATTGTTGTAATACAACCGGACTTGAATAGAAGGAAAGGATTAGGACCGTGTTTAGTTCATAAAAGTACATTTTAATTCCTATCTATCCCCTCACAGAATACGCATCCCAAAAATTCATTTTTCTCCTTTCATATTCATCCCCCTCACATAACACGCATCCCAGAAAAAAAAGTACTTTTTCTCCACCACAACTAAACACGGCCTAGAAGTCCTAGTCCATGTCCGGTTGTCCGGACTTGTATAGAAAGAAAGAAGGACTAGACGTCCTAGTCCATGTCCGTTGATTGTGGGCTCTTACCGAAACTCTAGTCATATATCGGAGTATATATATGAGAGAGATTGTCATTGTAAATTATCGAATATGAGGAATAAAGAGAAGCTCCACCTACATTGTGTTTTGTCTACTTTGTTCTGTGCTTGTCATGGGAGGCGTGAGAGGGAGAAGATCCAACCATTGACGATGTGTTTTACAACACATTATCAGCACGACCGCTCTTCGTCGACTACACGCATCGGAGGAGTCATCATCAAGCTTGACGCCGGCGATCTCTCCACCGTCCTCGCCGACGACTACTTCGACGACGTCGACTACATCAACGTCGCCAGCAAACGGATTTGCACCGACTCGCCATCAAGCAGGCATATCTACAACCATACCAAACGCCCTACGCGGTATGTATCTACTGATAACTACCATACGCGGCAAGTGGAGTAGATCAAATTGGCATCCAAATAAGGTATGAAATATTCATATCAAGTTCTAGTAGATTGGATCAACGCTCGTAAATATTTGAGCTAGAAATATATTTTTCAATCTACTTGGAATCGGAAAAGCAAGCATAACTTACCATCTGTACACAAATATGGTTGAACCCCTATAAATCTACTAGCAAGTAGCTGATAGATTCGTATATTATATGGTGTTTGCCGTTTGTTTCTGGGTACGCAAGTATAATGTATGTATCCTGGAAGCAGAGAATCATCGTCTAGTAGACAGTATCACCTTGAAGGTCACGAACCTGAAGACATGTAACGTGCATGTGCATACAGTTTTTTTTAAAAAAAAATTGAAATACACACTGGATGGATTAACCTATAGATTAATCCCATACGTATGTGCATTAACCGGCAAAGTGAGATCAATTTGCATGACAAGAAGTCACTATCACCGTCCTGCAAAACACACTCATGTTTTTCTTGAAGGGATTTGTGTAAGCAACGTAACGGGTAGTCTGGCAATCAGTGATTTTTCATTGGCTTGTACGCCGGTGATTTTCAATCTGAAAATTGACATCGCCAGTTGTTCCCGCTTGCAACAATTTGCTTGAAGGCATATACGTGCCACTCGCCCGAATGCGTGCGCAACAGCTTACTGAGATCCACCAGAACCTACGTCACCACCGAATTAAATTGAGTGGGAGCGTGACCTGATATCGATTAGTACTTCCATGTTCTAAAAAAAAACTCCCATGCACGACACAACCTCGATTCGAAATCGAGAGTTGCCACCAGAAGTCAAGTGTCACTCAAAAGAACTGTCGCCAACTTGAAGGCTGCAGTCACACGTCTCGCAGACGTCCCCGTCGTCAGAAGTCGAGTTTGAGGTCTAATACACCCATAAATCTGGCCGAGTCCGAGTACCGCACGGAGCCGACGATGAAGCATGAGCCAAGCCCGTAGCTGATCTCATGTCTTCTTGCTCCATTGCCAAATCTATGTGCCTTAAACTCAGAATCGCACTCACTGTGGTAGCACCCGTATGTGCTGCAGCACTGCTGGCACCGCATGTCTGGGTCAAGGGGAAGCAGTGAACCACAGCTTGAAGCCGCTGCTCATGGTCGAAAGATTGCCGCTGTTATATATCTATATATCTCTCTACCTGAAGAAAGGCACAAGTGCAAAAGGAGACTGGCCTGAAGCTTGTGAAGTTTAAGTTTAACATAGGGTGCAACATGCAGGACCTACAGGTCGTAAAAAGAAAGAACAGTATTATCTTGCAGATACAATTTACGTGTTAGTACGTAAATTGGTGTTATAACCTGAAGTTAACCCTGATTCGTATGGAATTGAGTTATTTTCTAGAAGAAAAGATCTCGCAATGTTCTTTTTCCGAGCAGATCAAGAATTACATGTTTTTATCTATATAAATTGATAAACTGGTAATTCATAAAAAAATATTAACTGTTTAATGCTATATAATTGCATATTGATACAGTTATATAATGCCTTTAATCATAGAAACATGGTTTTAGGTATATGAGCTCCCTAAATTTTTGAAACCCCCTTTTGAGGCTCATATTTTTTTAAGCATGTTTAATGGTTATATTTCTGAAAATTGAACCATTAATCCTTGAAGTGGTATGGTATCTCTCAATCTTAAAGAACCTTAGACATAATACCACTGGGAGTGTCATATTTGAATGTTTTCTAGGCAATTGTGTGAATGGGGTAAATTTTTGTTTTTGCTTGGAAAATTCTGGGAAATTATATAAAATAAATCTATTGAAGAGATTAACCAATTTTAACTAATTTTGCACTTGTTTCATGCACTTAAACACATGAAGTGTGCTTGTAGCAATTGCATGAATAATGTAGAATATGGCATGAAGTCTATTATTTCTTGAAGAAATATACTATTAGTTTAAGCCTGATACTATATAATCTCTAGAAGAGATGCTATATAACTCTGAAAGTTATTTTAGCTTACAGAAACCGAACATTTTCATCTTTCAATATGGCATTATGATTTACTAGCAGTAAACTCTTGTAACATGTATTAATTAATTGAGTTTGATATGACATGAAGTTATACAAAATCAATATGTCTTCTAGAAGAAATATATTGTTTGTCTTGTAGACAATTGTGCAATTCATGAAGAATTGTACATATTGTTTGTCTCGTAGACAATTTTGCAATTCATGAAGAATTGTACATTTTGTTTGTCTTGTAGACAATTTTGCAATTTAAGAAAAATTATGCATAAGCTCAATAAAAAAAATATTTATGCTACCAGAAGTTGCATAAGCCATAGAAGTGGAAGAAAAATAAAATACATTCCAGAAGTGATGCTAGGCTCAGGGGGAGACGCAATGAGCAACGAAATTTCAGGCTCACCCCATAACCATGAATGAATAAAATATTCTACATAAGTTGCATATTTAGTTATTAATGAAGAATTTGGTTGTACTCATGAAGAGTAAGTACTTATCTTTTTGCTTTAAACATGAAGTTTAGCATTATTCAAGAATCTTTCCTAGATTAGAAGGGCAAATTCAACAAATTGGTGTTTCTTACCTCTGCATAGGTTTTTCTCACCTTACCTTTTGTCCAAATGCTTGTAGCAATTTTTACATGTAGTAATCTCATGGAATAAATAAAGAATTACATATTGAATATGTAAAAATTGTTTTATATTGCCTATTAGATAATCATTTGCAATGATATATTACCACAACGCCTCAAGTCATGAAGTTTATTTGTGCACTACTACCATATAGGTAGAATGAAAATTGAATTTTCAAGAAGCACATAAAGTTAGTAATATACACGCCACTTCATTGATCTTGAAGGATTCAATCTGGCGATGAACTGATATATTACTCAACTATGTACTGAATACATAGGCCCTGTAACTTGAAATTTATTCTACCCACCACATTACTGTACACCGAATAATACAATAATATATGAATTCATATCATATTATATATACTAGTAGTATAATTTAATACTATGAAATGTTTTCTCATAGATCATGCTTGAAGCATTACATCACCTGAAGTGCAATTATGGTATGATGAGGGGGAGAAATTTAGGCCAAGAGGTATACAAAAAATGTGGATACAATTACAGAAAAATTTAATAGGCACATCCCTAATCCTGTAAGACTGTTGGTTCAGAGCCTCATCCTATTAGATGTGGGACAATCAACATGCAAGTTGGCCCATAGCCATAGTAACTGCAATGACTAAGCAAGCAACTTTGCACATACTTTTGTAATCCATATATCATTGTGTCAATTAGAATGACCAATTAACAGTTTTTCCATATTAATGTAAGGACCATCATGTCACTACATTAATTAGAACCCTTTAAAGGGGTATAACATTAAAAATCCGCTCTACACTTGCTTGCAGCCATTGTGTCATTCTTGTATTTGCACTAGCTTGCATGCTATGTGTTCCTCAAGCTTCTCCCGTTGAGTAGCAACCCCTATTACACTAGGATGGCCAGCAGTCCATTGTAACAATCAATCAACAAGCTAGCAAACTAGCTCACTTGTGCACCGTATGCACATATACTAAATGATCAGAAATCATTAAGTAAATTTTTAGTCAGAAAGACTAAGATCAGGGGGAGAAAAATGGCCTAGAGTTGGCTCAGTATATCCAATTAAGAAATTGGTTAACCCAATTAGAATGGGTTTTTGAGGATAGATAAAAAATATATAGACCTGGTAGTCTATTATGTGGAAAAAAATTTTATATTGTGGAATCAAAAGTATATGAGGAATTCTTAAATGAATGAGCAATTATTTTTCTAGAAGAAAATTCCATATAGATTATATTTTGTATTTATAAACTGAAAGTTTATGTCAAATACTTGAAGTACATAGTATGAGTATTATGCTTATAAATAGGCAAAATAAATAAAGAAGCTAGACAATAAAAATAGTCTTGTCGACTTCGAATAGTGCAAATTATAGGTATATCGAATATACCGCATTGCACACTATGCTTAAATAAATGTAGCATTTATGTTACTACATTAATAAAATCTAGCTCACTGCATATAACAAATAACCCCTATATTTAAAAGAAGTGTGTGTAACTAGTATTTTATTTCACCATATATAATAGCATACATAAATGGGCATCAACTTGAAGTTGGAAAAATGGATGTGAATTTCCATTATCCTAAGGTCATGGAGATATTTTAGAAGTATGCTAGTAATGAAGATATAATATCGGCATTAGGGGGAGAGAAAGTTCATATGAATGCCTTATATTTGAAGCAAGAAAGATCTTCATATAATATTCCTGGAAGGTTGAAGCAGGAATATAAACACACACTATATTATACTTGCATGAAGAAAAGTATATTGCCAGAAAACTGAAATTGTGAGGAAGCCCACAGAAGGGCGCCATTTGATGTGGCAAACACTTGAAGTGAAACTCCCTGAAGGACTTGATCCTAGTGAGAATGTGCACATGATTAATACTCATGAATGGGACATCGGAAATTAGGAGAAACAACATAAAGTATAACCTAAAGCTAAAGTTTTCTTATAGTAAACAAAATGCTATGTGTGGTATATCCCGGGTATCTAATAATATACTCACATTAGCAAATGACTTGGTCATTAGTTATTTAAAATCTACAGGGACGCCTATTGGTTTTAGATAAAATGAACTCCGCAAATTCTGAAGCAGAAGACCTTTAAGGTTAATTAACTCACAAATTGAGAAATATTCATCACGAAGATGAATGCCTAACACTTCAAAACGCGCGCAATACTTTGTGTTGGGATAAGAAGAAAAATATTGACTATATAATAGTCTTATCCTGAAGATGTGAGAGAATTGAATGAATGTCGACAACATTACCTCTATAATTGCAAATGTCTCTCTAAGCGAGAGCATGGATCCAAGATTAAAGTCCATGGCAGAGTTGCATGAAGCACTCATATCGGGTCAATGAAAGAATGCAATTGAGGTTGAACCATGAAGAAAGTATTTGAACCTGGAAGTTCAAACTATACGAGTCATTATGAAATAATGATATAGTGAAATACTATGGTTCATAAGTCTTTCAAAAGACTACTAAACTCCCATTATGTATGAATAAATATTCTGTAACATATCTGGCAAATGACATGAATAAATGAATATAATATTATGCAGTTAATCAGTGGATTCGGAAAATCCCTGAGAAATGATCCTTGAAGGACTCATTTTCCTCGAAGGAATAAAATTGTAAGAAATAGAATCAAAGCTCATGCTAAACATTAAATGTTTAAGGTAGATAATATTCTTGAATGAATATTAAAATATCTCACAAAGAGCATATCCTAGAAGGAGTAAAAGTAAAGAGTTCATAGAAGAACTCAAATTATTGTGAAAATTATTTCTCTCTATCATGAGAAAATTTCCCATAGAAGAGAAATATTATTTTTGAAGAATTAAAGATTCTCGAAGAAAACAATCATTGAATGACTTATCATCAGTCAACTCCTGCATGAGCACCAACAATCCTGAAGATACAAGTGAAGACTCATACAGACCCAAATGATTAGACTAGAAGTGCAACGAGGATTTAAATGATCTTTAATGTACCATACAAGCACTCGTATGTGCATAAATAGCTAGCTATCATTGAATAGCAAGTATCCTTGAATACCATAGAAGGTATATTGGTGATTGGCAAATTGAATTATCCTCTTCAAATGCCAAATGAAGACCGACTAACCTCAAACACCGAAGTTTGAAAATATAATACCTCGAAGGTATACTAATTTGTAACTCATTGTCCCCATGTTCCTATGAAAGGATAAAATTTATTTGTATTGCGTAATTAAATAAGTCGTTATTAGTGCTCGAAGCATTGCTTCTATCACAGTCTAGAAGAACTATATTAAGTCTTTGAAGGACTAAATATTTTAGTAATTGAATACCAGTATTCGTACACATTTATAAAGAATGTGCTTAAAAATCATCATGAACATGAAGTTCAAAGAATGTAGTTATGAGGGGGAGCACATATTTTCATTAAGTATTATCTAGAATGAATAAACTTAATGATTATTTACCATTAAAGTATACCACTTGATTATTAAAGATCACATATATCATTATTGCAAGAACCTGAAGTTTATGCATAATCTCGATCGTTGATCATTGTTCATGAAGAATGATGAATATATAATTATATAGAAACCAAGAACTTTTGATGTTGTACCCTTTTTCCCTTTGTGAGTTTTTATTTGAAGGTTTTTCACATAAGGTTTTTGACGAGGCAACATATGCCATACACTTGCGGTTGATATGTACTCTTTTCTCCGATAACCATTTTTTCCCACTGGGTTTTCGGATGGAGTTTTTAATGAGGCATATACATTCGTGGTAATCGCCCAAGGGGGAGTGTTGTAATACAACCGGACGAAGGAAAGGACTAGAAGTCCTAGTCCATGTCCGGTTGTAGTCCATGTCCGGTTGTCCGGACTTTTATAGAAGGAAAGAAGGACTAGACGTCCTAGTCCATGTCCGGTTGCTTGTAGGCTCTTACCGAAACTCTAGTCATATATCGGAGTATATATATGAGAGAGATTGTCATTGTAAATTATCGAATATGAGAAATAAAGAGAAGCTCCACCTACATTGTGTTTTGTCTACTTTGTTCTATGCTTGTATGAGAGGCGTGAGAGGGAGAAGATCCAACCATTGACGATGTGTTTTACAGCAGATATGATAAATGGGCCAGAGATAAAGTGATGGGTGGACTGAGGAGTTTTCATTGGGCCTAAATGTTAAATGGGCCTGTAGAGGGAGGCAGCAAAGGAAGAAAAAGTGGGCTTGAGCAGTTTTCATTGGGCTTAAATGATTAATGGGCCTGGTAGGGGGAGGCAGCAGATTTGAGCTTTGTAGCAGCATTCTGGCATCAGATGGGCTTTTCCAAATGGACGGACGCTGCTGCTTTTTGCAGCCGGCTATTTCTTGAGGCGCCACTCAGCTCAAGCATGGCCCAATAATGGGAAGCAATGAACAAACATGAAGCATCTCCCCGGTGGCAAGTCATTTCATTTTCCTCCGAAAATCTCAAACACACATTTCGAAGCATGAAAATCATGCATATAAAGTCATAAGAACTGCAACAACTCAAGCACACATTTTAAAAGAACCACAGACGTGCTGCATTCAGCCTGCGTAAACCTCAGTCTCGTCAAGCCAACAAGAGAAATTCGAACACATGCTCCTAGGAAACACTCAACAGTTTCCGTTACCGTCTCAGGAGAATGAGCATGACCCAACGGCAAGAACGAAAGTACTCTCCTACTATCACATTTCTTTTCCTATTCTTTAATTTTCTGGATTTTTTTATGTAACTTAATTTTCTGGATTGACCACACTGATTACACATTTGCTTTGATCTGCATTCCAAACTGAACGGGAAAGACAAATCAAAAGGAGGACATGCAGGGGAAAATAATCACTCTTTCCCCTCCTTTTTACATCCCTTCTGCTTGATCTGTGTTTTTTTCTTACCATCCATCTCTTGTCCACTTCGATTAGCTGCTAGTCTTCTCCCTCGGCATTTGATTCCACTTTCTCACGTCACCGGCCGGTCTTCCTCTGCCTTGCAAGTAACTCAACCTGCATGGAACCGCCAGCTAGATCCGACAATCGTTTTAGATGCCTCTGCCTGCCCTAGCTACACTTCATCACTAACAAACCTACGCAACTAGTAGTGCTCATTCAATTAACATCTATCATATCATAGCGATTTTTTAGCATATTGATAGCCAAGTACTAGCACGCATGCATGGTGCCGTGTTCTGGCTCACACTACAGTAAAAACTATTACTAGCTCAATTATGAGACACCGACGATGCTTAAGGAGCTAATTAAGCTAGTGCTTGGACCCCTCTAATTAGGCCTCTGACCTACAGCGCTTAGCATGTGCTACGCTGGAGCCTCGAAAGGATTTTGGCTCGACTCTATCCAAATTAGAACCTTGTGCCTAGTGTCTACTCCCTCCGTCCCAAAATAAGGGTAGTTTGAAATCCGTGTTTACCTCACAAACACGGATTTCAAACTACCCTTATTTGTGACAGAGGGAGTAAGATTTTTTTTTTTAGAATTTTTGGGGATTGAACTCTAATTTTGGATCAGACTGGAATGCACTCCAAAAGATGTAAAATTTTGGATGTGCTGATTAGGTGGACGCCACTGTGAAAGTGCTTCTGTAACCGAATGGCAGGGAGAGAGAAAATAATTGACACTCCACATGGATCAACAACACTATCCTATATGTGAACTGTGAAATAAATCAAATAAGCATATATGCTGATGGAGAGGAGTAGAAAAAAGAGAAAGTGCTCAATCACTCTTATCTCCCATCCAATCAGAGCTACGCTCAGAAGAGGATGGACGAAGCCATGTGTCAAAGGAGAGCAGCAGCAGCTGCTGCTGCTAGCAAAGAGTACCAGAAAACTGGGGCTAGCCAAGTGAAAGGCAAAGTACAGATACCAATAAAGCGAGTAAGCTTTCATCAGACCAAATGATCAGCAGTCCACCAGAGAGCACTTTTTATCCCCCTCTCTCCACACCCCAATGCCAATGTGTCAGCTTGAGCATGGCATCTTCCTTGTAATCATAACACTCACTCCTAGGGCTACGAAAACATTGGCTCTACCTGTTGATATGTGACTGGTTGGTGGTGCTACAGGGTGAGACCCACCCCAGGAAACTCAGGAGCAGCACTTCAACATGATGCCCTAGGCTTGTCAATGATTCCAAAGGAGACATTGACTCCATGGCTTCACTTCTAGACTAGGCCCCCCTAAAAGAAGGGGGTTGATGAACTCCTGAACAACAAGCAAAGTTGTTTGGCTCTCTAATCAAAATTTGTGCTAGTGCATGCCACAATGTTCTTTTGGGGAAAAAGACTGTAAAGTTCTATTGGGTCTTGATACCTAAGCAATGGATTTTTCCCTATATTGTGTACTGGTTGCAACTCTTTTCAAAATGTCAAAAAAACGGTGATACTTGATTTGTACTATATTATTTCATTTGTATATGTAACTTAGAATTTTGTTTAAACGGTTTAGCTCAACTACTAAATGATTGCCGAGATAACTGCAACCATTATGCAATATATGGTTTATCACTAATATAACTAAATAAACGTCAAGGTTCATCGATCTTGTCTCAGCAAGTCAGCAGTCACATGTCGTGCACAGGCTATTAATATGTTGATTTTCTTGTTGCATTACTTTATCTATCTTCTTTACAGCAAACTATTGATTCGATAGTAAACCAATATTGTAAATATATATAGGTGAAGTTGTCTCTTTCCACGCTTCCCTGTGACTGTTCCTTCGTATCATTTTAAATTAAAAATAGATCTTGAATATTCTTTCGGTCCAGCATATATAATAGAATAATAACATCACTAATTAAATAATAAAGGTATATAACTGACACTGGAATTTCAAGTTGAACATCCTTGAGTGGACAATCAATGCAAACGGGACATCCATGTTCCAAAGCACTTGTTTTGATGTGTATTATCGTGTCCTGGTTCCACTAGAGGATGCATGCCAACTCACATGCTTGGCCAAAATTGGTATATGCTCAAGGACCACAAATATATACTTATAGTAGCATATTGGAGTTCTCCAAAAACACACAAGCTGACATCTCTTTCGGCGCATAATCAAGATGAGGAACCTTACAAACAAACAAGGGGCAGCATGTGGCCCACAATCTAATCACGTTCCATTTGGGATAAGGTTTCTTGACATAAAACTACACCAGGGACTCAAGTGAGATCATAGCAAAGTGTTTTCAAATCTCCCCTTTTAAGATCTTGTTTGTAGTTGAGACATCTTGGTGATGGTGACTCACATGGGCCTCAGACCAAAGGTTTTTGCT
The DNA here is from genome assembly GCA_015342445.1 of Digitaria exilis. Lineage (NCBI taxonomy): Eukaryota > Viridiplantae > Streptophyta > Magnoliopsida > Poales > Poaceae > Digitaria > Digitaria exilis. The sequence continues at coordinate 2,516,329 of JACEFO010001770.1, read as the reverse complement.
AGCATTAGCTCTTTAGCCTTTACTCCTAGGGGGTAAGCTAGAAAAAAAAATTATAGATGCCTTGTAGTAAGGGTATCAACTGAGCTATAATTTGTTGGGAAATATGATGGTTCAACAGTTCGTCACTTCTATTGGTTGGGTGTCCAACTTAACAAGTGTGGTTTAAGAAAAGGGTTATGCTAAAGTACTCCATTCACCTCCTAAGAGGTAAGATCTCAAATGAATCTCAGCTATCGATTTTTAAAATAAATAAAATATTTTAGTAATTAATATGTAGAGAGAACAAAAAAAAAATCCTACAATATCTACCACCTTCCTTAACTGATCTCCCTAATTTCCTCCTCTTTCCTTCTCATGGCACCGCTCTCTCCCTTCCTTAGGCACGGTTGCATGGAAGCACCGCATGGCACCTTTCTCTCCGTTCTCACGTTCAGCCCTGAAATCGTAATCACTGATGTGCATGTTTTTCAGAGGAAAATAAGAGTGGCTGGTCGCAAGTTGAATGGTCAGAGAAGCGGTTCGACGCCTGTGCGACGCCGTGGCACGATAGCTAGATGTTCTTCTTTAGATTTGAATTTACTTGAGACTGTGTAAGTTATTGTTAATGTCGAATGTACTGAACAATCGAAGGAGAAAAACAGTTTGGAGATCAAGTTGATCTCTAGACCCTGAAACTTGCTACTATTCCTTGCCATCTCCTTGTCGCTGCAACCGCTCGGTGCATTCTCGGGACGACGTCCCAACAGCAATGCCGCCGCAATCCTTCTACTCGTCCAGCCACTGAGCATAACTAAAACCTTCGCCCTAGCCTAAACTCCAACGTGAACGTTGATACCAGCTTGTCACGTTTTTTTTCCAAAAGTTACCTTATCGCGTGAACATGATATAAGAAGAGAGAAATGTCGGTACAAGGGAACATGTAAATCTATGATGCAAAAGAAATAAAATAGAGAAAGTTAAATCTAACTCAATCAAATTAGATCTATTAAAAAGATATTTTCTCAGATTTAAAAATATAAATAATAAACATTAAATCTATTACCTAGGAGGAGGTAATATGTTCTTAAACTTTCCTTTTATAAACATTTGGGAGTACCTTAGCAAAAGCCTTAAGAAAACCTTCGTGGACAAATTTTGTTCGGTGGTCATCATTCAGTTTGTTATGTCACCTTTCAAAAGTGAGCACGTACTTTTGCAAAACAGATCGATGTATATGTGCATATGCAGAGATCAATTATCAGCAGTGGAAAACACTTTCCATCGCATAGGATATTTAAAATGATGGTACTGATACTTATAGCCAAGAAGGAACTGCGTACCTTAACTCTCGTACCATTTTGTCAAAGAAAAAGGATGATCCAACAAATTAAAGTATAGCCCAAAAAGAATTGTACTCTTTGAGTGTCCTGATTCACAAAGGAATGCTTAGTACCAAATTGGAGTTAAATATAGGACAACTGACAGGCATAATACAAGTGATCCTTGAAACTAGAATATAATGCAGTACGATATGGTTCATATGTCCATGTTAGAAAGTACATAGCAGAGCCTCTTTCAGTCACATGCATCGCAAGAAACAAGAGATAGTGCTAAACATCGAAGTAACAGAAAATTAGTGCTTCTGACATAATGGACCGCCTATAGGCATTGAATTAATTATACTACTTTCTTAAAGTTGTTACAGTGGGCGAATTATGACCGATCATTATAAGCTCAAATATTCGGTGCACCATTCAACTGCATACCAAAATGAAGACATGGAAACCTATCCAGAGACACGCCCACAAGTTGACACCAAGATAGATCATAGAGAAACCTACCCACACCAGATTGCTTATCAACATTTCTAACTTTACATCACCTTTCATATATCACATCGCCAACACAAGAATTTTGGCAAATCAAACCATATATATGGAAGGTGTCACAACCCCACACATTATTCTAGAAGGTGATTAGTTGCTGACAGAAGATAAAGGTTAATGAAGTGTTTGGCCATCCCTTTCTTGCTCCCCTTAGCTAGAAATTTCTCCCCAATCTTGTGCCAATCAATAAATATTCTAGCCCCCAGCCCTTATCTCTATTTAATTTCTAGTCACCAAACAAATAAAGGCAACTGAAATTGCATTGGCCGGCTCTAATCAAGCTAGCCAGCTGCTTGGTCTATGCTTCACATGCGACCAATACTCTACACTAGACATGTCTCGCCTGCGTCACCTACTTGTCCTTTTATTAAAAGACTTATACCTACGTGTACTTAAGCCACCAATTAACTAATCCTACAAGCAACACACGATCCCAAGATGATGCAAGCCTAGATTTTAAGAATCGTCTCATGCAAAGGCCAACTAGCACTAATAATCTTCGAGAAAAGATGATGAAATGCCAATTATACAACAGCATCATGCATATGTCATAGTATAATATATAGGTTGATTATTTGAATTATACTTGCTTATATATAGTCTGCACTTAATATATAATGATGAACTCAAGAATTAACCAAAAGATATCGAGGTCGAAAGGTCAGACGACGTGCATCTGTAGTTTTGTCAGCTATAGGCTTGTCGACTAGATGGACTGAGCTGGTGCTGCGTGGTGTTCATGCATCCACATGACATTGACACGAGATCAGGTTAAGTATTTGGGTTAGCCAATAGACTAAGCTAGTTGCTTGTCTGGAGACATCCTATCAAAGCCTTTCTACATGCCTCCCGTACAATCATAGATTATTTTATGCCCGATGCTTTTCCAAGTGAAGTGACTCCATAATGACCTATGTAGGGCACAGTAATATAATTTTATTAGCTTTGAAGAATAGGGTTAACCCCTGTTCGTAGGTAACCTAGCCTAATCCACTTGGATCTGAATGCGATGCGAGTTTGATAAGCTACAGCTCGTCGACGTGACATATTAATTTGGTATTAGTCACTAGTGACTAGTGAGGATTAGTTTGCTCCTGCTGATCATACATTAATTCATCAGCTTGATTGTGGGTTTGCTTTGTAAGCAGGTTCACAGCATGCAATCACTTGCCGTTGATCGGTGAGCATAAATATATGCTTTGAAAAAAAAAACTTTCAATAAGGGATAGCCGGCCTATGGTATGCGCACGTAACCACCGATAATTAACTATGCGTGGATGTATCACCGACAGTTTTGTCTTATAATACGGTCTCCAGGGGCGGGGAATGGGGGTGGAAAGCGGGGACCAACGAGACCGCGCGCATGACAGCTGGTGGACGAATAGAAAACTCACCATTAAAGCAGGTAACCCCCGCTTAATATATACGATACGAATCTTAGGATGATCTATCATCATCCACCTCCTGGGGCGCCCCACCACTGTGCACATGTTGACTAGCTAACTCTTGTTAATTTAGTTACGCTCCCTCTCCACGGATTTAACAAAAATATCAATCAACTTGACCTCAAAGAGCTCCCTCTCATGGCTCTCTCTTCTAGCTGGACACATGTAGGAGTAAACAAAACCCTAGCGTAAAGCGCAGGCGGATCCTATTGGCCGCCGCGGCCATGCACGCCTGCCTTTCGTACGTGGCCAGACCAGACGGGGGCGTGGGCGTGGCTGCTACCGCCGAGGCGGCCAATGGGAGTGCGGGACACGTGTTGAGACGCGGTTGGCCGGGGTGGTCCAACCGCGGCGCGAAACGTGGACGCCCGGTTCTTGGACGTACGCGGGGGGTTGCCTACGTGGCCTGGCTGGACCGGGTCCAGGGTGGTTTGGCGTGGGGCCCCAGCAGGATCTGGATGCAGGGATTCGCCGGACATTTCCATAAAAAGAAAAATTCTGTCACCGCTGTTCACGGCACTGGGTTTCAGTTTCACTCCCCGTCCGTCAATGGCCTTCGACCAGAATTAAGCCACGTAATCGCCTGTCGAGTTTTAAACAATTCATCGCTCTCAAAGTTTGGCGCGGCTACTCCCCGATCGTGCAGCAGCTATAGGAGGACAACAAGCTACAGTGGCGAAGCAGCAGCTCCTGTTCATCCTGTGCCTCGTGCTTGCTGACACGTAAGCGCAAACAGTGAGCACACGGAGTCTTGTGTCCCTGGCACTTCGATCCATCGCTGCAAGGCAAAGTACACGGCGCACAGTGCACGGCATGCTTTCCTGGTCCCGATCGATCGCCGTATACTTGTTGTTACCGTGGGGTGTGGCTGCTGCCACGTCCAATCACGTGCGCACACGCACGAGAGCGACCGGCGGTAACAATCCTGCATGTGTTGCACGTACAGCGCGCTGACGAACACGAGTCGTCGAGGGTTAGCTGGGTAATTGGGTACACTGATATGATCACCAGCTAGCTAATCCTCACCTTCTAGCTCCAGGGGTAACTATCAGTGGAAAAGCGGCTTTGCACTAGTTAATTGCGGAGAAGGGAATGGTTGGGAAGGGGGTGATCTCCTTTTGGGTGCCATGCGTTGATGCATGTTGAATTCTGAGGGTTATGGCACATATTTTAAACCCCTTTTGTGTTAACCAGTTGAAGGAAACGGATAAAAGGACAAAGTCCATATACGGTGGCATCACAAGCCAAAAAAGCAGAGAGCGAGCGAGGAAAATGACTCATGGAGCACTGAGCCACAGATGGAGAGGTTTATATATGCATGTTCATTCAACTAGACAAAAAAAGAAATTAGCTTTCCTTCCCATCACATCGACGATCTTGCAGGATCAGCAAACCAATTCAAACACGGCCTCTCATGGCTGATTAATTATGCTAGTTTAGTAGCTTGATTGACTGATACTGTAATACAGCAGCTGATCAGGTTGGGGAAAAAAAATAAAATGGTGGTAAAGGGCACAGAAGAAAGAAATAATGGCAGATCAGATTGATGGATGGATTGATTGATCAATTGCAACCAAAAATTTACAGGGTCTGGCCGGCATGGCCATCGCTCAGATCATCATCATCATGCATATCAAGAACCGACGAGGTCTTACAGGTAGCTTACATGCATGTAGCTAGCTCTCCAAATCCAAGAACTAAACATAATTACTAGTGCTGCTAATTACCTAGCCAGGGACGACGATCTCTCAGTACAGGCTTTTAGTAGTAGTAGTGGTAGTAGTACTAGTAGGAAATTAATTCCTTTTTACCGAGGCGGTTGCAGAAGCGTGTGGCACTGGCAGCTCGATCGCGCGCGTGATCGATCTCGACGACGTAGCCACGTCATCACAACCCGGCGGGCGCGAGGCTGAGCTGGAGGTCGAGTCCCATGGAGTCTTCTGGCCCGCCGGAGACGACGGGCTCCGCCACCACCATGCCGGGGTGGTATCTCGCCGCGAGGGTAGCCACCTGGCTCGCGTGGACTCTCCGGCCACCGTGGTCGTCAGCCACGTACGGCGCCGAGGCTGCGGCGGAGGAGGGCGCCGGGGTGTAGGAGAAGACAGCCGGCGAGGCGGCGGTCACCGCCGGAGCGCCGCCGCGGGAGGACGGGAAGACGCATCCGTGGGACACGTGGAACTGCTGCCCGCCCGCCACGGCGGCGGCGCGCGGGGAGGAGAAGTAGACCCAGCTCGTCGGCGCCGCGTCTCCGCCGCCGCCGAGGAGGTGAGGAGGCGGCGCGAAGGCGGAGGACATCGGGTTGGCGCGCGGGTAGAGCGCGGCGGCGCCTCCGGCGACGCGTCCGGCCGCGACGGCGGCGGCCTGGAGCTGCGCGCGCTTGAGCTGCTGGCGCTCCTTCTTGTGCGCGTTCTGGTGGCCCCCCAGCGCCTGCGAGTTGGCGAACTCGCGGCAGCAGTATTGACACTCGTACCTCCGGCCATCGCCGCCGGCAGCGGCCGTGGCGGTGGTCGTCGTGGTGGTCGACGACGACGACGAGTCCGACCCCCCACCGCCGGCGCCGCCGTTGCCGCACGCCGGCGCGTCCTCTGGCTCGGCCTCGGTTTCTGGGCCCAGCTGGTCGTGGTCCTCCTCGGTGACGTGGAAGCCGAAGAGCTTTAGCCTGGGGCTAGTCATGCTCATAACTGGTGCTGCTGCAGGGGAGGGGAGGAGGAGAGGGAGACTACGGCGAGAGAGGAGGTGTGAGTAGTGGAGGTGGCTGTCAAATTAAGGTGGAGAGTGCATGGGTTGAAGGGAGCTGTGTCAGGTGAGAAGGGGCAGTATATATAAGACCTGGACTGGAGGCTGCCCGGAGCCCCGAGTGGATATATCAGGCAGCTCAATCACCCATTTGAATACATGCTTATGTACAGGGACGCACAATATTCTAACCTTTGTTGTGGCTATGTTCCCTAGCTTTCGCGCTTGCTTTCTTGTTTATATTTTTCCTCCCTGCACTTTAGAGAGAGGACGACGATCGATCGCTGCCACTGCAAAGCAGAGAGATGAGAGAGTAGCTTTGAACAGCAGGGAGAGAGAATGAATTGGTGAAGCAACTGATCGATGGGCCGGCCGGGTCACAAAAGACAGCGTTGGGGTCTAGATTGCGCTTGTCCCGGCTCCATGTTGCAGAGTATTCTAAGCGCCCGGCCTCCTCGTTGGTTTCTGACGATCGACACGCGCCTCCTCGCCGGGTTTATACTAAGAAACTAAGCCCCGGCTAATTAATCAGCTACCTAGCTGACTGAGGAGGCAGTATAGCCACACTAAACTAAGTCCCCAACTAATACGTACTAGGGGGGCGGATTACTTTACTCGGCCTGATTGCCGCAGGATATGATGCTCAGCGGCATTGTTTAATATATGGAGCGGTACGTAACGCGATACTAATTTTATCCTGACAGCGCCAAGGTGTTGTGTAGAGATGAGGCAGGGCATTACAATAATGCAGGCCTTCTTTGGTGTTATATATATATAACGATGCTATATATATAACTATATAAGTGTGTCTGTGTATTATGGCCTGATCGATCGGCATGTATGTAGAAAGAGACGAGGGGGACCACATGCAGGCATGTGCAGGAGCTAAGTGCCGCCCCACTTAACTTGTTCTTGATTAGAGTAGCTGAATTCTAGCTGTTTTCTAGTACAGAGTAGAGGTGTAAACCTCATGTGGCGGGTTGCAGCAGTACATGCAGTCATGGACTGCATATAAATAAAACCCTATCTTTAGTAAAAAAAAAATCTGTACATAACAATTGGCTGTGTGTATTTGCCCCAAAAGTGTGCGTAGGAATGTATACGTGTGTACGTATGTGCTCATATTTTTGTTCCCTTGTGCCTGGCTTTCCCGTCATGATGATGGAGATGACCTCGGCAAAGAATCACTTTGGAGCAGTCCCATCACCGGAACCATTATTATGTTCTTGCGAAATTGTTTTATACTTGAGCAAGGAAAGAACCCTAGAACAGGATCATTTTTTTTTCTAGACAAAATAGGGTGGACCAGCACGCGCCTACTAGCCTCCTACAGTATCTGTGCATTCTTTCACTAATTGAGTATTAATTTTTCATGTGTGATGTATAGCGTTCACGTCGTCCCTGTACGTAAGGCATAAGTTAGTGTACACCCAGGCCGAAGGAATCCGTATGCATACTACTGTCAGTGGAAAGAGCTCTATGGTCAATCCACAATAGCAGCTTAGTGCTCAGTTAATGATTCCAATCATGCCAGAATATCTTTGGAGATATCATCAGATCAGTGTAAGACGAGTTCATCTTTCACATATATATACTAGTACTACTAGTAAGGTTTAGCTTTTTATTTAGAGTAAATATATAATTAACAAGAATCGCAGATGCGAATGGTCACCATAATTTCCGGCTTAGTAGTGCACGACCATGAAACACGAACTCATGTCCTCATCAGTCACGTGGAACGGTGATGTAAGGTCCGACGGAAATGTTTCACACGCGACAGTAGTGCTGCACAGTCACCACTGAGGTTAGCACGGGGTTAGCACGTACTTACGTAAGACCAATGATGAGCACGGTAAAACTATGCCTCACGTCACGCTGCTAGTGAAAACAGTTGTCGACTACTCGACTTGTATTCACTAGTTTACAACCGTAGAGATGATGCTACTACTGTCTACTGTGCGGCTAATCCAACTGTGTTTACATATTTTGTTTATTAGCCCTAGTTTGTAATCTTCCTCCTCTATCAGCAGCTGGGCACAGCACACAGCTACATGCCCTAAGCTGTTAATCACTTTCGGTATTTGACCCCACACCCCACCCCACCCCACCCAACAAAAGGTTACAGAACTATTTTTACTACCATTTCCATTATTTTCACATTTTGTGCCTGTGTGCATGCACACTGGCATATATATATCACTAGAACCTCTTGCAGAAAACATGAACATTCTCTTTTATCACAATGTCCAAGAAAAAGTAGCAACAACAACAATCGATGCAATTCTTTTTCCAATATTTGGGGATGAATGTTTTCCTGTGGAGTAGGTGATTTAGGCTTGACATAAACACAAGGAACACTTTAACAAAAGAAATGGGTAAGCATGTAGAAATGAAAAACATATCTTACCAAACTAGCTAATCGCCCACCTTTAGTATATCAACAGTTCACATCATCCGAGTAATGCAACATCACGATTTGCTTAATTATTGTTAGTCTACTCATGTTGAAAAGAGTTCCACTTGCTGTACTGCTACCATAAGTGGGAATTAATCAACAGCGATAGCTGCGATCGATGGAAGGTCTAAACAAAGCATCTGTTCAGAAGCTACAGATTAAGAAACCAATCTATGTACGGAAGGAGCGGAAATTGTGCCGAGTAACAAAAAAAATGTTTGGGGGACAATTTTCTCAATCATGTTCGATGGCTTTCTTGTGTACTTGAGTAGAACATAAGCTAGTGCTAGTTAGTGAGCACCGAGCAGCACACCCCGATCATTATATAAGCAAGGAGACAGAACCACCTGATATTCCTGTGCAATTAACCCCTTTCTTTAATTTACCTCATTTGGATCAGTCGTGTCTACCCAGAATGTACTTAAGAACGTAACTAATGCGACGGTCTTCTTGTCGTTGTACTTGCCATCACACTGCTTTCAGTGAATCGCTGATACTATATATATATTGTACCTTCTCAGACGAAGAATATCATGTTTGACTTGACATTAAAAGGATAATGAAACCACCAAGTAAGGCAACTATTTCTGTTTTAATGCAGCCTTTCTAGTGTCCAGCACGATCAGTGGTGTGTTGCCTTTGCAGATCCCAATTGTAACTAGTGCGCAGAGATCACCCTACCCTTTCCATGCGTTTTCACATGGCTAACCAGCTGGGACAGCACAGCACATCAAGCCAGTGCCTCCAGCATCTATATGAGTTCAGATCAGCAAACTTTTCGGTTAGACTTTTTGCTTCAGCCCGGTAGGAAAGAAATCTCCCCAAATCCTACTAACCCCAGAGAAAGCTAGAGTTTTGCATCGTTTTCTAACGCAATCTCATCTCCACCATCCACGAAAGCCCCTTTGTGTGTGTCTTTCACCCAAAATTCCCTTGTCATCTCTCTTTCTCAAGTCTTTCTCCAACTTCCAAACAAGGCCCACCATGTCCCCTAAACTTGGCTCCCAGCTATTCCTCCCTTTATATCCCTTTCAAATAACAAAACATGACTTGGAGGTCGATTGAGGCAATAAAAAGCACAAGATATCTTCAGAGATATGTTATCATTTGTTATTACTTAGAGGAGACGTGGTTATATAGCTGTCATCTATGATGCCTTTATTCTGATCTAACTCTTTTACTCCAGTTTTTAACCATGCTGTCATCGACATTTACTCTTGTTTAATGGTTTCAGGTTAGCCAAGTTGATCAAATACTCGATTGCTTTGGTGACCATAAAAGTATACCTAAATGCACCTTTTAATAGACTTGCATGGGTACTTTGGATCCGTTAACCTAGATGGCCAGTTTCACAGCAAGAAGACCACCTTTCATCTGATTTTGACATCTATAACCCTAGATCAAGTTCTATAGACAACATAAAGAATATATTATGTATTACCGTATTACAGGAAATACAAACAGCTACCAAGATTCTAGTTAAGACTTGCAGACCATAGATAAGAACTCACATGCATGGAATCTTCTCTTGCCCCTTGTTTGATCTATTTTGCAGACAGTGCTACATATCTAGATTCTAGACACGAATTAAGTAAGCACAACATGAGTATATTCCCCTAAGTAAATTGTTACCGACATGATGAAAGATCATGCGTAGTTATCGGCATACCTTGTGCTCAGGACTGTTTACCAAGAACTAAAGAAAGCTTCCCTGAAATGATTCTAAAGTGTAGTTAGAGTTTTCATACAAACGGGGTAAGCATTTTTCTAAATAAGTTGGGGAATTTATAATAGCACCGTTGTTTAATCAGGGAACATAATCTTTGAAACAATAATTCAAGTTCTATAAAATCAGTGCTAGTTTCTACAGTGTAAAAATCAATACAGTCATTAGGAAAAACTGAGGCACGAATCACGTGAAGGTATATCTGAATTAACTGTTTCATTGCTGCTACATTTTTCATGTCTGCAGTTTAGTGCATGGCAAATACAGGACATATCACCATCAACTAAACAACAAGATATCACACATTATGATGAACATTTCAGAACAGCAATCATGTGACATTTGAAAGCGGTATACAAATATGACTATCATGCATGCTATATTTGAGATAGATCCTGCTCTTACATAGGCCAATTTGAACTACCATGAACACTAAATTTGTTTCCGTCTCATATACCACACTTAATTTCCTGAAACCTGAATAACGGTTGAGGTGTACCTTTCATGTATATAGACATATATAGTCATATGTCATCTCAAGCATCTTGGATTTTAAGACCCCTCACTCTGGGGATAGCAGCTAGGCAGGATGACATGAAATTGATGCCAATCACCTTGACTCATAAGGAGTATTAGCAAGAGTTGTCCCAATTACGTAATATCCAATTATGTACTGCACTCAATATTTAGCTCGAAGTACATGTTTCACCAATTCATAAATCAATGAGATAAAATAAGGGGACTGGTAACAAATCTGATCCTTTAATTTGGAAACAATGTTCAATTTTCTATGCGTTCAGCCAAACAATTTCCCGTTTATAAAACATAAAAATAAAAGTGGAAGCTAAAGGTTAGTTAGACCAGTTCCAGCCCATCTCACATGCTAGTGGTGACCGTACCAAAATCAAAACATGTAGAGAAACCAAGTTGCTATGTTCTATAAAGAAGTTTTGTCCTCTTTAACTTCAAAAGTCCTCATCTACTTGTCCTTTTCTTCCAGTCCTGAGCTTCCTTATAGGAGGAGCAACTCTAGGACCCAAAAGATAAAGATACCAACTTCTTTTGGAAAATCTATAACATTTTATTCCAGGAGAAAATGTATGATAGAAGCTTGGACGATTGGAGGGTAAGGGATCACAATTGCTTTCCTCACAGACTGCAATTTGCAGCAAAGCACATGGTCTTTTCTTTTAATATATACAAGTTCTGCCGGACTGTTATCATTAGTTTATGCTCACCAGGAATCTAACATGCACTCTAATCAGCCAGCAGCCAGCATATATACGAGCATTACCTAATAAGTTACAAGTCTAAGTTACTCATCAAATCAACTACAAGCCCACACAAATATTTGCACGAGAAATTTCAAAAGATGTTAGTATAAGTGCAAACTAGTAGATGCACTTGATCAGGTAACGTCTCGAACTATTTATATGTATATTTGGTTATTCTGATACAATTAAAGTATCGGGAAATAAAAGCTGTAAAGAATCTTTTCAAAACAAATATAACATGTGCACTGTAGAGACGCACAAACCTAATCTAAAAACTGGGATCTTGGAATAATACTTTAGGCTCAGCCTATACAAATTACTATTTACTTTATCCAATAATGCAAGTGATCATTGTAATCAAAAGTGGTGCCAGAAAAAAAATGTGTAAGAATCGAGTCCAAATACAAGAATTAATCATAATTATTATGCTAACTTATTTTATTGTTTTTCATGGAGCTCTCGTTATGGATTTGGCAACTTCTGCCGGGCCCCATACATTGTATGCAGTACAGGAGTCTCTAGGTAGTTCTCTGCCCATGCTGATAAATATATCCCATTGTTTGATGATGATTCTATTCAATCTAACATTTAGGAATCAAATGCTAGGTGCATCTGCTTTCCTTTTGTATCTTTCTACTACCCACTTTCTAGTCTATGACCAAAAACAAAATTAGGGTCAGTGAATCATCCCATTGTTCCCCTGATTAAACATTAGGGCCTATACAACTTCATTTGGGTGTTGCATAGGTCAATAGTTTTTTTTCTACCTGCAGTGGTCTCCACCTTATGCTGCAGTGTACCTCATCTAGGCATTCTTTAGCCTCTGAGCAAAAGGAACACAGATTATCTACCCTCAGTTGCACCCGTGCTCATGTTCTATACCAAAATTCTAACAGCAAGCTACTCTATAATTCAGGGTAGGCCTCGGGAATATTTTTGCTTCAAGTTGATGATGCATATTTTGTTCTTCTTAGGCACAGTGTTCACCATCTTGTAACTAAAAAAACAAAATGTGTCATGTTGATCGGATCATGCAGAACAAGTAAAACTGTAGTACTCTACTGATAAAACACCATGTGAATGCTCTGAGATATGTTTAAAGGCACAATAAAAAGGAGATAGACAGCACGCCACTGTCTTAGAGTGGCTCTAACAGAGCTTCATAGTCAGCAGCCTGTAATGTAAAGTACCTAACGCAGTAACGCATACAGCCATTGAATCACAGCAGGAAAAAAAACAGCACTAGGTAACCTTGATGGAGGTTCAGATAAGGTGCAACTGTACGCCACTTGGAAATTTATTAAAAGCTAGGCACGTCACTAGGTCTCAAGTTTGTGTTGAGTTTGTTGTGTTGCCCCAACAAAGGATCCTGGTCACATCCACAGCATTTTTGTTAGTTGATTGCAAGCACAAAGTAGGCAACATTTAAGATCACCCGAATCCCAGCAGGGGCCCGCACAAAATTGTGCTCTCAAAGGAAAATCCTTCTTTTTGGCTCATGATGACAAGCTTAGAGCATAGTTTAATCCCCAGGGTGACCTCACCAATTTCACTCCTAAGAAAAACATATGAACAACACTCAGCAACCATATCTATTTATTTTCTCCATAAGTGCTTTTTGGGCCACCACAGGAGAATAAAGAATAGCTTGCCTTAATAATTGAGTTTGATGTCTTCCTTCAGAACAAGTTTGAAAGGTAGTTAACAAACCCAAGCAATGTGGGCAGGGGCTACAAACTATATTCAATTATTCCAAGTGACATTACCTACTCCATAAAAATAAACACTTGAGATCGGGTGGATTTCACTTAAAGTCATGTGAAGTGATTCTCCAATATACTTAATTATGCAACGAGGGATTAAAGAAACACCTAGACCAAAATCTAATAGTCTAGAATGTCTAAAGCTCAATAGCACAGAGAATAATTTAAAAACAGGGATCCAGTATTGAACATGAAATAAGCTAATACAGCTACGATAATGACACTTGGTAAATCTAATAAAGCTCTGCAAGCGAGTGATCAGCAGATGGATGCACATGGATTAGATGTATGATTACTTCATGCCCTAGTTGTGTTATGCCTTTAAGAAAGGGGTTAGCAAGGAGTTTAGATAACATGGTGGTGGAGGAAAGAGCTTTATAAAATGTCATCTTTAAAACTTTAGAATCCACTTGGTTATTTGAAAAGAATTAGGCGAAAAATTCAGTAGCAAAAAGGAGTGGAAGTGAGATTATTAGAGAAATGTTTTTAGGTCTCAAAACCAAAGTCAAAACTAAGCCTTTGACAAACATCATATCTGGTGTGATGTGTTAGACAAGCCACCTTATTGTTATTCGTAACATCATAGCACAAGTTATCTCTGGCTTTTATGGAGTATAATCAGTGCAGCACTCAAACTAGTTTTCCATATTTGCACTTGGATGCTCCGGTAAAAAAGTTACTTTTTCAGAGCAAGTTACTTTTCATTTCATTTTGTTATTTCTTCTGTGGGTATATATCATGGTGGATCATCCTACACAAAGTAGCTTTCTCTATTATATTTGTGATAATCTGGACAGCTCTTTCATGACATTATAGTCGCTGCTGGTATGAAACCACACAGGAGGAACACCTTGGGAACTGTTACTGAAAGCACATCTTTCAAAAACAAATATATAATAGAGATTCAGATGCAAGAAATTTCAATTGTATTTTGCATCTCCATACCAACAGAGTTAACCGCCCACCAAAATAAGAGGTGGCAGTAAACTTAATTATTTGTTAATGATAGGTTTCTAACTCTTAGGGGAAATATGGAAGATACCTTCACCATTTCCACAATAAACAATGTGGTCTAATAAATGTTAGTTACATAACAAAGATTTTCCACTAATTATTCCAGCACTATTATGTTTAGACAATGGGAAGCCTATGAACAGAACACCTTATTGTTATTCCTCCAACCAAATAAGATATGTGAAAATGAAAAGAACAAATAGGAGGCTCCATGGGGTTTGTACGGGGCTCTTTTCCTCTTCCTTTATTCTTCTTAACATAAATGATACCCAGTTCTCCTATGTGTTCAAAAATAAATAGGAGGTTGCCAATTTTCATCAAGTTAATAATTAACACACCGACTCATAAATTTTGTACCTCTATGTACTTAAATGCCAAATCATATAATTTATTTCATAATGTTATAGAAAGGTGAATTAATATAACATGACAATAAGAAATAATTTCAATAATAAAAATGAAATAAAGTGACGACCAGAAAAGGGGAATATAGCTATTCAAATGGGTAATAATGCCACTAGGCAAACCCAGAACCATAATATAACATACAAACCAAACCTAGCATGCATAACGGATACCCTGCAATAAAGAACCTAGTATTGTGTATGCTCCACGCTACTTATTATGTGCTAATTCACACCTAAGCATGTTCCTGTTCATGACTCGTGATAGGGAAAGTATATGGTCCCAAATCATGAGCTACTCAACTAATTTCCAGTATATTCTGCAAGCATTTACGAGAAGATCAGCATATAGCCATATACACAAATTTAGGTATAGGTAACCCAGGCATGCAATGAAAAGGTGGCCCAATTATTATCTCCAACATGTGCTCTATCAACTAGGAAGTCCAGCAATTCTGTCAGCACATAAAAGTGTAACAGACCTTGCATTTGAAATGATCATGTAGCAGATTACTGAAGACCTAGCTTTTAAAGCCAATCTATAAATTGGTTGCAAGATTGTTGTAGGTTTTGTGTTCAACCATGAGAAAAACCTATTCAAGTTAATAACTGCAGCACTTCATTTTGATCCTTCTAGATGGTAGTATAGGACTATAGGTTAACTGATGCAAGAAGTTGCACTGCCTTTTACATAAGTAACATAAACCAAGTTTTCTATCTTTTGCCAGACAAGTTCAAACTGCGTACCAGAATAAGAAATAATAACCATATTTCACTTTCATGTCCTTATCAAAGAAGTCCTGGGGATCTCCAGCAATAATTTTCTAAAGAATGAGATAACGTAGGCTTAGACATCTCTAGCCATAACATGGCACACTACTAAACAACTTTACCACATCAAATTGACGAAAACGAGTTGTACGGACAGAAATAAAAGAATATATATACCTGTGCGGAAGCTTTGCAGGGAAACTATCCACAACAAGGACAGCTGGTATGTATTTGCATGGACAGAATTGGACCTACCTAGCAAAGGGAAGGATCAAACTAATATATATTCTCTTTTTACATCAAACTCAAATGCCAGTCATTAACTTACAGATGAAATGAGTATGTTTACATGTCCCTAGTCAAAACTAACCTATTTTATATTCCAGTTTCAGTCAACCATATGTCCTTCTAAGGAAAATATGGAGAAAATGCTACCTAATGCCAAGGCAGAGCTTCATCGAGGCCAAAGGGGGGCTATGGGCTCCTTACAAAAAGTTCATTAGGAATCATCTAATTTCACCATTTGTACACTAAGAAACATTCAAATCTTAGGATGCTTTTCACAGCCCCCGTGTCGCCCGTCAAGCTCCGCCACTGACCCTATGTACACCCTGATGAATCCTTAATATCCTCAAAAACCGCAGAACACTTTGGCAGTAACTCTGTAAACCTAGGTGCGTAGTTCAAAACTGCAAATGAATGCATCCACCACTAACAATAACGATACAACGTAGCAGGTTTCTTGCAGACTTGCACAAGTTGAATAAGCATTTAACAGATCCTCAAGCATTCAAACCCTGTGGAACTTGTACTTCTGCACCAGGTTGAATCTTTCAATACTCCCACTAAAACCCTTAAGCACAAGGGTCCTCACAGCGTCCACACCTTGCTCCAGAGCAGTGTCAATCTTCATCAAATTTATAAAACAGATGTAAATCAACAATTCATGAGCAGCTATATCACAAAGTTCCTACCAGAAAAGAATGGAAAGCTACAGACAAAAGGTTGGGGCTCAAGTAGCAACAGTTATCCTTTAGGGTGATTAAAGAAAAATTAATATTCCTATTCTTCTGTTCCAGAATCAAAACAACTTTGATAGCTGTTCCCCATTAATAGAAGATTGTGTTGGTACATCAGGATAGCCCCTCTGCACTAATGACTGTAGTGTAAAACATAGTTGAAGCACCAATCCAATCTGTGTGGTCTATCCAACATGGAACCAGGTCCTTATTCTTTATATAGAAACAAAAATGTGTTTACTGCCAAAATTTGGCATTTGTACAGCCTAAAGCCAACACTAATATGCCTAAATTATGATAACCCAGCCAAATGGTGGAAAGTCTTATCGCTTTCCTAGTTCATATTGAAGCCGAGTGAAAATAGAGAGAAGAGGGTTTCGAATTTTGGCCTGACAATACCTGCACCCGTTCCTCTGCACTGAACTTCTGCAGAAGAAAAGCTCGTGTGTCCATTTTTCCAGGTGGGCTACCAATGCCTATACACAACAACCAACAACAAAATGACATGAACTTTCCGTTATACAAGAATAAGGACACAAACATAGTAGCATACCAATAGATAAACGAGGAAACTCCCGGCGGCCATCCAAATTCTCAATCACATTCTGTAACCTGCTTTGAGATAAAAATGGTTCTTGTGAAGGCAAAGAAATTTTACTATGACGATCAGAGAGATAGCTATCTCAAGGGTACAATGCCCATAATCAAATTATATCTTGAGTCAACAAACTCAAGCATGTTACATCAGCAATGCACACATATTTTCAAGTATTAGGGTTTGTTACAAAAATAACTTCAAGAAGCACTAAACTTTGTAAAGACTCATTTTATTGGTTCTTCAAGCAAAAAGCTTGACCAACTATATCAGACTGTACAGCTTCCTCAAAAATAACTTCAAGAAGCACTAAACTTTGTAAAGACTCATTTTATTGGTTGTTCAAGCAAAAAGCTTGACAAACTATCTCAGACTGTACAGCTTCCTTCAGAATTAATACCAAGATAACTAAATTTGCAGCTTAGATTTGAGTATTTGACAAGTAAATCTATGTGTTATATTTAGCAATAAATAAGGGTGACTATTCGTGCATTAAACTATGTATAATTAGGTCCTTCCTCGCTGTATTTACAATATCCACTAAATTATGTGTCTGGCCAAATCTTATGTGTTCTGTATGTGAGTGGCATTAGTATGTTTATTTTGACTAAGTGAGGTAGCCCATATGAACTGGACAGATGGTTTGGAAATCTGAAGATTACCCATTGTGGCGACCGTGGCCACCTTTCCTTTGAAGCCTTAGTACACCATTGGGCAGACTCATATCATCATACACCTGAAAAAGGAAAAAAAAGAAGGAACTCACAGGCATTAGTCAACTTCTGAGTTAAGATAATGATTAATGGCTGTAGATCATCAAAAGAAAAATGATGAAGAGTACCAAGAGGATGTGGCGTAACGGTACTTGATAATAGGCTGCAAGAGGTCCAATCTTCACATAACAACAGGTCATGTTAGGATAGTGAACAAATTATAAATGATAACAGATCCCAACTAGTCTTGATATTTTCTAGTAGCATATTTGCACGAGACATGACGTATGATGTTTTTAGCAAGAATGTGGGGGAAATAAGACGTTGTATGTGTAGGCAAGTCAGGATGAAATCGCAAGACTATCAAGTATCAACACATTTGCCATGTTCTGCTGTACCATGTAATCAACCAAACTAACTTACTGAATACTGAATCGTTAACACCTAGGTTTTTTTTAAGATAGATAAAGATCTTGAAGGTGTAAGCAGTAAGTTTTTCACTAACAGGCAGTATCTTTTATCAACAATGTTCACTTCTTTACCAAAAACTAAAGAAAAAACGCATGTGCACAATTATGGTCATGCTGTATCCACCACTTCCTTAAGGCTATGAATACAAAGAAAAAAGTAAAAGAAAAAAAAGACATATGATACTCCCTCCGTAGACGAAATAGATGATGTTTAGGACAGGAGTTAGCTTACCAAGGAGTGATTAATTAGGGTAGAGTTTTCCCTTTCTACCCTTATTAAATAGCCTCGTAGGTAGGGATGAAATCGGTCGGAATCGGTCGGAAAAACATCAATATTGTTTTCATTTTCATATTTTAATACGAAAACGAAATCGAAATCGGGAACGTCGGAAACGGAAACGAAAGCGAACATGCGGGATATCGAAAACGAACAAATTCAAGCGGGAACGTGTCGAAAACGATCGGGAAACGGAACATCAAAACGGGAACACCGACCCAAGTTGACACCGACACAATCATTCGCAATAAACATGCAGCGATATAGCCTATACACGTGAATAACCAACATGGTTTTTTGGACATGCAGCCATGTAGCCATATAATATAGGATACACGTAAATAACCAACAAGTCTTAAATTAACAAGTTAACAAGTGCATAAGCATCAGTCAGTGACACGTGAATAAGCATCAGTCCTTAACAAATTAACAAGTGCATAACAACCAACAAGTCTTAAAAAAAAGACATCACAATAACACTCTTTTGAAACATATAACATGACAGCAAGCACAAAAGTCAACAAGGTGCAACTACAACTCAGTAGCATAACACAGGAGGAGCTTCTCCAGTGGGCGCCATCGACTCTATAGACTCTAGTCGGCAGCTTCTCCGCCTCCCAGTCCCAGGCCCCAGCTACGGTGGGTGGCCTGATGCCCTGATCTACGGCGGCGACTAGCAGCAGGGTGGCGCGGTGGCGGCGGGGTGACGTGGTGGAGGACTGGAGGCAGGGTGGCGCGGTGGCGGGCTGGCGGCGGGGTGGCGCAATGCTGGGGGTGGCGGCGTCGTGCGGTTGAGGGAGGGACGCAACGCGAGTACGCGACTCGCGAGTCGGGTCGGGAGGGGAGATGCGGTAGACCTGAGCATTTGTGGCCCGGCCCGGCCCGAGCCCGGTGGGTTTTGGCCCGCCCATGCCTTCTAGTGGGACGGGCGTGGGCAGCCAAAACCAAGCCCGAAAAAAATTCGGGCCAGCCCGAGCCCGCCCAGATGCTTTATTTCATTTATTTTTCAACTAAAAAAGAACGGGAAGCCCGAGCCCGCCCACGGCACGGCCCGAACCCAGCTCGAACTTGCCCATGGGATGGGCTTGGGCACAAATTTTTGGCCCGAAACAAACCGGGCTTTTTTGCGGCCCGGCACGAATTAGGCGCGGCCCGTAAAATGCTCAGGTCTAAGATGCAGCGTCGAGGGAGGAAGGGAGGCGTGGTGGCCGGTGGGCTGGTGGCCAGTGGGCCTGATGTAGGGGAGGAAACCCTAAAATAGTTGGGCTGGGCCGGTTGGGAGACTGGATGGGCTAAAATTCTAAAACAATAAAACTAGAATATACCGAATTTCGAATTCGGAATATACCGAATTTCGAATTCGGGATATCCCGAATAAAACGGGAAAAGCGAAAACATTGGGATGGAGCATAAACCGTTTTCGTCCCGATTTCGTATTCCGTATTTTTTATACCGACCCGATTTCATTTTTTCCCGAAAATACGAATTCGATCGGGTGAAATGTAGAAAACGGTTCAGTCGAATACGGGAATTATACCGACCGTTTTCACCCCTACTCGTAGGTGTATTCTAGACGTGGAGTACAGGCAAGCTGATTGGTTAGCGCAACGATCTTCGGGACTGTGTACCGTGGGGTCTCAGGATCGAATCGTGGTGGGCGCTACTTTTTGCCATTCACGAAGCGACGCAATTAAACGCTGAGGCTGGAGCCGAAGGGCAATCACGTCCAATCGCTAGGTGCTTGCGTTGGGCGTCATCTATTTCACAATCGGCCCCACTGCCCAGAACATCATCTATAACCGATACAGAGGGAGTATGTATGTAGATATATGGCAAAGTGTAAGCAATAAGGAATGCAACTATTTCCAAGTGTGTGGGTTTTCTTAGAATCTTCGTTTTCTTCATAATATAATGTTTTGCATGTGCAGCTTTCCTGCATGTGCGAGGGGAAAAAAGTATTTCCCATAGGTAATTAAGTTCCCAAAGAAACAATTATTTAATATACTAAAATATCATCTCTTCTTACATTTCACAAGCTAAGAATGTCATCCAGAGAGACTAGGAATAACTTACTGCCTCCCCACTGTAGTTCATGTATGATTGTGGTTTTACCGGCAAGACAGGCACCTCACCAATCGAACCTGAACAAATCTCAACACAAACGATGGGTCAAAATATTAATAACATGAATACACTAACACTATGATGAAAGCGACTGTTAAACGTCCGGTAAAATAGTTATCATTTCCAAAAGAAAAATGTTCACTGGACAGACCGTACTGCTATCAAGGTAACCTTATTTTAGTTTAATAAATCTCCCTTACGCCATTACGCATATCTAATATCTCCAGGCTGTACTTTTATACTAGTAGTTTTATGACAGTATGATTGAAAGCACGAGTTTCAAATTTCAATCAGTACATTAGGACATTGTCTATGGTGGTACTTTGCAGTACATTAAGGACTAAATGAATTGCATGAACCTTCACTGAATCAAATACTCCCTTCGTCCCAGAATACAGCTACCTTTAAGTTTGTCCTAATTCAAACATACTTAACTTTGACCATGAGTTGAAAAAATATACATATATATTTATATATATAAAAACTTTTAAGTTGATATCACGCCCTGATATTCAGAGGTAATGAACCCTCATGAATTTACAGCATGTGCCTCAACAAAATGGGGCTACTTAAAACAACTTTTATCACCAGAGGATGCAAATGTAAGTCCAATTTCTTATATTCGTATAGGAAAAAGTCTATATCACCCCCTAACCTATGGACGTTGGACTACATAACCCCCCAACCTATGAAACGGTCTATATCACCCTCTGAACTTCCCAAAACCGATCAAATTACCCCCCTAAAGCAGTTTTTAAAAATCATAGTAAATCATAGAAAAATCATAAAATAGAAAATTCAATTGTTTTGGACTTCAAATGAGTAGACATACACATTGAACATGTAATATGATATGCTTTACTATATTTTTTTCACTATAGCTTTAGATGTATGCTTTTCTCCAAAGTTGTAAAAAAATGCATTAAAGTATACCATATTATATGTTTAGTGTATATATCTACTCATTTGGAGTCCGACACAATTTGATTTTCCATTTTATGATTTTTTTTATTTATTATGATTTTTCAAAATTGGTTTAGGGGGGCAATTTGATAGGTTTTGAAAAGTTCAGGGGGTGATATAGACCGTTTCATAGGTTGGGGGGTTATGTAGTCCACCCTCCATAGGTGGGGGTGTGATATAGACTTTTTCCT
This sequence comes from Digitaria exilis, assembly GCA_015342445.1. Classification (NCBI taxonomy): domain Eukaryota; kingdom Viridiplantae; phylum Streptophyta; class Magnoliopsida; order Poales; family Poaceae; genus Digitaria; species Digitaria exilis. Next base: position 2,494,524 of record JACEFO010001770.1, on the reverse strand, counting down.
ATTCGTATAACACATGGAGAAGACGGAGACATAACTGCCTTTCAGTTTTCACTTTTCACCAAGCATTATGTTGATTAAATACAATCTAACCAAATAATAGCTTAGATTTATATTTTACGGAAAGCTACACAAAACAGGTGAACCTAAAATACTGGACATATAATATGGTATGTTTTAGTATATTTTTTTCACTATGGCTTTAGATCTACGCTTTCCTCTATAGTAGTAAAAAATATATTAAAATATATTATATTATATGTTCAGTGTGTATATCTACTCATTTGGGGTCTAACACAACTGGATTTTCCATTTTATGATTTTTCTATTATTTACTATGATTTTTCAAAACTACTTTAGAGGGTAATTTGATCGGTTTTGAGAAGTTCAGGGGTGATGTAGACCGTTTCATAGATTGGGGGGTTATGTAGTCTAACCTCTATAGGTTGGGAGATTATCTAGACTTTTTTCTTCTACAGAAGTCAAACCATAATACTGGTGAACCTAATGGTTAGCTGAATAAAGGTACTTGGGGGAATCTCCACAGATAAAATGCTTCGACTACATAAAAAGTACCACCGAAATCGATGTACAATTATTCCACTAGCATGAAAATCAGCACAGAGAATTGGGAGAAAAATTATTACAGTCCAAATCATGAAGTAAGGGTCTACAAACAGGAGAACGCAGAGCAAACACAAACCGGGGAAGGAATAACTGAACAAGAGAACAAGTTTTATATTTACCTACTCCCAGCAGCGACTTGGACTGGATTGTGTTCATCGCGATCCCCTCCTCCCGTGCGATGCGATCCACCATCTCAAACCCCACCTAATCAATGAAACGATCCGTCACGCAAGGGAATGGAAGCGGAGGGGAACGGGGACACAAACACAGAAATGGGTCGCGTCTGGGCTCACATTGTGCCGCGTGCCGTAGTACTTGTTTCCCGGGTTGCCGAGGCCAGCGATGAGCCAGGGCGTGTACTCCACCGGCCCCGCGGCGGGGTCGGGGACGGAGGCGACGACGGTGACCAGGCGCGGACGGCGGGCGCGGCGGAGTGGGGCGGCGACGCTCCAGCGGCGCGTGTGGGAGGACGGGAGGATGGTGGGTGTGGAGAAGTGAGCGGAGGTGGTGGGAGTAGCCGTTGCGAGCGACGACATGGCGGCGCGGGATGGCGAGCGGGAGGAAGCGGACAAGCGGTGGCGACGGCGAGCCGAAGCGATAGGGGGCAGAGCGCCGCAGAGGCAAGGAGATTTTTGGTTCGAGCCTCTCTTTTTTCTGATCCAAGTTGGGATTTAAAATGGCAAATACTATCTTCGATAGGTAATGGGCCGAAAGTATGTGTGGGTAGGACGATGGCTTCACCAGATGGGCCAGAAAGAGGTCAGTTGCCACAGAATTTCTATCCAATGTTTGAGACGCGTGCAAAACATGCATAGCCCGCTGCTTGGGTGCCACGCTGCCCCTCTTCGGAAAACAAGCTCACCGTATCGCCGTTCAACATTTCAATTCACCGTTTCAATATTTCGTGGTTCCAATTTCAACATCTGATCTAGTTAGTTTGAATATTTCGGATGATAAATGTTGAACAGGAATAAGGAACATGTTGAACGTACCGAGAAGAAATGTTGAATATATGTGTAAACTAATTGGGGCCAAAGTGCAAAAGTGTGTGAAACCCATGGTAGTCAGTACTAAGCTCGAACATTACAGTCCACGGGCTGATTTAACACTTTATGGATTCGTGAAAATAGATTAACTGTTTCAAAGGCATTATATCTCGATTAGTACTTAACCAGATATTGATCTGATTCCTCGCTTTACTTTTTTTTTTTTGGAAAATTCCTCGCTTCTACTCAAATCCCGCGAGGCCGCGACTGCATCGATCAATGTCCTAGGAAAATGTTTTCAGTTTCTTACCATAGGAATTCTGCGTACGCACCACAACAGCTTTGCATTGCACGCAGTTCCCATTATTAAGAAACGGCAAGGCCTTGGATCTCGGAGCATCGTGTAAGGAAAAAGTTACCGTTATGAATGGTGTCATTGAAAACAAAATGATCCCGTAACACTGCCCCCGGTTAGCCATCTCATGATAGCGGGAGCAGGATTGTTGCTGGTTGGTGGGTGGCGGTGCAGGTGCCGCTCAAAGCAAAGATGATTTGATCGGGAAAAAGACCTTTTTTTCTTTGTGCAGAGCCATGACGCGCGCATCATGGATCCATTTCGATGAAAACGGTACTAGAACAGGGTGCCCAAATGGCCAAATCATCACTTAGGCCACGTTCAGATTCCCAACTATTTACTATTCATTCTAACTTTTCACTATTTCTTTCTTTCAAAACACGTTTCCAACGAATGCTATAGTGTTTTTCTTATGCTACAGTGTTTTTTACTATAATCTAAACACATTCTCACGTTGTCTGTGGACTGTGCTACTGTAGGAACGGCTACGGTGATGGAAGTCCACACCACGATAGTCGTCGCGACCGCAGATTCCCAGACAGTCACTCGCATCTCGAGCTGGGAGCACAAGAAACACCGCGGAACATTTGCTTGCCGAAGCAGCAAACCGCAACACTGGCCAAGGTTCTGGGGTAGGGACGGGGGGTGACTCGGTGAGGCCGTGAACGATCGGATGTGAGGACGAGAAGTGCTCTCCCGCCGGTGTCGGCGACACGGCGTCGGTGCGGACCCGGCTGTAGCACGCCGGTCACCGGCACACTGTTGGCCCGTGGCCCCGCCGGCGTCCGCGTCACGGAGTCGCTTCGGCAGACGACAAAAGCCCCCTCCTCCCTTTGACTATTCCACGCGGCAGGGGCTCTGCCACCGCCAGCGCCCAGTGGACACGACTGTCCGAGCTCAGGAAGACGACGGTGTGTTGTCACCTGCCCGACCTGTCCGTTCTCTCACCTCTCCTTTTCCCACCTGACTATCCACCACCCATCACCTGCGTTGTGAACCTGTGATCGGCCTCGCAGAATCCGAGACTCGCACGACGCCACGAATGGATCCGTCGGCCATGCACTGCATGGCCGACGGAAGCATGCACACGCGGAGGCGGAGCCGCGGAGAGTGATCTCCGTCTCGACTCGACGCCTTCTTGCCAGTCACCTCCCCGTTGTCCGTATCCCGTCGCCATTTACGTCCTTGTCTCATTGCGCATGAAAAACACAGTGGCTCACAGCGCCATGATTTAAGCACGACAATAATGTCGTGGCAACCATGGGTAAGACCGACGAGTTTTCTGCCCGTCGGTGGTCCGACGCTGGCCTTTCTCGCTAATTGATCCATCTTTTTCCTTTGGCCCCCCTCGACTTTTGTTGCTTTGCGGAATGGGTAATAGCATGCTTTTGAATGGGCACTAGTAGTACGTTTAGTTGCTGAGGAAAATCTAAAAAGGAAAATGGAAAAGCCAGAAATTTCTCCACTAGGCGGCCATACGGATAATATGGCCGTCCTCCGGCTCCACTATTATGTTATCAGCAGCTTTGAGCAGTCCACGACCGCCGCCGCCCATCCCTTCGTCCACCGGCACGATTGCACAAAGGCGGCCGTTTGCATCTTCCGCTGCCAGACTGCCTCCCCTGAAGGCCTGAAGGACCGGCCTGTCAGCTGTTGGCTGTTGCAAGATCAACCAGCCGTCACCATTTGTTCTGCTGTGCTCGGCTGCCCACACGACCTGACGACCCTTCCGTTCGCAGTTCCCTGTCCTATTTCCATGCCCACCGGCGGATCGGCCATCCGCCATCGACCATCGTCCACGCCCTTCTTCTTCCTCCCTCCGCCTCGCTTGCCGTGCTGATGACCAGCACAAGCGGAAAAAGGCTGCCTGCGTGCTCATTTGGCTTCCTCGCGACGCGTACTGCTCCTCCGCGCCACGCCCGCACTACCTCCACCCACTGGCATCTGGGCCCGAGCTGCCTGGAGCCCGCCTGTCATAGGCAGCTCAACAGACCCGGTCGCCACCTCCTCCATCCCTGACAAACTTGGCCCACGCTCCGGTCCTGCTGCCTCGCTGGATCTCCCCCCTCGCGGCGCGTGCCGAGATGGAGGAGGAGAAGGAGCCGAGGCGAGCATAGCTGCCGTTGCGTGCCAGCTACTCCTACACATTTCAACTCCCGGACCGAAGCACGGGTCGGCAAAAGGACGGGGCACGGCCTGGGAGACGAGGGGCCCGCCGAGTTGGCAGCAGCAGTCAGCAGGTGAGGAGGACGGAATGAGCAGCCTGGCCATAGTGGAGAAGCGGCCGTCGCCGTTCCCCGGCGGCGGCTGCACGGGCGGCGTGCTCTTGCACCTCCTCGACTGGCACCGCCGCCTCGCGCGCAAGCGCAGGCTCTTCTCCCCGCGCCGGCTCCTCCCCTCGTCGCTCCGCTCCTCCTCCTCCCCGCGCAGGCTACCGTGCCCGCCTCCGTCCCCACCGCCGCCCGCGGCGCTGGCGCCGCGCCATGCCGCCGATGGGCCCGCTCCGGGCGTCGTCGCGCGCCTCATGGGCCTCGAGTCATGGCCCACAGCGCCGCCGAGGCCGCAGAAGCAGAGGAAGGTCGAGGCGCCGCGGCCGGACGACTCCGCGGTGGTCCTGGTTCTGCCTACCAGCCGGAGCCGACGCCACCCCGCTCCGGCCGCCCCCGCGCCGACGACGGCGAGGAGCCACCACGGGGCCGACCTGCCGGCGCGGAGCCCGAGGCGGGCCCGGCTCGTGGACGCGGCGGCGGCGAAGCTGCTCGAGTCGGGCGCGCGCGCCAGCGAGCGGTCGCGCACCAGGCTGGCCCTCGCGTACGCCTGCTCTTCCCCGCAGCACCGCAAGGATGGCTGCCACTCCGGCGCCTTGCTTCAAGGCTCGGGGCCGGGGCGAATGGCCGACGACTTCCTATCTCGCTCTGAGAGCCTGTTGACTCCGTCTACACGGGTACAGGCGCAGCAGCCTCCTCCTGTTCGTCCGGCGGAGACAGGTTGCGACAGCGCTGCTGTCTCGCGTAGGCACGAGCAGCAGCGCTCCATTGACAATGCCAAAGTTGAGGCCAGTACCAGTACAGTAGTGTTGCCTAGGATGGATTTTGCTGATGGAAACATCGGTGAACGCAGCTTTGCAATGGATGCCAAGCACAACGATAGCAGAGTAAGAAATGAGGTAATGCGCACTTGTGCCAGGGTTAGATCGAGTGCTGCTGCGGTACAAACTGGTGCTGAGAGGTTGCGCAAACGAGAAACACCTACTCGTTCGGATGTTTCAGGGAGTGTCAACTCTGGAAGCTTGGGAGATTTAATGTCCCCTGCTGGTCGTGATCGTGCTCGTGAATCTTCTGCAAGGAGAGTAACACAAAGTCGTTCTGGTCCAAGAAGAGAGTTCATGGGTTCGGTCCCCGAACAACGGAGTGCCACTCGCAGAGATGTCAACAACCGAAGTGGATTGGCATCCACAAGCAGGATTTCAAGCAATGGATCAGGACCAAAAAGGGGATCACGGAAGGCCCGTGATGTGGTAGCCAGTAACAGGGATGGCAGAAATGCTGTTTCATCATCCGCAAAGCCGGTGGCCAGAGCTTTGTCACGCAGCAATGTGTCGAAGAGTGAGTGCGCAAGTAGACCAGCACATGATCCAACTAACACTCGAATAGCAGCTCCTGATACCAATCATATGGAAACCTCACCTTCTGTTATGGCTACTTCTGAGAAATATGAATCTAGCAAGCTGGTGAAAGCAGGAATCAATGAGCTTGGCTTGCCTGACAGGATTGAGTTGACATCAAGTGACAAGCCTTCAGGAAAATTTTCTGCATCTGATCTGCAAAAGCTCATTTCTGCTCTTACTAATGACATGAGTACTTCAATCTCCCAAAGCAGCAACTACTCTGATGCATCAGTACCCTTAAGTTGCAATGGAAATATTGACTGCATCGATCAATCATGTTATATATTCTCCAATGATCAATCACCTGATTTTCAAAAGTGTTATCAGGTCAGTTCAGAGGTTGCGATTCTTTTTTACTGTTATTCAGGCATCTATTTGTACAGTTTAATAAAAAAAAACTGTTCTTTCATTATTAGGCAATAATGCACATTGAAGTTTTTTGGTCTTGTATGAAATATTATATCAAAATATTTCTTATGCCGAAATCGATCAATAGTGAACCATTAGTTGATGTATCATTTCATGGAATTGAATTATTCATATGCATTCACAAACATTTCTTACTTTTACTGAAGACCACATTTTTTCTTGCTTTCTTAAAAAAAAGCTGTTTGTTTTAGAGAGCCATCAAACATTACTGAATTAACAACTTACTAAATTTGTAATCACTGTCTTTCATTCTATTTGCAGATTGAACAAGATGTATATTCTTCTGCGGCATCATTGAATAATGAACCCAATCAGCCCAGTCCAACGTCAGTCCTTGAAGCATCATTTTCAAATGATGCTTCTTCTTTAGGAAGTCCAGTTGAAAAGAATGGTAAACATTTCTCTTACCTCAACTTTTATAGTACATAACTGTATTATATGTTTGCTCAGTGCTTGAAGTTACCTAAATGTACTGCTAAAATATCAAATGAGGAACCCAATTCTGCCTAGCACAAAACTGACTGGTGCAGTGTGTACTGAATTCTGTAATACCAGTGCTAAGAAAATTAACGTTTAACCATGACAAGGCCTGAATGCTTAGTTAGTGCTTATCAGAAAGTTAACTGGTGTACAGTTTCTCATGCATAGCAAAAAAGAAAAAGAAAAAAAAAAGAAGAGAGAAAATGTCCTTGGCTGCTCTGAATTATTTTGAGTGGCAGAATGGTTTGATCCTGTAAATTTTGGGAATGTATTGTATGAACTTTGTTTGTGCAATTTCGATTGCACCTGTGGTGTATTGATGAACTCTTATCTTTTCCTCTCTTTCAGAAGTTAAAGACTTATTTGTGTCAACTGAGAACAAGATGGAAGAGCTGTTTAATTTGGAGTCTGACATGGTGAATTTAGCAACATCAATTGACACAAGGAAAACTAATGCTGAAGAAACCCTTCATGACAATGTCAAGCTATCATGTTCACAGAATTATCTTGCACATGATTCCAAATTCTTAGAATCCAGGCTCCTCAGTATTGGAGTTGCAGAAACTATTTCAAGTGCTGAACTGCTTTTAGGCAGTAGCCTCTATCCTTTAATCATCGAAATGCTGGAAAATACCATGGATATGTTTGGTGGAGGAGATTATTCTGATCTTACTGAAGATAAGAAATATGAACACACGAACTTCCTCTTTGACTGTATTGTTGAATCATTGGATTCTAAGTTCTGTAATTATGGCAAATGTGGATACAAGGCTTCACTGAAATTGCCATTCAGTTTGAGCAAAGATCTGTTAAAATGCCAGGTATTGGAAGATATCAGCAATTGGAAGGAATCAAGTGGGACTGCTCTTAGACAAGTTTCTGTCAAAGAAGTGGACCAAGTGACTGCCAGGTGGGATGCAAGTCAAGTTGAAGCATTTGACATCAGCATTGCAATCGAGAATGACATTCTTGAGACGCTGGTTGGTGAGTTTGTACTTGACCTATGGTGAAACAGCATACTGACTGCTTCTATGTGAGATATTGACATGTTTAGACTTCTGCTTGCATGATTATGGATAAATAAGATACCGCAGGTACGTTTGTAATTCTCTGCGGTAAATTTTGTACAGAGTCATGTAAGGCTGAAGGACCCCCGGTTGTTTTCCCCTTTGTATGTTTTATGGAAACGTACTAAAGCTTAAAAGTGTCTCCTATTTTTCCCCTCTCTGGTCTTTTCGTAAGCCCCTTTCTACCCAACTGATGGCATTGTATACCAGGATGCCTTTTGTTTTGTATGGCCAAAAAGGCACCTTTTGCTGGATCATGTGTTAAGCATGACTTGGGTGACCGTTAGTTTGTCAATGCAAGTTCTACGTCTCTCGGATCCCACTCTGAATCTCACTGGAACCAAGATCCAAATGCTCCACCTTTTGGCAATGCGATCTGTGAATAAAACACCACTAAAGTTCAACTGCAAATGACTCCCAGTGAAACCAGGGGAATTCAAAATCGTAATGCCACATCTTCCTGGACTTGTCATTGTCAGGTCAAGTTGAGCATAACTTGGCAGGAAACAGGCAAGAAATACTCCCTCTGTCCCCTTTTATTTGTCGCCGTTGGTGTGCGTGCCATAAGTTTGACTAGATTTGTAGAAAATACGTGCAACATTTAAATGTCCAAATATTTTTTATAAAAAACTAGATCTAAATATCTATCTAATGATATTTATATTATATCATAAATTTTAACATATATTTTTATATAATTGACCGTATTGTTTTCTCGGGAAGTGAGAAAGACAGTTATTTAGGGACGGAGGGAGTAGAGAACAAAGAGTGCCAGTTCTCGAAGCAGTATTTTGTCAAAAGGCCTTCCTCGATCAGCTTAATTTATCCAGGATAAGGCACTTGACCTTCAATTGTTATTCGACTTGTTATCCTCACATTGTATATGTGGGCCTTTTTTCCAATTTCCTTGATTACTGGCAGTCTGGTACCTACTCTGGCCGCTCCTCTCCAATTCCGAAATAAAGAATGCATGAACACAAATTCGGAGCAGAGATTAGCATTTTGTCGGGAAAGAAAACCTTATACTAGCACTCATGATTTGCAATTGTACAAACTCAAAACACTACAGAAATGGAAATTGGACGACATGGATTACAGGTAAAACTAGATAGAGCCAACTACAGCAGGGGAGACGAATCTCTCCCCCCACAGACTCCGACAGCAACAAACCCACACACCTGACAGAACAACGGTAACACGAACGAACGATGCACGAAACGAAGAGGTTAACCGAACTGCAGCCAAGATAGCCGCGACGATCATGAACTGATCCTACCCGATCGATGGAGATTGGAGAAGGAAGCTGAAGCAAGCCAGCAACCGACGAAAGGGGTCGGTCGGTCGTCTAGAGCAGGCGCTGGACCACAGACCTCTGCCTCTGCAGCCTCATCTCGGCGTAGAACCGCTGGATGAAGCGCTCGGCGCGGCCGTCGACCTCCTCGTCCCCTTCCTCTTCCCCATACTCCACCACCTCCTCCTCCTCGTCGTCGTCCTCGTCGGCGTAGGCACCGTCGTCGACGTCGCGCGGCCACTCCAGAGCCGGGGCGAGCACGAGCTGCTCCCTCTCGCCCCCGCGCGCGTCCTCCCGTCGCACCAGGCCATCGAGCACGGCGACGTCGACCTCGTCGCCACCGCAGAAGAGGGATGCCAGGATCATCCTGGCCCTGCTCCGGCGCTTCTTGGCGGCGGCCCTCCGCCACGCCGTGACGCCGGGCGGCGGCGGGCCGGGGAGGAGCGGCGAGCGGGAGGGGGAGAACTGGTACTCCCCGACGTACGCGTAGTTGTAGTGGCGGAACGGCTTGTAGCAGCGGCGCCTGGCGGCGGCGGACGCGCGCTTCTTGAAGAGGAGCAGGCCGCACTTGGCCTTGGAGATCGGGGTCAGCGGCAGCGCAAGGATGGTTGCCATCGCCTTGCCCAGGTTCGGCTTCGATCCGCCGGAGCCGGGGCTTGTTGTGGCTGTGGAGGATCTCGGCATGGCCGGCGGCGGCGGATAGTGGGGGATACTTGCCGGCTTGGCTTCGGCGGTGGGCGGTTTCCCTCTCTTTCTCACATTCAAATTGGAGGACAGGGGAGGCCAAGCGGAGGCGATCGGTTCGGTTGCTGGGGGTAGTGGTGGGGAGGCTTTTATGGTGGTGGGGCTTCGGGCGCAGCGGCACGGCTCCTGTGCAGCCGCTGCCTCTGCCTGCCGCCGCGCTGGATCGTGCCGTGCGTACACCAAAGCTTTTGTGTCGTATCGTGGTGCGCCTTTAGCGGTAGTATAGTACTACTCCTTTTCGATTTATCAACTCGTTAATGGCTACCGGGATCGGGGTTAATACGCAATTAAATTGCGGTTTTAAGTTGGAGCCGGATATGGTCATCAAGACAAGACATCAACTCGTTGTGCGCAAATTGATGGATTGATACGTATTTGTATTGATGAGCTACGTGTTTGTGCTACTATAGTAGGAGCTCACTGTTTTATTGGCCCAGATTGCGAGCATTGGTGTAGCGAACGAACGAACGAACGAACGAACGCGAGATATCTGGTTTTCGAGGTACAGTATCCGGCGGTTGGGTGGGGGCGTTTGGTGTACCGGGGGTGGCGATCGCGATCTCGTAGCCTGGGGCGCGCATTCATGCTTAGCGAAAACACCGATCTGCTCGCTCCGGGTAGCGTAACTGCATGCTTCCAATTGCCACGGCGTACGCGACCGTGGCCGAGCGGTTTCAACGACGCGCTTGTATACCGTCCGTGTAGAGTGGGCCTTCTTTTTTTCCCCGTGGTTATTGGCACGGAGCACGTAGCCGGAGCAAGTATACGAGAGCACTAGTAGAGCAGGAAACCAACGAAATCGTGGCGGGGTAACTGGCCGCGTCGTGGGGGGTGCCTGACTGGTAACCGAGCGACGGCGACCGGCTGGGCATGGGCAGCCGGGCAGGGCCAGCCGCAGGGGCGCGCGCCGCGCCACCCCGCGGCCCGCGCGCTCGGCTGATGACCTGGTGGTGGGGTTCGCAGCTGGAAAGCGATCGCCGACGTCGGTGGTCTTGTCGGATCAGTGGCGAGACCGAGCCGTCCGTGCCCGTGCTTCTGAGCTGGCAGGCGGGACCCCCTTTTTTTTCCAACTTCAAACACCAGCTAGCCGTTGCCCCGTTGCCTTGCTTGGCGCCTGCGGCACTTCCCTTTCCGAGTTGTTTCTTCGTGCATTGCATTCGCAGTTGCATGCGATGGGTGCAATGCATTCGCAGTTGTTTCTTCGTGCCAGCCGTGGCTCACGGCGCCACCTGACGCCATTTGTCCCTGTAGGTCCCCTTGTTTCCCAGCGGTTTATCATTCACTTTGGTCCGTGCTTTGGTCGGTTATACTCACTTTGACCTCGGATTAAGAGTTAAATACACCAGCGGTCCTTGAACTTGTCCCGATGTGCCAGTTAGGTCCACGAACTCGCAAAATTGAAATATGGCACCCTGAACTTGTAAAGTTGTGTCACTTAGGTCCATAGCCCTTGAATATATACAATAACACCCTTTGAGTTTAATCATCTTCTATATTTACGTCCTTCTCGTCTTTTTCACCCCTCTCTCTCTCTTTCTCAGTTGGTCAGCTTGTACCGTGCCGCCGTGAATTGCCTAGCTCAACCATCTCGACGAGGACGGGGACACCGCCTTCCTTGACTGTCGTGGCGCAGCTCTCGCCGGAGCCCACTAGGGAGTGGAGGACGTAGATGGCCTTGTGCACCCGTGTCGGACTCCAGGTCGGTCCTGAGGTCGAGCAGGGGCTGCACGGCGCCGGCCTCAACGGCTCTCGTGCGTGCCGTTGGAGAACGCCGTGCGCTGTGGAGACGCTATTGCCAAGGCGGACGAGAGCGGTGCGGTGCCATGCGCAGTGGAGCCGGCGCCCAGGAGCGACGATGGTTGGGTGGACCTCGGAGAGGCGCCGTGCATCGGGGGCAGACGGACTCAACGAGGTAGCGCTCAAGAAAGGCTAGCAGGAAGAAGCAGCGATATGCCTCGACCTCCATCTCCCCGACGAGGTCGTTGGCCACAGGTCCACGGCCGCCGCCGCCACCAATCAATTGATCTCTGCTGCCATCTTCTGGGTGAGGTTCTGTACGAGGACCAAAGGGCGTCTGCACCTGCACGGGGAGGTTCTGCTTGTTGGCTTGTATAACTGAATGACGAGAGACCTGATATGTTAAACGAGCCTGTCCAGGTTGTGCTTGGCCAGCAGTCGGAATGGCTGCCGCCGGCGGGAGCAAGGTACAGGGTCGACCAGTTGAGAGAGGGAGGCGGAAGAGATGAGGAGGACATAGATATAGAAGACGATAAAGCTCAAGTTTTTTTTTTTTTCATATTTCCATGCCACGTGGCGTCATGTTAAGGGGCATGGACCTAAGTGGCATAACTTAACAAGTTTAGGGTGTCGAATTTCGGTTTTACGAGTTCATGGACCTAAGTGGTACCTCTGGACAAGTTTAAGGATCGCCGGTGTATTTAACTCTCGGATTAACGTTCGAGAAGCAGTAGTTAGCTCCTTGGTACTACAAAATAGTATAATAATAAATAGCGGATGGGAGACAGGCCTCCGCCCCCTGACTGAGGGCGCCTCCCATGGCGACAGCCCCCAGCCCAACCTCCCCACCAGATCCGCCGCCGGAGCAACCTCCCGTACCCCGTCGACTCCAGATCCAGATGCAACATGCCAAGACCTTCCACCTCGGGAGTTTCTGTGTCGCGCGAGTGCAGGGATGGCTCGCTCCTCCTTCCCCACCCCTCCCCCAGCAGGTCCCCACGACCGCCCCTCGCCGGAGGCCACTGCGGCGCCGGCGACCACCTCAGTCCCTCGTTCCCAGCCCTTGTCCCCGTCGGCGACGCCCTTCTACCCAACTTCTGGCCGGGGCAAGGTGCTTCGTTGGGCGGATGAGAGCCCGCCCAGCGACGCCTCGCCGACGGCCTCTTACCGCGACGTCCTGTTCCGCCCTTCGCCGCCGAGGATGCCCGCTCCTTCACCTCCTCCGCCACCCGCCTCCAGATTGGTCCACGGCAGGCTCGGGCCCCGAATCAGTCCCGACTGCCGTCCGGCGCAACGCCGCGGCTGGACTGAGCTCATCCATGGTCTCCCCCTCAGGCACGAGGGTGTGGCAAGGCAATGGCGCGGTCGTTCTTCCACGAGACACGACGGAGACCAAAATACGAGGATTCAACCTCGGGCGGAGCGTGAAGTGCCGCTTCGCCAGCCACTGGTCGATGCTGATGGATTCACCAAGGTGCTTGGCAGGCGCTCTCGCCGGCGCCGGTGCCAGAGGCTGGCGTGCCCTCCCAGCCCTCCCTCCCCAATACCTCAGCGACTGCCGGTGCAGGAGGGTCGATGCTTCAATTACCTATCAGAGAACCATTTGCGGTGGCAGTGCAAGCTCCCTACCAGGTGCTTCCGCTGCCGTGGCTTCTGGCATGTCGTCAAGGATTGCACGCGTCCCAGGAGTAGGAGTCAGGTAGCCTCGACCTCGTCCTCGACGGGAGTGGGTGGTCGGCACTGGGTCTGTGGGCGCCGAAGCTCTGCCCCCTCCGGCCCAGATGCGCACGGTGGCACGCCTCCTTCACCTCCGCGATCACCGTCAACTCCTAGGGGTGCTCGCGGCGCCACCCCAATCCTCTCCACGCGACACACCGTTGAGGCTCCCTACTGCCGGCATCTTGCTGCTGGTGCAGGCAGCTCGTCCTCGGATTTCAGCGCCCCGGTGAACGGGCACGTGCAACCACTGCTCTCAGACAACGCAGATTCGCACGCCGACCTTCTGCACGACCACGGGCACATCCCTCCAATCTCCCATCTCCCCGCCCCTGGATGGAGACCACCTTTATCACGGGGCTCATGTACGCGGTTCTCATCCACCTCCGGCGCATCGAATCTCGGCCACAACCCCCTTCGACGGCTGGCGACGAGAGCAGCTTTGGTGGAGGTCGCGAGGACCGGCGTCGCCTGGGTCCGGCGGGTGCTCCCCGGGTGCGTTCCGTCGTCTGCCGCCCTGGCGTGGTCGATGGCCAGTCCAATCTTCCTGCTACCGGTCCTTCATCAACCACTGGCCGCCTGTTCGCCGTTGATGTGGCCCCCATGCCCCTCCTGTCGTTGCGACGACAGCGTGATGGGCCCACAGCAGTCAACCACGCCACCTCGGGCCAGGGCCACCCTAGTTGTCGACCCCACGAACTCCAATGGTCCGGCGTCTTGTCGTCTACTATCTCGCTACGAGCCAGTCCAGGAGCAGCAGCTTTTTGAGTTGCAGTGCTCACGTTCTGTCAACAGTATCTTTCAACATTAGCTAATTATATATAAAATAATATTAATATTTATAATACATCATTAGTATCATTAGATAAATATTTAAATCTAGTTTTTTAACAAATTTATTAGAGATATAAATATTGCACATATTTTTCTACAAATCAAATCAAAGTTGAGAAAGTAACACGTGTACGTATCCCATAACGTTATTCTTTTGGTGACGGAAGGAGTACGCTGGAGGATGCCATTCAGGATTCAAAGGTGCAGAACTAGGCGCCGGATAGGGGCGGTGTCTCCACTACCTCTGGTTTTGTGTTGCGAGGCCCTGCTGATGCGGCCGCACCACCTCAGCTGCTGACGCGTCGTCCAAGGCAGGGCGCTGCTTCTACCGTGCGAGCCCCACCAATCACGCCAACGAGGCTCAACTTTGGCATAGTGGGAAGCCATTACCACGACCTCTGCGATTTCAAGAAAAGCGACACCCACACTGGTAATCCTTCTTACGTGGGAAATTTAGAAGGAGAGAAACGTACGAATTTTTTAAAGCCAAGGAGCAATCGATAATAACTGTTATAGCAACAATCAAGAGTGAGGCCCACGCCAGGATAAAGGCTGGAGTAGGTCAGTAGAGTCGCTGATTTTGGGAGATTATACTGTTGTAAATATATCCTGCTAGCCGGGCTTGTACTCCTATATCAATGAAATAGGCACAATCTCTTGCTTGTTCGCTCAAAAAAATAAATTTAGCTTGAGGTTTGTTACAACGCTTGGAAATAATAACAATCATTCATTATCTTAGATCTAATGGTTAAAAGTTAAAAAGAACCTATTACAAGGAACCAAAGTGGGTGGGCCAGGAACCAAATTAAGTGGGCCAAGAACCAATTACAAAATTAATTAAAAAGGTATATTAGTATTTTCACTAATAATCAGATTATTAGATGCAGCAGGAAACGTTTCGTCTTTCTTCTAAGTGTCGGCGGCGTAGCCGGCGCTCGGCTCGAGACGACAAGAGCTCCAGTCGCCGCGCTCAACCGGTGCAGAAGCGGCGCAAGTAGTCAACGGATGTCCAGAACCTGCTGCCCGACCTCCATGTTCAGATTCCCAACTATTCACTATTCATTTCAACTTTTTACTATTCATTCCAACTTTTCACTATTCCCCCCTCACAAAACACGTTTCCCAGCGAATGCTACAGTGTTCTCTTATGCTACAGTGTTTTTCCTACAATCTAAACACACCCTTGAGGACCATGTTGGCGATGGCTCTGAACTCCTCGACCAGCGTGGCTCCTGGAGGATGCTCCTCAGCTCAGTGGCCTGCTGCCCTGTTCCACTGCTGCCGGCAGCGCTGCTGCGGATGAAGGAGAGCACGGAGGACGGGAGGAGAACCCAGAATGAAACCTGCAAAGTTGTCCTCCTTTCGAAGCATATACACCCTCCGTCCCAGAAAACATGCAACTCTAGAGTTTAAATTTTGTCCCAAAAAACATGCAACTCTAGCACCAATGATTAGTTCTGGACGCGCCAATGATTAGTTCTGGACCCACGTACTATTTATGCGGAACCCATGTGGGACCAACATTCTATGTAGGTGGACCCGCTTATTGTTAAGGCAGGACCCACGTGGGACCCGCGTATTGTTTAGGCGGGACCCACGTGGGACCCACTTATTGTTAATGCGGGACCCATGTGGGACCCGCGTATTGTTCAGGCGGGACCCACGTGGGACCCACGTATTGTTCAGGTGGGACCCGCATATTGTTAAGGCGGGACCCACGTGGGACCCGCTTATTGTTCACGCGGGACCCACGTGGGACCCGTATAGTTTTTATGTGGGTCCTATATTGTTTAGGTGAGATCTATTTTGTCTTTTCTATAGGGGCACATGTGTCTTTTTACACTTTTCTTGGTATACGTGACGAAACCTAGAATTGCATGTTTTTTGGGACGGAGGGTGTATTGATTCATTTGTCTCTCGAGAGTCAAGACGCTTGCTGACGACGCTGCAGAGATGAGAAAACTGGAGCATTCGGAGAGCACGGGGCCCATGGATGGAAGCATCTAGGGGAGGGGCACTACTGCACATCAGCGGAACATCAAGGCTCAAGAATGTCAATGGCGGCGGGAGCCTCGAACTACGGGACGAGATGGCCGGCCATGGGAGGAGCATCAACCAGCACCACACGATCTGTAGCACCGCCCCACCACCGAGAGCATGGAGGAGAGAACCCATTCCATTTTGCCGGCCAGATTGAAAGGCCGGCGGCGAGCCCCTCCATAGGCACAACAAAGGACTCCTTCGATGCGGCAAGAATAACCAGTATCCTTTTAATTACTAACCTACCCTTTTATTTATAAGTAACTTTCTCTTTCTAAGATCAATGGCTGGGAAAAATCATGATGGAAGGAACCTTTGGTTCCTTTCAAGCACCATAACAAACCTCTAAAACAAATAGCTAGAAAAACTAATGAATAGACAATGTTCGTGGCATTCATGTGTTTCCAGACAATGTCTCTTAAAAACAATTTCTCTCTGTTGTTTCAGATAGGCCTCACTCAGGATATGGTGTTTCAGATATTACCTTTGGATGACATGGTATTTTTTATGTACTTTTGCTGCTTGCATGGCCTCTAGGCTCTAGTTATGTTCTTGTTCTGTGAGGATTCTTGGGCTTTTTTTCAGAAGTAAAGTTATACCTTTTGTTATCATCTATGCATGGAGGAAAACACCCAAATCCTATCTGACCCAGATTTTGGTCTACTGGTCTAACAAAAAATTAATGAGCTGGTCACATTCCATGCAAGCAAATTGGATAAAATAAAAGCCATTTCTATATTTTTTTTTCGATTGATGGCTGCAGTAACTTGCTTTGTTGGTTTGCAGTTTGGTCATTTTTAGTTCATTGCAAGGTATGCCACTTGAAATGTTGTACGCTGATGGCAGCAGTGGTGTGCAAGCCAAAGGAGGTGCGGACCCGTGGTCATTGCGAGCATAAGAAACCAGAAAAACACCACAAAATTTTATTTAGAAAATTAACTTCCCAAACTAAATTGTAAAAATATTATAGGGAAGCTATATTAGATCTAAGATAATGAACGGTTGTTATTATTTCCAAGCGTTGTAACAAACCTCTTTGTTTTACTTGATATATAATCAGAAAATAGCTTTTGTTTTCGTTAGTTTGTCTACCAGCATAGCTGTTAAAAAGTTGTAGCATCCGATATATTTTTAGAATAAATTCAGAACTACAAGTGCCACATGCATTTTCAGAACTACCAGTATGAAACGTGAGTAAGGAGTCATATAAGCTACACTCACGTTGATCTGGTTCTTCATACCATGAGGCCGGCCTGAAGTCCATGGTGCGCACGAAATTGTTTACTTGAATAATGTTGCAAATCTTGTATCATAAAGTACATGCAGAGAAAATGTGGAAGGAGATTGGTAGAAAATCTAGTACTACCCTAAAAGAAGGAAAAGCCATGAACATCAATATGCCATTCGTTTAAGAAATACAATAATTGTTTGCTGGGACTTTACTAAAGTCTTGCATGTGAAAACCAGGCCGCCTCACCTCTACGTTTACCAAAATGGTTAAACCCATTGAATGCATATTACATGAAAAAAATCTATAAGATAACCACTAACATCAGAAGTACGTAGGAATCAGAATTAATGAACCTAATACACTTTACTGGACTTATCTCATGGCCACTAAAGTGGCACACAGTTCATTACTACAAACAAAAGAAAAGATATTAATAGCACATCACATCATCTAGTTCTTCAAACTCAGATTCTGATTCCTGAAGACATGGGTAGAGCAGAATATTAACCATTGGACTGACTTGAACCACAAACTTTCATATATCAAAGAAAAAACTACTTGTTCGCATGGTTGTTTTGCAATGCGGAGTAATCACCTCAAGGATAGTGTGACCTCCGAACTCCTTCCTCTATTTCAGAATCTCTGTCGACATCTGCATAGTCTTCTCAACGTCGAACTTCCTGGCTTCCTTGTCTGGTACGTAAGTTAAAGTACCAGCATTTACTGGATCGCAGCCACCGAAGAAACTGATGTGATTTGGTACGATAAAGGGCTACCGTGATTCAGGTATTGGAAATCCACCGAGAAAAATACAGCCAAAACACGAATTGAGGAAACAGGAGCAGACGGATCAAATCAAACCAAACCTGGAAGGAAAAAACGAAAGCAAGCAAAGAAAAGTACAAGTGTACAACAATCAGCGCTATGACGTACCCGATGTTGCCGGTGACCGGATCGTTGCGAGGGCTGGAATGAGGCTCTGGAGAGAAGGAGCACAGATTCAGGCATCGTTCTACCAGGAGTGTGTGTGGGATGAACCGATTGCAGCCACCGACAACCAAAGAAGATAGGGGTTCACCACTCACCAGGGCTTTCTACATCCATGTTAGTGACAGGAAATTGGAGAAGCACCAGCAAGCCGCCACCAACGAAATCGCTTCACCAACCAGCAGATATGGCGCCGGGATCGACATTCCCTCGCCACCGCAGTTCTCGGACGTGCCGCCCCCAGCAGTCTGGCGTCGGCCCAGCCACTGCTGCATGGGAACTCTCCCACCGAGCCCCCGACCGCAATCATGATGCAGCACCGCGCGCCGTTCGTCGAGGTCACGCACTGCCGCCCGCCGCCCAGGTGATCGAGACTCGAGAGCGACAGAGAGACCTTTGAAAACTAACGGAGGATTGCGGTCCGATGGAAATGTGAAAATGACTATCGGAGCTATCCGTATTCGTATCCACAGAAAAGTCTAATATAGGTATCTGTATTCCTATTCATTTTGTGATATGGTACTAAAGTTGATTCGTTTTCCTCATTTTCTCTATCTGGTTCAACATCCGTATTCAACGATATCCAGCAACATCCATATTTGAATAAGAATAAACACATACAAAACTATTAAAAAATGACTAATAATTAGTGATATTAATTATGATATACTCCCTCCGTCCAAATTGTAAGTCATTCCAAGATTCTTGGAGAGTCAAACTCTTTTTATGTTTGACCACAATTATAGAATGAGTCACAAAAAATTATGAAACCAAATAGATATAATTTAAAAATATACTTAATAAATAAGCTAATGGTACTTATTTGGTATCATAAGTCTTAGTACTTTGTTATATAAATTTGGTCAAATTTGAGATAGTTTGACTCTCTAAGAATTTTGGAATGACTTACAATTTGGGACGGAGGGAGTATATAACAATAATGTATTTAGTAAAACTATTTAAGGTGATTATATCAAGATTAATGGCTAATAATAAATAAATACTAAATTTAATCATTTTTAAATGTGTTTGTAATGAATAAAAAATAAATATATACTATATTTTAGATAAAATAAACATCCAAATACACATCCTAATTTGACACATTCGAATCCGTATTCGTATTCAAATTAAAATATGATAAAAGTGGCATCCAGATTTGATTTCATTCGCATCCGATCTGGTTTTCCATCCATAGATAGGAAAGACATTAGGTAAATATAGGATGGATGATTAATCGAGTGTGGAGGGCTTTTGGTGTGAAGTAAAAGAGGGTGAGATTGGCGGGCGGGACTGAGAGCGGGTACGGGAGCGGGCAAACAAAAAAGTTTGGTGAAAAAAAATTTAGACCTCCTGCCTCGCGCAGACAGGTGGGGCCTCTGTGAGAGGTACCGGAAATTGTTGAAGGTGAGAAGTTTTTTTTTAAAAGGTTACAATCTTTGTAATATACTAGGACACGTGCCCGTGCGTTGCTACGGGTGAAAGCTAAAGTACTACCTAATTAATCCATAAATATTGTAGTTTCACACATGGGCAAATCATGGATCAATTAGCATCAACAAGTATAACTCGAAAATTATCCACGACTTTGCAATTAATTTTGCAATAAACTTTTTATTTAGTCCATCAAATCGGTGTCCCTAGAATCAAATAGCTCTTAAGCTAACATAGTTGTGCGTTGCTACGGCAAAAAAGATATGAATATCTTATCTATTGATACTGTGGTACTTTTTTTTTTATTTCACTGGACTTTGTAAAGCTATTGTTAAACTTTTCTTTTCAGGTAAAGCACGAAATCTACACCCATAGCCGTTTGCCTGGCTAACTCATCTCCACAAATCCACACCCATAGCCGTTTGCCTGGCTGGGCAAAACTATGCAAGATTCACATTCTTTTCTGTAGCGGACATGAGAGAGTGTGGACGGGCAGCATCGGAGGCGGCGTAGCAGCAAAAGCCAACGAAGTGAATCATCCTGATCGGAGAGTAGAATGCATCCTGGTCGGAGACCGCACAACTGCTCCGTGTTTCGCGCGGCGGAAGACAGGGGAAGGGTGAGCGAGATAACACGATTTAGACGACGTGGAGGAGCTTGATTTGGTGGATAGATAGAGAAAGCCCACTCCTGGCGTTTGATTTTTTTCTTTAGGCTATGTTCGGTTGGAGAGGGTCAAATGCAGGGGCTTATTTAATCCTTGCCGGTATTGGGTGGATCCCTGTGGTGCCACTCAACCCATGTGGAGTTCCATTCCCTGTTTAGCGCTAATCCCCTCCGTCCTCTTTCTTGTTCGGTTACCCACCATGGATCAGAAGACCATACACAACAAGTGATGGTAACATGTAGAACCATGCAGACCTCTTTCCGGACAAAGACATTTAGCAATATGGCGAGCTCACAAGCAATAAGTAGACCAGCTGGCAATTCTTTCCTGGACATAAGTTTTCCTGGACATAAGTACATACAGAATACAACCAAAGACTGACAACAGGGTAATCGTGACCATCATGTTAGCAGACTAACCAACAATCGTCAAGTACCAAACAATGTATGATCATCGAATGACAAGAAGTAGGAACCTAGCATTGTTTGCCCCTAATTCTGATAACCAGCCTAACTTCCAAGACTACTCAACTGATGGAACACTGATAACAAGCTGGAGCAATGAGTACCAACAGGCCACTTAACAAAACATAACCTTCGTGCTTATGCTGCATATTCTTGTTGGCACTAAACTTTGCAAAGGCTGCAGACCTGCAGTACACAGAGCTCAGCCTAGGAACAGCCACTTTGTCAGACCAAGCTTGTAGTAGTCGTCATTAACCTGTATAGCAAATTACCCAAATTAAACAAGCATGTATTTTCAGAAATGTTAAACCGACATTGCAACTGTGCAATTCTATAAAAATTCGATTTCAAACCTGCAGAAAGGAACTGACAAATTAAAAATTTATAGTAACAGACTTTCTAGTATAATTCAGCAAAGTAGACACGCAATATGTAAGTTGAGCTGCTTGCCAACAATTCAATTATCAAAAGTAACTCATCATGATGCAGTAATACCCCGTAGTGGAATAAAAAATGATGCATGCAAAAAAAAAAGAGGAAAGGAAATGCCTGATCCTATGGAAATACATTATGCAGAAATGAACAGACTCGATGTAACTCATCAACCGTTAGCAATATACTACAATCATACGGCAGTCAACAGCTGTATGATTGCACACTATCATGCAGGATCAATCAATTTCGCAAGACAGACATCAACTAGCAAGCATGATTTGGTTTTTTCATGGCACAAATCAGATCAGTTACATACGTGCATTGGCCAGAGCAGTCGTTATTTGTACTGGTGCAAGCACGATAACAAACTACCATTCAGAGGACTGCACAGAAGCAGCTAAACTAATCATGAGTCATGATTAGTTTATTATTCACAAAAAGAGTTATGCCATGAGGACTATTTTCTGAACAAGCATATCCAAGATCACAAAATTAGCTGACAACATTGTTTTTTCAACAGCAACATAACTTTCTGCAGGAGTACATGAAACATGATACGAGACTTTATTGTTACTACCTAAATTCATGTAACACAGGCCAAGTCAAATAAAAATTAAAATCTATGTAATGTTTATATAGATAATAATTATGGTCAGGCTGCCTTAGATTATTATCCCTGTACTCAGTAAGATAATCATTATGGTTCTTACAGTTCTGTAATAACATGGCATATTTTAATATGTCCATGTGACTCAGGTATCAAGGAGTGAAGGAGCAAAGAAACTGCAAGCATATTTTGATGTACAAGACACAAAACAATCATCCTCAGGTTTTGTTTGCTACTATGCAAACAATTTTTGCCATCTCCAAATGAAAGAAACACTGCAGAATAATATTTTGCTCTCCACAACCTAATACTTTAACCCTTGTATTTTGCTTACTCTGCTCCACAGTTCTTTTGTAACACCATGTTTTTGCTGCAATGTGAAACAGCAATCTTTTCCATGCTAAAAGTCAGAAAGCAATCTTTTGATCGCTGTATGCAGTGTGAATCATAATAAAACAATGTGACACTACGAATTTCATAGTTAAATGCATGTACGCAAATGCCTCTTCAGCATGTAAACAAATGGTCACATTAAAGATGTGAAATGCTTGCCATTGAAAATAATATAGATATCATTTTAGTTCTTGCAATATAAACTTGCAATTACGCGTGGGCTACAAATGGAACAAGATATTCAGGAAATTAAGCATCCAGATCTTGCGAATCAAAAGCCCCTACGCAAATCAATAACCCCTACTATTCGATGTCCAGATGCATCAAGAACCCTAGCATGAAGGAGAGAAATCGAAGAGGTGAAGGGAGAGGATGGGCGACTCACCGGAGAGAAGACGATCACGTGCCGAGGGATGACTGCTTGACAGGAGAAGAGCACGCCGTCGCCGGCAACCTGCCGCCGTCGTCGGGAAGGGTTGCCGTCGTGTGGAGCAGCCATCTGGAGGGGCAGCCACCAGGATCCGTCTTCCTCGCCCGCTCCGTAGCCGCCACAGCCGGCCGCCGACCCGCGCTGCGGGCCGGAGATGAGCACGTCGCCTCCACCCTCGCAGTCTCACGCCGTCGCCACCCTCGACCCATGAGTTCGTGACCAAGAGAGAGTTCGAAGGGTTTCGTTCCACGACGTCGACCAGATGGTGCACTCCCCGGTTGAAATCGGAGTAGAGGGGGGTTTGGGCTGGGACACAGCCCGCGCGGGGACTAAACGAACGCATGATTTTGAGTGGGCCAGTATTTTTCCCGGGCCAAGGTGATCCACGGGGATTGGGCCACAATCCCGGCCGGGGAGGGGGTAAACGAACAAGGCCTTAAGGGGATTTGGCCTAGTGTTTTTTTTTTGGAAAGCTTCCAGCGGCGGAAAGGAGGGTATCATACCGCCATACCGTATCGGATCCTTGTTGCTCCCACGACCCACGTTCCTGGCCCGGAACTATAAAGTACACCCTCGAGCCTCCTGCCGTCGTCATAAACGGGCATAACGAATAACGCATACGGCACGGCCAGTCCGGCGTTCCGCGGACGAGCCCGTACCGTGCGCCGGCTAATGCCCCGCTGAAAGGCAGGATTAGCCCACAAAGCAAGATAGCCCATCCAGATATTTCGGCCCGTTACCAGGCCCCCTCTCTTTTTTTTTGAAATATAAACAGGTCCCCTCTCTCGCGCACCACTCAGTCCTATCTTCCTCCCGCATCCCCGCGCATGACGACGTGGCGTAAGATGGGCAAGCCCAAGCCGAAGCTGCCGGCGGGCGCCGGAGCTCCGGTCTCCCCTGCCGCCCCCTTGCGGCGGTCTCAGCGGTTGGTGTCGGCGGCGGCGGAGCCCTCCGGGGCCGTCCTCGCCGGCGGCAGCGGTAAGCTTTCCCCGATTCGATTGCTGGGAAAGAAGAGAAGATTCCACTTTTGCGCCAACGCCCCTGCTTGGGCCGCGATCTGCTGCGGTGGTGGCGATGCTAAGCAGCTGGATCCTGCTCCTGCCCAAGATGTGGATTGGGCGAACCTTGGGGACGGGCCGGCCGGCCTGATCGCCGATCTTCTCCTCGCCAACGACGTGGCCGACTACGTCCGCTTCCGCACCGTGTGCCAACCGTGGCGGCGGTGCTCGCCGGATCCACGCGCCGGCGGCCTGGACGGCCGCTTCCTCCCCCGACGATGGATCATGCTTGACAAAGCCATCACCGCCAACCCTCGCTGCCACCGGTTTCTTAACATCTCCACCGGAGAGTCCATCCGAATGGACCTCCATGAGCTTGCCGAGCACAAGTTCCTTGCCCTCACACCTGAAGGTCTCCTGCTGCTGCTCCATGAGCCCACCCGGATAATCCGCTTGCTTAACCCACTCACGCGCCAGCTCACCAACCTCCCGTCGGTGGCCTCGCTGCGTTCGATGGAAGAGTGGTTCGGCATTCAAGTATATGGCGTCGGCCTTGCCGACGCCTCCACCGTAGCGGTCTGTTTCAGTCATCCCAGAGTTCTTGCGGTCGCCAAGCCAGGTGATGTGTGCTGGACCGTGGTCCACAGTGGATATTTGCATTCTACCTTGCCTTACGCAGGTCGCTTCTACTGTTGTGTTGGCAAAAGGCTTATGGTGCTTAATACCACCACAGATCAGCAGCCGCCACGGCTAATGGTGGCTGCGGAGCGAAGCAGCCGCATCTATTTTTCCCAGATGTCTGACAGCCTTCACCTCGTGGACAATGCTGGGGAGTTGATGATGGTACACCGTTCGTTATACCAAGATTCCGAACATAACTACAAGAGGAAGTACCAGTTGTACCGTGTGGATTTGGACGCCGGGGCCTTTGTCCCGGCCAAGGGCTTCAACGGCCGGGCAATTTTCATGGGCTGCCGCCGTACCATCTCTCTAGCAGCAGAGACTTTTCCCTCGATCAGTGCTGATACCCTCTATCTTGGGTATGATTTTGACGAAAGCAAAATGATCGATGAATATAATGATCTTGCAGACGATAGCAGTGATGAGACGCATCCGTTTAGTATTGTTGACTGCCTCTCCCACTGCATCCAACGCAATGGCGAGGAACTTGCCTGAGCTCGGGTGATGTATTTGGTGATTGTGTATCAATTACTTAACCGTTGTGTTGCTGGCAAGTAATGTATCTCTCAAATCTCCCAAGATAAAAGTATTAGTATTAGTATGTTTGCTTTGACATAGTTTTTGTTATAACCGTGGGGGCCAAGAGTAATCTGTGTGTTTGTCGAGGAGAAAATTTACAGTATCCTCTTGCACGGGCATAATAAAGAAGTCCTACCTCGTACACGATTGTGATTGATTGATTCTTGGGTCTAGACTATATACCAAGGTGTTGTCTGCGGATGTGAAACAATCCTTTACATCTTTTTGTGTTTTCTAATTTCTTCCTAGTTACATATGCTGGTTTAATTATTTGTGTGCTTAAAGCGTTTCGTGTTGTAAATAAGGAGTAGGGAGGCGTGCTAACGCCGCGCCTGTCGGCGTCAGTGGTCTCTGAAAGTGCCTTGTATAGTGATTGTAACGTCTTATGGTCTGTTTTTAAATAAAGGCAGTTAATAAAAAAAAATTGAAGACGGCAGGCAGACTTCTGGGTCGTGACTCGTGAATAGTGTGACGAAGTAGGTGTAATTTAACCATAAGGAAGGCTCAAAATGCAAGACTAAGAAAACGTCGATTGGATAAAGAGGCATAGGATTTGCAAAGAACAAATGACAACATTGTAGCACAAAATATAATGCAGAACTACATCATCTTGTTTAGGCAACAATTGAGTAGGCAGATCGACCATGTCATTCACATTTGTGCAAAAGACATCATGTAGGAAAACCAATTTTAAAAAATATTATACTACCAAACTACAAAATGGGTTGCAGAAGACCTTTTATTTCCTCTACGAGACGATGAATTTACTTGCTTCTCAATCCAAGATTTTGGTTGGCCTACGCTTGTGCTCACCTATGATAGAATTGTAATAAAAAAAAGCTTAGATCGTGGGTGGGTCGGTTCAGTGCAGTTGCCGATGTCGTCGACGCTGCATCTTCCTCCGCCCACCTCGCGACGCGACGCATTGATCCCGCCGACGCCAGGCCGTCCCCCCGCCTGACGACGCCCCGGTGAGAAGGTGCGATCCAGGTGACGCATCTTAGGTTCCCCGTGCAGCTAGGAGGAGGAGGACAGTGGTGAGGAGGAGGACGGTCGACGGGGCTGCAGTTTGTTTGCGGGCACAGGATAAGATCCTGGCGCAGGCGGACGAGTACGGTGGCGTCGATCGGAGCGAGTAGGAGAACGTTCAGGAGATGGCGCCCATGGAGCCACTGCCGGAGGCCCTGACGACGGTGGGCCTATCGAGTGGGTCATGCCGGATTTCTATCCTCTCACGGTGAGTGGTCCCTTCCCTTCATCCTCCGGATTCAAATCTCTCTCTCTCCCTCCCTCCTCCCCCCTCACTCTCCCGAGCGATTCGTGCATTGTTGGCGGTCGCGTTCGATTCATGCTTCACTATTTCTCAACATTCTGGCAGATTGAAATCGATTTACTCTTGCAGCTATGTTCTGCTCCAGCTCCCCGGTGATGCACCACAATCTTCCACCGGCGAGCTGCCTGTTCGGCTGGCTGGAATCCAGCCAGCGCTGGCTGGGGGAGGGGGCGACGTCCTAGGTCCGTGCATCTGGTTGGTCAGCGCGTGCCATTCGTCCACCCATCGGCAAGGCCATCACCATTCAGGGCAGGCTGGTGGGGTGACTTGCGAGGTGCTTACCCTGCTCCTGGGCGGCTCCTTCTTGGCTTTCTTCCCATGTTTCCTCTCCCTGCACCGTAGCAAGCAAAGTTTCAATCTTTTTTGCCCCAATCCTAAATGGACTGTACATAGATCTCAGTAAAGTAACTTCGCCGTTAAATCTCCGTAAAGTAACTTCGCCGTTTTTCATCAGAACATAGTGGACTGAGATCATGTTTCGAAGTTTGTATCGAGTCGAATATAGTGGTGTGATTTGATTTTGATTTGAGTGTTTAGTAGTAAAGTTATGACTTTTTTGCTCGACCACCCTCTCACCTCCGCATGCACAGTGATGTCTGAGAGGCCTCTCCTTAGATGCTGCGTAACCAAAATAGACATGGCCGACTAAAACTCAGAAAAAAAACTCCAAAATTGGCTTGCGTACGGTGACCAAACACTTTGATGGAACCAACCCCAATATATGCAGCTTGTTCTTTCTTGCATAGGTTGACTCCTTTAAATATCATCAAGGTTGGCATAGTAGCAATGCTATAAGGACTGGTTTAACGCGCGACCGATCGCGCATACGACAAATCGCGCGACAGTTATACCTCTGTTCCATGTGGATACAATACCCTTGAATACCCACGAGTGAAGTGCTACATTGATGTTTACGTGTGCTTGCGGATTATTTTTTAAGACTTAAGAAACATCAACAAAAAATTCTGGCGCCGTTGGCGGGGACCGGTTGATATAATTGTCTTGAACCTAATCTACTATGTATGAGAAAAAAGGGCAGTAAACTAAAAAAAACATTCTGCCTTTACCGCTCTACCCTTGAAAGGTTATCATTTTCAACACCTTTTGAACCCTACTTTATTTACCTCTGCCTCTTCTAAGCTTTACAAGCTTTTGGCTATGAACTTTGTCCTAAACCCGTCTCTAAGGTTTGAGAGTGAAAATTTCACCTTATCTAGTTTTGAAGCTCAAAACCTACCACCATCTGCGAGAGCTCAAGCGATACTTGACTCTCTGCACAGGAGAAGGAAACCATATGTGCAGCCTAGGCTAGACTTATTCCAGTCCAAGTATCTAAAACTATATATATTTGATTCTAAACAAATGGGTGGATTGGATCGGAAGCATTCCTAGTTCTGGGTCTTCATCTGTTATCCTGAATGGTGTCCCTAGAAAGCCTTTTTAAATGCAGGTGGAGTAAGACAAGGGGGGTCCTTCGTCACCCTTACTTTTTGCCCTTGCGGCTGATCTCCTTCATCAGCAATTAGATGTTGTAGCAAGAGACATAATTGTTCATCCTCTGGGTGCAAAATTAGGGGGTTATTTTCCAATTGTGTAGTATGTAGATGATACATTGCTAATATTGCCAGTTGAGTGTTCTCAGTTGCTTGCCCTCAAGGACCTTATGATTCAGTTTGCTACTTCCATTGGTATGAGAGTTAACTTTGACAAGTCTTTCATTGTTCCTATTAACGTGGATGAAACCAAAATGGCTGATCTTGCATCTAGCATGGGATGTCAAATAGGGTCAATGCCATTCACATATCTTGGATTGCCATTGGGCACCACTAGACCATATGTTACAACACTTCATACCCATTCTCAACAGGATGGAAAAACACCTCATGGACATTTGTCGGTGTTCTGTATTGGTTGGGTCTCGAGGGGGTAACCGAGAGAGAGGTTTGATGGATTAGATCGTCGAGAACCAAGAACCGAAGGTGACAAGAGACGATTTAGACAGGTTCGTGTCGCGCTGTGTGTAATACCCTACATCTTGTTTGGTGTATCTTGTATTGAGATGTGTTGCGATCTGCCAATCTAGGGACCCCTACCCTCCTTTATATATCCATGGGGCACGGCAAGTCTCTTAGCCGGTAACAATAGAGGAATCCTAGTAGAGTTACAAGGTAGAGTCCTACTTGGAATCTGTCTTCTTTAGACTTTGTTAGGGAACCCGGGGTTTCTATACCCGTCAAGTCTCCGAGCGCTTCATTGCCTAATGTACAACCTTGATGTGAATCTTGGAGTGTGGCCAAGTTGTTTTAGAGTCATCCCGAGTTCTTTTAGATTCTCTCAGCTTGGTTGTACGAAGACTTTGAGGTGCTCAAGAACTTCTAGAGAATCTCATTAGTGTGCACATGTTAGGTCCACCCAATTGGGTTGCCCCGAGCCTCATTTCTGTTGAAGAAGGAATTCAAGGGTCTTCAATGAATATTTCTCGAAGAGCTTTAATCTGATGTGCCCGAGTTCTTTTGAGCCCCGGCGCAACCTTTGAGATTTGGTATTGACCAAAAATTTTCTCCAAACATTAGGACTTGGACAAAATTTGAAAAACTCCAGTGGAGTGAAGATGCTCGAGTACTTTGTTGAAGAAAGTACTAAACTAGCGTCGTCGTTTGAGTTCTAAATTCTTGTCATACTCTGGGAGATTAATTCTAGTCAATT
The DNA here is from genome assembly GCA_015342445.1 of Digitaria exilis. Taxonomy (NCBI): domain Eukaryota; kingdom Viridiplantae; phylum Streptophyta; class Magnoliopsida; order Poales; family Poaceae; genus Digitaria; species Digitaria exilis. Next base: position 2,465,609 of record JACEFO010001770.1, on the reverse strand, counting down.
CTGTTTATTCAACCATGTCAACATTCTATATGTGTGCCATGAAGATTCCACTTGAAATTCTTGATCAAGGTGATAAGTATCAAAACTATTGCCTTCCGAATGGGGGTGACATCTGAAATGATCAAGATGCCTAAGAGAGGGTGGGGGTGAATTACGCTTCTATAAAAATTTAAGGAATAAGCCAATTCACCCCATGTGCCTACCAAGTGTGGTTTGTGCCTAACTAGTGATCAAAAGAGTTTTGCAACCTAGTTCCAATCCTACTCTAGCATGGCAAGTCTAGGAATTGAAATGCGGAAAGTAAACTTGCTCGAAGTAAAGAGAGAGTAGAAAGCCGATTTTTTCCGAGGTATCAAGGAATCGGCAACTCCCTCATAATCCTCATTGGAGCACCCACGCAAGGGTATAGCCCCCTTGATTCAAACAAGGATCAAGTGCTCTCATATGGGATATCCATTTCCCACTCCGGACAACGGATTCCATTACCGTCTACACCTTCTTGGGGCTTCACACAATCTCCACGTGAGTTCCCAAGACCAACACCACCAAGTCATCTAGGTGATGCCGAATTACCAAGATTAACAAGCCAAAGATCTTCACTTGAGATGGCTATGAACATGGCCATGGACACCAACTGATTCGGTGGGCCCTGCTGACACGGACCGAATGAGTCAGTGCCCCTGTTTACTTCGCTAAGCAAACATGGCACCGATTAATTTGGTCCACTGCACCAGTGAGCGCCGAATGAGTCGATCCAAGCAGAACTCCTCTGAATTCAAACTTTTTAGACTGAAACTCATCCAATTCAAATTATTTGAGTTTCCAACCTTCACACGGGCTTCATTTGTACTACCTAGCACTATATTTCACAAATGTCCACCACACCTGAACTCTAGTCTTGCCTAGGTCAAGCTACAAATCCTTAACCCCCCTTTTATAGTACGACCAACGGAAAACAAAGACCTAAACTACTCTAAGTGCCTCTCATCATCTAAACGACACTTAGAACTTACAATCATTCTCAAATGATGGAGGCCGAGAATACTATGAAAGTTCATCATTGTACTAACTTAATATTTACCTCTGCAAAACACTTGTTAGTCACAATGATTATATTGTTATTAATCGCCAAAACCGAATTAGGGACCTAGATGCTCTTTCAACATCAATAGAAAAGGACAATCCTCATAGCAGTATTTTTTTTGTTGCCACTATCAGACATAGCCAAGGCCAGCTAGTTGAGTTGCATCAACTCATTAATGACCTTGTTTTATCACCTAATGAGAATGATCGATGGGTTTTATATTTGGGGTCACCTATATTCACATCCAAACATGCGCACTCAGCCGTAAAAGGTACTTTGCCAGCATCAATTCTTTTCAAACGTTTGTGGAATTCTAGAGTGCAAAACCGACACAAATCCTTCTTTTGGTTGTTCTTAAGAGATAGACTTAATATTCACAACATTCTACAGAGAAAGAATATGTATTTGGATTCATATAATTGTGTCCAGTGTATCGTTGTGGTATTTATTAGTTGAGTGTCCTTTTAGCCAAGCTTGCTGGATATTTCTAAGCATTGAATGGAATGTTTGGGTGGATATTTTGGAAATGTTTTATCAAGCAAGATTGAACTTTGGCAGTTGCATTTCCAGAGAGGTCATCATTCTGGCATGTTGGGCTATCTGTTGTCATAGAAATAACATCATTTTCTACAATGGCACTAGTTCTTTTGCAACATGGAGGTATCATTTTGAGAAGGAGATGAACATGCTGATCTTAAGGGTTAAGTCGGTTATCAGGGATAAGATAAATATGTTTACGAGTAGTCTGTAATTTCATTCTATTTCTTCTTTGAGCTTGCAGCTCTTGTACCACACACATAGAAGAAGAGGTACTGAGCTTCACTGCTTATTTCGTCAAAAATTTATATATTTGATACTGTCATATTCCATTTTATTGCATTTAAAATTTATTTATGGCTTTTACTAAGTTGTTTTGCTTTTCTATTCCTATAGAGACAAGCCATTGTTTTAACAGTTAAAATTTTAAATTACTTATTCATTAATAAATTTTGGTTTAATTAGACCATAAGACCATCTTAACGGTCTAAACGACGTAAAATCTTCACATTCTTTATTTTTAAAATGGGCAATGGATGCCATATTTTTATTTAGTTAATTATATTTTCTATGGAACACTTACGAAGGGCGGCCCTGATGCAGTGGTAGTGTCTTACCATTTGCAACCGGAAGGTCCAGGGTTCGAGCCCCGGCCTCTACACTTTGTGCGGGTAAGGCTGTGCGTAGATATTCTTTTTCCAGACCCGCACAGTGTGGGAGCCTACGACACTGGGTACGCCCTTTATAGAACACTTACACCGGTGATTCTAACAAATTTAATTATAAAAACTTTTCTATCATCAATTTCATCTCTACTATTCTTACTTGAAAATTTTTTATTACAAGGTAGTTCTCAATAACAATATTAATTTGTTATATCTGCAATGGATTATATAATAATTATTAGTTATCACTGTCTGGCCCCTCTCCACACGCCGATGTTGGTGCCCCGTCCCTCCACCCGCGTCTCTTCGCCACATCCGCAATGGTCGTGCTGCGATGCAATAGCATCTTGTGTACCTGTGATGCGATGACGAGCAGAGAAAGATAGGAAGGAGAGGTTGGTGGGGCTCACAACGCTAACGTGGCACATTGGCATGTGGGCCCCACCAACCACATGGGGCAAAACTGCTCCAAAAACCAGATTGAAGGTAAAATGAATCGTTTTAATAGTTGGAGCATAGTTATTAGGATTGGACCGGTTATCGAACAGCATGGGTGGTCGGTTTAATGGTTCATTGGTTCAGCTGGTTGAACCACCGATCGAAAATGGTTCAAATAGGTCGGCATTCTACCATATAACACAACTAGTCTAGTGGTAGCTGAGTTCGGTGGGAAGCTTACAACCAGGGCTCGAAACCCCTCTGCGTCCCTTTTTACGCATTTATTCCCATGCACACACCTGCCCCCGCGTCGTTCAACCCGATATTCTCCGGCTCACTTGCTTGCCGATCTTTTAGGCGGACCAGACCGTTCCTGATTTTTCAGTCGACCTTCGGTCCGGTCCGGTCGTAATAACTATGAGTTGTAGGAGGTGGATATTAGGTTTTGGAGTTCAGACCACGACTACCCTTCCGACAACGTCCAATCCTACATAGCGGACCTCACTTGCTTGCCGATATTTTAGGCGGACCAGACCGACAGGGGCTCGGGTTCCTGTTTTTTTGGTCGACCGCCGGTCCGGTCTGATCCTAATAACTATTTGTTGGAGGGGGTGGATATTAGGTTTTGGAGTTCAGACCACGACTACCATTATGACCACGTCGGATCCTATGTAGCGGACCTCGCTTGCTTGCCGATCTTTTAGGCGGACCAGACCGGCAGGGGCTCAGGTTCCTGATTTTTTGATCAATCGCCGGTCCGGTCCTAATAACTATGAATTGGAGGGGGTGGATATTAGGTTTTGGAGTTCAGACCACGACTACCATTCCGACTACGTCGGATCCTACGTGGTAGACCTAGGCGCCAAGTCCGCTGGCGTTGAGATGTGTGACCTAGTCGTCGTGTCATGTGGCGCCGAGCTTCAGGTCTATTTTTTTAAAATGATTCGCTCAGGGTGTATATGTAAAATTCTTATGGGAAAATGGTTCAACGAAAAAAATTTACCAGGCTGGCGGCGATGGGGGTGGTGATGCAGACCATGCGAGGATGCCATTATCGGGCACTGACAAATGTTGTTAGGGCACGTACAACAGGTCATAGTCTACCCCACGATGGGCAGGGTGGTCGCCTCGCTCGTCTACGAGTCAAGCTCGTGCTCCAAGGCCTAAGCGTCGACTCCACGCGCGTTGCAGCAAGTGCCGCGGAGAGACGGCGGCGGCGGAGATCCTTTGCGTCGCGCGGAGTCAATGGGCCACCAGAGCCGCCGCCCACCTCCGCCTACCTCCATGGCTAGCCCTCCTCACTCCACATTCGACCTAGGTGAGTAGGGGAATTGAATCCCCTCGTCCCCCGCTCTGTTTTCCCCCACTTCCTAGTCGCCGTCGTGCCCTGAGGCTTTGGCGAGCCGAGCCGCTGTAGCACATCATCTGCCTCCCTCTGTCAAGAGGAGGAAGAAAGGGCCATTATGTCCAACACGGCAACACCCTCTAGCCTTCCTTCCTTACAGCCAAAAATCACCCTCCCTCTCTATTCAATTACCAAGAAAACCCTATCCAGATTCTATACTCACAGGTCACAAGATAGCTCTTCCGCCATTCAAAGAAAATGGTTACCAAGATCTAGTATGCACAATATCACCATAATTCTACGCGATTGTAAATTCCCTTAACCGCTTTTGGACGCTTCTTATGTGGGCCACGCGTCTGACGTGGTTACCACCACGGCAAGCCCTCCTCGACCCCTCGCGTCGCGTGGGTGTAATCGTGTACCACGAGCCGTGCGCCCGTGCCTGACGAAAACGTGAAGCGGGGAGGATTCGGCAGGCTCGGCCTCATCCGCGGCCTCTGCTTTTGCCTCGGCCTCGCAACTATCGGATCTTGCGAAGGCCGTCTTCCTCTTCGTCTCCCTCTTCGTCCTATCTCATAGTCACATTTCCAATCCCCAAATCGAACCTCCTCACTCTTCAGTTCAGAGCTTCCACTCGAAGGTATGGCCGCCGCTGGCTCTCCGATTACTCGAAGCCGTTTTCCCAATCTTCAAACTAGTACTAGCACTCGCACTTGCAGTCTGTACTAGTCAACGCCGAATAGTGAAGACTTTTTTTACCTTTCTATTTTTAATGTATGGTACTAGTATGGTACAGTGGTAATTTTCTACGGTGGTGGTGTGCGATCGCAGGAACAGTCACCTCCTCCGTTAAGAGGATGATGCGCTGCGGTCTCAAGGGCGGCGGGCGCGTCGCTTCGTGGGGCGGCGATCGGAGGTCACCGGCGGTCAACCCCAGCAGCAGCGTGAGGATGCCGGCGGGCGGCGGCGGCGGGTGCTGCTCCGGCCTGCGGTCGCGGGCGTCGGATGTCGCCGGCCTCGAGATGGCCAGCCTGCGCGGCGGCGTCGGGGGCCTCTTCCGCTCGAGCCCGCGCTACGGGCGCTTGCAAGCCACGGCCGCAGGTGCGTCTCGCGTCTCGGGCTACGGATTTGCCGCGTTGGAATCGCGGATTCGGTGCTTTTTGCGGTTGGGGTTGGTGTCACGGTTGCGGTACTGGAGTGGAGACATTAGGTCTGGGAGACGGGGGGTACTGTAGGTGCTGATGCGTTTAGATTCTGCGTCAGGGGAATCGTGGTACTGGATTTGGAGGTCGATGGATTCGCTAGTGCATATGTTTTGTGCTCAGCAATTTTCACTGTCAAAACAAGCTGATGTGATCGTCCTGTGTGGTTGGTTGGGGACCCTGCACTGCTTCTTGTTCAATCCAGGTTTGAAGACGTCTGAATATATGGATTTGGCATGGTCCTTAGGCTCTGTGTCTTGTGGTGTTGATGTTTAGTTGAATTAATTTTGCCTTCAACTGTGAACTGAATAATCTGTGCTTATGTTCCACTGGTGGTGATAGTATCGGTTGAGTTTCAAAGGCAAGAAGTTTGGCTTGCACATGTCAGGATTTTGTGAAGTTGTATGAAATTCATAATACGTGGAGCATTCTGTATCAGTTTTATGACACTTATAACAATTATTAGCAAGCAGAGGAAGCCTATGATAATACCTTCAGAAAAGCAATCTGTGTGATAATTGAGTCCACGTATCTTGTGTGACCTTCTAGATGTTGCCCATGTGCCATGTGCTCTTAGCTTCACTGCTGCAAGCTTAAACTGCAGATTTTGTTTAATCCCTGTTAACTTCTCGACCCATTTTATTATTTGTACAGTAGATCCTGAAGATATTCCATTGGAGAAGGTTCAAGTTAAGTCCTCTGGACATGTTCTGCCATATGTTGGTGTTGCTTGCTTGGGGGCTATTTTGTTTGGTTACCATCTTGGGTATGTACTTTGTCGCTTCTACTAGTTGACTAGTGCATAGATCATATTATACTTTAATCTGATTTTAAAAATAAATAATAAGCTGGTGTAGAATGATTCCATCTTTTGTGCACTGTTAGATAATAACATGGATCCATTCATGATTGTATATGGACTACAGTGTGGTCAATGGCGCACTTGAACACCTTGCCAAGGATCTTGGGATTGCTGAAAATGCTGTCTTACAAGGTACGGCATACTTTTACATGCACAGCTTACTCATGCTTTCCATGTTTCCTTATTGTAGTTGTAAGTACTTTTTTGCATGGCCTTTTTCTCAGTGTCTGTAAAGGAACATCTGAAACTTGGATCGGTTGAGCCCAAGTGCTTTCTATGCTATAGCTAGGTAGGTGTCTTGGTGTACCTAGGCACACCCAGATTTTGCAAATGTCAGTGGAGATCAACTCTTTACATGGCTTAAATCATGTATGGGCTAATACCCCTATACACCAGTGCGTGCCCAATTGAAAATTTCATGCTACACCATCACCAACAAAACATCAACAACATAGCCTTTAGTCCCAAGCAAGTTGGGGTAGGCTAGAGATGAAACCTAAGAAACAAAGGTCAAGGCTCAGGCACGTTGATAGCTAGTCTCCAAGCGCTCCTATCGAAAGCTAGTCTCAAATTTCATGCTACACCAATGCCAAGAATTACAGTTGGCATTTTTTTCTGAGTGGCAGATAATGACTAGAGTCACTCAATGATACTAGTTGCTTAAGTGAGGTGTTGTTTTGCTATATGCTTCACTAGACATCTGTTTGTTTCTCAGGATGGGTGGTTAGCACATCCCTAGCTGGTGCAACAGTAGGTTCTTTTACTGGAGGGTCTTTGGCTGATAAATTTGGCCGAACAAGAACATTCATTCTGGATGCGGTCCCGCTTGCTCTAGGTGCATTCTTGAGGTATGATATGATCTATTTAGATGCAAGTATACACTGTTATCTATGTGAAACTGACACAAACATTTGCAGCGCAACAGCTCAAGATATCCGCACAATGATCATTGGTCGATTGCTTGCTGGAATTGGTATTGGGATTTCATCTGCTCTTGTTCCCCTTTACATATCTGAGGTTGTGATATGTTGAAATGATTGTTGCTTTTCAGAACCTAATTTATTGTGCAATGTTACAATTAGTGCTACCTTTGTTCAATAGCCACTGCTTGTATTAAGGATAATTTCCAATAAATGAACTTGTTGTACTTTGCAGATCTCACCAACTGAAATCCGTGGAACACTTGGCTCTGTTAATCAGCTATTTATCTGCATTGGAATTCTTGCGGCTTTATTAGCCGGATTGCCTTTGGCAGCAAATCCTTCTTGGTGAGTTCTCCATTTGCTCATTCATTTGTTTTTCTTCATTCTGGTTCTTGATTAATGAAAGCAATGCAATGGTATTCTAAGTAAAGTGGAAGAAACCAACATATGTTCAGAACCTTTCTAATTTGTAAAGTAGATTGATATGCATATGCCAACAAAGTTTGTAAGAATGAATTAGTGATATTCATGCTTTTGTCATCTGTAACTATTTAATCAGGTGGAGGACAATGTTTGGAATTGCTGTAGTTCCATCCATTTTGCTGGCTGTAGGAATGGCCTTTTCGCCTGAAAGCCCTCGTTGGTTGTTCCAGGTTTCTTTTTGCAAATTCTTTGACCATTCTATCTATTCTGGGGCTCGAGGCTGTGGCACAAAACTCAAGATTTACTTTCTGACATTAACTGCAGCAAGGAAAGGTTATCCAAGCAGAATCAGCTGTGAAAAGATTGTATGGAAAAGAAAAGGTTACGGAGGTTATGTATGATCTGAGAGCTAGTGGTCAAAGTTCTTCGGAGCCAGAAGCTGGCTGGTTTGATCTCTTCAGCAAGCGCTACTGGAAAGGTACTTTTGTCTTGACAGTTTCGGAATTGGCAAATTGCATAACAATTATGTGAAGAAATATTCTCTGATTATTTTCCTTTCATACCATTCTACTACTATCATCATCCAACATCTAATGAAGTAAATGACTTGGTGGAGAATATTTACCACTTTACCACACATTGTGATGGGTCTTAGAACTCCAAAGATATTTATTGGGATGAAAGTGGTTTGGTGTATAGCAATTGCTAACATCTTCGTGATATGTATATAAAATCAAAATGCAGACTCATTACTTATCAGCCTAATAATTATGTTAATGGGTCTTATGTTATCACATTTACAATGGCCTTGAATTCTAATTCCATGCACATGTCATAACTCAACTCACATCTGAACAAGCTAAATAGTTTGCGTAGCCTTTGATATCTTCATTAAGACCTGTGTGATACTGCCTCCAGTCTTAAAAGAATGGTCTTCTGGACATCAGTCCCTGAAAGCACAACTTACTACTAGTCTGTACCATATGTCCATATACTGCCTCCAGTCTTAAAAGAATGGTCTTCTGGACACCAGTCCCTTAAAACACAACTTACTACTAGTTTGTACCATATGTCCATATGGTACCAAGAATAGCAAAAATGTATAGTATAGCATTTTTAAATGTTTGGCAATTGATGATTGAAGTTTTGATATATTTATCGCACACACTGAAGTCAATGATATGCAATTTATATTATGGTGGAAATGCTACATGTATCCTAATATATTTATAATACTGCAGTTGTGAGTGTGGGGGCAGCACTGTTTTTGTTCCAACAGCTTGCTGGTATAAATGCTGTTGTATATTACTCTACATCGGTGTTCCGCAGTGCAGGCATTGCATCTGATGTTGCTGCTAGTGCTCTTGTTGGGGCTGCCAATGTTTTTGGTAAGTCTACTTTTATTAATGTGATTTCAATATTAATTTCAGAACATTATTTCTAATGTGGTATATATTTACTTCTAGGCACCATGATTGCATCATCTTTAATGGATAAGCAAGGCAGGAAAAGCCTTCTGATAACAAGCTTTTCTGGAATGGTAATGCCCATGTGTTCAATATATTAAATGTTTAGTTTATCTCAATCAGCAGGGTTGCTTACATATTCACTTCTTGTTTTCTTCCACTTGAAGGGTGCTTCAATGTTACTCCTAGCTTTGTCCTTCACCTGGAAAGCTTTGGCACCTTATTCTGGGACTCTTGCTGTTGTCGGCACCGTTCTGTAAGTTGTTTACCTTTGGCCTTAGCTGACTGATAAGTTGGTTATCTATATGAAACCAAACATTAACACAACTGGAATGTAATTTTATGCAGGTATGTGCTGTCTTTTGCCCTTGGAGCTGGTCCTGTTCCCGCTCTACTTCTTCCTGAAATATTTGCCTCCAGAATAAGGGCCAAGGCTGTCGCGTTATCTCTAGGCATGCATTGGGTGAGTCATAAGGCTTCCCAATGGGAGATTTCATTTTTGTGTTTTTAAGAATGCCACATAAGGAATTGTTTCATTTTGATGTTTCATAGGCACCGCATGCAAGAGACAAAGTGTGTTGGAAACAATGCATAAATTTCTTCTCTAATTAACTCGTTGCTACATCATCCAAAATACTGACATGGCATCCTATTTAACGTGCATGAAACTCAGCCTAACTGATCATATATGGACTAATAAACTATATACATATATATACCCTTACCAATCACCTTTTGTTTTCTTTATTGTATTATCATCTTATTTTCTTTTTGTCATTCTGTTACTACTTCATAATTCACATCGTCTACCACACATGATTCTTCAAAATACAAGTTGGTGGATGCAGATGGATTGGATGCTTGGGCATGCTAAGTTGTTATGTTGATAGTTAATATTTGACTGCTGGGGAGAGGTTTTCCATTTGAAGCTTGAAGGCATTAATTGAAATGCTTCATCTTCTTCCTCACCCTACCCCGTTCAAAAAAAAGTTTCCATCATTGTATATTAGTCAATGTATAATTCTTCGAAGCTGTTCTCAAGATGGTTGACACTAAGCATAATTAACTTGGTTTACCTACCTAGAGCAGCTGAGTCCTTACCCTCGTTTTTCTCTGCAGGTATCCAACTTCTTTATCGGCCTGTACTTCTTGAGTGTAGTCAACAAGTTTGGCATCAGCACCGTGTATCTGGGATTCGCATCAGTGTGTGCTCTTGCAGTTCTTTACATAGCTGGCAACGTGGTTGAAACCAAGGGGCGATCTCTGGAAGAGATTGAACGTGAACTAAGTGTAGTAGATTGATGTGCGCACCATTTTGGTGAATTGAGGATGCAACCAAGCACACAACCGAGCGTCCTTGGACCTGGAGACCCTGTATCCAGATCCATGTAGCTACAGAAATAAGGGAGTGGCAGGAGTGCCAACCGAGGGGGCTTGTGTTCGAGCAACAAGTTCCACTGACCTTCCTGTACTCTGTCAGAATCAATGAACCCGTCGATGCTTCTGGTTCTGGAGATAACTTTTTTGTTCCTAGATTTGTTTTTCTGGTGTATAGATGAACTCGTCTCCTGAAAATAAACTGCATTATTCGAGAATCAAGCCACTGGTGTCGGTGTGCCATTTCTAAAGTGAGAAACGATGCCTGTTCTGGACGCAATTCTTTCCAGTATCAAATGCTGGTACTGCGATGCCTGGCAAGTTTTTCTAAAGTGAGAAAAAATGATTGAGCATGTTGGTTGGAATAAAATGGTAGAATGTTTGATGTTGGCACACATTCCTGTTCTTGTTGTACTCCCTCTATCTAAAAAAGAACGTACTCCTCACTTTTTGAGGATGATCTTGATGTTTGATGTTAGCACAAATTCCTGTTATTGTTGTACTCCCTGCAATTCTTGCTTTGTAAGAGTTGATTAAACATGAGAATTTTGATCGGCAAAATTCTCACAATCACATTCTTTTCAGGACGGGGAGGTAATACATGCGTTTCTCAGATCGGCAGATGTCGATGTGAGTCTGAATTCTGAAATGCACGCCGGTCGCCGTTGTCCTTCTCCTTCGTCCGCACAACACAACATTGATCGTTTGCACGGATCGCCAGCGGGGCGTGTCAGTCCCTGTCTGTTGCCATCGCTCGCCCCGTCCGCGTCGTCTTGGAAGCGAGCTCGCGGATGAAGCTAGGCAGGCAGCGCGCCTAGTCTAGTACTCTAGGGTCTAGTCTCCTCTTGTAAACACCTACCCGTTCCTCTCAGCTGCCTACCCGACGTAGCAGCGCGGCGCGGAGGAGGGAGATGGGCTCCCCGTCCTACCGGCTCGCGGCGGCGATCACGGTCCCCTCGGCCGGCGAGTTCCTCGTCGTCCGGCAGCCGCGCCCCCCGTCCCCGCCCGAGGAGGAGGACTACCGCCGCTTCGTCGACAGCGACCTCTACGATCTCCCTTCCGCGCCTCTCAAGCCGCTCGCGGGGGAGGCCCGGTCGGAGGTGGCCATCGCCGCCGCGGACTCCGTCGCCCACCTCGACCTCTCGCGCCTCGACGTGTCCGCCGCCCTCGATCAGGTTAGCTACACCACTAGCCTAAGTAGCAACTGCCTTTTCTGCAAGTGGCTCGTCGATTTAGCAGGTAAAATTTTTGGAGCCTACCTGTCTAGGCTGTCGTTGCATCGACTTTGACAAGCGTAACTGTTGCTTCTCGTCAGATTTTTGATCAATTTGGCTTGCCGGATGGAATGCGCGGGGAGTGGCGGCTCCTGAAGTACGTGGAGGAAGCAGAGTTTGGCCCAGACGCTGGTGTTAACACGGTGTTCGTCATTGGGTCACTGGAGGCGAAATTGGATGCTCTACCAGGTCAGATGCTCAATGTTTTCAGTGCTTCTCACTAGCAAATTGCTTAGGCCCCGTTCGGTTCCCAGGGAACGGTCCCCTGGGACCATTCCCAGCCGGATTGCTTGGCTAATTTTTATACTCTTTGATCGGGTGGAATGATTCCTGTATGGATTCCAGGCTAACGGAACGAAACCTTAAGCGTCATGTGTTGTGCGTGGCAGAGTCGTGTAAATGGATGGCAAAGGAGTCTGCGTTGGGGCTACTTACTGAAGCAAAGCCTTGTAGCGATCGCATAGGGCCGTATGCGTATATTGGACTTCTGAATTTGGAGCTGTCATCAAACAACACAGCTGTTCCTGTGTTGCCCTCTCAGGTACCTATGGTTTTGCTTCCTTCAGTTTGTTTATACGGATTAGAGAGAACTACAATACCAGAAGTGAGATGGTTCCCTGTTCCTGAAATGTATTTCCAATAGGAGTACCCACCTGGAATAAATCTTGTCCCGATGAAGAGCAAGACATTACCGCCATTCCGCACAACTAATCTTGTGGTCGTACAAGCAACCAATGGTGCTGGTGGATCGACATGTTCTGACTTTTTTGCTTGTGGGGATGCTCTACTTTTAGATCCTGGATGCAGCTCTCAGGTTCATTCAGAGGTAAGAGGAAATTTCATGGGGTAGCGCTCTTATAAAAAAAACCCCAAAGGATATTCATGAAGTATTTTTAACTTTATTATGTCATGAATTGCATTTTCTTACTTGGGCTTATTTTTAACTACTCTAAGTAGATTATTGTAGAGTTTCAGAGGGTGATTGCTCTTATTCATGTGCTTCAGTTACTTCCACACTAGATCTAGATATATATGAATAGTGGCACCATCTTCTCATGAGAAAAGTTTTGCCTGATTATTTATCACAGTATAACTAACAAAAAAAATTCAAATAGGATCAAAATGTACCAATTGCTTTTGTAGATAACATTGCCTACACAGTTGTAGGTCGGCAACATACAGTGTTTATTAGAATTCTATGTTGAGTAAAAGTCAGTCGTTTCCATATACTGGTTCTTCCATCTATTGAGTAATGACATCCTTATCATCTTCAGCTTGCAGATCTTGTCAAGTCCCTTCCAAAAAAGTTATTAGTACTTGTCACACATCACCATCATGATCACATTGAGGGTATGATGAGAAATGTATTTGTCAGCATTTTTTGCCAGTTATTTTATATTGTAGTTGTGGGAGTATCAAACCAAGCTTGAGAAGTGTTATCATTGTAATAGTGCCTGTTATACTTATTACTGCCAAGCCTATCTGTCCATCATAAACAAACTGAATCCATTTTAGTTCAAAACTGTAGGTCTTTCTGTTGTTCAGAGATGCAATCCTGATGCTATTCTCCTGACGCACCAGAACACAATGAACCGCATCGGGAAAGGTGATAACCTACATCTGTTCTGTTCATCTTGATTTGACAATATTGTAAATCTTATCATTGTCATGGTGAAAATGTAGTCATCTTCCTATTCCTAAACTTCTGAAATCAGTTGGGAAGCATGATACATGAAAAAAATGAATAGGTATCTGGCAGGTCAGAAAGTCTTTGTTGCTCTCCAAAACTACAGTCGCACATACTTTCCACATCACCTCAGATAAATTGTACTTAGACCTGGGTGTGAGCATTGTGAAGTAATTAAAATAGCCTTTGCTAAATCTAAATGCTTAGCAGGATACAATTCATACCGGTTCAGGTTTTCCTAAATGATAATTTCTATATTATAATCTGGTGTTGTAACTTAAGCTGTGTGTCACAGCGCATGCCCATGTGTGTGATTTTGCTCATACATAGTACTTTTCCCTATACTATTGGTATTATATATACCCATCTTTTATTCATCTCAATGTGTGTGATGCCATGATGTGTAGGAAATTGGCAGATTGATTACACTTCAATAACTGGTGGTGAAAAGATATGCATAGGTGACCAAGAACTACAAGTTGTTTTTGCTCCTGTAAGTCAATGTCTTGCTTGGAGAATTGTTCTTAACACAAGCATTCAAACAATCCAATCATGAGAAAGTTTCTGAATTTTTCAACTTAATTCGCTTAGCATGATCTATTTTACTGCCTAACTCAAGAACATCAACATAAAAAAATAGTCTGTCGCAGTTTGCAAACAATTCATTTTCCATTGTCAGACAAAAACATATTGGCAAAACAAGGACATGTCACGTACAAAAATTTAACATAATCCTATTATATGTCTATGCTGGCTGTATGGAAATTACTATGGGAACTGAGAAGTCATATTTATTTTATTCAGGTTTTGGGAGTTAAAGACATTTCCTGATGTGATCTTGATTCCAATAATTGTCGATTCTTACATGGCTCATTTTTCGTACTTAATTATTTTCTTGAAAATGATGTAAAATGATCTTGATTCCAATAATATTTTTATTATTTTGTAAGTAATCGTGGCAGTGTATCACTCGTAGATTCCATTTATGTATACTCTATGTTGGTCTTTATTTCCTAACTATATTTGAATTTTAGGGTCACACGGATGGTCATATGGGGCTTCTCCATGTTAATACCAATGCATTAATTGTTGGAGATCATTGCGTAGGGTAAGTATATTCAGCTTATTAGCGGTGATACAGCCGTACAGGGCGGCATAGTATGATGTTCCACAGTAATTACAAGTTGGCCTTTAAGATATTAACTTGTTAACTAAATGCTTAATGACCACAACTTCCTCCATCTCAAGATCACAGTGGCACTGAAAAAAAGAAGAAGAGCCCACTGTATATGGATACGGAATACCTATGCACCACTCTGTGGCACACCTTTCCTGACTTTCTTTTTTATTACTGAAACAAATATCATTTTAAGGGGAAAAACTGAAGTACTGAACTAAACTATTTAATGTTGGTTAGTGCTAAAATTTTGCAGGACTGGTATGTGCCTGTTTTTCGTTTTGTCTGTTTGGGACTTAAATTGCCGCCTTTCAGCCTTTTAAGATGCAAGCTGATTTGACTGATGTTCCTGTGCTGTGTCAAGCAATATTGCATTTCTGTGTCAAAATGGTTACAGATTAATACATGGCCAGGACAAATATCTTAATCTTTGACACAGAGTGGTACTAGTTAACTCTACCACCCTATGTATTCTCCCTCTCTCGCAAAAAAGTCCCTATGTGGTCCAAACTTCAATGAGTCGTGTTTGTTCAGTTACTCAGTTATTGCTTTTTTGTAACCATTACAGGCATGGAAGTGCAACATTGGACAGTAGAAGTGGTGGCAACATGAAGGTAATGGTAATTCCTTTTTTTTATTCTGGAACCTGGACGGTAAAGTAGCAATGAATTGGATTACAGCACTCTGAGCTACTTAAAAGGGAATATGTGCCTCCTTTTTTTATGCGCAATCTTCCCTCCAGATTAGTGCTTTATAATAGCATAATTTCATTTGGGCACATGCAGGATTACTTTGAAACCACATACAAATTCTTAGACCTATCACCACATGTCTTAATTCCTATGCATGGAAGGATCAACCTATGGCCCAAGCATATGCTCTGTGGATACCTCAGGTATGGAAAACTAATAATTCATGCATACTATTTTGTTAAGAAAAAGGAACCATATTACTCCTCACATTCAAGCCTGGATCGTGTTTTCTGCAGGCTTTGCATGCTACAAATTCTGTGGTTGGAATGATTTGATTTTTCTAATAAATTCAATTCAGCCTGTTTACTTTTAATTCTCCCAAGTAGCCTGTTTACTTAGTTTTACAAATAACGTGATTTTTACATTAATGGAGAATTTATCTTTTATATTAATGAAAAATTCTGTCTTTATTTTTGCCCTTTCACTATCGAGCACATACGGGTACATGCAGCTACATTATTTCTTTGTTTTGATTCCATGCTGTGTTTTACTCCTTTTCAGGAATCGAAGGTCTAGAGAAGCCTGCATTCTGCAATCCATAGAGAATGGGGCCCAAACTCTGTTTGAAATAGTTTCAAAGACTTACAGTGATGTAGACAGGAAGTTGTGGATTCCTGCTTCTTTCAATGTTCGCCTTCATGTTGATCATCTAAACTCTCAAAATAAACTGCCCAAGGTGAGTGTTTGAATAAACAACCTGACAGCCGTCTTTTTCCCTGAATGCCTTAACAAAGATAAAGACATTAGATTTCTGAATACTGTATCTTTTTAAGATCTTGTTGAAATGTATGTGGTCAATATAGTGTTTTGATAGCATAGAGGCCGGGACCTTCTTATGTTCCATTATCTAAAAAAAAATGTGGTCAGTATAGTGTAGGGAATATACTGCAGGGTCATTTTAGTCACATAAAACATTGTACACCTGAACATTATTGATTTAGAGCCCCATGATTGGACTAGAGCTTCTCACTGTAGATGAGACTAGGGATGGTTTGCATTTTGCAACCTTAAAACTGTGCCTGAATACACATATTGCCATCGTAATACGAGGGATTCTTATAGGAAAAGGATTAGCTCAGAACCAGTGCAAATAATTGGAAAGTACCATCCAGTGTAAGGATTTGGCTTACAGCCCTTGCACTACTTTAATTAGATTGATTCAAGAAGTTATGGTTTCCTCATTCGAAAAGAACTTATGTTTTTTCCACATTTGACCTGCACCTCTTTGCTACAACTAATTATTCAATCGTACAGACAGTCACTTAGTTTAATCAAAATATTTGGGGATCATCATGCAGGATTTCTCCTTGGAAATGTACAGTCGAAGTTGTGATGATTTTCTCTCTAGCCTTTGATGGCCATGTATGAGAAAAGGAAATTCAAATTCTCAATTTGTGTTTTTATTCCATTTTGGCTACTCTGTTTGCCATTTTAGCACTCTGTGCATGAAATTGAATAACACAATCTTGGGAAACCAATCCTTGTAATCCATTTGTATGTAGATTGGGAACTGAGATTGACATTGTTACGCCCAAAATTTCACGATTAACCACCCGAACATATGCAGGAGTTCTCATTGGAGAGTTTTAATTCGAGCTGTGGAGCGCATTTCATATTCCGTTGGGCGGTGGCGTATGTGCAATCCAGGAGCTCCCCAGCTATCCTTGCGGCAGGTGTCCTTGCTGGTGGTCTGGCAATTGCTTGCGCTCTCAGAAGGAACAGTGGCAAGCAATCATAGATTCTATTGGTCGGTTATGTCCAGCTGCGTGCTCTCATTATACTTTTCCTAAGATTCTGCTACCATTGTATTGAGTCGAATGGTTAATTGCCAAAACTGATATTCTACGATTGCGGGAGTGAACCTTGCCACATCTATACATAAGGGAAGTGATCAGACTAGGGCTTGGAAGAGTGGGGGTTAGGATCTGAATTCTTAGGATTTTGATCAAATTTGAACTGAATCCTAGAATTCCTTGAAGCAGTTGCATGTTGCCTCATCCAAAAAGGGGCAAGTAGGGTTCAATTAATTGTCAGTGTCATGTCCGTATTGTTCGCAATCGCCTAGGAGGTGCTATCCAACTAGTCAGCGCTGGACCGAGGTGGTATACTAAAAATGAGCGGTTTCTCTATAGCCAAAATGTTGATTTGAAAATATAGAAAATGGTAAGAGCAGCCGTGACAAGCTATACCTGTTGTCACTCCGACGCATGGTCGTCTCAGTTCCTGCGGTGCCACTCTACTCTGCTGTTGTTTCTTCCTCTTCCCTTTGAAAAATGCAGAATAAAATCATCGATGAAATTGGATGAGAATCTACAGCTAGGTATTCTACGCGGTAATTCAAACATGAAGCAAAGGAGCAAACCTGCGAGGCTGCGACCGATGGATTGCTTCCAACATACTTCCTACTAAATATGAAAAAAAAAGGTTAGTGAACTCTAGTAACTTTTTCAGCAAGAAGCCATGCTAGTAATTTGCAGAGCAAGCAAAGTGGAGCCGTGGAGTGAGTGTATTAATTCGATCGGGCTGACTCAGTGCACTAACAGCGACTCTGTGCATCGTTAACCCGAGGAGCTGCTTGTCTCTCACTCTCACACTCACATGCTGCGAGCTTGAGACGAAGCCATGAACGACGCAAACAGAGCCATGCCGGTGTCTCACTCTCGCCTAGGTGGGAAGCTCCTCAATGTGGTACCTATGCTGCTTCTCTTCTCCCTGGGATTTGTCCTCGGCATGACCTACAGCTCCAAGTTCCCAAACTTCTACCTCCCTTTCGTCCCACCATTGCTCTCCCCTACACCTCCATCGCCACCTCCATTCCCACCGCCTCGGCCACCTCCATCACCGCCTCCGCCTACTCCTTCGCCGCCTCCGCCGCTGCCGCCTCCACCACCACCACCGACGAACCCACAACAAGCGGGCCCGATACGGTTCCTCGCGCCGAGCACCGTGACGCACAACATGACCGACGAGGAGCTGCTGTGGTGGGCGTCCATGACGCCGAAGGCGCAGAACTCGCCGTACCACCGCGTACCCAAGGTCGCCTTCATGTTCCTGGCTCGAGGGGACCTGCCACTGCGGCCGCTGTGGGAGAAGTTCTTCGCGGGGCACGAGGGGCTCTACTCCATCTACGTGCACACCGATCCCTCCTACACCGGCTCGCCGGCGGAGGACTCCGTCTTCTACGGCCGCATAATCCCCAGCCAGGTAGGTAACATTATCGATCTCACGCACACCCGATGCAGTTCGAAAGGAAATGTAACTATATATACATATGTATTATACATACATACATACATATATATAAACTTCATCAATGGACGGGTGCAGAAAACGATTGGGGGACATAACTCTGGTGGCCGCGGAGCGCCGTCTGCTGGCGAACGCGCTCCTTGACCTGAGCAACGAGCGCTTCGTCCTGCTCTCCGAGTCGTGCATCCCACTCTACAACTTCACCACCATATACACCCTGCTCACCGGCGCCAACACGAGCTTCGTGGACGTGATCGTCACGACGGCTCGGTACAGCCCGCTGTTCTCGGACCGTAACAACCTGACCGCGTCGCAGTGGCGCAAGGGCGCGCAGTGGTTCGAGGTGGACCGTGCGGCGGCGCTGGAGGTGGTGTCGGACGCCACCTACTTCCCGACGTTCCGTGAGCGCTGCGCGGGGCAGCGAGGGTGCCTCATGGACGAGCACTACTTCCCGACGCTGCTGAGCGTCCTGCGGCTGCTGCCGCGGAACGCGAACCGGACGCTCACGTTCGCCGACTGGGACCGGAGGCGGCGGTCGGGGTTCCACCCGCACGTCCACAGGGCGGAGGAGGTGACGGCGGAGCTCATCGGCGAGATCAGGAGCGGGGAGCGCGCCGGTGGAGCTAACTGCAGCGCGTTCAGGGATGCGGCCAGTGGGGTGTGCTTCGTGTTCGCGCGCAAGTTCACGCCGGATACGCTCGAGCCGCTGCTCCGGTTGGCGCCCAAGGTCATGGGCTTCGGGTGACGAATAGGATCGGGATTGCGAAACCAGCTTTTGGTTAAGATTAGGGGAAAAAGGTCAGCGTCATCATGTATGAAGTAAGTTGCGTAGACTAATAGCAGCAACACATGCAGTCATGTAGAGATCGGTTTATTTTTGTTCTGGAGCTGTGATGGTAGAGAAAGTTCATTATCGAGTGAAGTGCACGAGCGGTCTCTAAACTTGTATGGGTGTGTCATCTAGGTCCCCGAACTCTCAAAATGCATTTTTAGGTCCCTAAACTTGTATGACTGTGTCATTTAGGTCCTCAAACTCCTGTAACATCTTTTTAGGCTCATAAACTTCTATGGGTATGTTATCTAGGTCCATAAAGTTGTGTAATGTGTCATATACGTCCAAACGGTTTCCAAACCTGTTTTGTGTGATGATGTGGCATGCTAATATACATATGTTCGCTAAAAGAAATAAAAACAAAAAATAATTGTGAGACTCATGTGTTAGGCACATGGACACGGACAAAATTAAAAAAGATAAATTCAATTCTTCCTCTTTCTTCTAGGCTTCACCCTGCTGTGGTGGCCTAGCCTGCTACCAACGGAGAGGGTGCCAGCACGTCTGCGGAGAGGGAGGGGAGTTGAGGGAGGATTAAAGGATGGTAACAAAAATTTAGTCAATATGACTGACATATCTGTCCCATAAATTTTTTTATTTCTGTTGGTGACCGTAAGTACACGTAGATGTCATGTGACATGCTACGCCATCACACAAAATAAGTTTGGAGACCGTTTGGACATATTTGATACACTACACAAGTTTAGGGACCTAGATGACACACTCATACTAGTTTAGGGACCCGATAATGTGTTATGAGAGTTCGGGGACCTATATGACATACCGATACAAGTTTAGGGACCTAAAAATGCGTTTTGAGAGTTCGGGGACCTAGATGACACACCCACGCAAGTTTATGGACCACCAGTGCACTTCACTCTTCATTATCTATCTATATGATATGAATGCGAGAAAAATAAGGTGACAAAATCTTAATGCTCTTTATTTTGCAGCGGCGCTGAAATTGTACTGCAAAATAGAAGACAACTTTATTAAACCCAATTGATAAATTAAATAGGGAGTTCAGTGGGGATTGGAGAATTAGAGATAATATAAAGGCTCTCCTCAAGTCAAGTATAACAAAAGTCTGGATAATCCCTTATAAAGTGTTTCTTGATTCAATTTACCCCTAAACTATGTCATTTACTTTAATTTATCTTTTTTTTATTATTTCTTCATGCACAAGGCCGCCGATGGCCAGCAGCTACGGACATGGAGGGGAGGTGAGTTGCGCCATGGGAGGACCAAGCGGAGGCGGCGACATTGGAAAAGCCAAGACTGCGAATAAGTGTCAGGGACACAGAAAACTGGTCATGCGTGGTGCCGAGAGAATTTGGGTGACGTGGCCACCCTCTGGTGCAAGAGAATGCACCAGAATTAGTAGGCAAGTTTTTTTTTTCTCAAATCAACTTGACCCATGGAGCACCATCTTTATTGAAGAACTTGTGTAAGTTTTTCAACAATAAAACATCAATCCTTGTTCTAAGATTGAAGACCCAATCGAAGCCCTCCTTTTTTGATTTAGTCGTCCATGGGTCGTGGCCGGGCTGCTTTATGATTTTCTGCTACCATTATGTTGAATCGAATGTAGCAAAGTGCCAAAACAGATATTCTAAGATTGTGGGAATGAACTGTGTCACAACTATACGTAAGGCATGGTTGTCAGTGTAAGCCTTTTTGTGCAAAGTTGCACAATTAAATAGGGCCTAAAAAAAAAAAAGAGCATCTTCACGCTTGTGCCGTATTCTCAATAGCGAGTATGTTCTTTTAAAAAAATGGGTCTATAGCGAATATGTGACCTGGAAATATTGAAAAAGCGATAAGAGCAGTCGTTGGGACAATCTACACCTGTTGTCACTCCCACGCATTGTCAGTTTCTGTGTTTCTCATACGTCGTTGTTTCTTCTTTTTGAGCTTTTTTACGTTTTCCCTTCGAAAAATGCAAAAATCAGCGAAAGAAATTGGATGAGAATTTTAACAGCAGAGGTGTGGTTTCAGCGGGGAGGAGTTAGTTTCATTTGCTCCTTCCGATCGGCATTTCTGCTCATAATTTATGCTTTCTGCATAACTGTGAGCGGAAATTCATAGCGGAAGCAAAGGAGCAAACGTGCGACCGATTGATTGCTCCCAAGTTCCAATATATATACCTCCTGCTTATAATGGAGAAAAAGGGTTGTGAACGCTATTACTTTTTCAGTAAGAAGCCATGCTAGTAATTTGCAGAGCAAGCAAAGCGGAGGTGTGGAGTGAGTTTATTAATTCGACGATCCAGCTGAGGTCCATTCTGTGCATAGTTAACCGGAGCATCTGCTTGTCTCTCTCTCACACACTCGTGCTGCGAGCTTCAGGCGAAGCCATGAACGTCACCAACAGAGCCATGCCGGTGTCTGACTCTCACATAGGCGGCGAGAAGCTCCTCAATGTGGTGACTATGCTTCTTCTCGTCTCCTTGGGATTTGTCCTCGGCATGACCTACAGCTCCAAGTCCCCAAACTTCTACCTCCCTTTCGTTGCGCCATTGCCCTCTCCTACACCACCGCCACTGCCACCTCCATTCCCACCGCCTCCGCCGTCGTCGTCTCCACCACCACCGACGAACCCACAACAACAATCGGTCCCAATACGCTCCCTCGCGCCGAGCACCGTGACGCACAACATGACCGACGAGGAGCTGATGTGGTGGGCGTCCATGACGCCGAAGACGCAAAGCTCGCCGTACCGCCGCGTCCCCAAGGTCGCCTTCATGTTCCTGGCACGAGGTGACCTGCCGCTGCGGCCGCTGTGGGAGAAGTTCTTCGCGGGGCACGAGGGGCTCTACTCCATCTACGTGCACACCGATCCCTCCTACACCGGCTCGCCTCCTGAGGACTCCGTCTTCTACGGCCGCATGATCCCCAGCCAGGTAACTATATGTATATACATATATATCTATATGTATATACATATAGATATATTTATACATATACATATAATAACTTCGTCAATATATGCAATGCGCGCAGAAAACGACATGGGGAGACATAACTCTGGTGGCCGCGGAGCGTCGGCTGCTGGCGAACGCGCTCCTGGACCTGAGCAACGAGCGGTTCGCGCTACTCTCCGAGTCGTGCATCCCACTCTACAACTTCACCACTATATACACCCTGCTGACCAACGCCAACACGAGCTTCGTGGACGTGATCGTGACGACGGGTCGGTACATGCCTCTGTTCCTGGACCGGAACAACCTGACCGCGTCGCAGTGGCGGAAGGGCGCGCAGTGGTTCGAGGTGGACCGCGCGGCGGCGCTGGAGGTGGTGTCGGACACGGCATACTTCCCGACGTTCCAGGAGCGGTGCGTCGGTGGGGGATGCTACATGGACGAGCACTACGTGCCGACGCTGCTCAACGCGCTGCGGTGGCTGCCGCGGAACGCCAACCGGACGCTCACGTTCGCGGACTGGGACCGGGCGCGCCGGACGGGGCCACACCCGCACACGCACCGTGGTGAGGAGGTGACGGCCGAGCTCGTCGGGGAGATCAGGAGTGGGGAGAGGTCGGGTGCCAACTGCAGCGCGTTCGAGGATGATGCGAAAGGGGTGTGCTTCGTGTTCGCGCGTAAGTTCACGCCGGATACGCTTGAGCCGCTGCTCCGGCTCGCGCCAAAGGTTATGGGGTTTGGGTGAGAGGATGTGGATCTCTGTCGCAGCCAGGGATTCCGGATGGTTTTTTTGGGAGGGGGGATTACAGAGGTGTCAGTACGCGTGTCATGTATCAACGGCTGGCGGAATAAAGTTTAGGAGCTTCTACAAACGTGAACGGGAAGTCGGGAACACATGGGGTGATCGCCGGCGCCCACGGGCCAAGCTCTTGCTCACGCGCACTCTGCAGGATCAGGAAGGGGCGAAGAGTCAATGGAGCACGATCCATCACCATCACTCGTATAGCGCTCGAGAGCCTAGCAGTAGCAGGTGTGTTCACGTATGATATAGGTAAGGGCAGTGCCGGTCCTGAGCTTTTTGGGCACAGGGCGAGACTTCAACAAGGGGCCCTTTATGTAATAATAATAATTATGATTATTTTAGCTGTGCATAAAATTATACCAATAAAGACATCATGAAAAATATTTATATAAAACAATTTATACATATTACCTTAAAAGTTTTTACACAATACTCAGTAAAAATATATATTAGGATGACAATCTACTTTTTTTACATACTTAAATTGGGTAAAGCCAGCTGCAGGAACACATAGCTCTGAAATTGGGTTGTTTAAACCAACATCAGATCAGATGAGATATCTAAGAACTCCAGTCAATATGCCTAATGCTCCTGAATCCTGAGTTGCGTAGAATTGGCTGAACACTTGAACTACCGGTCGTCCTAGTCTGCTTCTCCTTGCTGATTGCCCGATTGCTTAACTTGTCGGTGACACTCTTATGCTACAAGTTAAAAATTAGTCATCGTCATGTGATATAGGAATTGGGACTGATCTGTGATGACTCTGGTGAACTGGTGATCATCTAATCGAATTCAAATTAACATGAACTAACCTCAATTCCTCACGGCTCACGGAGATAATACGTCAATGTGCACGGGCGATCAAGTAGCGCTTAGCGAACTGGGCGGTGGCTCGGCGCTGACGAAGCAGTGCAGCGCGCGAATTGCCAACTTGCCAGCAACGACAGCCGGAGATCTCCGCCTCTCCGGCCCTCCGGGAAGCAGCAGGCGGTGATTTCTGGGCGGCTTTCTCTGCCTCCGTGTAGCAAACATCTCCATGGAAAAGGAAACAATAGGTTGGAATTGGAATCGAGGAGTCACCGCGAGTCTTGGACGTTTCTCGCTCACCCATCATCACCTGCCACCCGTGACCGTGGATAACCATATACGTACACGTAGTTATACTAGTATACATAATACATACATATCTAGGATGGGGCCCCTGGGATTTGGGGGGCCGGGCAGGCAGCCCCTCTCGCCCCCCCTATAGGACCGGGCCTGGGTAAGGGTAGTGTCCGGTTTTCAACCCTCAACCATCACGTTCGTCTGATTTTCAACCCTAAACTATAAAACCAGATAACATACACCATTCAACTGTTGAAACCGGACATATTACCCCCTTTAAGCCCAAACAATCTGGTTTTCGCGATGACATGGCAGTGGTTTTGCCAACATAGATGCCATGTTGTACATAAAGTTTATGTCCAGTTTTTTTTCGTCTGTCCTGCCAATGGGCCTAATCTGTCAGTGAGATGATTTCGGCCATACGTCTTCATCCCCTTTCTTCGTCGCCTGAAAGACCGTGAGGAGTTTCTGCTCCTTCCTCGCCGTTCTCCACCGCGGGTGGAGGCGGAGGTCAGCCCCAGGTGAGCGTGGAAGCAAGGGAAGTTGGCGGCACGGGTGTGGGCGAGTCCGGGGAGGAAGGGCCAGCGGGCGAGCATGGAGGCAGGGGTGACGACCGGCGCAGACACACGAGCAAGGAGGCTAAGAAAGCAGACGGCGCTGGCGGTGAAGGCACGATACGCAAAGAGGAGAAATAATTCAGAAATTGGTAAGAAAAAAAATGAAACATCACATGAGAAGAAGCGAGGAACACCCTTTTATCACCACCTCCCTGCTGTCGCCGAGATCTCCAAGGATTTGCGCTAGCAAATAAGGTCGATTGTTTATCACAATCGATGATTGGTACATCAAATCAACCATTTTTCCAAATCAACAGGCAAGTTCCGATTGATGGAATACGAACCAGGCAAGAAACTTCAATCAGCTCCTATCTGGATCTCAATCTTGCGCCCTCGGTAGCCTGGCCACAATGGGGCTGCTCGGCGCCCTCAGCAGCCCGGCAGCTCGGCGTCACGCCTGTGCTAGCAATCTAGCGCTTGCAGCTCTTCCTCGCACCCTCGTTGGGGCCGCCGGAACTCACGACGCCCGAGGCCATAGGCCGCATGAGCTCACCGCGTCGGAGGCCATGGGGCCGCCAGAGCTCGGGCCCGAGGCCATTGGACCGTCGGAGCTCGCCGGAGGATGAGGTCAAGACCTATGTGCGCTGATGCTCAAGCCAGGAGAGAGGGAGAGAGAGAAAGAGTGGCAGCCACGTACTTAAAACCACTGCCACGTCACAATGAAAACCAGAGTGGTTGGGCTAAAGAAGGTAATATGTCCGGTTTTGATAGTTGAATGATGTATGTTATCTGGTTTTGTAGTTTAGAATTGAAAATCGGACTAACGTGATAGTTGAAGGTTGAAAAACATGTTTTTCTCTATAGGTAAACGACATGTGTGTATTGCAAATCAAATTGGGCCTGGAGAGCCTCGAGAGCCCAAAGTTGGCTCACCCCGCTCTCACCGTGCCCACTGGCCCACGCCCCCTCTCGCAACTCCCCCGTCTCCCCTTTCAACTCCCCGGCTCCCAACTCCGCCGCCGTCGTTGGCCAGACGAGCAGGCAAGCTTTGAGCAGCAGTGGTTGCCAACCGCATTTCCCGGCGCCATCAGATCCCAATCCCTATTTCCCAAATCATTCCCGTCTCTCGCTCGGTCTCTTCGTCCCCCGGCGGATGGGGAAGGAAGCGAGGCGGGGAGCGGTAGGCAGAGCACGCGACGGGCTGTGCAGTGGCCGCGCGGCGAGAGGTACTGCGCCCTCCGAGGCTGCTGCAGACGTGAGCAGGTATCGGGGTATTACCGCTGGGATCCGGGCATTCTTGTCACCACCAACATTTGTTTTTCTTGCCATATTTTTACCTGAACAAGTGAACATTGATTGAAAAAAAAATTGCTAATGAACTAAGCACCGCAGGCATCATTTCAGTAGGTACACTGTAACCAATTGCACTGTTTGGTTTAAATTTCTTGTGTTTGTGCAAAACCTGACTGATAAGGAGCTCCGCTTACGCAATGTGTGGAAGAGAGAAAAGCTGAATTTCTTTTGGGTACCGTCTACACATATAGAGTAGATATTCTGTTGCTTATTTCTACGGTGATTTCTAATGGAAGCAAAGGATGAGCTTGTGGCTCATAGATAGCTTCCGAGCTATATTCTACTCATATATAACAGCTTGCTTAGTGAGTGCTCATGACTTTAGAACGAACAAGCCATGTCAATTTGGAAAGTTGTGCTTCCATGTGATGCCTCAGTGAGACAGTATATCACTAGTTGAGCGAGTGATGCTATAGCAGGTAGCAGCATTTCTCTCGCACATGCTGCTAGCTTGAGGCTAAGTCCATCTGCAAGTCATGAGTGAAACAGACAAGTCCATGCCGGTTTCTCACTGTAGCAGGAATAAACTCCTCAATGTGGTGCCTATGCTTCTCCTCTTCTCATTGGGATTTGTCCTGGGCATGATCTATGACTCCAAGTTCCCAAACTTCTACCTCCCTTTCATTCCACCAATGCCGTCTCCTACGCTGTCGCAACCATCCCCGCTGCCGCCTGTGCCATCGCCACCTCCACCCCTGCAGCCTATGCCATCCCCACCATCGCCTCCTCCTACAGAATCGCCGCCCCCACCACCCCCACAAGTGGGGGCGATGCGCTTCTTCCTGCCAAATAGCGTCATGCACAACATGACGGACGAGGAGCTGTTCTGGTGGGCATCCATGGCGCCTAGGGTCCGCAACACGCCCTACCACCGTGTGCCAAAGGTTGCCTTCTTGTTCCTGACGAGAGGGAACCTGCCTTTGTGGCCTTTGTGGGAGACGTTCTTCACAGGGTACGATGGCATGTACTCCATCTACGTGCACACCGATCCCTCCTACACTGGTTCTCCGCCGAAGGAGTCGGTGTTCTATGGTCGTATGATCCCAAGCCAGGTACTAAAAAAATAGAGCGAATTTGAAAATTACCCATTTATGAGAAAGGGGGGGGGGGGGGGGAATATTTTTTTTTGTAGCCAAGAGGGGGGGGGGATTGGGCAACCTGAAAAAAAAATTCAAATAACATTCAGATAACTAAATTTATGCGCACCAAACTTAGGCTGTCGCTGCTTGTGATTGATCCTACTGAAACAACTTCATCATTCGATCTAGTACACCTTTGCTGCTAATCATCCTTGTCAAGTGATGCAGTTTTCAGCTTGCCGCTTATCTATGTTTAAAATGCAACTACATATTTGGTGAATGTCTGCATGCAGAAAACTAAGTGGGGGGACGTGTCCCTGGTGGAGGCAGAGCGCCGACTCCTGGCGAACGCGCTCTTGGACCTCACCAACGAGCGCTTCGCCCTCCTGTCCGAGTCGTGCATCCCGCTCTACAACTTCACCACCGTGCACACCCTGCTCACCGGCTCCAGCACCAGCTTCGTCGACAGTTTCGTGAACCACGACAGCCAGGTGCGGTACAACCCCTTCTTCGCTGATCACGCCAACATCAGCCTCGCGCAGTGGCGCAAGGGCTTCCAGTTTTTCGAGATGGATCGCGCCCTCGCGCTCGAGGTCATCTCCAACGACACCTACCTGCCGGCGTTCCGAGATTACTGTGCTGCCGTGCCGGGCTGCCTCATGGACGAGCACTACATCCCGACGCTGCTGAGCCTGGTTGGGTGGAAGCACAACGCCAATAGGACGCTCACGTTCGCGGACTGGCGGATGGGGGGAGTTCACCCACGGACGTACAGGAACAGCGACGTGACGGGGGCCCTGATCAGGGAGATCAGGGGAGGTGCCGGCAAGAACTGCACTTACAACGATGGAGCGAACGGCACCTGCTACTTGTTCGCGCGCAAGTTTGCACCGGATGCCCTTGAGCCGCTGCTCAGCCTAGCTCCAAAGGTTATGGGGTTTGGGTGAGAATGTCAAGATTGTAGTTGTACCATTTTTTTTTTCCTCGAGTGAACGGTGCCAGATAGTATGTATTTCTGTTGAGATCAGACTGCCATTGTTTTCCTTGGAAATGCAGTAGTGTCATGTATCAACAGAAAATCGATTGTATACCGACTGAAATGACAGATCTTAAGTTTTTCTGTGAGACTTTGTTCGGTACGAATGAGTTTATATAATATATATCCATGTCAGTACACAAGTTTGTAGGCCCTCACTTTGTTATGTTATGTGGACTTGGAAAGAGCTATTTTTGCTTTGTTTCCCCGTATTGAAAGAAGATGAAATAAGCTCAGTGACAAAATGGAGTGGAATTTAAGCACCAGAGCCGTCATTTCAAAATTTAAGTGGCTATATATTGTCTCCAGTTGCATCTTGCAGTTGAAATTCTTGTGTACATCGAGTAACGGCAATATACACATGGCTAGGAACAGATCTGTTACATATTTATGTTGCTACTACTCCCCGTGATTCACAAAGGAAGCAAAGGATGAGCCTATGTCTCATAGATTATCGCTTCTTGGCTATATCTTACTGATAATGAATGGCATGGTCCATACTCTCCAACTTTTGCACGAACAAGCCATGCCAATTTGCACAAGCTGAGCATGCATACGTGGTCGCCTCATTGGGCCAATGTGCGATTAGATCAAAGCTTTTCTCTATGTACGGCAACCACGGAAACTGGAAAGCACATCTAACAAAGAGAGCAGCCACGCTCTTCGAACAATTTACTCTCTTAGCGTCGAACAAAAAAACAGAGTTCGAACAGACAAATCTTTTTTCTCAGTTCGCACGCTCCAATATATAAATCGACACAAATCGAACCGTGGCCCTGGAGTAGTACATAGGAAGAGGCGAAGAGCTCGAGCCCCGTCCTTCCCAGTGCTAGATCACTCCTGGAATGCCAGGAACGGATAGACGGCCAAGATATGTTATGTATTCAGTCCCCACCAGAAGAAAAATACTATCTCTGTATCATATCAATCCACTTTGAAAATAATTATAGAGTGATTACACAATCCAAAGTTCAAACAAATAATTTCAATAAACTATTGTTTTTAGAAAAACAAAACAAAACTACGATGTACGCGCTACTTTTCACAGTCTGTAGCTAAAACAAACAAGGCAGGTTTGTTTCTCCTCATGCAATCCTTTCACACAGTGCTCTAAAAAGTAAAAATAATCCTATTGCACAGTAATATGTAACAAACAGACCTGAAGGTGTTTATGATTCTCCATTACCGGTAGTTCGTAACGGAAGCAAAGCATGAAACTACGACCCATCGATTGCTTTGGATGCTACTAACAGCTAGTGAAGTAAATCACAGAATAGTTGTAGCTTTTGCACGAACAAGCCATGCTATAATGTGCAGGGAAAGCAGAGCGGCCGGCGCGAAGAGGCAATAGACTAGCAGCAGTCATTGCTAATAAGGCTGCAAACACGTGTATAGCCAGCGCAGAGCATTTCTCTCTCACGCATTCTACCTGGCCATGAAGGACACCAAGAAGCCCGCGAAGGAGTCGTCCCGCTTAGGCGGGAGGCTCGCCGGCATGGCGTCCATGGACTCCATGCTTCTCGTCTCGTTGGGGTTCGTCCTTGACGTGACCTCCTCCAACGCCATGTTCATCAGGTTCTACCTCCTTGTGGGTAGCACATGCACCTTTGGCCTTATTTATAGAGGACTCCAGCAATGTTAATGCCATTTTCCTAGCTTCACGGGCAGACAGTATCTCTAGATATATATTCAAGCAAGAACCCTTATGGAGCATATCTTCGTACTTGTGTGCATCAGCCACCAATGTTTCAACCATTTCCTCAACATCTGAAACAAGAAATCAGATTCTCACATTCATGGAATGGTAACTTTTCGTAAATGCGCCTTATTGTCCGTATGGATAGCATCACCATTTACCTGATCAGAAATGCCAGCTTCAATTTTCTCTTCAGGGTAACATACTAATTTAAGGGCCGCAGCAATTTTCTGCAAATCCCAACCCTTAGGGCAAATACCAGATACATTCTGAAGATGTTCACCACCACGGAGGAAATACTTAGCAAACTTGTTCACACAGTAATCACATTCATACAACGTAGCTGCCATAATGATAATATCTTCATTAACCTGCATATATCACATATCATCACTAGCAGGAAAAAAACACACAAGAAACAGTTTTTGGTAAGAATCTATTACAAAAATAACTTTACTGACCCAGTGGGTTCAGAATAAAGTGCACAAATGCCTAACAATATGTGACAAAGAGTAAAGAGGAAAGCATTCAGTCGCAAATATGAAACGGGCGTGATGAGCTCACCATTTCTGGCTTGACCTCAAAGCCATATCTATTTAGGATTGATTGCATTCCTTTACTCATGTAGCAGCGGTCCTCCTTAGTCAGCCCACATTTTTGATCAGGTATTAAACTCTTCATAATATTCTTCAAGCCCCACATTATTTCCATCACAACATCATTATAAAGGCACTGTATTTTCTGAAACGTCCACGCACATCAATCTTAACGAAGATACTAGAGTGTTCTCACACATAAGCAAACAAGAGAAGTTCATACTCACCAGTTTTGTTTCAATGATATTTTTGTATTCAAGTTTTCCAACTGCAATTTTCTGGCCAGGGCGATGGTGCTTCACAATGAAATCACTAAACTGCTTACTGAGACTAGTTTCAACATTGATGGCAAGGGACTTGTCTTTAAATATTTTAAACTCTTGTAGAAAGGCAACCTGATAAATAAAGAAACAAACAAAGATTAATATGTTAATAACTGGGAAAAAGAAATGATACATATCGAGGTAGGTCTCAATCATGATAGTGATAGGGGAACGAAATATCAGTACATATAGCATTGCC
This sequence comes from Digitaria exilis, assembly GCA_015342445.1. NCBI lineage: Eukaryota > Viridiplantae > Streptophyta > Magnoliopsida > Poales > Poaceae > Digitaria > Digitaria exilis. The sequence goes on along the minus strand of JACEFO010001770.1, from coordinate 2,434,651 downwards.
TATAAGCCCTCGTAAATTAAATTATTGTAACGCAATTGAAAACAGGCCATGCACTAAGATAATGTAATGTGTTTTGAAAACAAAATATGGCATCCTTTGGTTTGGTATAACCAAGTATCCCAGGTAGCACCTACAAGCCAGAAATCGGTGTGTGGCAATATCAATCACAGCTTTCACCATATGTCAAATGTTCCTTAGAAATCTGTTTGCAGCCTTACTGATCCTTTTAGGAAAACAGTTTTCAGATGTCCCCTTGATGCATATATATGCATGATTGCATCATACAACATGCCCTTTAAATAATGTCATGGGGAAAAAAGAAAGTGTTTTAGACTTAAACTAATGACCAACATGCTCGTGTTCTTTCCAATCAATAAATGATTCAATATAAGTGGAAGGAGCAGTGATGCACATCATGCAAAGCCAAAATAAGGTCTACTAACAGTTTTCCCCCCTGTCTCCTCCATGAAGTGTATCCAGATGTCCTGCAGGAGTTGCCAGGAAAATTAGGTCAATGGTTGACAGACAAGAGAAAGGAAGTGCATCCTTGAGGTAAACGTACAATTAACAAAGTAAGTACCTCCAGGGCTCCAGTGCGAAAAAGTCTGGTACCATCAAACCTCAGCAGCGCAAAGCCAGAGGGCGTCTCAAACAGAACCAAGATGACTCCATAATGCCCTAACCAATGTGCTGGAAACAGAGAAGTCAAGCGAAATCAGGCAAGCAAGGATTATCATTATGTTAGCGGTGGATCGGAGGCTGGATGCCTTCGTTCCTGTCAGATCCGCCGCCGCAGCATGAGCCTGATAACTGCATCTCCGTGCTACCAGGAATCGGGAGTGCATGTACTTTTATTTCTTATCTTCCTTCGGGAGTGCATGTACTTTTGTTTTTTTTTTCTAGGGCTCGGGAATGCATGGATTGAGAGTATGGAGACTCACCTATACAATCGTATTGAGATCCTATGGGAGGAGGAGGAGTAAAGGATGGAGGAGGAGCCGAAGGACCAACGCCACCCTGCTTCTGTTCCTTGTTCTTCTTCTTTTTTGACCTCCCCATGGAGTAGAAGTGCAGATTGCGAAAGATGAAGAAGAGGGTTTACGGCCGCGTTGGAATTTACAAAAGGATATTGGATTATTTATAGGAGTGGAGTGGTTCGGCTCGGGAGTCGGGACTGCCGTTGCCGTGGCGTGGCGCCGCGGGCTCAGGCGAGCGGCGGCGCGGGCTGCCTGCAGGGAGGGGCGGTAGGGCGTGCGGCGGATCAGAAAAAAGAAAACCTGATCTAACTGAAAGGCTACTACCATTGTATTCCTTGAAACGCAATACTGTCATGTATCAACAGAAATATTACCATTGTATTCCTTGGAAATGCAATGGTGACATGTAGCAAAAGAAAATCGATTGTATTTTCTACACCGTCTGAAATAGCAGAGATATTAAGTTTTTCTGTGAGGCTTTGCTCCGTACGAATGAGTCTGTCCATGTCAGTACACAAGTTTTTAGGCCATCACTTTGTAATGTTACACGTGGACTTGGAAGTGTTCTATTTTTCATTTTGGATTTTTGTTCTTTTTCCCTGCTGAAATTTTTAAGTTACTATATTTTCGTTGAATCTCTTGTGGTGCATCATCGAGTCAAGGCAAACTACACACATTTTCGCAAAAAAAAAAAAGGGCAAACTACACACAAGGATAGGAACAGATGTGCGCTGTTACATGTTATGTTACTACTCCCCATGATTCACGGTGGAAGCAAAAGGATGTGCCTATGGCTCATAGATTATCTCGCTTCCTGGCTATATCTTACTGACAGTATTGAACGGGTCAATACTCCCCAACTTTTGCACGAACAAGCCATGCCAATTTGCACAAGTTGAGCATCCATACGTGGTTGCCTCGATGAACCAGCCAATGTGCGATTAGATCACTCTTAGCGGTAGCAGTATAACCATGGAACCTACAATTCTCTCTCGCGCATGCTGCTGAGTCTAACGCACACATGAAGGAGAAGGACACAAACAAGCCCACACGGGCGTCTCGCTCCGGCGGGAAACTCCTCTATGTCGTTCACATGCTTCTCTTCGTCTCCTTGGGGTTTGTCCTCGGCATGGCATCCATATCCAAATTCCCAAACTTCAACATCCCTTTCGTGCCATCATTGCCCTCTCCAAAGCAACCGTCGTCGTCGCCACCGCCGCCTACGCCGTTGGCGGCAGCACCACAGAAGCTCCAGATGGGGCTGATGAGCTTCCTGCCACCGAGTGGCGTCGTCGCACACAACATGACCGACGAGGAACTTTTCTGGAGGGCGTCCATGGAGCCCAAGCTCCGCCGTACGCCCTACCACCGCGTGCCAAAGATCGCCTTCTTGTTCCTGGTCCGAGGTGACCTGCCACTACGGCCGCTCTGGGAGAAGTTCTTCGTGGGGCACCAAGAGCTCTACTCCATTTACGTCCACGCCGACCCCTCCTACACCGGCTCGCCGCCGAAGGAATCCGTGTTCTACGGCCGCATGATCCCAAGCCAGGTAAAATAACAACAGCAAACAAAATGCACTACATCTTGTTCAATTCGTCGTCAATCTCTTCTTGCTGCAACTTCAATTCCGACGCAACCATGAATGAACACAGTTGATCGTTGGGTGTGCAGAAAACGAAATGGGGTGACGTGAGCCTGGTGGAAGCGGAGAGCCGGCTACTAGCGAACGCGCTCCTAGACCATGCCAACGAGCGCTTCGTGCTGGTATCCGAAGCATGCATCCCGGTGTACAACTTCACCACGGTCTACACCTTCCTCACAAACTCGACCACAAGCTTCGTCGACAGCTACGACACGGGCGACTGCCTGGCACGCTACGACAGGTTCTTCGCCGAGCACACCAACATCACCATCGATCACTGGCGCAAGGGGGCACAATGGTTCGAGATGGACCGCGCCATGGCCGTCGAGGTCGTCGCCGACGAGCCGTACATCCAGATGTTCCGCGACTTCTGCGTCGGCCGGTGGCGATGCCTCACCGACGAGCACTACCTCCCGACGCTGCTCAGCTTGCTGGGGTGGGGGGAGCGCAACGCCAATCGGACACTCACGTACGCAGACTGGAAGAGGCCGCAGGGGATGCACCCGCACACGCACGACAAGGATGAGGTGACGGAGGAGCTCGTGAGGAAGATCAGGGAGGATGGAGGGAACCGATGCTTCTACAATGGCGAACGGAACGGGATCTGTAACCTGTTTGCACGAAAGTTCGCGCCGGACACGATTGAGACCCTGCTCCGGTTGGCTCCCAAAGTCATGGGCTTTGGTTGACCTCATCGTCGTAGATTGCGTGGAGTCAACGTTTTGTAGTGGACTTGTGATACTTTTTTTGTTTTTTGTTTTTTCTGAAAAGCTGGACTTATGCTAGGCTGCTAGCTACTGGACCCGCTAGTTAGCGATCATGTGGACTCGTGAACATGTTTGACTCAAAATGAAAAGAATATGCAATACAGAAACATATATGTGAGAACATGCATCGCGGTTATGCATCATCGTTTACGGTGCCTACACTACACTTGTGTCAATCCTAAGTTTCCTTTTTAATTCCTGACGTGTCCCTCGATCAGACTTCAAGCCACTTCAGCATGACAAGAATTGAGGGATGAATGAATACCAGGGAGGCTGGGAGAGATGGACGGCCAAGGTCAAGATATGTTATGTATTCAGTCCCCACCAGAAATTACTATCTCTGCATCAATTTACTCAATCCACTCCTTGAAAATAATTTAAGGGCATGCTTATTTAGGCTTACAACTCTTAGATTATACAGTAGTTTAAGAATCTAGCCCCATATGGTAACAAGTTCTACCTTTTTTTTATTGAAAAACTATAATATTTTTAAGACGAAAACAAAACTACATTGTACACGCTACTTTTCACAATCTGCAGCTTAAACACACAAGTCAGCTTTCTTTCTCCTCATGCAATCCTTATGCACAGTAATATGCAAGAAAAAGATCTGAAGGTGTTTACAATTCTCCAGTATTACCACTAGTTGGTAACAGAAGCAAAGCATGAAACTACGACCCACCGATTGCTTTGGATGCTACTAACAGCTAGTCAATAAATCACGGAATAGTGGTAGCTTTTGCACGAACAAGCCATGCTAATGTGCAGGGAAAGCAAAGCGCCCGGCGCCCCGGCGCCAAGACGCAGTAGACTAGCAGTCATGCCGCCATTGTATAAGGCTGCAAGTGTATAGCCAGCGCAGAGCATTTCTCCCTCACGCATTCTACCTGGCCTCTGGCCATGAAGGACACCAAGAAGCCCGGGCGGGCGTCGTCCCGCTTAGGCGGGCGTCTCGCCGGCGTGGCCTCCATGCTTCTCCTCGTCTCGTTGGGCTTCGTCCTCGGCGTGACCTCTTCCAACGCCATGTTCATCAGGTTCTACCTCCCTTTCATGTCGCCGCTACACTCTGCTGATGCGGCGTCACCGTCAGCGTCTTCGTCTTCGTCTTCGCCTCCGCCGCAGCCGCCGCCGCCGTCTCCTCCACCGCCGTCGCAAGACCAGCAGCAAACGAGCTTCCTGGCGCCGAGCGGCGGCGTCATGCACAACATGACAGACGAGGAGCTCTACTGGCGAGCGTCCATGGCGCCCATGGTTCGACGCGCACCCGACAGCCGCGTTCCCAAGGTCGCCTTCTTGTTCCTCGTCAGGGGTGAGCTCCCGCTACGACCCCTCTGGGAGAAGTTCTTCGCTGGACACGACGGGCTCTACTCCATTTACGTCCACGCCCACCCCTCCTACTCCGGCTCGCCGCCGGCAGACTCCGTGTTCTACGGCCGCTACATTCCCAGCCAGGTAACCAAAAAATTCAGATCACTCTGAAACGAAACGAAATGTTCTGAAGAATATCGCCACTGTTACAGTTAACAAATAAAGCTTGGAAATTTACACTCGATTTGGGCGATTTTCATTCGCAGAGGACGAAATGGGGAGACGCGAGCCTGGTGGAAGCCGAGCGACGGCTGCTGGCGAACGCGCTGCTCGACCTCGGCAACGAGCGGTTCGCGCTCTTCTCAGAGGCGTGCATCCCAGTGTTCAACTTCCCGACCGTCTACGCTTTCCTGACCGGCTCCAACAGCAGCTTCGTCGACTGCTACGAGAACGGCGGCAGCCGGTCACGCTACCGCCCATTCTTCGCCACACGCAACATCACTCTGGCACGGTGGCGAAAGGGCTCCCAGTGGTTCGAGATGGACCGTGCCCTAGCGCTGGAGTCCGTCGCCGACGGCTTCTGCTTCCCGGCGTTCCGTGACTTCTGCGTGGGGCGTAGCGAGTGCCTCATCGACGAGCACTACCTGCCGACGCTGGTGAGCTTGCTGGGTTGGGGAAGACGCAACGCCAACCGGACGCTCACGTACGCCGACTGGAAGCGGGCGGTGAACCGGCACCCGCACACGCATGGTGGGGAGGAGGTGAATGAGAAGTTGATCAGGGAGATTAGGGAGGATGGAGGACGGAGGTGCTACTATAATGGCGCGTGGAATGGGATATGTAACCTGTTCGCGCGCAAGTTCTCGCCGGATGCTCTTGAGCCGTTGCTACGGTTGGCGCCTAAGGTTATGGGGTTTGGGTGAGGCGATGATGAATTGATGGTCGGAGCAGGGGATTGTGTGTGTACCATAGTATTCTTTTTGCGTCGTGTAGCTGATCGATCGATATATCCTGCGGTTTTGAGTTGGAATCGCAGGCATGGAGTCCAATATCAAGAGGAGAATAAAACTCTGATGAATCTTCTTTTTTGGCGAACCATAAATCCATAATAGCATGGACAATTCGTTTGTCAACTACTCCACTTATTGTGCTCTGGTTGGGTTTCGTTTCGCGGCGCGCGGTATGGCGTGGGCATGCGCATGCGGTCTAGTTCGGCCTGTAGAAAGCCCAAACGGCCCAAACTAGCCCATCTCGTCCTAACCCTACTCCCCAGCCCGGCCTCTCACCTTCCCGATATCCCTGGCGCGCCGCCGCTTCCCGTCGAGCGATCCTCCTCCCTCTCTCCGTCTCCCCACCGTTCCACGCTCCGTCGCTCCCACCTGCAATCGCTGCTGCCATGGTGGCGTGCTCGCCCTAGGGCCTCAGGGAACCCAGGTTGCGCGGAGGCGCCAGGCAGCGGCAAGGGGAAGATGAGCCCGGCGGCGCTGCCGTGGTGGCAATTGTCGCATGGATTTCGAGAAGTGGCGGGGCTCGTGGCCGGGCTGGTGCTAGGCTATTTCTGGCCGCGGCCCTCCTCCGGCGAAGCGGCAGGCCCCTCCAGCATCCTCGACCTCGAGCTCTTACGGCGCCAAGGGGTGGTCGCGGCGGCCGGCGCCGGCGGCGCGACGTTCTGCAGCAACAGCAGCACGAGGCGATTCTCGAGCTCGAGGAGCTGCGGCGCGCGTCCGCGGATATGCTGGGCAAGGGCGGGTGCGGCACGGCGGACAAGACCATGCTCCACGACGGCGCCGTCGTGGGCTCGTGGGCGACTGGCCGTGACGCGGCGGCGTCCGAGAAGGACTTCGCATACAATGACCCACGGTGCTGGGAAGTCTCGGTCACACCAGCATCCTGCGACTCACGCGTATTACGGTGTACCCCGAAGAATAAGAATAGTACCATACCGCTTACACACATCTAACATGTCTTGCTTAAAAGCCAACGCACCGAGACAGTATCAGTCCCCGGCAAGGTGGCTTGAAAAAAAAAAAATTGAATGTGCGTATACGCACCGCACATATGCATGCCCAAAAAAAATGAAAAAAAGATGCCCAATGCACATAAGCATGCTACAAGGCTGCTTAACTAAAAAAAAGATGCCCAATGTGGCACATAAGCATGCTAGGGACAAGGCTGCTTAAAAAAATGGCATGGCAAAAAAGAAAAAATGTTGCGTACGGTGCTATCCATTAGCACCGCAATCTCTTTTTTTATATTGAAAATAAATTCTGTTTTTATAATTGAGTATTCCCTCCGTCCCCCAATCAAGTGTGGCTCGGGAATAATTTTTTCCTCTTTTGCGCAAAGAGAAAAAGAATCTGTTTTCCCTCGTGAGCTACACTTAATGGAAGTAGATTCCGTATGAGCAACGATCCATCTCCCTGTCTAACTTTCCACTTTCCATTTTCAGAAAGTTTTGATTTTCATAATTTTTTATTTTAGAATAGCATAACTTATGCATAAACTTTTTATAGGTGTTCTTTATGGGATAATTTATTAGCACACGCATTTTTAACATACATAACTTATGCATATAATTACTTCTACAAACAATTCTCTATGGATGACTTACAATTGTATTTTTGGAAAGTTATAAATTATATATATATAACTTGCACATATAGTTATTCATGACTACTTATATTATATTTTTAAATAGAAATCTTTAGGTCATAACTTATATATGTATAACTTTTATCACAACTTCTGTGGAAATTTTTATCACAACCGGATGCGCTTGAGCCGTTGCTACGGTTGGCGCCTAAGGTTATGGGGTTTGGGTGAGACGTATGATGATCGGAGCAGGGGATTGTGTGTGTACCATAGTACTTTTTGCGTCGTGCAGCTGATCAATTGATATATCCTGCGGTTTGATCTGGAATTGCACGCATAGAGTCCCACCATCGAGGGGAAAATAAAACTCTGAATCTTTTTTTGTTTGGGCGAAGCATCAACCATGGCAGAATGAACACCTCGTTTGTCAACCGATTGTGCTGGTTGGGTTTCGCGGGCGGCATGGCGTGGGCATGCCGTTGTGGTTATTTTACGCGGCCTGGTGTTGCAGGAGGAAGCTCAAACCGGAACGGCAGCAGGCAGAGCCCGTAGCTCCTGTGCGTCGCAGCCGTGACCGGCGGGGAGTTGCGTGCGTGCCTTAGTGTAAATGCATGTTGAGGAAACACATCAGTGTAAATGACAAAACTGTTGAATCGTGTGACAAAGAGAATCGTTAATCAATGTCCAGTGTCTCTGATTTGAGCCCACACTCTTCTCCACTAACTGGCCGAACAGGCCGATACGGCCCAACTTTCCTCCTTCCCCACAGGCCCACCTAATAGCCCACACGCCCATCAAGCTCTCCCCACTAGCCCCAACCGGTCCAACATTGGCCCAGTACCTCAATCTCTCTGCCCCCTAGACCTCTCTCTCGGTCCCTCCTGTGTGTCCCAGGCGACGGCGCGGCGCCTCGCCGGCTAGGGTTGGCAACTTGGCGGCTGGACGACGGCGGCGGGAGGCGGTCCGGTGAGTGGAAGCGTGTATCTGCTTGCGGGTAACTCAGCTCGCCGGCGCTCGAAGCAACGTGGCAACGGCTTGCGCCCCAAGCGCAGACGCGTGGCCGCCGGCCCGGCCCCAAGGCATGCTATGCTGTTGTGGCAGGACTCCGCAGGAGTTCGATGCATCCAACAATTCGATGTCAAGGAGGATTCCGGCCGGCGAAGCGGAAGGAGGCTCCATCAGGGGGAGAAGATTGTGTACTCCTTGAGCCCTTACGGCGCCAACGGGGTGATCGCGGCGGCCGGTGCTAGCGGCGCGTCGTTCTAAAGGAACAGATGCACGAGGCGATTCTCGAGCTCGAGGAGCTGCGGCGCACGTCTGCGGATATGCTGGGCAAGGGCGGGGGCGGCACGACGGAGAGGTCCAAGCTCGACGACGGCGCCACCATGGCCGTGACGCGGCGGCGTGACGCCACGGCGCCAGCGGCGGCGTCCGAGAAGGACTTCGCGTACAGGATGCTGGGAAGTTTCCGTCACACCAGCATCCTGCGTCGACTCGCGCCCTATTACGGTCCAACCTGAAGAATAGTACCGTACCGCTTACACGTATCTAACATGTCCTGTTTAAAAGCCAACGCGCCCGAGACAGTATCAGTCCCCGGCAAGATGGCTTGAAAAAAAAAATTGAATGTGCGTATACGCACCGCACATATGCATGCCCAAAAAAGAAAAGAAAAAAAGATGCCCAATGGCAAGCATGCTAGGGACAAGGCTGCTTAACCAAAAAAAAAAGATGCCCAATGGCACATAAGCATGCTAGGGACAAGGCTGCTTAAAAGAAAAGATGGCATGGCAAAAAAGAAAAAAATGTTGCGTACGGTGCTATCCATTAGCACCAAAAGTTCTTTTTTATATATTGTAAATTCTATTTTTCATATAATTGAGTAGATTATTTGCTATCCAGAACCGCAAGCTTTCTAATATTGAAATAAATTCTGATTTATTATATAATTGAGTAGACTCTGTATGAACTTACCAAATTCTGCTGATATGGGTGGGTGGGCACGTGCCCAAGGGCTTCTGGATATCCATCATCGAAGATCCATCTCCTCTCTAAAAAAATAATATACGTAGTATACCTCTTCTAAAAAAATACACGCATGATGAGGGATGGCGACTCCCCCCCTCCTCTCGGGCGACTCCCCGGCGATCCCTGATGGAGTTGGCCGGTGATCTCCTGCTGGGCAATCCATGGCGGCTCTTTCCAATCGGAACTTCCAGCATGGTCTGGACTTTCAGCGCGTCGCCTTTGATCGGTTCGGTCCCTTGGCTCATGTCTCTTCTCCTCATCCTGCTGGCGATTTTTTCTTGGTGGTTTCGTTCTCCGGATCGGCCATTCGTTTGGATAATGAATCTGTAGCCCTGATTCTTCAATCGGTCTTGGGAGGTTGTGCCTCGGATTTTAGAGTCTGTCACCAATCTTATTGGATCTTCCGGTTTTCTGTCCCATCCAAACTAATTGGCTTTATGGTTCGTCGTTTAGACAAGTTTGTGTGCAAAGAATTTGCCTTGTTCTTCTCCTTGTGGAGAGATGTGGGCCCAGATTACATTAAAGAAAAAAGGAAATGGGATCAGGAGTAGGAAGATGAATGGACATATGTTGGTAATTCGTCTAAAAAAACTTATGCCCAAGTTGCTGCACAGCCTTCGTGATCTCGTGGCAGCAATCATTCCTCGGTGTTCAAGCGATTGTCTTACCCGAGTTCCTACTTCCAGAATAATTTTTCGGGGGATGCTTCTAGATCTTCGGTTTTTGATAGAATTTCAAAACCTTCTATCCGTTCAAAGGTTCCATTTTCTCCGCCGTGTTCTAAGCCCCACCAGCCCCGTCCAAAATTTGAATGGCGGGTTTCCAGGAGATCTATTGATTTGAATTCGAAGCTGGTGGGCCGTTTCTGCTCTAGGTGCCTTGCAGAGGGTCATGTTGCCCGTTTTTGCTCCCAAGATATACGGTGCAATGCCTGTTTCAATTATGGACATTTGGCCCGCAATTGTCGGGTGGCTCGGGTGCAAAAATACCGACCCATCTCCAATCGAGCCCTTTTTACCTCTCATTCAGGTATAAATGCTGGGCAACCACCCCCCTCGGAGTCCCTTCCTTGCGATGCTTCACATTCCCCGAGGCATCCTCCTGAGCCTTCCATTCAACCGTCTCCTCCTCCCTCGTAGCCTCCGCCGCCGCCGCCCACCGCCCCGCCATCGCAGATGGCAAACTTCGCCTTTGATCCTCTTCCTCATGTGCCTAGAGGATTTGAAGTTGTGCCAAGAAACCCTGCCTCTCCTCCATCTCGCATGTATGCGTACATTGGGGGAATCTTGGATGCTTACAATGAAGATCTTGCTATTGCCTTCCTCCTGCCGGCGGTGGCCAAGGAAGACTTCAGGGAGCTCTCTGAAGCGCTCAAGAGCTTTTTCTTTCAGAACATGGGTGTCTGTCTCACTGAGGTACAACCTTCATTGAGGTACAACCTTCACCGATTGGAGATGCATTTGTTCGGTTTAGTAGTCCAGTTGAGCGGGAGCGTTTCTTGGATCAGATTATCCAGTTTGGGCATGGTTATACTTTGCGATTCATCAAACATGATGAGGGAGTTCATGTTCGGGCTCATGACCTAGATAGAGAAGTTTGGTTGATGCTCATGCTATTTCCCAATTATGCCAGAAATAATAATGCTATTGCTAAGGCAGTTGCGGGTTTTGGTTTGTTGCGGTACTGGTATGACTCTACCAATAATGCCCGGGTAGTTTGCAAGGTGCATCTTCATGATGAGGCTACCATCCCGGATGATGTGGTTGTTGCTACTGGCATTCACCCTAGGGTCAAAACTTGGACTTGTCTAGTGGTTGTGCTTAAAAGGAAAGGGGTGGAAGTTCTTGGTGATGAAGATGGTTTCCCGCCGCCAAATGGTGAACTGGCTCATCCATTCCCACCTCCAGTGCCAAGATGGATGGGAATGGATGGTCCCAATCCAGTACATGCCCCAGTCTCTGAGCGGCATGAAGATTCTGGTAGTGTCCATGGTCCTGAGGGAATTGAACAGTCAGCTGTTGCCTATGATCCTCTACCTGCTCAAGATTTGGAAAACCCTGCTCAAGATGATAGCTCTGCTAGTCAGGACTCTGTGGTTCCCATGGTTGATTCAGTTGAAGTAGCTCCTATTGCCCTGGTTCCTGTCAATGATGCCCCTCAAATCCCTCCTGGGTTTGAAAGCAAAGTGGTGATGCAGGTGATCAATCTCCTCCTGAGCTCTCCTATTATTTTGCCACCACTTTTCACTGTCTCCTTTAGGCACATTGACAAACTGTTGGTGTCTCTCCATACTTTGGTTCCTCAATATATCAATGATGATGACATTCTGCTATATCTTGCCTCCATTGAGCAGGCTGAGAGGAGCCTAGGCTTCATAGGGCCTCTTCTTCCAGTCCAACCTTTGGTGCCGTATGACATGAGTGATGATGAGGAGGTGATGGAGATCTCGGCTATGCCTTCTTCGATCACCCCACGTAAGAGGCGTCACCATAAGATGAAGGAGCCCCTTGATGCTTCTTTCTTGAGGAGGAGTAAGAGGCTAAGCAAGGATCATGGCTTCCGCACTGATGAGCAAGCAGCTGAAGCCTCCAACAACCCTTCCATCTATGAAGCCCATGCTGTTTCGTCTGCAATCGTTGCCCCCACCTCTCCATTGATGCTATTCAGGGCATGGCGACAGGGTACCTGAGGATGCCTCCTGAGGCTGTGTCTGCTGCAGCACTCTTAGAGTTGGATGCTGATGATGCTTAAGATGTGTAATAGGGAGATAATAAGTCTGTTAGTTCTTGGGCTCTGTGGAAGATACAATCTTTTGTTTAGTGTATTCTGGTTGATGGATATTTTGTTGGATTCTGTGTGCTGCTACTATCCATGTATGGGATCAATGGCATCTACTAAGACTTACAATGTCATGGAGTGGGGTTATTCTGGTGTTTTAATGCATGCTCTGTCATTTGTGCTCTGCACATATGCTTTGATCTGCTTTCTGTTGTTTAATAATGAATAGAACTAGAGCCATAAATGTTTTGGTCTGGAATGTGAGAGGGATAAATTCGCAAGCAAAATAGGATGCTCTTCGCAGTAAAATCTTGGAATCTGCTGCATCCATTGTTTGTTTGCAGGAAACAAAACGGGAACATTTTGACTCCAGTTACCTCAGGAATTTCTGTCCTCGGCATCTAAATAAATTTGAATTTTTTCCATCAGCTGGAGCATCTGGGGGACTTATTGTCATATGGAATGATAATTGGTTTAATGGGACCCTTATTTGTGCTAATTCTTATTCAATTACTATGAAGTTCCAATGTGGTCTGTCTGGAAAATTTTTTCAGCTCACAAATATATATGGTCCTTGTCATGCTGACGAAAAAGGGGCTTTTGTCAACTGGTTATATAATTTTGATACATCGGATTTTGAAGATTGGATTATTGCTGGTGCCTTCAATCTGATAAAATCTCCTGATGATCGTAATCGTGTGGGGACTAATGTTAATGACATGTTCTTATTCAATGATTTAATTGCTCATCTAGATCTGGCAGAAATTAATTTCTAGGGCAGAAGATTTTCATGGAGTAATATGCAGGACCCCCCTTTGTTGGAAAAGTTGGATTGGGTTTTCACATCCTCTTCTTGGGCTTTGTCATATCCTGACACGCTTGTTCAGGTTTTGAGTCACATTGTTTCTGACCACACACCATTTCAAATAAAAATTGGGACTCATGTTCCCAAGGCCAATTTGTTTCGCTTTGAAAATTATTGGATGGATTTCAATGATTTCCTTTCAGTAGTGGAGTTACATTGGACTACTACTCCATACTTTGTCAATGCTGCGCAGACACTTAATGCTAAATTCAAGCAAGTTAGAGCTGGACTTAAGAGCTGGAGTAGGAAGCTTTCTAATTTAAGCAAGTTGATCAATAATTCTAATTTTGTCTTGGCCTTACTGGATGGTCTTGAAGAACAGAGACCTTTAAGTACCATTGAAAGGGCCTTCCAAATTGGGGTGAAAGCTCATATTGCAAAGCTACTGGAAGCCAAAAGATTATATTGGAAGCAGCGAAACACTGCTAGGTGGGTTTGTTTTGGAGATGAAAATACTAGTCTATTTCAGACTATGGCCACCTATTGTTATAGAAAAAAGTACATTGCTGCCCTTAAGTTGGATTCTGGGGATATTATTACTGATCATGACCAAAAGGCCACTGCTCTATGGCTAGCTTACAAGGAAAGATTGGGCATCTCAGAGTTTTCCACCGTGGCCTATGATCTCTCTATTCTTTTGGTAGAATTTAACTTGCCTGTTCTGGATGAACCGTTTTCACTGGAGGAGATCTTATCTGTCCTCAAGGATATGCCTCCTAATCATGCACCTAGGCCGGATGGTTTCAATGGGGCTTTCTTTAAAAAGTGTTGGCACATTATTAAGGATGATATCATCAGGTTTTGTACTGACTTTGCTAATGGAGCTATAAACCTTGAAAGTATCAATGGCTCATTTATTACACTTGTGCCAAAGAAGGACTCTCCTGAATGTATAAATGATTTCAGACCTATCTCTTTGTTAAATTACTCTTTGAAGTTTTTAACAAAGTTATTGGCTAATAGGCTGCAGAAAGTTATTCTAGATGTGGTGCATGCAAATCAGTATGGTTTTATTAAAGGGAGAACCATACAAGATTGTCTAGCCTGGGCATTTCAGTTTTTGCACATCTGTCAAAAGTCAAAAAGAGAAATAGTGCTTGTCAAATTGGATTTTGAAAAGGCTTTTGATAAGCTAGAGCATGAGGTCATTTTACAGGTCATGAAGCATAAAGGGTTCTCTGATAAATGGATTAATTGGATCAAGGCTATTCTATCTTCTGGCTCTTCATCGGTTTTACTTAATGGTGTGCCTGGTAAGCCATTTAAATGCATGAGAGGTGTTAGACAAGGAGATCCCCTCTCTCCCTTGTTATTTGTCCTAGGGGCTGATCTTCTACAGTCAGTGATGAATGCTGAGTGTGCTGCTGGAAATTTGGCACACCCTTTGGGTCCCAACTTTGGGGGGGATTATCCAATAGTGCAGTACGCTGATGACACCCTTTTGGTCCTTCCAGCAGATGAATCTCAATTAGTCCATCTGAAGTCTTTGTTGCAAACTTTTGCTGAAACTACTGGGCTCAAAGTTAATTTTGGCAAATCATTCTTGATTCCAATTAATGTTGAAGAAAATAAGTGGGATGGTTTGACTGTAACTCTTGGTTGTCAACTAGGCTCAATGCCTTTCACCTATTTGGGTCTTCCATTAGGTACCACCAGGCCTACAGTCCAAGATTTTTTGCCAATTTTGACCAGAATGGATAAACACCTTATGGGCATATCCAGACACCTGACTTATGGTGGGAGGCTAATTCTAGTGAATTTAGTCTATTCAGCCATTCCTACGTTCTATCTATGTTGTTTGAAGGTCCCTATTCAGATCATAAATCAGATTGATTCAAGGAGAAAGCATGTGCTTTGGCATGGTGGCGATTTGACTAAAAAAGGGGGTTACTTAGTGGCTTGGAATCATGCTCTGAGAAGCAAGGATGATGGAGGTCTGGGGATTATTAATCTGAGAGTTCAGAATACTGCCTCGTTATTAAAATTTTTGCATAAGTTTTATAACAAAGCTGATCTTCCATGGGTTCATTTAACCTGGAATTGTCTGTACAAAAATGGTACTCCTCCACATGAAAGAACGAGTGTTGGTTCATTTTGGTGGCGTGATGTTATGTCCGTGGTTGAGAATTTCTTCATGATTGCATCTTGTGAGACTCACACTGGTGATTCAGTTGCTTTTTGGAATGATCTCTGGGACCTGGGGATTCCTAAGTGGAAATATCCGCAACTGCATTCTTTTGTAAGGAAGACTAATATGTCAGTCCATCAATTTAGGACTTGGACAGATGAGAGAAGGTTTTGGCTTCCTTTGTCTCAGCAGGCCCTTGTACAACTACAAGAGGTTAATGAGGAATTGCAGATGTCAAATATTA
This sequence comes from Digitaria exilis, assembly GCA_015342445.1. NCBI lineage: Eukaryota > Viridiplantae > Streptophyta > Magnoliopsida > Poales > Poaceae > Digitaria > Digitaria exilis. The sequence continues at coordinate 2,419,322 of JACEFO010001770.1, read as the reverse complement.
ACCCTATGGAAAATGATGTTTGGACTTATATTTGGGGCTCTCGGGTTTTCTCTACCAAAAAGGCTTATCTTAGTCTTTATGGTTCCTTCCCTGCTTCTCCTCTGTTCAAGTGGTTATGGCAATCCAGAGTTCAAAATAAGCATAAGTTCTTTTTCTGGCTTCTTCTCAAAGACCGATTAAACACCCGAAGTATGCTTCACAGGCGCAATATGCATCTGGACACTTATGTTTGTGTTTGCTGCGTGGATCACATTGAAGAGGATATTATCCATCTCTTCTTTGGGTGTCCTTTCAGTCAAGCTTGCTGGATTTACTTGGGTATTGAATGGGATACTACGATTAATCATCAACTTATGTTCCTGCGAGCTAGGGAGAAATTTGGCTCTATCATTTTCAGGGAGATCATCATTCTTGCCATGTGGGCTTTGTGGGTGCACAGGAACAGCATTGTCTTTGATGGGGCTTCCCTCTCCTTTAATGTCTGGAGGAAAATCTTTCTGGAGGAGATGAAATTGGTTACCCTGAGGGTTAAACCAATCTTGAAAGATAAAATCAATATTTGGCTGAGTAGTCTCTCTTAGTCTATAATTTATTCTTGGGCCTGTGGCCTTGTAACTTGTACATATCAGCTTTTCTATATATATATATAAAAAATAGGTAGGGGACTCCCCCGCTGATTCCCTCAAAAAAAAAGAATTCTAAAAAGCAAATAAGTTATTATTAAAGTTAGTAGAACATTGACAATACAATCGGTATCGCATCCCAACATCGTGATGACCCACTCCACTGGTAGGTTTGAGTGCAGACGCAGCGACTAAGGGCGGACTTCTTCGATGATGAACTGCTTTCTATAAACGCAGGAAAGGGTAAGTACAAAGTACTCAGCAAGTCTAACCCCCGCTCTACGGAGGGGGATATAAATTCGTGGATAATAGAGTACAAGGAAATTGATGGAGTTTACTATGCGAAAAAGCATGTTTTTACGCACGCAAGGTTTATTTTGTTTTTAGGAAAATAATTTTATAACCATATTTATGAGTATTTGAAAACCAAGTCCAACTTTTAATGCTACTGAACACTCCGGCTGCACTAACCCACGACACTCTTGTCGGATATTCCCAAAATCAGACCCAAGTCCAAGTTTCTCAATGACTATCTGTACAGCTATTCGAATGGTTTTTATACTATGCACAGGTTGCACTTTACCCACACTTCATGTTTCACTTTGATGCTAATGCGTTACTAGTGTGCTTTACACATTTCCGAGATGTGTTGGCTAGCTAACATGACATAGCTATTACATTAGTTGGACCCGACATATGCTACACGACGAGCGGTAGGTCTGTCCTCATTACCCTCGCCTGGGTTAGCTATCCCAACTCGATCGGTGCACTCGCATGTGCACACGGACGGTAGCATCACCCCGAGAACAACTAACTTAATAAGCTAAGGCCGGTGCCCATTTAGCATGTATGGTTGAACTGTAATACTCAGACAAGAAGTGTGGCGATTACCGGTCTTAATTAACACAAGGCGGATGACTGCATATCTCAACCATACAGGTTCCATCTACATTCCTGGTCCGCCCCGTCTAAGTAATCACCGCCATCATCATCACCATGTTTCATTATCCCTTTTATACTCACACCATTTTTTCCATCAATGGCCAGCGAATAAAACAAAATCATGCAAATCATGGGACTCGTGCTTGTAAGCAAATGGTATGAGTGTGAGGACAATGAAGTCACTATGATATGCATTAATGATGTTAGATGCCTACATTTTCAATGTAGCAAGACACATGCATCTCTTTAATTGCGATGAAACAAATTTGGTCAATTATATATAGAAAATATATTAAAAACTATGATACAACATAAATACTATTAGATAAATATTTAGATCTATTTTTTTATATAAAAATATTTGAAGATTTAAATATTGCATGTATTTTGTATAATTACCAGGGTTCACAAAACCGAACCGGAGGGCCGAACCGCCGGCCGGCGGTAGCGGCTAACCGGTCCGGTTCCCGCGGGAACCGGTCAAAACCGGACAAATTCAAATTTTGAATTCAAATGTATATGAAATCTTAGTTCAATCGGTTTGAACCGGTAAGCCGCCCGGTTTGACCGGTAAGCCGAGCGGTTTGAACGGTAAGCCGGCTCAATACATAATTTGTCATGTTTTCAAATTTAACTAAAAATTTAAAAAAAATAAAAGAAAAATTTCTAAACATATTTCAAGGTGCGTAGAATTTAATGGTGTCAAATTTTTCAAATATTAGTGTATTTAGTATTTTTTGTGTGCATTAGAAGTTCAATGAGCCGAATTTTTTCTTTTCCTTTTTTTTGTTGAACTTCTAATGCCTGCAAAAAATATCAAATGAGCAAATATTTGAAAATTTTTTACACCAATAGATTACATATACCTTGAAGTATTTTTAGAATTTTTTTTTTGATATTTTTCCATTTTAAATTTTAATTTTAATATTTTAAATTTAACCGGTTTGAAACCGCCCCAAACCGCTATCGGTCCGGAGCGGTTTGACCGGTTCCCGCGGGAACCGGCCGGTTTTGAACGGGATTGCGAACCCTGTAATTACAATTAAACTCGTGGCGCAGATAGTTAAATCGACATTTTTTAGGACAAAGGGAGTTTGTCTTTTGCCTTGTAGCAACACACATACATTTTTGTTAGTGATAACAAAATTTAGTACTTCCTTCCTCCCAAATTATAAGTCGTTTGACTTTTTTACCCAACTTTGACTACTCATATTATTCAATTTTTTTTATAAAATATCGTATTTTTGTTATGGCTAGCTTTACTAATAAAAGAATTTCAAAAATGACTTAAATTTGACTATATTTGCATAATTCTTTTAAATAAGACAAGTGGTCAAAGTTGGGGTAAAAAAGTCAACGACCTACAATTTAGGACAATTTGGGACGGAGACAGTATATGTATAGTTGTCCTATGTATTTTACCGTTACTATCACGGTGCCCTCTTGCATGCATGTGGGGACATTGGTACATATAGACTCGATCAGAACATTAGTGAGTCAAACGATAAACACAAACTGCTCTCTTGCATTTGCTTACTCGTATTTTTGTTAATCCGCTTGATGCTTGGTTGTTATCCATTCACTCTTGTCCGTCGTGCTCATACAAATTGGATCGCATTGCTAACTAGTACAGGTAATAGCGACTATAGCGACTAGCGAAGGCGAGAAGAAGCAAGCCAGCATCCAGCAAACGCAACAGAGTAGGGATGGCAATGGGTTGGGTTTGGAGCAGATATCCGTAGATTTTGGGTTTGGTTTCTATTTTGTGCCCACGGATTTACGGGTTCGGATATCCGAAATATTTTGGGTTTGGGGCGGATTCTGAATTTCACCCGTGGAGCTCCATTGGAGCTCCGAAATACTGATATTTGCTTCTGTTTTTACTTGTGTTTTGTGAATTTACAATGAGATCAACATTTCATTGATTAGCTATTCTATCTATTTTTTATTCACAAGGATGAGGATGATTCCACGATAATCGATGAATGATGAACTCATCAAGTCAAGAATCAAGATGAATTACACAAGTTGTCTACCTAGATTTGATTTAAAAAAATATCAAGTAGTCATGTGTCGTGTCTAAGGCCATGTTCAGATTTCCAACTTTTCACTATTCATTTCAACTTTTCACTATTCATTCCAACTTTTCACTATTCCTCCCTCACAAAACACGTTTCCCAACGAATGCTACAGTGTTTTTCTTATGCTACAGTGTTTTTTCCTACAATCTAAACACACCCTAAGTATGAATGTTATGAAATCTGGATACTCTCCTTGATGTATTGTTGTATGCTGAATTACTATTTTGTAGTTGTTGCCCTTTCCGAATGCTGATTTTATTATGATATTCTTATGTGTATGGTTAATCCGTGGGTTTTGGTTAATCCGTGGGTTTGGGTTTGGACATGGAATTTCACACGAATAGTAGTTCGGGTCGGATTCGGATTTTAAGTTTGGGTTTTAGGTTTGGGCGCTAGACACTTCACCCGATCCGAACCCGACCCATTGCCATCCCTGCAACAAAGGAGGCAATTCCGTGCGAACCAACCAGGTCTCATACTCTCATGGCGTGGTAGGGTAGGTAATGGAGCGAGCGAGATCAGCGAAGCCCCACCGCGGCAGCCGGCGTAGCGCTGTGGAGCCCAGGCGTCATTCTCTGTAACCTGTGACACCCCGCCGCTCTGTGTACCCGCTGACCCCGTCCACCGGTGGTGGGCGGCCTAGCGGGTTCACTGTAGCTCACTGCTCTTGTGCTCACTGCTCAGTAAAAAAAAGCTGTAAAAGACGGGAGGGCAACAAAAGGCTCCAGGCGACGAGCGCAAGAAGCCATCGACTGTCCGCTCGCGGGAGGGAACCCGCCAGACAACAAACATCCCCCGCCGCCTCCTCGTCTCTCTCTCGCCGCTGTCCATTTTCCTACTTGCGGCGGAGCAAGCAGCGACCAGCTCGCGCGCACGACCCAAGCACAAGCTCCAAAAAAAAAAAAGAACCCAACAGAACAGAGCAATGCCTCCCAACGGCGGAGGCACTGCTCAGCTGCTGCCGCCGCTTCTCCTCCTCCTTCTGCTGCTGCTGCAGCCGCATTCCCTCGCCAATGCCGGCTCGCTGGACGCCGACGTCGCGGCACTCACCGACTTCCGGCTCGCCGCAGACCCGTCCGGCGCCACGCTCGCGAGCTGGAACCTCTCCGCCAACCCATCTCCCTGCGGCGGCGCGTGGCGCGGGGTCACCTGCGCCGGGGGCCGCGTCACGCGTCTGGTGCTCGAAGGGGTCGGCCTCTCCGGCGCCGGCGCGCTCCCCGCGCTCGCGCGCCTCGACGGCCTCCGCGTGCTCAGCCTCAAGCGCAACGCGTTCTCCGGCGAGATCCCCGACCTCTCGCCGCTGGCGGGTCTCAAGCTGCTGTTCCTCGCGCGGAATGCGCTGTCCGGCCCGATCCCGCCGTCGCTGGGGAAGCTCTACCGTCTCTACCGCCTCGACCTGTCCTTCAACAACCTCTCCGGCGTCGTGCCGCCCGAGCTTGGACGGCTCGACAGGCTGCTGACGCTGAGGCTCGACTCCAACCGGCTCACCGGCGGGATCGACGCTATCGCGCTGCCGAGGCTGCAGGAGCTCAATGTCTCCAACAATTTGATGTCGGGGAGGATTCCGTCCGCCGTGGCGTCGTTCCCGGCCGCGGCGTTCGGCGGGAACGTGGGCTTCTGCGACGCGCCGCTCCCGCCGTGTAAGGGCGAGGCGGCGCAGCAGCAGCCGAACGCGTCGGGGGCGGTGAACGCGTCCGCGGCGAGGGACTGCCCTCCGGAGGCTGCCATGGTGGCCGCGTCCTCGCCGTCGGGGAAGGCGGAGGCGCCAGGCGGCGGCGGCGGCGGCGGGAAGGGGAAGATGAGCCGCGCCGCTGTGGTAGCCATTGTTGCTGGAGATTTCGCCGTGGTGGGGCTCGTCGCCGGGCTGCTCTTCTGCTACTTCTGGCCACGCCTCTCCGGTCGGCGAAATGGCAGGCGGCTGCAGCAGGGGGAAAAGATTGTCTACTCCTCTAGCCCATACGGCGCCGCCGGGGTGGTCGCCGCGGCAACCGCCGGCGCCGGTGGTGGCGGGACGTTCGAGCGGGGGAAGATGGTGTTTTTAGAGGACCTCAGCTCCGGCAGCAATGGCGGCATGAGGCGGTTCGAGCTCGACGAGCTGCTGCGCGCGTCGGCTGAGATGCTCGGCAAGGGCGGGTCCGGCACGGCGTACAAGGCCGTGCTCGACGACGGCACCGTCGTCGCCGTGAAGCGTCTTCGCGACACCTCCACTGCGCCGGCGGCCGCCGCGCCGTCCAAGAAGGAGTTCGAGCACCACATGGCCGTGCTCGGCCGCCTCCGCCACCCCAACATCGTCCCCCTCACCGCCTACTACTACGCCCGCGACGAGAAGCTCCTCGTCTACGAGTACATGCCCAATGGCAGCCTCTTCTCCCTCCTCCACAGCAAGTCCTCCTCTCCTCCCTCCCTCTTCTCATCAATCACCATCACTCGCTCCTCCTCGTGAGAGCAGTAAATTCATTCGCGGCAGCATCAAATTGAATGCTGAATTGAAGCGTGTTAACTGTGGCGCAGGTAACCGGGGCCCCGGGAGGACGCCGCTGGAGTGGGCGGCGAGGCTGCGGATTGCGTCCGGCGCGGCGAGGGGGCTAGCCTACATCCACAACTCCGGCCGGCGAGGGAGCGGCACGCCAAAGCTGGCGCACGGCAACATCAAGAGCACCAACATCCTCATCGACAGGTTCGGCGTGGCGCGGCTGGCGGACTGCGGCCTGGCGCAGCTGGGCTCCTCTCTCGCCGCCGGCGTGGGGTACCGGGCGCCGGAGGCGCCACCGCCGCCGCGGCCATGGGCGTCGCACAAGGGGGACGTGTACGCGTTCGGGGTGGTGCTCCTGGAGCTCCTGACGGGTCGGTGCCCGGGGAGCGAGCTCCCCAACGGCGGAGTGGTGGTGGAGCTCCCCCGGTGGGTGCAGTCCGTGGTGAGGGAGGAGTGGACGTCGGAGGTGTTCGACCTTGAGCTCATGAAGGACAAGGGCATCGAGGAGGAGATGGTGGCGATGCTGCAGCTCGCGCTGAGCTGCGCGGCGGCGGCGCCCGAGCAGCGGCCCAAGATTGGGTACGTGGTGAAGATGATCGACGAGGTCCGCGCGTGCGGGGAGGCGTCGCCGTCGTACGAGTCCGTGGATGAGTCCTCCGGCGTCTCCGACTCGCCAGCCGTGTCGGAGGGCGGCGCGCTCAGCCAGTGAGGTGGTCCTTCGGATTTGCCTTGTCATGCGTGCCTTTGGGTTTTACTAGCTGCATTTGTTTTTGTTTTTTTTTGGGTTGGTTTGGGTGTGACGTGGATTAGCATGGGCCGTTGGATCTGGTAACGGGCTTGTATATGGTGGCTCTGATTCTGATCGTTTTTGCTCGTGTTTTTAACTGGCAGTAGATCCTAGAGTAGCTGCAGCGCCGTTTGTGTGGAAAGGAAACAAAAGGTTTGTGATTGTGTGAGTGGGATCAAGACACTGTTGTGTCTTTTGGTGCACTTTTGGCGCTGCTGTGTGCTGCGACTTTTTGGCACTAGTTGCAATGGCGTTGAAAAGGGTAGCTGCACCACGGCTGCAGGGCTGCAGCTGCTAATCACTGTGGCTCCGAGATGATTGATTAGTTAGGCTATTCCCAACCCAAATAGTTTCTATACATCCATATCATATGGATACTACCTCCCTAATGCATAGTTTCTTAAAATTAAACTATCATCCAATCACATATGTTTTCTCTCCTTTCATCTTCCTATCATCAAGTTTCATTTCTTGGTTCTTGTGTAGACATGGTTTCTCATGCAAGACACCATGTCCTTCTCTCACCTCTTTAATTATCTTGCCACATCACCAAATTGCTTATGTGGCTGTCTATTTAATGCTATGGACATTTAATTATCTTGCAACATCACCAAATTGCTTATGTGGCTGTCTATTTAATGCTATGGACACCATCCTAGTAGATGGGTTGGGGATAGCCTTAAGTACACTGTCCTATGACTCTATGGGCTATTGGATAAGTATAGGTTGTGTTTAGTTCCAGAAGTTCTTTTGGACTTTTACTATTCACCACTCTCAGTAAACACGTTTTCCAGAAAAGTTTCCCTCTAATTCTCTCCAACTTTCCTATTCATTCCTCTCACATAACACACTTTCCAGTTTCTCCCCCCACCACTAAGCACACCCTATTAATCATGAACTCATATGCTAATGAATCAATCCAGGACGGCAGGCCCATGAAGGACCGCTGCTGGACCGTTGGGCGTTGGGTCCAGCCAGATGAGAGCAGGGTTCACAAAACAAACCGGAGGAAACCGATTCGGTTCCTACGGTAACCCGCCAAACCGCCCTGGCCTGGTAGCGGTTCGGGATGGTTTCAAACCTGTTAAATTTAAAATATTTAAATTTAAATTTAAAATAGAAAAAAAATTCCTAAAAATACTTCAAGGTATATGTAATCTATTGGTGTCAAAAATTTTCAAATATTTGCTCATTTGATATTTTTTGCAGGCATTAGAAGTTCAACAAAAAAGGAAAAGAAAAAAAATTGGCTCATTGAACTTCTAATGCACACAAAAAATACTAAATACACTAATATTTGAAAAATTTTGACACTATTAAATTCTACGCACCTTGAAATATTTTAAGAAATTTTTTCTTTTATTTTTTAAATTTTTAGTTAAATTTGAAAACATAACAAATTATGTATTGAACCGGCTTACCGTCCAAACCGACCGGCTTACCGCCCAAACCGCTCGGTTACCGACCCAAACCGGTCGGTTAGCCGTTCGCAACCGAGTACACGGAGGATTTGAATTCAAAATTTGAATTTGTCTTGTTTCCACCGATTTCCACGGTAACCGGACAGGTTAGCCGCTACCGCCGGCCGGTGGTTTGGCCAACCGGTTCGGTTATGTGAACCCTGGATGAGAGACGATGGCGCAACGGGATGCGATGGGACCCCCGGCCGTTCGGGACGTGATCTCTGGCCACATCGTCCTCGTCTTGTCTCTGTCTCATGGTGGCTGCCTCTGCTGCCCCTGGCACGCACGGCCGTTCCTCTGCCTCGAACGTTGTCGTTGCACCGGACGTTCTGCCTTTCCTCTGCCTGTCATGCACGGCTTGCTTGCTCACTGTCCGCCAGGCCCTGCATCGCTGCGACCCTACGGGCTGCTACCCCTGCGAGAGTCGTTGGAAGGAAACACGCGAACGGGAACAGGCCGGGGCTCTGGCGATTCCAAGCTGCAGCCGCGAAACAATGCTGGCTCCATGAACATGTATACTGGGGATTCTCGGCCGTGCACCATGCCCCCATTGACGAGTCCAATGTTACAGTAGTAGTTGGGCGCGCCGTAGCACCAAAGCGGCAAAGCCCACCCGCCCGCTCGATCTACCTCGGCACCATAAAAGATCTCCGGGTCCCAGTCGCCGTCCGGCGCGAACATGGCGGATATGCAGCTGCTGCAGGCCGCAGCGAGTCTCAAGTCTCAACACGACAGCAGCACCGGCCAGCAGTACGTCGCAGCAGAGCGTCGTCCTAAAAGCGTACAGCTCGCAGTACTCTGGGCAATGCCCGCCCGCTCGCGGAACACAGAATTCCCTGTTGCAAAGGAACAATAATGCTAGGAAAATCCTTAACAAAAACATTTTATTTACGGCGAAACTTGAATCAGAGATGCCTACTACTACTATATATCGGCATCCACAGGGATAAAAGTGGTATGGATATTTCCCGTCCGTCCGACCGACCGAAGGCCCTCAGGCCTTAAATGATACAGTCGGTATTCGGAACAGAAAAATAAATATCCGATCATATCCGTATCCGCGTAACAAAAGTTGAATGTCTATTATAGATATGTAATGTATATCCATATCCGATGCATATCCGACATATTTTGTACTGTCTGGATCCGTATCTGATCCGGCAAAAAAATAAATATTCGTATTCGTATCCGAACATATCTATCCGTATCCGATCCATTTTTATCCCTACGCATGCATATCTGTTCCAGAGAAGTATACTATACACCACGTAGCATTGTTCTCACGGACCGGAGAGATCTGTGGGTCGGCCCAGATGGATGCCTAGCAGTTGACAGTATGCTAAATCCTTGGTCAGTTAGGACACTGAACGAAATCTTTTCCGAAAAAAAAAAGGACACTGAACGAACGCTTAATTGCTGCAGATCATCGATCGCTTCGTACTGTTCTTTGCCGTGCGTGCATGGCATGATGGAAACGAGAACCGTCAAACTCTTTGCTCGCCGTCCGACGTCCGTCACTGTTAATACAGGGAGTTATTGTTGCCATTGGTTGTACTTACAAAATTTACTAGTCCACGTACACAGAGGACGTGCTTGACGAAATGTCAGTGGACCTACGGATCCCCGCGAAGCAAGGTAGATGTGGATGCATATCGACGAGGCAGGTATACGTCGCCGAGCATTGCACTGGCATCGGTATTGCGTCGCCAGCCCAGTGGTCCTGCCGTCCAGAGCAGCAGCGGCCAAGCGCTCGCTCCGCCGGGCAATGAGTGCATGCAGTGGCACGGCCATACATATGGCCATATGCATGTAAACCGGCTGTGCTACACCATTTGTTTTGTGGGAGCAGGCAGGCACATGCGCGATGCGCGGCCGATCGATCGATCAGTCGGGACTCGGGTCCATATACAGTGAAGTGGTTAGCTAGCCCAGACATTCGTTCGTTCGGCAGTGGGCACGGCCACAGCGGCGCCGGCCGGGTCTTTCGCCGTCCATTGGCTCCTGGTCAGTCGTCCTGAGTCCTGGCCGAACTCTGCCGAAAAGAAGCCAAACGGCTTGCCTACAGAACTCACGTCAAGGTCACGTAGTAACCCTAGCAGCTAGAACACGCAGCAGCACCGTGGCATGCGGCATCAGAAGAAGAGTTTAGCTTAGCTAGCGCGCTGTCTTGTTCATAAATGAGTGAAATGCATGGACGGTCCTAAACTTGTGTAGGTGTGTCATATAGGTCCCCGAACTCGCAAAACGCATTTTCAGGTCCCTAAACTTGTATGAGTATGTCATCTAGGTCCCCGAACTCTCATAACGCCTTTTCGAGTCCCTAAACTTGTATAAGTGTGTCATCTAGGTCCCTAAACTCATATAGTGTCTCAAATAGGTCTAAACGGTCTCCAAACTCATTTAGTGTGATGACGTGGCATGTCATGTAGCATCTACGTGTACTTACGGTCAGAATAAAAAATAATTATGGGGCCCATATGCCAGTCACATTGACCAAATTTTTCGTTACCACCCTTAAACCTCACGCAGTGATACCACCCTTGCCCCATAATCTGTCGGTAGCAGGCTAGGCCACCACAATAGGTTGAAGCCTAGAAGAGAGGGATAATTAAATTTATTTTTTTAATTTTGTCTATGTGCCTAACATATGAGTCTCACAATTATTTTTTATTTTTTTTAGTGACCATAACTACACGTGGCATGCCACTTCATTACACACAAGGGTTTAGAGATCGTTGAGTTTAAAAAAAAAAGGGTTTAGAGATCGTTTGGACCTATATGACACACTACACAAGTTCATGGACCTAAATGACACACCCATACAAGTTTAGGTACCTGAAAAGATGTTACGACAGTTCAGAGACCTAGATGACACACCCATGCAACTTTAGGGACCTAAAAATACGTTTTGAGAGTTCGGGGATCTAGTTGACACACCCACACAAGTTTAGAGACCGCTCGTGTACTTTACTCTTCATAAATCATCAGGCATCGGTAGGACGGCGATCGAGCCAAACTTCAATGGTAGTGTCGTTAATCTTGGACTTGCATCTGCGTCCCCTTTTATGATTACATGCACCTAGATGCGTATAGTAGTTGCATCTAGAGCGCATGAGCTTCAACTGTAAGACTGTTGCCTATCGGTCCCTACTCTAGTGCCACTGTCGAGCAATGCTGTCCTGCCCCGGCGCGGCCCGGCCCCTGTTGCGCCACATGAGTCCTGCCCGATCGCTTTCCGCGCCTCTCGTCTCCATCCCCGCCGACCTGATCCGACCTGTTTGGTCCCCTTCCGTGCTGTGTGGTCAGATGGACGTGACGTGTTCTATGAGTGGGGTGAATAGGAAATACTTGTTGAATAAAAAAAATTTTACTGTATGTATCTAAACACGACACCGCTCTGTACCCTCAAACCGTGTAGAGTAGCTAGCGCAGCAGCCTGCGCGCGGCTGGCTAGGGCATGCAGCTCCTCACAGCTGGGACAGGCTTGAGCGCTTGGCGCGCCAAGGAGAGGGCGCGCGCGCGCGCGCTGGATCAGGCAGGAGGCGTGGACCTTGGTAGTGCCCGGCCGCCTGGCCGGGGTGGGGCGGCGAAAGGAGGCTCACGCATCTCCGGCTGCTGGGTAAAGTGCGTGCGCGCGAATCTACGGAGAACAGGGGAGGTGGCGCAGCCGCACTGACGAAACAAGGGCTGTCTTTTCACCAGCGCCAAAAAGACAGCCGAGTGCTGTCTTTTTTTTTTTTCAGGGACAGCGCCAAAAACTTGAAGGAAAGTACAGCTAGTTTGTTTTGCGATGACCCATTTGGGAGAGTACGGAAAATCCAGTTTCTTTTTGGGAGTATGGGGAGAAAAATATTTGAACGTGTGCGAGTCGGGCTGACGGCCAGAGAGTTTGCATCTAAAGTGAAAAATGAAGGAATATGAACATGTATATTTATACAGGCCCAGAGACGCTGGCAAGCCCTGGTCGTCGTTATTACAAAATTTTTCGGCAGTGCAGATGTTAGCCCGGTAAGCTTCATATGTCTGGCTGGGCTGGTTCCGGTTCCGGAGAATAGAGCCCAACAAAGAATACATACATTACATCCTCCAAGTGGGTTGTGTACGTGGGTTCGCCCCAGAATTTTGGCCCACAGGCCTTTTGGCGCGGGGGAGGGGAGGGGAGGGGGGTTGTTGGGAGGAGGCAACGTTTGGACGATAGACAGACTCGCCCTGAGCCTGGAACAGCCAAACGCTAACGTCAAACAAACAAATAAAAAAAAAATGCAGAGATCGGCATCCAACGCTGTGTGTTCCGATGGGCGATAGTAAAAGTATTTTTTTTATTAGGATATGTGTTATGTGAGAAAATAAATAGTAAAGATGACAGAATTTTTTTTACGATACGTGTTCTGTGATAAAAAGTCAAAAGTTTTTGACTTTTGGAACGTAAACACACCTCAAATCTCTGCCACTTTGGGACCTGCCAACAGCAGAGCCAGGATCACTCATCACTCGATACAGACGCCGGCGCCATGTATCGTTGTCGGAGGCCGTCGTAGAACCGAGCAACTTCCGCACACCGGACGAGGCCACGAAGGCATGCAGCACGTACGACACGCAAAATAGGGCCGCATTTAGTTTCAAAAATATTTTTTACTTCTTATTTATCTCGAACACGCATCCTCAAAAATTCTTTTTTTTTTCTCTTTTCTATTCATCCCCCTCACATAACACGCATCCCAGAAAAAAGGGTACTTTTCTCCACCACAACTAAACACGGTATAGCTGTCATTCCTTTGTTTTGAAAGAAAAGAAGACTAATGCTTTAAAAAAAGAAAGAAAAGATGACTAATTTATTTTTCTAGAAAAAATATTTTTGGCCTCCACGCCGCACACAGCCATCACAGTTTGTTTACACAGGACTATTTCGAAAAAACTAGAGCGGGACATCGAAAGTAAATCCTAAAACAAGCTAGGCCTTGGGGAAGACCGCCCCTACGGTATTGCTTTAAGAAGGAACCTTATGTGTATGGCAAACCACGATCCCTTCACTCTCGCCTCAACTTTCAAAGACCTGACTTGAACCTTCCCTTTGTGCAAATTAATAGCCCTTCAGCATCACACCTTTGATGACTCCGAACCTTAATCCACAACCCTGAAATACATACATATGAAATCCCCAACACAATGGATCTCATTCCAATGATCCTTTCTTCCAATTAGTTGTTGATCTCCCATGGCTATAACCTTCGTGCTTCACCTTTCCCCGCAAACCTTCAATGTTGAATCTCGCCATAAGTCACGACAATCAGCCTCCTAAGGCTACGCTTTGCCGTGAATTATGCTTTTTTTACTCCATCATAACCTGAATTCTGCTTTTAACTTCATCATAAACATTGAATGCCCGTTGGCTAGATAACACTTGATCGGTGATCACCTCTCCCCCCAACAAATGTGGATATCTGACCCTGTCGAATTCAATAGCTATGGTATAATCTTCACATTTAGACTCTAAATCAGATGATCCATATGTCCTTTATCATCATCTCGATCGGTGCTTTGCATAGTGGGCTCATGCGTGGTTTGGCTTGCATTGTTTTGATACTGACTAGGTTGTGTTCGGCTCCCATGCAAGTCTTACCTTGGCTTGCCTGCGCAAGCGAGCTTTGTCTTGCCAGCCCTGGAGAGTGAAAATTGCTCTCCCTAATAAGCCAGTGCAAAACTTGCCAGCACATACACCTATGACACAGACCTAGAATCCAAATACCTGCGTTCTTGCCCAGCCAAGATAAGGTGTGGCAGGATCCAAATGGACCCGACCATAAGCCCATTCTTGATGCCCCTAACAGGATCACACTTAAAAGTGCCTGAAATAATAAATTTTGGTTGTTAGAAACATCGCCCGATCCATCTATCCGCCCAGCGGGTCCACAATGCGCGGCAGGGGAGGGACCGGAGCTCTGTTACCGTGCGTGATGGGAGTAGGTTGCCGGCACTGATCACGTACCGGTGAGCTAGCTCTAGCGGTCGCTGTCGCACGCGGGCAACGTGCGCATGGCTTTGCTCGATCCCTGACTGCTCTCGGGTGACATGAGCTTTGGGGGCACGCACCATACCCGTGCACCACCACTCCATCCAAATCTGGGCACGCAGCCACGCGCCATACACGTGCACCACTCCATCCAAATCTGTGGACTGTTCACGGGAACGACGGGATGGCCACACAGTGTTTTACACCGCTTTCGAAATTGTGTACACAGACAGATACAGGACCATACGTACTGGTTTTCCCTTGAAAGAAATAAAAAAAAACAGTACGTACTGGCACTCGTAGGTTCGTCGAGTAAACATTTCCGGTCCAAACAGGTGTTTGCTTGGTCTTGCCGGATCGCTAGCTCGCTCCATTTTTCCTAGGATTTAGAAGATCAGATGCGCAAAACACAACAGAAAGGAATCCCAACATGTTGGTGAGCCGCCTACGATGCTCCCAAACGAGCACCGTCGTTTTTCGCTGGAGCACCGCCGGTGCCGGATGTGCACGGTCGCACTCAGAGGGATGTTTCGCTTGGACAGCCCAGCGGCGAGCGTATTCTATGACGATACTGTCCTTGCAATACCTTGGGCGCACAATGTTTCGCATAATTTTTCAGAAATATTGTTTGCGATGCGTTCTTTACTTCCATCACTACCCGGTGATGACTGATGAGCGGGGACCAATGAGGCAACGTCCCACGTTGATCAGACACCAGAGAGGCTCCTGCTCCCGTTACAACACCCGTGCAGGTGCAGGTGCAGGTGCAGCCAGGCAAGTGCAGCTGTTCCGTGCTACGCGACGTCCTTGGCAGTTGGCACCACGGTCATTGAGCCGGGCTTGCTAGTAGAGTAGAAGAGTAGAGGCGCCCTGGAATCTCTCATTCTCTCCACAGTCACCTCTCTCGCTATAGGCAAAATGGACCAATTGTTGCGTGCTATGTATGCTCTCCATTTTGAAAAAGATATCGTCGCTGTCTATCTTATTTCCCTCTTTCTTTTGCGAGGAACATTTATCTTATTTTACAAAGTTGTTTACGCAACAGCTTATTTGGACTGGCACCAGTGTTTCGATGTCTGAAGCATCACAGAATTTGACGCGCTATGGTCATCTTCTAAGATTTTGTGCATTTCTAATTTCGATTTGATGCTGCATGGTTGTTAGGTGCCGGTAAATTGGCGGAATTTTTTATACTAATAAATTGGCATATTATCTGCGAGCAGTTTCATTTAAAGTGGTTGTTTTATGTCGCTGTCGTTATATGAGTTATGTAACATGATGGGTTATGTGACGTGGATTGTACTGATGATGCATTGTTGTTCATGTTTTTTTTTCTTCATAATTTACCCTCTACGTACAGCGTGCAAAGAAATAGCCGTGGCATGGTAAAAATGTTTAGTTATAGCGGGGACAATACCTTAATTTATTAGTAAGGTCGAAAATAGATATTAAGACCATTCTAATTTCTGAAAAATTTGGAAGAGAGGGGTCCTCAAACTTGTCACGTCACATCATCCGCTCCCAAACTCGTAAAATGCATATTTTGCTCTCTAAGCTTGGTTTTACTATACTAGTCCCCGAACATGTAAATTGCACACTTCAATATCTGAACTTGGCTTCAAAACGTAAGTCATGTATACCTTATTTCTTCCCATGGACATGGCTCTCGTTTCTCGCAGCACAATTTTTGGGCTCCTTCCCTGAAACGGCTCCTTCCCTCCGTTGTGCACATTGGAGAGAGTTTGGTTTCACCTCATCATCAATGTAGATGCTTCCCTAACTAGTCTCCCTCCCATACTGCTCGTTGCTTTGACGTTGCCAGCGGTGAAGATCACCTCACGCTACATGGTGAATTAGTGATAGTTTCACATATGTATGAAGAGATAGTTATAGAAGTTTTTTTAAGAAGAAATCTAACAAAATGAACATGCATTGTTAATTTTTATATGTTGATGTTCAAATTAATTCATGAACC
Organism: Digitaria exilis; assembly: GCA_015342445.1. Lineage (NCBI taxonomy): Eukaryota > Viridiplantae > Streptophyta > Magnoliopsida > Poales > Poaceae > Digitaria > Digitaria exilis. The sequence goes on along the minus strand of JACEFO010001770.1, from coordinate 2,402,968 downwards.
TGATATGCACCCAAAGTCAAATTTAGAGGGCCAAATGTGTAAAAAAGGGAATAAGGGTAATCCCCCAAGCTAAGTTTAGATAGTTAATACGCATCCGAAGTTAAATTTAGGGAGCCAAATCTACATTTTACAAGTTTAGGACCAGGATGACATAATGTGACAAGTTTACATACTCTTGCATACTTGTTTTAGGATATTAAGTTTGAATGAAATACTATAATTATGGCAACATAAAAAATATGAATACATACAGCCTTTCCTTTTCTTTGAAATACTATAATTATGGCAACATAAAAAATATGAATACATACGGCCTTTCCTTTTCTTTTCTGAAAAAGGCGTCCTTTCTCTTCTTTTATCTTCGTACCCACTTACGATTTAGTCACCGAAAATCATGTGTGGTAGTAAGTCTCACGCTGCATGCGAACTGCAGTCCATGAGGAATGGTTGATGTAGAAAGTGGGATGACAATAGGTTTGAAGTTTGATGAAAATGATAGACGTGGAGAGGTGTTGTTGTGACACCCAGATTATTTCGTGGGCTAGGGATCAAGACTAGAGTAAATCTCGATTGAGACGGTTAATTTTGGGGAAGAGAGTGGATCCAACAGTGAATGGCACCAAGGCAGGCTCAGTAGATGATTAAGGATGAGTTTAGATCACCTAACTTCTTAAAAAACACTATTCCTATTCATCTCATCCCTCCCATTCATAGAACACGTTTTTCAGCGCGACCTATAGTTTTTTTTTAATCTACAGTGTTTTTTTTTTCTCTAAACTAAACTCACCCTAACAACAGGAAGCAAACGACACAAATGAAACCATTTGAGGTAGACTCATGACATGACCTGTCGGATGGCGATCCGACGGCTCTTCACTGTCGACCAAAAAATTGTAGAAAAAAAAACTTCTCCTATCGTGAACTCGCCTCGGTTTATCCCTAGGAAAAGAACTCGCCGAATGCCATCCTCTCTACTCTCCACCTGGCTGGCGGCACGGCGGAGCTTGCTCACCGCAGACTCACAGATCCATTTATAATCCTCCCGAACATCTCCACGCTTCCGCCGCTTTACAGCTCCACCTCCACCCCCAACGAATCCACCGCCCCCCAACCCAGTGCGGCGGCAGCCGGCAATGGCGGCGGCGGCGGCGCATGGCGGCGACTACTTGGGGCGCTTCGTGGCGGAGACGGGGTGGTACAACGAGATCGTCCTCAGCGCGGTGGCGCCAGGCAACTGGTGGCGCGGCCTGCCGCACCCGGTCCAGTCGTGGCTGCGCAACTGCGTCGGCGGCTACCTGCTCTACTACATCTCCGGCTTCCTCTGGTGCTTCGTCATCTACTACTGGAAGCGCCACGCCTACATCCCCAAAGGTCCCTCCCCAACTCTGCTGCTGCAGCTGCCGATTTGTTCTTATTAGGATCTGGTTGCCCCGTTCCATGTTCTTAACGAGAGGGAATTACGCTTGATGCGATATTTTCTTTTTTGGGAGGTTGATTCGAGAGGGTTTTGCCGTAATGCGGGTTAGGGATTTGCTATTAGCGCTGAAAGGGAAAGCTGGCAACTTCCGATCCCGAATGTCCGCTCCTTTCGGCAAGCTTTTGGCTTGATCTCGGAGCGTTTTTTTGGGTGCGTTTTATGATCCTTGGCTTGTTGTTGCTCTCGATCTCCTTCTCCTAATAGGCATAAGAGGCAGTGAGATGTGACCTTGCAAGATTCGCTGGGGAATTGCCAACTTTTTCCAGCTTGTTTTGGTTGGAGCTGTGATGGTTTGGGGTAGACATGTCGATTGGATCTTTATTGCTAATCAGAACAATCACCGGAATGGATCTTGATTCTTGAAGGACATAATTTCCTTTTTGGCCAAGTGCCTAAGTTAGTGCAAATGCATGGCTCTGTGCTTGTTAAACAGACTCCTACATGACTGTCTACCCTGCTTCTTGAATACTTTGGTTTGGCTATGCTATTACTGCTTCTTGCTCCAAGCCTGCAAGCAGCTTATTGTTACGGATTATTGACAGAGATTGGAATTTAGTGTGCTACCTGTAGTGGTTGACTGAGGTTGGCTGCAGCTTGCAATTTTAGTAAAAAAAAAAACAGCTCTAAATTTCTTCTTCTGACCGGATTGAATTAATTATACTCTGTTACCAGTTTTACCATCCCTTCTTGTTCTTGGCAAGGCCGCCGGTCAAGGTAGATGCACTGACAGATAAAGGGAGCCGGCACTTGGCTCATGTGGTTGGATCGCTAAACAAAGTTCTATGAGGTCGTTCCAATGCTGCTGTCAGGGCTACCGAATAGTTAATTGATTACTTTGGCTGGTTTCTCTGCTCAATCACATGTTGTGCACTGGACGTCTCTATCAAGTGCAGTTCTGAATATAAATTTTAGCTTATGCATCGCCTACTATTTACATGTGCCCCCGTCTTGAACATTTTAGGCTCCCCATCCTCTTGTCCATACTAGTATCATTATACAGCTTTCTGCTGTGGAATATAGTTGGAGCATCTGTTCTATTGATGCCCATTCAAAAATATGTGGTAGTGCTTGTGAAACTGCTAGATATTTTTATTTCTGGTGTGCTTCGAGGACAATTCAGTAGGACACTCTTGATTGAACTGTACAGGAGTCAGGAGCAAGCTAGCCTGTCATGTTGGTTGTAGCGTTTGACCAGCATGCCCATGTGGGATCAAGTTGCATTTGGTTTCTTTGGTGATGCAGACCAAGTGGAATACAGGACGATAATTATTCTGATAATTATATTTATTTTAGCTAGACTTCATATTGGTAGTACTTAACACCAGCACGGCGTCACCGTTGTTTATACAATCGCTAAGTCTTACATATTAAATCATTTATTTCCTTAAAACATCATATTGATAGTTTATCCCGTTATTATCCTAATGAATTGTGAAGAATATTGCATGGTTGCATGATATGGAAGATAATATTGTAAATGGAGCATATCTATCTTCTGGAGGCGCTTTTGAATTTCTGATGTTGTGATAGTACTTAAACATAGTTTCAAAAGGCCTCTCTAAATCTTTTAGACTTCCCACTTTGCCCCTGCTTTCCATTTTCAGTTCCTCCAGGATTTAATAAGATTTCTCCATTGCATATACATTCACTTTTGCTTGTTCTGGGCTTCTGGCTGAAACTATCATTATTTTGGTTTATCCATTAGATTGTGCTTCACTTCTGTTAGGGATAAAGATTATATTTGGCAAAAGTAACGTTATAATCATCTCTACACTTTAGGTTGTTGGTAGTTGTTCTAGTATGCCATGTTTCTGGTGAACCATACGTACTACAAACAACTATTATGTCGGGACCTGACATGACAATCATACATTCTGAATCTCCAAGTTTAGTTGATGTTTTTTTTTGGTAGATCTTAATAAACTGCAGGTGGTAGCAATTATTTGCACTGCATACTGTAATTATTTTGTTGCTCTAAAATGGAAACATCTGCATATAAACTGTCTTTTTTTGCTTTAAATGTCAACAGTAACAACAGCAAGGATTGATCTAACATTAGCATTTGATGCAGATGCAATCCCTACAAATGAAGCTATGAAGAAGCAAATAATTGTCGCGTCGAAGGCTATGCCTTTCTATTGTGCTCTTCCAGCTGTATCTGAGTACATGATTGAGAGCGGATGGACTCGCTGTTTCTTTAATATCAGCGAAGTTGGTGTGCCCATGTACTTCATTAATTTGGCTTTGTATCTCATCTTTGTGGAGTTTGGAATTTACTGGATGCACAGAGAGTTGCATGACATAAAGCCATTGTACAAATATCTACATGCAACCCACCATATTTACAACAAGGAAAATACTTTGTCTCCATTTGCCGGTAAGATTTTACTGCCTTAATTTATTCTTAATTTTTTATCGTTTGTTTTGGTATGTGTTTTTGTGGTCAAGATCTGGGCTGTAGATAACTAACAGTAGTGATAGTAAATGTACACATGTTCCCCCCTCTTGTTACATCAAAATGCTGGAAAGAAGAATTTAGTTACATCAAAATGCTGGAAAGAAGAATTTAGTACTTCTTCCTTTTTCTTAACATGAGGGCGGTAACAATCAGTAACTCTACATGGTACATGAGTTCCACGTATGCCTGCCAGGCAACAACATCGTTCTTTAATGTCTAGTTGTCTACTTATTTGTAATTTTTGTCCATTCCAATTTTACTTCGGACAGTGTTTTTAATACGCTTAATTTACGGATTTGTTGTTTTCCAGGGCTGGCATTTCATCCAGTAGATGGGATTTTGCAAGCAATACCACATGTGTTTGCACTCTTCATTTTCCCAACACACTTCAGGACACACATCGCTCTCATATTCTTGGAGGCCGTGTGGACAGCAAACATCCACGACTGCATTCACGGCAAGGTATGGCCGATCATGGGAGCTGGTTACCATACCATTCATCACACAACTTACCGCCACAACTATGGACACTACACCATCTGGATGGACTGGATGTTTGGCACCCTCCGTGAGCCGGTAGATATCCTCAAGAATGAGTGAGCTGTGTTTTCTCCTGTGTGCTATGCTCTGTGGGGGTGTCTAATCTGCTCGGCCTGCTTGGCACTGTCTGTCACCTGATGCATCGGTGCGTTTAGTTCAATATGCTAGGTGCATATCATGTTGTGTTTCTTTAGTAATTTAGCTCTGTTTCTTGTGATGCAATGGAGTCCAGGACGAATAAAAGATTGCTAAACGCATCCTGGGTACCAACCGCCTGTACAATTCGGCGCCTCCGTATGTCAATATATGAATGTACAACGCTTTCCTTGTACCTGCTGTGCTTAGTGTGCTGGCATGCTGCAGTTTCTGGACATGCGTTGCTCTGTTTGTCAATGTTGCTTGGGTTTGTGGTCTATCCAAATGACGACCATATTAGAAATCACAGACCATGCCTCTTGCATCCTTTTGTGAATTCTGAATGGTTAAAACACTTCGCCAATGCATGCTTGATTGTATACGCGGTGTTGTCTTCATCCCCTTTTTATTTTTCTCGGGATTTTAATTCCTACGGCACTCCAGAAACTGACCCCTTCAGCAAGGATAGACATGTTGATATATATTGTACGGGACATGTGCATTCAAGAAAGACAAACTTTCTAGATGACGGAAAAGTTCCAGCAAGAAAATAGTAGAAAGTCAGTAAACATGGGAGACACTACTTTGGCCTGTACTAGAAAATAGCGCCATTTATCATGCTTATCTGTTGGCAAGTGCACTTTGCCAGGCCGAAAGGCGAAAGGAGAGGCAATGCGGTAACGGCGTAACGCTGTACGTCTCTTGATGTGAGCAGGACGACGAGCTGAAAGATCGTGGTATGCAGTATGCTGGTATGTTTTCCGGCCACGACAAGGGACACAACTGCCATCCTTCATATCGGTTTGCGGTGGCCGTCCACACTTCATGCATGGGCTTTGCTTGATTGTGATCGTTTTGTCGCAGGCTCCCAGCTATTTAGCGTACTCTCCGCGTCCTTGACTTTGACAGCATATAGATTAAGGTCTTGTTTAGTTTGGTTGAAAAGTTGATGTTTTTGCTATAGTAATATTAAACTAAAGATTAAAAGATTAAATATGTTTTAATTATAAAATTAATTACACGGACGGACATGAAATCGCGAGACAAATCTATTAAGCCTATTTATTTATAATTAGAGATTATTTACTATAATATGATATTGTCTAATCATGATCTAATTAATTTTAATAGATTTGTCTCGCAATTACACTAGGAGTAAGAGGCATGCAAATCCCTTGATTGAATGACAAGTTTTCAAGAAATGTCAAAATAGGCCTATTAAGATTCATTACGTCTTCAGACGGGGACGGCCCCATGATAAGACATGGCAAATTGACAATCCTTGGTAACTGGGCCAAGTCGTTACAATGATAGATGGGCTGGACTGTCAATATGGGGAACTCCAATTTGGGCCCAACCCCAATTTTGGTAGAACGGTGTTGTGCGGTGGTGATCGAGATCGAGATTCCAAACGTTTTCCCTTTTTCAATCGATTTTATATCTGGTGCGCAACTGGTGTTGGTGCTACGCTAGTGGAGTAGACAATTCAAAGGTAGTATTAAAAATGCTAGTGCCATTTCTTTTCTTTTGAAAAAAAAGAAACCCTGTCAACTGTCATCATAATCTTACGTAGCATTCGCCAAATTGCTGCTTGGTCGGTCGAGTAACGTGTACAATGGCTCCAGAATGCCTCGGCAGTCAAATTTGATTACGGGTTCAGACTTCACAGTCACCAGGTCGCGCATACATGGGTTACCAACTTGCCTGTAGCCTCTCGTTTCTTGTGGGAGCACGTTTTGACAGTGCCGTGCGCGTTCTCCAGGCCCGTCACTCCAAATACTTGTCGCCGGATCTCCCGAGAGATGTGCTCAGATCCAAATACAGTGGTTAGTGGGCAAATCGGGCGACGCATGTCTACGTGGAGGAATTTGGTTTTATGCGGTAAAATTCCACGCGGTTTTCGTGATGAAAGTATGAAACCCGATGCCTAGGCCGGGTAGATTAGCAACACCGGAGGTTTGGTTCCCGTTCACAGAAACGAACAAACTTTGGCGCAAAGTGGACACCATGAATCTTGTAAAGTCGTGACCCATGTAATATGGAAGAAGGATCTTGTTTTTGTTTTTTGTTTTTTTTGTTTCAGCGTGGACGCGACTAAAAGGAGCCTCCTGGACAGGATTAGAACACTCGGAGTGCCATCCCCAAGTCCCAAGTCTCCACGCGGAGGGAGCGTTGCTGACGAGTGAGCCAACATTCGCATGATCCATCTGCCAGCCGGTGCTACTTGCGAGGCATCGCAGAAATTTGTGCCAGCAGGAGCGATGGTTTGATGGGCAGAAGTAGGCTCAAAAATTTCCACGACTGCAGCTGCTTCAAAGTACTTGTGCGGTTGTGACCGGCCCGACATGCTCCAAGGGGACGACCGACCAAAGCACACGCTAGCAAGCCGTGGACTCGAATCCGTGCGCCTGGTTAATGTAGTAGTCTTCTCTGACCCAATAACGCACTGCCGGCTGCGTGACCGTACGTACGGAGTACTTTACGTAACCTGGCTAATTGCAAGGCCGTGAAGTTCAACGAGCAAAAGTTGGGATCGTTCGTGATTGACAAGTGCTGAAATAGTTCTCCAGCTCCAACATCCCTAGGACGGAAAAAAAAAACTCCTTTGATATGCTGCAAGAGATAGAGCCATTGTTATGAAACATCTCAATTCGTGATAGCTGCCTAAAAAAAAGGTTTTCTTCACTTGAATCTTAGACGAAGCATACACGTCGTTCAGTCGCGTCCACGCTGGTCATACGCAGCAGCTGCGCCATTGGTTGCAGCAGCATCGTATCCGTCCCCTCGATCCGACGCCTGATCACGACGATCTCTTGTTTTCGGCGAGGTTGATCACGACACCCCCATCCAAGATTCACGGACTGATTTTTCACGCACTTTTCCCCAAACCATCCGCGTCTCTCTCGCTGTCAGCTACGCGATGTGCTCGCGCCCGCACTTGCCTGGCTGCCGCGACGCATTTGGAACGGCCCTACCTGACAAACGGATCTTGGTAGTTTGGTTGGCAACGGCAGAGCCTTGTGTAGTTTGTGTGGGCTTGTTTAGATTTCATATATTTAATATTCCTTCCGTCACATCTTTTCACATCTTTTTCTCACTGTTCATCGCTATAGTACATATCTGTTACAGTAAATCTCTACCTATCCCCACCAACTAAACACCTTAAAGAGATAATGACAGTTTCGGAGTGCAGCGTCTGGATGTGTCGCTTCCTGTCGAGTCTGATTTGTGGTGACGAGTGGTTCCTCGGAATAGCGACATCTTTTTTTCTTGTCTTTTTTCGGAACTGAAATGGCGACACATGACGATGTCGATGCGATTTTGTCATGGTCGCGACTACTGTCCAAAGTGTCCATGCCGGCGTGCCAGAAGCTTCTCAGCAATATTCATCAGCTACGGCCTACGGATGGAGTTGCCGAGTAAATCATCATCTGATGCAGTGTTTGGTTTACTACTGATGGGTACCGGCAGCTAAGCTCAATTAACCATGATGTGAATCCAAGTAGTGAAGTACTCCCTCTGACTACTAGTACTTGACGTTGCCTCGATCTCGGCTGTTAATAGCTCCTAGAATATGTAGCTTGGATTTTGTAAATATACATAATAGATAATTTTGGTTAACTGGACGCCCCTTAAAGATCATAGAAAATCACTGAAATGCTCACTACCGTTAAGTTGCTTGATTGATCCACCGGGGCATTGCAAACTGAATGCGTCGTACCACTCTGAAAAACTCTTCTTCTGTTGGTTTGGTCCTACAATCTCAAGTCTACAATTGGAACTAATGTAGGTGATCAACGTGTACACACACCTTTTTCCTTTTTTACCAGCATCCAATTGTGCGGTCAATGTTAAACATTTATGGCACCCACCAGCTGAAATATATTTGTGAATGATGAAATTACATAACAAGAGATAAGTACCAGACGATTCAAAGATGTTGCCATCACTATTTTTCCTTTAGAAAACAAACCTCGCCAAAATCTTACGGCAAATGTTCGCCCAATCGTCGCGTGGTCGGTCAATTCGATTACTGTTTTGGTCGCGCGTACGCAGGCAATCAAGATCTAGCTCCCATTTCTTGTAAGAGCACGCTTTGACAGTTTCAGGCTGTCAGCCTCCTCATTTCGGTTTACTCCCTGTGGCTGTCGCTGAATCCGCCGAGCAGCTCGGCATTGTTGAAGCGACCGACTGAAATGCATGCATGTATCAGTGGACAAATCAAGGGCGATGCATGCCTACGTGGCGTGGAATTTGTTTTAGTAATCGGTCACAAATTCAACTCGGTTTTGTGCCGCGTAATGACAGGGACGTCTCGCTACTCGTCGTGAGATCGAACACCCAGTGCCGCCTGGGGCCCGGGCTGGGTTGGTTTGCGACCAAACAAACTTTTAAGTCCCGTCTGCTCGGAGTCACGCTGAAATTAAACAAACTTATTTTGGCACAAAGCGGCCTCCAAAACTGAACCTTTAAAAGTGGGATCATCTTTTCGTGTTTTTCTTTCACCTGTTTTTGTTTGCGCTTCGACTCGGTTTGGTCTTGTTGGTGGACGCATCTATCAACATCAGGATTCAGAGAACTCGGGGGTCCCCAAGTCTCCACGCGGAGAGATGCAGAATCTGACGAGTGACAGGGACGTGAACAGTACTAGTGTGTGTTGTTTTGTTACCAGTACTACGTTGTTGTGCACCCTTTTGTCCGTAGCTTCGCGTTGTCTACTTGTCCGTGGCTTCGTCTTCGTTTAGGAATGGTAATGGGTCGGATTCGAATCGGATGGAGTGGCTGGACGTCTAAATCCAAAACCCAAACATAAAATCTGAATCCAATCCAAACTCCTGAAATTATAAATCCAAACCTAAATCCAAACCCACTGATTAACCAAAACCCACGGATTAACTAAAACCAAAGAATATCATAATAAAATTAGCATTTAGAAAGGCTAGCAACAACAAAATAACAATTCAGTATACAACAATACATTAAGAAAAGTATCCAAATTTCATAACATTCATACAAAACAAAGAGTATGATACACTTAGACACGACATATAACTAATTGATAGTTTTTTTTTATCAAATCTAGGTAGACAACTTGGGGAATTCAGTGGATTTTTAGTGGGTCGAATTTTTCGGGGCTCTGATGGAGCTCGACGGGTCAAATTTAGAATCCGCCCCAAATCCATAATATTTCGGGTATCCGAACCCGTAAATCCGTGGGCACAAAATAGAACCCAAAACCAAAACCCAAAAACTCAAATCCACGGATATCCGTCCCAAATCCAACCCATTACCATCCCTATCTTCGTTTGATGGCGTCGAGAGCTGTGCCTCTTGGATTTGGTCGGCCTGATCGTTCAGAATTTTCAAGATCGCTGCCGCTGCGTGCTCTTGCGATCGACAAGTCCCAAGCTGAGGACCGAGACCGACTGAAGGCTACAAGGCTAGGCTTGGATTCGAATAATTCGTGCACCTCTTTTTACCAACGACGTGACCGTACGTGTGTGTTCCACCTGGAAGGATGACTGGAACTGAGAAAAGTCACTGACGAACGTGGCTCGCTCTTGCCTGCCTGCCTGCCATAACAAGTCAGTCGCCAAAATAGTCTCCCAGCGACTCCTTGGATGAAAGAAAACCTCCTCCTCGCAATCTTGTCTAGATCACCAAATCATCGATTCGTGGTAATAGTCGCCAAAAAGATCATTTTCTTTACTGTCTTATACTAAACCGGTTGAAAAAGGAGATGCTCCTGGAAATCATCCAATGCAAGCCGGTTTGCAGGCGAGGCAAGGCATGTCGCGGATTGTCAAACGCGAGGAGGTTAGTTTAATCGCGTCCACGTAGACCATACGCACCAGCAGCCGCGCGCGCCTTGCTTGCCCAGCACCCCCCCCCCCCCGCTGCACCACGGCACCACACACCACATCTGTCCGCGTCAATCCGACGCCTGTTCATGCCAATCTCCGATTCCGTTTTGTCAGATTCATTGGGACAGTCGGAGGTTGATTTTTCCTGCACTTTTCCGCCCAAACCAAACCCATCCTTCTTCTTTTTTTTTTCATCCATGTATCTATCCCCGTCAGCTCAGCTGCGTGGTGAAACAAAGATCGCACAAGTGCGTCGTGCTTGCTCGCCGCCGGAACGCAGCTACCTGATTAACACATGCTAATGGGACTGCTGCGTTGTGCTTTAACAGTCTGGTTGAAAATGCCATTAAAGATGTGTCACTTGGATCGACAGCAGGTCAGTGTGCCCGTGTTTGGAGTTTGGAGGAGAGAATCAGAGAGATGACAATTTGGAGGAGGTAGAGTTGCGTAGAAAGGGCCACTGATCGTTCGCAGAAATCGCGGCAACATGTTTGTCTGCTATTGTTCTTTTTTCTTTTTTCAGAACTGGAATAGCGACATGTTGATGTGAATTTTGGTACTGTTAAGTTTTAGTGCTGCAACTTTAAGCTAAGGCGAGAAGCGGCAATATTATTCATCAGTACCAACTACCTGATGAAGTTGTAGAGTACGACAGTGTTTGCTTCACGTACTGCTAAATTACTGATTACTGACCTTATGACACTGTTCATTTGAAATTTTGAAGTGTGCAATGTGAAAAAAATAGAAGACCAAGTAGGGTATGAGTTTACTGCAGAGCGTGTTTCTGACCCTATGTCTATCACTACATTTCATAAGACCCAAAAAAAAACGCCTGCATAACAATACGTTTTTTGTCCCCCTTTTGTCGGTGAAACTTAGCCTACCTGGATTTGCTTACAAGTAGGTCTAGAAAAATGCTTACCAGAACACTTAAAAAAGATAATGTCAATTGTCACAGAGCATGTTGGTCTTCACCCTTACAATATTCAATGATGAGCATGCATGGTCCTTTGCAAACACTAAGGCCATATCTAGACATCAAGAGCTGCAACAAACTCTGCTCTAGGTTCTATTCTTTAATGATACTAACTTTCTGTGATTACCAATTATTAATCTTAGCTCAACTAGACCATGGCATCCTCTGAATATTCAGAGGGGCTCCACAACGGTGTTTGATTTTCTTTTTTGTTTAAATTGCTCATAGAGTGTGAGAAATTAATGCCAGCTACTTCATTTCCTCGGCCCTCTCCTTTTCTTTGTCGAATCGTGCGTGTTTTTTAGATTCTTGGAGAAACCATTTTGAGATTAGTTATCACAGCCATTTAGCGTGCCTACTCTTCGACACATTAGAAGTACTTCATTAATTCTTTGCTCCTGCACATATAAGCAATGTTATAAGACACATTTCAAATATGCATATGCGTTATGAAGTCCTAGATAATTTTAAGAACTAGTACATGCAAATTAAATGTCATAATTGTCACTATGGGTTTTTTATATATTATTAATAATGACATACTTGGGTGTCTAGATGCATACATGTATATAGGAGTGCGTTGAGTTAACTTATAACAATGACACAAGTAATTATTTTATATGCAATTTTAGGATTTTTTCAGTCCTTCTAATAATGTCATTCGTTTGTTAACTTCAATAGAATTTTAGAGAGTTACTTTACATTTTTTATAATGGCATATGTGGGTAATTTAGATGCTGATATTGGTGCCAGCTATTAATTCATGGCTAGATGATTCTTTTCTTTTCTTTTCTTTTCTTTTCTTTTCTTTTTGAAATTCCTACAACTTCTCTCATGTTCTATTATGTCTCTTGAGAATTAACATGTAGGTTGAAAGGGTTTCTCAAACTAACACAGTTTGATTATCATAATTATGTTCTTCTGGTTTCGAACATCCAAATGCAATCGACCTTCGATGAATTGATGGATGCTCTTCTTCAAAGTGTATTCAAACTTCAAAGTATACACGCGTCAGTAGGAATTAGGATCCATTGTGACGGTTGAGATGCACGAGCATGATGTTCAACTTCCCAACGACGGAAAGGATTTGTCCACATGAAATTCGAATCACAGTGCATGAGAGACAACAGGTCCGCGTGTTTGTTAAACTTTAAATTTTCAGCACCCATGTGCTGTTTGTATTTTTCGACGCTAGGTTGCTGCACCATTTGTACTATTCATCTTGACGAATGACGAGACCAATAACATAATACAGGTCTTGAACGCGTTTTCTGACCGAAGGTCTATGGAGCCTAGTGCTCATCCTCGTAGTACTTGCGACAAGGACAATAAAAAACCTCGCGTGTGTGTGTTTTCATTTCTTCAAAACTCACTATTCATTCAGTGTGCGTTTAGACCACCTAACTTTTCTAAAAAAAACACTATTCATTCAATTTTTTCCTATTCATCCCATCTCTCCCACTCACAGAACACGCTTCCCAGCGCGACCTACCATGTTTTTTTTATCTACAGTATTTTTTCCCCTAAACTAAACTCACCCTTAGGCAGTACTAGAGAACAACGCTTGTAACCAAACGAAAACTCAGCGGTCTCATTGTCTCGTCTACACGCGGTGGGAGAGGTGACGAGGGAGCAAAGATCAGCTGCCTTTGCTTGTCCATACATCCTCTTGACAAGGATTAGAACACTAGTACCTTTTTTTATCCATAGTCGAATTCGAATGGTACTATTGGTATTTTTTAATATATGATATTTATGTTACATATTTTTTAAAATGTCTAATTAAATTGCTCCCTTCAAGTATAGCCAAAGGTTACATAACCTCTAGACTATTTCTTATTCAGTTTATGTCCTAAACCATGCCATTTAGTTTAAGTTACCTCTAGTGCAGTTTATATATTTTTCTGACCATATATAAGTTGAATTTTATTTTTTAAAAAATTGCATGGTTGTAGTAGACACCACAATATAGTATAAATTTTTCATCATAATTTTCATATAATATTATATCACAAGAATGAATTATTGTTAAATAAATTATCCTATAAAAATAATTATATAAATATGTGCTATATTTTCTAGCATGTGTTATGATGTATGCTACAATCTCGTCAAATTTTAATTAATGCCCTATTGTGCATTGATAAAAAAAATAAAAATTTTATTAAGAGGAAAATTAAACCAAGTGATATAATGTACAGGGTAAACTGAAAAAAAAAAATAGTTTACTGTGCTATACTCCTGCGTTTCCTCAGATGTGAAAGCTATTGCATATTTTAAACAAAACGTCACACATTTCAAAACGAAAACGGGAAGACGATATATACCAGGATCGACATGTCCTGTTGTTTTGCGGCTGAACCTGTCTCAGCTCACGCCAAAAGGTGCGGCACCCCAGCATACTTTCATGCGTGGGAAAAAAAAAATAGTACCTGTTTTGGTTTGCTCTCGAGGCTAAGCTTGTGGGGCAGATTGTCAAACGCAAGAAGCGTAATTTAACCACGTCCACGTAGGTAGAGCACACGAAGCAGGCGGCGCGCGCGCCTTTACTTGCCTAGCACGCCCGGCAGGCACCACCCACATCTGTCTGAGTCAACCCGACGCCTGCGACACTGATTGGGACAGGCATCTGCCGGTTAATCTTTCACGCACTTTTTACGTGGCGGCAGCCGCCAAAAACCGACAAAAACCATTGCAATTTGGAACAGCTCTATCCGACAAATAATGCTGCTAACTTTTCATGACAGCCAAGTTACGAAATTAAACATATGGCGATTGACAGTTTGGTTGCCAATGGCGTTTTGTGTGTTAATTTTTGGGGTTTGGGCGGGAAAAAAAAATGACGAATTTGGAAGGCACGATTAACGTTTGCATACCGTCGTCCAAGTAATAACCTTGGGCTAGCGTGGCCTGGGTCTGCGTCGACATGTGTCAGTTCTTGTGCGAGTCTGAGGTGTTAGTGAGTGGTAATTTGTATAAGAGGCGACGTCTTGGTCTGTGTGTCACTCAACTCGATCTACCACCACTAAAGGAAGTACACCAAACAATGCTCAGTTGAGAGTCCAACTTTCTGTCCATAGCAATTATTAATGTTCGCGCAACAAGACCTCTATTTTTTTTATTTGAGATGAAGCTGAACAAGACCTTGCCGTTCTTCCAGGAGTCAAGTCTGTAGTGCTCATACACTCATGCTTTGCTTGATCTTCTTCAATTTGACTCATAAGTCTGCTTCAAGTAGTCTTTTTTCCCATCTCATTGTCATATTTTTCTTTTTGTTGGAGACAGAAGAAGGCGTGCGCGTGCCTGATAGATTCTGTGGATCACTTCTTCGAGATACACAATGGTTATCTAACTGACAGGCGCGATGTGCACCATAATGAAAATGATGAATGGCCGTCGATCAAAGTCTACATGTGACATGGCAATAGGCGCGTGCATGAGCTTCAATCAACCACAATAGCGTCGCAGTCAGATTAATCGAATTTATCCATTGCGTTTTTATAAACAATCACAAAACTAGGCATCCGTCTGCTGTTTCTTCAATCTCTGGTGCTAGTTTATCTTAATAGTTGCGACACCACTTGGGCATGTTTATTTGCACTTAAGATTATATAATCTAGCCTATACAATTTGTTATTACGATTATGGGCAGCAAACAACTTAGATAATTATTTAGATTATATAATCTACACCTCTAGATTATCATAATCCCATCAGCCGCCTAAGGGGAGCTTATATTTATATTTCAGAATATTTACACTTATTATCTGTACCTCAATAATATGGAAAAACAAACAACCTATGAAGTTTATATAATTCGAACCAATGATCGGAGTTATATAATTTAGCACTAGATTATTATATAATCACCCATTAAAAAAGCCTTATACTATTCATTTGACAAGAGAGCCTAGAACGCGTTTTCTGACAGAAATAGAACCAAAGCTCCCCTGAAGTGTAGGGAAACACGTAAACTCGTTTCTGTGACTTCTAGTAACAAAGTGTCAAAGACCTCCAATTCAGGTTCCAAAGTACCAAAAGGCCTGGCAGAGGAGATTCTCCGACAGTCACATGCTTCGGTACACGGTGGGTCTCTCATGTTCATGTTGCTGGTCCTCACACTAACCGTAGGAATAGGAGCTTTTACAACAGTTTTTTTAATTAAATTGCATCAACTAGGAATGGAACTCGATATCAGTGTCCCTGTATGAGTATGGACATCAGTGTCCCTGTATGCGTATAGGCATCTATGGATATACCAGATAAGATAAACCTAGAGAAAATAGTACTATCCTACCATAATAATTGGAATTTTAATCTATATGGTAGAACAATTAGCATGTGATACTACCAGAAATTGGCTATATGCCGAGTGTCTCCTTGTATGCCAAGTGCTTTCATCGGCCACTTAGAGGATTTGCCGAGTGTGAGAAAAAACACTTGGCAAAATAAAAGCACTCGGCATCCATAGGCTTTGCCGAGTGCTGCAGGTAAAAAACTTGGCAAACAGTGTGGCAACACTCCACAAACACAACACACTTGGTAAACCGTGCCACGTGATGGCCGCACGTGACCTCCATTAGCGAATGCATCCGGAGCTAGGATAAACAGTGAAGCATCCTTAATTGATGGAAAAGGTTATTTATTTATTTTTCTTACAGTGAAAATTATTTTGAGATTTTCTAGATGAAAGAAAACTTTATTCCACCTCTGCATTATTATATGTGTGACATCTATATTCTACAAAGGGAGGAGAGTACATCACATCTCTTTCAACTTTGCAAGATCATGCTGGCCTTTCATTGCACTGCATATCCCAAGAAATTTAATTTACAATTCGCCACGGTGCCATGCAGTGTGAAATGTTTAGAATCCATATCTGGCCTTCAAAAAAACTTTTGTGCATTATTCTAAATCCATTCATAAAAAACAAGGGGTGTTTATATCACACTAGAGTTGTCGGGTCCCTGTAAAAGGGGTACCCCAACTTAGGCCCAGAACTACTCAATAACAAGGCCCACCAACGAAGTTGGCCTGGCTCCGTAGCCCAGCAAAGGCCCATCGCGACGAACGCCACCGCGGCGCTCGCCCCGCTTGAAGACCCTCGAGCGGGGAGATCCGCGACGATCGAGCCCAGCCAAGCTCGAGGGGGACGTTCACCCTCAAGCTGGCGCTTTCCGTCACGTTCGAGGCTCGGCCGCGAGGCTCGAGGGAGACGTTCACCCTCGAGCCGGCGTTTCCGTCACGTTCGAGGCCCAGTAAACTCGAGCTTGCGGACCAAGCTCGAGCCTGCTACGCCGGGAACGGCGCCCGAGACTCTGCGACCATCAACACCAATCATAAATGATCCCCCTGTGGCCAAAAAGAAGGATTCACTGTGCCACGCCACCGCCCATGCTGTAGAAAGGACATCGGTCAAACCCACCAGGCGTGGTGGATTCGGATCTGACACAGCATAGGCCGGTCCTGGCAACGGCACTGTGCCAACCACTCCTTTGACTTTGCTTGCCTCGGATGCGCTATCATCCTCGATGGCAACCCTCGAAGGAAACTACGGAGCTTCGATCCGGGCGCCGTACTCAAGTTGCCACCCTCGAAGTCCTGATCTGTCGCAAGAAGAACATCACATCAACCACTGCCATGTCGTCAGCCGGAGTTGGAAGGCGCGATTCCCGATCGCATCGTGCGCGGCATGGGCAGCACAGTACACTTAGCACGTCTGCGCCACGAATGCATGTACTCTCACGCCCTCCCCCTTATGCCTATAAAAGGGGAAGGGAAGCCCATACAAAAGGGCAAGGGACAGCAGGTTGACACCACAGAACACATACAAACGCACTTAGCCACCAAAAAGCTCAGGGACTTAGGAGCTCACCTCCTTCTCCCATCTTGCTTGTAAACCCCTACTACGAGCAATACGAAACTGGTGCTCGGCACCACTGCTGGACGTACGGCCCCGTGGCCGGAACCAGGATAAAAACCCCCGTCTCTTCACCCGCCATCGGGGCAACGAGCGGATTAGCACCGCAATCACTTGTTTGTGCCGGTGTGACCAAATCAGGCACCGACAAGAGGGTTGGAAACTCTTCTCACACTCGAATTTTTGAACCATTCGATCTAAAATGGATAGTCCAGATCTACCTTAACTCTTTCCCTCTCCACTTTTCTCTCTCCTCCTTGTATTCTTCCTTGCGACGCACACCCCCCCTCCCACCACCCAGTCCCGCCGGCGCAGCTGGGCTAGGGCCACGCTAGCCGCCCCACTTCCAGAACCGCCCGTCTCCCCTGCCACGGCCTTGGCCCGACCGCCATCCTCCATCGTTGCTGCTCGACCAGCCGCCGGTCCTGCCAGCCGGCCCCGGGCATCCTCTAAGACCGCCGGTGAGCATGTCCTCCGTCCCCCGTGGCAACCTCGGAGCCCTAACCTCACCAGAAAGCTTACCGGAGTTAGGGAAGATAGAGATTTGGGTGAAGGAAAAACATCAAGTATGGGAAGTATGGGAGGCCTCTCAGCATTTTAGTGTGATTTAGCTTTATCAAAAAAACAAAATAAAAACCCTCACTGCTTCAAAATTTGTTGAGGTCCATTTGCAATCGAGACATCCTGCATATTGTTTTTTTTGAATGAAAACATGCTGTAGATTGTCAAACACAAAGAAGGCTGATCAATAATTTTAATCGCGTACAGTAGACCATACACATCAGCAGGAGCAGCCGCCCCCAGGGCGTTGGTTACTAGCAGCGCACATCTGTCTCAGTCAATCCGACTCATTAGGACAAACTCTTACTACTGTTATTGTTTTTCTGAGAGATTGATCGATTAGGACAACCATGTTGCTTCAAAAGGAGATTAGGACAAGGATCTGAGCCTGATTTTTCACGCAATTCTCCATGGCGGCAGACCCTCAACAAACTCCTTTTTTTTAATGTGGTCTCTCTCGTTGTCAGCTGCCTCGTGAGCGTACAGGTGTACCACGCAAAGTACCAAGCGTACTTGGTCGCCTAATTCTGGAACGACCATTTCTGCCAAATGCTGATTACTTTTCATGACAGTCTGCTTAAGAAACTAAACGTTGCGATCAACACTTTGGTTGCCAATGGCACCTTGTTTGTGCTCATGCTAGCTGTTGTAGTTTGGAGAAAGGACAAAGTTAAAAAACGATGGCCTCAAACCGATGGAGCACACGGCGTGGAAGGAACACTGGGATGGCCTGTATGTGTCGATTCTTTGTGTGTGTCTGAGGTGGCGATGAGTAACAATCGGTAGAAAATGGCGACGAGCTTGTGAAACGGCAACTGGGTCTCTGTCATGAGCATTTTTCACTGTTTGTGATCGAACGGTAGCAGCTTCTCGGTAACATTCACCATAATCAGTAGCACTGGGTGGAATTGCTGAGCAAGCCATGCTTCGTTTGTTTTGTTTTGTTTTTTACTGATGAACGCTGGCTACTGAGCTCACGCTGAATGAATATCTCAACTGATGAATCGAGTTGCATCTTTTTTTGTTAAAAAGTTGGTAACAAATTTCTCAATTAAAAGCCTGCAAAAACAATTAATTTGGTAGTTCAGACAATCCGCACCTAACAGTTCAGACAAACTGAACCGTGTCGACTATCTACCTCATATTCATATTGGTTCTGTCACTATGTAGCATACGAACAATATCAATGTGAACCAGACGGACCGAATATATGATGTCACTACATATATAGCATAAGAACAGTATCAAAGTTCAGAATATTTTGATATGCAATAAAGACAGATGCCCGAAGAAAAGATTGTCTTCCTGGTAGTACTGCTATGTGATTTTGCACTTCAAATTAGTCTGTGAAAATTGGGCTGCCTGAATTTGATTCTCAGTACATGTTAAAAGTAAGACGTCAATTGTCAGGGAGTTCGTTAGTCCTGGCACAAACAATATTCAATGAGCATGTCTGGTTCTTGGCAAACACTAAAGGTCACTCAAAGCCAGTAGTCACTACTGACTAAGGAGTAGAACAAACTCTGATCTAGTCTAGGCTCGATTGTTTAATTTTACCAGCGTTCTGTCATGCCACTTGTTAATGTCCGCTGTCCGCTCAACAAGACCTTTTTGGTTCTTTTGGAATTTTGGTTTTTACGATGGATCTTTAACAAGACCTTGCCAATCTCAGATTCTCTAAAGACTGAAACTGAAGTGCTCATAATTTACATGCTGAATTTGCAAGATAAACCTAATAAGGCCTTCCAATACCCTTTATCCTCTCTCTCTCACTGTCTCACAGATACAGTTCCCTTTTATCACCTTTCAAATTCAGCGTGTGAGGAATTATTAGGCGGTTCTTCCGTTTATTTTGGACCCGTGCGCCGAAACAGGGGCATGTTTGGATCAAATTAGCCCTGTCATATCGGATCTAAATATGCTAATTAGTAGTATTAAACGTAGTTTAATGACCAAACCCATTGTACAACCCCTAGGCTAATTCGTGAGACAAATCTATTAAGCCTAATTAGTCCATGAGTTGAAAATATAGTGCTACATTAAACAGTTGCTAATGATGGATTAATTAGCCTTAATAGATTCATCTTGTGAATTAGCCTATGGATCCTGCAATTAGTTTTACGATTATCTATATTTAGACCACTAATCGGTATCAACACAACAGGCTAAACTTTAGCCCTCAAAATCCAAAAAGGCCCAGAATCGACAGGCGCCATCGATGCGCACCGGCATGAATCGATTGATGCGCGTCCAAGTCTACACGCGTCGTAAGACTGACATGGAGATTCCGCCGAAGATGGCGACATGCGCGGGCATGAGCCTCCAACTACTCCACAACGGCGATAACGATTTGTCCCTAGGAAATCCAAATCGCAGTCAGATAGTACTTCAGATTTGTCCACTGCATCTGTTAAACATAAATTCAGGCACACATCTTCCATCCATATTTTTTGCTTTAAAAAAAAGAAATGCTATCTCTATTTTTTTTTTTGCTAACTCGCCGCACCAGTTGTACAATTCGTCTTGACCAGAGTGAGGCTATACATTTCTTGAACGCGCTTTCTAACCGTAGCACAATTGGAGCCCAGATCTTCTGTTCCTCAAGTGCAGGGACACTAGCTTGATCTCTGGTGCCTTCTCAAAGCAGTCTATGATTCAGTTTTAGTATCCAACAAATTACTAATAATGTCCCCATGCAGAGGAGACGAGTGATGTGATGGTCACATGCCGGGCTACACAGTGGGGTTCTCAGATTTCATGGCGCTGCTGGTCCTTTGTAGCCATCGCAAGACTTGAGAGCATTTGCAAGTCAAGGTCGTCTCTGTTCCCCGGCCTACGTGTAACGCGTTCTCCCATTTCTATATCCGCCTTGGCGCGCCAATAGGGCCGGATCCGTCGTGTCAAGGAACCGCGTTACCGCCAAGTTTTCAACTATTTTTATTTTGAATCGGAGGAGAGAGGAGGATGGCTAGAATTTTGGCTAATCAACTGCTCCGGTCTTGTTTAGTTTATCTCGGAAACTTTAGTTTATGTGATCATATTGTTAGTCTTCCGGTCCTATACATGGTCATGGCTCTAGGTCTAGTCATGGCTTCGAACTGTGGAGCCAGTAGACTGAAGTGTTCTTTAAAAAAAAGAACGAAAGGGAGAGATAGTGTTTGGAGGAGAGGAGTTCGGCTAGTTGCTTATTAACCAAAAAAAAAAACATATGAAGGGGAGATCTGGACCTGCTCACGCGAGATGGCGGTTAAAACGCGTCTTTGGGTGCTCCACTTGCGTCTTAATTTTAGAGGAAGATGCTTACAAGATGGTTTTAGATTCGGAGACACTTGCAATCAAAGCATTTTCAACACATATATTGTTGTTAGGTAGTTGACCCCCAATAATACAGAACAAAATTAGTAATGCAGAGCACTGTTTTGGACAGTTTTTAGCATCGGCGGCAGGTGTGTTTTTAGAGTGGACCTTAGTTAAGCTGTGTGTCAGTGTGTTAGAGCATCTTGGTCTCTTGAAAGGGCAATCAGTTACTTTAGTTAATCGGTAGCAGGACAGGATGCTCTGATTGAAAACGGTCAGGTTCCTGGAAATGATAGTCCTCGGGCTGCATGTTACCAGTTGCTTTTGGCTCAAATTTAGCCTCTCAATTATATCGATTTCATGAAAACGGTCAGGTTCCTGGAAATGGTAGTCCACCTTTGAGATCGGCTAATTTGTAACTTACTGTTTCTCTAAAGATGTTTGGGCTGCATGTTACCAGCCGTTTATTTAAGCTTCAGCTCACATTTCCAGCTCAAGCGAGTGTTTTTATGGAGTTCAAAAATTCTAAACTCCAGTTAGTGAAGAGAGTCTGCTGCTAGTATAATTAGTGAAATAAAAAAAAGGCCATGTTTAGGCCATTACAGATTAACTAGTTTAATTTTTCAGATTACTTGGTTTATTTAATCAGTAGCAAAAGTTAGAATATTACATACACTCTTTTGTGATAGACTGATAGTACAAACTGGTCAGTTTCCCAGAAATAGCAGCCCCCACCTTGTCCACCATTTGTGATCCATTGTGTTGCCCGAGATTTGGCGTCAAGATTCAAAAGTTTTCAAGCAAGGGGACCCCTTCTTGACAATTTCCCAACCTTATTATCGTTGTTCTATAGGAGCTGAGCTGAGCTGAGCTGAGTCAGTCAGTTGGCGGCGCTGCTGCCACCAAAGCCTTTTAGCTCTTCAGCTCGCAGCCTCCTCACTCACTCGTTGATGGAAGTGTACGGGAATTTTCCAGCCTAATTATACCGAGGAGAATCTAGTGCTTAGGACGGGCAAAATTTAGCCATATCTCCCTGATTGAGGCCATGATGAAATAGACGTTCTCCAAGCATTTACCCAGAAGATAGCCTCAAATCGGTCTGTTCTGAGGAAAAAATGTCAAAAGAAAGCAACGGGCTGCTGCTGCTCGTGTGGCCCTAGTTTTCCAAAGGACAGTCCCTGCATCCAAGGCCTAAAAGTTCAGTTTCAGTCTTTCAGAAACGGCTACGCATGGTCAGGGAGAGTGCCGGTGGGTGTTTTGGCCTTGTTTAGATTGAAAAGTTGGTGGAAAAGTTGGCGCGTTGGAAAACGTGTTCTGTGAGAGGGGACGTGCTTTCCCGTGCACCAAGTTGGTGCCAACATGAGCAACTAAACAAGGCCAATTTGTTGCCTGACATAGGGGTCCCACCTTGTCAGGGCCTGCATATAAGTGGCTCAAAGTTAGACATGCAAAGTTTAGAGGAACCACTTCCGTTACTTTGCTTCTACAAACTACATATACTTGCGATAAAAACAATCTTATTACTTTTAGCGGCAAAAAAAACTTTTATGCCTGCACTTTTCCGTGGTTTTTGATATTTTTAAATATATTTATAGAATTTTTAAAAACATGGATTTTTTTATGTTTGAAAACTAAATAACTAAAGGTTTGATGGGCAGATTGAGTTTAGAAAGTTGACTGTATCTCGTCTCGTCCTGGACATGTTAGCCGAAGTAGTACTTTAGATTATTTCAGAAGGATAAGAAGGCGTCCATTAACCTACCCAGGAAAAACGAACAAACTACAAATTAAAATTTCATTTTTATTTTCCTTGATGCGCTCATCAAGAAAACCTACACCACCACACCGGCAAAATTCAGTTTCGCAGTAGACGTGGCGGCCGCTTTGTTGGATTGTGATGAACGGACGGAACGATCTCTGATCCGCAATATTTCGGCGTCGGCGCCGCCGCCGCCACCGCCGCCGGTGAGCAGATTGGCGACGGAGAAGGCCGGGTTGACGGGCCTCTCCAGGTCACTCAGGGTGTGTTTAGATTGTAGGAAAAAACACTGTAGCATAAGAAAAACACTGTAGCATTCGCTGGGAAACGTGTTTTGTGAGGAAGGAATAGTGAAAAGTTAGAATGAATAGTGAAAAGTTGGAATGAACAGTGAATAGTTGGAAATCTGAACATGGCCTCAGTCTCTATGACACCGGGAGATGACGTCACCGCAGCTACTCCGAGCTGAAGTAACCGCCCTTCCCCCATCTTCCCTGGTAGCTTCCTCCCACCTTCCTCTCCCCACGTCGCCTATATAAGCAGTGGCGGCCACTCCCGAGCAACCTGCCCAAACCACCCCGAACCGGCAAGCCCACACAAATCCTCCCCACCTTCTCCTCCTCGAGCAGCTAGCTACCCAGTCAGTCAATCACTGCATCTCATCGATCCAGGGCGCGAGGAGGTGAGCAGCGATCACTGGGAGGGTAGCAACAATGGCGGCCAAGCGTCTCCACGACGGGTACGAGCACGACGGCGACCAGCCCGACGACAAGCGGATGCGCCGCCTCCCCTCCTTCTCGACGTACGCTGTCTCCTCTTCTCCTCTGCTCTGCTAATGGCGCATTCGTTTCTCGAGCCAGTCTCTGACCGCCCGTTCGTTCTCGTTGAATTTCAGAGTCATCCGGGAGGCCATGATGCAGAGGAACATGCAGACCCTCTTCAGGCTTCTCGAACCCCTCTTCCGCCGCGTGGTGAGCACCAAGAACTTCGATTCCCATTTGCCATTTCATTTCCTCACGAATCTTCTCGAGCCGTTCTTGTTCGAGTTAACCAAGCAGAACGAAGCATCCTAATTGCTCTGTTTCTTGTGGACGAACGTTCAGGTGCAAGAGGAGCTCCAAGCAGGGCTGATGCAGAGCCCACGGTACATGGAGAGGTCAAGGTCGCCGCAGACGCCACCGTCTCCGCGCCCGGCATGGAAGCTGGCGTTCCGGACCCCACCACACCTCCCGATCTTCACCGGCAGCAAGATCGAGGACGACGCCGGGAACCCTCTCGAGATCATCCTCGTCGACGTCGAGACGGGCGCCCACGTCGCGCTCCCTCAGGCGGTGCGCGTCGAGCTCGTCCCGCTCTTCGGCGACTTCCCGCCCGACGGCCGCGAGGACTGGGCCCCCGAGGAGTTCCAGAAGGGCGTCGTCAAGGAGCGGGAGGGCAAGCGCCCGCTCCTCACCGGCGAGGTCGCCCTCACCATGCGCGACGGCCGTGTCACGGTGAGCGAGCTCCAGTTCACCGACAACTCCTCCTGGGTGCGCTGCCGCAAGTTCCGCATCGGCGTCCGTGCCGTGCCGGGGAGTGGCGGCGGTTTTGATGGTGCCAGGATCCAGGAGGCCATGACCGAGCCTTTCGTCGTCAGAGACCACCGTGGCGAGCTCTACCGCAAGCACTACCCTCCCGTTCTTGGTGATGATGTCTGGAGGTTGGAGAAGATTGGGAAAGAAGGCGCGTTCCACAGGAAGCTAAGGCAGCACAAGGTCGTGACTGTTCAAGAGTTCGTCAGGATGCTCACGGTGAAGCCTGATGAGCTGCGCCGGGTGAGTCTCTCTCGATTCTTCACACTGCGTAGGCCTCGATCTCGCCGGCGTTCTGGTGTTGACGGAATGCTCTGTTTTTTTGTTTCGGTGGCAT
This sequence comes from Digitaria exilis, assembly GCA_015342445.1. Classification (NCBI taxonomy): domain Eukaryota; kingdom Viridiplantae; phylum Streptophyta; class Magnoliopsida; order Poales; family Poaceae; genus Digitaria; species Digitaria exilis. The sequence continues at coordinate 2,378,073 of JACEFO010001770.1, read as the reverse complement.
ATCAGATTCTTGGCGAAGGCATGACCGACAGGATGTGGGAGGTGACGACGAACCATGCCAAGACCTGCGTCCCCGACGAAAAGGTGTACGTTTACGCCACGCCACACGGCACCATCTACGTCAACTCCGTCTTCAACCTTGTGAAGGTCGAGATCGGCGGCATGGAATGGCCGCTGCAGCAGCTCAACAGGGGCCAGGCGGTGAGTCCGATTATCTTCCTCTGCTAACCGTCGTCAGATCGGAATAGGTCCATAGATTTATTTTTTCCTGACATCTTAGCCTTCCTTGTTCCAGCAGGTGTTGGTGCAGCAGCTGATGCTGGAAGCGTACGAGCTCCGCCACAGCCTTCAGGAGGCCGAAGCCTTCATGATCCATGGCCACCCCGCCAACAACGTTCCTCTGCTGCAGAGTAAGTGTCTGAACTCTGAACTGAATGGACGGACGATCAAGCAATTTGTTTCTGAACTTCCTGGAGTTTCCTCGTGTGATTTATTCTGTTCTAAGTTCTAACATGTTGTGCTCGGGCGAACCTGCAGATGCAGCACATGTCACGGTGCCGGCGCCAACGGAGACACAGCTCTGGTACCAGAACACCCCGGAGATCGAGTTCCCGGTCGACGACGTGGTTCCCCTTCCCCAACCCAACAACAACAACTTCGGCTACCAGTGGCCTGGCCAAGTGTTCCACATGCCAGGTTAACAAGTGCACTGGGAAAAGCCCCAAACAAGATCATCAGCAAGTAACTCAAGTGAAGATCACTTGCAAGGTTCCAAAGCTTCCAGCTCTAGGATGTACATTAACTAAATACTACAGCTACTACTACGTGCTGTGTGTCTGTCTGTCCACAAAAGTGTGTGGTCGGTCTGTGTGTTTGTCAAGTAACGGCAGGGGGGTTAAGGGTAGGTGAACTTGAGCGGCCCTTCCACTGCGTCGCTGAGCATGCGCGCGAGCATCAGCCGCGACCAGAGAGAAGAGGCGACCAAGTGCAACAATTCTTTGGTTTAATTCGTATCCTTTGTTGTAAAATTTCTAAGTTTTTCGTTCAGCCGGGTCGAGTAGCACCTCTGCTCTGCGGTGTTTTGCTCCCAAAGAGCTGCATGTAAATGTAATGGCAGGGTAGAGATTCTAGGGCAGGCGAACGAAAGGGCTGTAGAACTCGCTGTGCAAACAGACAGTTCTGCCTTTTTCTTTAAAACATTTTAAGAAGTTTTTTGTGTCCTGTAAACATCAGTCGCAATTAATAAAAGAAGCTGCATTTTGTACATAAACACAACTCTTTGAGGTGTCCCAGACTCTTGGTCTCTGATGTGCCCTCAATCTTTTGTATTGTGGATTTGTGGTTCCATGGACATCAAAAAATGGAAGAATCGCTTAACCCTGAGAGCTTCTGTGGGTTTTCAGTAAAAACTCCAGTAAAAGCTTTTAATTTATTGCCTTGTTGTTGCCCCTCTTCATACACACAAACTCTTTTGGAGCAACCAATGGAGAAGAGTGCGGAGGTGAATAACGCGTGTGAGAAGTCAAATTATCTTATATAAGTGTCAGTTTGCTCAGTGAAAGACCAAAAAGGGGAAATAATTTAGTTTGCATGCTCTATTTATTAGAAAACCTGGTACTAAAACAATATTCAGGCATGAGCTGTCAACCATGGCTATTGTAACCATCCAACAACCCAAACGCCTAACTCCTCTGCGCCTACAATAGCACATGCTTCTTCTGCAATTGCTCTAGCTCAGCACCCATCTTTACTACTAACTGAGGCTTATTTTTAGCGTGCATATTAATTCTAGTGATATACGCTAAAAAAGATAAAAACAAGAAATTCTCACACACAACAGAAACTTGGAGTATCAATTCGGTAAACTCCATTAGACGTGTTTTGTTTTCTACAATAATACACCTCGACCATTATGAAATATTTTTTGAGGTAATTAGGAGTTTCAATTAACTGGAAACAACATGGTTACAATCATCCTTGATCATGTCATAGAGGCTACTTGAGGGATTTATTTATAGGCCACTCCTCCAGAGGTTGCTCACCCGAAACATGTCTAGCATAAAAATAAGCTACTCTGTTACATGAACGGTTTGGATAAACAAATATTATTGTGTTCAGATGGAAAAAAATATTTTTTACTTCCTATTCATACACTCACATAACATGCTTTCCAGAAAATTTCTTTTCACCTTTTCTATTCTCCCTCTCACATAACACGCTTAAAAAAAAGTACTTTTTCACCCTTTTTAGTGAACACAGCCATAAACTCATAACTCTGATATCCATAGGGATCAGGTTTACCAACAACCTGCGTTGGTCTAGTGGTAGCTTGGACCGTTCCAAAATGCGTCGCTGCAGAAACCACGGCCCCACCGCACAACGAGCAAACACGCCGGCACGTACACCTGTACTGTGCTACGTTCACGGTCGAGGCAGCTGACAGCGAGAGTCGATATAAAAATTACCGGAATGGAGACGGAGAAGGCACAGGAAAAATCAGACTCGGATTGTCCCTGCAGAAAGAGAAAATTGGCACCATCAGGCGATTGACAGAAACAGATGTGGATCGTTCGTACTGATTGTAACCGACCCCCGTGGATGTGCGCAGCTGGGCGTGCTGAGCAAGCAACCAGAGCAAGGGGCGGCTGCTACTGCGTACAAAATTGAGGATATGTGTCTTTACTATAGTAATTATAAATAAAAAATTAGAGTGCTGAATATGATTTAATTAATTTAATTATAAAATTAATTACACATTGATGTGAAATTGCGAGATGAACTTATTAAGCCTAACTAACCTATCAACCCATGCTCCCGCAGGGGCTAGTTAGAGATAGTTAGTAATTAAAATTATCCACTCTCGCTCTCTTTCATCTACCAAACATTCTAATAGTACTCTAAAGATAAATATTCAAATTATATAACTGTAATAACTGTGATAAGTTTAGTTAACTTATATAAACTTTTTTTTTACTTTGCATCACATTTTCATGTGTGCTTGATATATGTATTTAGTTGAGCTATATGAAAAACATGAAAATTCACATTCTTATTCTTTCCCACATACATAAATATATGGTGACACACACTAGGTAGTAGTATATTATTTATACAATAATATAAATAATATATTAATAAAGATATAAATAGTAATTTAGAATTTTATGTTGGTTGCTTTAAGATTTTTGCTATAATTATATATATATATATATTAGATTAAAATTTAGGGGGGTTGATATTATTTTTTTATAATGACATAGAGTAACTTCTATGAAGATTAAGGTGTTACTTTAGACTATTCTTGTTTCACCATGCAACACATTTATTTCAACAAATCTCACGTTATTTTTAAGAGATCCATGCCAAACACTTTCGTCCCTACTATTTTTATTTAACCAGAATATTGTGGCCATATTCACGTGAGATGAAAAAGGAAACAGAACTATACAATATAATCTCATGCGTGGAGCTAGATTTAATAGAAAGATATGTTTCCAATTTTATGATCTAAAATATATACAATAAACACTAAATACATTAATTACTTTTGAGGAGGTAATATGTCATTAGACCTACCATCTATAGTCATTTGGGTGTACCTTAGCAAAACCCTTTGTATCAAACATTCAAATTTATGGTAGTGATGAAATTAGTTGCCAAAGTAAACGGGCCTAAGCTATGCCTCTTCTGTGTGATCAAACAATCGCTCAACTGAAGTTGTTCAGTTAACTTAAATCGCTCACAAAGATATCCTAGCTCGAGTAAGAGATGTATCAATAACTCTGGTTATTATTATTTAAAAAAGTCACAGTTATCTCGGCAATTATTAGTTCTTACCACGAACTGATCTGATGAAGATGAGCATCGATAGTGCAAGGACTCAAACTATTTCAGGACTTTTGAGGCAAGAGCTAGTAGCCATGGCGATCATCAATTCTATGGTCCGGGTGAGTTGCTGCCCGGCTCGCGCGGACCTGGACATTTTCTAGCTCAACTCATCCTTTCCAATTAGGCACTTCCAGCCTTCTAGGTGCCTGGGCTATCTCCTATATCTGCTCTCAGCTCTCTGGTCGCGGTGGGCCGTACGTACGGCGTCGAAGCCGGCAATGCGTTATTCAGAGACGACTCGAATAACCAGTTGCACGGATTCGAGTCCACGGCTCCCTAGCTATGAGAAGAAACCTAAAAACTTTTCTTTGGTCGGTCATCCACTTGGGGGACAAGTAGTGGAGCAGCAGCAATCGTGGAAATTTTGGACAGTGATCAGACCGGCCCAATCCACAAGCCTCGCCATCAAACGAAGGATCTATCGCTCCTGCGGTCGTAAAATTCCGCCAGATGACGATGCCTCGCAGCAACACCGGCAGATCGATCGATCGCCGCAGCTCCATAGCCGAGTCGACATGGCGAGCGAAAGCTACCCGCACGCCGCTGTCTGCTGCGGAATGCGTAGCCGCGTGCCCCGCGCGTAGAGCCATGGACGCAGGAGGTTTTTTTTTTTTCTTTCCTTTTTTCTTTTTGGCACCGTGAAATTTAAGGCCGGAGTCAAGTCGATGTGTGATGTTGGACGGGCGTAGCCATCATCGAATAGCCAATGAAGAACGTGCACTGTTCATGTCCCTGTCACAATGATGAATCTTCGTGCACTTGTCAGCTCCTCACCGCGTGTAGACTCGAGACCACGGGTTCTCTGAATCCTGATGCAAACAAAGGCCATTGGCGAGACCAAACCGAGTAGAGCTGCGAGATCTCCTAGGTCTCTTATAACTTGTTAAGATTCAGCTTTGGTGGCCACCGCTGTGCAAAAGTTAAATCGTTTTCAGTTCGAGCAGGGGCAGGCGGGGACAAGATCAGGTGCTCTGGTCGAAAATTCACCCGGCCCAGAAGCATATAGGTACCATTCGACTCGCAACGTGTAGGGACGTCCGAATTTTTTGTTTTTAAGCTCTTCTAAAGCTTTTCTCACAAATAAGCCCCTGGCAGAACGTTTACGGCTTTTGGACCCCATGGCTCGGCGCCAGAGATCCCGGCGCCGAGGTTACACGTCTCGGTGCCAAGATCTGCGGCGCCGCCGCAAATCTTGGCGCCGAGCTCGGAACAAGGCGCTGAGCTCGGCGCCACGGATCTTGGCGCCGAGCTGGGCGCAATAAACCCCGCGCGCAGAACGCTCAGACAGAGCGGTTCACATTCTTTTCTTCCTCCTCTCGTTTTTCTCCCCTCCCCAACCCGCCAAACATCTCGATTAGGGATATTTGTCCGTGGAAACTTGGATTTGATCCCTCCATCATCAAGAGCAAGGTATCCTCTCCTAGTTCTCCTTTTTTTTCTTTATAATTTAACTCATTGATATGTCGTGGATGATTTAGATGACCTAGGGTTAATTTTGCGTTGCTCTGATTTTGAACCTTATTTCGTACATAGCAAATGGTTAGCTATGATTTGGATGTCAAACTAGATGAATGATTCAATTAATTGCTTAGATAGTGATGCTTAGGTTATAGATTTTACATGTGCCAATTAATATTTATTATTGTTTTAGTGTCTAATTAAATGATACGAAATATCAACTCGTGGGATGCCTAGGCGTGGTAAAGCAAAGGATACGTACACCTGAGGGTGGGAGAATGCCTTTACCCCGTTGCCGCTGCCTAAGGGTATTCCTGTGCCTATGTGCTTCTGCGGTGATCACTGTAAAGTGGCTAAGTCTGATGAGGATGAAACGTTCCGCCAGACCTATTGGATGTGTGCGAACTATGCGTGGGAACCCACGGAGCGGCAGATACGGCGTGGGTTTATGGTAAGCAATTAGTCTTGGTTTGTGGTAAGCATTTTGATATTTGGATTTCGAATTTATGATCTTTGACACTATTTTCTTTGCAGACCCCGCCACCTCTATGTAATTTTCACCAGTGGATCGACACTGAGATCAAAGCGGAGGACAAGCAGTTCCTAGAGTACATGAAGAAGTGGGATGAGGAGCGCAGGGTGGTTTTTGAGGCGAGGCGCAAGGAGGAGGAGGCAGAGAAGCAGCGCAAGGAGGAGGCGGCTATGAGGCATGCTGCAAAGCTTAGGGATGAGAGGGAGAAGAAGCTTGAATGTGTTCGTCGTGCTAAGGCCGCACTGGAGGAGAATCCAGATGCTATGAGGAAGGGGAAGTGGCCTCGTTGCACTCAGTAGTTTGCCTAGATGTGGCGCTGTGTAACGATGTTGTCATGAAGTAGACCTTGATTTGTCATGTCATGTAATGGATTTATGATCTCACTAGGTGTATTGTTTAGCGTTCATCGATGTTATTGAGAACTAGATTTGATATATCATGTCATGTATCGGATTTATCGTTTAGATGTCATGCAGTTGACTTGATATTATGTAGTATTTTAAGAACGAACGAAATGGTCTGATGCGACGGAATTAAATATTACAAATATGATTGGGGCACGATTACATAGAGGTGAGTGACGATTACAGAAATTTCTAGACATAACAATTGCAGTGGCATGTGTGGATCTTTACCTAGATAGAGTAAAGAAATCCTATACTGAAACCAACATGCCTTAGTTAATTTAAAATGAACGACAAACAAAGGGATGATAATTAATAGTGCTACTAGTAATGATAAATAATAGCTAGGTTAATACTAGTAATGCTAACTAGTAGTATGCTGTGTTGCGCCTTCTCCATAGTATGCTGCTGGTGGTGGGGGTGGGGGTGGGGGTGGTAGTGGTGGAGTTCCCTTGTTGTGGCAAGGGCAACAACAATATGGAACAGTGCATATTGGCTCCTGTGATCCACCCGCGTCTGTTTGGGCATCATCTTGTTCCTCACTATCGAGCTTGCCATTTTCGATCTCAAACTCTAGATCTTGAATACGATGCTCCAGGTAGTTAATGTACTCCTGATGAGGCCAAATAGGAACCGGATCGACCCACCTAGTGAAGCCGTAGTTCTCAGGAGCTTCGGAAGACTGTTAAGAAAGGAATCATAAGTAAGATTTATGAAAGGCTATAACCACAAGATGAATAAGAAGTAATAATGACAAACCCATGCACGCGGGCATTTGAAAAAACGCCGACCTCCTTCTCCCCACCCGACCTGCATCTGCACTAAACAGTCCTCGCCATGCCTACATTTTGGCTACTCTTCTTGGCATTTATCGTATCCTCTAAGTGGACTATCCCTACTAAAGTCATACTTGCTCTCCTCGGGCATTTGTTCTACTGCTTCATCAAACTTATTAGGACCAACAGTTCCCTCCCACACAATGGGAGGTCCCTTCCTTCCTCCCTTCCCTCTACCTTTCCCACTGGACGAACCTCCGGACATGGTGAGAAGTGTGGCGAGAAGGATGGAGATAGACTCTGCTATTTAAAGACCAGGCGATCCACCATACCTCGCATCCGCACCCACCAAAATTAAATTATGTGAAGTGCTATAGATGAAAAGACCGCACGCTGAAAAGCCTATGTGGTCAGTCGTCGTTTTTTAAATCAATGTTGCGCTAAAAAGGCTATGTCGTAGGTCGTCATGTTTGAAATCAATGCTGCGCTGAAAAGCCTATTGCGAAAGGACTTGTCGCTTTAAATGCTATTCGGAATCCGACATCGAAAAGCAGAATGCACAGTGACGTAGTAAAATAGTAAAAATGTGACAGGAATTTGAATTTGAGGTAAAAATTTAGTTTTACAAAGTCTCGTGGTTACTTTTTAGGTAAAAATTTTGCCAGAGCCTCCCCTCATTTTGTGGAATATAACATATACCATATAGTATGTTCACAAAACACACAAATAGTACATAGCAATGTCCATACAGCTCTGCCCATCAGAGCTTCCTTATCTTGGCTTTGCCCTTACCAAGGGCATCGGTACCTGGAGTGTAACGTTTTGGTGCAACACCCTTCTTAGGCCCAGGAGTGTCAAAAGGCAGAGAGAGAGGAGCGCCGTGGAGCTGAGACGGCCCCAGCTCATCATGTGAGTCCTGAACCGCTGGTCCCAGCTCGTCCGAAGCTAGCTCCTCTTCGTCCGCCTCCTCAGGAAAAGTTTCATGGGTGCTCTGACCTGCTGACACTCCACCTGGTGAGCCTGCAGCTCTAGAGGTTGATGTTGTACCCGAACGACGTAGAGGTGGCCCGTGCTCGGCTATTGCCACGTTTGTCCTACAACCACATCGAGCAGCGGCTCGACCAAGCCGACGTGCAAGCCTCTGCAATATAAACATGTATCCATATAGCAACAATGGGTTATACAGGTTTTGATCTCAAAGCACTCGTTTAGTTTTTGAACACTTACACCAAGGAAAGTCGCAGTCCTTTCGTCCAAACCACCACTCGAGAAACGTTGGATGTCAGCCACAGATTGGTTAAGTGTGTTGCCCTGTAATCAATGGAAAATATCGGATCATGGTTCAACAATTGTTCACCATATACTTTACCATATTAGAAAGTTACTTACCACTCGATCCAATATAGGCGCAGCCTGAACAACTGTTCCTGCACGAGTGTTTTGGTCGTAGAGCGTATCTTCATCTTCCGAGGACTAGATGTCAGCATAGTCTGCTTGCGTCCATTGTGGCTTCAGCTTTGTTCTTGTCGTACCTAAAGAACAAAAATATGTTAAGAATACAATAATCATTGTATGAAGACAACAATTAGCGCACTACTTACCTAAGTACCAAGTCAAGTAGGCACGGAAGTGCTCGTTCGAGTGTTGTTCATCGTTTTCATTGATGTTATCTCCAAAGGTATCCCAATTGTCAATGTGCGCCAAGTGTAGCATCTCGAAATCTGTAGTCTTCTTCTGCTTCTGACAATCAATCCTGTAATGAGCTTTTCAGCAAGGTACAACAATTCAGCGGTAAAGAAACTTTCTGAATCATAAACACTTACTTGTGCAGCTCCACCGACGTGTCAAAAGGAGGAACTGGCCACTCCTGCCTCAAGCCAAACTGCCGACACACCCTATCCGGAAGGTGGAACTCCACGGCGTAGAAGCAAATGAGCGGGCAGGTCATCCTGTACAAGTCATCATCCACGAAACACATGGTACTCAGCTGCAACTGCACCACACTTGGCTCATTGTATGGCTGCCAAGTTACCTGCACACAATTACAATAACAATTACACAAGGATCACCAAAGGGAAACACGATTAGAGATAGGAACACAACTAGGCTTTGATAGGTATTATTGCTCTTACCATGGAGGGTGTCAGTGCGTCCATCTCATTGGTGTACTCCAGGTATGCCCGCTTGGGCCGAGCAAAAGGAATGGAGACCTGGTCCCACAAGTAGGCGACGGTCGGACGTAGACGAATGTCATGAACCTCAAACCATGGCCGAGCAGGAAGAACTGTAGGTCTACCAATAGGTATCCGAGACCACATCCAAAGTTGTAGAAGGTATACACACCCACCTGTGGAAGGGTTCTGCGACGAGCGCCGACAGGCCTCGCAGAGGTGGCGGTAGAGGAACGCCAGCACAGCTGAAGCCCAGCTGTAACCCCCTGCCTGGTCCCAGTTCATTAGGCAAGGGATGTACATCCAAGAAGCGACGTCACGGGTGCCGTCTGGGAATAGGACACTACCAAAGAGGTGAAGAACCCAAGCTCTGCAGTAGTAGCTAACCATCTGATCGTCCGCATCGGTCGGGCATTCACTAAAGCTTTGTCTTAGCCACTGCAGAGAAACTCCTGAGGTCCTGGTACCCGGTCCATCAACCGGAAGCGGCCTGCCAAAGAAGGCTTGAACACGTGCCCTCCAACCATCAGGCCTGCAGTGTCCCGTAACCGGACGACCTCTCACACTAAGGCCAAGCATCTTCTGAGAATCCTCTAGCGTAATCGTCATCTCCCCACATGGAAGGTGGAAGGTATGAGTTTCGGGCCTCCACCTACGAAAAACAATGTATATTTCAGCAAAGTTGAATTTGAAATGCATGAACAAAGACAACAAGTCATTTATGCACATACCTGTCCACCAAAGCAGTGATCGCCGCAGGGTTGAAAGGAGGCAACCCGCGGCGAACCTGATACGATACGACATCTAGCCCAGCCTTCTGCAACAGAGGAGTGTACCGGTCGTCGTATCGCATCTCCCCAAACTTGTCATGGGTTCGAGGGCGTAGAAGGGGCAGTTGCTGTGAAATAAAATTTGTTAATGAGAATCATGGTATGAAATATGTTTATTGACATTATCCTTACCTGCCCCTCTGTGGTGAGTTGGCCCCGGTGGTTCTCCTCGTAGTACGGCTGCAGGAGGTGGTGCATCTCCATCCTGAAGTTTTAAAAAAATACAAATACAAGTTAGTACATAAAAATGATATATACGTTGGCAATGAATAAATAATTTAGAAGTTAGTACATAAAATGTAATAATCTCAACCTGGCTAGGCTGCCAATGGCATCTACGTGAGCTGTCCTATTCTACCACATTTCCCACATTAGCTTAGTTCAGGGTCTTGACATGTACGTGAATTATGTCCTACGACACCACATTTTCCACATTGGATTCGCTTCGAGTCTTCCACAAAGGGTCTTTCTCTTCCACGCTTTGTACGGCCGGAAACCTGGTCCATGACCATTTTGTGCCTTGACCTCTTCCTACTACCACGCCTGTTCCAACGGGCCGCAGGATCAGCAGCATATCGAGGACCAGTATATGGAGGCCATTGTTCCTCGGCTAAGTAAGGCTCAAATCTAGGAGCCCAAGTTCTAATGAGGCTGTCAACACTGAACTCATGAGGTATCCTATTTACGAAGGAATAGTTTGCATGACGAGCTGCCGCAATGTAATGGGAATAGGGGAAGTGAAACTGCCTTGGTTTGCCACATGCACATGAAAAATTGTTTAGGTGGACAACATAACATCTAGATGGCCGGATCGCTCCATCAGAACCTGTCCAAGCATTCTCTGTGACCTGATACCTTCCTTCAACCTCGTCAAAAGAATGAAGGGAATGTGTGTGAGCCCTTGTCTTTGCTTTCTCAAGATGCTCTGCTGGCTTAGGTGCCCATTGGTGTCCCTGTCTCTGTAGCTGTACTGCATGTGCGTGCCTTTCGTTGAACCATGCAACCATCATATAGAAGGTGAATTCAACAATCGCGGTGACAGGCATGCCGCGTATACCCTTAAGCACACTATTGAAAGACTCTGCCATGTTGCTAGTTTGATGCTCATATCTCCAGCCACCTTCATCATATGCCCTTGTCCATTTTTCTACATCCACCATCAAATCCCTTAGCCACTGACGGCCACAAATATTTGTTGCTACTTTAAGCTCCTCTAGCTTCTTCTCCAACATCTCCACCTCTAGCATGCGGCAAACCTCCTCAAACAGAGGAAAGTTATCCTTGTCATTATCCTTATGAAGCAAGTTCTCTGCCATGTGTCGAGTGCACCAACGGTGGTGCAATGGTGCGTACCCAGGGATTACCTCATTAACTGCACTGAGAATACCCTGGTGCCTATCAAAGATGACACCCACCTCTCTGCCTGGGCCAACAACATGGACACGAACTAGTCGCAAGAACCAACCCCAGCTATCCTTGTTTTCCTTCTCCACCAAAGCAAACACCAAAGGCACCAATGCGTTGTCCGCATCACAAGCAATCGCTATCAACAGAGTGCCCATGTACTTGCCAAGCAAGAAGGTACCATCAATTGAAAACACTGGACGGCAATGCCTAAAAGCCTCCACGCTCTGAGAAACACCAAAATGCACGAAAGAATATTTGCCTACCATCCTGAAGCCATTCATGTGGTTTTCGAATGTACTCATAATGCATTGCAGCTTTCATAGCATTCAGCATTGCTGGTAACTTCTCATAGGACTCCTCCCAGTCACCATATATCATCTTCCAGGCTCTTTGCTTTGCACGCCAAGCTTTGCCATATTTGATCCTGTAGTTGAATATCTCTTGAGTCATAGTGATGATACCAGCCACCTTTATGTTTGGCTCCCGCTTCAATGTCTCAATAAGTCTTTTAGCAATTAAAGTAGAGGTCAACTGTCGATGCTTCAATTGTAGCTCTAGATTGGCGCAAGTGTGCAGAGCATTAACCTTGGTGATCTTGAACTTTCCGGTAACCTTTTGCTTTCTTGCACATACCCTCCAATTGCAATCCGCCTTCTCGCACACCACTATGTAACGACGCTGCACATAGGAATGTCTAACCTTAAAAGGCCTCCTACGTCTCACAGCATACTCTTGTAACACCCTTCTCAATGTTGGCAGGTCCTTGAAGACAAGACCTGACTTAATTTCAAAGTCATCCTCATCGCCTCTATGAGCAGCCTCTAGGAGCTCATCTTCTCTTCCTTCTGCATAAGCTCTGTGACGACCACTCAGATCGCTGAATTGATGAACTAGTGGATTGTAACATTCCTAATTTGGATGTTTTAAAATGTGGATTTGAAAATTTTGATTGAAGTGTGCAACGATTTAAAGTTTGCTTAAGGACAAATTCTCCTCTCATCTAAATCCTAGCAAATAATATTTTATTTAAGGATAATATATTTAGAGTGGCATTTGGATTTTATTTGGATTTCATTTGGATTTGTTTGGATTTTATTTGAAATATAAACATACCTATGAATTTGAATTATAAATTCAAATTCAAACCTATCTAAAACCACTATTGGGCCGACACCTAAAAACCCGGCCCAATTCTTTCTCTCTCTCTTTTCTCTCTTTCCCTCCGCGCGTGCTGACTCTCTTTCTCTCCTTTACTCGCGCGCCGGCCCAGTCGCTCGCTCGCTTCGCTCGGCCCGGCAACGCGTCCGCTCTTCTCTTCGCCGCGCCGCGCTGACATGTGGGGCCCACCTGTCAGCCGCACACCCCGCAGCACAGTAGCTTCTTCCTCCTCACGCCATCGCCGCGCCGGGGTCACGCAAATCGCGTGACCCGCTGACGTCTACGCCATGTAACCGCCCTTACCTCTTGCCCAAGCCACCTCAACCCCATGCCTTCGCCTACAAGTAGCTGCCCACGCCCTCGAGACGAAGCCCAAGCTCTCACGGGGTCCATCCCCTTCTCACCACCACCGTGAACGCAAAACAGAAGAGAAAAAGGGGGAAAAAGAGGAAGAGGAGGGGAAGAAGGAGGAAGAAGAAGGGAGGAGGAGGAGCACCGTCGCAAGGAGGAGCTCCACAGCCGCCAAGGGAACCTGGAGGCGGAGCCGAGCCGTACCTCGACGACGCCGAGCCGCGCGCCACCGAGAACGCCGCCGCGAACACCGACGTCGACGACGCCACTGCACCGAGCCGGCACCACCTCGCCTCGCCACTGCACCGACGTCTCCCTGCTTCGCCTCTCTCTTCTCGAGCCCGTAGGTGAGCAAATCCCCCGAGACCTACCTTGATTCCCCTCGACGCCGCTCGCCGGAGCTCCGCCATGGAGCCTAGTGCCGCCGCTAGGGCCACCCTCCCATTTGCCCGGCCTTCGAGCCGCACTCTCTCTGTAGGGACCTCGCGCACACGCGCCAGCCGCCGCAGAACCGGGCTGCCGAGCATCCGCGAGCTGCTAGGCCATGCCGCGGCCATGGCGCGCGCGCGCCCGCATGCACTCACACACACGCACACTTGTTCAAGCACGCACACGCGCGACCCCGGCCACGAGGCGCAGCCTCGCACGGCCGGCGAGCTTGCCACGACCTCCGCGCGCACAGCCGCCACGACGCGCCACCCTGGCGCGTTCGTGAGCACGCACGCGCATGAACGGGCACGCTTGGCTTCACCGCTTGTGCGCGAACGTCGCACAAGTCCGCGCACGCGTGCTTGGCGAGCGAACGCGCACGCGCACGCGCGCTGAGCCGTCGCGTCGCGCGCGTTGCGAACGCTGTTGCGGCATTCCGTCGAGCACGTCGCACGCACAAACTAATCCCCATTCAATTTCAAATCCGGGTTCACGCACGCGAGACCACACGGGCGCAGTCGCACCGGATCGGCGCGCAGCCGCACCGGATCCGGTGGACGCGGTCCACGTGAGCCGCACTCACGGCTCACGGTGGACTGCGCCCACGCGCGCTGTCGCATCGAGCCGAGTCGCTGACAGGCGGGGCCCACTGCCCAGAGGGCCCACCTGTCAGGTTGACTCGGTCGTGATGACGTAAGCCGGGCCCACGCTGACGTCATCATTACCGGACCCCTCGGCTGACGTCAGGCTTACGTCATGCTGACGTCAGTAGGGCCGCGTGGCGCGCTCTGGCGCTGCCACGTGTCGCCCTCTGGTTTTTCCGGATTTAATCTTTTCGGGAATTCGTTTATCTTTTTCAGAAAATGATTTAAACTTAGAAAATTCATAACTAATTCAAATAAAGTCAGAAAATTATGAAACCAGTTTCTATAATTTTCTAAAAATATGACTAACAGTTTGGGAGGGTATTTGGAGTTATTTGGATATTCTATATTGCTGTTCTTTGGATTTCTTGCCATTTACCGTAGGATTTATCGTACCTTCCGTGTTCAGGAAACGACGACCGTGAGCAGCTGATTGAGGACCCGGCCGAGGACTTCGACAACTACCCGCTCTCTCCAGGTTCACGCCCATCCCATCTTTTGAATGCCCATTAGGCATATGCTGTTAATCTGCTAGTGCTTGCACGTGATGATTATATGATGATTAGCCATGCATAGCCCTTTATTGCCTTTACCCCTTGATGACCTACCACTTACTATATACTTGAGATGTTGCTATTGTTGTGCATGCTATGTGTGGGATTGGTAGATATTCTCTGTGTGGGGTGTGTGGGGAAAACTGGGAAGGAGTATGGTGATTTTGACCTTAGTAGGTCCTTGTTGGTGCGGGTATTTATAACAACCCGACTTAGGCTTTCGGGGAGCCAGGGGCAAGCTTCTGAGTAAGCCCTGTGTTGTGCCTGTGGCGGGCACGGTTGTGACTTGTGATTGCAATTGGGAGCTAGGAGTATGGCGGTTACCTGAGATGGTAACGGTTGCGGACCACTGCGGTGGATACGCTTTTGGGACGATGACACCCGTACCGGCACATTAAACCTTGTTGACCGACCTCGTGATCACTGTACCGTACGCACCAGCTTGCTTTTGTGGGAGGAGTACCAGCTAGCCTTTCTCGGAGCGGCATCCGGACTGTTGGCGACTACAGTGTGGTATTTGTGTCAGGGGGACTGGATGCGTCCTTACACCCCCGATCGGCGAGCTATTCCCCGTCTGGCCCACGGGGAACGTCTTCACAGCTCTTGGGGCCAAGGTTAGCGTGCCGAGGCATTCAGACCTGAGGGATGCAGGAGGATGCCGTTTCTGGTTAGGAGTTACTAGTTGTTGGTTGTGTCTCAACTGGTTGAACCCCGGTTTGCAGCCCGAGTTGGGTACAGGCGTACAAGCTCTGCAGAGTCTTATGATCTATACGTATAGCCGTGACCTCGGTCTCGGAAAGCGCAGTGTTAATGTCTCGGTCGTCCATTGTTTTGGGATATGCTTTCTCTTTCCCTATAGGAGAGTGTGTGAGGTCGTTGGTGCGGGCGGGGAGAGGGAGGTTGAGCTCCGTTTCCCTTGTGATCCGTCCGTACTTCTTGAGATGCCGGGGATGGGAGCCCGCGCATCGCCCGAGAGATGGAGGTGTTGTGTCGAGACGGGGCCTGGTGAGCCAGGACGGCCCGAGTTGTGGTAAAAGAGGGATATGGGAATGATGACACTATATGCCGCTGCTGCTGCTTAGGAAATATATACCCTTTCCATTGCTATTTTCATTCCCCTTAGAATTAGGCCACCTAAAGCTTGCATACAGATGGTGACGTGAACCTGTTCCACTCCTTGGGAACAGTCTGTGAGTCGCAGGGTACGAGCCCGAGCACGAGTTCAACCATGATGGGTGGTACGACTAGGCTGCAGCTACGCTCAGGAGATTGCCTGTGGAGAGGAGACCACTTGGAGGACGCTTGATAGTTTCTGCCGCGCTACATTTCCTTTATGTTGCATTTAGCCCACGAGGCTTATGTACTTATGCCAGAGACATGTACTGGTTACTATATTTATGACATGTGATGTAATTCGAATGGATGTCTGTGATATGCTTCTGAGATGAGTTCTGTACACGGTAGCACTATTCCTGGGACTATCGCAATGGTACAGGGAGTCGGACTTTGTCATTGAAAGTCCGGTTCGTTTCATGGATCACGTCTACAAATACGTCTAAACCGATCCATATCCTCTTGGCTCATTGTGACAGCACGGTCGTCATCTGAATCAACGGCCTGTGCACTCCCATAAGGCTCTTCATCATCATCTATCTGACCTGAAACGCTATTAGAAGCGTAACCCGTGTTGGATGCTCGTGGCACAGGAGGGACAATGGTTTCAGGAACCGAACCTGCATTGAGACCACAAACGAATAATGATCATTTGCAACGCAGGAAATAGGACAACCGTGTATATCTATATAAAAGAGAAGTAGACTTATGACTAACTTTTGGCACAACACTTACTTGGGTGGTTATGTGTCAATGGAAGCTCATGAGGCTCATTTAACTCATTTGGTCCTGACTCAACGTCAGGGGGACCAGCCACAGCTGGCACATCCACCTCAGGAGTTTGACGGGGAGGGTCAGAACGAGTCCTTCGACCATGTAGAGGAGACAAGGCATGCACAGGACCATGGGAAATAAGACGTGATTGTGGACGAGTAATTGGATGCTTAGACAAGTTCCTCACATAGACCTCCACTGATTGACAATCAGACTTCATGACAATATTGACAAACTTCTCCCAAGATGACTCAGATGAAATACCAATCAATCTGCTACAAACCGTTCCAAATTTGCTATAGTACACAACTCCTTCGACCGAGATGACATCATCATTTGAATTGCATTGTAAAACCTCACGAGCCCTACCAATCAATTCACTCAACAATGGTCGATCATCAAATAGCAGACTTTCCGTCTCCACCCCAACAAAAGAAACATTCCCAAATTCACCTTTCTGCACAACTCCTCCATGATTGCAATATGACAATATTCTCCATCTAAAGATAATAAATTAGCTAAACTATATAGATAGTTATACATATAATGATATATACGAATACCTAGAGATAAAATTTAATATGTACAAATTAGCTATCTAAATTACCTACATAATATATATAAAAATATAGAATAGCTAGAAAAAATAAATATTTATACAAACTACCGATACAAATTTATATATATACCCTAAAGTACCTATGTATATTACCTAATATATACAAATTAACCTAAATTTACACATACAAATTAACCTAAATTTACACATACAAACTAACCTAAATTTACACATACAAATTAACCTATATATATACAAATTTCCTAGCTATATTTACATATAAAAAATAGCTTAAAAAAAAGAGAAGCTTACCTCGCCTGCCGGCAGCGGTGGCGACCGGGCGAGTGGCCGTCCACTCGCCCGGGTGGTTGGTGGGGAGCGGAGGGCTGGCCGAGTGGCCCTCCCTCCGCCGCCTCGCCCAACCCCGCCGCGCGCTCGAGCTCAGGAGGAGGAGCAGCGGCGGGCGAGGAGGTAGAGGAGCAGCGGCCGGTGGGGAGGAGGAGGACCAGCAGCGCCGAGGAGGAGGAGGACCAGGTGGGGAGGAGGAGGAGCGGAGCAGCGGGCGGCGGGGAGATGAAGGAGCAGGCGACGCCAGCGGCTGGACCAGCGGGCGGCGGGGAGGAGGAGGAGCGGACCAGCGGCGGCGTGTCGATTCGAAACAGAGGGCTCGAAACATTCGCATATCGGAGTATGGCGCCCAGCTCGGCGCCAAGATCCGTGGCGCCGAGCTCAGCGCCTCGTTCCGAGCTCGACGCCAAGATCTACGCCACGTGTGCACCATGTGGCCATGCTCCGCTGGCGAGGCCATGGGGCTCGGCGCCGCAGATCTTGGCGCCGAGACGTGTAACCTCGGCGCCGGGATCTCTGGCGCCGAGCCATGGGGTCCAAAAGCCGTAAACGTTCTACCAGGGGCTCATTTGTGAGAAAAGTTTTAGAAAAAGGCTTAAAAACAAAAAAAAAAAAGTCGGTAGGGACGTCGCCATCGCGTTACGCGGCACAAAACCGCGTTGAATTACGCGGCATGCAACCAAAATTCTCCCACGTAGATCTGCATCAGCTCGCTTGATTCGTCCACTGATACATCCATGCAGGCAGCAGCAGCAACATCCCTTCCCTGTCTCACAGGGGTCTCTGTTTCTGATTGGTGTCTCTCTTTTCAACAGCCCTGAGCCCCCGAGCAGTTTCACCACGACTCGTCAGACAGTTATTATTGGGCATGAAACTGTCAAAACCATTCTTTGTTTGAGAAGAAAGACACTTTCAAGGAGTTTTTTTTTCAAATATTATTTTTTTTAAAGTTAATCGCGGAAATAATAGTCGTTTTGAGAAAATAGCAGAAATAATACCCAGTCGGCCGCTGAAGGGCCGATTACAGGCCTGTCGGCCACTGAAGGCCCGACTAGCTATCTGGCGCCGCCGTGGCGCCGCCGTGGCACACGACAAAACAGATGTCGGAGCCGGGAGGCACCTATCGGCCGTTGGAGAGCCGATAGGCTGTCTGCACAGGCCTGTCGGCTCCACAGGCATATCGGCTATTGAACAGCCGATAGGTTCGATCCACCAGCAGTCATGGATGGAGGGAGGTGGTGGTAGCTGCTGCTGGTACACTAGAGCAGTGCATGCGGGCGCATGCAGCGGCAACAGTTGCAGCAGGCACCACCATGGGCAATGGCAGAGAGACCCACACGGCTACACATGCACATGGAGCCAGTACGTGGCTGTGGGGCTGGCTGTGGCTGGGCGCTTTCTCTGCGCCGAGCTGACTTCACAGTACCACTGCCTGCCTGCAGCCACGACTGTTGGAGAGGGAGATGGAACAAAACGATGCAGTGCAGCAGCAAAGGGAGGGATGGGCTCCTCAATTCCATCCAGAGCACGCAACACCAATCACTCTCACTCCGCAGCGCGCCGCCGTTGGCCACCTGCGGGTCCGAGTCCGACCTAGCCAGGAGCGGCCCGGCATGCTCGGATAGGCTGGCTGCCTGCCGGGCCAGCCTATCGGCTGTTGAGGAGCCGATAGGCCCTGTCGGCTCCTGCAGGGCCGATACGTAATGACGTGGCTTCAACGCCCGACCGACAGCCTACGTGGCAAGATCTGTCGGCCTTTGAACTGCCGATAGGACCCTGTCGGCTGCGCAACAGCCGATAGCTGCCCTATCGGTCATCTAATAGCCGACTGACTATTATTTCTGCTATTTTCTCAAAACGACTATTATTTCCGCAATTAACTTTTAAAAAAATATTATTTCAAAAAAAAACTCCACTTTCAAGCGTGCCCTTGCAATAAACAGTGGCTAGAAGACTTTTAATTACCCGGTGTGTGCAATAAGAGACCTG
This sequence comes from Digitaria exilis, assembly GCA_015342445.1. NCBI lineage: Eukaryota > Viridiplantae > Streptophyta > Magnoliopsida > Poales > Poaceae > Digitaria > Digitaria exilis. Next base: position 2,358,689 of record JACEFO010001770.1, on the reverse strand, counting down.
GTGATAGTATAAAGTGATAATTGTGCAGTGCATTTAGTTCATCGAAAAATTCCCCAAATATATATTGTTTACAAAAGAAACATTGTAGATAAATAGTATTTTATGAGTAGAAAGGATAAGATGAATAAGAAAAATTTAGATAAATAATATTGTTTTTTAGAAATTTTGAAACTAAACGCTCCCAATCACGCACCAATTGGGCAACGCGAATGATTTTGACAGCTTCTCCCTCTCTCGGCCACTCTCTCTCGGCCGAAAACAGGGTCGAAAAGCAGCTGCTCTGTTTTAATTCTGGGCTTGCCTAGCCTCTGCCGAAAACAGAGGCGGAAAGCAGAGTACTCTGTTTTTTCTGGGCTTGCCTAAGCAGAGGAGGGGCTCTCTGTTTCAGCTCTTCTGGGCCTGCCTTGTTTTGTTGCTCTGGTATGGGCCAAGCCCAACTCTTTTAATTGCACATTTGTGTGTATACCGGCCATTTTTAGCCTATTACACACTATGCGTAAAGCCCATGAGGTCTTTTTTAAAAAAATCCAGTAAAAAGCCAAAATGGACTCAACCCAATTAGTATACTTACTTTGCTATAATAAAAGGTACAAATTGTTCGTTTATTTAGTGCAGTCTGCCTTTTTCTTTCATCAATAAATATACTAACGAGTACAATACCAATCTTCTACACAACCTCCATCCATCACTAGAGATACATACATTCTTTCACCACTATAATATCTATGCATCAATCACAATATATACTCCGCTTTAATTTGTACGAAATATAAGCATGGTCGTCGTAAATAAATCGTAATAATCATCACTGTACCCAATGCGCGTACGGCGATGTGTGAGGAGAGGACACATGACATGCTAGAAGTCCATGTCGAGCACGAGCGGCGCGTCCCCCTTGTTGACGTCGAACGCCTTCTTCCTCACCTCCCCGGCTGCCGTGGTGAGCAACACCTGGTACGTGCCATGGAACCCCCTGAACTTGAATTTGCCATTGGCGTCCACCGTCCCCCTCGCGTGCGACGTCCACTCTCGCCGGAGATCCACCAATCGGCTACCGGCCTCGGTGACCTTCCCGTCGGCGTCGACGAGCTGCCCATGCGACCTCCACATGTGGCCCTGCATGAACCCCCACAGCATCACCCCTTCCACGGCCGGGTGCGCGAACGCCTCCCTCATCACGATCTCCAGGTCGTCGGCGCGCACGGCCTCGTCGGCCGCCGACACGTCGAGCTCCGTGATCCATATCGGCAACCCCGTGACGGCGAGCTTGTCGAGGGCGTCGCAGATGACGTCGCCGACGGGGTGCGTGACGTGGCCCTGCACCCCGATCCCACCCACGGCCGCGCCACGCCGCTGCAGGTCGGTCACCAGCGCCACGTACTTCTCCGGCGTCGCGTTGGGGTCGTTGCCGCTCTCGACGTTGTAGTCGTTCACGAACAGCGCCGGCGACGAGTCGATCGCCGCCGTCTCCCGGAACATGTGCGCGTCGACGTCGGCGTCGCCGAGGCGGTCGCGGAAGAAGCTCCCGTGGAGCATCTCGTTGTTCACCTCGTAGTGAGGGAACCGGCCGGAGTAGCGGGAGACGAGGCCACGGAGGCGTGCCTCGACGGCGGCGCGGAGCTGGGTGGGGTTCAGGGCGCGGACCCACTGCTGGACGGCGTTCTCGACGGCCCAGAAGATGCAGTGGCCGCGCACGGGCTTGCCGTGGCGGTCGCAGAAGTCGATGAGCTCGTCGGCGTCGGCGTAGCTTACGTGGCCTTGTGCGGGTTCCGTGTAGTACCATTTGAGTTCGTTCTCGAGAACGGCCCAGTCGAAGTGCTTGGTGAAGAAGTCCACGTAGTTGGGGTCTTGGAGACCAGCTTTTGTGATGCACGACCCGATTGGGAAGCTGTTCTGCACCTGGATCACCTGGATGTGCGCGCCGGCCACGCTCGACACGCCGCCGTCCTCCTCCGCCTTGCTGCTCAGCTTGAGCACCACATCACGCTTGCGCACCTGCAATACAAATATTTATATATGCAAATGTTCGTTCATCTCATTCTCTGTCCGTTACAAATATATATATATATATATATATATATATATATATATATATATATATATATATATATATATATATATATATATATATATATATAGCACGTAGTAATAATACCTTGTCAGCCTTCTTCCTGAGGTGCCTGAGCCTTGGGATCTTGTTGACGGCGGACACCTGAAGGTCCATGACCTTGAGGTCGACCCCGGCCGGCGGCCCATGGACGTAAACCATGGCGCTACGCGGCGGTTCGTCGTCGTCATCGACACGGAACGAGCCCTTGATCTCGCCCCACTTATTATTCCCCGGCTCGACGACGACCACGCCGCCGCCAACGTGGCGGTGGCCATCGACGCGGACCTCGACGTGCACGACATGGGAGTCCGAGTCCTCCACCTCCACGCCGCCGCTCACGCCCACCCACCCGGCCACACGGTACGTGACCTTGGGCTTGGGCAGGCGAGGGATCGCACGGCACAGCCCGTCCTTGTCGCTCTTGCGGTGCGACGCGAGGACGTACCGGCCGCTTGGCTGGAGCCTGCGGCGCGCGCGCTGGATGGCCTCCTCGTCGGAGTCCACTGCTGTGGCTGCCGGTGGAGGAGGGAGCGTGTCGGGTGATGGGTCGTCGGTGTGCGCGGAGAGCGTGCAGGAGCCGGAGGGAGCCCAGCCGGCGAGGCCGTCGGAGGAGGAGTCGCAGTGGTCGTCGACGAGGTTCATGCCAAAGTGAGCCGTCTCCTCCTGCGCTCGACACACATAAGCAGAGGCACGGTGTTCAGGGAATGAGGCATAGACACTGTCGCGTGCAGTCTGTGCTGTGGAGGACACAATCACACAACAGTTGGATGGGCGGCGGACAGCTCAGGAAATGCACGGAGGACATCTGTTTTGCTTTGGATGCTTGGCTTTAAAGGAAGGAATGGTGAGCCAGTGACAGACAGGTGCCTTGAGCATGAGTGCATCGAACAATACATCTTTTTCGCCACAAAACACACATCAAGTTGTTGTAGTTTGCAAAGAAACATGATTTCACGGGGTTGGTGAGCAAAGCTACCCCGGACTTTATACGTGACACAACCCTAGATTGGACACCAACCTATGCCATGTTTTTTTAATATAAAACAAAAAACAGCAAATATAACGGCATGGTACCCATACAAAGGAAGTGCATGCATTTCACTGTGACTGCACACACATGTCGGTTGAATATAACACATGTAAGCTGACACTAACATGTGTAAAAACAGAGGTTCCATGCTCAAATGCATGTAGCACACACATACCTCAGCGAACGCCATGTCAAGTTATCACCCAATCAAGATCGAAGGAGAGACGGGGCTAGAGCAGACGATGCAGAAACTGGAGCGCTGATGGACCGAGAAGCAGAGCTCTGGACGATATGTTGTTTATGGGTGGCTGTACTGTGTCTCGGATGCAAGTAGTGGATGGGTATCAGTGGCATGCAGAGGGGGTCTCAATTTATAAGGCACCGATGAGAGAGGCGGCCAGCACAGCAGGCGATGCAAGTTCGTTCGGCGATCGCGTTCACCGCGGCACAACCAGAGAAAAAGGTCGCGTCGCGTGCCGAAACCGAGCTAGCCGGCGAGGTAGAACAACGAGGCCCTGGAAGCTCCGACCCATGGCCAGGATTAGCTACCTAACCCGTATCTTTCGCCTATATCTTTTGTATAACAGTCACGTTTGGGCAACGAACGCGGACACGGGCACGCCGTCTCGCCGGAGGCCGTGTCACCGACCTGCGGGCCCGGAGCCTGCCGGCGGCCCACATCTCAGAGAGATCGCTCTGCTGATCGTTAGCTTTTTTAAAAAAAGGTATATGCTGATCGTTAGCTTTGTTATTAATCTCGTGCGGTAATGATCACCTGCGACGACGATCCATCTCCAAGTTCCGATCCTTCTCTTGGCTTTGGGAGGAGTAAAAGTGGCTCAACTCCCCCTTCGGTCGCTGGCGGGCCAGTTGCATTGCATGGGAACGCCAATAGGATGGCGACCTGGTCGGGCTTGCCAATCAGATACGCCAATGGGCCCCCGTTTACATGAACTTTAACGGATGTAATCTATACTGCCTTTTTTTGCATCGAGAGATCTTGTAGCTGATCGTCTACTGCTACGACGACTTGCAGGTTCTTCCAGCCGCCCCGTTACTTGCACGGTCAAGGAAGAAGATATCATCAGACATCAGGTGCGAGCGCGAGCCTGTCGCGTGGGTGAACGGAGCAGAGCTGTATGTGTATCACAGGGGCTGGCCGTCATGGCGTCGCGTCAAGCTACGTAAAGATGTGCTGAGGCGACGGAGCTCGCGTCATTTGCGTGTGGGATCGTGTCAGATCGAAAGCGGCGTGGCTGCAAACCTCTCTCTCCGTCGTGTTCATTCCAGCCTCGTTTGGGCTCGATCGATCTCGATCCATCGACCCCTCGTCATCTCGACCGATCGATCACGACGCACGTACGCATCCATGTGGAGGATCGGGTGGTATATCAGCGGGCCGGTGGAATTTTGCGTTCTGGACGGCACAGGCCACGCTGCGTACCCAAGCAACGTCGTAATGCATGGCCGGAGTTCTTGCCCCGGAAGCATTCATGCGTGCCCACATGTTCTGCTCCAAAAAGCCATTGCGGCGGATCGTTAATGCTTAACGAACTTGCAGCTGCAGATTACGATGACTTCATATCTAGCACGCTGGATCAATAAACTCGACATGATTATCGTTTCCTTGCGCCGTCCAACATGTATCTTCTTATCCTCGAAAGGCGTTTCAATAGACCTTAGGGTGTATATTGGGTCATCTAGAAGGCCAAAGAGGTGAATATTTGTGCCGCTAAAATATAGGGAAAATGCTATGGCACTGGACCGAAAATTTTTGCACCATCTATTTTTAGAGGGGACGGATACCCTGTTTTATAGAAGTAGCCTATCAACCCGTGCTCCGCACGGGTTAGTTAGAAATAATTAACAATTAAAATTACTTATCCCACACTCTTTTTCATTTATTAAATGTCCTAACATGATACTCTAAGGATATATATTTATTATTATCTAATTGTAATAATTATGATAGATTTATTTAGTAATATTTGTTTTCACTTTACATCACACTTTCATATGAGTTTGATATTATTTAATAGCTATATGAATAACATGAAAATTCATATGCTTATATCTTCCCTCGTACATATAGTATTTAATATAACCAATAACATAAATAATATATTAATTGATAAGGGCATATGACACCATTGATGAAGACCCCTATATTTGGAGGGTTTGAATAAATTCACACTTTAAAGTAAATTTATAACATTAACATTTTCAATGGTGTACTATGCTAGAGTAAAAGACGAGAGCTATTGGTACCCATTATAAAAACTGGTTTATAAAAAAACTAGGTGGGGGTGTTTAGATGCCATATTATAAAAACCGCAATCCAGCTATTTAAACTATCTAAAGACATGTATGTCGCTCATTTATTATTGGTAGTGGTGGCATATAAGGTAATTATCTGATAAAGTGAAAGGGTAGACAATAATTTATGGGTTATAATCTTGTTTTAGCTGGGGTAGATTAGATTATGGTTTTATAATAATCTGGTACTCTAGATTCTATAAACTGACATAAAATCTGTCTCGTTTGGAGTTCCTCCAGATCATATAAACTATAGTTTATTATAATCTGGGTGGATCCAACCAGGGCCTAAAGATAGTAAAGGATACCACCGAAAAAGAGTGGCAGGTTTTCGTATCATAACCTCTCTCGAGTAACAACAAAACATATTATTATTTTGAATATTTTTTTTGTTTTTATCTTTTTTAAGGCACCTCGTCAGTGCGCTAAAGCCAGGTGAGAGGGTTCGAGCCCCCGCCGGCTGCCTCCCTCCCTTGGGAGCTTGTCACTAAGCCACATGCATGTCCGCTAGGGGCGAAGCTACTCATGTAGTTGTGGGTGCTCAAAAACGAATATTGCAGTCAATTTTTCACCACTGATGCACCCACCTAAATTAAAAGTGGTGCACCCCCATGAGACGACAAGCAAAGCTAGCAGCAACATCTTTTTTTAGAGAAAAAGGTAGTACAACCAGGGAAAATCCCTGGCACAAAGTTGAGTCATGCGTTTGTTTGCAAAAACCACACTTATGTGTGGCTATGTATGGCGGACAAATGTTCGATACTAGTAGGTGTTCGCTGTGATTCGTGTTACACTTCTAGTTAGCAGTCAACTATTCCTTTTGGACGTTGCGAGTAGTAATCAGCTACAAAGCTAGCAACACAAGCCAGCAAGTCAACCTTATCTGTTACACATCATTTGTTTTGGGGATGTTTAGCTGAAGGATATTTGATAAAATTTGTTGTAGCAACTGTGTGAAATTATAAACGAAGCTGACTGTACTTCCGATGAGGCTGATATAAAATGTAAAACAAGACGGTCATCTTTTGCGTGGATATCATATGAATCCCAACGCTGTGGAAGAAGTTCCAGATAGACTTTATTTCAAGGCTTTTTTTAAATAAAGATACATATAGCATATTAGAGCAATATAGTGCTAACATGGTGCACCCTCTCGTGTTGGCTCTAGCTTCGCCCTGACGTCCACAATGTGTTTTTGCCTTTTAGGGACAACAAACTATAGTCAATCAACCCAAGCTCATGGATGTATGGGCTCAACAACTCTTTCAACTCAACATGTATTAATTAAGCTTGGAATTCCATTAAGCTTTGATTATTAGGATGGGACAAAAGGGATCTTGTTGTCACGTGTGGAACTTGGGCTTGCTGTTGTTCTCGGCTCCACGTCATGTTATCCAGTTGCATTTCTTGTGGGATTTGCATTGGACACCTTGGATTTCCTTGTCTTTTTTTTTCTGACTCTTGGATTTCCTTGTCTGCTCCGGCGCTCCTCCATTATTCATCCACTTCTCCCTCTACTCCCCTACTCCAACCGGCGCTCCTCCCGGTCTCACTCCATGCACACCGCAGGCCGGCCTTGCTGACTTGCTCTCAACATCTTCACCGACCTCTTCGCCGTCGCGTGGTCAGCTGCCACTGCAGAACGACTAGTGTAAGATTCTCGTGGAGCATTTTTACGACTGGTGTAGAAACTCGCCAGATGTTGTTCTTCCCTTCTTGTTTGACTAAACAGTTACTTCTTACCTCTTAAAATGTAGGCCGTTTTGACATATTTAGATATATACTCTCTCTATTTTAAATATAATTTATTTGAATTTTTCTTAAGTTTGACCGCTCGTCTTGTTTAAAAATTTGCACAAACATAATCAAATTTAATTCATACTTGAAAGAACCTTTATTAGTAAAGCAAACAATAACAACAAAAAAATATGACATTTTACGTCATTTTCTAAATTAGTCAAGTGGTCAAACTTGGAGTAAAAAAAAAGTCAAACCAATTATAATTTGTAGGGAGTAGTTTTTAGTATATATCTAAACATAGTATATATCTAAGTACATAATAAAATCTATGCACCTAGCTAGGAAATCTAAAACAGCGTACAATTTGGGAGCTAAAACGGTACACAATTTGGGATGGAAGTAGTAGTGTTTTGTTTCTTACTGAACAAGAGATATATCCTTGGCGAATTAATTCTTATGTCTCACACTGCTATCACATATCATAGCAAGTGTCAACGGGAACGGCCCCTCAGACCCCAGTGCATAAGATCGGTGGAGGCGCTCGACTGCCACAATACAAAAGAGGATGGGTCCACATTCTAGACCCACCAAATTTCTAGGTTTCAGAAACCAGGAATCCAGGGATGCAGCTCGGTACCCCGGGACGACACCACTGAATAAATTTTAGCACACATGTAAAGCTGCTTTCGGTCCAAAGGAAAAACAATGGGCGCGGCCAAGCAGCAGCGGTACTTGCAGCTAGTTCTCTCCCCCTCATCCACTCGGGCACAAGGAGGCATTGGCACCTGCCATCATATGTCGAACCTACACGGGTGGGCGGACCGGCGGACACGCAGCCAGCATGCACCATGCATTCACCCATCGTGCATTAAATAGCTATGAACACATCCATGCATCTGAAGGCCATGCAACCACAAGCCTGCATGAAGGCCACGACTCCCCAGCGGGACGCGTCATCTACTTCTGTACTCTGCTCTGCACCTGAGAGCAGGGCTATAAAAGGAGACCGGGGAGCAGAGGCGGTCTATAGAGCTGATGCTGGTCTCTACTCTATGTTTTCTCCAATTTATCCATTACAAAAGATATATTATGCAATCCGGCGGGACGTAGAATTATTATCGTCGGAGAGGGTCGAACCTAAGTAAAAGTGTCTCTTGTGTTCTTTGCATTTCCTAAACTACTCTGGAAGATTGCAGCACGTTCATCCCCGGACGAATCTCTATATTGGGGTCCCACGAACCCCTGCTCGCGGGTTTGTACACCATCAACATAGTTTTGGGATTCAGTTTAGAAAAATAGTTCGGTCAATCTATAGGTTTCCTAGAAATATTTGAATTTTGAAGCATTCCTTTGGGACGCTTTTGAGATGGGTGAATTTTGTTGAAATTCAGTTATTTCGGATCGAATCCCAGAAACTAGAACCATGTATCATACTATTTGATTGTGATGCTCGTCTTCTCTCGGCCACCACATTAACATTCTGCTCCTGAGCCCTGACAAAGCATATTCAGTGCAAGCTACATGTCAACAGTAATTTAAATCAAAGGTACTAGCTTGCTCATTCTTTTTTAACGAAATAGGTACTAGTATATGTTGGAATTCTATATGTTGTCCATGGAATATCACAACAGTATATTGCCGTTGTACCATGGAGCCACTTTATCTTAAGCGAACAGTTATTATGCAATTATTGATGATATGCCACAAAGTTACCTCACTGTAGAAAAAAAATTACAGGTTCATCAGGTGTTAACAGTAGACGCTCGTGATTATTGCTGAACAGGACAGCTAGGTCGGTGGCTGAGGCGAAACTAAAATCGATGGATTCGGAGGTGCAGGTGTTAGAGTCGTCATTTGTATCGCCGAGCGAGCCGACACCGACGGAGGGGCTCTGGGTCTCTCCCCTTGACCTCGTGCTGGCCAACAGAGGTCACACCCCGACAGTCTACTTTTACAGCTCCAACGATGTTGCCGCGGCCGATTTCTTCGACGTGGCCAGGCTCAAGGATGCCATGGCCAAGGCCTTGGTGGCCTTCTACCCCCTCGCCGGCCGGCTCGGCGTCGACAGCGACGGCAGGATAGAGATCAGCTGTAACGGTGAGGGTGCACTCTTTGTTGTCGCTCGCGCAGCACATCTCACCATTGAAGACGTCAAGGACTTGAAGCCGTCGCCGGAGCTGAGGAGGCAGTTTGTTCCACGCATTGAGCCGTCGTCCGTCATATTGGCCGTACAGGTCTACAACGATTAATCTGTGCTTCATGCATTATATTGGTTCCTCATCATATATACACCAATTTACATCTGGACTACATGATGTGCATGTGTGTTGATGCATATATATACATATATGTATATATTATGCTTGCAGGTGACTTTCTTCAAGTGTGGAGGGGTGGCGTTAGGGACGGCCCTCCACCACGTCGCCATCGACGCCTCGAGCGCGTTCCACTTCTTCCAAACGTGGTCAGCTTTCTCCAGGGACGACGACCGCGCCGCCGTGGAGCTCCCCTACCACGACCGCACCCTCCTACGCGCACGGTCGCCGCCCACCGTCCACCCCGACGCCCTCACGATGTTCTACCCGTTGATCACCTACATCGAGCCGTCGGGACCTCTCGCCGGCGAGGTCTTCACCATTTCCAGGGACCAGATCGCCTCCCTAAAACGCCTTACCTGCGGTGGCGACGGCGCCACGACGAGCACTTTCTGCGCCGTGAGCGCCCTCCTCTGGCAGTGCGTCTGCATCGCGCGGCGACTTCCACCGAACTCCGAGGCACGCCTCGACATCCTGGCCAACATCCGGCGAAGAGTCAAGCCTCCCCTACCTGACCGCTACTTCGGTAACGCGTTGGTCAGGCTGGGCGTCACCGGCGCGGCGGGGGATATCGTCTCGGAGGAGTTGGCATCCGTCGCCGGACGCATCCGGCGAGCCATCGGGCGGATGGACGACGGCGACGGCGACGGCGACATGGTGAGGTCGGCGATCGACTACTACGAGATGGCGGTGGCCGGGAAGGAGGAGAAGGACGACGACGGGGCGCGGAGGAGCACGTGCACGCTGCCGGAGACGGAGCTGCAGGTTGTCAGCTGGCTCGGGATGCCAATGTACGACGCGGATTTCGGGTGGGGGAAGCCGCTGGTGATGTCGCGGGCGGAGTCCACCCGTGGCGGGATTGTGCACCTCATGAGCGACGGGACAGCAGGCGGCGGCGTTCGAGTGCTCGTGTGCATGGAGGCTCGAAATGTCAAGGAGCTGGAGCGGCTGCTTTATGCAAAGCTCTAACCAGCTGCGAGGTGTATATTCATATCTTGTATTTATTACTGTTATGTACGATTTCTACGGTCGTATGTACGACACTTTCATAATGTTTTACTCTGAAAATTTAGTATCTCTTCTTTACTTACAAACTAGCTGTGTGGTTTACCCCGGTGACTAGGATGATTTCTATGGCATTGATTTGCTTACGTGTAAAAGAATTAATAATGTGAGAGGTGAAAAATGGTTTCTACATGAGCACAAGAAATCTTTTTAACGGATGGCGAAATCTTACATTTTCTGAATTTTTATTAAAAGAAAAGAGTTGCTCCTGTTTTTAAGGACAGAAAAACAGACCCAAAAACCTTACAAACTAGAAGCAGAGAAAACAAACAACAATCGGCGGCACCGAGAAGATTGGAAGAGGAAAGGAGATAAGAGAATATATTGGATCGAAATTTATTTTGAAGAAAGTTTTTATTTGGACTGTTCCATGTGACATTTAAAGTATGGAAGTAAGCTTATAGTGTCTGCGTTAGAACTGCCTAACTTCTCTGTCGACCGTATGTGGGTGGTTGAGACTTCCACCCACAAGTGCCTAGCTCGATTAAGGATTGACCTGAATTTTTTTGTGTGCCGTGTCCATGTGTGTTGTGGAACTTCGACACACTCCACATTAACTATTGTGCGTCAATAGTCCATTCTACATTAATTCTCGTGCGTCAATCACAGGAAACATGAAGTGTGTATCCAAGGTTTGTATCCAAAGTGGCAATTTGGGGCGCTAAAAATTTGCGCTGCCTATCCAAACAGGCCCATAGTCAAATTTAAGTCATTTCTTAAAAAAAATATTAATAAAGCCAACATAACAAAAACTGTGTATTTTACATAATTTCCTAAATAAATTAGAGAGTAATTTTTAGTATGTATCTAGACATATTGTACATCTAAGTACATAATTAAATCAATGCACCTGTTTGGCATGGCTCTGGAGCTGAACTCCACCGGCTGTCTTTCCTTCAGACCGAAAACAGCTCGTACGCCAAAGTTATCCCGTGATGTCTTCCCGCGATACCGAGCTGCATTCTGGGGATTCTTGGTTTCGTGAAACCTAGGAATTAGGTGGGTCCGGAACGTGGGTCCGTCTCTTTACGTATCATGCCAGTTGAGCTCCTCCACCAATCTTATGTGTTGAAGACCCGTTCCTATGAGACAGATACTTGATATGATATATTGATATGTGATAGCATTGTGAAACATAATAATTAATCCGTCCAAGATATACATCTTGCGCTGCCGCCCCACTTCCCCCATCCTGCGCCGCCTCTCCCCATCCCGCATCCCACTCCGCCACCCCACCTCACCCCCATCCTGTTTTGCGCCGCCGCCCCACCTCCCTCATCATGTACATCCACCTCGAGATCCGCCGCTCCTCCCCATCCTCCGGATCACACACTCCCATGGTGGGATCGAGCAGCCGGCTCCGAGCTCCGCTGTGGCCGGGAGTGGCTTGCGGCTATGCGGGGGAAGAGGAGGACCTCCGAATCCACCATCCGCTCAAGCCGCCGCCACCGCCTCGCTTCCTCCGTGATGGAGAGCTTGCCAACCGCGCCTTCGACCGGCCAGCCACGCCACCACCGAGCACCTGGCGCCCCCTGCCCCCATCTCACTGAGCAGCACGAGAAAGGAGAGGTCGAAATGAGAGGATGACATGTGGGGCCATGGATTAGGGGCAATAGTGGCAATCCATCATAAAAATCTCTTTTTTTAATTGTGACTACCCTTGTAGCCAAACACCCTATCTAGACAACTCCAACTCCACCTAGAGTCAGCTTCAGCTAAAGTTCAGAGTTGGAGCTTCTCCACGATAGGCAAAGACATACCAAACACGTCACATAGCAAGAACTCAAGGAGCGGCACTGCTGGCAGCTAGTTCTCTCCGCTTCATCCACTCGGGCAGTCGGCCAGTCGAAGGTGGGCGGACACGCATCCAGCATACACCATGCATTCACTCAGCGTGTATTAAATAGGTATGAAGGATTGAAGACATGCATGCTGCATGCATCTGAAGGCCACGCAACCACAAGAGAGAGAGGCGCCAACCACAAGTTTGCATGAAGGCCACGACTCCCCAGCGGGATGCGTCATCTACTTCTGTACACTGCTGTGCCCCTGAGAGAAGGACTATAAAAGAGGGGGACGGGTTTTCTTCCCCAAAGGAAACGACTATTGAGCTGATGAAAGAGTGTTTTCTCCAATTTATCCATTACAAAAGATATATGCAGTTAGGTAGGGCGTAGGGTTATTATCCTCCGAGAGGTTCAAACATAGGTAAAAACGTCTCTTGTGTTCTTTACGTTTCCTAAATTATTTTGAGAGATTACACAACATTCATCTTCTGGCCGAATCTCTAAACGGGGTTCCCATGAACCCCTGCTCATGGATTTATACATTGTCAGCAGGGTTTTGGGATTCAATTTGAAAAAATAGTTTGGTCAATTTCGATCTGTTTTCATATAAGTTTTCTAGGAATGTTTGAATGTTGAAGCACTAAATTCGTTTTGGATCCTCTCGACATGGGTGAATTTTGATTAGATTCAGTCATTTCGGACCGAATTCCATAAGCCAGAACCTTTGGGTCATAATATTTGACTGCGATGCATATTCAGTGCAAACTCCATGTCAGCAGTAATTTAAATCAAAGGTATATAGCTTGCTCATTCTTTTTTAACGAAATAGGCAGGAGAATTATTGACGTTGTACCATGGAGCCACTTTATCTTAACCTGAAAGGTTATGATGCAAATGATATGCCACAAAGTTACCTCAAGAAATTACAGGTTCACCAAGTGTTAACAGTAGATGCTCGTGATTATTGCTGAACAGGTCAGTTAAGTCGCTGGCTGGGGCGATACTAAAACCAATGGATTCGGAGGTGCAGGTGTTAGAGTCGTCATTTGTATCGCCGAGCGAGCCGACACCGACGGAGGGGCTCTGGCTCTCACCCCTTGACCTCGTGCTGGCCAACAGAGGCCACACCCCGACAATATACTTTTACAGCTCCAATGGTGTCGCCGCGGCCGATTTCTTCGACGTGGCCAGGCTCAAGGAGGCCATGGCCAAGGCCTTGGTGGCCTTCTACCCCCTCGCCGGCCGGCTTGGCGTCGACAGCGACGGCAGGATAGAGATCAGCTGTAACGGAGAGGGTGCACTCTTTGTTGTCGCTCGCGCAGCACATCTCACCATTGGAGACGTCAAGGACCTCAAGCCGTCGCCGGAGCTGAGGAGGCAGTTTGTTCCACGCATTGAGCCGTCGTCCGTCCTATTGGCCGTACAGGTCTACAACTTCTCCAATATTAATCTATGCTTCCATGCATTGGTTTCTCATCATACATCAATTTACATTGGATGTATGTGCGTGGATGCATATATATGATTGCAGGTGACTTTCTTCAAGTGTGGAGGGGTGGCGTTAGGGACGGCCCTCCACCACGTCGCCATCGACGCCTCCAGCGCGTTCCACTTCTTCCAGACGTGGTCGGCCTACTCCAGGGATGACGACCGCGCCGCCGTGGAGCTCCCCTGCCACGACCGCACCCTCCTCCGCGCACGATCCCCGCCCACCGTCCACCCCGACGCCCTCACGATGTTCTACCCGGTGAAGGTGATCACCGACCCGTTGGGACCTCTCGCCGGCGAGGTCTTCACCATTTCCAGGGACCAGGTCGCCTCCCTAAAGCGCCTCTGCGGCGGCGCGAGCACTTTCTGCGCCGTGAGCGCGCTCGTCTGGCAGTGCGTCTGCATCGCGCGGCGGCTCCCGCCGGACTCCGAGGCACGCATCGCCATCCCGGCCAACATCCGCCGCAGGGTGAAGCCACCCCTCCCCGACCGCTACTTCGGCAACGCGGTGGTCAGGCTGGGCGTCACCGGCGCGGCGGGGGATATCGTCTCGGAGGAGTTGGGGTCCGTCGCCGGCCGGATCAGGCGAGCCATCGGGCGTATGGACGACGGCGACGTGGTGCGGGCGGCGATCGACTACTACGAGATGGTGGCTGGGAAGGACGACGACCGGGCGCGGAGGAGCACGCCGGGCACGCTGCCGGAGACGGAGCTGCAGATTACCAGCTGGCTCGGGATGCCAATGTACGACGCGGATTTCGGGTGGGGGAAGCCGCTGGTGATGTCGCGGGCGGAGTCCACCCGTGGCGGGAGTGTGCACCTCATGAGCGACGGGCCAGCAGGCGGCGTTCGAGTGCTCGTGTGCATCGAGGCTCCAAGTATCAAGGAGCTGGAGCGGCTGCTTTATGCAAAGATCTAACCAGCGGCGACTGCGCGGCGGTGCTGCGTGTAGACGCAGACGATGCTGCTACGGCGCGTGTGTGCAGGGAGGATCGGGAGAGACTTGCAGACTGGGTAGGCAGGCCCCTTATGTATCTTCATATCTTGTATTTATTTACTGTCATATGTTGGATTTCTACGGTCATATTTTCATAATGTTTTACTCTGAAAATTGAAAATCTTATTTATTCCCAACCTGGTGAGAAACGGTGACTAGGATTATTTCTATGGCATTATTGAGTATGCCATATAAACAATTTGCTGATGTGCAGAAGAATTAATGATGTGAGAGATGAAAAATGGTTTCTACACAAGAACGAAAAAAGGAGAAGAATGACCAGAAGAGAAAGAGAGAAGATAATATATTGGATCGGAAATTATTTTGAAGAAAACATCTATTAGGAGGAAGGGAAAAGCTAACCAACATTTAAGTGTTTCTAAGGAAGCTAGCACTCAAATTTTGGATCTCCGGATCTAGAAATGGATACTCATATTCACCTTCTCCCTCCATCTAAAATTCTTCCCCTAAAAGGCAAGAGGTGGGGCCCATCGAGAAAAGGTGAACTAGTCGATAGATACTCTCATTAGGAATGTAGTTTCTATAAAGTAGTATCTATGGATACAACCATATGGTGGGTGTGTTTAGATTCGTCAACTTTCTACCCCAAAAAAAATACTATTCATCCAACTTTTCTCTATTCATCACATCATTTTTCACTCACAGAACACTATTCATCTACAATTGTTTTTTGGGTCTACAGTGTTTTTCGGAAAACATTCCCAATCTAAACACCCCCCCAGTCTGTCTCAATCGTTGGAATTATGCCGGTGGGATGGCTCTGTTCAGATTTCCTAAGAAAACACTATTTATTCCAACTTTTTATTATTCATCTCCCTCACAAAACACGTTTCCCAGCCAGTGCTACAGTGTTTTTCTTCAGCTATAATGTTTTCTACCTCAATATGAACACAACCCAGAAGTTAAAAAGAGCATGGTGTCAGTGGATGAATGGCCCGGAAAGGACTCTGTCATAGCAGCGGGAAGAAGTGGTGTCTTTTTCGTTTTTTTAGAACATAAAGAGCAGCAGCTGCATCTTTCATATGCTAGCTTCTCTGATGAGGCAGCTATTTGCTTCTTTTGCTTATCGATGAAAATTGCTGTATGCCCAAACTTGCAGAAGATTTTGACACCGGCATCGTGACAGTGCTTTCTGGCGATGCACCCTTCCTGCAGCCTGGCGGTGCTTCTTCTTCAGCCTTGGATTGATCGGACTTATTAATCTCCCGCCTCTGATGCAGTAGAATTTTAATTAAAACTGATTAACCCAATAAGAAAAACAACTACTCTATGTAGGAGCAATATAATGATAGAGAACGTCAATCAATACTAGAAACGAGGAATAGCTCGTTCACTTTATTCATCATCACCAATAATCCTTCTTAAGGAGTACAATACCTTAAGTTTCTCTTACAATACCCAATCATAGAAATGTAAAATTACGGAGTGCTTTCTGACTCTGTTCGATCAAATCAATAATGTATATGTAATTCTTGTATGTATATAACTAGGACCTTTTTCAAAGGCTCTGGATATGACTAGGGAGAGTCGCAGCAGCAGCAGCGATCGTCAAAGGTCCATGTCCAGCACGAGAGGTGTGTCCCCTTTCTCCACGGAGAACGTCTTGTGCACCTTCCCCGTTGCCGTGGCAAGCTGCACGACGTACGTGCCGTGGTACCCCCTGAACTTGAAGTGCCCGGCGCTGTCGATGTGCCCTCGTGCGTGCGACGTCCACTCCCTCCGGAGATCCACGAACCTGCAGTAGGTGCAGAACATCACAAGCAGTTCATGTTAACAGTCACATTCTTCGTTCTACGATTTGGCATTTTGGGTGATCTGCGGGACTTTGCCTTTCGCCGGCGTCGTTGACGGTGCCATCGGAGTTGACGAGGCACGCGTCCTGTCGCCACATGTGTCCCTGCATGAATCCCCAGAACACGACGCCCTCGACGGCCGGGTGCGCGTACGCCTCCCGGAGCACCACCTCGAGGTCGTCGGCGCGGAGGTCGACGTCGGACTCGCACACGTCGAGCTCGGTGAGCCAGACGGGGAGGTCGGTGGCGGCGGAGAGCTTGTCGAGCGCGTCGCAGATCACCTCCCCGACCGGGTTCGTGACGTGCCCCTGCAGCCCGATCCCACCCACGGCGGCGCCCTTCTGCTGCAGCGCGGCGATCTGCTCGATGTACTTCTCGGGCGTCGCGTTGGGGTCGTTGCCACCCTCGACGTTGTAGTCGTTGACGAACAGCGTGGCGCCCGGGTCCAGCCTGGCGGCCTCACGGAACATGAAGGCGTCGATGTCGTCGCCGAGCCTGTCACGGTAGTAGCTCCCGTGGAGCATCTCGTTGTTCACGTCGTAGTGAGGGAACCGTCCCGCGTAGCGTGTGAGGAGGCTCTGGAGACGTCCCTGCACGGCCGACGTGAGCTGGTCGTTGGAGAGGTTCTTCACCCACTGCTGGACGGTGTTCTCGACGGCCCAGAAGATGCAGTGCCCACGCACGGGCTTGCCGTACTTGTCGCAGAAGTCGAGGAGCGCGTCGGAGTCGGCGTAGTTGAGCTGACCCTGCTGCGCCTCCGTGTGGTACCACTTGAGCTCGTTCTCGAACACGGCCCAGTCGAAGTGCTTGGTGAAGAAGTCCACGAAGGACGGGTTCTGGATCACGCCAGGGTTGATGCACGCGCCGAACGGGAAGCTGCTGTCCATCTGCATCACCCGGATCGACGCGCCGGAGATCGCCGACGCCCCGCTCCCGAAGTTGAGCACCACGTCGCGCTTGCGCACCTGCAGCACGCAGCTCGTCGCGTGTCGATCAGTAATTCAATATGTTCATCACTCGTCATCAGTGCGTGCATAGACTTTTGTAATCTCGTTTGGTGCGAATGTCGTTCTCTCTCGCCGCGAGTAAGTAACTATCAATCAATCAAAAGGTCACCACACCAACCTTGTCAGTCTTCTTCCTGAGCTTCCTGAACCGGGCCTTGCGGTCGGTGGCGAAGACCTGGAGGTCCATCACTTTCACATCGACGCCGGCGGGGGCGCCCTGGACGTACACCGCGGCGTCGCACGAGGGGCTCTTCTTGAGCCGGAACGCGCCCTTGATCTCCGTCCATTTCCCGGCCACGGCGCACACCGCTCCGCCCTCCACGACGCACTCGTCGTCGACCCGGAGGTTGACGCGCACCGGGTGGCCTTCCTTGGCCGCGGCGGCGCCGCCGCCGAGGCTGATCCAGCCGGCGACGCGGTAGGTGACACGTGGCTTGAGCTTGCCGCCGTGGATGGGCCGCCGCAGGCCGTCGGCCTCGTCGGCGCGGCCCGACGCGAGGACGTAGCGGCCGCTGGGACGGTAGCCTTCCTCCACGTCATTGATCGTCTCCGTTGGCACCTTGGCTGGCTCCTCCTCGTGCACGGACAGCGCCGTGCACGAGCCCACCGGCGACCAGCCGGAGAGGCCGTCCTCCAGTGCGCTGTTCTCGATCAGGTTCACGTTGAACAACACCTCCTGATCGATGGGGAACAGAGTTTTCATGCGCGTACGAGATATGGTACACAAATGTGAGTGGGGCTGTTGCATTATTGGCGGCACACGGAACTTGTGACATGTATGTACTGTTACTGAACATTGTACGTACCTGAGTGCACGCCATGACAGACGATCAGAGGGTGGAAGGAGGTAGCAGGTGATCGATGGACGAGAGTTTAGCTTGGTTGGAAAATGCACTTGCTTGCTGTCGATTGGTTTGAGATGGTGAGGGATCGCGGCGGCTCACCTTATATATATATATAAAGGGGCCGATGGGTCGTTCGTCAAGATCAACATGAAATGGTTGTAAAGCTAGCTAGCGCACCCAACGGCAAGACGTCGTGCGAACTCGAAGCAACCACCACAGGCGACAGCCATGTCTCTTTTCGCTGCCTCTATGTGCTCTCCTGCTTTTGAGTAACAGTAAAGAATGCGCAAGATTGCCGCGTCTCGCCGGGCTCCGACCGCTCGCGCGGCTGGCAGGTGGAGCCCGGCGGCGGCGTGGCCTGCATGTCAGCGGCGGGCGTGCGGTGGCCGGCGGTGGAGTGCACCGCCGCGGTTGTGGTGTGGGTGTGTCCGCTCCGATTAACTAGATGCTGTTTCTGGTAAGCATCCCTCGAAATGTTTTTTTCCTTCTCCGAGTGGAGTAAGCACCATTACCAACCCTGCAAGCGTCTGCCAAGGCAAGGGCGCGTGCTTTTCTTGGCTTCGGGAAGAGACAAATCAAAGCGATTGGTTTCGCTTGTTTAGTCGCTGTTAGCTAGTGCTACATTGGTATCTAGCACAAAATTGTGATAGTCAGCGAGCACACTCAAAGGCCGGAGATTCTGATGGTTTCGACATATCGATCTTCAGATTTACCAGCACTGGGTACTGGCGTGACGTGAACAGCTGAATGAATTGCCAATTGCAGCTGCAACACATGCTATCGTGTCATGTTGTGTACAGTTTTCCAGGAAATGCAACAGACTAGCAGCACAAGCCACAAGCATGCAGCAACTGTAGTACCAACGTTGGACTTGGTCGTGGCACAAAATCCCCAAGAACGCGACGTGGCCAACTTGCAGCCGCCCCACGACATGCACTGAGAAAAACTGAGAGGCGTAGGGAGTCGAAATACAAAGCTTCAAGGCACGAACAACGGCTAAAAGCGGCGAGGTCGGTTGACAATACATATCGTGTTGTTTAAAATACACATGCAAATCTAGGAGAACCACACATAGGAGAGCTACCACTGGTGTATGGACATGGATCGTTCTCGAATCTTGGCTCGATGGATCATCGATCGACCTCGCGTCAGTACGCAATGGCGGCTTGCGCGTGCATGCAATTTCAGCTCATGCTTGGCGGCCCAAACAAGGAAAGGGGGTTAAAAAAAACAGACGATGGAGAACAGAGAAGACGACGGATTCAGCGTACATGCAGAGCGTGTGCTCCTCCGATCCGCCTGGGATTGAGATCGGTCACGTTTGTTCAGTGTGGAACGTGGTGCGCTAACAAAGAGGAAAGGAAGCGAAACGGCTCTCTAAAGCTACGCATGTGAATTTCCATGAATGTTCTATGACAAACTGAACATCACGTCAAATTCGAAAATATAAAAATGAACTTATCCCCTAGATTTGAAGAAGACGATAGAGGGAGAGTAGATATGGGTTCAGAGAAATGATGGGCGTCATGGGCCTGTACGTGGGCTTTGTAAGGATAGCACATTTTAGATTGGGCGCACCTTCACAACTGCTGTCAAGATCAAATAAGTACCCACCCCACTGAAATTCTGCCTAGAGAGACTGTCAGTACCTGCTCGATAGTATTCTCGTGATAATCCTGGCATGCAGAGTCAGATTACAGCGAAAACAAACGACCCAGATCAGCAAATCATCCATGATGGAATTTTCTTCCCATCCATCTGAAGTGGCTGAGCAAATGAAATCAGTCAAAAGGAGAACATTCGTAGGTCTGAAACCTGACTCAAAGCTAAACCGTGGGTAGCCGTCTAGCACCGACGCCTGAACAGAAAGCTGACACGCCATCAGTTTCGCGATGATTTTCTCACGACACAAACACATCCTAGGGATTTCGGCTGTGTTTAGTCGATGGTGAGAAAAAATACTTTTTTTTCTGGAATGCGTATTATGTGAGGGGGATGAATAGAAAAGAAGAAAAATAAATTTTTGGGGATACGTGTTCTGTGAGGAGGATGAATAGTAAGTAAAAAGTACTTTTGAGGACTAAACACGGCCGTTACAAAGTCAAATCAGTGTTGTGCAGGGGCCAGTGGAGATAAACTAATCCAGTTGCTGTATGCCGTGCAGTTTGCAGGGCACCGAGACGCCTTCTCGGAGTGGCAATGTGGCATCGAGTATTCCTCCTAAGGTCTACTCCCATCAGAATATCTCAGCCGCTAAATCAACTGAATCACTGCAACGCAATGGTGGAGGCACGTCCTCCTAACGGCGGTCAAAATCAAACGACACTCGCTGAAATCTGAAAAGGGGGAACCACTAGAAATTCAGAGAGAAACTTTGACCCCAAAGCAGACCTTTCGGACAGTATCTCTAGCATATCTGGCTACCGTGCTGATCCTCGAATCACATCAAAATCACACACAGCACAAGTCGACCGAGAATGCCATTGGAAAAACAGAACAAGATCAGCAAATAACATACGAGTACTCCACAATATCTAATACAGTAGGATATATGATACATGATAGTAGTCATTCATAGCGAATTTTCTTTTTTATTCCCATCCACATCATACCAGGAGCTTTTCCTCTAGGCGAAAATAATGCTAGAGAAGATTTTCCTCTAGGCGAAAATAATGCTAGAGAAGATACTCCAACACGGACTACACGCGTCACTCCTTGGCCTTGTCAGGGAGATCAGCAGCGGCGGCGGCGGGTTTGGCTTCGGCTGCGCCGTTGCCTTGTTGCGGGGCCATCATCTTCTTGAACTCCTCGAACCCAACGCATCCGTCGCCATCCACATCAACGTTAGCGATCATCCTCTCGCACTCCTCGGCGCTGCACCCTTCCCCGATCTGCGCGAGCACCTTCCCGAGCTCGGCGGCGGTGATGCGGCCGTCGCCGTTGACGTCGTAGACGTCGAAGGCGGCGCGGAGCTCGGCCTCGAGCTCGCCGCCGCCGCCGTCGCCGCGTCCGGCGGCGCAGCGGTCGTGGAACGCGGCGAACTCGCCGAGGTCGACGTACCCGTCGCGGTCCGTGTCGAGCTCGTCCATCATGGCGGCCACCTCACGCCCCGCGTGGGACGAGGTCGGCGGCGGCGTGATGGCGCGGTTCACCGCCGCGAGCTCGGATGGGGAGATCAGGCCGTCGCCGTCCGCGTCGAAGCGGGAGAACACCTTCTGCATCTCCGCCGACACCGCCGGTGGCCTCTGCCTCTGGGCCTGGGCCGCCGCTTGCTGCTGCTTCTCGGTGGCGCTCGACATGGCGACGGACGGACGACGATGCAAAGGCAACAAAGCTTTGATCGACCAGGTGTGTCAAGAATCGAGAGCAAAATTGTTGTGTGATGCGAAGAGGCGATGTGAACTACTGAACTGTGACTCTGTGAGCTTATGGACCGTCCAAAAGTACTTTTTACTTTCTATTCATCCCCTCACAGAACACACATCTCTAAAAATTCCTTTTTTCCCTTTCCTATTCATCTCCCTCACATAACACGTATCCCCAGAAAAAAATTACTCTTTCCTACCACAACTAAACACGGCCATGGTCTTGTGGAGTGGAAGAAGATGGAGCTTGGAATGGTGTGTCGCCGGAGAAGGGCGGGGATATTAATAGGAGGCTGTTGCGGGCTGCGGCTGCCGCACGCGCAATCGACACGCAGGGCGCCGACTTTTCTCGCTCGCCGGATAAAGAAACCGGACTGCGAGATGGTCTGCGTGGCTGCTGCCTCGGTCGGCGCATCTGCCAGGCGTAGCGCCGGGGGTTGAGGCACGTGGACGGCCGGCGGGGGAGGCGAGGACGGTGGGGATCTCGGTGTCACGAGACAAGGCAAAAGTTTTCCTTAATACGGCAGGGGGCGGGCAGAAGCTTCCTCGAAGGTTCGGAGTCGTGTTGAGCAGGCAGCGTGAAGGGTGAATCACCGGCCACGTACGTCTCTGTACCTTGTGGCAGTTTTTTTTTTTTTCCGATTTGAGGCGTAATTTGGGCTCGCTGACGTCATCGGTTATCAACAGCTCAACACAACAGCCCATCAACATCAAGACTACTAGTAGGCCGTAGATGGATAATAATCCCTGGCACGTACGGCGGCCCATCTCACACTTGGTCTGGTCAAGTGCAGCGTTCCGAGCCTTTCACTAATCACGAATGTGGCTCACACAGAGAATGCTGCACTCTCTCTCTCCGTTGGGTTTACTCCGATCCACTTTTCCAGCCCATCACGCACGATGCCCCAGCCCAGGAGCAGCAGTGTCGTCGCCCAAAGCACAAGCACTTCAGAGCCCACTCCCGGTGCATCCATGGCCCACCCAACACCCACCCCACCACACCGTCTCCCATCGATCGAGTCTAGAACACTCGTGCTAATCTGCGCTCGATTCAGCAGTGTAGTAAAGCCTTCGCGACCCCTCCAACAACTGGCAGTCCAGAAGCAGCAGGAGACACCAGTATCCCTGCTGGACTGGACCCTTCACGACGCATCCGACTGATCGTCGATCGATCACCTAAGCTCCTCCTATAAAACACAACGGCCGTCGAGCCAGAATCCATCAAGCTTAGCATCCGACGCGAGGAATTAATCGACGCAGCAACAGCAACTAGCAGCAGAGCATCAAGTCCAGGTTCATTCCAAACCCATCGGCAACAAGATGTCGCTGGTGCGTAGCGGCAACGTGTTCGACCCGCTGTCACTGGATTTCTGGGCGTCAGCCGACCCGCTCGGCGTGGTCCGGCCACTAGCGGAGCAGTGCCCGGTGCTCACGAACGTGCGCGTGGACTGGAAGGAGACGCCCACCGCGCACGTGTTCAAGGCCGACCTCCCCGGCGTCAAGAAGGAGGCCGCGAGGGTCGAGGTGGAGGGCGGCGACGTGCTCGTCATCAGCGGCGAGCGCGACGCCCGTGAGGAGCTCGCCGGAGAGGGCGAGGCGTGGCGCCTCGCCGAGCGCAGCACCGGCGGCAGGTTCCGCCGCCGCTTCCGGCTCCCGCGTGGCGCGAGGCTGGACCAGGTGCAGGCGTCCATGGAGGATGGAGTGCTCACCGTCACCATTCCCAAGGATGAGGCCAAGAAGCCCCAGGTCAAGGCCGTCGAGATCTCCGGCTGATCGGACGTACGTGTACGTCGATGAGGTCGATCCGTTTCCACTTGCCGGTGGATGAGTTAGTGTTGTGCAAGTACTACGTCGTCCTGTGTATCGTGTCGTTCGTATCAGTACGTGTCCTATGCAGTCGTCTATGTGTTGTTCAGTACGCTTAACGTGCCTGTAACTATATGCTGTTTATGATACGTGGAATCTGAATAAACTTAGGGTGAGTTTAGATTCACCAACTTTCTCCCAAAAAAACACTATTCATCCAACTTTTCCCTATTCATCACATCCCTCCCACTCACAGAACACTATTCATCTACAGTGTTTTTTCAGGTCTACGGTGCTTTTTCGGGGAATCTTTCCCAATCTAAACACCCCCTTACTCTACGCGGCATCTGGTTTGTCGTCTGAACATCTTCCATGGCGTCTTGCAGACGACCGACTCCAATATGGAATTCATCAGTAACCGTAATTTGGAGGTGCTCCGAAGGCACTGGTTAGTCAAAAGTTCCTACCGTGTACCGACCAAAACTGCTTATTGAGTACGTACTGACCAGTGAGGATGTGATTTGTTTACTGACCAGGTGTGAGACTTTGAATTATGGGGAAAGCGGCACTTTCATCGTAAAGGGGGTGTTTAGTTGGTGGAGATTTACTGTAGTAGATATACACTGTAGCAGTGAATAGTGAGGAAAGGATAGGAAATGATGTGATGGATGTGATAGGAGGAATAGTGGATAGGACAGAATGCTGTGAATATTCAAAGTCAACAGCGGGTCTTCGCCCGCTGCTGCTGTAGCACTGCCTAAAGACCACATGCTCTCTTGCCTTGCAGGATATTGCATATGCAGTTGCAAGCTTGCTGTTAGTTTGTACCCAGCAATGAGCACCTCACCAGTCTACTCGGTCTCTCTGGCCATCTTCCTCTTCATCCTGCTCCCAACCTTCTCCTCCAGTTCATGCCCATCCCAGCTCAAATGTGACGGTACCGATCCCATCGATATCAGACCTCCTTTCTTTGTTGGTAATCAGGGTCTCGATCCAACCTGTAGAAAATCGATTAACGTCAGCTGCGGCCAACTGGGTCCGGAGCTGGATCTCGCTATTGACGACACCAACCTACTGCTGAAAGAAATTCAGTACGATTCCAATACCGTAGTAGTCCAGGACGTGGGGCTCAGCGTCCTCAAGAATTTGTCCTGCAGTTTCATCTTCACCTTCAGGCCCCCAGTGGCCAACTTCCAGAGCAGTTACCAAAACTTGGAGAGGTGGTTCTCGTCGATCAGCTGCAACCACAGCAACGTCACAGTTTTCCACAGCATCTTCGGGGATGACAAGGAGGTCCACCAAAGCATAGAGCCGGATGAGCGCGGTCTTGCTTCATGCCATGCCTCTCCGCGGTTCGAATGGATCCTAAGTTCAGTGAGGTTGGAAATGCTGGGCAAATCCCCCTCATCAATTTGTCGGTGCAGTCAGGAAGCATGAGGAAGTATCTTTTGTCGATTTCGGATTGTGTTTTACCACCTATGCCTGGAGGTAACATTATCGTTCGACATGCCGAGATTACTTCTGTTCCTGTATATTAATTATTATATTTGGTAGCAAGTAGATTGTCGTGCATGCATGACATGAAAAGTAAAATGTGGAAATTGAGTTTTCATCTTAAAATGAAAATTCCTATGTATTTTAGATGACCCTTGTGCAAAATCCAAATTTCAGAGCCATGCAAAAAGTAGGATGAAATATGATGTTTTCTCAGTTGTCACTGCTTACCAGGCAGGTGGTCCAGTATTACCTATATAATTGGGACATTTCTCCCTCTCCGTTTCTCTTCTTGCTGCAACCTTAGTAGTAAAGCTTGTCAAATTTTCTTTTACAGTATATGAAATCATAACCTCAAGCAATTACAAAAGCAAATTTCCGCAAACTTTCTTACTCGTTGATTCAATCAACCAATGTGTTATCTGCAGGTGGAGATCACAGTAAAAAGTATGGAGCTAGTTTTCTCATGGGAGGTAAGAAGTTCATTCGTACCAGCAGACGAACCAAGTACTGCAGGGTTCAAGAAAACAAAATCCAAAAGAAATCTATTAGCTGATAATGAAGCACCGCACCACGATGTCCTTCCTATTCAGCACACTAATTGCTATGAACCAGGTTCCATCTTAAGTTATGTTTAACGTTTCTTCCTTTTTTGTTTAATTATTACAGTGTTTCTATCTGCAACATCTGGGGTGCTTTTAGGATGCCTTTTTACTGTGCTGAAGCCACTTTGGAAAAAATCATTCCTAGTCCAGAGAAAGCGTTGTGAAACCAAAGAAAATATCGAATTGATACTATCCAGATATGGGATAAGACCCAAAAGATACAGGTACACTGATCTGAAAAGGATAACAAGTTCTTTCAGAGAAAAACTAGGGGAAGGAGGATATGGCATGGTTTTCAAAGGTGTGCTTACAGATGGACGCTTGGTTGCTGTCAAGCTACTTCATAGCTCGAGAGGCGATGGAGAGGAATTTGTCAATGAGGTTGTAAGCATAGTTAACACCTCTCATGTTAACATAGTTTGCCTACTTGGATTTTGTTTAGAAGGATCAAGGCGAGGTCTTGTATATGAGTACATGCCTAATGGATCATTGGAGCGATACATCTATTCCGAAAACCCAAAATCAACTCTAGGGTGGGAAAAATTATATGATATAGCAATGGGCATTGCACGAGGGCTAGAGTATTTGCACAGAGGGTGCAATAGGCGCATCATCCATTTCGATGTCAAACCTCACAATATCCTTTTGGATGAGAATTATTGTCCGAAAATTGCTGATTTTGGCCTGGCCAAACTATGTAACATCAAGGAGAGCATCGTTTCATCAATGGCTGGTGCACGAGGAACCATTGGCTTCATTGCTCCAGAAGTGTTCTCTAGAAGTTTTGGTGTTGTGTCAACCAAGTCAGACATCTACAGCTTTGGAATGGTGCTTTTGGAGATGGTTGGGGGGAGACAAAATGTGCAAAAAAATCCTGAAAACTCTAGTCAAATTTATTTTCCAGAATGGCTTCATGGTCACTTAACTAATGGCGGTACACTTGAAATCTTTGAAGTGACAAGCACAACCGAGGAGATTGCAACAAAGATGGCTTTGATCGGTTTGTGGTGCATACAAATGACGCCAGAAGCTCGTCCTTCTATCACAAAGGTCATAGACATGCTAGAGAGGAGCGTTACTGAACTAGAAATTCCACCCATGCAATTCTTATCGTGCACCCCAGAACAATTGATCCATTCAGTTAATACAACTTCTGGAGAAGATACTCAGAATTTAAGTTTCCTTTCTCATGTCAACAAATGAGGGAAAAGGGTCTACTCTCTTCTTAGAACTATTGCTGTAACATGATGCAGTATATGACAAATGAGAAAAATTTTGGGTTGTGTGCAACCCAAGTTGGTGCTACGCTTCTCTACAAATCCTTTATCCACTTCCCACTTCCTTTTCAATTTCATTTTTTTTTGCAAGATGTAGACTAGTTTCAAGAAAGCAAGAGCAGAATCCTACTTGGTTTATCCATGTATGGATGGCAATCAAGTCGACTAAAATATCTTGAAAGTACATTTGATAATAAAGATTAATGGCATAGCTCTTAGGATGATTCAAGATGGAAACTCCGTCTATGTATATCATACTATCCTCCAATGCTATGCCCCACTGTACCTTTAAGAGAATTATATGGTTGTTGTGATTAACCAATCCACTTAGGAATAAGAGCTTTTATGTAAATGTGTCTACATGTTTAGTTTCATAAGACTTGTAATAATCTGTTAAAATTAGTATTCAGTTTAAAAGAAAATGAGAATAATTATGATTAATATGTCACAAAATATGATAAAAAAGGAATTTATTGCAAATGAATATTGCATCCCCATCAGCAAATAGACTACATATACAAGACACAGTATGGTTTGGATAGATATTAGTATTTTTTTTTCTGAAACAGGTTAGCATGGTACATAGTTCATGAGTGACGATCTATGTGTTTCACTACAAAACTATTTGAAACTTATAAGAAAAAAACTATTTTGACATAGCAACTGCTAGTTAGCTTCAATTTCAAAAACTTCTGAGGAATTAGGCTCAAAACTATTAAGGATATACACTGAGATCAAATCCGTAATAAGAAAAAGAAACACCCAAGGTTTCATGTGTTCAAAGAGATATACCTTGATTTTCATGCAGATCAAGCCTATCATCAATGAAAATAACCAGATAATATGTGGAAACAAAGCCCATAATTAGGTGGGGATATATGATGTGTGAATTGTGATGTTACTAGATAACTCAGATACCTGTATTAGCTCCAGATAATAAGTCGACATCTTGCAAACAGAGTCTACCTCGCATGTGACAGCATCCAGAACGAATCCACTGCGGCGGCATGTAGCACATATAAAGATATTTTGTCGCATGGACTGTCATATGACAGTGAT
This sequence comes from Digitaria exilis, assembly GCA_015342445.1. NCBI lineage: Eukaryota > Viridiplantae > Streptophyta > Magnoliopsida > Poales > Poaceae > Digitaria > Digitaria exilis. The sequence continues at coordinate 2,330,569 of JACEFO010001770.1, read as the reverse complement.
GAACCATGATGAATGGCTTAAATGTCAAATATAATACATCCAGAATTGGTTTGCTTGATAAAAAATCAAGCACAGGTAGCTTTCAAGTCTGGTTAAGGAAGAGATGCACCTTGAAACGATAAATGATGAAAATAAAAATGCATATACTAAACCAACTATCCTTCTATCCACATTCTGTACCTAGCTTTATAGTAATTTAAAGAGAATCATACTGCATTCACTATTCTTTCTGAAAACCTTGAACAATTCGCCGTTTAAGACATGAAGGTGAAAGGCCCAGGTTATGATAATATCTGTATTGAGAGGTCCAAAAGGTCTCAGGACTCTATGAAAGATAATTGCTCCATCATCAGTAGCAGTTAACTAGTAAGCTCAATCTATTATATTATTACTCGAAGAAAAAAAGGAGCCACCACGTTCGCCGAGAGGGCCAAGAAATTCCCACGTTAATCGAAAAAAAGAGAAGGATTCGAACCGTCGGATTTTATGAAGATCTAACGGCCTAAACCGATTTAAAGAGTCCAAATCAAATATGGTTGATAAAAGAGAAACGAGAGTCCAAGTCAAATATGTTTGATAAAATAAAAATAGATAAATTCAGAAATTAGACTATGAAGATTTATGGAAGACCCATGCGCATGCATGCCCTATTCAATCACGCATTGCACTATTATTAGAGGATATACAAGAAGAACTATCGTATTAATATATTATATAGGGAAAGAATCAGAACTGACAATCAAAAAGGCAAAAACAAAAGAGAGAAAAAGTTCAATAGCCTCCATGCAAGATCATGTTGGTCTCTCCTATGGCATCGCTGAACATGACAGCACTAATGGAAACCAACCTAAAGAGTCCAAGTCAAATACTGTTGGTAAAATAAGAATTGATAGATTCAGAAATTAGACCAGATATGAATGGAAAACCCATGCACATGCATGCCCTATTCAATCACGCATTGCATTATTATTAGGGATATACCAAGAAAAACTATCGTATTAATATATTATATAGGGAAAGAATCAGAGCTGACAATCAAAAAGCCAAAAACAAAAGAGGAAAAGTTCAATAGAAAATGCAAGATCACGTTGGTCTCTCCTATGGCATCGCTGAACATGACAACACTAATTGCTCAAGAATGAAAACATGAACAGAAACACGCCCTTGGGTAGGCCTCAATCGGCAATCAAGAAGATGATGGACAAGAACAGTTGTCTCGAGTCTTGATCCATGGTTAGAGTCAATCAATCACGAAAGAGCTTTTGATACGAGATGATTTTAGACCGTTGGATTTTATAAAGAACAAATGACCTAATCTAGACCAAAAAGTCCATGTCAATATAACTTAAAATATAAAATTAAATTTCAAATAAGAAAATTATCAATTGATCAAAGAATTCATTTCCTATACCACTAATAAAATATAAATCCATAATTAAAATACAAAAAAAATTATGAATTGACCAATGGGTCCATGTTGAATACGACTAATAAATGTATTATCTTCATTTTAAAATATAGCTACATTTATACCTTTTCAAATAGATTACGAAGTGTGATAAAATGTTCATATAGTCATATGCCCCTCATTAAGCATGCCAATACATGCACATGTGATCTATGTACGACAATTATTCATGCCTTACATGCCTCCACACTAAATAAAAAGGTGCATGCTACAATTTATTGACAACTAGGACCACAGGACAAATAATCCTTAGAAGATTATTTTCGTTCGTACACCATTCAATCAGAATTCACAACACTAATAGAGGGAGTATCTAAACTCAAAAGTAAAATAAAATTAGCACTTTTGACTATTGAATTTTATGAACATCAATAACGGTCTATAGTAGCCCACAAAGCCTATGTCCAATATGACTAACATATATAAATTCATTAATTTTAAATAACAAAAATGACAACAAAAAAATGTGTCGAATAGATCTCAAGGATTGTTGCCCTACCGGTGCAAGATCAATCCATGATTAAAAAGGTGGTAGATCTTTTAATGCAAATTAAATGAATTCGGTGGCAGTTGCAAAACAGAGCTAATGGTTCTATGATTTTAGGTTAGGTGAAACACAAAAAAATAAAGGGGAAATTAGTCAGGTAAAAAGTGGTCATTGGTCATCCTATGACTGCGGTGAGCTAATGGGGTCCAATTTAGCCACATTAATTTGTTATCCCTCCAAACTCGGCTTATGGTGGCCAATTTCATTCCAGAATGCCAAAATTTCCCTCCCACCAAAACATTATCCCATAAAATATATTTTTATCAAAGGTTAAAAACAGGCTAAAATATAGTGGTTGACAAGGAGTCCATATTAAAAAAAAATTAGTCTATAGATCAATTAAAAAATAGTAGTTGATTTATAAATGATTTGGGACGTGAAATACTCATAATGTTCCAAATTGTAGATCATTTTGGTTTTTTTTTAGTTTAATGGATGTTTGGATGCACCTAAATTACGTCTGAATGCATATAAATATCCATGCATCTATAAAAGACAAAACAACCTACAATTTGAAATGAAGCGAGTAGTTAAATATGGAGTATATACTAAACTTAATTGAAATAATGAGAGAAGAATAAAGTCTATGCATGGAAGTAAAATTGTTAGAGAATCTATTGAAAGTTTAATTAATAAACAACTACATCATGTAAGTAAACTACTTATATAATTATAATTTTAAATTATTCCATCCATAATAGATTGCAACTCTCAGTTACCTACCGAGGAGTCAAACAATTTCAGATTTGACCAAATTTAAATAATAGATTCCGAAAATTTATGTCTTTGAACACATTTAGTATCAAAATGTATTCCATGGATAATATAATGATATTTGTTTGTATCATAAACATTAGTATTATTTATATAAATTTAGTTAAACTTGAAATTGTTTGACTCTTTGGGGAACTAAAGTTGTATTCTTTTGTGGATGGAGGAAATATATAATATAACAATAGAAAATATATATCCGTAGATCAATTAAAAAAACATTATTTTTAATTAAAATTTAGATGTTATGAAAAAACTAGCTACCCGCGCTATTTGCGCGGGCCATCTGCCTAGTTTTTTAGAAACTATGAATGGGCTCCTAAATCTGTAACGAAGCTTCCAAGAAGAGAGGTTTGATAAACAGGCATACTGGGCCCTTACCATGACAATTGGCAAAAGAGTTATGTTTTGGCAAGTGCGGAGGAGCAACGCCTACCTAATCTGCAGAAAGCATGGAGAACAGGAGCCAGAATTTGCAGTTACAAATCAATCCGGCTGCATTCTCACATGTCAAGTATTATTGGATTTAAGCGCCTGACGGCTTAGGATGCGTGATTTACTCGTTCAATTCTGGATCTTTAACGCGCGCTGGTGCCCCCCTTCAGCACCATAAGGTCGAACACCTCGCGGGCGGCAGAGGATGAGACAGCATCACAGTCATGCAGAAGCCTTCGTTCGATCCCGCTGGCTCTGAACCGTAAAACTGCGTGGCGGACTGGCAGGTAAGCCGGGGCGGCACGCTGCGAAGGCACGGCTGAGGAGCTAGCTAGGCTGGAACGGCCATGGTCCCCGCGCCAGCAAGAGGTAGAGGAAGGGGCAGGAGGCTGAGAGCGCCAGGTTGCGGCCTGGCTTGAAGTTGGAAGGATTACCAAACTGAGGCGATGGCGCGCGGAGAAGGCGACCGCCGGCCCCCCCTCCATCATCACCTAGATCTGGGCACGGTCGCACGGACGGTCATCCTACCACCAACACAGCAGCCACGTGGCCCAGCAGCCAACCTTCTTCTTCCTCTCGACCTTTTTTGTTGTGGCATGCCCTTCATCTCTGCAGGGTGGCGCAACGGCCAACGCCAATAACAGGAGAAGTACTTCTGCAAAATGTCATTTTTCACAGTAAAATCACAATTCACAGCTTCAACAAATTATCACCGAAAGAGGAGAGAATCGCAAGATCACGCCCAAGCTTGAATTTGAGATTCCATGAGCCAGTACGCCGGGAAGGCATTTTGCTGCAAAAGCCAGTATGGCGGGGAAAAAACATCTCACGATGCATGAGCTCAGCCGATTCCACACGTTCCCACAACCACAGACCCTCTGATGATGTAGCCTTTTCGTCACCGTAAACGTGTTAGACTTGGACAAGCCTAGTCCAAAACACTGATAATTGATTGATTCCTAGTTTGGGCTTGTAGTGCTTGAAACAAGAATATTTCCACTAAAACACAGTTTCCGTAAGTACATGATGAAAATGGTGTTAAACTCAGCAATAGAAAAAAAAAATGCATAGGGTAAGGTTTCTTCATAAATCGAAGTGACATGTGGAGTGACAGTTTTTGCCTAATGATATTGCTTCACCACTAAGCCAACACTTAGTACGACGGAAACTGACTGACATCTGACGTGTAATAAATAAATCATGTATCGCTTCACGCATGGTTTCTAAAAGCGATACACTTTTTCTTTTTTTTGAAAGGAAAAGGAGATAGACTTAAGAAAATAACTAAAACCTAAAACTTCACGTGGATGGATCATAGTACAGTACTGTCAAAACTTGAATTCAGAATGGCACCTCCGATCTTCCGCCCCGGCTAATAATCCATGGCGACCAAAGCACTCCTTGGAGCAAGAGCAATCCACAGCCAAGCGATTAAAGTCGATTAGTGAGGGACAAATCCCCATCAACACAACAGAACACTGACGCATTCATTAGGGAAGAAAGAAAAAAATTGGGAGCTAGGCAGCTAGCATGAGCTGCTAGTAATACTCGTAGCGTTGGACACGGATGACCGGCACCTCTCATGGCCGGAATGGCGCGGCTCGCCATGACCAGTCGCTCTGGCTCCGGAGAAGTTGTAAGGTTTTGCGTGGCGGAGAACGTTCTCCCGGCACGGAGAATCTGCAGCCAGTGTCACATTGATCGGAGGACACTCACGAAAACAACCTCACACACGGCGGCGTACGTACGTGGCCGTCCGATCGAGAATCCGACAGCCAGAACCGGCCCGGCACGGTGGAAAAAATGGGGCTCTCTGAAACCGACCTTTGAGTGAATTTTGCGCCTCTGGTTGTGTCAAGGCCTTTTACAGGTTGTCCTGTGGACACTTCAGCAGGGTTAGAACTACTACTGATAGCAAAGGGTTAGAAAGGTACGTTGATATTAGCTTGCAGCTAGCCGTGGGCGCCGATTACTGCCGCCGGTCTAGCGAACGCCACGTCTCCAGTTGATTCGCCACGATGTTTTTTATTGCGTGGTCATGTGCAAGTAATCTTCTGCAATTAAGCCAAGTAAAAACAGCAAGGTTTGAATAGAAAAAACTAACAGCTCGTGACGAGGAAGATTACAAGCGTCAAGCAGCCCTTGCTTTCTGCCTAACAAAAACATTGATTACTGCACCTACCGATCCTAATCGGCCTGAGATTTGCGTCCAGGATCGCCGAGAATCTCAGAGCATCTCAATAATCTACTATAAACAACAATCATGTGGAAAGAAGAAGAAGAACAAGGAGGTTACTGATTCAGAGCCAGTGATTCATCACTCTTGTGTCAGCTCGAGGCAATACCAGAGGCGCACGTGTCCAAGCGCATAAGATAAGACTGGAGGGCCAGTGTGTGAACGGGTCGTAACTGCCGGACAAGGACCCCGCAGCACACTCTGCCTGGACTTTCCCGGCGAGCCGGTACGCCGGTACGGCGCCGGCCGGGAGCACCACCAACAAGCCAAGCCAAGGCACCCGCAGGTCGCAGCGTGACGACTCACGCGTACGGCCAGGCCACCTCGACGACGAGGTGGGAACGGACCGGAGCGGCCGGGTCGCCGTCGAGGACGGAGAGGGTCCCATGGCGTAGTAGAGGCAACCGTACAGCGACTCCACGTATGGGGCCACGTAGCCATCGTTCACACGCCGACGCCAACGTGCCGTTAAGCGCCGGATCGCGAGCTGCCGGCGAATCGTGCCCGTCGGTGGTCGATCGGGTGGCGCGGCGGCGAGGCGGGCAGGTAACCGGCCGCTGGTGGTATCCTTTTTTGTCTCGTCTTTTTTCTTTCTCCTCCCCCTTCCATGGAGATGGAGCATTGGAGCTCTCCAGATCACGCATTAGTCAGCCAGCTGCAAATTTACCAAAATGACCCGTCCTCACTCCTCACCACTATAGTACAGCAGTACACTCGACGGGGACGATGCCGGACGCCAGTTTCAAGCGGCAGAGACACCCACCATAAATAGCAGTGCCCGGCCATTAGCCGAGCAGCAAGCTAAGCTAGCTCCAAGACTCCAACCTCCGAGAATTACACAGCATCAGCTTGAGGCAGCCAGCCAAGGACGCCTTGCGAGTTGCGAGGATGTCGCTGGTGAGGCTGTTCGACACGCTGGCGCTGGACTCATGGAGGAACCCGTTCAGCATCTTCGGCACGTCGGTGGCGACCGACGCGTGGCTGGCGAGCGACACCTCGGCGTTCGCCAACACGTACATCGAGAGCCGTGACACGGAGGGGGCCTACGTGTTCAGCGCGGCGCTGCCGCCGGGGGTGACCAAGGAGGAGGTGAGGGTGGAGGTGGACGAAGCCACCAACGTGCTGGTCATCACCGGCGAGCGCAGCGTCCAACGGGAGGAGCGCGTCAGCGACACGTGGCACCACATCGAGCGCAGCTGCGCCACGTTCCTTGGTAGGTTCCATCTGCCTGGGGACGCCGCTGTTGGTGGCGTCAGGGCCGCCATGGACGCCGGCGTGCTCACCGTCACCGTGCCAAAGGTCGGGGCCATCGCCGCCGCCACCGCAGCCGGAGCCGAGAAGACGGCCGATGAGGCGACGGCGATGGCCATCGAGGCCGGGCCCGCCGCCTGCTGATTCGATGCTGACACGCGCGATCACGGGCGGATGCTGCTGGTGAATGATCAATAGCGCACCACGTCGTGTGTGACAGTAATGGCGTCAAGTTTCTTTCTCTGGTTTGGTCGGGCGTACTTTTCAGTGTGGTGGAGCTGCAGCTGCACGCATGTAAGAAGGAAAACCAAGAAAATATGCCTGTACGGCTGCACCATGTTTTAATTTCTCCTTTTCTTCTGTGCTCGGAAAATGAAGAGCAACCGAAGCTGGAATTCTGTCTCTGCTACTCCTTGTCCCTTGGCTTTTTATTTTCATTCCCATTGTGACTTTGTGAGTTGTGATTGATGTATCTACTAATTCCTTGGTGTAGCAGTATAATGAAGTCGTGGCAATTTACTGAAAAAACATCCCAGTGTGACTTGTTCGACGGAAAATCTTACCATGTGTCCCTCAAACAAACCATAAAGACGAAATGTTCGATTGAATCGGTACAGCAAAACCTTCACACAGAGCGGAAGTGATCGAAGCAAATATCCGGAGAGTGAGAGCAAGTTGTTCCCGTACGGCCATCATGCTGGCTCGCGACTTGCGGCACTTGGCTGTTGAAGAACGGGTACGAGTAGAGTGCTACGAGAGGGCAGGCAGGTATTGCGCGCAGCACCATCCATGACACCAACCAGCACGCGCACGGGATATTTGTGCCGTGCGCGCGGCCTTGTCGATCGGAGTCGTCGTCGGACGCCAGCGAGCGAGCTTTATTCCGCATCACGCCAGGGAAGGAGGTATGGCAAGTTTGCGAGACAGCGCGGCGCAGCACTGGTAGATTTGGGCGCTTGTGGCATCTATCTATCCGACGGAGCCAGCGAGGAGATCGGCCCGCGGCTGCTCCGCAGCGCCTCTGTGCCAGCAGCGGGTAGGCCATTGGAGCACTCGGCACTCGGCGACGACGCCGGTGGTACTCTCAGCCGCTGACCAACGCAGACTGCAATCGCTTTTTCATCAGTCATCAATTCTCATCAGGTTGCAACGGAGGGCCTTGAAGTTTATGGACGGCGTTGTGGGATGAAACGGGCCTTAATGTGTGTGTGACGCGGTTTTGATTTTTTTCTAGTGGGCTGATACGTCGTTGGGCTTCCAAGGCTATGACTGGGCTAAAATATAGAAATTATTGGGCTGAGATACATGCCGATCTGGCATGCTAACATTGAGCTTAGAACGTCGAGATTTGACAAAAATGTGCATAAGAGAATTTCCTTACATTTTATTTGTTTCATTTTATCACGACACCAAACACGACTGCATCGACAAACACACAATAGCGATCGCGGGCCGACCCGACAAACCCAACATTGGCCGCGACATTGACCGACACACGTACGACATCACAACGCAGGATTCAGAACACACGACGACCAAAACTTTAACCCGACCACGACATATAGGTTGCCCTTGCCGCCTTGCGCGACGACCTTGATGAGCTCTGCTCAGCCAGAGATCTCGACGCTCTTCACCTCGGGCTTCTTGACCTCAGCCTTGGGCACGGTGACGGTGAGCACGCCGTTCTCCAGCCCGGCCTTCACCTGATCAACCTTGGCGTTCTCCGGCAGGCGGAACCTCCTCGTGAACTTGCCGCTGCTGCGCTCCACGCGGTGCCACTTGTCGTCCTTGTCCTCCTTCTCATTGCTCCGCTCGCCGCTGATGACCAGGACATTGCCGTCCTCCACCTCGACCTTCACCTCCTCCTTCTTCACGCCGGGGATGTCGGCCTTGAACACGTGCGCCTCCGGCGTCTCCTTCCAGTCGATGCGCGCGGTCGCGAACGCGGCCGTGTCGCGGTCGCGTGCGGCGGCGGCGGCGGGCACCACGGCGGCGCGGAAGACGTCGAAAGGGTCCCAGAAGTCGGCGAAGGGGTCGAACACGCCGCTGCGCCTCACCAGCGACATCGTCGTCGGTTTGGGTTTGTGTGTGTGAGCTCGGAGACTGCGGGTGGAGTGCTTATAGTGGCCTGTTCTGCAGCTAGCTCTAGTGCTGTAGGAGTAAACTTTGATCTGTTCTTTGGTGTGCTGAGCCGGGAAGCGAGGCAGAGTATTTATAGGGTTCGCCCAGAACGTCTCGAGAAGCCTCGGGACTCCGGAGTCAGGACTTCTTTTTCATGTTTTTTTTTCTGGACTTTTCTGGTGATTGTTTTTTATTCGTTAATTCTTTTGTTCCCCTTTCTTCCAGAAAGGAACACGCTGCTCTAGAGCAGTCTGGTGCTGCTGCTTCTCCGTCCTCCGTTTTCCCTTTATTTCCCATCCGCGACCTACTTCGTTATGATCAGAAAAAATAACATAAGTTGCGACTTGTTTCTTAACTTTCTACTTAGATGGGAGAATTGCATAGCAAGTCCTTGATTGCCGAAGCCCATGCTTCATGGATTTGGGGCGTGTTTAGATGGCATCAATACTTTGCCACGCTAAAACTTCGGCACGCACACTTTCTGTGGCCACCGTTTGGTTCGTTGCCGGACTTGTGGCATGCCACAGCTCCTCAACTAGGGTCTAGTTTATTTTCAACGTCAAAACTTACCAAAAGTGTGGCATCGATTTTCTCGCCACACTTGTGGCTTGCCACACCTATGGAGTAGCTAGCTATGGACGCCAACCAAACAGGCCTTGGCAAGGAGAATGGCCGCGAATGATTGCCGAAGCCGAGCGGTCTGTAGCTTGGTGCCGGAATGGGCGATGCTAGTTAGTGATGGTAGCCTGCCAGTTCGCTCAGTGGTATTAGCAGATTGGTACGCAGAGTTCTCCTAGAGCATTCCAGTGCAGCTCGTTTTCACAGTGGGATTTCAGCGAAAACAATGGAACTGCATCGATGAGTTTTTTTCCCGGCAAATGGCTACATCGAAAGGAGCTATTTCCCCCTATAAAGATACGTGGGACCTGTCTGGGGTTGGAGGTGGAGAAGAAGAGGATAGGGAAGAGAGAATGAGAGAAGATAAAAGGGAAAGATCTCAGCCACTAATTTCATATTAGATGGCCAAAAATCTAGGTGCTAGCCTCCTTAGAAACACCTAGACGTTGGATAGACACTCCTAGAGAAAGGCTAACCAACACCCTTCTAGAAAAGAATATAATTCTAGGATTCAAAAGTTATCTGAAGAAGAATGCAATTCTATAGCATATAGCATGAATGCGAAAGTAGTTGTAGCTTGGGTGCATATAACAATTTAAGTTGTGAGTTTGTGTTATAGCTGGAGTAAGTGAGAATAGAAATTTCTAGTGATTTCTTAGAAAGAGTTAGCATTTGAGACTATCTTACATTTAAAATATTGTTGGACTAGGGTACATGCCTCTTGTTTCCTTTTTATTAGCGTTAGACTTAATCATAGGCCGCCAGACCCGACAAAATCGATCGGACCTATAAAAAAATCTTGATCTTACCCAACCCAATCATGTGACTAGTCAAGTATGGGCTAATATTTTTATCCAAAATTGCCCCCCGTCAGGTATGAGCCAAATTTCTGTTACCCAGAAAAAAAAACTAGCCCAACATAAAAACCCTAACCCGACCCAATCATGTGACAGGTCGGGTGTAGGTCAATTTTCAATCATGTGACGGGTCTGGTGTGGGCTAAATTTTTCCAAAACCTAAAAAAAAGTCACACCCAAACCTGACACGATCAAGTGATGGGTCAGGTACGGAACAATTATTTAATAGGAAAAAGTCTATTTTTCACCCTCCAACTATTACAAAAGTCTAATTTTCAACCCACAACTACAAAACCAGACACAGAAGGCCCTTCAACTATCCAAACCATGTAAAATTGGCCCTTTGGGTGGTTTTGAAGGTGGTTTTGTATTTTCAAAAAAACTAAAAAATAATTTTGTATTAAAAAATTCATAACTAATTTATTTTGAACTAGAAAAATTAGAATCTGGTGCAAATATTTTTCTAAAAATGTGACCTACATGTTGGTATGCCATTAGAAGTTATTTGCATACTATTTATTTTTATTCTAATTATTTTTAGAAAAACAATAAAACACTAGTGATATAAATATATAATACCCAAATAACATTAAATTGTGTGCCAATAGGTTGGTTAGATTTTAAGAGAACTTTTGGCACTAATTTAATATTTTTTGGGTTTAAAATTAATTAGTTGTGGTTTTTTAAAGTTTAAATAATATTTATACTATTTCTAGAAAATCCAAAACCACCCTCAAAACCGCCCAAAGGGCCAATTTCGCATGGTTTGGATAGTTGGAGTGCGTTTAGTATCCGGTTTTTGTGGCAGAACCGCCCAATTTAAACTGGCTCAAGTGCGCCGAGCCACCCTAACTCGGGATAACTCCGCACGCACTTCAAACAGTTTAAACCCGGTAGTCTGTCGAGTGTCCCCGGGACATCCCGAATCATCCACTGACAACATAGCTTAGGATCTTTACCGAGTTGGGGATAACACAACAGGCATTACTTTTTTTTACATACATACGGAAAGGTACGAGTTATTACAGACCGAGTTTGAAACACTCTTTAAAATACAAGCCATAGAACAAGGGTCGAAGTACAAACTAGCTTTACACAAGAGAAGTAGAGTTGAACTAGAAGTATCTAACATCTAGAGTCATCCGGGACCTCCGATGCTCTAGGACTTCGGGCCCTCCTCTTCTCCTTCAGCCTGTGGAACCTCCTCTGGAAAAACAGAAAGGGGAGAACCCTGAGTACGAAGGTACTCAGCAAGACTTACCCGTCTTACCAAAGAAAAGACTCTCAAGGATTATGATTAGGCTTTTGGTGGTTGTTTGGCTGACTTGACCTTTGCGGAAGAAGCTTACTATGAATGCGTCCTTAAATAATAGTTTTATTTCAATTTAGTATTAGCTATTCAACTACGTGGTAAATATTTTTTTTTTCACTCAAGTGATACTAGGTTCAACCAGCATTTTGAATCACTCACATCTATCTGTTCAACTTGTTTCCTCTACGATGCTTAAGACCTGATCAAGTGCACTCATAACCAAGAGTAGTGTTGATCCGGATCCATATACATCCTGCAGGAGATACCTAGCCACCAGTCACGTACAGCTGCGCCAGCCGTCCGTAACAACCTTTCAATCAGTTGGACCAAAGACCGGAAATATCCTTACCCGAACCCGGGAAAGCATCCCCACGTGGGCCCCACGTCTGGCGACCACCCCGTGAGTTCCAGATGACGATCCCGCCTTTCTCCGACCCAGCAAGCACCGGTAAGCGATATTTCCGACCTACGAGCCAGCTAATCTAGTTGGCTTTACTGGCCCCATTACCCAGTAAGAAACCAGGTAGAATCACTTGATCAAACTTTTAAACAACGGATCGGTCCTTAGTGACTTAGCCAGTAGGCAGAGCTAGGGATCGAACCTGTCAATCCACTCTTAGCATCCTCTGCCCACTCTCTCTTTGCTTATAATCTCATGTATGATTCATCTATGATTAGTGAAAACCTAGATCATCACCTTTATTTATAAACCTGGCAAAGCATAGCTAAGTGGATGTGGTCTAATCCATTTACTTACTTGCCCTATCAAAGGTAATTCTATCAAGGAGGGGTTTATGCACCAAAGGTTTTCATTCAACTCCTAACCTAATGCACACATGAAATCATAATAGTTGGACTTGTGACATTCTGAAATAAAGTAGGTAAAGATGCATCCGGGGCTTGCCTTGGGTTTCAAAGAGATTAGTAGTCTCGACGGCTTCTTGAGATTCCTGGGCAACCAAGAAAACCTCCTCGTACGGTACTGGGTCGTCCGAGAAATCCACGTATTCCACCTCCGGAGTTTCCGACTCTAAATGCGATGCAAGTTAGTGATGAGAAATGCAATAGTTGAAAACATAGCACAAAGTTCACTTCTCGATACAGTTGCAAGCCAACAAAGATACCTAGACCTTTCCCAAAGAAAAGTTAGTTATAAAAGTGGATGAATTAATTTCTATTTCTTTTATTCATTTATTAAAGAAAAGATTTCCTAAGTGTGAGAAAATTATTTCCTATAAACTCTAACATTTATTTAGTAAAAATGTGTTTAAAACACAAGAATTCTATTTTAGAATATTTTTAACATTATTTTAGCCATTTTTAATAATTATTTTCTAAGTTGATATTATTAATAAATTCTAAACATCACAAATGTTTAGGTTTAGCATTTTTAGATTATAAAGAAAAATCTAAGGAAATTATTAAAATTTATTTCACATTTTTCTGATTTTTCTATAATTTTCTAGAATTAAAACAGTGAATAAAACATTACTTAAATCTATTTCTAAACCTATTTGGTCTTTTTACAGAAAACCCCCTGACTTTCCTAATCTTCTCCGACGAGGTCCTCGCCCACGCGGAACAGAGTTCCCGCGCGGACCACCCCCTCGCCGGCGTTGACCCCAGGCCGCTCGCCGGCGGTGAGGCCCCCCGACGAAACTAACTAACCCTAGAGCTCCTCTAAGCTATTGCGCACCCATTCTAGGCGGCAACTCGCGCGGTCCGCTCAAACCCTAGCTCCTCCGCGGCACGGCGGCGGAGCTGCGGTGGCGCGACGCACGCCGGCGACCACCCTACGCAAACTAGCCTCACAACCCGCGCGCGAGCATCACTGAGCCAAGCGACACCCTACGCGCACCTCGAGCTACCCCGTGCAGTGCTCTACTTGTGAACTTCGCATGGCGGCCATGGCGAGCGCGCGCGTGGCGCCCGCGGTGGCGAGCGCACCACGGCTCACACACGGCGAGAACAACCCTAACATCTACCCTATGAGCACCAGAGAGACTCTCCGCACCCAGCGCGCACCTAAACCCGGCCGGAGGAGGTCCGAGCAGGGCTGTGCTCGTGCGACGGCCATGGCGGAGGAGCGCCATGGCGACGAGCGCGTTCCAGCACGGCAAACGTCGCGTTCGACTACCCAAACCCCCAACCAACTTTCCAAACCTCTAAGTAGCACCACTAATCCCTCTAGCTCCGACCAAAACAACCATAACGGCACAGGACGATGAGAGCGCTCACCCCGGCGTGTCGTCGACGACGAGCTTCAAGTCGTGGTTGCGCCGGGCTCTGGAGTGAGGGAGGAGAAACACCAACGGGTGGAATCGAACCAGCGGATGATGGTGAAGCTTTAGGTGGCTAGAGAGGTCGCGGAACAAGCTCAACGGCGGCTGCAGACGCACGGCTTGACGGCGGCGATGTCGGTGGACAGAGGAGCAGAGCGGAAAAGGGGGAGGAGGAGAGGCCGAGGTCCGGCTTTATCAACGACGGAGATGATCGTGGCGTGACACCTCCAGCTGCGGCACCGCCTCCGTTGTCCTTGCGCGGAGTCGATGCGTGGCCGGCGATGCGGTCCAGGCGCGCCGGCGGCGAGCTGCCTGTGTGCTAGGCGTGACGTCATCGATTCCCCCAATTGAGCACCATTTCTCCCGAGATTGCAGCTCCAAATTCTCCCAAAATCATATGGCAACATCAAAAACTCCCAACATGAAACTTGTAGAAATACCATCCAATTTCATTTCTTATTTTGACACTTCACTCATTTGAACACGAATTGACACCGAAATTTAGCTCCAAAGTTACTGCTGCAAACTTCCCCCAAATTTCAGATCCCTAACTGAATTTTACAAATTACTCTCAAAACTTGAACAGAACATGCCCATGGTGCTGAAGACGAATTTGAAATTCAACTTCAGTAGAACAACTTCCTAATTGGAAGTTTTTGCAGAAAACTTCAAATTTGACCTCAAATTGCCCAAATTCAAATCTGTTGTCAGGTACTCGGAATTTCCGGAAAACAGCTTCTGATCGATTTTCTTCCATGTTTTTCTCCTCGATCTAGCCAGTTTCTGAGTGTGATCCTAAAATAAAAGTTGTTCATCATAGTTCCCTTGACAACTTCGTTTAAGACACCTTGGCCATTCCACCCACAGATCAATGGCTAAACTGCTGTGAAAACCGCTGCTCAAAATGAATTTTCAGCCGAAAACTGAAAATGGCTAAGTGTATTTGCCGGATTGGGAATAGTGTCATTCCCCATTTTCTTCTTCCATTTAATTGAAGTATTATTTCTCAAATTTCTCACACCCTTGCTGGCCAACTAAGTTGCTTAGCTTATGAACTTCATTTAGAAATTCTTGAATTCCCAAAATTTCAAATTTTGGCCACTTTGTTGACTTTGGTCAACTAACCCTTCTTTTCTCCTTTTTCTTTTCTTTTTCTCTTTAAACACTTTCACTTAACCCAAACATTCATTCACATGTTCAAAGGCTTCAAACGAGTGGGATGTTACAGTTTTGTAGTTTGAAGTTGAAAATCAGACTTCTGTAACAGTTGAAGGGTGAAAATTAGACTTTTCTCTATTTAATATCCAGAACCCCAAAACCCTGCCCGACATAATAACCCAAACCTGACCCAACCATGTCACGGGTCAAGCACAGGGCCAAAAAATTTGACCCGCTAATCCAAATGGATCCAACCCAACCCAATTAATAATCAGATCTAATTGGTCTACATGAAAAATGCTAGAATTGCATTCTCTTGTGTACAAAGGGTTTAATTAGCAAGCTACCTTGGGCTACAACCTGACAAGTAAGAACAAAATACCTGTAAGGAGACTAATTTTGTTTATACTTAACCATCATTAAATAATCTAGAGAATTTTTTAAATATGTTTATTGAATTTAGAGTATTTTATGAAGATCTATAAACTCCTTTAGCACAACATTTTTTTTATGCATCAGTGTTGTACCTGCAGCACTCGCAAACAAGCACGAGGATCCAGCTCGTTTAGGAAGGGACTTAGGGAATTAGGGTGTGTTTGGTTGACAACCGCAGGGCACCGCAGCTTGCCGCACCACAATTACGGCATGCCACAACGACGTTTGGTTGACACCAAAGCTTTGGCACGTCGCACCTCTCCCACATACATGCAGTTCATTTTGGCCGCCAACTCCCGCCGCAATTCTGGCACTCGTTTTCAGCGCCGCAAATTTGGCGCGGCCGCTAGTGCGGCATGGAGGATGTTGGAGGTTTCCAAACATGCCCCTATTTTCTTCTTCCTCCTTCCCCCTACTCTCTTTCCCTTCGTCCTCCTCCTCTTAACCTATGCCTAAACATTGTAGGGGGCTTGGGAGTGAGGAGAGGGGAGAGGCTCCATGGAGTTTATGGGTGTATGGGGGCTTGAGCCCCTTGTCCCACGCTGGATGTGCCCTTGCAAACAAACAGTAGCTATAATATTATTTTTTTTTATTTTTATGATGTACAATTGCGAGTTTCAGCAAACATTTATGAACAACCTTTATGGAAAGAGGGACGAGGGACAAGTGATTGAACCGGAGCAAGGAGCGAGGTACAAGAGACACAACAGAGAGAACACAAATCGCATAACAAGAGACACAAGAGAGCGGATAACATAAACTGCATGAGAAAAAAATCGCTTGTGCACAGACCTTCGTGTTAAACTTTCAATTCCCCTCGTCCCTCTCGTGCACAGACCTTCCTTAAAGTAGAGGTCCTCTAGAATTCTGCTCTTGGTGCCTAACCACTTACAACAAACCTCGTCAACATACTCCGTTGTCCGGAGAAAATAACTCGTCTAAAAACATACTAGTACTCGCCCTCATAAAAGGACATGATTGTCGGTATGAAAAATTAGATAAGTTGTCAAACTAAACAAGACCTACTCCCTAAACTAGACCTACTCTCTCCGTCCAAAATAGATGTCATTTTTTACTCGGAGACAACACGTTTGATCATTCGTCTTATTCAAAAAAATTTTAAATACTAAAATAAACATGTCGTGATGAAAGCATAGTTAATAAAAAATAAGTTATAAATAAATAAATAATATTCATATAGAGTAAAGTTTTTGAATAACATGAATGATCAAATACGATACTAAAAATAAAAACTTGCCGTCTATTTTGGAACAAAGAAAGAGTAGGTTGTTAGGTTCATCCTCACAAAAAAGCAAGAGAAGAACAAGGATAGAATGCAGCTTTACCACAGTACCAGTTCGTTTTTCCGACTCGATTTTTACAGCACTACTACCTCCATCCCAAAATATAAGCATTTCTTGATTTTTGTGCCAATATTTGACCATTTATTTTATTCAAAAAATTTGTAAAAATTTAGAAACAGGTATCTCTAAAGACCGAAAGTTGCCACACATTCTCGAGCAGGCATTGAGCCACGTCATCCACAAACACCGACGGTCGCATCTGATCTTCGCTGGCGTGTGCGCCTTCGCGACCCTTCGCGACGCGATCCACGCGCGCAGCGCGCTGCGACTCGTGAGCGTGGAGGGCGCGGGCCCTGTCTCGCCTCCCGAGCGCGAGCAAACAAAGTGCCCGTACATCGTGCGTGACTCGAGCTGCTCAGCAGCATGCTTACATCTAGCGCCTTCACTCCTCGTCAGCACTAGCTCCCTCGTCCTCAAGCTGCTCCACAAGACTCTTCTCCGTTCTCCAGCATCCATGATGCATCCATCCCATCGGCTCGTATCAACTGAGAACATGAGCATGCAACATGAGATGGAAATCGAACCCAGAAATATTCCATCCCACAGACACAATGGACAATGCGCCAACTCCCAATCTTATTTCTCATTCCTGTTTTAATTTTTTCATTTTCCCTCACATTATATACATGCAGTACTGCAATATACTTCTAAGACTGAGGCATGTAGTCCTAATGCTATTTTATCAAACGTAAAAAAAATGGACTATCCTTTACCTTGCGACACGCATCATTACATTGTTAGCTTAGTTTGTGCCAGCTTCGAATTCAAATGCGATATGATCCTTGTTTTTGCTCACGGTAGAACATTATACTACGATAGATTATGATATCATCTGTCAGATTCTTTTTTAGATCTATGTTGTATAAACACTGCTGCAGTGCACTTGCACCCTACTTCTGTATTGGTACTTCAGAATGTAAAATTATATTTATAACGGAGTAACGGACAAGTAGATAGATCACGAACATGCATGGTCACTAACTTCTATAAAGAGAGTTCCAACACAATCTACATAGGTACTTAATTTGCTCGCCTACTTAACAAGTTGCATTTCTTTTTTCTAAAAAACATAAATTACTTTCAGCTTTTCTGTATATATTGCCTCATTACTATAATTGGACCTTTGTATAAAGAAATTAAGAATCAGTCAAAAAGTTTCTTACTTGGGAGTAGTTGGCTAACCTCAAGAGAATAACTACGTGGTGTGGCTTCTTCACATATTGTTGGCCGCAGATCAAAATAGATTTATAACACCCAAATAACACGAAATTCACATGCTGGCGAAATAAGGTCTGGCGCATAGTTTCTAGTGGTATACTTAAAATATATACGATGATGAACCATGTTACTCCTATAACAAAATAAATAATATTTTTATAAATTTATTAAATAAAACTAATGATCAAATATTGGTACGGAAATAAAGAAAATACTTATAATTTGGGACGACCACTTTAATTTCCGTAAACTTATGGTACTGCATTTCCCCTGCACCACTGCGAAATGAACATGGCCAAAATTGCATATCTATCTATCTATAAAAGAACAAGTAGAATTGAAAACAATTCTCACCCAATTTAGGCCCACCTTACCCCTCACGCCGGACCCACCTATAAGAGTCATTGGAGGTGGGAAGAGAGTCAAAGCCACCAAAAATGATATTTAGAAAATGTTTATGCCAAAATTGATTTTCTTTTCTCACCCATATTTCTTTTACCCACCGAAATCATTTTACGTGGCGTCCGACCCAAATCATTTTCTTCTTTTTTTAATCGGAAGCAAGGCGCCGCAGCCTTTGCCTCCTCTGCTCGCTCTGCTCTCCCTTCTCGCCCCTCTCCACCAGCCCGCCACCTCCTCCTAATCTCTCCACCGCCACCGCCTCGAAAAGTAGCAGAAACAGCACCAGCCAATGGCCGTGGCGGCGCCAGTCGAGGAGCCGGCCAAGTTGACGCTGGATCTCCTTCGGGACGTTCCCCCACCTCTGGCGCCGGCGACCAACCTCGGGTCGGGAGCGTCATCGGCTCTACCGCCGTCCGCGTGCCTGCTAGGGGTCATCCCCGTTCCCATCGGCATCTGCCCAATCCCACCGGCAATATATCCGATCGACGGCCACCTGGCATGGTCGGCGGTCGCATCGAGACTCGCAGCATGGCCACCATCACTGTCTTCGCGCGCGAGGTCATCCCAGGTAGGCCGCGCTTGGTTGCGCTCCGCCGTACGATCAGCGTCAGGTGTTGGCCTGGCGGTGCAACCTTTGCTGGATGCTGGATTTGATTTGGATCATTACAGAGGCTATATATGATTAGCAGCTGCGCATCCATGCTAATGCACCAAGCCGGACAGTTGTGAAAGCGAAAATATATAGTTGGTGAAAGCATCACAACTGAGCATTTTTTTTTCCCTAGAGAACTGATTCTTCGGTATCTATCACCAATTCAGTTGTGAAAACGATGTACTAGAAAGGAAAGGAAATTTTGGTAAAGCCAAATCACGGAAGATTCAAACATATGGGCCGGATATACGACACTACTGTATATTTTATTGTATAATAATGTTCTGAGGGAGTATAAGGCATTAGGATAAGTGTATCTGAATTTTCCAAACTTCAATATAACACAAATGATAGAGATCTATAATATATGAGACCAAACTTGGGCCAATGAGTGCTAGTTTGTAATTAAAAGAAAATCCAAAATGGAAGTGCTAGACTGCTGCTAGCGTACCAATAGAAATACGCACTGTATTCGTACGAGTACGAAAGTACCGAGTACCAAGGGAAACCGGCACTGGCGTACGAGTACGAAAGTAGACACTGCATTCGTTCTCTCTGAAAGGGCACAGATGATGCTTTAGTTACTTTTATTATATATGCTCAAGATGATTACACAGGGAGAACACTGATTCAGATCACAAACTCAACAAGGGAAATACGCAGCAGACGATGCATTATGCATGACACACGCATCAACCATTCGCGACCAGAACCGGAGCATCACCGTCAAAGCTTCTTCCCACGACCATGGCTGGTTAACCAGAGATCTCAATAGCCTTCACCTCAGGCTTCTTCTCCTCGGCCTTGGGCACGGTGACGGTGAGCACGCCGTTCTCCAGCCCGGCCTTCACCTGATCAACCTTGGCGTTCTCCGGCAGGCGGAACCTCCTCGTGAACTTGCCGCTGCTGCGCTCGACGCGGTGCCACTTGTCGTTCTTGTCCTCCTTCTCCTTGCTGCGCTCGCCGCTGATGACCAGCACGTTGCCGTCCTCCACCTCGACCTTCACCTCCTCCTTCTTCACGCCGGGGAGGTCGGCCTTGAACACGTGCGCCTCCGGCGTCTCCTTCCAGTCGATGCGGGCGCTGGCGAACGCGGCGGTCTCGCGATCCGAGGACGCGACGGACGGGACCAGGGAGCGGAAGACGCCGTCGAAGGGGTTCCAGAAGTCGGCGAAGGGGTCGAACACGCCGCTGCGCCTCACCAGCGACATTGTCGATCGATCGTCGGTTGGGCTTGCGAGGGTGGAGATAGATTTTTGGGAGTGTGGCGAGTGGGTCGAATTGATCAAGGATGTTTGTATGCTGTGCTCTCTGTGCGTGTGGTCTTCTCGATGGATGAAGGTTGGAGCCGAGGCTGCAGAGTATTTATAGGTTGATGAGGAGCGTGTCTCGTGAACCATCTGGAGTTTTCTTTACTTTCCTCTTACGGAGTAGGAGTACTCCTACTCCTTCAGTCCTGCCTTTTCTCTGATTTTCTTTACTCTTCTAGACGACTCCCGTTTCCGCTGGCTTGAAAAAAAAAAACTTTAATTCTTCCAGGCAGAGTCCTCTAGTTTCTAGATTTGTTCAGTTGCAAAATAACGGATTGATTCTATCTCGTCTTTGGCCTATTGATGATTATTGTTGTGGCCCTCTGACAGATGCGCAATAATGCCTATCTAGCCTGCTAGCAGTAGGTAGCATGAAGAATTGACCTCTAATCCAATCACATGACTCCACCATAACATCTTTATTATCAGTTCAATTTCTCCTTGCACACGGTGTATACTGTATAGTGACAAAGTGTTATTTTCTTTTTTCTTCGACGATAATGCTGTATTCTCGCGTGGACAAAAGGTTAGACTTCAGGAACTTTGCCACATCGGTCCACCGTTTTCACAGACCATGTCCCAATCAAAATTCCGCCAACACTTGAATACATTAATTGGGTCGTGGTTAATATTTGTGGCACGTTATACAAGCCGGGGAAATATAACCTTTTAACCTGAGACTTGAAAAAAAAATCCGACTCGACAAAAACAAAATTATATACAAAAGTCAGATTTTACACAAACTTGAACCGTACCAGACCGACGTGATCAGATGTTAAGCTATGCCAAAAAAAAAAAACCCCGACCAGTGCACAGTTGGATCGACTTGGATCAAAGGAGATCATAGATAAAAAAAAAATCCTTAGTAAGGAGTTACTAAAAATGGTGAATAATAAGCATATAAGCTCTAAAGTGTTTCCAATGATATTTACCGCTAGGCTATTTCTACATTTCATTTTAAAGTGACCATGTTCTAGGCCTCGAGCTTACCATGATTATTGATTGTTGCCAAATTATAGCGTATAGTATTTGTCTATCGGCTATCTTCCAAAAGCTGCCAAGCTAAAATACAGAGAAATTTGTAAATTTTGACATCTATCTATCTATCTATATTATATTATTACTTGAAGAAAAAAAGGAGCCACCACGTTCCCCGAGAGGGCCAAGAAAATCCCACGTTAATCGGAAAATAAAGAAGGATTCGGGCCGTCGAATTTAATGAAGATCTAATGGTTTAGATTAACTGAAAGAGACCATACCAGACACAATTCATAAAAAGATAAATAAAGAATTATAAATAGAATCTAATATATACAGTTATACCTACAAGCTTTAGAGTCACGTAAAGCCCATCTCTAATTTCTACTGCCATATATGAAAATCCGGTCACAAACCAATTCTGTTCTATAAATTAAGAAAATAAGACCTGCACTGCGGCCCATTGCCATGTATAGTCAATAGTCATTATCGTCATCAACTATACTACTATAGGAGTCATCATGCTCTGCGTGTGCCTATTGACATGAACTATAGAATGGGTCAATACATGCGGCCCATTCCCATGTATGGCATTGTCATAGATGACAATATTACCATGTACACATGTAGTATGTGTTTTAAGATAGAATTCTAACACATAACTTTCTGAAATATATGCCAATATATTTTGAGAGAACGTCGCTATGATTCCCATTATGAAAACTTTGTCGTTGATATTGTAGCGATCTTACCCGAGAAATGGGCCCACTTAAGTATATTTCACCTTCCATTGGTGCTAATACACAAAAATGTTCCCAAATGCGGGTACGACCGTCGAGTCAAGCTCGACTAACTGCAACTGAAGATCGTCCGTTCGTACGCTCACTCGAAGATGAGTTCCAAAGATCACATCATTCCACAATTCGAATTACAACAAGTTTCAGAGTTATTACAACCAAATTGAAATGATAAATAAAATAGTTCGAGTTCATGCAGCGGAAAGTAAACGAGATACTAGCAACGATCCGTAGTATCGTCTCGATGAAGTCAACCGTGACGCTACTCCTCCCGATCCTCGGAAGAGGTCGGCTCCCACTCGATGCTGTAACCAGGAGGAAGCTGGGAGGCCCAAGCCATAGAGGCAGCTACCTCTTGAGGGGACGGTCCTGAAAATTTAGCCACAAGCAAGGCTGAGTATACTAGTTATACTCAACAAGACTTATCCGAATGGTGATCACTACATCACCGACTCCTAAAATGAGAGGTTGTTTGGCTAGTGGGGTTCTTTTGCCAAAAGCGACTAAGCTGATCTCTAGCTTATCCATCTTGATTTTAATTCCTTTTAGCCTATCCATTCTAGGTGAGCCTAGCTAGATAACCAAGTTTTGCCATACAATTATTCCATACAAAGATTTCATCCTTCCAAGTTCACTTCATAATATGTCATACATCGGTCAAGCAGTCTCATTAACCGCGAGAAGCGGACAGTTCGAACCGAATTTACTACCTGGCCAGGGAAAACCCAAGATCCACGACCCAACCTCCCCAAAGGAATTCGAGCAGAAGCCACCAGAGGATTCCGCAAGATTGAAGTCGACAAGCAAGGAAGTATTCAACCTTCGCCACCATCCATGTCTTTCCCTTTCTTTCCCCCGATTGGTCCCGGAGTTCAGTGGACAGTGTTGGTATATTACTTTTGTTTTCTATGCGAGATCTTGATAATCTTAGCTTTCCATATCTACATCCATCGCCCGCTCCCGCATGAGCGCCGTGATGCTGTCTGAGAGATCTTGTATCAGTTATCATCTTCGAGTTGTGAATCTTGTACGACTTTGGTGTGTTGTATCTGTGTTCCTTGAGTAACGCCTCTTCCTTCTAGTGAAAAGTTCCATTCTTCTCCTTCGAATCTCGGGACGAGATTCTTTTTAAGGGGGGTAGGCTGTAACACCCCTGGTGTTAATTAACACTAAGTGAATGATTAAGTTAAACCAAGGTTAATTCAAAAGTGAATTTGAAGAAAATGAGGAAAACTATCCAAAATCAAGTCAAAAACCATTCAAATGAAGCAATAAGAAAACTTTGAAAACTTCCTTAAAACTTGAAAAAGTGCAAATAGGAAAGTTAGAGTATAAGTCAAACCAAGAAACTTTCCTTTTCAAACCATAGCCTAAAAATGCTTGGAAGCATCTCAAATTTCAAACCCTAACCTTGGAATTTGAATTTTTCAATTCAAATTCAAAGCTGAAATGGAATCTTAGCCAAATCTCAAGATTTTACCACAGAACATCAAAATCTCCAAAAAGCAAAGTTGTTCATCTTCACATTTCTGAACTTTGCCTCTTTTGGCACTTTGGCCAATTTTGCCATCTAGCCCCTCGAATTTCAGAAATTCAGTTCAAAACAGGGAATTACCCCCTTTTGAATCACGGCCAAAATTTCAACTTTTTCTCAAAATCTCCAGTACTGGGACGTGTCTCATGAAATTCTAGATAACTTTCATGTTGGAGTATTTTCGAGCCATGCTCAAAATTTTGGAATTTGAGCCATGCCAATCAGTTGACCTTTGCCCGCTCACGGCGCGCTCACGGGTTGCCAGCGCCGCGCCCGCGCGTGCCGCGCTCGCCGCCGGCAGCCGCCTGCCGCCTGCCGTCCTCGCCTGCGCCGGCCAACGGCACGGCTGCACGTCCCCGCTCGCGGTGCACGCGTCTTGCCAGCTCACGTGGCCAGAGGCGCCCTGTAGCGCTGACCCGAGGGCGAGCTCTCGAGCTGTCGCCGTGCCGCCGCCGTGGACCGCCGGGTAAACTCGCCGCCGTCGTTGCCCACCGGTCTGCCGTGCAATTTCTGCGACCATGCGTGCCTTTTCCTCCCTGCCCTGTCTCCTCTCGTCGCCCACGCGCGCCTGCTGTCCTCGCTGCGCCGCGTTGACGCCGCGCAAAGCGCCAACGGGCCGCGACAGAGCCGCTGCCGCCGCACGCCTGCCCAGCTGCCCGCGACTGTCCCTCCGACCTTGCCTGAGCTGCCCCGACCTCCCTCTTCCTTCCCCGTTAAAGCTCAGAGCCATTCCCTTCATCTCGTGTGCGGAAAACCTCGTCGGAGTCGTTTTTGCGCCGCCGCGTCCGCCGCACGTGAGCAGCCTCCTCCGCACTTGCCCTGGCCAAACTGACGCCACCAACAGCTTCCCCATGCCCCACTAATGCTCACCGAGCCATTCCCCTCTTTCCTCCGCCACCGCAGCCGCCGGCGTAGCTCGCCGGAGTTCACAGAGCTTCCGCCGCCGCCCGCGCACGTGCACAGCTCGCTCCACTCCTCCCCCGGCCGAACCGAGGGCACCAATAGTTTCCTCGTGCCGTGCTGGTGCTAACCGACCACTTCCCCGAGCCCCTCCGACCCCGACGTCGCCGGTCGCCGCTCGCCGGAGCAAGCCGAGCCGCCACCGCCGTCGCTGACCAAGTTCCCGGCCATCCCCTACCTCGAGACCTAGCTCAAACGAATCACGGTGAGCCCCTCTCCATTTCCCCCCACTTCCCCGGCCCGGACTCGCCGCCGTTTGGCCGGCGTAACCACGCCGGCGAGCCCAGGGACCCCTGTGTGTCTTCAACCTCTTTCCAGGGGGCCGAGCGCAAAATGTAGGGACTCGTTTGTAAAAGATTCAAAACTTCCAGGGTTCCCCGAGTAAAATAGATTCTATATTTTAGGTTTAATTCGCTGAGATCTTCAAAAATTCATAGAAAATCGTAGAAAAATCAGAAAAATGCCAAACCAATTTTGTACTGACCAGTGATTCAAGAAGTTCAACTTCTTCCTTTGCACCTCACTCATTTGAGCTGTAGATTTTGAAATATAAATGCAACTCAGTTTGAGCACTTTTCATCATAGTTCAAAATCTATGCATGCACTGGAGCTGAGCTTGGGATATGTTTTTAGGGTGATTATCATTAGCTTAATGCGCAAAGGGTGCACAAAATTTCCTAGTGGATTTAGGGTTATGATTTCCCAAACATATACCCTGCTGTTTTGGCAAATAAATCACAGAAAATAATTTACTCAGTGAAAAATCACCTCCTTCACACAGAAACGAAATCAAGACATAAGAAACCTTATAAAAATGAAAATGGTAATTTTTGGACACTGGAAAAGGGCAAAATAATTTTTGGTAGTTTAAACATGGTGAAATTCCACAAAAATAATCATAATTCAATATCACATGCAAACTTGCAGAGATGTCACTCTTGGTATCCTAAGTCACTGTGCCAAGTAGTTTGGACAGAAACCTTGTAATTATTTTTGTAGGATTTTAATTTTATTTTAGCCAAAAAGATAAGAATAATTTTAATAAATTATAGAAAAATTATCTTGAGCCAAATTTTGGGCTAAGCTCCTGCCTTGGCATGAGCAAGCCTCTGGCCAAATGGCACTCAAAAATAATCTTCCTAAGTTCACCTTTTGAATAATGGAAAAAGGACTTAAATGGTGGAAAAGAGAAGAAAAAGAAAAGAAAAGAGAAGAAAAAGAAAAGAAAAGAGAAAAACCTAAAACTCTAAAATCAAAGTAAAGGTTCAAAGTGAAAAGGGTATATTCACTTATAACTAATGTTTATCCTTTCCAACTTATCAACCAAGATTTAATAAACACTCACTACTTAAATCTCGATACTTAAGCATTTCATGCATTTCGTATAGATTCGGGTCTCGCCGACGGAGTCTACGAGCTAGTCCCCGCTGCCGAGGAGATCGCCCAGGAGTCCGAGGTGAACGTGGTGCACGTGGATCCGAGCCCCGAGCAGGAGTACCGCTTCGAGCCGGAAGGCAAGCCCCGGAGCATAACCTAACTTTACTTACGCGATTTACTTGATTATATGTTTGTGCATTTAAGTTTCAAGGAGTTGAATGAAACCCTAGATTGCATGATCATAGGTTCCTTTGATTGAACACTAGTATGTTAGGTTCGATAAGTTGCTATGCTTAAGAACGATAGAAGTCGAGTGTTTTCCGACACTCGCGAGATATAGGAGTTGTATGACTACTCATATCAGAAACACTAGAGATGATGGACGGATGATTGTAGATACCCGTCTATCGATGGTTTAAGTGGAAACATGTGGTACTTTTGTGTCAAGCGTTTGAACGTACCACACATATGCACGGTTTATGGGACCGGTAAGTCCCGGTATCCGATTGATGCGAGCTGGTCCGACAGCTCTCTGTCTTGGAAACGTTATCCCATGGGCACATGAGGGTAGTTGCGTGAGTCCCAGTAGTGGTAAACCTTTACCCTGAGGCAGTGGGACTCGGGAGCCACTCGCAGAGAGAGGAGAAAGGATTGGGGTGTGTTGGCATTTCCAACCATTCAGTATGTTTGGGTTTTCCCTGGCCAGGTAGTAAATTCGGTTCGAACTGTCCGCTTCTCGCGGTTAATGAGACTGCTTGACCGATGTATGACATATTATGAAGTGAAAGTTGGAAGGATGAAATCTTTGTATGTAATAATTGTATTGCAAAACTTGACTGTTTAGCTAGGCTCACCTAGAATGGATAGACTAAAGGAATTAAAATCAAAATAAAGAAAGTAGAAAACAGCTTAGTCGCTTTTGGCAAAAGAACCCCACTAGCCAAACAGCCTCTCATTTTAGGAGTCGGTGATGTAGTGATCACCAGACGGTTAAGTCTTGTTGAGTATAACTAGTATACTCAGCCTTGCTTGTGGCTTAAATTTTCAGGACCATCCCCTCAGGAGGTAGCTGCCTCTATGGCTTGGGCCTCCCAGCTTCCTCCTGGTTACAGCATCGAGTGGGAGCCGACCTCTCCCGAGGATCGTGAGGAGTAGCGTCACGGCTGACTTCATCGTGACGATACTATGGATCGTCGCTAGTATCTCGTTTATTTTCCGCTGCATGAACTCGAACTATTTTTATTTACCTTATCATTTCAATTTGGTTGTAATCACTCTAAGACTTGTTGTAATTTGAATTGTGGAATGATGTGATCTTTGGAACTCATCTTCGAGTGAGTGTATGGACGGACGATCTTCAGTAGCCGTTGGTCGAGCTTGACTCGACGGTCGAATCCGCACTTGGGAACATTTTCGTGTATTAGCACCAATGGAAGGTGGAATATACTTAAGTGGGCCCATTTCTCGGGTGAGATCGCTACAGCTGGTATCAGAGCCGACGTTCATACGCACCAAAGAAAGCATTAGACCCTACCCAATGTTTTCTAGAATAAAATCTACCAAACCCCGTTTCCATTGCGCCTAAGCAGTTGGAATGAAACGTATAGGATCGTTAAGGATAAAACTAGAACGTGAAGTCCTTAAGGGTTAAGAGTTGCGCTTTGTTAGGTGGCATAGTCTAACTTAGGATTGATGTTGCTTTTCCATGAAACCCAATCTTAAAGGCTTTCGTCGCAAATCTTCTGACTAGTACGTAAAGTTTACGAGTAGAAGTCCGACTAGATCTATAGAGAGAGACGCGTCTATGCCTAGCCACCAGCACTAACTCCGAAAGTCAAGTCTGACTTAAGATGTGAGGACGTTAGGTCTTGCATGCATCTCTTAACTAAAACCAGAATAATAATAAACTTAAGAGAGTCCAAAACCCAACCGATCAAATAATTTACGAATTAAATTGTGACCTTGTGCTGCTAAAATTTACAAGGGACAACAAATTGAAATATCATTTCTTTTTATACCCCCATATCAGTTGAACCTGTCCTAAATTCGAATAACAAAGTTGTGTGAAATTTTTTATAAACAAATGTCACACCAAAAATAAGGACCTTGGATTATTATAATTCAAGTTATGCCCAAAATCATACACCTCGGTTTATGAAAAACAACAAAGCAGCGATGGTGAAACTAAATTTTCAACCTCTTCCAAGTGTTTTAGTGCTAAGCTGAATACCACAGTTAGTGGGCACTAGTTTTTCTTTTCCCGAACAACGATAAAAAGTTTCAAATGTTGGAGCGGAGAGCTACGGCTTTTCATCTACGAGCACGCTATCTGTCTACCAAAGTTGTCCTTCACTCAGGCTCTGATATCTTTCCCGTGTGCTCTGTTCTTTGACAATTCCCTGAAAGCAAGAAAATGTAAACGACTTCCCTCCACTTTTCTTGGTCCAACCCTTTAAATCCAGTTGTTTCTCTTGGGAGACGGAAAACAGATAGACCTATGGTTACTCCTCGTGTTATCTTTCTTCATGATCAGTCATGTAAGTGGCTAAAATAATGGTGGACCGACAACTTCAAGAGGATCATTTTCCATACACTAACTTCAGTCAATAGTAGAAATCTTGAATTCCGAGCCTGAGCCATGCCCTATTCCATTATGGTGTGTTACCGTCCAAACCTTTTTATCTCTGATTCGGTACACTTCAAATTTCATGTCTTGATTAAATTGTTTTCACCACTTCTCGTTGAGATGAAATTCTTATTGCATAAACCTCCCTTGACGTTGATACTTTAAACTACCTTACCTTGACTTCTATATGTTTAGGCATCCTACCCATGACTGGCCATTTCAAGGACCGCCTACCCTGTTTTTCCTGCCATCACCGCAAGGTCTCACAGGCCAGTTGACCTCCTCCGTATCCGTGCGCTGTGTGCTCTGCCTCGTTCACCGGTTCGCCACAGTCTCCATCGTTTTTCCCCACCGCCATCGCCCATGTACTCGTCGCCGTACCACTGTCCCATCGCCAGGGCATCTCAATGCCGGCCACTACCGCGCCATGCGCCGCTCGCACGCCGTCGCCCGCCGGCCCCTACCTGACGACGTCGACACGCTACCACCTTTCCTTCACCCAGCCATCGATAAAAGTGACCCCTCCACCTGCTACCACCACTCCAAGCCGCTCCACTTGAGCAACACCACTCTGCCGTTCTCGTTTCCCTCCGGCAGCCTCCCCGGCGCCCAAGTCATCCATCCCCACCATGTGTTCTCTTCCTCAATGAGCAAGCTACGCCTCCATCTCTTCGTGGAGCCATAAGGAAGTGCCCTCTTCGCAACCTACCTTGCCGTTTCACCAAGATCCACGACCCAACCTCCCCAAAGGAATTCGAGCAGAAGCCACCAGAGGATTCCGCAAGATTGAAGTCGACAAGCAAGGAAGTATTCAACCTTCGCCACCATCCATGTCTTTCCCTTTCTTTCCCCCGATTGGTCCCGGAGTTCAGTGGACAGTGTTGGTATATTACTTTTGTTTTCTATGCGAGATCTTGATAATCTTAGCTTTCCATATCTACATCCATCGCCCGCTCCCGCATGAGCGCCGTGATGCTGTCTGAGAGATCTTGTATCAGTTATCATCTTCGAGTTGTGAATCTTGTACGACTTTGGTGTGTTGTATCTGTGTTCCTTGAGTAACGCCTCTTCCTTCTAGTGAAAAGTTCCATTCTTCTCCTTCGAATCTCGGGACGAGATTCTTTTTAAGGGGGGTAGGCTGTAACACCCCTGGTGTTAATTAACACTAAGTGAATGATTAAGTTAAACCAAGGTTAATTCAAAGTGAATTTGAAGAAAATGAGGAAAACTATCCAAAATCAAGTCATACCAATATACGGTCTGAATCAGGGAGAAAATCAAGCTCAAATATCGAATCCGAAAATGTTTCAGTAAGTTCAGAGTTTTAAAAACTGAGTTGGAATTTCTCAAATTTAGCTCAAACCGTTGAGAAATTGACAGAGGTCCAAAAATAAGAAATGAAATTAAAGTCAAGGGAAAGAACTTTTGTGTTTTGAGGAATAGCATGTTCTATTCAAAATTTGGGAGTAATTTGAATTTGAATTTCTGAACAAGGTTAGGGTTTCAGAGTTCTTATGAACACCTTAAACTGACCGATGATCAAGGCTCGAATTCGAGCGTTTGATTGAGAAATGGAGTATGGTGCTAAAATAGAAAATGAAATTGAATGTGTTACGGACAAGTTTCATTTGGGGATCGAGGAGAGTTTGAATGGAAATTCAAAAGTAATTTGAGATTTCAAATTTTGCTGTCTGAAAATGGGGAATGAACTCGGCCGACATTGGAGCTTCGATTTCTCTCTGTATCCAGCTTGAATCGAGGAAGTCCCAATATCAAAGTTGGAGTTCTATGATCCCTCTACAAGTTCTATGTTTGGAGTTTGACAAGTTTAGAAGAAGTTTTGGGAGAAATCTCGGCCGCAATCTCCTGGTTCCTAGCTCGATTAGGCGGCAATGGCGGCCGACGTCGGTGGGGGGAGGCGGTGGCTCGGCCACGCGTCGCCGGGCATGGCCTCGCCGTGGCGGTGTGTCAAGCAGGAGGTGGCAGTCGTCCTAGGTCGGTCCTCGTCGATATATACCGTCCTGCGCCGGCGTTCTTCTTCTTCTCTTCCTCCTCCTCGTTTCCGTCCACTTCTCGGCCGCCGGCGTAGCTCACCGTCGTGCGCTCTTGTCCAACCACCTCCGTCCGTTTCCTCTCGCTCACAGCTTCACCTTGAACTCCTTTACCTCCCCGAACAATCTTCGTTGAGCTTCACCCATCCCAGAACCCAAGCGCCGTCGTTTTCTTCTTTTCTGTTTCCCACCATCGCCGTGACCGTCGGCTCTCGTGGGCAGCCTTGCTCCCACCGTCTCAGTCCGTGCTAGAGGGTGAGTTAGCTTTCCCTTGGTCTCCTGGTGCTCATAGGCTAGTTGTTGGCTCGGGTTGGGGCTCGGTTTGCCGGTTGCGCGTCGTCGCCGCCGCGCTCGCCGCCGTGCGCACGTCCGCCATGGTAGGCGCACGTGAGCAGGCCGTTCGGGGCCATCGCAGCTCACGTTAGGGGTTGCGTTAGCTTCGCCTCGTCTCGCTGGTGCTCGTGGACCTGTTCTTCGGGGCAGTTTCGCCGCCGCTTAGCCGGCTGGCGTGTCGCCGCCGCTCGCCGCCGCCTGCTCCGCCGCGGGTAGGTCTCCGAGCAGTAATCGAGGGAGATGCTAGGGGGAGCAAGTGCGCTGGGACGTGAGGGGGCTGTTGGTGCCGTTCCCTTGGCCGGCAAGGCTCGCCGCCGGCAAGGAGCCGCGGTCGTTGGCCGGCGAGGGCGACGGTCGGCGCGCTCCTCTGTTTAAAACAGAGGAGGGACCGCGGGTTAGAAGATAGGAAAGTTTAGGGGGGTTTCTGCAAATGTTCTTTTTAGGTTTTGAAAATACATTTAAATTTCGGTTTTTCACCTTTTAATTCATAGAAAATCACAGAAAAGTCCAAAAATGATGAAATAAATTTTGTTGAACTTGTTTTAAAATTTGTCATCCATTAAAAATGCTAAGTCAATAAGTGTAGGTAATTAATTTAATTCCTTTATTTAAATTAATTAAATAAATGTTTAATAATTTCTAAAAGGGTTAAAATTCTGAATAATTCTTTAATAATTAGAAATAATTTCTAAAATTGTTTTATTTATTTATTTAAATGCTTTACCCTTTAGAAAATGATTTTAAATCATTAAAAATAAACTAAAAATGATTTAAGGCAAGTTTTATTAAAGGAAAAATATAGATTTATCTTTTAAAAATCTTGGGTAGTTTGTGTTGGCTTGCAACTTTATCGAGAAGGGAAAGTTGCTTAGCTTTTTCATAAAGTGTTGCATCGCATATCGCTAACTTGCATTACGTTCTAGTCTCTCAAGCTTCGGAGTACGCGCTCGCGGGATTCGCGGAGGAGCAGCGGCAAGACCAAGAAGTGATCGTCATCGCTCCGGAATCTCGTATCGTGGAAGGATCTAACCTGCTCGTGATTCCAGGCAAGCCCCGGTGCATCTTTGAATCACCCATTATTTCATAATATTCATGAGTCCAAATTCTATGATTTTATGTGCA
This sequence comes from Digitaria exilis, assembly GCA_015342445.1. NCBI lineage: Eukaryota > Viridiplantae > Streptophyta > Magnoliopsida > Poales > Poaceae > Digitaria > Digitaria exilis. The sequence goes on along the minus strand of JACEFO010001770.1, from coordinate 2,298,354 downwards.
TTAGGTTAGGGATTGGTTGAAACCCTTGATGCATGAAATATTCCTTGATAGAACTATCCTTGCCTAGCTAAGAAATTTGATTAGCAATGTTTACATTGGCTATGCTTAGTAAAGTTAAGTTAAAAGATGATGATCTAGGCTATCACCAATCTTATATGAATCATGAACGGTTTGGGTTGAAAGATAGTGGGCAGAAGTTGGTAGGAGGGATTGAGGTAAGCTCGATCCGTAGTTCTGCTTACTTGCTCAAGTGACTAAGGACCGACCCGTTGTTTAATTGATTGATCAAGTGATTCTACCTGGTTTCTTACTGGGTTATGGGACCAGTAAAGCCAATTAGATTAGCTGGCTCGTTGATTGGAAATATCGCTTACCGGTGCTTGCTGGGTCGGAGAAAGGCGGGATCGTAATCTGGAACTCACGGGGTGGTCGCCAGACGTGGGGCCTATGTGGGGATGCGTTCCCGGGTTCGGGTAAGGATATTTCCGGTCTTTGGTCCAACTGATTGAAAGGTTGTTGCGGACAGCTGGCACAGCTGTACGTGACTGGGGGCTGGGTATCTCCTGCAGGATGTACATGGATCCGGATCGACACAACTCTTGGTTATGAGTGCACTTGATCAGGTGTTAAACATCGTAGAGGAAACAAGTTGAACAAGAGGAGGTTGATTCATAAATGCTGGTTGACCTTAGTACAACCTGTATGCAAAATATTTTATAACCTAGATGGATAAGTAACAACTCAACTGAGCATAAAATACATAAAATATAAGGATCAAGTTTTAGTAATGCTTTTAAGCAAAAGAGTCGAGTCATCCAAATCCACATAAAGCCCAATCATATTCCTTGGGAGTCTTTTCTTTGGTAAGGCGGGTAAGTCTTGCTGAGTACCTTCGTACTCAGGGAATCTCCCTTTTGTTTTTCAGAAGAAGCTACGGAGGAGATCACCAAGAAGATCCAGAAGACCTAGATCATCGTGGTCCCGGTGATTCTAGGGGTAAGCCGGAGGCTGTAGATATGTGTGATATAGAACTACCTAGACTGGTTTGTATTAAACTCCTAATAAAGGCATGACTTGCATTTAAGTTCTCTTCAAAACCTGGCTTGTAATAAGTAAGAAACTTGGTATGTTGTGTAAAAATGATAATGTTCGTTGTGTTCTCCTTACTGAAAACGATCCTGATGTATGGCAAAGATATGAGTTAACGTGGTTTATCGAGGAGTCCTTGGGACACTCGACAGATCCCAGTTTAAACTGTTTGAAATGTGTCCGATGACCGTAACAGGTCGTTATGGCGCACTTGAGCCAGTTTAAATTGGCGGTTCTGCCACAGTGCATGAGTGGATTTCAAGCTATGAAGAAAGGTGCTCAAACTTTGCCATTTTCAAATCTGTAAACTAAGCCTCAACTGAGTGAGGTGCAATGGAAGAAGTTTGACTTCTAGATTCACTGGTCACTACAAATTTTGTTTGGCATTTTTCTGATTTTTCTATGATTTTCTACTAATTTTTGAAGATTGCAGCGAATAGTGCTCAAAGGATAGAATCTATTTACGCCGTGAACCCTAGAAGATTTGAATCCTTACAAAAGGGTCCCTAGAATCTTACAGTCGGCCCCCTAGAAAAAGGAAGAAGACACAAGTGAGTCCCCGAGCTCGTCGGCGTTCGTACGCCGGCGGCTAGACGGGGTCTCCGGCCTCGGTGAGTGGCGCAACGCGCAGAGGAGCTCACCGCGGTTCCTTGGAGCTAGAAGGCGACGACGGGGATGGCCGGGAACGTGGTCGGCGACGGCGGTGGCGGCTCGGCCAACTCCGGCGAGCGGTGACCGGCGGCGTCGGGGTCGGAGAGGGTCGGAGAAGGGGTCGATGAGCACCAGCGTGTCACGGCGAAGCTGCAGGTGCCCTCGGTTCAGCCGGAGGAGGAGCGGAGCGTGCTGTCCACGTGCGCGGCCGGCGGCGGAAGCTCGAGCTTCTCCGGCGAGCTGCACCGGCGGCTGCGGTGGCGGAAAAGGGTCGGGACTTGGTCGAGGAGTGGCGGTGGGTGAAGGGGAAACTAGCGCGCGCCTTGGTTTGGCCGGAGGAGCAGCGGAGGAGGCTGGCCGCGTGAGCGAGCTCGGCAGCGGCTCTGCGAACTCCGGCGAGCGATTTCGGCGCGGAAGAAAGAGGGAACTGTTTGGGGCTTTAAGTAGAAGGGAGAGGGGAAGGCGACGGTGCTCGAGCAGCACTGGATGGGGGCTTGGGGCAGCGCGGCACGGTGTCGCGGCGGCAGCGGCTTGCCGTGGGCCGTTGGCGCCTTGCGCGGCGTCAACGCGGCGCAGGCGAGCGGCAGGGCGGCAGGCGCGCGCGACAAAAGGAAGGGCGGAAAAAGAGGCGCGCGTGGTCGCGAAAGTCGCGCGACGGACCGGTGGGCAACGGCGGCGGCGGCTTTGTCCGGCGGTTCACGGCGGCGACGCGGCGACAGCTCGGGAGCGCGGCTCGGGTCAGCGCTACAGTGCGCCATTTGCCACGCGATCTGGCCAGACGCGTGCTCCATGAGCGGGGACACGCAGCCGTGCCATTGGCCGGCTCAGGTGAGGACGGCAGGCGGTAGGGTGCTGCCAGCGGCGAGCGCGGGCACGCGCGAGCGCGGCGTGGGCACCCCGTGAGCACGCCTCGCCGGTGCAAAGTCAACTTGGTTGGCATGGCTCAAACTCCAAAAATTTGAACATGGCTCGGAAATCTTCCAACATGAAAGTTGTTTAGGATTTCATGGGACACGTCCCAGCACTGAAGATGATGAGAAATAGATGAAAATTTGGCAGTGATTCAAAAGGGGAGAAAACCCTGTTTTGAACTGAACTTTAGAAATTCGAGGGGCTAGATGGCAAAATTGGCCAAAGTGCCAATGGAGGCAAAGTTCAGAAATGTGAATATGTACAACTTTGCTTTTTGGGGATTTCGATGTTCAGTGGTAAAATTTTGAGTTTAGGCTAAGATTCCATTTCAGCCTTAATTTGAATTGGAAAAGTTCAAATTCCAAGGTTAGGGTTTAATTTTTGAGATGCTTCCAAACACTTTTAGGCTATGGTTTGAAAAGGGAAGTTTCTTAGTTTGACTTATACTCCAACTTTCCCATTTGCACTTTTTCAAGTTCTTAGGAAGTTTTCAAAGTTTTCTTTATTGCTTCATTTGAATGGTTTTTGACTCAATTTGGGAAATTTTCCTCATTTTCCTTAATTCCACTTTTAAAATGTGCTTAGCTTAACCTAATCCCCATTTTAGTGTTAATTAACACCAGGGGTGTTACAGATATTCTCCATCCTCACAATCGCATATCAATTTTTTCCCCTCCGATGCCACATCGCTCTTCTGTGTGACTGATCCGTGACCTACATCAGCATGAACCAAGGTAGCCAATCGCCACCCATCGACGATTGATATTTCCCTACGCTGCATACTACGAGGTCCTCGAAGTCCAAAACAAGATCAAGCTATTATCCATTGCGCTATGAGGAGTTGTGATATTCCTATCCCGATCATGAGCATACATATTATCGCTGTAGAGCACGACCAGTCAATGCAACCAAATCTGTTGTGTTGTGTGACCACCAGACATGAGGTAACTATACACGTCTCACCGTAGAGCTAAGTACATATGCGATCCTCAGCTAGCTTTGCATGTGGGGCAATCACCACACACGTATAGCACTTGGGCCATGGAGCTTGGAGTTAAACCATGCTGAGTGCTCGCAATACATATAGGTGTGTATGGAGATTATATAGGCAAGAAAATCAAAACCAAATTGTAATATTATGGAGAAATAAAATAGCTTAATAAAGAAAAAAAGACACCATGTATACAACTTAGATAAAGGGGAAAAATACATCATACATGTGACTTCGAAATTAGCATTTCACGTAGGAAAAAAGTGTTTATCGTAGATCCAATCAGAGTTAAAAATAAAACACACCATGTAAGTATTGGATCACAACCATTGTTACTTCAGAGGAAAAAAGAGTCATCACGTTTGCCTAGAGAGCCAAGAAATTCCCATGTTATTCAGAAAAAGAGAAGGATTTTTTTTTTTGCGAATCAGAAAAGAGAAGGATTTGGACCGTTGAATTTTATAAAATCTAATAGACTAGAGTAATCCAAAGAGTTCATGTCCAATACGACTATAATAGACTAGGCTGTAAAGTCCATATACAATATGACTAATAAACGTGCCATATTAATTGAAAAATAGTCCTTATCCAATATAAATAATAAATATATCTTCTTAATAATATAAAATCCATGAAGATATAACTTATTATTATTATTATTATTATTATTATTATTATTATTATTATTATTATTATTATTATTATTGAGAACTATCTAAGTACTTATTCACAATAAAAAAACTTCAAGCAAGAATAGTAGAAATAAAATTGATAAAAGAAAAACATATATAATCAAATTTGTAGAAATCATCCAGGTTGCAAAGAAAATATAATTAATTAATTAAATAAATGGAATCCTTTATCCATTTAAAATTTGAAAAAAATGAGAACATTGTACATTGTCTTACGGTCTAAATCAACCAAAAAATTTATACCTAACATGATTATTGAATAAATAATTTAAAATTTTAATTGTTAAATAATGGTTCGTTTCTATAGGAATAGAAAAGCAAAACAACTAATTAATTAATTAAATAAATGGAATCCTTTATCCATTTAAAATTTGAAAAAAATGAGAACATTGTACATTGTCTTGCGGTCTAAATCAACCAAAAAATTTATACCTAACATGATTATTGAATAAATAATTTAAAATTTTAATTGTTAAATAATGGTTTGTTTCTATAGGAATAGAAAAGCAAAACAACTTAATAGAAGCCCTAAATAAATTTTAGTTGTAATAAAATAGAATACGATTATGTAACCAATTTCATATGTATATATTTTTATATTTTCTTCCTAATGTGACATAGGATGTGTTAGTTGTAGCTACTTTCATGCTGAAGTTGCTAATGTAGTAGCATGTAAGTGAGCATGGTCTTGGTGGTTGTGGTAGTAGCAGTCCGACAGTCAAAATAAATGCAGTTGAACAAATTTAAAACGGCAAACCAATCGGCTCTGGCTTCTCATGCAGCATTAAAAAAAAACTTACCAAACAAGATGCTCCCACAACTGCTTCTTCGGTAAAAGGAGAGAGTCGGACCCAAAAAAACACCGAAGCTAGGAACCGCCTGGGGTAGCTTCAAGTGCTCCTCCTCCATATGGCCCACCATTTTTGACTTATTTGCCTATTTCTTTCATAAAGTTGCAAGAGAAGTTGTTTTGCCAAATAATTTTAGGGACAGTCATAGCCACAGCCGAAGCCCTACCAAACAGACACTTAGCATACAGGTCCACATGACATTAACGAATCGACAAGCATGATGCACCCAAAAATAGACAAAAAAAAATATGATGATATTGCTTGAGTGCTCAACAATTATTCATGTTATTTTAAATATTAGCATAAAACTATCTGTCCGTGCAAGGCCATCTGCCTAGTTTATTTTAGTTGAGAACCTTTTTTGCCGAAGTTCTAAGTAACAATGCTAAGCTTGTTCAGATTCGGACACCCAATTAATTTCACGTGCTCTAGCATAAATCATAGATATTAGCATTTATATTCGCAGCGTTTATATTTGGCGCAAAGTTATTCAAATATATGCGCTTTATGCAAGTTAAAAGCCATAAAGCTTTTTGTAACTTTTTGTGAATACTTTTACCATTTAAACAAAGCTTTAGCTACAAAGTTCTAATCCAGGAGGAATAGGTGTTGATTTGCTATACGCTTAAAGAGATATACTTACGGTAAACACACAGCAAAGCCAAGTTCCAGTAATTTTAGAACAATATCAAAGCTGATTTTATTTATTCCGAAACAGATGACCCTTTACACGGAGGATCAGACACGAACAGCAAGGGAATCACAAATCATCCACAAACACAAGCTCACGAACACACACACATAAAGCAAGCTCGTCTCATAGAACTACCATCCCCCGTATCTCGAACCCACGTCCCATGGCTGCTTTAACCAGAGATCTCAATAGCCTTCACCTCGGGCTTCTTCTCCTCGGCCTTGGGCACGGAGACGGTGAGCACGCCATTCTCAAGCCCGGCCTTCACCTGATCAACCTTGGCGTTCTCCGGCAGGCGGAACCTCCTCAAGAACTTGCCGCTGCTGCGCTCCACGCGGTGCCACTTGTCGTTCTTGTCCTCTTTCTCCTTGCTGCGCTCGCCGCTGATCACCAGGACATTGCCGTCCTCCACCTCGACCTTCACCTCCTCCTTCTTCACGCCGGGGAGGTCGGCCTTGAACACGTGCGCCTCTGGAGTCTCCTTCCAGTCGATGCGCGCGTTGGCGAAGGCGGCGGTCTCGGAGTCGGAGGTGGCCGACGACGGGACGATGGAGCGGAACATGCTGTCGAAGGGGTCCCAGAGGTCCATGGAGAATGGGTCGAACACGTTGCTGCGCCTCACCAGCGACATTGCTGGGGTTGATGCGAGTGGGAACTCTGGAGTCGGAGAAGTGATGATGCGAGGAAGACGATGCTGTGCGTCGCTTTGGGCGATTGGGATTTCTTCGGTTTGGATTGAGGCGAGCGGTGGGAGGCGATGAATTTATAGCTCCGTCAGGAGGGGTGTGTGAATCGTCTGGGGTTCTCTCCAGCGGTCCAGCCTCGTCTCGCTCTTTTGCTTTCCAGATCAGCTTCCTTCCGTTGCCTTCTGCAGGCAGGAAGGACCCACAATATTCTAGAGCAGTCTCGTGCCCCGGCGTCTTTCGTAGCGTCCCCACTCTCCAGACTCCAGAGCCGTCCTTTTTTTTCGAAATACCCGGAATGACTCCCGGCATTAATTAATAAGAGGGAGAAGAAGTTTTACAGGCACCAGCGGCGCCAAAGTTACAACCTGTTCAATAGAGCAGACTAGAGCATAGAAAGCTCTGCAACAAAGAGAAAAGCCTGAGCAGATTACTCGCTAAAAATTGGAGCAACTAAAGCAGCCAAATGCTTAGCTCCTGCAGTCCCCCAAAGCCTCGCCACATCTTTGATTTCGTCACAATGGTAGTAATTGACTTTTCCTGAGCATTGAAAATTCTAGCATTTCGTTCACACCAAATGGACCAGACCACTAAGATTGCTAATGATCTTGTTCCCTTCGTTGCTGCATCGGTACCATTCCCAGACAAACTGTGGAACCAATCCATGAAGTCAGATTGCTTGTTCCATCGATCAGGATGCAAGGAAGCACATCCAGACCAGCAACTTATTGATTGCCACACCGAACATGTGACCGTGCACTCCGAGAACATATGGTTAGCAGTTTCCCAACTCATACTACGGAAATGGCCTAACTCATACTTCAGTATGTTGTGCTACAGAAATTCCAGAGCCGCCTTTCATCCTGCTTACTACACGATACCCCTAAGTTGCCACTTGTACTCCATACATGCATGATTACGTGTGCAGGTCGGCAGAGTCCATCACCGTCGTGGAGTTTACTCCGATACAGTCTTTCTAAATGGAAAATGAATTGAAAAATACACTCACCGAAACATGCATGCAAGTACTATTGCTGATACGCAACATTTTGCACCTCCTAAGTTTTTATAGGTGACTTAAATTTTTTTGAACAGATAGTTGACTTAAATTATACAGGCCTTCCGGGCAGATCTATAATTTTTTCATCAATTTAGTTAATAGCTCTTTTTTCTCCAAAGTTTCTTAACAAAACGACAATGTTAAGCTCGTATAAATTTTGATATCCACGTATTTTTCCACATGTCTGCAAGTATAAATAATAGATATTAGCATTTATACTTATAAAAAAAGCCATTAGGTGACATAATTTTGGCTATTATGAATCAAGTGCTACTCTAAACTTCTACCTCAAGTTTTGGCAGAAAATTTGTCATGCCAATATTTTGGTTGCCCATATTTTGGCTTGAAAACTTTTGGAAGTCAGCAAACCAAGCTCTTTATCCAAATAAAATATGCAAGTTAAAAAATCATGTTCATGAGATCATGTTCTAAATTTTGAAGTCAACCAATCTCAACTTTGATCAAATATATAAAACATAATTAATGCTTCAATATCCAATAATTATAATTCAATTTTACGTTAAAATATATTTTTGTATCGAACCTGTTAACAGTTTTAAAATTTAATAATATCTTTTCTAATTTTAGTAAAATCTAAGGTAATTTGACTTGGTTCAAATTCTAGAATTGTATTCTTTTTATTGCAAAGGTAGTAGAATTCTACGTTGAAATATATTTTTGTATCGAACATGTTAGAGTTTTAAAAGTTAATAATATCTTTTCTAATTTTGGTAAAATCTAAGGTAATTTGACTCGGTTCAATTCCAGAGTTGTATTCTTTTTACGACGAAGGTAGTAGATTCATTTACATAGGTCCACTGATCTTTGAAATTGTGGCGCTTGAAGTAACTTAGGCAATTTGAATTGGCTCAAATCCAGAGTTGTATTTTTTTTTCCAACGGAGGCAGTAGATTCAGGCCTCCTTTGGAATGTAGGAATCCAAGGACATAGGAATAGAAAAAATAGTGGAATAGGATAGGAATAGATGTGCAAAACTAAGGAATCAAAACCAGAGGAATTGTGTAACATTAGCGTTTGGATGGCGTAGGAAGAACTCAGGAATTCCAAAGCAATATTAAGAGCACATTTGAGTTAATTACAATGTAGCATGCTTTGATTGGGCACATAAGATGAGTGTATGTTTTAATTAACAACCAGCTGCAACCATTTGCCTTTGCTTGTCCTCGTTCCTTGTGCACAGGAAATTTACAAAGAGGTTTGAGTGGATTCTTTTTTTCCTATGGTTTTCCTATGGAATCAAAGGGGAAGGATTTTTTCCTTTACTTTTCCTATGACTCATTCCTATGAACCAAAGGCTGCTACAGTACCAAATCCATAGGAAACTAGAATCCTATATTTTTCCTTTGTTATTCCTCCATTCCAAAGGAGCCCTCATTCTACATACATCGTCTTCTTTTGTTCTCATTGAAAATATCGCGCTAGAAGTACGACAGCGATCGTATACCCGCGGAGCAAAGTTTTTTTAGACGAACCCGCAGAGCAAAGTATACGCATTCAGAAAAGAAAAAAAAAACAGAGGAAGGGCAGAAAAGTCAAAGGCCCTGTTCGGCTGGCGGCACCCCACCATCAGCCCCCACCACCAGGGCGAAAAGATCGGTGGGTGACAACTGTTCATCAGCGGCGCCGGGTGATAACTCTGGAATGGAAAGGGGTCCCTTTCTGGAAGCAATGAGACACACGTAGAGAGCTCGAGACGTCTCAGGAATACTAGAGCGTACTAGCTCAAGGACGATCCTATAAATACGTTACCCCGCAGCAAGCTGCAACCCATCGAAAACCAACACAATCAGAGATCGCAAGCCTTCTTCCCACATCGCACACACTTCCAACCCAATCAACAGACTCCAGTTCGTCTCACAAACACACGCAAAGCATCAGCAATGTCGCTGGTGAGGCGCAGCAACGTGTTCGACCCCTTCTCCATGGATCTCTGGGACCCCTTCGACAACATGTTCCGCTCCATCGTCCCGTCGTCGGCCACCTCCGACTCCGACACCGCCGCCTTCGCAAACGCCCGCATCGACTGGAAGGAGACGCCGGAGGCGCACGTGTTCAAGGCTGATCTCCCCGGCGTCAAGAAGGAGGAGGTCAAGGTCGAGGTGGAGGACGGCAACGTGCTGGTCATCAGCGGCCAGCGCAGCAAGGAGAAGGAGGACAAGAACGACAGGTGGCACCGCGTGGAGCGCAGCAGCGGGCAGTTCATGAGGAGGTTCCGCCTGCCGGAGAACGCCAAGGTTGATCAGGTGAAGGCCGGGCTGGAGAACGGCGTGCTCACCGTCACCGTGCCCAAGGCCGATGAGAAGAAGCCTGAGGTGAAGAGCATCCAGATCGCCGGCTAAGCGGCGAGGGACGGACGTATATGCGGTGGTGGATCTACGCTTGAGCTAGCTACTCTACTTGTGTGTCGTCACTCTGCTTTGGTGTGTACTGTTCAGCGTTTGTCTACTCTGCTTGTGTCGTGTACTTGTCTGTATTTTCGCAGTTTGGTGAGCACGGTTCAGTATGTTCTGCGAGTGAATAAATAAAATAAAGCAGTTCTTGTTGTGTGTATATCCATCTCTTGTGTTCGTGTCATCTCGCGAAAAAAAAAAACCATAAGCACTTTTTATAGGGAAAATTCCATAGCCACTTTTCTTTTGAGCATATCCCTTCTTACAATTTTGAGCATATCTCTTCAACTTTTTTTTACCACAACATATCTCTTGAAGTGGTTCGGAATTTTGAGCATATCTCGAACTTTTTTTTAGCACAACATATATATATGTTACCTTTCATCGCATGAAGATTTGGGGACCTCAACGCGTGCTCAATCGACGCGTGGTCCCCGAACGCCGCGTTGGCAGCCATCGGTAAACTCCATGCCTCCGTAGCTTTTCCATTTTACTCCTATCGCTGATTGACGCGTGTTCGTGGCTTCTCCATCCTCAGCCATGTCCTTTGCACCTCGGTGGCACATGTAGAGCATTGGCGGTGTCTCTGCAAGAATTCTCTGTCCACTACCCATCGGCGGTGTCTCCCAAACTGCACCGCCGCTGGACCCCACCTCCTGCGCCGCGCTCACAGCAAACCGTGCGGCATGCCTCCCTCCCAGCACTGGAGGTGGCACGGCCGCACGGGCAAGCCGCTGGCCCCTTCCTCTCCTCCGTCATCCCCGTGCGCATCGGCATCTGCCTCTGTTTGCCATCGTGGTCCGATTGAGGATGACATGAAGGCGTAGGAGCCGAATTCATGGAGTATTTTACCAGGCCTACTCGTATAAGAAATCTTGCGCCGCCTTGATGGTCGCCGTCGTCACCCTTGGCCTCAACGTCCTGGGAGCCTATGTGGTTTGCCCGTCGGCCAGTGGTGTCTCTCAGGTCCTCTCTCTCAAGCTCCCCCTCTCTGCGTGTGTATATTTTGCCATCCGCCGCCGCAGCTGCTTTTGCCGTTCACCAGCACACCGGCCGTATAGGGCTCTGCCCTGTTCCTGTTTCTTCCAATAGTCCAATTTTTTTATATTACTGAATTAGCGCCAACATCTATTCATCGACGGTTTTCCTTTCAGTTCTTCACACTCAACCATCAGCTTCGCTGCAGGCGCTGGCTTCACTTTTGCAACTGTTATCCACATTCATCTGGCCAAGTGGCCAGTTCAGTTCCCACAATTTTATTGCTCTTTCATTCTACCTCTGCTGAGTGTTTCAGAAAGCTTAAATGCACTAGGCATCTGAGCAAATCATTTTTTGTTCATTCTACATACGAATTTGTTCATTCTCACACATCCAGTCATCTGAGCAACTCAGAGCCTGTTCGGCTGGCTGGAAATCAGCCAGCGCTGGCTGGGGAGAGGAGGCTGACGGCTGGGCCCTGTCGCTTGGTCCTAGCTCCCACCCAGCTGCTCCAGCGATCAGCCCCAGCCACAAACAAGCAGCCGAACAGGCCGTCATTTTTTGTATGGTAATTAGTACGTCAAATCCCTTGCAGGTTTCAGTGAAGCATATTTTTTTTAGCCTATCGATTTATTTCCTGCAAATGAAGATGCTTTTGCTCTGTTCTTTTCACATAACCAGCATTTGCTATGCTACCTGGTTTTGAGAGTCCATGTACATCAGTCCTCAGTGACAACAAACAGTTATATCTGTATGTTTCTCTTAGTAGTCATGCCTCTGAAAACTAAATGGCAGTATCACAGTCATGGACTTAGTTTCTTTCAATTGTTATGTCAAACCCTAGATCACTAGTGTTTCTGCAATGTTGGGGCTTTCTTGCCTAATGAATGAGTTGATGCTAATGAATGAATGTTCCTACAATATCAGTTCTGATAGTGACAATGAATAATTGCATATTCGTGCCTGTAAAAGTTTACTTTTGAACCTGTGGTTAGTTATTCAACAATGCTCCTTAGTATGCAGCAACATGAATTTTGGATTAAAATTGCTGGCTGAAACCGGTTAACTGAGTACACTAATATTATGGATTTCCTTTCAAATCAGGATCAAATTCAAGGTTCGGGAAATGATGAATTCATGATTCCTTTACTATGCCATTTTGATTAGGAGTTTGAATACATATTTTGCTGATAAGTCAAAAAATTTCTGTACATGTTTAACTTGACTAGCCATAACTTGGAAGGATGATAATTTAACTTAGCCTAACTAACTAAAGCCTATCAACGTATGATGTATGTTGGATATTAATGCTTTTACATATTCCCGAGGTTATAAATTGCTTGGTGTTTGGTTGTTTGCACATCAGCACATGGAATACTCATTTGTATCTATCTCTCCTCCTCTTTTCATGACCTATTTGCATTTTACTATTTCATAATAAACCTCTTTGTTTCGTGCGTTTCTGCTGCTAAAAGTTTGTCCTAAATTTCAGGATATACCTGAGTGACCTTGCGTATATGATCTGAACCGATCGATGGCATGGCGACTGAGCATGAAAACATACTGGTCTTCCTTTCATGCAGCTGCTTCTCAGTTGCCTTTACTACTGCTACACCTACTCTACCTATTTATTGTTTGTTTCTACCCTAAGGACAAGTAAAGGTGCAATGGTTTAAATTGCTTATTTTTCAACATTTCTCTGATATCACCTCATAAGGGTCCAGTTAGGAAGATCATAGGAGACCCTTCTTGGTAGAGCAGTACAAGCCATGTTATGTTTGAGAACACGCTGGGTATTAAATCTGGAAATAACATGTTTTATTTTTGTACATTAGATGTAGTATTTTATTTATGTGGATTTTGTGACACGGACCAAATTCTGAAGTCTTAGATCAAGGATATGTGACACACCAGCCGCTTCAATTTGGCTAGTTACCTAAACTCATACACTCAATTCTATTTTTTTTGCCACCAGTTTATAGATTGTTCTTGTGGCACTTTCGTTTTTTATTTTTTTCATGTTGGTATTTGTTACTAAGATACCAGATTAAATCATGGAAAAGGAAGGTTGGGAACCTCTGCTTTCTTTCGCAGGATGCAGGAATTTTTTTCCTGTGTCCAACAAAGTCCAACTTTGTCTACATAACTGTGACTGACAATAGTTCATTATGATATTATTTAATAATATGAACGTAAAACTATCCGAACCTGAAGTTGAGCACCTTTTTTTCCCTTTCATTCATTAGCCGCAGGCCATTGTTTCATTTGCAGTCACGCTGAAAACTATCATCAATTAAAATGAGCCTAAAATTTGCTTACAACTCTGTTGTGATGCATGCATTCTTTTAAGCTGCTGATACTATCAGTGTATGATGGCATGGTTGTAATTAGCTTATTTCCTCTTCATGTATGCAGATTATCAATTTCAGCGTGGTCTGTTCCTACAGTATTTCATAACGGCACACAAAGACGAAAGGGACTAACTTTATTTTCCCTCGACTGCTGATCAGGGTTCACAAAACCGAACCGGTTGGCCGAACCGCCGGCCGGCGGTAGCGGCTAACCGGTCCGGTTCCCGTGGGAACCGGTCAAAACCAGACAAATTCAAATTTTGAATTCAAATATATATGAAATCCTAGTTCAATCGGTTTGAACCGGCAAGCCGTCCGGTTTGACCGGTAAGCCGAGCGGTTTGGGCGGTAAGCCGGCTCAATACATAATTTGTCATGTTTTCAAATTTAACTAAAAATTCAAAAAAATAAAAGAAAAAATTCCTAAAAAGTGCATACAATTTAATGGTGTCAAATTTTTTCAAATATTAGTGTATTTAGTATTTTTTGTGTGCCTTAGAAGTTCAATGAGCCGATTTTTTTCTTTTCTTTTTTCTGTTGAACTTCTAATGCCTGCAAAAAATATCAAATGAGCAAATATTTGAAAATTTTTGACACCAATAGATTACATATACCTTGAAGTATTTTTAGGATTTTTTTTATATTTTTCCATTTTAAATTTAAATTTAAATATTTTAAATTTAACCGGTTTGAAACCGCCCCGAACCGCTACCGGTCCGGGGCGGTTTGACCGGTTCCCGCAGGAAGGCCGATTTTGAACGGTTTTGTGAACCCGCTGCTGATTCGCTTGCTTAGCACCAGTATGGCAGTATGCACATGCATATGTATCCAGAATACTGTTTGTGTTAGATGTTGATAACCAGATGGCAGTATGTTGATAACCTATCCGAGAAGACAATCTTTCCTACAGCTAATCAACATCTGATGGCAGATAGCCATATCATATATCTATCTTTGTTTCGTTCAGTGTGTTCTGGCTGAGTTTAGTGATTACCAAATTGCAAAGTGACTTCAATGGATAATAGTAGACAGAAATGAAAACCACCCATACAAATACAAATTTATAACGCGCGCGGCCGTCTGTCCTAGTCTCTTGAAGTGGTTCGGAATAAGAGCGGATGATTATCAAATCTGGCCCGACAGATCAATAACCCAGCAACAATTGAGAATAAGCCCACCCAGTACATACAGTCATACAGACCCGATCAAATCTAGCCCCATTGATCCAGATTCTTAACCCAAAGATACTGATTAGGATTAAGCCCGTTTCAGATTTTTTATTTTTAAGATACAGCCCACTTCAGATAGACCCTGTATTCTGTTTACTGAGACGGCCTGTGTTGCATAGCCCAGCCCAGCATGACGTTCTGCCAAAGAGGCCAGTCATCGTCATTGGCTCATCGCCGAAAGCAAAAGATAGCGAGGATCCAAACAGACATGACCCAGATTTCTGTGAACGTCTGTCGCCTTGTGCTAAAGCAAAGCTGCTGCTACTGTAGCTTTGATAGCTTGGGCGCGGCAATCCAGGGATATGTCAATGAGCCCAGTCAAATCATTTGAAAAAATTACAAATTTGAACAGGATTGTTTTCAGAAAAGTTTGGACTAATCATTGGGTTTGCTTTCCCTGACATCGAGGTAGCTGCAGATCATCGAGGTAGCTCGTGGCTGCGGATCATGTCGCTGCTCTGCTCGTAGAGTAGTTCATGTGCAAATCAGATATGTTCAAGTAGTTCATGTACAAGTTGCGTTATATTCAAAACGAGAGAAAGAAAAAGAAGATACCAGTCCGCAGGTAGGAACGAACAAAGATGAACCGAACATCACGCAAAGTGGTTACAGGTACAACTGTACAAGTGCGTCTGAGAAGATCTGAAGAAGAATGGAACACTCGAATTCCTGCAGGAGGCTGTTGATCCTTGATCGGAACAGATGCACTTCGATCGAATCCGATCCCCGGTAGGAGTAACTGACATCAGGCTTCCAATTGACAACCCCACGCTCGATCTCGATCACTCCGGGATGGCGACGAGCACCGGCCGCCATGGCCGTCTCATGAGCAGCCGCCGCCGGAACCCGCCGAACACGAACCGCCGGTGCACGCCAGCGCCGTCACGGCCTCCAACTCCCGCCGCCGCCGCCTCTGGCCGAGCCACCCCCTGCAGCAGCGCGGCCACTGGCTGGCCATGCTTCTTGGAGCTCCGGCAGACGACGTCGCTGTCCCCAGGCTGGCCGCCGGCGTCCGTGACCAGGAGCTGCTCCAGGGAGCTTCTGCTGAGGAGGCCACTCTTCTCCTCCTTCCGGTCGTCCTCATCGCCTCCGGCCGCCGCCGGCTTGCGATTCCTGCGGAGGAGGAGGCGGCGCACCAGGATCCAGAAGCTCTTGGCCTTGGGCCTGTAGAGCCTCCCTGCTGCCATCCCTATTCCCTCCTGGCTGGTTCCTGCTTGCTCTAATCTAAACTGATGGCCTCTCTTGTCTCTCCGTGATGTGGCTTTACAGTTATATACTACCTGTGTTGTTGGCACACAATTCAGCTGGTCCGTTACTGTCCACTGTTACCCCACTTGAGGTGATCTGGGATTCTGGAGCCGATCCAGGAATGCCTCTCAATTTTGTCATGGACTCCTATGGTATTCTTTTATCTCCATAACGATTACCTGCTTCCCACCTCAACGTACACTCTTATCTGAACAAAGCCCTTGAGTCTCGACTTCTAGCTACCGACAGACCAGTAGACGACAACACCCAGGGGCAGTTTTAGAAGATCCATTGACACCAAGGTGCAGGCTGCAAAATTAATCACATTCCATAGCTCCGTTGTTTATTTACGTGCAGGTAGCTTGCGAGAGCCGCAACGCGCCGGGACATCGCCATATGGAGGCCGCGAGAGCTGCGGGGGAACGGAGAATGGTCTCTCCCCACTGGACGAAAGAAAAATGGCGTCCGTCCGCATCAGGATCACCGTTAGGCACTAACCACCCGGGCGCTAGAGGACGCGCGATCCCTGGCGGGGGATAAGAGAGGGAGCGAGGGCTCGGGCCAGAGGACAAGTGGTCGGCGTCGCCGCCGCCGCCATGGCTTGCTTGTCGCCGGAGTGGTGTGCCATTGCAGGTCGCCGTCGGATCCCAGTTGCTCCGGGACAAATTAAGAGGCGATTCATGTGTTGTTTGTTTATTTATTGATTACGGTGGCGGGATTTGACGCGTTCGGGTTGAGGGAGTGGACAGTGGACTAGTGGAGTGGTGAGCTCATGCTGCCTGTGAGCTAGACTTGTTCTCAGGCTGACGTGAAGCAAATAGTAGTGTATATTTTTTTGGGGGGACATGTGGTGCTTGCTACTGTGGAATTTCTTTGATGGAATCTGTCTGCGATGTTGTTGAGTGAACCTAACAAAAAAAAAATTCCTGTGAACCTACCATTGCTGAATTGCAGAAATGCAGCTCATGACATTGACAACTGCCAGTACCTGGGCGTATAACTTTAGGCCCAACTATTGGGGCCTGTTTAGTTCGTAAAAGTCCTTTTTACTTCCTATTCATCCCCCTCACAGAACACGCATCCCCAAAAATTCCTTTTTTACCTTTCCTATTCATCTCCCTCACATAACACGCATTCCAGAAAAAAAGTACTTTTTACCAACCTCAACTAAACACAGCCTTGCTTTGGGCTTTATAGATTTGTGTACGATCGCCCAGCCCGGTAGGCCTGCTCAACTTGGGCAGAAAAAATCAGCTGACATTGACAGCAGACCAGTTACATGTGTGTATAAATAGGCCCAACTATGGTTTTTGGTACGATAGCTCGGCCCGGTAGGCCTGCTCAACTGAAATTGCGCTACTTCGTCAAGTAGTGCAAGCCGTTGCGCTATGCCGCCGCCGGCGCCGGCGCCGCCCACCGCCCCGCCCCGCCCCGCCGGGTAGCAGGAGGGAGGCTAGCCGCCAGCAGCACGTCTCCCACGGCTCAGGGCAGTAGCGGGCAAGTACTGCGCCACTGCGGTATAGAACGACGAGATCAGCATCAGCAAACGACCGGGGCATGGCTGGATCCGGACAGTTCAGGTACGCAGATGAAGCTTCTACCCAGTCACAGATTATAACCTCTGACAAATGTATAGGCAGTACATCCGTGCCTATAGGAAGCGTACGCGTTCATCAATCTATGTCCAGTACCACAGATCTTGAGCTGATAACTGCCAGTGGAAACATTAAGGCATAAAAGAGTAGCGATTCAAAATTTGGGGGCTCCATCTTTGTGTGACCATGTGAGTTTACAAACATGTCACCTAAAAGTCATACCTTCACATCATTAAAATACAAAATGCATGTGGCTGTTAACAGAATACAATGCACCAGGCCAAAAGACAAATTTCAACATCTCTAGATTAGGTATTCTGTAAGTACAGATTTGTTTTTTTTTTTTTTGGCAGCATGTTGCTCATTTCATCATCTACTCACCCTAGTTCAACATAGGAGTAAAAGATATTATATATTTACCCTTATACTACTGCTACTACTTGCCTATACTGTTTGAATTTGTGGCAAGCTCATAGTTTTCCAAATTTACAACATGAGCTTATTGTTCATTATAAGCCAACAAGAAAGGGTGGAAAATTACCCACATGAATCAGCTCATTAGCGAATCTCTATAGTATGTACAACTCATCCGAAAGGCCTTTATTTCTTCAGGATCAGAACACAAAAGGAATCTCATCCACTAGCGTTTGATGCTATCGAGTGAGTAGTCGACTGACTATGGAATCTGTGGATTACCGAGTCTGGCGAATATTGTATGCCATTCCTCAGCAAGTGTGTATCTTCCTTAGGAGATGAGTTCACATCCACCTTTTTTCCTGGGGATTCCCCATTCTTAATACAATTCAAGGCCTCCACTACCTCCTTGATAGATGGTCTCAAATCCCGTTCTAACTGCAAGCACTGAAAAGCCAACTCAGCCACGAGATCTATCATTCTCTTGGTTTCTTCATCGGTCCCATATCCGAGCTCAGGGTCAACCAGTTGCTCAACTTCGTGGTTCTGAATTCTGTTGAGAGCCATGTTGGCCAAGTTAATCTCACTGTGGCTCCTGCTCATGTCAACAGCTGGTTTAGAGGATATGAGCTCAACCAGCACAACACCGAAGCTGTACACATCGCTTTTATCAGTTAGCTTGTAGCACTGGTGGTACACCGGGTCGACATAGCCTGGTGTGCCCTGTGGGACAGTTGAGATATGGGTGACTTCAAGAGGGTACAGACGTGACAACCCGAAGTCAGCAACTTTGACGTGGAAGTTGTTGTCCAGCAATATGTTGTTGGTCTTAACATCACGGTGTATGATTTCAACTGCATGGAGGTATGCAAGCGCTCCAGCTGTTTCTATGGCAATGTTCATCCTCACAGGCCACATGAGGCCCCGTTCTGATGCACGGGGTCCATGAAGATGGTCTGCAACGGTCCCATTGGGGATGTACTCGTACACGAGCATAAGGTCACGGCTGCTACGAGATGTGCACCCATATAGGATAACTAGGTTCTGGTGGAGGAGACGGGACAGGATGTCTACCTCATTTATGAACTGCTCAACCCGTTTGTAGTTGTTCTTGTAAAGGCGCTTAACAGCAACTACTCTCCCATCCCGGAGTTTTCCTGAAGGATAAAAAGGCCACCTTGTCATTGCAGAGTCAATAAGAGTAAGATATTTATCAAAGAATATTGTTATGCATAGCTCCTATCATTTGCAGCTTCACAGTCAATGCAGAAATGATGAGATGCAGACTGCAGAGTTAAGATTGGCAAAAGGATTATGTCAAACGTTATTCCCACCTTTGTAAACAGTTCCAAAACCACCATCACCAAGTTCCTTTGAGTCACTAAATCCATCGGTAGCTTCTTCAAGTTCCTCATAAGTGAAAATATGGGGTGAACCACCCAACTCAAGGTCTTTGCTGAATGATTGCATTGAAGATTCACTACGCATGAAGCCATTTGGAGCTCCAACTTGTTTCTTCCTCCTGCGCTTGTGCCAGACAAGAAAGAGGACGCCTGCTACGAATAGACCACCGATTGCTCCAAATACTGCCCATAATAGTATAACAGCTTTAGAAATATGCAGTAACAATAAAGATTCTGACACACAGGATGCTACAAACTTTGGGTAGTGCTGGAAAATAAGGCTGAATAATTACATCACAACAATGCATCTCAGGGGTTTATGTTTATACTCACCAATTCCGACTACCATTCTAATGCTCATTTCTCCTGCATAAGAATAGTCATTGTCAATAGCTTGTCATTTAAAATGTAATATTGTGCAGTCTAAATTAGTACTATGAAAACTTTGGCAGCTTTAGTCCTCAGCTGAAAAGTAATTCAGAATTTGTCTACCGCTGAACTCCTTTCATGACTGTCAGATAAGATATGGAAGGATATACGAGAGTAGATTAAAGCGCGAAAGAAACTGGCTAGTAAAAATGATACTACGTATGATTAAACACAGGTAATTTTATATCTCTATGTGGCATGACAACATAAGTCAAAGTTGCATTGTTAATCGTATAGACAAAACCACAAATTCACAGTGTCCTAAAGCCAAAATTGAAGATGACTGTGTCCTAGAGGTAAAGCCCAACTTTTTGGTGTCCTACCGACAAATTTGCCTACATATTTGTGTGGACCTGTCACCATTTCCCCCTTTGGTATGGGATGGTCGATTATCACGACAAGACATAAATCCCTGTACTGAACATTCATCTTATCTTCAGAAACCATTGTGGAATATCTGGAGCCTGGTTACATTACAACTAAAGAGTTACGACTTACTGAAGTGCCTAGTTACAAATGATTACTGTTAGAGGCTGAGAACATAAGGCCGGAAGTTGCGGCACATGAAAATCCGTCGATAGCTGGATACATATTCTCAGTTGACAACGGTAGCAAGGAGCACTGTTTGCTAGAAGCAAAAGGTCTTGCTAGAAATAATAATCTGACTTCTAGACCATGGTGATGAGATCAAAATTATCTGTTCATACAGATTATGTGGTCATAATAACTGTGAAGGAGTTCTAGTAATTATAGTGCTGATGATGGTTAGATTAGTTATCACCCGTTCAAACTGAAAGCAGGAGCGGCGTCTGTTAAGTAAGCATTTAAGACAAAGAACCATGATCTAAGCAGAGGTGGCACAGATTTTATTCTCTAAAGTTCAGTAACACAATACCCTCCTGTTTGATACAAGTTTCTTGAACTATTGTTGGATATTGCCATTGACTTTGACTTCGCTGAATAAAATGATGAATTTTCTTAGACATGGTTGATGGCTCAAACTATCTATATTTTCACCAGCAAATGGCAGAAAAAGCTAAAACAAAGGATGACGAGAGGGTAAACTTTCTGATATCAAAAGAACCTAAAAGTGAGAAGATGGGTGAGTTCTGAAGTTTCACACCAGTGAGGACATGATTGGTCAGTTAAGTCAAGGTCTTGGTCTAACTGCTATCCTTACCTAGGTTTGCACACTACATAGAGCCAATATACAGTTAGGTATGTGCATATTTGAATGTAAATTAAAAAAATAGCCCTCAGAAGTTTATAGTTAGAAAAGAAACAAATCCTTGTGCAAACTGACACTGCATAGGATACAGGAGCACATACATGTCATGCTAGTGCTCACAAGAGGAATGCAGGACTGCAGGAGCACTATGATGCAACAAGAAAACAGCAAGGAAGACAATCAAAATAAATGACAGCATATAATGCATCGAGTATCGAATCAATGAAATAGTTGTGTCCCAGCCATGCGGACGTCCTTATTTGCTAGGAAAAAAAGATATACTTATCAGTGCACTGGTCACAATAATTGTGGGCAGTACTGGGATGATTGCTCCCCTACAGTGTCCAATTCAACTGTAGGAGCGTGTCCACGACAGATAGATTCAATTGTTTGCATAGAAAATATAGTGCGTTGAGTGAAAAGAAATACATGAATGTTTTTTCTCCATTCAGCTTCGTTGGAAGAAAAATAGGGATAAGGGCCATTGGTACGGCATCTTTATCGAATAGTGTAGTTGAATGCTTCAACCAATGTGTTTGACTACAATACAGTTAGCGTCAATGTCCCTATCAATGGAATAACTTCAATAATCAACCGAAAAAACAATTTGCAGTTGAAGCAGACGGTGCACATCTAAATGGAACAATCTTCCTTTCAAACTAGCGGTGGCAGTGCAACGAAGACGACCTGTTGTTATTCAATTATTCTCGACAGAAGAGATCATTGATTCTGACAAACTACCACCTGCATTGCGTTATTGACTACTAGGAGTAAAGCAGGCCTCTGAAGTTGTTGAATTTCTCCGTGTATTTTCACCCCCTCTGTTGACATGTGTGTTCTTTTTTACCATCCCTTTGTATTTAGCGTTGGCCGACTTTACTCCTACTCCCAGACTCGTAGACTAATGACTAATTCTCTTTTTTGCAAAAGGAAAAAAGGCAAAATCGCTGCGGATTTTCCAAATTATTGATGAACTCACCGCCTCTTTCGATGCACTCCGGGCAATCCCCAGCAGGCGCATCTGTCCACTCGAGAAGAAACCCATTCCTCATGCTCCGGAGGTAGTCATCCCCATTCCCATCCAGAGCCCCAACTCCAAGAATCGGCACGACACTGAATAGGCAGCCCAGCGGGATGCCGCCGTCGATGTGGTCCCGCGTAAAATTCCGGCCATCGCCGAGCCGGACGAAGGAGCTATTGTCGCAGCTCAGGCTACGGAACCCAGCCGGAACCTTCGGCGAAGCCCCCGTGCACTTGCCGAGGACGAGCAAGTCACTGTTGTTTGCGCTGAAGACGAGCGGCGGCGGCACGATGGAGACGTTGAACGTCGGCGCCGGGCAGCCGGTGTCGAGCGGGAGGTTGATGTCCACTACGTGCAAGGATTTGTTCTCGGCGAAGATGGCGACCACCCGATACGCCTGGTACGGGGTGCGGCTCAGGAACGCGCCGCTGCTGTTGCACTTGACCTGGAACCCCGGTGGGCCGCACGCCGGCTTGCCGGACTCCTCGAGCCAGAACGGGTAGGTGATGTTCAGGTCCCCGCATGCCTTTGGCCTTGGCCAGCAGCTTGACGACGGCTGTGCCGCCGCCGGCTGGAGGAGGAAGAAGGTGGCGAGGAGGTGGAGCAGCAGTAGAAGGAGCGGATGCATAACGGGTTGAGGGACAGAGGAGGTGGCAATGGAGGAGTGGTTTAGCTTCCGGAGTCGGGTCAGCAAACGAAACAAGAAGGGAAAAGCTATGCAAGGAGACGGAATGGATAGAGCGACGGGACGATATGAGATGTCAAAGGGGAGAAAAAAGAGAGAGGACGGTGGTGAGCGATTTGACTGGTCGTGGTCCACTGCTCCACCAAGCGTCCAGGCGTTGATTAGTCAAGTTTTTTTTTTCCCTTTGTCCTTCTGATTCCATTTTTTTTTCTTTTGGTTCCAGTTTTAACGTCTCGTTGACTTCTGCGTTGCCGACGCCCGGACGGCAAGTGGCGGCGGCGAACACGCCTCCCGCGGCTGGGGACGATGACCCGGCGGCTTACGCTCTTATCAAATCACCATCAGTGGAATAAACAAAGCTGATCGGTGGTTTCGGTCGCAGGTCTGTGCTCTGTTATTACCTCTACTAATGAGCGCTCTTGTTCGATATAGAACAGAAAAGTACTATGAGATTCCCTGCTGTTCCCTAGTTTTTTTTTTATGGACCAAAGCGAAAGCATAATCCAACTAAGCTGATTTGATTAGCTGCCTCCAAGAATAAACTCACCTTCTCGCGGTTGCCATGTCAGGAGGAAGCCGTTGCTGATGAGTTCCACGAAGCTGCTCGCGTTGGCCTCGCCAGACGATTCTCCAAGCATCGGCAAGACGATCACATGGTCGCAGCCCTCAAGAAAGTATCGCCGGCCGGAGTTGTCCGGGTCGCCGTAACTCCCTCCGACGCGGGCAACGAACGTGCTGTTCCCACACGTCTTCTTCTCCACGAGCCCCTCCGCCGTCGTCACCGGCGGCGGCTCGCCGCCGCAGCTGTAGAGGATGAGGTTCTTGTTGACTGGGCTGATCGTGAACGGGAGAGCGATCTTGGATGAGGAGTTGGTCGAAGGGAACTTGTAGCTTTGGCAGTCTCTGTGGCTCAGGTTCGTCAGGTCGCTCAGCTTCCCGGTGTCCGCGACGAGCAAGGAGGAGTTGCCGTAGAAGATGTGGAGGATCTGAAGAGGGTGTGCGTGGGATTCGTAGCTCTGATGGTAGTACCCGAGGTATGGGGTGTTGTTCTGGCAGTTCACCTGGAAACCCATCTCGCCACAGCTGGGCTCCGTTGCATCCTCCGGGACGATCACGAATGGGTCCAGGATGGTCATGTTGCCGCATCTGTTACTGGCCGAGCAGTCCCCTTCTCCTTGCACGCTGGCCGGTGCCGCTACTGCCAGAATCAGTATCAACGACGACCACACCGCCATGGCCGGGGAGACGAAGCTCGGAGCCATCAGAACGAACACATAGCAAGGTTTCGACGAACTCCAGGCGAGAAGAACAGGAGACCGAGAGTTTCAGTGAAGAAGAAAAAATGATGAAGAAGAAAGGGATGTTGAGGTTGTGTGAGGATAGGCGCAAGAGAATTCGATCCGAGCAGCCTATGATAGCTCGAAGAATATAATGGGATAGTGAGTGTATCCACCTATGGACTGGTAGCCGAAACCTTTGACTCAACGGGCCATATCGTCAATTTCGCACAGGGATTTCCAAAGATCCCTTATTGGACGGGGCAAAGATCAGAGGACTGCTATGGCTCATGAACCAGCGATGTGAAAGGGCCAGCGCACACATCCGTATTGCCTCAAGCCACCCTCTTCACTGTACTCTTTTTGTCAAACCACTGACTGGTAAAATTACCAAACGGCAACAACAGTACACATATAAACCGCTACGTGCTAAACGGGCACTGGTGAACTTCCCCAAGTGGTCAACACGATTTATGTTTGTAAAGTTATGCTGGACGACATTTGACTTAACATTCCAACCTGAATATGTTGCTATGAAAATGTATCTATGACAACCCAAGTATGTTGAATCTGAATTGCTTTTACTCGATCAATCTAGATATTGTCACCTGAGTTTACAGGTAAGTTGGAAATATTTAAAGGAACAATTACAGTACAAAACAAAGGTGTTTGTATTATATCTTCTCTTTTCAGCATATTTGTTTTCTGTCGATTTCCTTGCACCAGATTCTATGCTCCCAAAGGTAGCGATATACATTTTTTAGAAAATATTTAGTTTTTTTTTAAATTAGGGAGTGGAACTGTATTATTATTATTATTATTTGAACTAGAGTTGGGTAATTCTATTGAAAAAGTGGCTTATAATGGGTGTTGGTGGTTACAATAGCCCAAACAATATTTTGTGGGTCCAGAGAGGCCGACTGGCATCTCTAGGGCTTCTAGGGAACTGAGTTGGCTAGAAGACTTAGGTTAAGTTATATGACATGTCTAAGTTAGATGACTAATGTAAAGGCAATGTTTATAACCACATCAGGTGTGCATTCACTAATGTGCCAGCAACTTCATCGTTCGGCAACTTTTTGGTGGAGTAGGTGACATGGAGAAATATGGTTACCAAATGAGCGCACATGCTCCTTTGGAAAAAAAAATGGTTATGTAAATCGGCTTATCCAGCAACTCCAGCTGGGTGACTAATAAGGGCCTGATTGGTTGCCCGAACGACGTTGAACCAGGCTCACCGGATGCATGTAGCGCTAGTTTGGTTAGGTGCATCAGTCACCGAGCCAGACCCGTCGCATGCAAAGGCGGCACCGCAGCCAGGCTCTAGGAAAACATAGAAATCGTCCGTTTCGGCAGAGCCTGGCCCGTGCGGGCACAACACGAGCTCATCCACGTACAAAAAGCCATCTCCCCAGCGCTCATACATGTATCCAATCACCATCTCCTCCAACCAGGCTGCGTAGGCCCAATCAACCAAACTACTTGCTCTGCACGCATTGAGCCTGGCCGACCGCAGCCTGGCTGTGTCCATGCAAGCCATGCTTGATACAGATGTGTACCAATCGGATCCTAAATGTGCCTCTATCTTTTCTTTTAGTCTCCCAGGTGGAAAAACAACTTCAGTCGGACACCCTAAACAGGCTACCATTTTGTGGGGGCCACCAAATATTAGTCCAGCGCCCCTAGAAATGGAGGTCCTCTATTTCCACCCCGAGAGTTACTTTATTTCGATGACAGCCAGGCCCCACTAGTCAGATTGATTTAGCCATTTAGGGGCTATCATTTGGTCAGGCTGACTGGAGTCTGGAGAGGATTTTAAGCCCCTAAATTCTATGGACTGGCTTAGAAATAAATGGGAACTCATATTCAGTCACTCGGCTGGAGTTGCTCTCAACGCTTTAAATTCATATATGCGGTTAGATCTTGTATTCCAGTCCCCACTCAATTAGAGAGGACAGTGTGAGTGTGGTGTATCCTCTCGAATTGAGTGGGGGCATTAAGCCATTAACACAAGAGATAGACCACAGTAAATGGAATGACGATCCAGCTTCGAGCAGGACTTATCTGAGATTATGAGGTGACGATGGGAGAAAGGACGATGACCAGCGGCTAGAGGTTGGAATAGTCCCTACTCTCTGCGCTAATGATAGTCTCTCATTACCTAGGTGATGTCGAGACACGAGAGATTGGAAGGCTTCTCTAGAGCAAAGCATTATCCTACCACGCTGATTTTTCATTACTAATTCAACTAGTGAACATATATTACCTGCTGCCGTTGCTGGCCGTGGGGACCATGTCAGGAGGAATCCTCGGCGGATTAATGTAACACCCCTGGTGTTAATTAACACTAAAAGGATGCTTAAGTTAAACTAAGGACAATTCAAAAGTGAAATTTAAGAAAATGAGGAAAAGTTATCAAATTTGAGCCAAAAACCATTCAAATGAAGCAATAAGAAAACTTTGAAAAATTCCTAAGAACTTGAAAAAGTGCAAATGTGAAAGTTGGAGTATAAGTCAAACCAAGAAACTTATCTTTTCAAACCATGGCCTAAAAATGCTTGGAAGCATCTCAAAATTCAAACCCTAAACTTGGAATTTGAATTTTCCAATTCAAATTCAAAGCTGAAATGGAATCTTAGCCAAATCTCAAGATTTTACCACAGAACATCAAAATCTCCAAAAAGCAAAGTTGTACACCTTCACATTTCTGAACTTTTCCTCTTTTGGCACTTTGGCCAATTTTGCCATCTAGCCCCTCAAATTTCACAAATTCAGTTCAAAACAGGGAATTACCCCCTTTTGAATTACGGCCGAACTTTCAACTTTTTTTCAAAATCTCCAGTGCAGGGGCGTGTCTCATGAAATTCTAAACAACTTTCATGTTGGAAGATTTTCGAGCCACATTCAAAATTTTGGAATTTGAGCCATGCCAATCAGTTGACCTTTTGCCCGGCCGAGGCGCGCTCACGGGTCGCTCACGCCGCGCCCGCGCGTGCCGCGCTCGCCGCCGGCAGCCTCCTGCCGCCGTCCGGCCTCGCCTGAGCCGACCAATGGCACCGTTGCATGTCCCCGCACGCGGTGCACGCTTCTGGCAAGGTCGCATGGCCGGAGACGCACTGTAGCGCTGACTCCCGCGCTCGCCGTCGCGTCGCCGCCGCGGACCACCGGATTTTGCCGTCGCCGCCGTTGCCCATCGGTCCAATGCGCGACTTTTGCGCCCGAGCGTCGCTATTTCCTTCCCCGCGCTGTCTTCTCGCCTCGCCCACGCGCGCCTGCCGCCTGCAGCACGCCTGCGCGCCGCGCTGACGCCGCGCACGGCGCCAACACGGCCGCGACAAGCCGCTGCCGCCGCGACAGCTCACCGAGCTGCCCCAGCCTCTATCCCGTGCTTCCCGAGCATCCCCTTCCTCCCCTCTCACTCCTACTTAAGCCCCCAAACAGTTCCCCTCTCTTCCACGCCGGAAAACGCTCGCCGGAGCAAGCAGAGGCGCCGCCGAGCTCGTTCCCGTGGGGCAGCACTCTCCACTGCTCCTCCGGCCAAACCGAGGCTCTCACTAGCTTCCCCATCCTCCACTGCCACTCCTCGACCAATCCCCGACCCCTTTCCCCCACCACAGCCGCCGGCGTAGCTCGCCGGAGAAGCCCGAGCTCTTCGCCGCCGCCCGCGCACGTCCACAGCCCGCTCCACTCCTCCTCAGGCCGAACCGAGGGCACCAATAGCTTCCCCGTGCCGCGCTGGTGCTCACCGACCTCTTCCCCGACCCTCTCCGACCCCGACGCCGCCGGTCGCCGCTCGCCGGAGCAAGCCGAGCCGCCACCACCGTCGTTGACCTCGATTCCGGCCATCCCCGACCTCGAGACCTAGCTCAAAAGAACCGCGGTGAGCCCCTCTCCGTTTCCCCCTACTTTCCCGGCCCGGTCTCGCCGCCGTTTGGCCGGCGTAACCACGCCGGCGAACTCGAGGGCCTTAGTGTGTGTTCAACCTCTTTCCAGGGGGCCGAGCGCAAAATGCAAGGACTTGTTCGTAAGAGATTCAAAACTTCCAGGGTTCCCCGCGTAAAATAGATTCTATATTTTAGGTTTAATTCGCTGAGATCTTCAAAAATTCGTAGAAAATCGTAGAAAAATCAGAAAAATGCCAAACCAATTTTGTAGTGACCAGTGAATCTAGAAGGCCAACGTCCTCCTTTTCACCTCACTCAGTGGAGTTGTAGATTTTGAAATATAAATTCATTTCAGTTTGAGCACTTTTCATCATAGTTCAAAATCTACACATGCACCGGAGCTGAGCTTGGGATATGTTTTTAGGGTGATTATCATTAACTTAATGCGCAAAGGGTGCACAAAAATTCCCAGTGGATTTAGAGTTATGAATTTCCAAACATAGACCTTGCTGTTTTGGCAAATAAATCACAGAAAATAAATTACTCAGTGAAAAATCACCTCCTTTACACAGAAACTAAATCAAGACATAATAAACCTTAGAAAAATAAAAATGGTAATTTTTGGACACTGGAAAATGGCTAAATGATTTTTGGTAGTTTAAACATGGTGAAATTCCACAAAAATAATCATAAATCAAAACCACCTACAAACTTGCAGAGAGGTCACTCTGGGCACCCTAAGTCACTGTGCCAAGTGGTGTGGACAGAAACCTTGTGATTATTTTTGTAGGAATTTAGTTTGTTTTTAGGCAAAAAGATAAGAACATTTTTAATAAATTATAGAAAAATCAACTTGAGCCAAATTTTGGCCTAGGCTCCTGCCTTGGCATGAATAAGCCTCTGGTCAAGTGACACCTAAAAATAATCTTCCTAAGTTCACCTTTTGAATAATAGAAAAAGGACTTACATGGTGGAAAAGAAAAGAAAAGAGAAGAAAAAGGAAAGAAAAGAGAAGAAAAAGAAAAGAATAGAGAAAAACCTAAAACTCTAAAATCAAAGTAAAGGTTCAAAATGAAAAGGGTATATTCACTTTTAATTAATGTTTATCCTTTCCAATTCATTAACTAAGATTAAATAAACCCTAACTATTTAAATCTCGATACTTAAGGATTCATGCATTCGTGTAGATTCGGGTCTCGCCGACGGAGTCTACGAGCTAGTTCCCGCTGCCGAGGAGATCGCCCAGGAGTCCGAGGTGAACGTGGTGCACGTGGATCCGAGCCCCGAGCAGGAGTACCGCTTCGAGCCGGAAGGCAAGCCCCGGAGCATAACCTAACTTTACTTACGCAATTTATTTGATTATATGTTTGTGCATTTAAGTTTCAAGGAGTTGAATGGAACCCTAGATTGCATGATCATAGGTTCCTTTGATTGAACACTAGTATGTTAGGTTCGATAGTCGCTATGCTTAAGACCGATAGAAGTCGAGTGTTTTCCGACATTCGCGAGATATAGGAGTTGTATGTCTACTCATATCAGAAACACTAGAGATGATGGACGGATGATTGTAGATACCCGTCTATCGATGTTTTAATTGGAAACATGTGGTACTTTTGTGTCAAGCGTTTGAACGTACCACATATATGCACGGACTATGGGACCGGTAAGTCCCGGTATCCGATTGATGCGAGCAGGTCCGACAGCTCTCTGTCTTGGAAACGTTATCCCATGGGCACATGAGGGTAGTCGCGTGAGTCCCAGTAGTGGTAAACCTTTACCCTGAGGCATTGGGACTCGGGAGCCACTCGCAGAGAGAGGAGAAAGGATTGGGGTGTGTTGGCATTTCCAACCATTCCGTATGTGTGGGTTTCCCCTGGCCAGGTAGTAAATTCGGTTCGAACTGTCCACTTCTCGCGGTTAACGAGACTGCTTGACCGATGTATGACATATTATAAAGTGAAACTTGGAAGGATGAAATCTTTGTATGGAATAATTGTATTGCAAAACTTGATTGTTTAGCTAGGCTCACCTAGAATGGATAGGTTAAAGGAATTAAAAATCAAAATGGATATACTAGCAATCAGCTTAGTCGCTTTTGGCAAAAGAACCCCACTAGCCAAACAACCTCTCATCTTAGGAGTCGGTGACGTAGTGATCACCAGTCGGTTAAGTCTTGTTGAGTATAACTAGTATACTCAGCCTTGCTTGTGGCTTAATTTTCAGGACCGTCCCCTCAGGAGGTAGCTGCCTCTATGGCTTGGGCCTCCCAGCTTCCTCCTGGTTACAGCATCGAGTGGGAGCCGACCTCTCCCGAGGATCGTGAGGAGTAGCGTCACGGCTGACTTCATCGTGACGATACTATGGATCGTCGCTAGTATCTCGTTTACTTTCCGCTGCATGAACTCGAACTATTTTACTTATCATTTCAATTTGGTTGTAATAACTCTAAGACTTGTTGTAATTTGAATTGTGGAATGATGTGATCCATGGAACTCACCTTCGAGTGAGCGTATGGACGGACGATCTTCAGTAGCAGTTAGTCGAGCTCGACTCGACGGTCGAATCCGCACTTGGGAACATTTTCGTGTATTAGCACCAATGGAAGGTGGAATATACTTAAGTGGGCCCATTTCTCGGGTAAGATCGCTGCGATTAATTCCTCGTAGTTGCTCGCGTTCGCCTTCCCATATCTCTCCCCCAACACCGGCATGATGGTAGAATCACAGCCCTCCACAGAATAGTTGCTGCCGTAGTTATCGTTGTAGCTCCCTCCTAGGCGAAAAAAGGTAGTTGTGGTTCCGCATATAGTCTCCACGAGTCCCTCGAGCGACGCCGGCGCCTTGGTGCAGTTGTACAGCACCAGTATTCTGTTGCTTGGGCTGATCGAGAAGGGGAAACCGATCTTGGCAGAGCTGTTGTTCTTGGGGACACGGCAGCTATCATTGACGGAGCCATCCAAGGCTTGGAGCTTGTGGGAATCGGCAACGAGCAAGGACGAGTTGTCGTAGAAGATGCTGAGGATCTGGAACTGGTGGTCTTGCTCGCTGTATGCGAGGTATGATATGCTATTCGAGCAGCGAACCTGGAACCCAATTGCACCGCAGCTGGACTCCGAAGCTTGCTCCTGGAGGACTCCGAACGGTGTGGAGATGTTAACGCCGCCGCACGACGTAGGCGAGCAGGGCTTCACCCTTTGCCCTTCCCCTGCTGCGACGACACGCATCAGCTGCAAAGGCTGCGAGGCCACCCAAACAGAGGTGGTGAAGAAGAAGAGCAACATGGCCGGAGCCATGGGAGAGAATGGGGAGGCTTCGACGATGGTGGCAGGTACGGGAAGGGAGATGAATCGATGGAGGATGGGCAAGTGGCTGACTAGATAAGTGGAGATGGTTAGCCCGCGCATCCTGTGTGTGTAGCTGTAGCGGCCGGAACGTTTGACTTGGCATCCGGCCCGGCCATCGTCATCGGCGCACGGGAATTTTCAGAGGTGCCCGATGGGCAGGGCAAAGCGACGACTGTCGCAAGCTAGCAACCGACGTGACCGGATGCATGCTCGGCCTGATCGGCTCACTTTTGTGTCAAAACTGAAAACGACACACCTAGTAGTAAGCCGGTAAATTTTATTCCTATAGAACAGCGGACTTTGAAGTTGGTCGCCGTTGAGCACTGCGAACGCTTTTGGCTTGTAATTTCAACTTTCAACCTGACTCCGTTGGCAGAAAGCGGCAAAAGCTACGAAAGTTAAGGTATACTGTACTGTATTAACGACATCCTGAAGAGTTCTTTACGTAACAGGATTACAACTGATTTTTGCACTGTTAAATTTAGGTGTGTTTGGCATGACCAAAATCACATGGTATATCTTCTCTCTTAAATGAATGTGTTTCTGTCAATTTCCTAGCAGCGAAATCCGTCGGCAAATTAAAGGTAGCAATAGCTTTCGCTGGATAGGTGCGAAAATACTCGTGCTAGGAAAAATATCTAGTGGATATATCTTAGTCAGTAGTGTCGGCAACAACAGTACACATGTAAACCGCAGTGCTAAACAGGAGACTGGTGAACTTTCCAAGTGGTCATCAACATGATTTACGTTTGTAATAAAGTTATGCTAGAGAAACTTTGACTTCAAATTTCAACCTTAATATGTTTCAATGAACGAAAATATATATATGACAACCCAAGGATTTTGACTCAGAATTTGCTTTCACTCGGTCATTTAGAAAACTTGAGTTTACAGATACGTTTGAAATCTTTAACGGAACATCAACAGTGCAAAAAAAATGTTTGCATTATATCTTCTCTTTTCAGCATATTTGTTTCCTGTCGATTTCCTTTCACCATATTCTATGCTTTCTGTTGGATTGACACAAACATACTCAGGAACATTTGTATATATGCTCTCAAATTTGTATATGAAGAAGATTATTTAACATCATTTTGGTCTACACAATTTCTTATATCATGCACAATGTTTTTCCTTTAAATTGAATTACCTTTTTTTTTGTCTTTCTGACAACATTAAACATGAAAATTGTCGAATCAAACAATTTAAAGCTATCATAAAACCTCATCTCCAAGAGCCTCTGTATTATGTTAGCAAAATTTGAAGATTGTAGGTCGTTTGCAAAAATAGAAACCACCTAATTCTATGGGGGTAATCCAAGAGGCTAGGTAAAATTTGATGGCAAAACCAATTCGGGACAAGATCTCTTGGCGTAGCCGCCGCCTGAACATTGCGAGTTTGCGACGCCGCCTGGACATGGACGCTCGGCGACGCCCAGCTCCTGCATCGACGTACGGCCGGAGTATAAACAAATTATTGATTGCCGTGTTTCGTGTTTAGTTGTGGTGGGGAAAAGTACTTTTTTTTCTGGGATACGTGTTATGTGAGGAGGATGAATAGGAAAAGAGAAAAAGAAATTTTTTGGGATGCGTGCTCAGGAAGGGGGATGAATAGGTAGTAAAAAGTACTTTTGGAACTAAACACGGCTTCGAGGCAACACGCAACTAGCCTAGCGTCCTACGCGACGGCGTATACGCGTACAGGAAGGCAGCGGGCACGGCGGCCACGATGACGTGTACGTCGTGCTGGGCAGAGCGAGCCAGCAGCAGGGTTAATTAATCCGGTCCGGTAGTTCGAACCGCCGGCTAGCGGTAGCGGCTAGCCGGACCGGTTTGAACGGTAACCGCTAGAAACCGGTCAAATTCAAATTTTGAATTCAAATCCCCCGTGTCACCGGTTTGGACCGGTTAGCCGACCGGTTTGATCGGTTACTGACCGGTTAGACCGGTTAGCCGGCCGGTTTGGTGGAAAACCGGCCAAATTCAAATTTTGAATTCAAATCCCCCGTG
Organism: Digitaria exilis; assembly: GCA_015342445.1. Taxonomy (NCBI): domain Eukaryota; kingdom Viridiplantae; phylum Streptophyta; class Magnoliopsida; order Poales; family Poaceae; genus Digitaria; species Digitaria exilis. The sequence goes on along the minus strand of JACEFO010001770.1, from coordinate 2,265,226 downwards.
TGGCCGATTTGGACCGGTTAGCCGACCGGTTTGACCGGTTACCGACCGGTTTGACCGGTTAGCCGGCCGGTTTGATCGAAAACCGGAACAGCTAACCGGCAAACCGGACCGGTTACCGGTACTACCAGGGCGGTTAGCCGGCTCGCGCGGCGGTTACGGCGGCCGGCGGCGAAAAATCGCCTGTCCTGGACGCGGCTGCGCGGGGGGGGGGGGAGAATGGGAGCGCTGGCCGTTGGGGGAGGGGGGTTAGGGTTAGGGAGGCGTTGGGCCTTCATGGGCGTTAATGGGCCGGCCACTGTTTTTTCTTTTTCTTTTTTGATTTAACTTGTATTTACCGAAAAAATACCAAATGAGCAAATATTTGAAAACTTTTACACCAACAGATTACACGCACCTTGAAGTATTTTTAGGAATTTTTTCGATATTTTTCCATTTTTTTAATTCAAATTTGAAAATTTTGAACTCGGACTGGTTTGAACCGCCCCGAACCGCTACCGGTCCGGGGCGGTTTGGTCGGGAACCGGTCAAACCGGACCGGTTCCCGATGGTTAGGTAAACCCTGGCCAGCAGTGGAACGGGTACGGGGACGGCCGGACGGGGAAATCGGCGCGATGACGAGCGCATGGCGCTAGGCAAAAGTGCCGATGGGAAGCCGAAGGATAGCTAGCCAGGAAAGATGGCGAACGTGTTGCCTAGTCTGTTGGATGATGTTTTTCTGCTCAGATTTCTTTTTTTAGCTAGCCCACGTCGGATACAATAGCTGTTGGAGATGCTCAGGGCGGTGGTCCACGCCTCATTCCGAATTTCATCTTTCCATTTCTATTGCCGAATCCCGAACGGCAAAACCGGCTACGAACACGTCTACTGCGCAGTTGGGTAGTTACGCCCTTATCAAATCATCAGTGGTCACCAGTGAATAAACTGATCGGTGGTTGCCAGGTCTGTACTCTGTAGTCGCTACGCTGATGGAGCTGTTGTTATGGTACTGAGTACTAGGTCACGTCCGGTTTTTCCCGGTGGTTCGAAAGCCATTTTTAGAACGACATCCTCTACATAGATCGATGGTTGATATATATTATTTGTTCTAACAACAACAAGAGTGAAATTACCTGACGGCCGCGGCCCCTGCTGCCATGTCACGAGGAAGCCGCCCCTGACGAGTTCCTCGTAGTTGCTAGCGTTCATCTTGTTGGCAGACGTTCCGAACACGGGCACGACGGCAGCGACGCAGCCATCCATAAAGTAATTGCTCAACTTGTTGTCCGAACGCCCGGCGGCGACACGAACATAGGTGTTGTCGCCGCATATCGTCTCCACAAGCCCTCCGCCTGGCGACAGCGGCTTGGTGCAATTGTAGAAGATGAGCTTCTGATTCACGGGGCTGATCGAGAATGGAGGACCGAGTTCGGAGGAGGTGTTGCCCGTCGGGATGTGGCAGCTGCTGCTGCCAGATGTTGTATTGATGAAGAATCCAAGTTTGCTGGTCTTGGACATGATCAAGGAGCCATTGTCGTAAAAGATCCTCAGGATCTGCAAGTCGTGCTCGCTGTGATAGGTTCCGAGGTACGGGGCGTTGTTACGGCAACGAACCTGGAACCCAATCCTGCCGCAGGAGTTCTTGAGGGCGCCGTCCTCCGGGACGAGCCCAAACGGGAAGGAGATGCTCACGCTGCCGCATGCCGTGGGCGGGCAGTGCTTTCCGGCTTGCCCATGCGCCGCCGCAGCGGGCATCATCACAGGTACTGACAAGGCCACCCACAACGCCGACGCGACAAGGAAGCACAACAAGGCCGAAGCCATGGGAACATGAGAAGGTTCGACAATGGCACGAACTAAAGAATGGGGGAATGAATCAGTTCCGGGACGAATGAAGACAGGAACAGGTGGCGAGTAGAAAGTAAATGGTGGAGGCGAGTCCGCTCGCGCGAACTGTAGTGGTCGATCGAAAACTTTGACTGGGCATTCGGATTGGAGCGATGCTCATCAGCGCACGGGAATTTCCAACCGGAGGTGCCCCATGGACGGGGCAAAGCGGCGACTGTCGCTAGCCACCGATGCGTGCGTGAGAGGGTGCGCGCCATGATCGGCTCCGGGCAAGGCACGCTCATGTCGGCCAACAAGCTTCAGTTATTAGCGAACGGCGGCAACATTGATCTGTTTGTTCACACACAGCTGCTAGATGCTATTTACGAAGACCAGTAGACTTTGAAGCTGGTCGACGCAGTGGACTACACATAGTCTTTTTACTTGGTTTCAAACTGAATATGTTGCCATGTTGGTAAAAGCTACGAAAGTTTATTCACAACAACTTCAAGTGTTTTTTACAGAAATCAATCATTATTGATTTTTGCATGTTTGATTTAGACGTGTTCTGCCACAAACAAATTTACATGAAATTTATTCTATTTTAAACGGATGTGTTTCTGTGGATGTCCTAGCGGCATAGGCAAAGGCAACAATGGCTTTTTGCTGGATAGGTGCAAACATGCTTGTGCTAAGAAAAATATCTAGTGCAATCTTGTCACTGTCGGTCAAGCAACCGTTCTAATATTCCCATCAACAGTTCAAATTTACATAATCTTGTCATCTCGTTAACAGAAGTATCAAAACTGGCCACAGAGTGTGACTGTGCCGTAGTTGTTAAATGAAAAGAATATTTTTATATCAAACATGAGTTTTTTTCCCTTTTAGTTGAGTTCCCCTTTTCTCTTTTCTGATTGTATTGTGTATCTCGTACTTGTTTGAATCAGGCACTTTAAAAGTCACAATCTGATAATTTATCTTAAAGTAGATTCTTAATTTACAGCATAGCTTTTCTAGTTAGTATGTACTGATGAAAAATGGAAAGGTCAAAATCTGAGTCCTATGATTGAAAGTTCCAATGAGGGCTCCACTGAAAGTTGTCATGCTAGTTGAAAGTTTTTTTTTTATACACTCATGCTAGTTGAAAGTAGTCTTTATCTAGTTGGAAGTCATGGATCGCCCCAGTTGAAACGGTCGAATTCTCTCCTTTAAAGTTGAGGTCAAGGTCCAATTGGTACATAAGTTCATTTTTTTTGTTTTTGGTTAGAGAAGAGAGTAGCTGCACTCATTACACTAAACTAGTACGTACAATTATTGTAAAGTTAATCATACTTGGCCTACCCTAGATGTTAAGTGAAGAATATAACTTTTTTTGTCAAATGTTTCTCTTTCAGTTAATTTTTCTTTCCTCTTTCTAGTAGTACTATCCTACATGAGAATTGTCAAATCAAACATTTTAAAGTTTAGTTTGGCAAGTTTGAATATATGAATATTGGAAGTCAAAATCTAAAGATTTTGATCAGAAGTTCCATTGGAAGCTGGTCCTTGCTAGTTACGTTGAGAGCTGTTTTATGATTAGAATGGAAGGATATGAATTGTTTCATTTAAGTTAAAGTTTTAGATCAAGGTTATTCGATATTATCTAAATTTAGTCTTATGGTTTCGTGAGAGATGATGAGAGGCGCTCTATAACTAAAAGTTGTAGATAATTTTATAAAGACAATCATAATATTATGTAAAAAAAAATGCCGTCTTAGACATGCTAGTTCAAAATTAGGACATTAGAAGTGATCAAGCAAGCTAATGCAAAGTTACAAGAAACATGCTTCATTGGACCAAGGTGAAGTTTTATCTTCTTTTCGTTAGTACTTGACTAGTTTGTCACAAGATTCTCTCTAACATGATGCACATTCGTGTAGGAAATGTAGGGTGCCTTTGGGAAAGGAAAACAGAATGAATTCACAATGTTTTCAATCCTACATGAAAGTTCTTACGAAATCTTTGTAACGAAATAAGGTGCTCCTATGTATCCTAGAATTTGTTAAAAAATTTGTTATATTAAATTGGGATTTTGAAGGAATTCTTCCACGAGACTCAAGCTCACTGAAAGTTTCATTTTGATTAGCTCTATCCTCAAATTCTTCCACGAGATTTAGAAAGTCATTGATGCGGTTTTTATTTTATAGTGCATTGTCTGTCTACCTCAATATGTTGTCATTTATGTCAGAACATGGATCCAGGACGCTAAAAGCTCCGAGCTCTAAGCTTACGAGACAAAATATGGCAATTCTGGATTTTTTTTTCGTAATTCATAAATCAGTGACCCTGCACTGCAGAACTAGAAAAGTTGTCCGTAAAAAGCTCCTCATGTTTTGACTAAAATCAAAAGTGCCGAACTGGTGGCCACTTGTGACGCTAGCCGTACGCCACTTGCTGCACCCACTTGCCACAAATGGACACTTCATCAACACAGCAATGCTTACGGCGACCTACTAGTAGCAATAACCTATGGATCAAACTGAAGCTTCAGGGCAAGTGACACCCTATATTCTTCCGTTGATGCTGTCAGCGCACTAACGAGAACAATCATGCGCGATGAGGAACTGGCCGGGAAAGCTAAATAATGGCAGGCGAAAGCGACACCTCGCCGGCAAGGCCCCCATGTTGCTCCGCGGCGAGCTCTCTGCTGCCCCGGCACTCGGGCAGGGAGGATGAAGACGTGGACCGGCAGACCGCACACGCGTTTACCCCGGATTGCGGCGCGGCCAGTGCGCACACCAGAGTCTCGTCAACTCGTCAACGTCACCAATGGCCAATGTGGGCATGGACACGCGAGGTAATCAGATAATCAATGCCCAGTGGGTGGAGGGATTAAGGGAAGGTAGCCGAGGCTACTGAGAGTGAAAGGATCAAAGGAGAGCTAGTGAGCTACTACGTGCAAAAATATGGAGCCAGTGGTCAGTGGTCACCACTCACGACTCGAATCTCCATGGGTCCTACGCAGGATCCGTCCCAACCCAATAGGCATGGGCAGGACGCGACGACGCCTACGCGCCACGCCACGCCACGCCGCAACCCGGCCGCATGATGCGATGGACCAAAAAAAAATAAAAGTCTTGGAGCTAAAAAGCAACATGTGCCGAGTCGCCGAGCGCCGGCGTCCACACACGCTGACTACTGTGCAGCGGGGCACGCACACGCTAACACGCACGCATGTCAGGAGGAGGGTGTGTGTGGATGGGAACTCACCGGCGCATGTCGACCCCGCCGCGCGCCTACCGCCGGGGCAGAGGCACCAGAACGCCGCGGCCTCGCCGTCATACCGGCACTCCCCGCCGGTGGCGTTGCAAGCAGCACAGTCACCAACCCCAGCCTTCTCCCACTCCAGCAGAAACCCAGCCTTGAGCAGCCGGCTATAGTTCGCCGCCGTCATGCCCGCCGCCGCCGTTCCCAGCACCGGCACGTACGCGTACGTGCACCCGTCCGTCTCGATCGCCGGCGGCTTGTCCCATCTGTACGCTCCGGCGAGGTACGCGTAGATCGGAGCACGGCAGCTGGACGTGGCGTTCACGAACTCATCCTCCTCCCCTCCCGGCGCCGTGATGCCGTTGCTGCAGTTGTAGAGGAAGCAGAGGGCGCGGTTCCGGCGGCTAATGGTGAAGGGGCTGAGCGCGATGCTGACGGACATGTTGAAGTCGGTGCGGCACACGCCGTCGTCTCCGGCGGCGACACGAGTGTGTGAGGCGAGGAAGGAGCTGTTGGGGTAGTCGATGGAGATGACGTGGAGGGAGGAGCCTTTCAGGGAGGCGACGCCCTTGACGGCGTCGAGGCACCACACCTCAAACGCCGGGTGGCCGCAGTGGGATGAGGTTGAGGATGTGGTCTGGTTGCTGGTGCCGAGCCAGAATGGGTATCGGAGTGTCACGTTCTCCCCGCATGTCGCCGGCGAGCAGTCGCCGGCGGCGGCGCTCGCAAGGTCTTGGAGGAGGAGCAAGAAGGCGACGAGCGGGGGGAGCAGCAAGGCCGGATGCATCGATCGAGCTTGTTGCTGCTCGATCAATTAATGGAGGAGATAGCAGATGCGAGATGGTGGGGTCGATCGATTGGGGTTGGGGATGTAGTAGAAGACAGGCGAAGGTCTTAAGGGAGAAGTAGCAGTTGCATTTGTTTGTCTGGCTATCTTTCCGGTTTGTTGGACTTTAGCCTGAGTCAGTGTTGTCTTGTCACTGACTCTTTTTTTGCAACTAATGCTATTGACTTTTCATAAATGGGTTGACACGCTTGCTCAAATACAGAATCCGCAAGAATTACATGGCGCAAAGCATATGGGTTAAAAAATAATTTGTACTTTCTATTTCATCTCTCTCACATAATACGTTTTTCAAAAAAATTATTTTTTACCTTTCCTATTTATCCTTCCTGCTACTAGAGAACTTCTCTCCAACTAAACATAGGTTTCAAAGTTAGGACATCGTGAGGCTCTGACTTGAAATGATGGACTTGACGGTGGTCAAACCGAAGGCACAAGCGACGGTGCGACTTGTAGAAGATCAGAGGAAGCAGCTGGATGTTCACCCAACTTTTCCATCGCGGCCTCGCCTATGCCTATCAAACAGTCGCTCTCAATGGTAAAACATGTTTTCAATCATCTGTTCAAATTTGCGTTGGTTGGATTTACTTGAAACACCTTGATTGTTGCTACTTCCATGACGAATATTAGAAAGAGAAATGCCACAAAATGTGAGGGGGGCGTGGCTTATATATTTCAGTAGAAAAATGCCAACAGTACCTTATCAAGTTTGTGTTGCAATGGCTAAGGCATGAATTCAACAATTGAGGCTTTGAAAGAGTCAAATGACAAGACTAAACTTATTTATATCAAACACATAGTACTGCATTAGTCGTTTGTTAATTAGGTATCCTAAGAATATGCCAATCATCGGGCAGGATTGGGAGAAGTATATGATAAAAGAAACTAGAAAGAATTGGAACAAAGAGTAGTATAAAAGAGGAATGCGACTTTGTAGAGAGATTGGATTGTCAAAGAGAAGAGATCCGAGACGAAGGTTAACAGCTGTCTCAATATGAGCAGTCCGCTTCTTTTATTTGACTTTTCTACAGACAAGATGCCAAAGGTGGGTCAACCTGAATATCCATCCCGAACGCAAACGTACCAAAGGGAAGTGAATGTCCATGCAAACGCTTTGCTTTACCGTTGCAAGATTTTAACGAATTGATAAATGGATTGATATCTCTTCATGTTCTTTTTGAGTCTAAATGGATAGAGAGATATTTCTAGAGCTGAGACACACTTTCCTGCATCCGGCAATGGCGCTTGACTTTGCTGGTAAAAATGATGCAACATACGTTATTCGGCTTTTAGCATTTCTTCAGACTAATTTCAATCGGCTGCTACGAGGTAACGTTTAACCAATTATTCAGCATCAATCAATCATCTAAGCCTTTATCTAAATATAAATTAGTGTTCGTCCTAGCGGCTGCTAACACTATCCCCTTCAACCCTGTTCTTTAATCTCTCCCCCCCAAAATCCCTTCAAGCCAGTTCTACTTATCTCAGATATGAAGTGTTAATAACAAAAAAAACAAAGAACTTTAGGACTCGTACGGAATCGTGGGATCATCAGTAAAACTCACCGCGCACGCGCGTCGCCGGCTGTGCGCTGCCGTCGTGGCAGACGCACCTGAACGCATTCACCTCGGTCTCGAACCGGCACCGCCCTCCGCTCGCGTTGCACTCCGCGCAGTCACCGGGCACCGTCCACTCCATCATGAACCCACCCCTCACGAGCCTCTCGTAGTCTCCCTTCTCCCTCAGCTTCGAGCCAGGAATCACCGGCACGGCCAAGTACTGGCACCCCGTCGCCATCGACGCCACCTCCTCCACGGCGGCCTCGTCGTAGCTCTGGCTGAGGTGCAAGAACCACGGCTCGCCGGAGCCTGTGCAGTTCATCGGAATTGACAGCGACGACGACCCCGCGGGAGGCCGCGAGCAGTTGCCAGAGAGGAGGAGGAGCTCCCAGTTGTTGCGACTGACGGAGAGCAAGGAGGGCGCGAGGATGGAGGACATGTTGAACTTTGTGGCGCGGCAGCCGGTGGGGTCGCCGGCGAGGTTGGCATGAAACGCCACGACGGAGCTGTTGTCGTAGTCGATGTCGAGCACGCGGAGGTAGGAATTGTTGAGGAACGGTGCCGAGCCGGTTGGGTCGCACGCGACGCCGAAGGATGGGTAGCCGCAGTGGGGAGGCTGGTGGCCGCTGAGGTAGAACGGGTACTTGATCGTTAGGTTCCCGCACGACGCCGGCGCGCAGCTCGCCGTGACGTCGTCCGGCTACGCGGCGGCGAGCGGCGGAGGCAGGAGCACGAGCAGTGCCAGCACGGCGGCAGCGTGCATTATGAAGTTATGATATCGGAGGAAATTCTGAAAGGAGTATGGATGCTCGCATGATGTGGTGATTGTTGAGGTAGAATGGTAGATGGCGGATGGAGAGAGGAGCCGATTTGTTCTGACATTGGGCGCTTGATTACGAGGGATTAACATGATAGAGTGCAGTCAAAGGGGGAAAATATCTTACGGTGCCGTTTAGTAAGAGTAGAAATTTCTCAGCTTGATTACCATGCATGATAAACCGCGAGAATGTGGTTTTAATGTGTTCTCTTAGAAAAAAAATAGTGACACCATGTAACGTGTGCAATCGAACTTTAGTAACTAGAATCCAAAATGCGTGTTGCCAATGTCTAGACTCTAGATCATGGATTTGGATATATAAAGGTTACCATAAAAAACTAATAATGTTAGAAGTAATTAAAGAGGAAGTGTGATCCAAATAGTATTTTAAAAGTAGAAAAGAAGTCAGGTAGTATGCAACATACAGAAATAATCAAACAAAGGATACCTCCTGAACTGTGTGTAGCAAAAAATGTCAAGATCATATTCAAACGTCCGTGGAAGAATTTTACGATCCATCCAAACAGTGCACAATTGACCTGTTCGTCCAAAACTGTTCTTGTTTCTATGTTACTGAATGTATAACCAATGTTATTTTTTTCTAAAATTATTAGTTACACACAATGTTTTAAGTAGGAGCTATAAAATTCTGCAGTATGGTGGCTATAGCTTTGATGTAGACCACTATGGGAATGATCTCTTTAGAACTAAACAGCTAGTGAGATTAAACACCCATTGAACGCTCTTCTTGCAAATGATGGGAGCGTGTACGGTAATTAGAAGTGGGAGTTAGAATCTAGCATTAGACATTTAGTTCTATTCCCCTATTTCATTTATGATGGGATTAAAAAAGATAATGATTCATGTTCGGGGTGAGTTTAATGTGAGCGTGAAAATCCCATAAAAATCAGCTAGGACGAACAGTGTGACATACTGACATCCAGCCCATGGGTCAAGTTGGGCTAATTTGTACATGTTCATGCAGTATTCTAGAAGGTTCTGGAAGACACGAGAACTTTGCCATGCATAAGAATAAAGATCATGGCAAAGTGAGAAACATCTAGAATATTTGAGATAGCCAAGAAAGAAGATCATGGCAAAGTGAGAAACATCTAGAATATTTGAGATAGCCAAGAAAGAAGAGTGTGAAAGATAGATATTTAGGTAGCCATACTTCATGGTGAAGTGTGGCAACATCCTAGAGGTCATGTACTCCTATTCCATCCACCCCTCATGTGAGCCATGACATAGAAAGCCATCACATAATGAGCCATGACATAGAGTCCCATATGAGTCATATGTGAGGACATGGTAAGGTTGCCATGGTGTATGTATTTGTCATGGTAGGGTAGCCACATAAAGAGTAAAGTCCTATCGTGTTTTATCAAGTTAAATGTTGAATAAAGTTTTGAGTTCCTTTACAGAGAGTTGGTCTCTCGTATCGGTGTAAAGTGAAAGTCTCCACAAATAGTAAGTAGTGTGGGTAAGGATCCATAGAAGGGATCGGTGTCAAGGTTAGAGGCACCGATTTCTTAACAGGCATAAATTCAACAATTGATTCCTCCAAGCCACAATAGTATTCTTTGAAAGAGTCAAATGACAAGACTAAACTTTTTTATGTCAAACACATAGTACTGCATTAGTTGTTTGTTAATTAGGTAATACTAATAATATGGCAATCAACAGGCAGGATTGTGGGAGAAGTATATGATAAAAGAAACTAGAAAGAATTGGAACAAAGAGTAGTATAAAAGAGAAATGCGACTTTGTAGTGAGATCAAATTGTTAAACAGAAGAGATCCGAGAACCAAGATGAAGATGAACATATGTCTGAATATGAGCAGCCCATTTCTTCTATTTAACTTTTCTACAGACAAGATGACAAAGTTGGATGAACCTGAATATCCATCTCGAACGCAAAAGTAAAAGACGGAACAACATATCAAAGGGAAGTGAATGTGCATGCAAACGATTTGCTTTACCGTTGCAAGATTTTAACGAATTGATAAATGGATTGATATCTCTTCATCTTCTTTTGAGTCTAAATGGATAGAGAGAGATGTCTAGAGCTGAGACAGACTTTCCTACATCCGGCAATGGCGCTTGACTTTACTGGTCAAAATGATGCAACATACGTTATTCGGCTTTCAACATTTCTTCAGACTAATTTCAATCGGCTGCTACAAGGTAACGTTTACCAAATTATTCAGCATCAATCAATCATCTAAGGCTTCGTCTAAATATAAATTAGTGTTCGTCCTAGCTGCTAACACTATCCCTTTCAACCCTGTTCTTTAATTTCTCCCCCCCCCCCCCAAATCCCTTCAAGCCAGCTCTACTTATCAGATATGAAGTATTAATAACAAAAAAAAAACAAAGAACTTTATGACTCGTACGGAATCGTGGGATCATCAGTAAAACTCACCGCGCGCGCACGTCGCCGGCTGTGTGCTGCCGTCATGGCAGAGGCACCTGAACGCATTCACCTCGGTCTCGAACCGGCACTGCCCTCCGCTCGCGTTGCACGCCGCGCAGTCGCCGGGCACCGTCCACTCCATCATGAACCCACCCCTCACGAGCCTCTCGTAGTCTCCCATCCACCTCAGCTCTGAGCCAGGCATCACTGGCACGGTCGAGTACTGGCAGCCCGTCGACACCACCACCACCTCGTCGTAGCTCCGCCTCAGTTGCAAGAACCACGGCTCGCCGGAGCCTGTGCAGTTCATCGGAATTGACAGCGACGACGAGTCTGCGGGCGGCCGCGAGCAGTTGCCGGAGAGGAGGAGGAGCTCCCAGTTGTTGTGGCTGACGGAGAGCAAGGAGAGCGCGAGGATGGAGGACATGTTGAACTTGGTTGTGCGGCAGCCGGTGGGGGCGCCGGCGAGGTTGGAGTGGAACGCCACGACAGAGCTGTTGTCGTAGTGGATGTCGAGCACGCGGAGGTAGGAATCGTTCAGAGACGGCGGCGAGCCGGTTGGGTCGCACGCGACGCCAAAGGATGGGTAGACGCAGTGGGGAGGCTGGTGGCCGCAGAGATAGAGCGGGTACATGACCGTTAGGTTCCCGCACGACGCCGGCGCGCAGCTCGTCGTGACGTCGTCCGGCTGCGCGGCGGCGAGCGGCGGAGGCAGAAGCACAAGCAGTGCCAGCACGGCTGCAGCGTGCATTATGATATGATATCGGAGGAAAATTCCGAAAGGAGTATGGATGCTCGCGTGATGTGTGATTGTTGAGGTAGAATGGTAGATGGCGGATGGCGGGAGGAGCCGATTTGTTCTGACATTGGGCGCTTGATTGCGAGGGATTAACATGATAGAGTGCAGTCAAAGGGGAAAATGTCTTACGGTGCCGTTTAGTAAGAGTAGAAATTTCTCAGCTTACTTGCATGCATGATAAACCGCGAGGAATGTGTTTTTAAAGTGTTCTCCTTAGAAAAAAAAAAGGGACACCATGTAACGTGTGAGCGTGAAAATCCTATAAAAATCAGTTAGGGCGAACAGTGTGACATACTGAGCCCATGGGTCAAGTTGGGCTAGTTATGGGCTGCTTTGTGTACTGCAATTTTAATCTTGTCCGGAACCAGCTTAAACAGTGGTTGCAAAATCGTTGAGTGGGACCAAACCGATCATCACATATAAAACCTTAGCACAGCGAAATCCGAAGAAATGTAGACATAGGTAGGTTAGTACAATTTACGTACTTGGATATTTTGGATCGACCCACGACGCAGGTGTTGCCGCAGCCCGGAAGCACGAGAAGGCCCACGTCCCATGCTCTCCCGGCCCACGACGTTGCCCGCAGAGGCCGCCGGCCCTCTCGCACTGGCCGCACTCCCCATCCACCACCGGCCTCCAGCTGAGCTCGAACCCCATGTTGAGCGCGGACACGACGGCGTCCAGCGGGCTGCCGCTGGCTCCTCCCCCACCAATCAGCGACCTCCGGAGCACGGGCATGGCGATGACCTCCTGGCACAGCCCGGCGTACCCGTACGGCGCGAGCTCGTCCCCGTCGCGGAACACGTACGAGTGGTGCCTGCCGTCGCCCTCGAGGCACGCCACGAGGTGCGCCGGGATGCCCACGAAGGAGCAGTGGACGAAGAAGGTGAGGTTGGCGTCCCGTGGCGTGAGCGACAGCGGCGACCCGTACGGGAGCGACAGGTTGCGGCGGCCGATGAGAGGGCAGGTGTTGGAGAGCGAGAACACGCCGAGGTCGAGGAGGGAGACGGTCATGTCGGCGTACAGGATGTGGGTCACCGCGTAGTCGCCTGACGGGAGAGGCAGCACCGGCGTGTCGCGCCGGCATTCGAGACGAAGGGTTGGGTACCCGCAGTGGGTGTCGGAGGAGGATGAGGCGTTGATGCCGTCGTCGATCCAGAATGGGTACCGGATGTCCACGGCGTGGCCGCACCGGTACGACGGGCACGGCGACGTCGTGGCGTTCGGGGTCCGTTCTGGTGCGGCCGCTGCAGAGGTGGCGGCGAGGCTGGAGAAGATGAACAGCAGGATGTGGAGACGAGAGCGTTCCAGTGGCGTCATTGGATTACGAGAGGGTGCAAGAGATACACTCTGCTGTTGATTTCTGAAAATTTTGGTCCCCTAGCTGGTCAGGTCGGAGATCATCCTGCCCAATGGCACAGTGCGAGATCGCGCGAGTCAACTGTACCATAGAATGAGGGCTCATCCAAGATGTGTGAAGTAGAACTATAGAAGGCAGGAGAGATACAGTAACTTTGGCATGCACAAAGAAAAAGCCATGGCGGTTTTCGAAGGCTAGCTGGAATTGATGTTGTCTATTTTTCTGAAACGGATTGGGAGTTGTCTGGATGCAACTGTCAGCTCAACAACCTGAAAGTGTAGGGAGTCCGTTGTGCTTTATTTTGTGCAAATGTGAACATGGAAACACCCTAGGAGGATGCCTCCAGAGTATGGGACAGTAACAGCTTTCCATCTTACCACCGTGCAGGTGCAACAACAAAATGCGGATTGTTTCAGATTCTCGGCAGCCATGCGAACTGTTTCGGTTGGTGCAGAGATGTGAACATTTCAATCATCCAGAATCCGGACCAAGAAAAATATAGAAGATGCTGCACTGATCGCAGAGCAAATCACAATACAAAAGGACATATTTCCAGCCCTAAAACTATTGACAAAAATCTTGCACTTTTAAGGAAAAAAAAAGCGTGACACTGGAGTCATACCTGCAGAAAAAAAGCGTAACACAACTTTTCTATGTTCGAAAGCAGAATGGACTGCTTTCCTGGATATCAGCTCAGATCAGACTTGTAGGCGCACGAAGTTCTTTGTGCAATGTGAACTAGGAAATGCCGCAGAAAGATTCGTCAAAAGTATGCAGCACATCATTCCATCATACGTACAGGATCAGCAACAGAAAGCGCATCACTTCGATCATCCTAACTGCAATTCTTCGCCCTCACTCTTCCTGACAAATAAAAACATTTCTTCACAAATAATCACATCATTTTACATCTTGGAAACATTACGGACTACTCTGCACAGAAATAGGCCACTTGCAGAAATACTATCTTTTTGAGAACCCGAACCCTCAACTGCTATTATGGGCAGTCGTGGATGGGCTCGTCCACTGGTACATGACGGAGTCCGGTGACCCATCCCTGCTCTTCTTCAGCAGCTCGACCTCATCCTTGTTCTCGACACGCCCATCCTGCTCACTCGTCCTCTGCGCCTCTCTCAGCGTGCCGAGCACCTCACTGATGGGCGGCCTGACGTCCTGCTCTGGCTGCAGGCACCGGAACGCAACCTCAGCGACAATGTCCACCGTCCTCTTCGTCTCGGCGTCCGTCCGGTACCCGAGCCGTGGGTCCACAAGCCGGTCGATCTCGTAGCACTGGATCATGTGCACGGCCAGGTTGGCCAGGTTCACGTCGGCGCCGGACCGGGTCATGTCCACGGCCTGCTTGGAGGAGATGAGCTCGACGAGCACGACGCCGAAGCTGTACACGTCGCTCTTGTCGGTGAGCTGGTAGCACTGGTGGTACATGGGGTCGAGGTACCCTGGCGTGCCTTGTGGCGCCGTGGACACGTGCGTGGCGTGCGCCGGGAACAGGCGCGACAGCCCGAAGTCGGCCACCTTCACGTGGAACGCGTCGTCGAGGAGGATGTTGTTGGTCTTGACGTCGCGGTGCACCACCTGGCGCGGCTCCACGGCGTGCAGGTACTCGAGCGCGCTCGCCGTCTCCACGGCGATGCGGAGCCGGGCGCGCCACGGGAGGAGCGGCGGCGGCGGCGAGCCGCCGGCGCGCGCGCCGTGGAGGTGGTCGGCGAGCGTGCCGTTGGGGACGAACTCGTAGACGAGGAGGAGGTCACGGCTGCTCCGCGGCGAGGTGCAGCCGTAGAGGGTGACGAGGTTCGGGTGACGTAGGCGTGACAGGATCTCCACCTCGTTCTGGAACTGCTCCACGCTCTTGTAGCTGTTCTTGTACAGACGCTTCACCGCCACCACGCAGCCGTCGCGAAGAGTACCTGCAGTGAGCACGAACAGGTCTGTCAGGGTTTTTTTTTTCACTCTTCAGCCATCGAACACTTGCTGAAGCTGAAAAAGGACGTGCCTTTGTACACTGTGCCGAAGCCGCCGACGCCGAGCTCGCGTTCGTCGCTGAAGCCGTCGGTGGCCTCGTCGAGCTCCTCGTAGGTGAAGATGTGCGTACGCGGCGAGGCGGTCATGCTGAACTCTTTCCTCAGGGATGCCAATGGCGTCCCATCACGGTCACGGATGAGGCCGGCCAGTGATGTAGATCGTTTCCTCTTCCTTCGCTTGTGTATCGTGATCAGAAGTGTCAGAGCGCCCAGTATGATTAGTAGCAGAAGAGCTGCTGCAATTCCTGCTTGTCACAGAGATTGAGCACCAGAGGACAGTAACTTCAGCATATGTAGCAAGTATATTAAGTTCGTTACAGTTAAGGATGGGCAAGCAAGTGCAAACGAGGGTTGCTTTACTGATATAAAGCTGTAATTACCTGCCAAAATTTTGATGAGTCCTCGAGTGTCTGCAGAGAACAAATCAACTTAGTACAAGAAATAGAGTAGCATGAAGTATCGTGCCAAAATTGTAAGATGCACTTACAATCAAACTAACATCAGAAAGAAAAAAAAAGTTGCACGTCCATGTCTTGGCAGAACAATGTCTAATTGTTTGCAATACCTCTGTATTGAATGACGTCTGAACACTTTTACCGAACCTTACTTTCTTCAGTCACATTTTTACTATCAGTAGGCCATGATTCTAATCATCAGAGAACATTTTTTCTAAATTAAAGGTTCTTTCTCACTGAAGACTACAAGTACAGCTTTTGATAAGGATGGATATATAAAATGCAGCAGCAGGGACAGACGAGAAATAAAGAACACTGATAAAGACAAAGACGGAACTTATAGAAATTGGACAATGTGAGATTGTAGCCCAAAAAATTATAATAATCTAGTATTCACTTGCAATGTGATACTTCAAGCGTCCAGGCAGGAAGCAGCCACGATGTTCGTTTGAGAAAAGCAGAACATGACAGCATTGTGCACGAAGACTTCAGAGCTCAGAAGAAGAGAATATTCCTATGGTTGGCCTTGCCCGGCAGGTCAGTAGTTGCAGCAAATATCTATGAAAACGAATGGTGAACTTTCCATGGAAGACTTGGGGGAAGACTTGCAGTAGCAGATCAGGGACTATTGTACTGTGCATGTGGACCTGAGTCAACTCTCTAGCTGGATCTCATCTATTGTTTAATGGAGTTTAGATAAGTACAGGTATACAGTGATCAGTCCCCTTTAGATTACCTACCCCCTTCCCTATTCTGAAAGGCAGCATTTACTAATTTGCTACCTCCAGCCGCTATGCGTATTAGTAGTCAACAGGAAACATGGTAAGGGCCGTAAGGCATATGGTTGGACCAAAGGGCCTAACAAAAGGTTTAAGTTGAACAGTCGTATGAGAAAACGATTTGTGCTCCATGTTGACGATTGACCAGAAGGATTGGTTCCTGCTGCTTGTAGTTGTAGCAGCCACTTGCTAAGGTTTATCAGCGCTAAGAGAGGCATAGGAGCAAAACACTCCGCCACTAGTTTTTTTTCAGAGGCGGTTCAAAGTTCCAAGCAATGGAACTGACCATTTCAAAATCCAAATGATGCTGTCTAGTTTAGTCAAAAGGGGAAGAAGTTGCATTCAGGGTCGGTGATGGTCGGAGTTTTAGCTGCTCTTGTTCTCGAGGAAATTAAAAATAGCAGCCTTTGATTTTTACTTCTTTGTCGCCTCAAATGATGAAACATCAATTACTTGTGCTGATAAAACCTACTTGTCATTTCGTTTGCTTAAAGATATCATGGAAATGATTAGAACCGGAGAAACAGCAGGCCATGTCTAGATAGAAATGACAGCATATGGTGATAGAATCTCAAGCTACTGTATTGGATATCATAAGTAGAGCAATTCAAGCAAACGGGCGTTGCTTACCGTGAGAATTTCGGCACGGCCTCCCGTCGCTGCAGATGCACTGGAACGCAACCTCAACGAACCTACACTCCCCACCGCGCTCCGTGCACGCATGATCGCAGTCTTCCGGCGTCCACCACTCCAAGAGGAACCCGTTGGTGATCAATCTCTTGTAGTTCTCAGAAACTGGCTCGATGCCGAGCTCCGAACCACGCACCGGCACGGTCACTGTGCTGCAGTTGTTCGAAGGACCAACCCACGGCGGCTCACCGGAGCCGGCGAGGTAGGCTCCCATGGTGTGGTTAGCACATGGACGTTGCAGTCGTACGCTCTGGGGAACCTGGCAGTTGTACACGAAGACCAGGTTCTTGTTCGTGGCGCTGATGTTGACCGGGAAGAGGGAGGAGGCCGGCGGACACGTTGAAGTCCGGGATGGGGCATGTCGCGTCGCCGGCGAAGGCTGTCTCGACGGCCACCACAAGCGACCGGTTGGCGTAGGAGATGTTGTCGACGCGGTACAGGTTCTCCCGGAACGTCCTGTTGAGGTAGGCGTGGCCTGATCTGTCGTCGCATATCAACGCGAAGGCCGGAAACCCGCAGTGCAACGGTTGCTTGCCTCCGAGCGAGAACGGGTAAGAGATGTTCAGGTTCCCGCATGTCGCCGGCGCGCAGCTCCCGTAGGTGTCGGCGGCGGCGGATGTAGCTAAGCACAGCAGCAAGGAGGAGGAGAGGGGGAGTAGCAGCAGCAATAGCAGCACGGCGGGCTGCATCGGAACAAGAAGAAAGAGTAGGTGTGGTTCGCGTCTGTGAGCGTGGTTGGACTGAGTTGAGTGGAGGTTGTGAAAAAAAGAGGGCATCTGACGTGCGCTCTCGCGGTCACGGTCAGATGCTTGGACTGGAATATAAGGTTCCCGGATTCCGCTGCGCACTCGCGGCGGCAGCAGCATCGGGGAAGACTTCGACCGTTTGATATGATTGTTATTCGTTTCCTGTCGCATGCTTTTCAAATTTGAAGGTTTCCGAGAAACTAACAGATCGAGTATGCGTAGCTTGCAACAACAAAAACTGCAAAGCTTCATGTAAGATAGGGGTCGGAATATCGGATAGTTGAAAATATAGTCTGTAAATCTTGACAGTTTAGGCAAAGAATTCCTTTTTAAAGATGAAGCAGGAATGGATTTCTCCGTTTGATCGATAGACAACCAACTAACAAAGGCTGAAAACCTTGCACAGGAAAGCCTTACTTTTTATGTCTCCATCAGCTCTTTCCGTGGAGGCAACGGCGTCGCGGCATGGCATGCAGTTGTTTATCTGTTCTTCCATACGCACGTCTCCAGCCGCTCACCGGCTCTGGGCTCTCTGCGTCCGCGCCGCGAAAAAATCTCTCTGAGACCGCTGTTGGCAGTCGCCACTTAGATCGACTCGTCTGGGTCTTTTGTCTCCTCATTTTCTTTTGAAAACGGGTGTCCTTCTAGATGACGATATAGTAGTCACCTTTTGTCACCCGTGGAAAAAAACTGCGTTCCGGTGAGACAAAACTAGCTTCTGCTTGGATATTTGAATCCCAATGGAAAATCAGAAAAAAAAAATTCGCCAGCCCATCGCCGAGTGTTCAGGCCACCGACTTCAGGTCTTGGGCCCATACGTGCTTTTCGGCCACTTACAAAGCTTAGCCCACCTACTTTGATAAATAGCCAAGCCCACCTTTTCGTCTTCGTTTTCTTTTGGGTTTTGGCGGAAATTTTTTTATGCCCCACTTATGGGCCTGCGAGTGATCAACTGCTGAACATTTGATTTGTTAAATCATGCTAAAAAAAATTGATTTGTTAAATGTTCTCCCTTCCCATGCTAAAAAAATGTTCTCCCTTCCAACTTAGAAGTTGTTCTTGGTATACAACGCTCTTGTTTAATGCACTTTTTTTTATAGTATCTAAAACCCTGTTCTTACTGATTTTACATTCTATTTTGACCCCACTATTAAGGTCATATTTGTAATTCCATTCCAAAGAACACTGAGGGGTATTTTGATTTGAAGAGGATTTAATTCCACGTAATACCATCCAAATCCTCTCTAAACCCCTCCACACTGAGGAGGCCATAAATTCATTCAAGCAACTTTGTTCTCTCTCCATTTATAATTTGTTACATGTACGTGAAGTTTTGTTCTTATCGATTTTACGGTGTGTTCTGATTTCATCTAATAAATATAGGTGAGATTGTTTTCTACTTTGATTTTAGAAGTGTTAATACTTTTATTCTACATAATATAAAGTTATGCCTAGGTGTATGAAGTTTCATTCGAACTTTTATAAAAATTTAACTGTTTGAAGATAAAAATTATTACCCTACAAAAGAGATAAAATAACTATTTGTTTCCTCATAGAGCATTGCATACATTGAGCTTCGAGGGTGGGTTCACTCTGCAGGAAGTGGAACCCACGATGCCGAGTTGCCGACAACAAAATCGACTAGTTTTGTTGTTGATTGTCACAGACGGCTCGGTCCCTATATGTAAGGAGACGGTAACACATAAAAGGACTAGTCAATTGGACGACAGATTGTATGGACTATGGAGCATACAGCAATAGTCCTCTGCCCTGACTGCACCCAAACGCTCTGGAGTCAACACGGGCAAAATGCTCAAGTTCTCTGTTTGTTCACTACGACAAGTCGCCAAGACGCCAAGGCTGAAAATCCATGCACGATGCACCCCAAGTCGACGGTCCTTCCTCCATTCTCCAACAACTCTTTCGTTGAAACGCTGCCGTCACGGCGCTCACTGGCTCCGACCGGTTCTACCTGGGGGAAAACTCTATTCAGAAGGTAGATACTACTCCATGGTGATACCAAATGGGCCAACAATAGATTTGGATCGGTCTTGGCAAAATGGCAAGTACGAAACTGATAGGATCGAATTCAACGTTCCCTGCTTAATGAAACGGCTGAACACATGCCATTTACCACTAAAAAAAAATGCATGCTCGGAAGAGTTCATCCAGATGATGCGTTTTAGAATTATATATTTACTGCTCATAAGACATTCCCTCAAGATTAGCCACCCAAATTACTCCATTATAGATGATAAATATTTGAGGAAATTCCATGAGTGCAACAATAATTTAGACCTCTTCATGAGTGCCATAAAAATTTCCGGATTCCTATCAGTGCCACGAGAATTTTCACTGATGCCGCCAATGTTATTTCCATTCATCCGCTGTTAAATTTTTATTGATTCACCCGTGAGAGGAGTACCCGTACTAGAGGAAAAGTTCATTTTACCCTTCAACCTTATCTCTTCCACTAGAGCCTCACGTCACGCTCTCACCTCTCCTCTGTCCCGACGCCTCTCCCGCCCCTGCTCCCGTCGTCGATCCACGACCCTGAAGCTCCCCCGTCACACTCTTGGAAATAATACATTTGATGCAGCTATTTGTGCATATGGCATCATCTGCAAAACATTAATCATGTTTATCTAAACTCAATCATGGATTATTTCAGTGTCTAAAAAAACAGATATGTTCATAGGACTTCATATAAAAGGTCTTTATATGATATCATATAAAAGGTCTTTATTTCAGTGTCTCCCAAAAAAACAGATATGTTCACATGACATCATATAAAAAAAACAGTCTCGGTTAAATAGAGAGGGAAAAGACTCGACTTTCCCTCCAATAAGCTAGAAACCAAAATAAAAAACCCACAGAAAATAGACACCACTTAATTAAAGGTCTTCTAAGTAGAAGACTAGAAGTTGTAGTGTTGCCAGCATTGACCGCTTCTGTTACTCGCCGATATTATTGAAAATCTTCCTTGATGAGGTATTGAAATCAAGGCATAAGCAATTCCATATATACAGTATAGCGACATTTTTTTGTCATATAATGCCACAGTTCAATGTTGAGAAAAGTCCTATCTTCCAACCCTATCCCAACTCCAAAGAAAACTCCCCTCATCTCAAATTTTGAAGGAAAAGCCTCCACTCCAAAAGAGGGGAAAAAAAAAATCCAAGCCACATCAATGCATCCCAGGTTGCTGCTGCTGCTGGCATTCTTGGCCTCCTTGCAACAGTTGAGCACCACCATCAATGCCACCACCATAGACTCCGATTGCCCGCCGGCGACATGCGGCAACCTGACAATCACCTACCCTTTCTCGCTGGTCGGCCAGGTCACGTCCTCCTGCGGCCCGCCGGCGTTCCAGCTCACCTGCAACAACTCCGGCGCCGGCGCGTACCTGGGCAGCTCATACATAAGGGTCCTCGACATCGACTACGGCAACCGCTCCCTCGTCGCCGTTCATGTCCTCCTCGCCGCCGACGCCGCGTGCACCATCATGTTCAACGTGTCCTCTGCCTTCGCCATCACCGACAGGTTCACCATCAGCGCCAGCAACCGGGAGCTCTACGTCATGTCCAAGTGCGGCGGCACGTTGCCACCGGCAGGAGCCGTCCCTGTTACCAACTGCAGTGGCAACAGCAGCCACGCGTTTGCCTACCTTGGCGGAGGCTATGGCACGGGCTCGCCGCCGGCGAACGGCGGGCACTGCGAGCTCGCCGTGTTCCCGGTGCTCGGGTCGGAGGCGGAAGGCGCCACGGCTGCTAGTTACAGACGGCTCATAAGGAGCGGGTTCCTGCTGGAGTGGGAACCTGTCGGTGACTGCAACGCCTGCACAGCGAGCGGCGGCCGGTGCCGGTATGTTGCCAACACGACGGAGTTCGCGTGCCTTTGCTCAGATGGCACCTTGCAGACATCGATATGCGGTGAGCTAAGAATTTCAACAGTAGTGATCTTTGCAACGTTTTAGATGCTTGTGTTTCAGAGTTTCAGAGTTGATTCAGACCCTTATTAACGCATTTCAACATGGAATTTTTCGTATGCAGATGGTAAGCACAAGCGCAGGTTAACTTTGACTGGTGAGCATCCGCCTGAATGACATAATCTAATCATATAGTTATAATCAAGTTGCTTCATGCTCTACTGAATCTCTGATGAACTTTTTTTTTGCAATTCTTTTAATATATTTTCAGTGACGCTGTCTATCTTGGCCAGCCTTGCTTTCATTTGTCTGGCTTGGGTGATTTATCGTCAGAAGGAAAAATTCAGATCATGTTTCTGGAGAGACTACTCTCCCGACAGATCAAATGAAGAAGAAATACTAAGGAAGTGTGAATCTTTTGCTCCACAAAGGTATAGATACTCAGAGCTTAAGAAAATAACCAAATCTTTCAAGGAAAAGCTAGGAGAAGGAGGTTATGGAGTGGTTTATAAGGGAAGCCTTCCAGATAGCCGGATGGTTGCTGTGAAGCTTTTGAAAGTTTCCAAAGGCAATGGGGAGGATTTTGTCAACGAGGTAATGAGCATCAGTCAAACATCTCATGTTAACATTGTTAGCCTACTTGGTTTTTGTTTAGAAGGATCTAAGCGGGCGCTTGTTTACGAGTACATGCCCAATGGTTCTTTGGAAAAGTACATTTATTCAGAGAAGGCTATTGCATGGGAAATGTTGCTCAAAATTGCTGTTGGCATTGCAAGAGGATTGGAGTATTTACACCAAGGGTGTAACACTCGCATAATCCATTTTGATATCAAACCTCATAACATCCTTCTGGATAATGAGTTCTGTCCTAAAATTTCAGACTTTGGTTTGGCGAAGCTATGCCTCCTCAATGGAAGCATCCTTTCGACAGCAGAAGCAAGAGGGACTATTGGTTTCATTGCACCAGAAGTGTTCTCTAGGGCTTTTGGGGCTGTCTCGACAAAATCAGATGTTTATAGTTACGGAATGATGCTCCTAGAAATGGTTAGAGGAAAAACCAATATGAAGATCATTGCGGACAACTCCAGCGATACATTCTTCCCATATTGGCTTTATGATCATCTAGTGAAGGATATCCAAACTTGCCAGATTGCATATGGAGCAGAAGAGATTGCAAGAAAACTGACCTCGGTTGGCTTGTGTTGCATACAATTGGCACCTGAAAACCGTCCCTCCATGAGCAGAGTTATAGAGATGTTGGAGAGGAGCGCCAATGAATTGGAGATGCCATCCAAGCCATTCCTCTACTCCGCGTTACAGTCGACAAATGCCTCATCCATTACATCAATTATTTCTGATCAAATAGTTGTCAAAGCATAGGCACGAGAACAGGATGCACGACTTTCATCTCTCCACTTTGTTACCCATAGCTCAAGTGGGTAACTTGCAATTGTCACCAGTCCAGTAGATCGTGGTCAACCCAAGTTAAGTTACAATGAGGGTCCCTATAGTTTCACTTTGGCTGAGGTTCCTTCTCAGTTGTAAAACCGTAAGGGAGGCCTTTCCTGTCGATTGAGTTTTATCTAGTGATTAAGCTAGGTTATGCTCCTTACTCAATTATGTTCCTTTTTTAATCTTTTTGTTTTGTTTTGTAATTTTTATCAACAACATAATGATGTACAGCTATTGTGTCCAGGTATAATAGTCCAGTACAATAGCTAGAGCTAGCATTAGCTAGAGTTTTATTGGTGTTGTTTTATTCTTGCGCATTTTTCTTCTGCAATGAGTTCTGGAATCCTGGCCGTGCGACCGCCGACGTGCCCCGCCCTGCAATTAGTTATGAAATCTCCCGCCTTGACCACCCCACCTGTCGTCTCTACCATGCAATTATAACTGTGGAGGAACCCTGGACGTGCGGCTTCCTCTTCGTGCCGAAGGAATCCGGCTGCTGCTGGATTATAGAAGCATCTCCAATAACCTCTCTATTTTTTTTCTCTCTATCTCGCTTTCCATCCGACTTAGTAAAAAATTCCTCTTTATGTTGAATATCTCACTCCAAGAGACTCTATTTGTCGCTCTCCAAATCCCAACAACTACATTCAACTCTCACTCTCCACACACTGTCGTGTATTCCTATTTGGCAGATCCAAAGGGTGGGTCGGGTCGGCCTCAACCAACCCTAAGAATTGGCCCAAAAAAGAACATCATTTTGATATTGGCCACGCACGCAGTGGTGCCACTCAACTCTGTAGACTCCAACACTAACTCGTTCAACATGACAACATGCAACTACTAGTCATGTGGGCAGCACTTACTATGTACGGTACCAGGGTTGCAGCAAATACAAATCGACACAAAGCAGGTATGACCATGCCCAACCCTGACCCACCACCCCTCCGCCGCCGGCACACCAGAGCGTCGGCGCCGCCGCCGCAACAGCCTTGCCCCAGCGCACTTCCACACACCGATCCCTCCACCACCCAATCCCTGCTGCACCACCAGCATGGGCGGACTTCTTCTCCATTGAATCGACTCCTCCAAATCGTTATTTGGTTAAAGTTGTGTCCATTCCATATGCATAACTTATAAATCATTTTTAATTATGTATTGTAATGATTCTTCAAGCGTGGTGTGGCTCATGGTGATTCCCTAAGCATTAGTATAGCCTATAAATTTTATCTGTTTTGTGTGCATTAGGATGTGGCTAGGATGCAACAACAGAATGATACATCATATGTGCACTTATATGTGATATTGGAAAGAACTACTAAGGAAAAAGCAACTTTCGCTTTATGTTGTATTGTTTAGTTGACTTAAATATGAATAGACTCAATATAGTGACCTAATTATTCCATGTTTAGCTATTGATATCAAATCTATTTGTGAATCTTAAATATCTTGACTCGGTCAATTCCTTAGTTCTATGTTTCCACACATTTAGATCTTTGTCTATTATACTCTGAGTTCTTAAGTTTTACGCTCTTTTTAACTTTTATAGTTTGTATCAATGTAAGACTTAATACAATTTTCAATTCAGTGGTCTTTGTTTCTTTTATAAAATAACTTGTATTTTTTGTGCTGTATATAAACTGTCATATATGACATTTGTCATGCATTCATTTCTACTTTCCATTTATGTTGTATCTATATTCATGCAGCGTGAGGAGAAGACAAATGAGCTATTCATGAAGGCGAGCACTTCTTTGGAGATAGTAGCCTTAGAATTATTTAGCAGTCATGGATGGAAGCATAATAATAGACTTTGTCAGGCTTAATCTTGCATTTTCTTTTTCCTTATTTTATCCAGCGATTGAAGCTGGGAGGATGTAATTTTGAAGGTTGTGTACTTTAAACCGTAGAGGCCGGAATTTCCTTTATTAAAAAATCTAGCTATTCAAATAATGCTTGAGATGCTTGCTAAATGGCGGCTGAAAATTGAACCGAGCATCGTTGATGATTTGATGGTTCTCAGCATCGTTTCTGACATCCACGCTATGGCTGCCCTCTAATCTGCAGTGCTCTGCAGGCTGCAGCGTTGGAGCCATGTTGCCATTATTAGGGCGTGCCCAACCGGTGGGTGATTTTGCTAGGTGATGTTTGAGTCTGATGTGGAGGGAAAAGAGGACGAGAGAGAAGATCGTTAGCGACGAACAAATCGGCAGGCTATGCGTGAGAGAGGAAGCTGCCTTTCTCATCTGACATCAGAATAAAAAACAGGAGAGAGCGTATGTTGTGCTTTTTTTTTATTCTTCTCTGCGTCCAACTCAGCTGGCCAAATAGCTGGGTCCGTTGGCTATGCCCTTGTCGCTTCTCGGTACCAATAGGGAACACTAGTTATTATATGACTACTGTGCGACCACACACTCCTTTCGGCATCCCCCCCCCCCCCCCCCCCCGATATCATAATTTGCACGCTGCCACCGCGCTAGCACTAGTGCTCGAGCTCCTCCTGCCTCCGCTAGCCGCCGCACTGGATCCGAGCTGCGTGCGGGCGTCGTGCGGTAACCTGACGATCAGGTATCCGTTCTGGCTGCTCGGCCAGCAGCCTCCAGACCGCGGGCCGCGGCTACCCGTCCTACGTACGGCCCGGCCGACTGGTGGCGCGCCACTGCTACTCAACGATTACTACCTCCGCGTGCTCGACATCCAGTACGGCAACGGCAACAGATCTATCGTGGCGTTCCACACCAACCTTGCCCAAGACCCCCACCGGCTGCCGCGCCACCAAGTTCAATATGTTACATGTCCACCATTCTCGAGCTCTTCGCCAGGCAAACTGCTCGCGGCCGCCTCCCGCGGGTTCGCTTCCGATGAACAGAACAGGCCCTGGCTCGCCGTGGTTCATGTACCTGAGCCGTAGGTACGAGGGCGGGCGGGGGACCCCGGGCAGGAGGTGGAGTCGACGGGTTGCCACTTGCCAGTGCTCGAGGGCGCTGCGAGACTACGAAAGGCTCGCGGGTTCCTGCTGGAGTGGAAGGTGCCCGGGGATTGTGCTGCGAAAGTCGTCGTCGCTTCGCCCCGAGCACGGGGCACCTCGGAAATTCCCGTGCGCGGATGATGCATGACGATGGCTAGCCCAGAATGCCCAGTGCCCCAGTCAAAGGTTCCGGCCGCTACAGCTACACACAGGACGCACGGGCTAACCATCACCATTTATCAAGTCACTCACTTGCCCATCCTCCATCGATTCATCTCCCTTCGTTCGTCCCGTACCTGCCACCATCGTCGAAACCTCCCCATTCCCCCATGGCACCGGCCATGTTGCTCTTCTTCTTCACCACCTCGGTTTGGGTGGCCTCGCCGCCTTTGCCGCTGTTGCATGTCCTCGCAGCAGGGGACGGGCAAAGGGTAAAGCCCTGCTCGCCTACGTCGTGCGGCGGCGTTAACATCACCACACCGTTCGGAGTCATCCCGGAGCAAGCATCGGAGTCCGGCTGCGGTGCAATTGGGTTTCAGGTTCGCTGCTCGAACAATAGCAACCCATACCTCGCATACAACGAGCAAGAGCACCAGCTTCAGATCCTCAACATCTTCTACGGCAACTCCTCCTTGCTCGTTGTCGATTCCCACAAGCTCCAAGCCTTGGATGGCTCCGTCGATGAGAGCTGCCTCGTACCGAAGAACAACAGCTCCGCCAGGATCGGTTTCCCCTTCTCGATCAGCCCGAGCAACAGAATACTGGTGTTGTACAACTGCACCAAGGCGCCCGTGTCGAGCGAGGGGCTCGTGGAGACTAATCTGTGCGGAACCACAACCAACTTTTTTCGCGTCGGAGGGGGTTACGACGACGACTACGACAACTATTCTGTGGAGGGCTGTGATTCTACCATCGTGCCGGTGTTCGGAGGGAGATATGGTAAGGCGAACGCGAGCAACTACAAGCAATTAATCCGGCAAGGATTCCTCCTGACATGGTCCCCAGCGCCAGCAGGTAATATATGTTCACTCTTTGCACTAATAATGAAAAATCATCGTGGTAGGATAATGCTTTCTTTCTCTATATAAAATGAAGCATTGGAATCTCTCGACATCACCCGAGAGAGCCTCATCATTAGCGTAGAGAGTAGACAGGACCACAGGGGACACGGCCGCCGACGGCTGCAAATCTCTGCCTGGAGATAGTCGTTAAGATGTCATGACGATCCAAGTGCTGCAGTGGCAAGGAGGGCGGCCGGGTCTTCGACCGGAGCTGCTCGGTCCACGATGAGGAGGCTGACGAGGTGGCCTGCCGGCAGCGTTCTCGCCGGCGCCGGGAGGTAGGCTAGTCAACGCCAGTGACCACTTCGGGTCTCCGGCCCACGAATCACCACCGGTGTCAGTTAACACGTTTCCATCTAGCTAGGTCTCTCCCCCTAAAAAAACTAGCTAGGTCTCGTGAGTCCTGATCGCCATTATTAGGCCTCCTCCAATGCCTGACACAAGGGTTGTCTCTTAAATATTTTAAGCCATAAACAATAGCAAAACAGAGGCAAAACAGCGGTAGCTCGCACGGAGGCCAATGCCCCTCCCTCTCACTGCACATCACTGTGCCGTCAGGAATCACCGAGCAGCCACTGTGCGGACACTGTACTTTGAGCTGGTGAGCTATCTCACCATTGGAGCCGACCTTATTTCATCTCCCTACCAATAATAGGCAGTGGCAGAACTGGGGGAGGGGGGGTTGTTAGGGGGCCAGTGCCCCCCTAAGAGCAGGGCTAGTAACGTCGCCGGCTGCCGGCGTTTCGCAGTGGTGGGGCCCAACGTCATCAATATTTTTAGGTTGCAGTAGTACCGTGTGAGAGCCCCTGAGAGCAAGTATTATGACAGGCTTTAAGTGGGCTAAATCCTATGTGGAGGAGAGAGAAGAAAACGGGCGAGCAACGAGACGCCTGTAACACCCCTGGTGTTAGTTAACACTAAACTGGTAGTTAAGTTAAACTAAGGAAGATTCAAAAAGTGAAATTAAGGAAAATGGGGAAAAGTCATCCAAATTGAGTCAAAAACCGTTTAAATGGAGCAATAAAGAAACTTTGAAAACTTTTTAAAAACTTGAAAAAGTGCAAATGGGAAAGTTGGAGTATAAGTCAAACCAAGAAATTTCCCTTTTCAATCCATAGCCTAAAAATGTTTGGAAGCATCTCAAAATTCAAACCCTAAACTTGGAATTTGAATTTTCCAATTCAAATTCAAGGCTGAAATGGAATCTTAGTCAAATCTCACGATTTTACCACAGAACATCAAAATCTCCAAAAAGCAAAGTTGTACATCTTCACATTCCCGAACTTTGCCTCAATTGGCACTTTGGCCAATTTTGCCATTTAGCCCCACGAAATTCATAAATTCAGTTCAAAACAGGGTTTTACCCCCTTTTGAATTACGGCCAAATTTTCAACTTTTTCTCAAAATCTCCAGTGCAGGGACATGTCTCATGAAATTCTAAACAACTTTCATGTTGGAAGATTTTTGAACCACGTTCAAATTTTTGGTGTTTGAGCCATGCCAACCAAGTTGACCTTTGCCCGCTCACGGCGCGCTCACGGGTTGCCCACGCCGCGCTCGCGCGTGCCCGAGCTCGCCGCCGGCAGCCCTCTGCCGCCGTCTGGCCTCGACTGCGCCGACCAATGGCGCGGTTGCTTGTCTCCGCTCACGGAGCACGCGTCTGGCCAGCTCGCGTGGCCCGAGGCGCACTGTAGCGCTGACCCGAGGCGCGCTCTCGAGCTGTCGCCGCGCCGCCGCCGTGGACCGTCGGACAAACTCGCTACCGCCGTTGCCCACCAGTCTGCCGTGCAATTTCCGCGACCACGCGTGCCTCTGTCTCCTCCCTGCCCTGCTTTTCCTCCACGCCCACACGCGCCTGCCACTCGCCTGCGCCGCGTTGACGCCGCGCAAGGCGCCAACGGCCCGTGACAGAGCCGCTGCCGCCGCACGCCTGCCCAGCTGCCCGCGACCGTCCCTCCGACATTGCCCGAGCTGCCCTGACCTCCCTCTTCCTTCCCCGTTAAAGCTCAGAGCCATTCCCTTCTTCTCGCGTGCGGAAAACCTCACCGGAGTCACTTTGTGCCGCCGCGACCGCTCGCACGTGGCCAGCCTTCTCCGCCCTTTCCCCGGCCAAACCGACGCCACCAGGAGCTCAGCCATGCCCCACTGATGCTCACCGAGCCATTCCCCTCCTTCCTCCGCCACCGCAACCGCCGGCTCGACTCGCCGGAGTTCGCAGAGCCGCCGCCGAGCCCGCGCACGTGGACAGCCCGCTCCACTCCTCCTCCGGCTGAACCAAGGGCACCAATAGCTTCGCCGTGCCGCACTGGTGCTCACCGACCACTTTCCCGACCTTCTCCGACCCCGACGTCGCCGATCGCCGCTCGCCGGAGTTGCCGAGCCGCCACCGTCGTCGCCGAGCACGATTCCGGCCATCCCCGCCTTCGACTCCTAGCTTAAAAGGACCGCGGTGAGCCCCTCTCCATCTTCCCCCACTTTCCCGGCCCGGACTCGCCGCCGTTTGGCCGGCGTACGCACGCCGGCGAGCCCAGGGACCCCGGTGTGTCTTCAACCTTTTTCCAGGGGACCGAGTGAAAGATGCAGGGACTTGTTTGTAAGAGATTCAAAACTTCTAGGGTTCCTCGCGTAAAATAGATTCTATCTTTTAGGTTTAATTTGCTGAGATGTTCAAAAATTCGTAGAAAATCGTAGAAAAATCAGAAAAATGCCAAACCAATTTTGTAGTTACCAGTGATTCAAGAAGTATAACTTCTTCCTTTGCACCTCACTCACTTGAGCTGTAGATTTTGAAATATAAATTCAAATCAGTTTGGACACTTTTCATCATAGTTCAAAATCTACACATGCACTGGAGCTGGTCTTGGGATATGTTGTTAGTATGGTTGTCATTAGCTTAATGCGCAAAGGGTGCACAAAAATTCCAAGTGGATTTAGAGTTATGATTTTCCAAACATATACCCTGCTGTTTTGGCAAATAAATCACAGAAAATAAAATACTCAGTGACAAATCACCTCCTTCACGCAGAAACTAAATCAAGACATAAGAACCCTTAGAAAAATGAAAATGGAAATTTTTAGACGATGGAAAATGGCTAAATGATTTTTGGTAGATTAAACATGGTGAAATTCCACAAAAATAACCATAAATCAATACCACATGTAAACTTGCATAGGGGTCACTCTTGGTACCCTAAGTCACTGTGCCAAGTGGTGGGGACAGAAACCTTGTAGTTATTTTTTTAGGAATTTAGTTTGTTTTTAGGCAAAAAGATAAGAACATTTTTAATAAATTATAGAAAAATCAACTTGAGCCAAATTTTGGGCCTTGGCATGAGTAAGCCTCTGGCCAAATGGCACATAAAAATAATATTCCTAAGTTCACCTTTTGAATAATAGAAAAAGGACTTAAATGGTGGAAAAGAGAAGAAAAAGAAAAGAAAAAGAGAAAAAAACTAAAACTCTAAAATCAAAGTAAAGGTTCAAAATGAAAAGGGTATATTCACTTATAATTAATGTTTATCCTTTCCAATTCACTAACCAAGATTTAAAGCAAACCCTAACTATATCTCGATATTTAAGCATTTCATGCATTCGTGTAGATTCGGGTCTCGCCGACGGAGTCTACGAGCTAGTTCCCGCTGCCGAGGAGATCGCCCAGGAGTCCGAGGTGAACGTGGTGCACGTGGATCCGAGCCCCGAGCAGGAGTACCGCTTCGAGCCGGAAGGCAAGCCCCGGAGCATAACCTAACTTTACTTACGCGATTTATTTGATTATATGTTTGTGCATTTAAGTTTCAAGGAGTTGAATGAAACCCTAGATTGCATGATCATAGGTTCCTTTGATTGAACACTAGTATGTTAGGTCCGTTAGTCGCTATGCTTAAGACCGATAGAAGTCGAGTGTTTTCCGACACTCGCGAGATATAGGAGTTGTATGTCTACTCATATCAGAAACACTAGAGAGGATGGACGGATGATTGTAGATACTCGTCTATCGATGGTTTAATTGGAAACATGTGGTACTTTTGTGTCAAGCGTTTGAACGTACCACATATATGCACGGACTATGGGACCAGTAAGTCCCGGTATCCGATTGATGCGAGCAGGTCCGACAGCTCTCTGTCTTGGAAACGTTATCCCATGGGCACATGAGGGTAGTTGCGTGAGTCCCAGTAGTGGTAAACCTTTACCCTGAGGCATTGGGACTCGGGAGCCACTCGCAGAGAGAGGAGAAAGGATTGGGGTGTGTTGGCATTTCCAACCATTCTGTATGTGTGGGTTTTCCCTGGCCAGGTAGTAAATTCGGTTCGAACTGTCCGCTTCTCGCGGTTAATGAGACTGCTTGACCGATGTATGACATATTATGAAGTGAAACTTGGAAGGATGAAATCTTTGTATGGAATAATTGTATTGCAAAACTTGATTTTTTAGCTAGGCTCACCTAGAATGGATAGGTTAAAGGAATTAAAATCAAAAAGGATAAACTAGAAATCAGCTTAGTCGCTTTTGGCAAAAGAACCCCACTAGCCAAACAACCTCTCATCTTAGGAGTCGGTGATGTAGTGATCACCAGTCGGGTAAGTCTTGTTGAGTATAACTAGTATACTCAGCCTTGCTTGTGGCTAAATTTTCAGGACCGTCCCCTCAGGAGGTAGCTGCCTCTATGGCTTGGGCCTCCCAGCTTCCTCCTGGTTACAGCATCGAGTGGGAGCCGACCTCTCCCGAGGATCGTGAGGAGTAGCGTCACGGCTGACTTCATCGTGACGATACTATGGATCGTCGCTAGTATCTCGTTTACTTTCCGCTGCATGAACTCAAACTATTTTATTTATCATTTCAATTTGGTTGTAATAACTCTGAACCTTGTTGTAATTTGAATTGTGGAATGATGTGATCTTTGGAACTCACCTTCGAGTGAGCGTATGGACGGACGATCTTCAGTAGCAGTTAGTCGAGTTTGACTCGACGGTCGAATCCGCATTTGGGAACATTTTCGTGTATTAGCACCAATGGAAGGTGGAATATACTTAAGTGGGCCCATTTCTCGGGTAAGATCGCTACAACGCCAGCTCGATCCGGGGATGTGCCTTTTTCGATCCCCCGCCAGCATGCATTGGCCACTCTCCACGAAAAGCATTCAAGATGGCGGGGCCCACCACCCACTGCTCCTTCCATATGGATTGACCAGGATGAGCTGGCGCTTCCTCTCGCCCGCAAGCGGGCGCAACCATAAGATTTGCTCTCATGCGCCTGCTTCAGCTACCGATTCACAAGTCGCCCACCCCCTTCTCTCTTCTTTTCTCTCTCCTCTCCATTTGTGCCGGCTCAATCCATCCCACTATACCCGCTCTAACGAACAAGAGTGAACTTTGTTAATCATTATGCTTTTCTACTAATCAGAAGTATGAGCATAAGTAGCATTTCAAAATCTAAAGATTATTACACAATGAGGACGCTAGTGGCTAGGTTGTGTGTTGTGTGCACAAGCTTAGTATGCATTTTAACTTGGGATTAACCTTTTTCTTTATAGTTAACCTAAAACAAAGATATTTGAATCAAATTTAAAATGAATATATAATTAAGATAAACAAAGTGTTTTTATGTTTCCAAAACATAATAGTCATATTGAGACATTTCTGTAATAATTACTCACTCCATCCCATATATACTCGTTTTGAATTTTCAACTGGTAAGATTCTTATGGTGGAATCAGCCCCACCAGGGTTTAAGTCCTCGACTCAATGGTAGGCGACATGCCCCGTTGACAGCGAGCCATCTATGGGGTAGAGTTGCGTACGTGTGTTCGTCGAGAAGAGTATGTGTGCGTGTATATGATCGTCTGTCTGTGTGATTCGCCAAAAATAACTTTTACTATATATGAATTTATGTACCTAGACATTATATATCTTGGTGCATGTCAAAAATCATGTATCGTCTAGAAAAAAAATAGTATTTTATAATGAAAAGAGTATACTCAATTGATCAACTGAACCCCCTTAAAATTTTGTTCCAGTTCCGTTACTGAAACAATAGTTAAGGCTCTAAATAAAATGGCCAACTATTTTTTTTCCACGAATAGGGTTATACTACTTAGGGCTAGTTTGGAAGCCCAAATCCCCAGGGGGATCCCGGCCTTTTCCCCGGCCCACAAGCCCACGCGGAAACTGGCCGCGGGCTAGCCTTCCCTGCTGTTTGGAAGCCCATCAGACAGGGCTGCGTGGCCCCATCCTTGGCTTTTCCCCAGGGCGAGGACTCCCCACCTCGAGCGTCCGGGCGGCGCTTCCCCGACGACGACGGATTCGCGAGCTCTTCTTCTCAGCCGCCTCCTCTCCGTCTTCCCGTCCGCCGCCCCGGCCGTACCGTCGCCGAATCCGCCCGTCGTCTACCTCGCACTCCTCCACCTCCTCGTGCCACCTCCTCGCCACCATCCGGCCGCCCCGCGGCGCTCCTCTGGGATCTCGTCCTACATCACGCGCTCACCTCCCTCCTCCCCGGCGACAACCACCCATCAGGTGAGTTCTTGGCTTCCTCCTCCTCTCCCTCTCCCTCTCCCTCTCCCTCTCCCTCTCTCTCTCTCTCTCTGCACTACTACCTAGGGTTTCGACATGACTGCATGCTACGTAGGGATCGATCTAGCAATTTTTTGCAGTTTGTGGCAATGCGACATTCTTTTCAATTGGCATGTGACCAATTTGTTGGGGCTTGTCATCATAGGTATTACGAAGGATCTGCACTTGGTCAAGTAGGCAGTAGAGTAAGCAGTGGTTTGGCCAGATCTTTGATGCTTGATTAGTACTTCTAGATGTATTCAGAAGACCATGTGTCCATTGAGCCCAAACTAGCTGTAGTTAGAAGATCAAGATTAGTGTTGTTGATTATTGGAACTGAAATTTAGCTACTGAAACTAGTTGTTGAATATCATATTTGAGCGTTTCTTTTCCTTGCCAACTCAAAATTGTCAGAGCACATGGTTTGTTGGGCGGTTGTATGTGCTCTAACATCTTGTTCTTTCATCATGATTTTATTTAATTTTATTTTTACGTTGTGCCCTATTGATGAAGTGGGTGTGGGTTACTTAATGTCTAGTTGCCAGTTCAGCAACCAATTTTTTAAGACACAGTCTGTAGTGGAAGGCAT
Organism: Digitaria exilis; assembly: GCA_015342445.1. Classification (NCBI taxonomy): domain Eukaryota; kingdom Viridiplantae; phylum Streptophyta; class Magnoliopsida; order Poales; family Poaceae; genus Digitaria; species Digitaria exilis. The sequence goes on along the minus strand of JACEFO010001770.1, from coordinate 2,231,130 downwards.
TGTCCAACAGGTAGTTATTAGTGTGTATAGGATATATGTTGTTCATACCGATGCTCCATTTTCTTAAGATTGAGCAGATATTTGTATGTGTTACCATATTTGAAAGGGATTTTTTTTCACTGATTACATTAGACGAGTTGCTATAATTGGTTATAGTTAATTTTTACTACAATTCAGTTTTCCAGATTTATTGGGTTGCAATTTTTCATGTATAACTAACAAGTATAGGCAATTTTGCTGATAACAAGTGTGTGTGTGTGTGTGTGTATATATATATATATATATATATATATATATATATATATATATATATATATATATATATTAGATAATGGACTCCTGGGAGGTTGAAGTTAGGAGATTCATGGTAGAGGAGGAGGAAGAAGAAGATGATGAGATGTTTCCAGTTATGGTCCCCGCGCTTCAGTTGTGTTTATATGATGAAAAAATGCCAGAGCACACATCATCTCTTACTGGTGCACAAAAAGTCAAAGAAATCCTAGAAGGCCATGAGAATTGGTGTAAAGTGGAGTTCAGGATGGAACCTCAAATATTTAGATCAATAGCAAATTTTCTTAGGGAGGAGAATTTATTATGTGATACTCGAGGTGTTAAAGTTGAGGAGCAGCTAGGCATGTTCATGTTCATGCTCTCTCATAATGCTAGCACTGGAAGACTAAAAAAAGAATTTCAACACAGTGGAGAGACAATACACACGAAAATAACAGAAGTCTTTGATATAATTCCAGCATTGACCCATAGATTCATCAAGCTCCCAAATGTGAACCACACCCATGTGAAGATTGTGTCTGACCCTCGGTTTATGCCTTTCTTCCAGGTTAGTCATAGATACTATGCCTCTGGCCTTGGTTTACATTGCCTTTGAACTATTCAATTATGGTTAACCATTGTATATTGTTGTTGTTTGTTTAATAGGGAGTGTTGCCACAGGTGATTTGAATTTCACATCAATAGAGAATCCAATTTCAGCTGCACAGCGAGTGGAGTCTACACCACGAAGAAGCACCTCAGAACAAAGCACACATGAGACACAGGCAGCACCCAATGCTCAATACAATGGCATGGCTTTTTTTGGTAGAAATCCTTTCAGTTCTTTCCATGATAGTGTTGAAGGCACTGAGGCTCAGTCCGCACCATTGAACCATAATTCAGAGGATCAAGAAGGTGGTGGTGGGAAAAGGCGTAAGCAAAGTCAGACAGCGGCCAAGCTTGGGGACTATATCGACTTTCGAAAGAGTCAAATACAAAAGACTGTGGAAAAGCTTGATGAGAAGAAAAGACATGAAGATGAGTACTCGGTTGAGAAGTGTATTGATATTGTGGATGGCATGGAGGATCTGTCTGATGAGCAAAAGGCAGATGCTAATGAGCTATTTCAAACTGAGATGAATCGACACATATTTGTGAAGACAAAGAATACAAACGTCCGAGTCATTTGGCTCAAGAAAAAGATTTCTAAGGTATGTCTGAACTAGTCACTGGTTGTAGCTCTAGTGTTGTAGCAGTTACTGTTGAAAAACAATTTTTTTACAGAGAAGAAGCTCTGAACTCTGTTGTGCTATATGCTTATAATTTCTCTGTTCTATTCAGAATTATCTAGAGCCAATGTCATGTTGATTTATGCACAATACATTTCCTTTTGTGTTTTAAGCAATCAGTTGCAGTAGGGAAGCCTTCTCAATAGGTTGTTGTGTGCTAGTACAAACAATGTGTTTGTTAAGTTTCTGTGGGATAGGTTCCTAGGATTGGTACAGTTTGAACAAAGCATTATTGTCTTGTTGACAAATGATTAGGGGCCTGTTAGTTAGTCATTGCTTGACTAGCCTGATTATTACATCAATTTATTTGTTTTAGACCATTCCCATCATTATTGTGATTGCAGATGTCATTCCCAGTGCCGTGCTTGTTGTTGATATGGGTACATCAATTTATTTGATAGTTTATGTTGATTTTCCTGTGTTGCTGCCCTGTTAAATACTTACATGGTTCAAATTATAGTATTATGTCTCATGTTGTGTTTTCCTGCTCGTCTTAGTCCTGCCATGCACAATGCTTTAACTTTGCCACCACTGCATCTGTTGTGCATGTGTTACTCAAATAGTGTCGTGCCTGTTGTTGATATTGGTACATCAATTTATTTGTTGACCAAAATCAGTACATCCAACTCCCAGTGTTATGAGCTTTTATTGATTTGATATTTTGATCGCAGATGTCATAGGGGTTACACCAGTAAGGGGCTTCTTGAGGGACTCGAATGGCTTGTATGGATTTTCATTTCAGCTTGATTATTCAGCAGGCACAATTCATAGTGTACACTGATTGGTCGTGCCTTGCTTGACTGCTTGAGGGATTTTAAGATTATATTTAGTAGTAACCTATGTGAATGTATGGACAAGGGAGACTATTTTATCTTGATCTCTTTGATGTGTCTGTTATTTGAAGTGGAGTGTAAATCCATGAGATTATGCATGGATATTTAGAACTGCTTGCCTTTTGCTGATTGGTACTATGCGTGACTTCTTGGTGAAGTGTTCCAGTTTCATATTTAGAACTGCTTGTCGATGAGTTTTTTTGTCAAATGGATAATAGGTAGCACGATACTTGCTCGTCGATGCAGATTTTGGCTAGTTAAAACAGTTTTCTAATCTATCTAGCGCTTCCTACTTGTATTGGTAAACGGGGGTGCCATTTCTTCCCTGCCCCTCCCAAACGGCACAAGGGGATGAGGGATATCTCCCCCGTGGTGGAGGGGGATTCGAAAATCCAAAAAAATCCTCGTCGGATAATTTCCTCCCTGGGCTGATCAACCCTGTGCATCCAAACTAGGCCTTAGGGGCTGTTTGGGAGGGCTCCGGCTCCAGCTCCTGCCGCGGCTTCTGCTGAAGCCCTCCCAAACGGATGGAGTGGCTCCGACTCCACCTCCGGAGCCCCAGAAAACACGCTGAGAGGAGCAAGAATCGGGGGAAGGAGCCAAAAAAATAGGAGCTCCCCGTGCCTCCGTCATTCCCCTTCCACTGGTGCCCTCGAGGTCCCACGGGCGGTGACGGGAGCGGCGGTGCCGTCGCTGGGCGGGAGCGGCAGTGCCTCGCGCAGAGCGGTGACGGAAGCGGCGGGCGGCGGCACCAGGGACGGAGGTGCGGGGGCGGCGGCTTAGCAGGCCGGCGAGTGGCGGAGCAGGCAGGACGGAGGGTAGCGGCGGTGCAGGCGTGGATGGTGGATGGATTGGAGTCAGGATTGATTGGGTTCAGTTTGTTCGTCTCTGACTTGACGAGGGGGACCCACCCGTCGGTGACAGAGAGAGACACAGCAAGTGAAAGGAAGATGGGCCAGTACACGCATGTTTTGCTGATGGGAGAGAAGAAAAGGCCCAAACGAATGGAAAGAGAATTTTGACAAAGAAAAAATTGGAAAAAAGAATGAAAGAGAATAGTATTATGAGTATTTACTTTTTCACCACCAAGAGAAGCAGCCAAACATTTTTCCAATCATACAAGATGGAGAAAAAAAAGTTGCTTCGTCGATGAAGCCGGAGCTGTTAGTTGAAGCCGTGGCAAACAAGGCCTTGGTATATTATGGGCCTGATTGGTTGCCCGCACATACTGGAACCAGGGTCGCGGCATGCGACCATCGCTAGTTTGGTTGCTTGGACCAATCAGCCGGCCAGGCTCTCCACGTGCAAACTCGTCTCCGCGGCCAGGCTCCAGGGGAACACAAAAATAAGCCGTTTCCACCGGGCCTGGCTCGCGCGGGCGCTGCGAGCGCAGAAGCGCGTGAAAAAACTGCCTTTGCGTGAGCTCATACAGGCCACCAATCACCATCACGCTTCAGCCTGGCTACATCCATCCATGCAACCAAACGTGTCCGTTCTGCACGTGCTGGGCCTGGCCAACGGCGGCCTGGCTGTCTCATGCGAGCCAGGCTCAGCCGGAACGAGAACCAATCAGCCCCTTATATATACACCCGAGCGAGTCCTCTGCTGGCTGCTCCATGCCACTCAGCCGAAAGCCGATTCCCACCTCAGCTCAGCTAACATGCGGCCGACCTTACTGGCCCTCCCGTTGCTTGCCTTCCTGCTGCTCCAGCTCCATCACCATGCCAACGCCGACTGCGAGTCGGCCACATGCGGCAACCTCACTCTCACCTACCCATTCTGGCTCCGCAGCAGCAACCAGGCGACCTCTTCACCCTGCGGCCACCCGGCGTTCGAGGTGTGGTGCCTCGACGCCGTCAAGGGCGTCGCCTCCCTGAAAGGCTCCTCCCTCCACGTCATCTCCATCGACTACCCCAACAGCTCCTTCGTCGCCTCACACACTCGTGTCGCCGCCGGAGACGACGGCGTGTGCCGCACCGACTTCAACATGTCTGTCAGCATCGCGCTCACCCCGTTCACGATCAGCCGCCGGAACCGTGCCCTGTGCTTCCTATACAACTGCAGCAGCGGCACGGCGCCGAGCGGGCCCGAGTACGTCAACGCCACGTCCAACTGCAGTGCCCCCATCTACGCGTACCTCGCCGGGGCATACGACGTGGAGGGGTCGCCGCCGATCGAGACGGACGGGTGCACGTACACGTACGTCCCGGTGCTGATGGGAGGGAGGCGGCCAACTACAGCCGGCTCCTCAAGGCCGGGTTCCTGCTGGAGTGGGAGAAGGCCGGCATCGGCGACTGCGCGGCCTGCAACGCCACCGGCGGGCAGTGCCGGTACGACAGCTTCGCGACGGCGTTCTGGTGCCTCTGCCGCGACGGCGGGCGTGCGGAGTCGGCATGCCCTGGTGAGTCCCTAGACTCCCTACTAGCTCACACTTGACCACGTATCTCAGGAAATTGGCGTTGACATTAACAACTTGACAACTATGTGACCCGCCCTGCCGCCCATTGACTGACCATGTCGCGATCCTGGGTAAACGCGGCAGTGGTGCTGTCAAGTATACTCAATTGTCCATTTATTTCCTTCCGAGGGAAACAACACATGCGCCGGTCAGTCTCTCTGTCACTTGCCAACGAACGCGGAACGCCGACGACTGTGTCGAACCAGAAACGAGCGAGCTCTGAAATCCAAAGTACACCACCTCCACGGCTCCACCACCCATCCATCCCCAATCAACTATGAACCCACAGCAGGCCCTGCTGCTGCTACTCGCGTCCTTTCTCCTCTGGCCGGCAGCCAGCGCGGCACAGCCGTCAAGCTGCTGGCCGAAGGCATGCGGGGAGCTGAACATCACCTACCCGTTCTGGCTCGAGGAGTCCGGCAAACCGGCGTGTGGGCCGCCGGCGTTCCAGGTCACGTGCAACAGCAGCGGCGCGTTCCTGAGCCGCACCCCTTACCAGGCGTATCGGGTGGTCACCATCTTCGCCGAGAACCAATCCTTGCATGTCGTGGACATCAACCTCCCGCTCGACACCGGCTGCCCGGCGCCGACGTTCAACGTCTCGATCATGCCGCTGCCATTCATCTTCAGCGGAGCCAACAAAGACCTGCTCTTCCTCGGCAAGTGCACGGGGCGTTCGCCGGATGTGCCGGCTGGGTTCCGCAGCCTGAGTTGCGACAAGAACTCCTTCGTCCGGCTGGGCGACGGGGGGAATTTCTCGAGGGACCACATCGACGGCGGCATCCCACCGGGCTGCCTATTCAGTGTCGTGCCGATTCTTGGGGCTCCCGATGGGAATGGGGAGGATTACCTCGGGGGCATGAGGAATGGGTTTCTCCTGGAGTGGGAAGAGGTGCCTGCTGGGGATTGCCAAGGGTGCATCGCAAGAGGCGGGGAGTGCAAGTACGGCGACTCCGGTCTGGTGTTCGCCTGCAATTGCACCAACTGCGGTGAGTTCGTCAAGACTAAAGCATCAATCAATAATCTAAAATGCGCATCGATTTTGCCCTTCCCTTTCCAAGCCGTTAGTGATTGAGTAAAGTCGGCCAACGCTAAATACAAATAGATGGTAAAGAAAATAACATACTCTCTCCGTTTAAATTATAATTCGTTTTTTATCCCAAATTTGACAACTCGTTTTATTCAAAAACATTTGTGCATACATAGTCAAATTTAAGTTATTTTTTTGAAAAAATTTTATCAATAAATGCACGCGATAACAAAAAGATATATGATATTTTGCATAACTTTTTGAATAAGATGAATGGTAAAACTTAAGGTTAAGAGTAAAAAAAATTGTAATTTGGAGCAGAGTACATATAAAAATGGGTCAAAAATACACAGAGAAATTCAAGAGCAACTTCAAAGGCCTTAATTATGCAGTGCAAGTGGTAGTCTCAATTATTATCTTCTGTCCATTTGGGTAACAAATATGGTCCTGCCAACGTCATAGAGTCGCTATCGAGAATAAGTGAATAACAACAGGTCGTCTTCGTTGCAGTTTAGCTTGATCGCTGCTAACCCGGATATAAAATGTTAGTTGGAAAAGAAATATTGTTCCATTTAACTGTGCACTATCAGCTTCAACTGCAAATTATTTTTTGGTTGATTAGCAAAGTTATTCCATTGATGGGGACATTAACGCCATTATATGTAGTCAAACACATATGTTATAGTATAAGTGAATTGTTTACCTCCCTCCATAAGCTTAAACTTTTTGGTTGAATTGGTTCGAGGAAGCAACTTAATACCCCAATGACTTGGCCATACTAAAAAAATGTGAAAGTGTGACATAATCATCCCAATATTGCGCACAATAATCGTGACCAGTTCACTAATAAATATATCTTCTTTCCCCTAGTAAACAAAGATATAAACGAAATGAATTAGTCCACATGGCTGGGACTCAACTATTTGGTTGATTCGATACTCGACGCAGTGTATGCTGTTATTTATTTTGATTGTCTTCCTTTCTGTACGGATTAAAGTTTATCGCATAGTCATGTCAACCAGGATGGCAGAATATTGTCAAAAGTTCATCTGCAAATTATTGGACTATCGAATATTGTCAAAAGTTCACCTGCAAAATCAATTAGTTTGTAGAATTAAAATTCTATATGATATTTCAGATAGCAATGGGACTGGAAGGAAGACATTGCTAATATTAATAGGTATGCTACCTTTGACATCATTTCACAAGTACTCCAAAATTTTAGTAGTTATTAATAATTTTACTGTAACAAGCTAATTTTCAGTTTTAGTCCTGGGAGGATCATATAAGAACTATTTATCATATATATTTATATTCTATAGGAAATATTAGTACAAGTTATCTACAATTTGTGGCTTCTGATATAAAATTGAGAAACTACCAGGAGCAAGTGTCTTTAATTATATAGGTTCCTCGTATTTGCCCACTTTGCACTTCTTGTATTTTATTTCATTTCTATAAAGGAGATAAATATGAATATGATGATGTCTTCGAAATCTGAATGATAATAATATATCGATTCGCTGTTTGAAGAGAAAAATAACATACACTTTAATTTCAGTTATAGCGTCTGTCGTTGCAAGCTTGATCCTACCATGTATATATGTGTTGATATGGCATAGAAAGAGAGGAAAACTACATTTTTTCCTATGCGACAAGGCTAGCAGCAGAACTGAAAAAAACATTGAAGCCCTAATAGTATCCCATGGATCCCTAGCTCCAAAAATATACAAGTATTCAGAAGTAATAAAGATGACATCTTGCTTTGATATTAAACTTGGGGAAGGTGGCTATGGTGTGGTTTTGAAAGCAAGGATAGATGGCGGTCGTCTAGTCGCTGTGAAATTCCTGCATGACTCAAAAGGAGAAGGGGAGGAGTTTGTAATGAGGTTATGAGCATTGGCAGGACCTCTCATGTTAATATTGTTAGCTTATTTGGGTTTTGTTTGGAAAGCTCAAAGCGGGCCCTAATATATGAGTACATGCCCAATGGTTCCTTGGATAAGTACATATACTTAGAAAATCCTAAAGAAATTTTAGGATGGGATAAGCTCTATAGAATAGCGATTGGAATTGCTAGAGGTTTGGAATACTTGCACCATAGTTGTAATACCCGCATTGTCCATTTTGATATCAAGCCTCAAAATATCCTTCTAGATAAGGACTTCTGCCCAAAGATTGCTGATTTTGGTTTGGCCAAATTGTGTCATACTAAGGAGAGCAAGCTTTCTATGACTGGTGCTAGAGGAACAATTGGTTTTATCGCTCCTGAAGTGCACTCTCGAACATTTGGAGTTGTTTCAACAAAATCAGATGTTTACAGTTACGGAATGATGTTACTAGAGATGGTTGGAGGCAGAAAAAATGTTAATTCAGTTGCTCAAAAGTCAAGTGAAAAGTATTTTCCACACTGGATTTACGACCACTATGGTCGAGATGATGGGTTGCAAGTATGCGAAGTCTCAAGTGAAAATGAAGGGATAGCCAAAAAGATGAGTGTCATTGGCCTGTGGTGCATCCAAATATTACCAACACATCGCCCTACCATAACAAAGGTTTTGGAAATGTTTGAGCGAGGTTTAGATGAAATGGGCATGCCACCGAGGCAAAACTTCGGTCAAATACTGTAAGATATTTGCTGACACATATAATTCCCATTACCATCTACCATAACGTTGATGTGACATCAATATTTATCATTCTTTTGCAGTGAAGATCAATCTTGCAATTTGAGTGCAGAAAGCATGAGTACGAGCAGTGGTACCGAAAGACATGTTTTTAGCGAAATGCTCAAGATGAAGGAGATGGATGATGTGAATTAAAAAATCTCTATGAAAATGTTACCCAGCATTTGAATTTGGTCAACTTGTGGGGTTAAGATCTTAAGTTACTATACAACTTGTTTTAAAAGAAAAGGATTCCTGCTTGAAGGCCCGAAGAGGGCAAGCTATTTTCTCCAAGTATATAGATACACCGATATAATCCTATGATACTTATACTCTTTTACTACAATATGATAAAGCCTGTAATTGTCCTTCACTCCTGCGTCACCCCCCCCCCCCCCGCCTTAGACATCCATCATCCAATGGCTCCTGGACGCTAAATGACACATCAAGGCATATTACACTATTACACACGTTCTAGAAAAATCAAGACGCTACAGTTTTGGAGTTGTGACATCTTTGGAGTCGCGAGCAGCATATGGTTGGTTGGATCCTGTGGCATGTTTAGAAATGAGAATGAAGCTGATACTATCACCTGTAAATATATACTAGATAGGACTGCGGTAGTTTTCTTGATAGCCATCAGGCCAAAAGGACTAAAGCACCAAATAAAATTGCGATATGCACATCTGACAACTAAAAACTACATCGATCAAAGGTATATCTTTTTTTTTCAGTAGACATCTAAGGTAGATCTTTATTTTGAAGTAACTGAACAGTTGAAGTGACATGATACTTCCAAGGCAACGAGGCTGCAATCCTCCATCTGCCGCCCTGAACAAGTACACTACACTATTGCAAAGATTTCATCATGTCATGGTACCAGGTGCGATACAGCAGGATACTATACAATTTGTCAGCGAGAATACAACTTTTCAGAAAAAAAAGTTTAAGATAAATTCCACATGCATATTGCCAAAGTTAGTGTCACCGAAATAGTCTGCACTCTATAGTTTCCGACAAACGGTGCTATGGGCATGTGATGGCAAGTTTGGGGACGACTGCCCGTGTATTTTACTCTATAGATTCCGAGTACCTCGCTGCAGACACTCGGCAAACATGTTTGTTTACCGAGTGCCCAATGATTTGTACTCCACAAACTCCCTGGTACACGGCAAATTTTGGTTTTCCCGTAGTGTATCTGAAATCTATTGAGCTTGTGGCCAAATTTTTGTTGGCCGTAAGTTTCCGTCTGTCGGATCTCACATGAGAAGCCAAATCAGCTTGCTTTAACAGGCTAACGGCAAACTTTTACTAAATCATTCAGTGGTCGCGTCCTCGGTCTCCACCTCCACTCTTCCATAGGCCTCCTTCAATGACCGAAGATGTCGCCAATAAAACAAATTGTTTAGAGCAAGTATTATGTCGCAGATAAAACCAACTGTGTGGCCAGCAGCCTCCCTACCGCGGCTACCCGTCCTACGAAATCGCTTGCGACGTGACTGGTGCACATCGCCGCTACTCAACTATTCCTACCTCAGCGTGCTCTACATCCAGTCAATGTTTTTAAATTGTATTATCGAACCTAGTCGTAAAAACACCGATAAGACAACTAATCGTGATTAGCCATCAATCAGATCGATTAGTCGGTCCTAGTCGGCAGTCTAGTTGTCCTGTATATTTTAGGATTGATGTACTACTCGAAACTAGTTAATTAAATTTGCATCAATAAATAAGTAGGAAAGTTTCAGTTTCTTAATATATTCTGTCCATATTACAAGGTACTAACTTCCATAATTCAGACTACCTCATGGGCCACCTCGTGAGCCCACCACCAGCTCAAGCCCAAAACACATCGCCCTGAAAAACAACCTAAGTCTGATCAGTTTATTATCTAATCGGTACGACTAATCGTGACTAGTTGATTAGTTGGACGACTAGAAAAGTAGACGTCCAAACCTATTCTATGCCCTTATTGAGGTTCATGGACCGACAAACCCGACAAATCGTGACTATCGGATGACTTAAAACACTGCATCCAGTACGGCAACAGCTCCATCGTGGCGTTCCACACCAACCTTGCCGAAGACCCCACCTGCTGCCGCGCCACCAAGTTCAACATGTCCGCCGTTCTCGAGCTCTGGCTCTTCGCTAGGCAACTGCTCGCGGGCGCCGGTGCCCCGTGGTTCACGTACCTGAGCCGTAGCTACGAGGGCGGACGGGGGACCCCGGGCAGGAGGTGGCGTGGACGGGTTGCCAGTGCTCGATCGTGCCGGTGATGCGATGCCCGGGTTGGAGCTGAGGGCGCTAGGAGACTACGAAAGGCTCGTGACGCGGGTTCCTGCTGGAGTGGAAGGTGGTGCCCGGGGATTGTGCGAGCGCCTGCGACAGTCGTCGCTTTGCCCCGTCCACCGGGCACCTCGGGAATTCCCGTGCGCGGACCGCGGATGCATGACGATGGCCAGAATGCCCAGTGGCCCAGTCAAAGGTTCCGGCCACTACAGCTACAGATACACACAGGACGCGCGGGCTAACCATCACCATTTATCAAGTCAGCCACTTGCCCATCCTCCCATCACCGATCAACCCCACTCGTTCGTCCTGTCCCTGCCGCACCATCGTCGAAGCCTCCCCATTCTCTCCCATGGCTCCGGCCATGTTGCTCTTCTTCTTCACCACCTCTGTTTGGGTGGCCTCGTCTCCTTTGCCGCTGGTGCGTGTCGTCGCAGCAGGGGGAAAGCGCTGCCTGCCTGCGTCATGCGGCGGCGTTAACATCACCACCCCGTTCGGAGTCCTCGAGGAGCAAGCTTCGGAGTCCAGCTGTGGTGCAATTGGGTTTCAGGTTCGGTGCTCGAATAACATATCATACCTCGCATACAGCGAGCAAGACCATCAGTTCCAGATCCTCAGAATCTTCTACGACAGCTCGTCCTTGCTCGTTGCCGATTCCCACAAGCTCCAAGCCTTGGATGGCTCCGTCAATGATAGCTGCCGTGTCCCCAAGAACAACAGCCCTGCCAAGATCGGTTTCCCCTTCTCGATCAGCCCAAGCAACAGAATACTGGTGCTGTACAACTGCACCAAGGCGCCGGCGTCGCTCGAGGGACTCGTGGAGACTATATGCGGCACAACCACCACCTTTGCTCGCGTCGGGGGCAGTTACGACGACGACGACGGCAACGGCAACTATTCTGTGGAGGGCTGTGATTCTACCATCATGCCGGTGTTGGGGGAGAGATATGGCATGGCGAACGCGAGCAACTACGTGGAATTAATCCGCCAAGGATTCCTCCTGACATGGTCCCCACCACTAGCAGGTAATATATGTTCACTCTTTGCACTAGCAATGAAAAAACAACTTGGTAGGATAATGCTTAATTGCTCTTTCTATTTAAAATGAAGCCTTCGAATCTATCGACGTCACCCGAGAGAGCCTCATCATTAGCGTAGAGACTAGAGAGTAGACATTACCAGAGAGCCTCATCATTAGCGTAGAGAGTAGACATTACCAGAGAGGACACGGTCGCTGACGGCTGCATACCTCTGCCTGGAGATAGTCCTGAAGACGTCATGACGATCCCCAAGTGCTGCAGCGGCTAGAGGGCGGCCGGGTATTCGGCCGGAGCTGCTCGGTTCGGTCTGAGGTTTACCGGTTCTGTAAAGGCTGCCGAGGTGGCCGACATGCCAGCGTCACCGCCGGCGCCGGGAGGTGGGTTAGTCAACGCCAGTGACTTCGGGTCTCCGACCCACAAAGCACCGGTCGGTTAGCACGTTTCCATCTAGCTCGGTATCCTGATGGCCATTATTATTTCGTCTCCGTACCAATAATAGGGAACACCAGTTTAAGGCTCTAAAATGGCCAACTACACTACCATACAGTACACACTCGAGGCATCTGCTGGCTGCCACCACTCCCAGCCGATTCCCACCTCAGCTCAGCTAACATGCGGCCGACCTTACTGGCCCTCCCTTTGCTTGCCTTCCTGCTGCTCCAGCTCCATCACCATGCCAACGCCGACTGCGAGTCGGCCACATGCGGCAACCTCACTCTCACCTACCCATTCTGGCTCCGCAGCAGCAACCAGGCGACTCTTCACCATGCGGCCACCCGGCGTTCGAGGTGTGGTGCCTCGACGCCGTCAAGGGCGTCGCCTCCCTGAAAGGCTCCTCCCTCCACGTCATCTCCATCGACTACCCCAACAGCTCCTTCGTCGCCTCACACACTCGTGTCGCCGCCGGAGACGACGGCGTGTGCCGCACCGACTTCAACATGTCTGTCAGCATCGCGCTCACCCCGTTCACCATCAGCCGCCGGAACCGTGCCCTGTGCTTCCTATACAACTGCAGCAGCGGCACGGCGCCGAGCGGGCCCGAGTACGTCAACGCCACGTCCAACTGCAGTGCCCCCATCTACGCGTACCTCGCCGGGGCATACGACGTGGAGGGGTCGCCGCCGATCGAGACGGACGGGTGCACGTACACGTACGTCCCGGTGCTGATGGGAGGGAGGGAATCGGAGGCCATGACGGCGGCGAACTACAGCAGGTTGCTCAAGGCCGGGTTCTTGCTGGAGTGGGAGAAGGCTAGGGTCGGCGACTGCGCCGCCTGCAACGCCACCGGCGGGGAGTGCCGGTACAACAGCTCCACGGCGGCGTTCTGGTGCCTCTGCCCCAGCGGCAGGCGCGCCGGGTCGACATGCCCCGGTGAGTCCCTACTTCCTACTGGCTCCCCACTTGCCCACGTATCACGTCACGCGTGATGGTCAGCCTGTGTGGACCACAAGTCCACGATCCATATCCATCCACTTCATCATGCATTCACGCGGACTGCGACGTGGCGGTGTCGCTGCCGCATCGGCGTCGCGTTCGTGCTACGCCGATCTCTCTTCGTCTCGTGGACATTTCGGTGTCTACTGCCCTCATTGTGAGTAGTGAGTGGTTAAGTGGGGCTGCGTATTCTCAGGCAATTGGTCGTCAAATTTTAACAGCTTGAAAAGTAGGCCCATTGATTGGCCATGTCGCCATCTTGACTGAACGCGGCAGCGGTCCCGTCCATTTCTTCTTTCCTTCCGAGGGAAACAAAACAAACAACACATCACTACGGTCTACGGCAGTATGGTCCTCGGGTACGTTGACATGCACCAGTCAGTCTCCCTTGCCAACGCACGCGGTACGCCTACTGCATGAAACCAGAACGTGAGGGCGCGGCCACGCGGCCTCTAGCTCATGGTCTAAACTCTGAGCAGATTCCGCTCCACTCTGTTCAGCTTCCTCACCGAGCTCTGAAATCCAAAGTACGCCACTGCTATGAACCCACCGCTATGTGTTCTGAATTCTGATGGCTCCGAGCTTCATCTCCCCGGCCATGGCGGTGTGGTCTTCGTTAATCCTGATTCTGGCAGCAGCGGCACCGGCCAGCGTGCAAGGAGAAGGGGACTGCTCGGCCAGTAACAGATGCGGCAACCATACCATCCTGGAGCCATTCGTGATCGTCCCGGAGGATGCAACGGAGCCCAACTGTGGCGAGATGGGTTTCCAGGTGAACTGCCAGAACAACACCCCATACCTCGGGTACTACCATCAGAGCTACGAATCCCACGCCCACCCTCTTCAGATCCTCCACATCTTCTACGGCAACTCCTCCTTGCTCGTCGCGGACTCCGGGAAGCTCACCGACCTGACGAACCTGAGCCACAGAGACTGCCAGAGCTCTACAAGTTCCCTTCAACCAACACCTCATCCAAGATCGCTCTCCCGTTCTCGATCAGCCCCGTCAACAAGAACCTCATCCTCTACAGCTGCGGCGGCGAGCCGCCGCCGGTGACGACGGCGGAGGGGCTCGTGGAGAAGAAGACCTGTGGGAACAGCACGTTCGTTGCCCGCGTCGGTGGGAGTTACGGCGACCCGGACAACTCCGGCCGGCGATACTTTCTTGAGGGCTGCCTATCGGACCTGTTAATTTGTTAATTCGAGATCAACAAAATAGTGAGAGGCAATATATAATCTAACGCATGCATTTGTGTTGTACGGTAGTACATAGGATTTGCGATTCTGCTCATGCAAATAAAAAAAACAATTTCGAAACACAGCTTGTCAGTTTTTGTCCCAAAGGACTACTAGTCAAAGAAAGACTATGGTACTTGGACTGGTCAGAGTCGGTAGACTGCCACACTCGCTTGCCAATGATCTTTTCTTCAATCTTGCTAACCTGTCGCCTGTGTTCAGCCCTACTCGGCATTATTTTCCAAAATCTGCAGTGCGCAAGACCCGGCCGCAATCCGCATCGTCCTTAGTACCTTTCTCCCCTCGTCGGCTCGTCTCATGTTTATCCATTCCGTTCCACTGCCCAGTGCTGCCCCTGCATCCCCAATCCGCTATGTATCACATCCTACTGCTGCTACTCTCTTCCTTCCTTGGAGCTGGGGCGTCAGCAGCCAGCGCGGCACAGCCGGGAAGCTGCTGGCCGAAGGCATGCGGAGACCTGAACATCACGCGCCCCTTCTGGCTTGAGGAGCCCGGCTGGCCGCCGTGCGGGCCGCCGTCGTTCCAGCTCACGTGCAACAGCAGCGGCGCGTTCTTGAGCCGCAGCCCCCAGCAGCGTATCGGGTGCTCACTGTTGAACAACCCGTTGATCAAGTCTTGTACATAGTTAGTTAGCTTCTATTTTTAGCCTAGCCTAAATTTAGCTCACGTTCCAGCTAACGTGGAGTCAGTTGAGCCTACGGGCGCGTCATGTATCCGTTCTTTTCTGCATGTTAGGTGTCGTGCGGCAGATCAGTGAACCGTGGGATGGCGCGGTTAGTAGTGGCTGACATGCCGCACATTTAGCAGATAAGTCTGCATGTAATCCTCCAATAATTGGCGATCAACTCGCAACAGAAAAGCTGGTATTTGCAGCACCAACAGCTCGTGTCCATCGTGTTCGCGTGTGTTGCTCTCCGTTCCCGGCGATCCTATCCTCCGGCGAACTTCCGATCGCGTTCCCGGCGACTCTTGTCTCCGGCTAACGTCCGACATTTGGTACCAGAGCGGTTAACTGTTCCTGGGGCTATGGCATCCGCCTCGCCGGCGTCTGCTCTGATCCTCGGTGCGCGATCTCCATCGCCACCAGCACGACGTCGCCACCTCTCCGTCTCGTCGCCACCACGCCGCGGTCGACGTTCTGGCACCACCATCGTCGAGCGCATCGTCCCGCAGGCCAGCGGGAGCGTCGTCTACCCCATGCTCACGCGCACGAACTACCAAGAGTGGGCGCTCTTGATGCGCGTGAACATGCAGGCCCAAGGAGTGTGGCACGCCGTCGAGCCCGAGCCGGACGACGTCATCGAGTATCGAGAAGATCGTCTGGCGCTGGCGGCCATCCTCCGCGCCGTCCCGCCGGAGATGCTCGGCTCCCTCACGCGCAAGCGCACCGCACGTTCCGCGTGGGAAGCCGTCAAGACCGTGCGCGTCGGCGTCCACCGTGTTCGGGAATCTGCCGCCGCCCAGCTCAAGAAGGACTTCGCCGAGATCACCTCCAAGGACGGTGAGTCCGTCGACGACCTCGCACTCCGGATCGTCTCCCTCGCCAATAAGATCCGCGTCCTCGACCACGCCGTCACTGACGCGGAGATCATCAAGAAGCTGCTTCAGACCGTCCCCGACCACCTGTCGCAGATCGCCGTCGCCATCGAGACGTTCCTCGACGTCGACAACATTGCCATCGAGGACGTCGTTGGCCGTCTCCGTCAAGTCGAGGAGCGCGAGCTGAAGAAGAAGAACAAGAAGGCCGCCACTCCCTCAAGCGATCGAGTCGATGAACAGGGCCGCCTCCTTCTCACCAAGAAAGAGTGGATGGCCCGCCTCAAGATCCATGACGACACCGGCGGTTCCAGCAGCGGCGACAAGAACCGCGGCAAGGCGCGTCGCGGACGTGCTCCTGGGCGTGGCGGCTCCTCGTCTTCACGCCGTGCACGGTCTCCGCCAGGCCCATGCCCACGGTGCAACAAGACCGGCCACTGGGCACGGGATTGTCCAACCAAGGCCAAGAAGGAGCAGGCTCACTATGCCCAAGGTGAGGAACATGACCATGAGCCCACTCTTTTATTGCCTTGTGCATCGTCGAACGACTCCGGATCCGCCGTCGCCACTCCGTCTTTACAACATCGACGTCGCGTCGACATACGTGAAGACCGCGTCTTCGCGCAGCTCGGCCCCAACACCGATCCGGAACCCTACCGATGGGTACTGGACACCGGCGCGACGAACCACATGACCGGCGCGAAGACGGCATTTTCCGAGCTCGACGGCAACGTCCATGGAACCGTGTGTTTCGGCGACGGCTCCGTGGCTCAGATCAAGGGGATCGGCACCATCCTCTTCACCTGCAAGAACGGCGAGCACCGGGCACTCACCGGTGTCTACTACCTCCCTCGACTGACAGCCAACATCATCTCCGTCGGCCAACTTGACGAGGGCGGTTGCCGGGTGGAGATCGAACAAGGCGTCCTCAAGATCTACGAGCCGGGTCTCAAGCTACTGGCGTGTGTCGACCGCGACATGTCACGCCTCTACCTCCTCGACCTCAACATCGGCCGACCCGTGTGCCTCTCAGCCAGGAGTGACGACGTCGCGTGGCGCTGGCACGCTCGCTACGGGCATGTTGGCTTCCAGTCGCTGCGCTCCCTGGCGCGCCGCGACATGGTGCGTGGACTCCCACCGATCGACCACATCGACCAAGTCTGCGACGCCTGCCTCGCCGGGAAGCAACGCCGAGTCTCGTTCCCTGAACACGTGTGCCGTCGAGCCGTCAACCCCATCGACCTTGTACATGGCGACATCTGCGGCCCGATCTTCCCCACGACGCCAAGTGGTAATCAATACTTCCTGCTTCTTGTCGATGACATGAGCAGGTATATGTGGATCGTGCTACTGCCCAGCAAAGATCAAGCATCGTCGGCGATCCAGAACTTTCAGACTGCCGTGGAGGTCGAGACTGGGCGCAAGCTGAAGGCCCTCCGCACCGATCGTGGGGGGGAGTTCACCTCCGTCGACTTTGGGCGCCACTGCGCCGAGCATGGCGTGCAACGTCAACTCACGGCGCCCTACTCCCCTCAGCAGAACGGAGTTGTGGAGCGCCGCAATCAGAGCGTCGTGGGCATGGCACGCAGCATGCTCAAGGCCAAAAACTTGCCCGGCTACTTCTGGGGAGAGGCCGTCACCACGGCGGTCCACATCTTGAACCGGGCTCCGACGCGCGCTCTCGACGGCAAGACCCCATATGAAGCGTGGCACGGTGAACGACCACCGGTCCACTACTTCCGAACCTTTGGCTGCATCGGGCACGTCAAGGTGACGCATCCACACCTCAAGAAGCTTGATGATCGCAGTTCGCCAATGATCTTCGTCGGGTACGAGCCCGGCTCCAAAGCATGGCGCCTCTACGACCCAAGCTCCAAGCGCGTCTGTGTGTCGCGCGACGTCGTCTTCGATGATGCAGCACAATGGAAGTGGAAGGAGCACGATGCCACCAACGAGCCAAGCGTGGACGAGCCCTTCACCATCGAGCAACTCGTCGCGCATCCCTGAGATGATGAGCCACCAGCAACGCCATCTCCTGCTGCCGCACCACGCACACCGAGCCCAGCTTCGCCCATGCCGGTGGAGTTCGCCTCTCCTCCGTCCGGCCAGCCCGAGCTGGACGTCGACCACGACGAGGACGTACCGCTTTGGTTCCGCACGCTCGTCAACCTCCTCGGCGACCAGCCTCCACCAGGAATGGCGGCCCGAGTACTGACCAACGAGCTCCACTTCTCCTCCGTCGAGGAACCTAGCTCGTTCAAGGAAGCTTCTCAAGAACCTTGCTGGAAGAAGGCTTTCAAGAGGAGATGCGCTCCATCATCGACAACAACACGTGGAAGCTCGTTGATCTCCCACCTGAGCACCGTGCCATCGGCCTCAAATGGGTATACAAGGTAAAGCGCGACAAAGCCGGCAACGTCATCCGCCACAAAGCACGGCTCGTCGCCAAGGGGTACGTGCAACGCGAAGGGATCGACTACGAGGAGGTGTTCGCTCCTGTGGTGCTAATCGAGTCAGTGCGCCTGCTGATCGCCTTGGCAGCGCATCGTGGCTGGGCAGTCCATCATATGGACGTCAAGAGCGCCTTCCTCAACGGCGAGCTCAAGGAGGAGGTGTACGTGTCTCAGCCGGCCGGGTTCGTCGACGACAACGCCAAGCACAAGGTACTGCGCCTGCACAAGGCGCTCTACGGCCTCAAGCAGGCACCCAGGGCCTGGAATGCCAAGTTCGATGCCGCCATGACATCGCTTTGTTTCCAGAGGAGCAGCTCGGAACACGGCGTGTACACTCGTTCCAGAGGGCGCTCACGTCTGATCGTGGGCGTATACGTCGACGACCTCGTGATCACGGGTGATGGCGACAAGGAAATCCAGGAGTTCAAGGCCGAGATGAAGACCATCTTCAAGATGAGCAATCTTGGTCTTCTGTCCTACTACCTGGGCATTGAGGTCAGCCAAGGACCCTCCGGCATCACTTTGTGTCAATCATCATATGCAGGGAAACTCCTAGAACGCTGCGGCTTACAAGGATGCAATCCAGCCAAGTCGCCCATGGAGCATCGCCTCAAGATGGGCAAGAACAGCGACACACCACTCGTGAACTCCACCGAGTATCGTCGCATCATTGGCAGTCTCCGGTATTTGACTAACACAAGGCCGGACATCACATTCGCGGTGGGCTTCCTGAGCAGGTTCATGGAGCAGCCGCATGAGGAGCATCTAGCAGCTGTCAAGCGTCTACTCCGGTACGTCGCTGGCACGCAAGGCCATGGGCTCCACTACGTCCGAGGAGAAGGCACTGAAGTTGCTCTGATCGGCTACAGCGACGCCGACCACGCCGGCAACATCGACCAGCGCAAGAGTACCACGGGCATCATCTTCTTTCTCGGCAACAACCCTGTCACCTGGCAATCCTCCAAGCAAAAGGTGGTGGCACTCTCTTCCTATGAAGCTGAGTACATCGCCGCTGCCAATGCCGCCTGCCAGGGAGTCTGGCTCGCACGACTACTTGGTGACTTCCTTGGTTCCGAGCCGTGCGTGCCAACACTTATGGTGGACAACATGTCTGCCATCGCATTAAGCAGGAATCCAGTGTTCCATGACCGGTCCAAGCATATTGAGCTTCGTTACCACTTCATCAGGGACTGTGTCGAGAAGGACAAGATTGTCATCGAGAAAGTCTCGACGGAGAAGCAACTCGGCGACGGTCTCACCAAAGCTCTTGGTCGTGTGCGCTTTCAGGAACAGCGCGCACAGATCGGGATCATCAACTTGATCAAGGCTTAGGGGGGAGAAATGTTGAACAACCCGTTGATCAAGTCTTGTACATAGTTAGTTAGCTTCTATTTTTAGCCTAGCCTAAATTTAGCTCACGTTCCAGCTAACGTGGAGTCAGTTGAGCCTACGGGCGCGTCATGTATCCGTTCTTTTCTGCATGTTAGGTGTCGTGCGGCAGATCAGTGAACCGTGGGATGGCGCGGTTAGTAGTGGCTGACATGCCGCACATTTAGCAGATAAGTCTGCATGTAATCCTCCTATAATTGGCGATCAACTCGCAACAGAAAAGCTGGTATTTGCAGCACCAACAGCTCGTGTCCATCGTGTTCGCGTGTGTTGCTCTCCGTTCCCGGCGATCCTATCCTCCGGCGAACTTCCGATCGCGTTCCCAGCGACTCTCGTCTCCGGCTAACGTCCGACACTCACCATCTTCGCCGAGAACCAATCCTTGCACGTGGTGGACATCAACCTCCCGCTCGACACCGGCTGCCCGGCGCCGACGTTCAACGTCTCTACCGTGCCGCCGCCACTCGTCTTCAGCGGTGCCAACAAAGAGCTGCTCTTCCTCGGCAAGTGCACGGGGCCTTCGCGGGAGGTTCCGGCTGGGGTCCGCAGCCTGAGCTGCGACAACAGCTCCTTCGTCCGGTTTGGCGACGGCCGGAATTTCTCGAGGGACCACATCGCCGGCGGCATCCCGGTGGGCTGCCTCTTCAGTGTCGTGCCGATTCTTGGAGTTGGGGCTCTGGATGGGAATGGGGAAGACTACCTCGGGAGCACCAGGAATGGGTTTCTCCTGGAGTGGGCAGATGTGCCTGCTGGGGATTGCCCGGGGTGCATCGCAAGAGGCGGGGAATGCACCTACGGCGACCCCGGCATGGTGTTCGCCTGCAAGTGCTCCGGCAGCAAATGCAGTGACGGTGAGTTCACGATACTACTGTCGGGGAGATTCTTAAGAAAAATCGGATGCATAGGCCCTTAGCCCTTATCTCTTGCAATCTGACAAGCATGTATTCCATGATGAGTCGTCAACGGCCTGGTGTTGGGCTGTTGGCAATTAGCAATTTGGCATTTGGCATGCTATTCGTATACAGACTTCACCAGGCGACTAGAAACATCGCATACCGTGCACTTTAGTTCAACAAACCCTCTAGATCCAACCCTATTAATATATTAAAACATTTGGCCGCCCGTACACTTCCTTTTAACATGCACATGAATTTCAAGATTTAAACCCTTAACCTTTTTTATCAATAATTAGCTTGATACAAAGTAGGTTGTACCATGTAGGTTTATTGTTTTATTAATTTAGCAGTTTATATATTTGATTTCAATTTCGTGGTCATGATCAATAATACCCTATAAGAGATATTGATTGTCAAGGTGTGGCCTTAAAGGCCTGATGGGGTCAAACCGCTGTCCGTGCCAAGTATGTCATCCATCGTATTCATTATCAACACATCTCTATTGTTGGTTGTCTTTATGAGATTTCGAGCTCTAACAAAAGGGAGAGAAACTATACACACAAGAATGGTATATCTCATAGTCATATGTCAACCAGGGTGATAGCATTTGGAAAAAGTTCATGCGCAAATTATTCAACTATCGACCAAAGAAGTTTCAAGAATTAATATTTTATATGCTATTTTAGGTAGCAATGGGACTAGAAGAAAGACAATGCTAATAGGTATGCTACTTTTGACACCATTTCACAAGTAGTCCAAATTTCAGTAGTTATTAATAGTTATTTACTGTAGCAAGTTAATTTCCAGTTTTTGTCCTCCGAGGATTATATAAGAATTATTTGTCATATATATATTTATATTTATTCTAAAATGAAACTCTAGAACAAGTTATCAACAATTTGTGGTTTTGGATTTGAAATGGAGAAACTAGGGGCAAGATTTATTGTCATTAATTATATAACTTCCTCATATTTGCTCACTTTGCACTTCTTCTTTTATTTTATTTCTATAAAAAAGAGATAAATATGGACATGATGATGGTCTTGGAAATCTTGATAATAACAATATATCAATTCACGTTTCACCAGAAAAATAACATACGCTTTAATTTCAGTTGTAGCGGCTATAGTTGCAAGCTTGCTCCTACCATGTATATATGTGCTGGTATGGCATAGAAAGAGAGGAAAACTACATTTTTTCCTATGCAACAAGGCTAGCAGAAGAACTGAAACAAGCATTGAAGCCCTAATAGCATTCCATGGATCCCTAGCTCCAAAAAGGTACAAGTACTCAGAAGTAATAAAGATAACTTCTTCCTTTGATATTAAACTTGGGGAAGGTGGTTATGGTGTGGTTTTCAAAGGAAGGATAGATGACGGTCGTCTAGTTGCTGTGAAATTCTTGCATGACTCAAAAGGAGGAGGGGAGGAGTTTGTTAACGAGGTTATAAGCATTGGCAGGACCTCACATGTTAACATTGTTAGCTTATTTGGGTTCTGTTTGGAAAGCTCGAAGCGGGCCTTAATATATGAGTACATGCCCAGTGGTTCCTTGGATAAGTACATATACTCAGAAAATCCTAAAGAGATTTTAGGATGGGATAAGCTCTATAGAATAGCAATTGGAATTGCTCGAGGATTGGAATACTTGCACCATAGTTGTAATACACGCATTGTCCATTTTGATATCAAGCCTCAAAATATCCTTCTAGATAAGGACTTCTGCCCAAAGATTGCTGATTTTGGTTTGGCCAAATTGTGTCATACTAAGGAGAGCAAGCTTTCTATGACTGGTGCTAGAGGAACAATTGGTTTTATCGCTCCTGAAGTGCACTCTAGAACCTTTGGAGTTGTGTCAACAAAATCAGATGTTTATAGTTATGGAATGATGTTACTAGAGATGGTGGGAGGCAGAAAAAATGTGAATTCAATTGCTCAAAAGTCAAGTGAAAAGTATTTTCCACACTGGATTTATGATCACTTTGATCGAGATGATGGATTACAAGCATGCGAAGTCTCAAGTGAAAATGAAGGGATAGCTAAAAAGATGAGTGTGATTGGCCTGTGGTGCATCCAAATATTACCAATGCATCGCCCTACCATAACAAAGGTTTTGGAAATATTTGAGCGAGGTTTAGATGAAATGGACATGCCACCTAGGCAAAACTTCAGTCAAATACTGTAAGATATATTTGCAACACATATTTCTGTAATTCCCGTTACCATTTACCATAATGTTGATGTATCATCATTTTTTTTCATTCTTTTGCAGTGAAGACCCATCTTACAATTTGAATGCAGAAAGCATGAGTACAAGCAGTAGTACAAAACCACATGTTTTTAGCGAAGTTCTCAAGATGAAGGAGATGAACGTTCTGGATTAAAAAATCCTACAACAATTACCAACTCTATGAAAATGTTGCTACCTAGCATTTGAATTTGGCATTAAACCTGTGGGGTTAACATCTTAAGTTACTATGCAACTTATTTTTAAAGAAAACACTTCATGCTTGAAGGCCTGAAGACGGCAAGATACATTCTCCAAGTATGGATACGACAATACTTTTGATATAGATCTAGGACATATACCTATTTTTTTTACTATAGTATGAGTAATTTTTTCTGTCACCAATACTCTGCTACACATCGCACCAATGTTTCGTCACCATGGTAGGCATGATGCATCAAGCTATATCAGAATCGCGAGCTACGAATGTCGTCGCTTTGCCCTCTCCATCAGGCTCCTTGAAAATTCCTATAGCACTTATTATGAGGTTCCTGTTCCTCTAGCTTTACCTCCCCTGCAGAGCCCACATGGCAGCCACTCAACGCATGGAACAAACGCAGAGGATCTCGTTCCCACTTGTGGCCTCACGCCCTCCGTCGAGCCTTTGAAACATTCCCATGATTCTAGCTCCTATAGTTTTCATCAGCCGGCGTGTGTTACACACGGCGACGGAATCGACCGTGAACCCATCCTTGTGCAATCCAAATGTGAAAATGTCTTTTTTTTTATCATAGTACAATCGGAGATGCTCACATACACGTACACACACTCACTCTGAATACAGGTACGTAACTGATCTCGAGATTGATGAAGTCACTATAGACGCCTCACTATCGGTGGGAACGTCACCTACAACTGAAAGAACAACACCGGTTAAATCCTGGATAAATACTATGCTAAAAAAAATGTGAAAAATGAGAGCTTGTTCGGTTACATCGGATTCAATCCAGTCCGAGAATGATAAATATAACAAGAAATTCATGATAGGTACGATAGGAGATATCATGGTTTATTCCGGGTCAAGAGCTAATTTTCTCATGATATTGACACCAAAAGACCAGAAATTAATCTATTAGTCAAGTGGTGAGACATTATTCCGGGTTTCTTGTTGTACATCATAAGTAAATTAGTTTTCCACTCAGAATAAATCTTGGTTTCTAACTATACCTATCATATCATGAATTTTTTGTTATATCTATCATTCTCGGCTCTGATTGAATCTTGTGAAACCGAACGAACGAGCCTTAAGTCAATCGTAAAATCTGAACCGTCAGTTAATCATATGGGCCTAGGGCCCATTTAGTTTCAACATTTTTTTAAAACGAAATGTAGTTTCAACATGGACCTGGACCGCTGCAATCTTCTCGTTCTTTCGCCATGCGATCTGTGGTGTGAGCTGTATATTGAAGTAGCAGCTGCTTGTGCTGAGCATGGAGCTGGCTCACCGAGCTGTTTCTCCGTTCCCAATAGGACTCAGGAAATGCGTCTTTGCCTTTTGTACACACTGCCATGACAGCCCAAAGAGAAAAGGCAGAAAATTTTAATATTACTAATTGGAGGCTCCTTTTGAAGGCTTTAGTGCCATCTAGGATCCTAAATAGAGAGCCTAAAAAAATAGGAAAAATCCTAGAAATTCTCTTTAAAAACAAAACATCCATCTAGGATCCTAAGTGGACACTAATATATTTTATCTAATAATTATCTATTACAACTATTAAATATGAAATAGCCCCTATGTATATATCTAAAGTACCCCTAAATCTGAATCTAGAATATATATTTACTACATTCGTGCCCGTGCGTTGCAACGGGAAACAAAACTTGTATAACGAACAACATAAAACATCATAAAAGACAATATTTCAATGATAGTTATATAGTTTGCAAGACAAAACAATTTTTTTATTAAATATTTAGATCCACCATGAGTTGCTACGGAAGCAAAAATGTTATAACGACAACCTAAAACATCACAAAAGACAATATTTTTTAATAATAGAGTTTCATATTGATGTAAATTCATTATTCTATTTTGCCATGTCATTTAGCCGCTATTAACATGTCAAGTGATAAATTTAGAGTAAGACAAATCATGCATGTGACTTCATGTTTTTCATAGAGGAGCCTTCACAGGGTAACACCTGTTTTATCACCTTCACCACAATAATTTTGCATTAGGGAAACTGTGTTGTCCTGGAAATATACAGCATTACAATTTTTGTAGTCCAATAAAAATTAGTCTTCTCCTCGTGACCACTGTTAAAATAGCAGATAAAATTGCAAAGCATAGAAACTATCATGGTCAACCGACATGGATGCGTAACTCGCTCTATCCCTTTGCCTTCTCTTTTGTCTACGTGTCTCTTCTCTTGCATGTACATCGGAACACTTTTGCATGAAGCTCATAACAATGGCAGGTTTTTGCTCACAGCGACAATGGAAAGGAAAAATTGGTAACGATCGTTGTCGCCACGCCCCTACCAATAACGGATCGTTGAAAAATTATTCATATCAAGCAATTTATATATGTTACCATAAAAGTTTTTCCAGCATTTCTAGATGCGAGGACGGTGATGATGCTATTGCTATCCATATCAATCTCATCCAATAATTTCTCCTGGGGAGAAAATTGTCAAATCATTTAACCTTGAGACATTTTTCTTTTTCTCACCTGCTTTGCCTTGTGCTACGAATTAAAATTTAAAAATCATGGGCATGTCAGAGATCCATGGCAGCATGCATATAGCCATATATACTCTGGACTGATAGGTGATGATCGAATTCAGATTTCAGACTAATCTCGCCGAGTCATGAACTCACCTCATGCTGAACGGATACAGAGACACCGAGGACATGGATGGGCGATACAAATTGGGCGGTGGGCAAGCTTGAGTCGCCGGCACCGGCAGTTAACGACGAGCGAACTGCCTCCGTTTCCAAGCCACCGTACGCAAAAGAAGCGATAGATTGGATCGAGGGAGTCAATGCTGGACGACTGGCGGGGCTGTTCTGGATCAAGGGAGCCACGATCCAAGTTGACCAAGGAGCAGCGATCAGTCGATCACCAAGGGAGATCGCGATGTCGGCGTGGGCGACGACGGTGGCGGCTGCAGTGATGTCACGGGCGGCGGCATCATGCGGGATGTCCCCGCGGACGGAAGGCAGAGTCGAGGCGGCGACGGTCACGCACTCATGCGGACGAACGGGAAATTGAGGAGGGGGTGCGTGATTGACGCAGACCTGGACATCGTATTTGGAAACGGGATGACGCGGGCGTGCGTGGGTGCGGGCGGACGACGAGCGATAAAGTGAGGGACGACGGACGACGAGCTATAAAGTGAGGGCGTGTTTTTGTCCCTCTTACGTTCTTTTTAGTTGTATTTCGTGCCCGTGCGCTGCTACGGGTAGTAATATTTGTATAATAAAATGCATAGAGCACCATAGATTGTGCGTCGCTATGTGGGGTACAATTACAACAGTATCTTATAATAATATGGATGGAAAAATTATACTGAACTTAATAATTTAACTCTGAATCTCCATGGTTCAGAATAATATCCATGTAGCATGTGGCACTTTCAGCCTTTCAGATGGGTACGAATCCTAATTGCAGAGTGAAAAACAGACCTCATGTACAAGTAACTATATTGAGATAATTGCAGAGATATATTAAGTGTAGAGATAACTCAGATAAATCTTGTACATTTCATTATTCAGCTTTTTGGAGAAATCTCATAATATGGAAACCAACCTCTCTGTGGAAACTAAGGAAACTAAAATCTGGGCTACACGATGTTGATCCAAGGGCGCGACCAGGTCATGTGGGAGGGCACCGTTGGATCAAAAGCGTCTTACAAATCACCCCTCCCACCTCTCCTAAGCTTTGCAAATCACTCATTCCACTGGTGCACCCTTGGATCAACATCGTGTGATCCAGATTGAAGTTTTCATAGTTTCCATGGGAAGTTGGTTTCCACCAGATATGTCCCCGTCCTGAAAGCACAAACAACCGGTTTTAACAGAAAAAACGCCAAACAGATCGCTGTCATTTTAGCCCCGATCAAACGAATGAATATTCTCAATTACTTGCTCGATGATCTCAAATTGGCATCTTTCCTTCAGGATCATCTTCACAATTGAGGGCAGCACGCTCACACTCTGCTCTTTTGCTAGCATCCTTAATTGACTCAAGATCCTTGACATGAGAGATTCCGAATATTCTCTAGATATAGAAGGAAAACGTTTATTAAACAATATTCAACATGAATGCTAAAGAAAAATTGTATGGATATTGCTTGAAAAATTATGTTAAAATGACACCTATATTCTTTTGAGAAGACATTTTCCATTGCAAAGGAACAAGCAAATATCACCTAAAGTCTATATATTTCTTTCACTGTTTGGACAGCATGCCTAATCTTCTTCAAGAATAACCATTGTTTACATAACAGATGCTTTCATCCAAGCTGCCTTCAGGAACTTTTGTTTTTTGATGCACAGTTACAAAGAAGATATGCTACATCAAAACTGAATCCACAACCATTTTATTGTTTGGCATCTGTATGGTTTTGTTATTTCAGTAAAAAAAAATGAAGTTATTATATCTCATAGCAGCCTACAAATAAATAAGACAAAGTTACTTTATTTAGTGATCTTCTCCTCTAAGGAAACATTATTCAGAAATCTCTGTAGTTACCTGATAATTTTTGCTGAACCAAACCCAAGGCTATCATGAAATAGGTTTGTCATGTACCTCTTCTGAGCAAGGCTCAGCAGGTTTGAGTTGTAAATATCGGGCAGGTACACCTCCTCATTCCCTTCTTTGTGTTTATTCCATAGTTCAACAAACTTTTTGTGAAACAAATTCCAATACTCTTCAATTATCTTCAAGATCCATTTCTTGTAAGCCAGCAAGAGATAAACAACACTTAGTTCATGCCTGGAACATCTTAAAAAACAGGCTCTGGATACAGCATGTGGAATATGCATCATGCTCTGTAATAAAATGACAATTCTGAATAAAAGGAAAATTCTGCTGCCACCATTAAGTAATACTACTATTGAAGATGCCATCAAGTATTTAAGTTATACAATGCAAAGCATGTGTTGGCTGGTAAACATTTTTCTGACAAGCAGTCTCCCATTTATGTTAAGCATAACAATTTGGTTATGCCCAGGTATCGACAAAATAATTATTCCTCATAGAAGACATAAGCATCATATTCCAAGCATCTATCCCTCATAGAAAGATGACAAGAAGACATGCTGTTATGATCTTAGTACAGAGTTACTCCAACTACTTTTAACACCACAAACCCATAAAAAAATGGAGAATCTAGTGGCTACAAAAGCCATACTACTATAGGAGCATTTGTACTTACTTTACGATCATTTCCTTGGTCAGCATGTCCATTCCGTGAATAGTATGCCAAGATCAGGTTTCCTAGGAAGGTTCGAATGTCAAAACCCATTGGCCATAAAACCCAAACTCTGGATCAATCACTTGAGTCGAATCAGGGGTAACCATGATAGAACCAGTGTGGAGATCTCCATGAATCAAAGCTTGAGCTGTCTCAATAAACCTGCAGTTGCAAATCTTGTCACATTCCCATGTAAAGGACAAACCGTAGGTGGCAATAATTTCTATTCAGTGAGGTAATTACATTGATTTCAGTTCAGCTATTTCCAACTTCAGGTTCCAAGGAGAAGAGAGGCAGCGAAAGCAAGCACAAATGTAGGGTTCATGCCCAGAAAATTGTTCTAGTGTCTTCCAATATTGCAAAATGTAGCCTACCATTGTCGGGTAAGTCTTCAGTTTAAGAGGTCATGTACATAGGTGAACAACCTAATTACTTGAAGTAGGGGAGTGAAGTCCATATTTCATCTGAAAAACTCAATAAAAATCCATATGTTGTTTTATATGAAAAAAAAATACTAAATGTCTAGAAAAAGAGAGGATATTGCACATAGACATGTTGGATGCATGCAGACATTTAAGATCAGATTGATAATTGATTCGGTGATAAATGAAACATGGGGCAATACTTCACTTCTGAAAAAGAAAAGATGTGTTTACCAAAGAAAAAAAGAAAGAAGATACATTTGTTCACATAATAGTGAGCCTAGAAACATACCATTCTAGCTAGAATTCTACCAAACTGAGTTTCAGATTGGAGAATTCAGTACTCAGTGAGTGAGTGCTTAAGCACTAAGTGGATAGGCTAGATGATCATACCACATGCAAGTAACTGAATATTTGCAGGCAGACGCTAACATTTAATTTCTAATTGACAAAAAAGATTAAACAAAGTGATATGTGGAATTTACATGGGCGCCAAAGTATCATGGTAATCACCAAAATTGCAATGGTATATAGAAATCAGCATGCCATTTCAACAAATGGCTGGTGTACACCACGATGAACAGATCAGCAACCTTGTTCAGTTGGAGTGTTGCGTGCGTGATGATAGGGTCATAACTTGAGTAGCATCAAACACACGCATTCCATCTGACAGATCATGATGTTCTATCAACTGTGCCCATGGTAATCATGGGTCAGACATGTGCAGAAACATGACGAGCAACACAACCAACGAGCCAAAGCCCAGCGCAGACGTACTGATCGGCGGTCGATACGACGCGGAGCACATCGATGAGGAGCCGTACGGCGTGGTTGGCGACGTCGATGGAGAAGATCTTGCAGTGTCCGCTACGGCGACGCCGCGACGCGCGCACCCGGCAACATCGGCGTGGTCCACCCTGATGCCGGTTGCGTCGACGCAGCGGAGCAAGGGCGCGGCATCCAGGAACGCGGCATCGACGAGGACGGCGCCGCCGCTCGCAGCGAGCATACCAGACGCGCGGATCAGGAGGCGGCTACCCTGGTCTGGAAGACGGAGCTGTGGACGATGCGACGATCCGGCAGTGCGGCAGTTGGACACTGAACACGGGACGACGAGCACAACTGCACACGCCAGCGTCGGCGGCAGCCACGATCAGATGGCCGGGCATGGGGACGGCGACGATCCTGTCCGGTTGTGTGGTTGCACTGGACGGGCACTGTCGTGATTGACGTTGTGACTCCCATGAATCAAACATAAGAACCCTAAGACGCCATGGATTTCGCTGCGGATCAAAACCCTAAGACGACGTGGATCAAAACGGATTCTCACCTGGTTGCTGTGGGTTCCTCGTGCCGCTATTGGGGAGAACGTCGATCCCTGCAGACGGACGGGCGGCGCCGACGACGCTCAGACGGTCGGGGAAGCCGGCGAAGTGGGGTCGACGCCGGCGACGTGGAGGACGACGACTGACGATGAGGACGAATGGCGACAAAGGCGGACTATTGGGGAGAACGTCAATCCCTGCAGACGGAAGGGAGGCGCCGACAACGTTCAGACGGTCGACGCCGGCGAAGTGGGGGTCGACGCCGGCGATGTGGAGGACGACGACTCCTGATGAGAGGCAAGGAGGACGACTTGCGACAGAGGCGGACGTTCGACGACGGACGACGATGGACGGACGCGCGAGGACGACGGAAAGGAAGTTTAGCGGAGGAAAGGAAGTGAAGCGGAGGAAAAGGAAAGAGGAAAGAAAGTCTAACGCGGACGGGCAACGAGAAAGGGGGCGACGGGAGCGACGCGGACGGACGCGTGATGGGGCGACGCGAGGTGTCGCAGGGTGCCAGACGGACGACGAGGGTGAGGCCGCGTGCGTGGGAGACAAACGACGAAAATGACACCAAAATTTATCTCCCTTCCGTGTTTTTTTAGGCGTAGAGAAAGGATAGAGATAAAATAGATATAGAGATAAAAAAATCCTAAGATACACCAGTATAAAATTCTAAACCGGTTACTGCTTCCCAAACCCAACAACATCATTATCTCCAACTCTTAAAGTCTTATACACATGCTGTTTTCTGTTGTTTCGACCTTATATTTCATTATTTTTTCATCCAGTGTAATCACGTTAGGAAAAATAATTTTACAATTCACCTATATCACATTAGGAGAAACTATGGTAGGTGTCCTTATGAGATACTATTAGATCTAATGTGAAGATAGTTTATACTATGAATAAAAAAGACGTTCACTTTTTTGTAACATGTCACATTCATGTACAGACAAAAAAAATCGAAGCGTTGATAGAATTGAAAAGAACTGCATGGCACATTCACGGTAGAAAAGTAAAAGGTAACTGTATTTGTTTTGTTAGATCTAGAAAGTTATTTCTATATTTTTTAATTCTAAAATGCATAAATAAACATTTAATCTGTTACCTCCTAATAGGTAATATATCATCTTAACTACTTTGATCTACATAAATGGACGGTCCACACTCATTTCGGAGTATCATAGCAAATCCTTTATTAATATTGTTGTGTCATATTCATGTATGAGAGAAGACATAAGAATAGATAGATTTTTATATTGTTCACATAGCTCAAACAATTGAAAACACATATGGAGCTGTGATGCTGTGTGAAAAAATTGTGACTAAGTAAACATATTATAATTAGATAATAATAACTATGTATCTTTAGAGTATGGTGTTTAAGATATTTAACAGATGAAAGATAGAGTGCGATAGATAATTATAATTATTAGATATATAAGTTTAAATTTTTATATTAATTCTAATTAGCCCGTGCGGCAACACGGGTTGATAGGCTAGTTGAAGCAAATAATAATAGAGCATTGGATGGTCTAGGGTGTGTTTGGTTGACGTCTAACGTGCGCCACAGCTTGCCACGCCACAACTACGGCGTCCCACGGAAGGCGTTTGGTTGGTTACCATACGTGTGGCGTGCCGCAGCTAGTTAGGCAGCTTGCAGTTCATTTTCTACGCCACAGGTTGCCAAAAGTGCGGCGCCGATTTTGCTCGTCGCGTTTCTGGCGCGGCCACAACGCTGGCGTGGCGTGCTGCGGTAGTTAACCAAACGGGCCCTTAGTTTATAAGTTTCACGGCTAGGTTTCGGAAAAAAAAAACTTCTATCTCCTTCGATGCAGCCCTGCTTCGGATTGATGCCGCGTGGCAGTTTCTGGGATCTGACGTTGCCTGCTCGTGCGTACCCTCCTGTGCGGTGGCCGGCTCGTTATACTTCGCTGGGAGCCAAGCCGGGTGTGCCAACAAGTTCAGGCCTTGCATCAATAGGTACTCATCTGCTTCGGTCTGAGCCGAGCCGAAGGAATCGCGGCCTGAGAAAACGGGTCCACGCGTATGTTCGCGGTCTCGGTAGTGGGTGCGTCAACCACGCGCCATTCGTGACGATCTACGGTATGGCCCCGGTGCACGGAGGACACACGGCCGTCGACAACTGCAACATCTGCCTGGAGAAAGTCGTGAAAGCAATGATCCCCGAGTGCTGCAGAGGAAGGATGGCGGACGCAGGACTGCTGGCAGGCTCATGGCAGACGCAGGACTGCTGGCAGGCTCGTGAAAGTCGTGAAGAAAAAACCTCCATCGCCTTCCTCTCGCCTGCCCCAAGGCTCGTGGCCGACGCAGGACTGCTGGCAGGCTCATGGCAGACGCAGGACAGCATCCAACAGTGACAATCCCCTCCTCCGTCACGGTGACACAGGGTCTGTTTGGTTCTCATCTGACCGGAGTCTGTCTCGCACGCAGGAGCCAGGCCCAACGCATGCAATCACGCGGTGATTGGTTGCTTGTTCACGTGCTGGTAGGATGTGCAGAGAAATTGATTGGTTGGCTGTTGCCCGCACCAGCTTCTCTCTGCGCTCATGCAGCAACTCACGCGTCTTTGCATGCGAGGAGCCAGGCCCGTGGCCCGCCAGATACACTCTTTTTTTCGCATCCACGGAGCCTGGCTCGGAGGAGCTTATTGCGTGCTGGGAACCACTGTTTCAGGTATCCAATCACAAAGACATTGCATCCCAAGAGCCTGGATGGAGTAAAACCAGCCAACCAATCAGCCCCAGAGGACGGAGGACACACACATCTGGGACAAGCACACACATCTGCAGCAACATGCGTGAGTACTTCATCCCAATATCTTTGATTCGTACTTCATCCCAAATTCCCAATATCTTTATTAAAAAATTGAGGTTTATTGTCTGAGCCGCTCAAGCGAGTTCATGAGGATCAAGCCCCAAGCCAAGCCGAGCTAGCTCGTTTCAATACGGAGCTGCACCGAGCCGAGACGGGCCGCTTGCTCGTTATCCAATATCCACCTAATTAGTTTGCCTAGCATAACTTTATTAGGAACGTAAAGTCGTGCTGACCATACTTGGAAACACCAGTCTCCCGTTTAGCACTTTAGCGGTTGTCTGTGCACTGTTGTTACCCTTTTGGTAATTTTATTTACGTCGGTGGTTTTTTTAAAACGTAAAGTAGCTTTTGGCCAATATGTACACTCGACCCGGCCCATTTACATAGCAGGTTCACGACACAAACAGTCTTCTCTCCGTTTAAAAAAAAATGAAAGAAAGAAAAACAGTCTTCTCTTGCCGCGTCCAAGCAGGGATCTTCGGAAATCCCTTTGCGAAACAGACATTGCAATTGGCCTGATTCTCCAGTACTGTCAAAGGTTTCGGTTACTGCATGGGGGTACACTCATATCCCATTAATATTCTTCGAGCTATCATAGTCTGCTCGGATCGATTTCTCTTTCGCCTGTCCTCAAACAACCCCAGCATCCCTTTCTTCTTCTTCACTGAAAACTCCCGAAGCTTCAGTTTCCTGTTCTTTCTCTTAGAGTTCGTCGAAACCTTGCTATGTGTTTCTGATGGCTCCGATCTTCGTCTGCCTGGCCTGCGCGGTGTGGTCGTTGATACTGATGCTGGTAGCAGCGGCGACGGCCAGCGTACAAGCAGACTGCTCGGCCATTAACAGATGCGGCAACCTGATCATCCTGGAGCCATTCCAGATCGTCATGGAGCAAGGAACGGATACCCACTGTGGCCAGGTCGGTTTTCAGGTCACCTGCCAGAACGACACTCCGTACCTCGGGTACCATCGCCGGATCAACGAATCCCAGTATCCCATCCCCCTTCGGATCCTAGAAATCTTCTACGGCAACGCGTCCTTGCTCGTCGCGGACTTGCGGAAGCTCGGCGACCTGGCGAACCTGAGCCACAGAGACTGCCAAAGCTACAAGTTCCCTTCAACCAACACCTCATCCAAGATCGCTCTCCCGCTCACGATCAGCCCCGTCAACAAGAACCTCATCCTCTACAGCTGCGCCAAGCCGCCGGCGCTGGCGGAGGGGCTCGAGGAGAGGACATGCGGAAACAGCACGTTCGTTGCTCGCGTCGGAGGGAGTTACAGCGAGCCGGACAACTCCGGCCGCTACTTTCTCGAGGGCTGCGATGTGATCATCGTGCCGACGCTTCGCGGATCTGGCAAGCTAAACGCGACCAACTACGAGGAACTCATTAGCACCGGTTTCTTGTTGACATGGCAGGCGACGCTGCGGCCATTACCAGTAGCAGGTAAGGGATCCCTTCGGACCTGTTAATCTGTTACTAAATGTTAATTCATCATGATCAACCAAATAGTGAGATCCGAAATATAATGTAGCGCATGCATTTGTGTTATACGGTACACGTATATATAGGTGTTTGCGATTCTGCTCATGGAATTAGAAAACAATTTCGAAACACAGTTTGTCAGTTTTTTGCCCCAACAAAGAAAGGACTACTCCTTGCCCTACTACACAAAGAAAGGCTACGGTACTTGGACCGGACAGAGTCGTTAGACGGGCATACTCGGCATGGCAGCGGTCGTCTCCGTTTCAGTATCCCACGAGGCGGTGACCAGTTCGACCTCCAGTCCTCCACTCCTCGGCCCCCCTCTTCCAAAACATGCAGTGCGCAAGACCGCAATATGATCACGCCATTAGCTCTCCACATCGTAGCTTTTCTTCTACACATGTCAATCCGGGTGGCAGCTGTGCATCAAAAGCTGCTGGCCAAGGCATGCGGTGGCCTGAAACATCACCTACCCATTCTGGAGGGAAGTTCACAGATATTTGTATCACCATTGTGAGTGAAACAATCCATGTGCCCATGTTTAAATTTAACACAGATTTAAATTTGAACACAAATAACAGTAGGGATAATAGTTCAGACATCGAAAAATACCCTGAGGCGGGACAAGTGCTGGAGGCCCCGATTTCGCCGTTACTAGCTGGAGGGATATCAGAGTTCGAACTCATGATATCTCTTGACTGACCTTGCTCGAAGGAGTCGTACAAATTCGATGCAGGAAGATCCGTTGACGTAGTGCAGCCCGTGAGCCGGAGTCGTACAGGAAGAAGACGCGCCGCGGTGTAGTCGTTCGACGGCGGCGGAGTGTTCAGGACGGTGAACCTTACGTCGGTGAAGACGCAGCAGTTATGGGCGAGCAGTCACGTGAAGACGCTTCCCAAAAACCTGATTGCCCCGGTATCCCGAGCAGGATCTCAAAGAGGCAACG
Organism: Digitaria exilis; assembly: GCA_015342445.1. NCBI lineage: Eukaryota > Viridiplantae > Streptophyta > Magnoliopsida > Poales > Poaceae > Digitaria > Digitaria exilis. Next base: position 2,195,569 of record JACEFO010001770.1, on the reverse strand, counting down.
GTGTCGGAGGCACCTGCTCTCGCCGATGATGTGCGCGCAGCGCCGGCGATGGGGAAGCGGTGTAGCAGCAGAGGAGAAAGAGCAGTTGTCTTAGATATGGATCTCGGATGAGGGGGTCCGGTTAAGTAACCCAGCGGAAGGAGACAGGAGGATGAACCTGGATGGGAGAGAATCGGAAAGGCCCAATTAACGCATGATCAATTGCCATAACCAGCAAAAGATATTCCCCTCCCGCACGTCAGGCACAGGCTCAGGCACGCCACGCCCACGGTGAGGCGAGTGAGCGCGCGTGTGTGGCTCGCCAACCTCCTCTTATCGGCTTCACAAGGGGTGCACCAATGGTTGGCCCTTTAAGTCGGTTGAGATCTTATGAACTGATGAACCTGTTCGATTGGTTGCCTACTATAGAGAGCATATGCGGCGGCGCAAGCAGGGGAGGCAGGCCGCCTGATGAGCCCACCTGTCTTGCCCAGAGCCAACATGGACGTCAAGGTGCGGAACACGATGTCATGTATCGTGCTCGAGTCAGGGAGGTGGATGTGAATCTTAGTCGTTCGCTGTTAATGTTGCAGCTGCTTCGTGGTGCGGGGAGGGGCAAGATGGGGGGCGCATGAATCTGGAGCATCGGGAGAAGAAGCCCGCCGAGGCACGGTCCCGCAATGCGCAGGCGTACGTGGCAACGTCCGTGGCGGGGTCAGTGCGGCGATGGCGGCGCGTGTGGCCGGCGCGGTCTTCTCACCGCCAGAGTAGGGGAGGGGGCAACACCAAGACCGCGACGTCCGCGGCCACGCTGGTGGCGTCACATTGCGTGGAGATGGCGCAAGCGATTGACGCCAGCTACGATCGGATCCTGGCCGCCATCCACTCAGCCGTGAAAAGCGCAGACCAACGGCGATGTCATGGCACTCACCACCGGTGTGGCGACAGCAACGCGAGAAATTAAACCTTTCGCTGATAGATGAGCCCCACAGTCAGGTTAGTTTACGGGCCGCATTTGCTCGGGCCGGCTGGAGCGTGGGGGAGAATTTGGGCCCCTAAATTTCCTGGACCTGCTTGAAAATGCAATATACGGGCCCAAATTTAGAGGCCCGACTGGAGTTGCTCGCCCCTAAATTAACTTAGCACCTTTGTCTCCGACGCACACTATAAACATTGATCAGTTAGTGCAGTGCACGGTATGCACCTAGTTCCACAATCCTCCTTGATCCAACCTTTTTTTAACATGCACATGAATTTCAAGATTTAAACCCATATAACCCTTTTTTAATCAATAATTCGTTTGATACATTGTACTCCTAGATTTTACCCTACGTGTAGGTTTATTATTATTTATATTAATATTCAAATTCACTTTATATATTCGATTTCAATTTCTTTGTCATGATCAATAATATATAAGAGATATTGATTGTTCAAGGTGTGGCCTTAAAGACCTCTCATTAGGTCAAACCTCGGTCCAGGCCAATTATGTCATCCATCGTATTCATCATCAATAATACATGTCTATCATTGGTTGTCACTATGAATTCGAGCTCTAACAAAAGCGAGAGAAATTATACACACAAGAATGGTACATCTCATAAAAGTCATATGTCAACTCAGGGTGGTAGCATACTGTACAAAGTTCATATGCAAATTATTGAACTATCTAATAAATTGATTCCTTCCTTTTAGCAAAAGAATCAATTAGTTTCTAGAATTGATATTCTATATGCTATTTCAGGTAGCAATGGGACTGGAAGGAAGACAATGCTAATAGTTATTTCGGGTATGCTAATTTATTTTTTTGCCAAAGTATGGCACCTTTTGACATCACAAGTATCCAAAATTGAGTAGTTATTAATAGTTATTTAATGTAACAAGTTAATTTTCAGTTTTAGTCCTCGAAAGATCATGTATAAACTATTTATCATATATTTATATTTATTCTGAGACGAAATTTTAGAACAAGTTATCGACAATATGTGGCTTCTGATATAAAATTGAGAAACTAGGAGCAAGATCTGTTGTCTTTAATTACAATAGCTCCGTCATATTTGCCCCTTTTACACTTCTTATTTTATATATGAATAAGATGACAAGCTTGGAATCTGAATGATAATAATAGATAAATATACTGTTTCAAGGGAAATATAACATACACTTTAATTTCAGTTGTAGCGTCCGTAGTTGCAAGCCTGCTCCTACTATGTATATATGTGTTGGTATGGCAAAGAAAGAGAGGAAAACTACCTTTTTACCTATGCATATGCGACAAGGCTAGCAGAAGAACTGAAGCAAACATTGAAGCCCTAATAGTATCCCATGGATCCATAGCTCCAAAAAGATACAAGTACTCAGAAGTAACAAAGATAACGTCTTCCCTTGATATTAAACTTGGAGAAGGTGGTTATGGTGTGGTTTTCAAAGGAACTATAGATGGCGGTCGTCTAGTTGCTGTGAAATTCTTGCATGACTCAAAAGGAGGAGGTGAGGAGTTTGTTAACGAGGTTATGAGCATTGGCAGGACCTCCCATGTTAATATTGTTAGCTTATTTGGGTTTTGTTTGGAAAGCTCAAAGCGGGCCCTAATATTTGAGTACATGCCCAATGGTTCCTTGGATAAGTACATATACTCAGAAAATCCTAAAGAAAATTTAGGATGGGAAAAGCTCTATAGAATAGCGATTGGAATTGCTCGAGGATTGGAATACTTGCACCATAGTTGCAATACACGCATTGTCCATTTTGATATCAAGCCTCAAAATATCCTTCTAGATAAGGACTTTTGCCCAAAGATTGCTGATTTCGGTTTGGCCAAACTGTGTCATACTAAGGAGAGCAAGCTTTCAATGACTGGTGCTAGAGGGACAATTGGTTTTATCGCTCCAGAAGTGCACTCTCGAACCTTTGGAGTTGTTTCAACAAAATCAGATGTTTATAGTTACGGAATGATGTTACTAGAGATGGTTGGAGGCAGAAAAAATGTGAATTCAGTTGCTCAAAAGTCAAGTGAAAAGTATTTTCCACACTGGATTTATGACCACTTTGATCGAGATGATGGATTACAAGCATGCGAAGTCTCAACTGAAAATGAAGGGATAGCTAAAAAGATGAGCGTGATTGGCATGTGGTGCATCCAAATATTACCAATGCATCGCCCTACCATAACAAAGGTTTTGGAAATGTTTGACCGAGGTTTAGATGAAATGCACATGCCACCAAGGCAAAACTTCAGTCAAACACTGTAAGATATATTTGCAACACGTATTTCTGTATGTAATTCCCATTACCATTTACCATAATGTTGATTGTTGATGTAACATCATTTTTTCTCGTTCTTTTGCAGTGAAGATCCATCTTACAATTTGAATGCAGAAAGCATGAGTACAAGCAATGTTACAAAACCCAAGTTTTTAGGGAAGTGCTCAAGATGAAGGAGATGAACGTTCTGGATTCAAAAATCCTACAACGATTACCAACTCTATGAAAATGTTACTACCTAGCATTTGAATTTGGCATTAAACCGGTGGGGTTAACATCTTAAGTTACTATGCAACTTGTTTTAAAAGGAAATGCTTCATGCTTGATGAAGGCCCGAAGAGGGCACAAGATATTCTCCAAGTTGATATAGGTGCACTGGTTTAGGTGCTATCGTCCGGTAACACAGGCTAAGGTTGTTTTTGGAAGGAGCAAAATTTTTTGAAGGAGCTTGACTGAGGTCCTTTATCAGTTGTAATACCGTAGGGGCGGTATTTCCCCCCGCTGAATTGAGTTTTATTTAAGCTAAGTTATGTTTTGTCTTTTTTTTTTGTTAAGCTGCTTAATGTTTTGATCACCGAAATAACGATGTACAGCTGCAGTGTCCAGGCATAACAGTTCAGTACCATAGCATTATGCAAGTTGTATTGAACCTGACCTGTCATTTACTCTTTTGTTATCTTCCAGTTGGCTTTGCCCAGCATCTAATCGCTGCTTTTACGCAACAGAGGTGCCGCCGTGCTGGAGATGTGTGTATTAGGTTGGTTCAGCAGAAGTGCCATCGCCATCTGCCCTTTTTTTTTTCCTTCTCTAAAGAGCACAAGGAAGCACGCAGCAGTATCAGCTTGTTGCGTTGGCCAGATCATGCAGCAACCTCCTCTGCCAGACGGTGAATGCACATCCTTCGTGGTCTGCTCCTCGTCTGCTGTTCTGTCCACCTCATGTCCTCGTCACCGAAACGACCAACGTCGACGACCGGATAGCATGAACTACACGAGCGGGGACGCGTCCCAGGCCAACCTAGCCTCCCTTCTCTCCTCCCTTTTCCGGTGCCGCGGCCGAGACCTCCATGTTCGACGAGAACAACACCGGCACGTACCACGCCCGACCAGGCATATACGGCCTCGCACAGTGCGGTGGCAACACGTCGGACCGTACCGCATGCCTCAACCAGTGTTTTCAAATCGCTCGATTAATCACGATTAATCAATGATTAATCAACATATCATTTTTTCGACATCGATCAGGGAAATTGATTCGATTTTATTGGCTAGTCGAGCAATCAGGAAGCTAATCAGTGATTAATCACGACTAGTCGAGGTACTCTAGTCAAACGACTAGCCTTGGACCTTTGCACATGTGGTTGGGTTCAAGAAGAAGGAGAATGTAACACCCCTGGTGTTAATTAGCTCTAAAATTATGTTAAGTTAAGCTAAGCACATTTCAAAAGTGGAATTAAGAAAAATGAGGAAAAATTTCGCAAATTGAGTCAAAAACCATTCAAATGAAGCAATAAAGAAAACTTTGAAAACTTCCTAAGAACTTGAAAAAGTGCAAATGGGAAAGTTGGAGTATAAGTCAAACCAAGAAACTTCCCTTTTCAAACCATAGCCTAAAAACTTTTGGAAGCATCTCAAAATTCAAACCCTAAACTTGGAATTTGAATTTTCCAATTCAAATTTAAAGCTGAAATGGAATCTCAGTCAAATCTCACGATTTTACCACAGAACATCAAAATCTCCAAAAAGCAAAGTTGTACATATTCACATTTCTGAACTTTGCCTTCATTGGCACTTTAGCCAATTTTGCCATCTAGCCCCTCGAATTTCAAAATTTCAGTTCAAAACAGGGTTTTACCCCCTTTTGAATTACGGCCAAATTTTCATCTTTTTCTCATCATCTCCAGTGCAGGGACGTGTCTCATGAAATTCTAAACAACTTTCATGTTGGAAGATTTTCGAGCCACGTTCAAATTTTTGGAATTTGAGCCATGCCAATCAAGTTGACCTATGCCCGGCAGAGGCGCGCTCACGGGTTGCCCACGCCGCGCTCGCGCGTGCTGCGCTCGCCGCCGGCAAGCCCCTGTCACCGTCCGTCCTCGCCTGAGCCGACCAATGGCGCGGCTGTGTGTCCCCGCTCACGGTGCACGCTTCTGGCAAGGTCGCGTGGCCGGGGGCGCACTGTAGCGCTGACCCGAGCCTCGCCGTCGCGTCGCCGCCGCGAACCGCCGGGTAAACCCGTCACCGCCGTTGCCCACCGGTCCGCCGAGCGACTTTCGCGACCACGCGTGCCTCTTTTTCCTCCCCGCCCTGTCTCCTCTCCTCGCCCACGCGCGCCTGCCGCCGGCCGCTCGCCTGCGCGCGCGTTGACGCCGGGAAAAGGCGCCAACGGCCGCGACAGCGCTGCTGCCGCCGCGACAGCTCACCGAGCTGCCCCAGCCCTCACCCCGTGCCCCAGCCCTCCCCTCTCCCTCCTACTTAAGCCCCCAAACAGTTCCCTCCCTCTCCGCGCCGGAAAACCCTCGCCGGAGCTCGCAGAGCCGCCGCCGAGCTCGCTCTCGTGGACAGCTCTCTCCGTTGCTCCTCCGGCCAAACCGAGGCTCGCACTAGCTTCCCCATCACCCACTGCCACTCCTCGGCCAAGCCCCGACCCTTTTCCACCACCACAGCCGCCGGCGCAGCTCGCCGGAGAAGCCCGAGCCTTCCGCCGCCGCCCGTGCACGAGCACAGCTCGCTCCACTCCTCCTCCAGCTGAACCGAGGCCACCAACAGCTTCGCCGTGCCGCACTGGTGCTCACCGACCACTTCCCCGACCTTCTCCGACCCCGACGCCGCCGGTCACCGCTCGCCGGAGCAAGTAGAGCCGCCACCACCGTCGCTGACCTCGTTTCCGGCCATCCCCGCCGTCGACTCCTAGCTTAAAAGGACCGCGATGAGACCCTCTCCGTTTTCCCCCACTTGCCCGGTCCGGACTCGCCGCCGTTTGGCCGGCGTAAGCATGCCGGCGAACTCGAGGACCATAGTGTGTCGTCTACCTTTTTCCAGGGGGCCGAGTGAAAGATGTAGGGACCTTCTTGTAAGAGATTCAAAACTTCTAGGGTTGACAGCGTAAAATAGATTCTATCTTTTAGGCTTAATTCGCTGAGATCTTCAAAAATTCGTAGAAAATCGTAGAAAAATCAGAAAAATGCCAAACCAATTTTGTAGTGACCAGTGATTCAAGAAGTCCAATTTCTTCCTTTGCACCTCACTCAGTTGAGCTTTAGATTTTGAAATATAAATTCAAACCCGTTTGGACCCTTTTCATCATAGTTCAAAATCTACACATGCACTTGAGCTGGCCTTTGGATATGTTGTTAGTGTGATTGTCATTAGCTTAATGTGCAAGTGGTGCACAAAAATTCGCAATGGATTTAGAGTTATGAATTTCCAAACATAGGCCTTGCTGTTTTAGCAAATAAATCACAGAAAATAATTTACTCAGTGAAAAATCACCTCCTTCACACAGAAGCTAAATCAAGACATAGGAAACCTTAGAAAAATGAAAATGGTAATTTTTGGACACTGGAAAATGGCTAAATGATTTTTGGTAGATTAAACATGGTGAAATTCCACAAAAATAACCATAAATCAATACCACATACAAACTTGCAAAGAGGTCACTCTTGGTACCCTAAGTCACTGTGCCAAGTGATGTGGACAGAAACCTTGTAGTTATTTTTGTAGGAATTTAGTTTGTTTTTAGGCAAAAAGATAAGAACATTTTGGGCTAGGCTCCTGCCTTGGCATGAGCAAGCTTCTGGTCAAATGGCACCTAAAAATAATAATCCTAAGTTCACCTTTTGAATAATAGAAAAAAGGACTTAAATGGTGGAAAAGAGAAGAAAAAGAAAAGAAAAGAGAAAAACCTAAAACTCTAAAACCAAAGTAAAGGTTCAAAATGAAAAGGGTATATTCACTTATAATTAATGTTTGTCCTTTCCAATTCACTAACCAAGATTTAAGCAAACCCCTACTATTTTAAATCTCGATATTTAAGCATTTCATGCATTCGTGTAGATTCGGGTCTCGCCGACGGAGTCTACGAGCTAGTCCCCGCTGCCGAGGAGATCGCCCAGGAGTCCGAGGTGAACGTGGTGCACGTGGATCCGAGCCCCGAGCAGGAGTACCGCTTCGAGCCGGAAGGCAAGCCCCGGAGCATAACCTAACTTTACTTACGCGGTTTATTTGATTATATGTTTGTGCATTTAAGTTTCAAGGAGTTGAATGAAACCCTAGATTGCATGATCATAGGTTCCTTTGATTGAACACTAGTATGTTAGGTTCGATAGTCGCTATGCTTAAGATCGATAGAAGTCGAGTGTTTCCGACACTCGCGAGATATAGGAGTTGTATGTCTACTCATATCAGAAACACTAGAGATGATGGACGGATGATTGTAGATACCTGTCTATCGATGTTTTAATTGGAAACATGTGGTACTTTTGTGTCAAGCGTTTGAATGTACCACATATATGCACGGACTATGGGACCGGTAAGTCCCGGTATCCGATTGATGCGAGCAGGTCCGACAGCTCTCTGTCTTGGAAACGTTATCCCATGGGCACATGAGGGTAGTTGCGTGAGTCCCAGTAGTGGTAAACCTTTACCCTGAGGCATTGGGACTCGGGAGCCACTCGCAAAGAGAGGAGAAAGGATTGGGGTGTGTTGGCATTTCCAACCATTCCGTATGTGTGGGTTTTCCCTGGCCAGGTAGTAAATTCGGTTCGAACTGTCCGCTTCTCGCGGTTAATGAGACTGCTTGACCGATGTATGACATATTATGAAGTGAACTTGGAAGGATGAAATCTTTGTATGGAATAATTGTATTGCAAAACTTGATTGTTTAGCTAGGCTCACCTAGAGTGGATAGGTTAAAGGAATTAAAATCAAAATGGATAATCTAGAAATCAGCTTAGTCGCTTTTGGCAAAAGAACCCCACCAGCCAAATAGCCTCTCATTTTAGGAGTCGGTGATGTAGTGATCACCAGTCGGGTAAGTCTTGTTGAGTATAACTAGTATACTCAGCCTTGCTTGCGGCTAAATTTTCAGGACCATCCCCTCAGGAGGTAGCTGCCTCTATGGCTTGGGCCTCCCAGCTTCCTCCTGGTTACAGCATCGAGTGGGAGCCGACCTCTCCCGAGGATCGTGAGGAGTAGCGTCACGGCTGACTTCATCGTGACGATACTATGGATCGTCGCTAGTATCTCGTTTATTTTCCGCTGCATGAACTCAAACTATTTTATTTATCATTTCAATTTGGTTGTAATAACTCTGAACAAAAAAACTAAAAACAATAACCATTATGATTACTTCAAAATATTCAAGAACTGTATCAAAATTAATGTCGTCCAAAATATCCTTCTCAAATCTACACATATAGACAAGACATTAAATCTTAGCAATATGTTCCTACCTCTGACCTTGACTGGCTTTAGCATTACCGGAAACTAGAAAAGATTGGTGTAGAGCACCCTTCTGCGATTCTACGAAGTGATGATCTTGTTTTCTTTTTTCCCCTTATCTGAGCACCTGACAAATGCTTCTTAGAAAACATCTAATGTATACAAATAAATACATTTAATTAGAAATTTATAACTATATGACTGTTAAAAAATAAGAAAAAATTAGGAAAATACTAACCGATCATGGGTGTTGCTGTGTTGCTTACATTGATTGTTTGTGTGCCAGTCACGCAGGGTGCCAAGGTCGCGGTGGCTGGGCGGCGGCAGCCAAAACAAAATGGAAACATCATCTGCGCAGCGCAGAACAGATGGTTAGGTTATAGGCTGGCGGGGAGAATGAAATGTCTCTTGACAAATGAAATATCGCTTATACGTCATGGGCTCATAGCCTCAGGGATGATTTCTCAAGCTTTCAAAGGCTTATCATCCTAAATAGAAAATTATATGTACTAATCACTTATGAGTCCCTGGCGGTTGCACTGTCTGTCCCTCCCCTAGAGCCGGAAAAAAATAGGGTGAGCCCCGGGCGTACGAGATCGAGCCTCCATGCGCCGCCGCCCCGGATGCCCACCACGTGCGTACCGACTCCATCCGACGACTCTGCACAGGAACGACCCACGACCCATGCACGCACGACTGAAGAGATGTGGCTCGGCTCGGCTCCTTTTCCTCATCCTCGCCTTCGGTCCCGGTCCCGGTGCCATCAACCACGCGCCATTCGTGACGATCTACGATATGGCCTGGCGCACGGAGGACACGGCCGCCGACGACTGCAAGTCTTCTCAAGTGCTGCAGCGGGAAGGATGGTGTGGCCGGGTCTTTGCCCGGGGCTGCTCGGTCCGGTTCGAGCTTTAGCGGTCCTAACGAGGAGGACGCCGAGGTGGTCGCCATCGTCACCGCCGGTGCATGACCACTGCGGACCACTCCGGACCACAAAAGCACCACTATTATTTCTTATCCGTACCAATAATAGGGAACAGTAGTTAAGACTCTAAAATGGCCAACTATTTTCCACGTTGTTATGTGATACGTCTAGTCATCGACTGCACTGCACTACAAATATACTAGTACTATACACCCCAGTCATCTGCTGGCTGCTGCCACTCCCAGCTGATTCCCACCTCAGCTAACATGCGGCCGACCTTACACCTCTCGCTGCTTGCCTTCCTGCTGCTCCAGCTCCACAGCCATGCCAATGCCGACTGTGAGCCGGCGACATGCGGAAACCTCACTCTCAGATACCCATTCTGGTTCGGCGACAGCAAACTGCAGACCCCATCCCCGTGCGGCCACCCGGCCTTCGAGATTTGGTGCGCCGAAAGGAGCGTGGCTTCCCTGAGGTTCACCTCCTTCCACGTCCTCGACATTGATTACGCCAATAACTCCCTCATCGTCTCCAACACCGGCGTCGCCGCCGCCGGTGTGTGCAGCACATACTTCAATATGTCGATCAACCTATCGGTCGGTCCCTTCACGATCGGCCACCGGAACCGCGCCCTGTGCTTCCTCCATAACTGCAACGGCACAGCGCCGAGCGGTCCTGGCTACGTGAACGCCACCTCGAACTGCAGTGCCCCCATCTACGCTTACCTCGGCGGGACATACCACTGGGGCAAGCCACCGCCGGAGATCGCCCCGGGAGGGTGCACGTACTCATACTTGCCGGTGCTGATGCAAGAGGCAGAGATCACAATAACGGCGGCCAACTATAGCCGGCTCCTGAAGGACGGGTTCGTGCTGGAGTGGGAGATGGCCAGCGTCGGCGATTGCGACGCCTGCGCCGCCACCGGCGGGCAGTGCCGCTACAACAAATCCATGATGGCGGCGTTCTGGTGCCTCTGCCCCGGCGGTGGCCGCGCGGAGTTGGCGTGCGCCGGTGAGTCCCTTTCCCTAACCTACTAGCTTAATTTGCCCACGTAGGTGTGTGACTATGTTGTGCTTGTCTGCCTGTGTGGACCAAGATCCTGCCGGGCGTGCTTTTAGCTGCAGGACAATTTCATCATTGATCCATCCACTGTATCATGCGTGCATTCACGCGGATTGCGACGCGGTGGTGCCGCCTCGGCGTGGCGTTCGTGCTGTGCCGATCGGTTAGGTCCACCGTCACAAAGTCCTAGTACGACGATAGGTTCGATCGAGGTACGGGTACATAGTATGTGGAGTACAAAGGGCCGTACCATAAAACATATGGGCCCTATGCCAAATTTTAATTTAGGCCCTTGTCTAACAACAAACCTATATATAATAAAGATGGCGATGATCCGTTGCCTAGCCGACTATGCATATTACTTCAACAAATTTTATAAATTAATTCTTATGTGAAGTAATTAGTGTAACCCAGTTAGTTAGTTTTCTTTCAATGAAGTACGTCTATCCAGATTAAAAAGAGTGCTCATATATTTTTAGATTCTTTTAGAAATTAACGATATCTATCTATGTATTATCTATTATATTATTACTTGAAGAAAAAAAGGAGCCACCACGTTCGCCGAGAGGGCCAAGAAATTCCCACGTTAATCGGAAAAAAGAGAAGGATTCGGACTGTCGGATCTTATGAAGATCTAACGGTGTAGACTAACACAAAGAGTCCATACTTGACTTATACATACAAGATAGGAAAGAAGTATAAGAGTCCGAGTCAAATACAAGGACGTATAGTTACACATATACATGGCGCACTTGCAAATTCCATACTCATATATTCGGTCTAAATTTTACCTTTTTATTACTTTAAAGATAATATTTGTTTATGTGCCCTTTTTACGTGCAAAACTTGTAGCTCATCGGACCCATGATTTGCAACATGGATTTAAATGTGGGGTAACATGTAGCTTTTGGGCAGCACTTCTGGCACATTGTAGCTATTCCATTTCGAGTCCAATCCACAACAAAAGATTCAATTTTCAATGTTGGGGATTTGGTTTGAAATGGGGGTGTCACCAGTCGATTTTACCAGCATGGATGGGTTGAGTCTCTGACGATGTTGATGTTTCAATAATTTACATAGTTTGTATACTACATGCGCGGGCATTAATAGGCCTACTTAGGCTTGAATTTTTTTTCCTGCTAACATGATTTAATCTCTGTCTATATGGATGTTGATTCCGTTGCAACACTTTGGGCATTGTTGCTGAGGCTTTCGACCATTGAATTTGTGAAGTTGGGTATTCATTTTAAATTTTACCTTCGTTACTATCACTGTTGTTCGTTGTCTATCTATTTTTGGACGTGGCTGGCTATATCCCTTTGGACGGAGGTTACACCAACCGCGGTGGTCTATTGGTTGCACTACATCTTGAACCCAGTTTTTGGGCTAAGCTCCCACTCGCAGCATCAATGTGTGTTACTTGTGTCGGCTATATACCGCTGCACTGCTCCCACTTTCTGCATCGATTGCTAGTTAAAATTATCCTATGTGAGCCCAGTTTTTGGGCAAACATTGATAGTGGTTGATAGAGGCCGGAGTGAGCTACATTCGCTGCTACATGCACCATATATGATGTCCGACGTACCAGCAGTCGAGGGATATCGACAAAGATGTCATATGCAATATTGAGCAGATAACATGCCCTATTTCACCTCTAACACTGTGAGTGCCCTGCTAAATCGATGGACACCCCAGAGCCAGAGCCAGTAGAGGCCACCGGTGCGGTGATCCAGAGTATACACACCTGTTACTTCTAGGGCTTGATGTGCCGGCGTGGCTCATGCACATGTAGTTATGTGCGTATTTTTGTGTGTTACATGCCGTCACGGGATGTTTTGTTGTCAGTGTAGCACTGTAGCATTAGCTCCGCAAGTTTCAACCGGAGCGCATTTATTTACTATTTTGTAGGGAATATTCGTTTCTTACATTGCAGCATAACATTGGAGGGGAATGAGACGAACAAATCAGGGTAATTGGATGGTGTATACATGAAAGTTCTATATTTCATCTTTATATATTATTATAGGTATTGTGGATGGACTCCTAAAATACTAACTGATATAGATCCAAGAACAGTTATATCTTGGGGCTAATCCCTCAACATTATTACCTTATTTTCATCCCCATAATTTGTAATTGCTTAATGACGTGTGTAACTAATTTTGTTTTGTTGTGTAAGAATTTATCATTCTAAATTTATATTAAACGATTTTGTTTAATATTTGACTGGCTTCTTGAAGCCATTTTACTATATTATATACGGAGAAAGTACAGTTAGAATTAACCTCCCAAATTGACAACCCGATCTCTTCTCTAATTTTTTTTTTGTTGGTAGACATGTTATTCACATACTTCTATACGGCTAAAGTAGTTCCTCATTGGACAACCAAATTGTCTGAATATATATGGTTTTTGTAACACCCCTGGTGCTAATTAACACTAAATTGGTGATTAAGTTAAGCTAAGCACATTTCAAAAGTGGAATTAAGGAAAATAAGGAAAAATTTCCCAAATTGAGTCAAAAACCATTCAAATGAAGCAATAAAGAAAACTTTGAAAACTTCCTAAGAACTTGAAAAAGTGCAAATGGGAAAGTTGGAGTATAAGTCAAACCAAGAAATTTCCCTTTTCAGACCATAGCCTAAAAATTCTTGGAAGCATCTCAAAATTCAAACCCTAATCTTGGAATTTGAAATTTCCAATTCAAATTCAAGGCTGAAATGGAATCTTAGTCAAAACTCAAAATTTTACCACTGAACATCGAAATCTCCAAAAAGCAAAGTTGTATATCTTCACATTTCTGAACTTCGCCTCCATTGGCACTTTGGCCAATTTTGCCATCTAGCCCCTCGAATTTCAAGCATTCCGTTCAAAACAGGGTTTTACCCCCTTTTGAATCACTGCCAAATTTTCATCTTTTTCTCATTATCTCCAGTGCAGGGATGTGTCCCATGAAATTCTAAACAACTTTCATGTTGGAAGATTTCCAAGCCATGTTCAAATTTTTGGAGTTTGAGCCATGCCAACCAAGTTGACTTTGCACCGGCAGAGGCGCGCTCGTGGGGCGCTCACGCCGCGCTCGCGCGTGCCCGCGCTCGTCGCCGGCAGCGCCCTGCCGCCGGCCGTCCTCGACTGAGCCGGCCAATGGCACGGCTGTGTGTCCCCGATCTTGGAACACGCGTCTGGCCAGGTCGCGTGGCCAATGGCGCACTATAGCGCTGACCCGAGCCGCGCTCCCGAGCTGTCGCCGCGCCGCCGCCGTGAACCGCCGGGTAAAGCCGCCGCCGCCGTTGCCCACCGGTCCGCCGTGTGAATTTCGCGACCACGCGCGTCTCGTTTTTATCCCCGCCCTTCCTTTCTCCTCGCCCACGCGCGCCTGCCGCCTGCTGTCCTCGCCTGCACCGCGCTGACGCCGCGCACGGCGCCAAACGGCCGCGACAAGCCGCTGCCGCCGCGAGCCGTTGCCACGCTGCCCCAGCCCCCATCCAGTGCTGCTCGAGCACCATTCCCTTCCCCTCTTCCTCCTACTTAAAGCCCCAAACAGTTCCCCTTCTCTTCCGCGCCGAAATCACTCGTCGGAGTTCGCAGAGCCGCCGCCGAGCTCGCTCACGCGGCCAGCCCTCTCCGCTGCTCCTCCGGCCAAACCAAGGTGCGCACTAGCTCCCCCATCAACCACCGCCACTCCTCGACCAAGCCCCGACCCTTTCCCGCCACTGCAGCCGCCGGCGCAGCTCGCCGGAGAAGCTCAAGCTTCCGCCGTCGGCCGCGCACGTGGACAGCACGCTCCGCTCCTCCTCCGGCTGAACCGAGGGCACCTACAGCTTCGCCGTGACACGCTGGTGCTCATCGACCTCTTCCCCGACCCTCTCCGACCCCGACGCCGCCGGTCACCGCTCGCCGGAGCAAAGCAAAGCCGCCGCCGCCGTTGACGACCCCTTTCCCGGCCTTCCCCGACCCCGAGACCTCACGCAAAGAACGCGCGGTGAGCCCCTCTCCGTTTTCCCCCATTTCCCCGGCCCGGACTCGCCGCTGTTTGGCCGGCGTACGCACGCCGACGAGCTCGAGGACCAAACTGTGTCTTCTTCCTTTTTCTAGGGGACCGACTGTAAGATTCCAGGGACCCTTTTGTAAGGATTCAAATCTTCTAGGGTTCACGGCGTAAATAGATTCTATCCTTTGAGCACTATTCACTGCAATCTTCAAAAATTCGTAGAAAATCGTAGAAAAATCAGAAAAATGCCAAACAAATTTTGTAGTGACCAGTGAATCTAGAAGTCAAACTTGTTCCATTGCACCTCACTCAGTTGAGGCTTAGTTTACAGATTTGAAAATGGCAAAGTTTGAGCATCTTTCTTCATAGCTTGAAATCCACTCATGCACTAGGGCTGAGCTTTGGATATGTTAGGCTCATGGGTGACATAGGATCTCTGCCCAAGTGGTGCACAAGAATCCCCAGTGGATTTAGAGTTATGAATTTCCAAACTTATACCTTGCTGTTTTGGCAAATAAATCACAGAAAATAATTCACTTAGTGAAAAATCACCTCCTTCACACAGAAACTTAATCAAGACATTAGAAACCATAGAAAAATGAAAATGGTAATTTTTGGACACTGGAAAATGGCTAAATGATTTTTGGTAGTTTAAACATGGTGAAATTCCACAAAAATAACCATAAATCAATACCACATGTAAACTTGCAGAGAGGTCACTCTTGGTAACCTAAGCCACTGTGCCAAGTGGTGTGGACAGAAACCTTATAGTTATTTTGTAGGAATTTATTTTGTTTTTAGGCAAAAAGATAGGAACATTTTTAATAAATTATAGAAAAATCACCTCGAGCCAAGTTTTGGGCTAGGCTCCTGCCTTGGCATGAGCAAGCCTCTAACCAAATGGCACATGAAAATAATATTCCTACGTTCACCTTTTGAATAATAGAAAAAAAAGACTTAAATGATGGAAAAGAGAAGAAAAAGAAAAAGAAAAAGAAAAGAGAAAAACCTAAATCTCTAAAATCAGATTAAAGGTTCAAAATGAAACGGGTATATTCACTTCTAATTAATGTTTATCCTTTCCCATTTCATTAACCAAGGTTTAAGCAAACCATAACTATATTAAATCTCGATATTTAAACATTTCATGCATCTCGTGTAGATTCGGGTCTCGCCGACGGAGTCTACGAGCTAGTCCCCGCTGCCGAGGAGATTGCCCAGGAGTCCGAGGTGAACGTGGTGCACGTGGATCCGAGCCCCGAGAAGGAGTACCGCTTCGAGCCGGAAGGCAAGCCCCGGAGCATAACCTAACTTACTTACGCGATTTACTTGATTATATGATTGTGCATTTAAGTTTCAAGGAGTTGAATGAAACCCTAGATTGCATGATCATAGTATCCTTTGATTGAACATTAGTATGTAGGTTCGATAGTTGCTATGCTTAAGACCGTTAGAAGCCGAGTGTTTCCGCCACTCGCGAGATATAGGAGTTGTATGTCTACTCATATCAGAAACACTAGAGATGATGGACGGATGATTGTAGATACCCGTCTATCGATGGTTTTAATTGGAAACATGTGGTACTTTTGTGTCAAGCTTTTGAACGTACCACACATATGCACGGACTATGGGACCGGTAAGTCCCGGTATCCGATTGATGCGAGCAGGTCCGACAGCCCTCTGTCATGGAAACGTTATCCCATGGGCACATGAGGGTAGTTGCGTGAGTCCCAGTAGTGGTGAACCTTTACCCTGAGGCTTTGGGACTCGGGAGCCACTCGCAGAGAGAGGAGAAATGATTGGGTTGTGTTGGCATTTCCAACCATTCCGTATGTGTGGGTTTTCCCTGGCCAGGTAGTAAATTCGGTTCGAACTGTCCGCTTCTCGCGGTTAATGAGACTGCTTGACCGATGTATGACATATTATGAAGTGAACTTGGAAGGATGAAATCTTTGTATGGAATAATTATATTGCAAAACTTGGTTGTCTAGCTAAGCTCACCTAGAATGGATAGGCTAAAAAAAATTAAAATCAAGATGGATAAGCTAGAGATCAGCTTAGTCGCTTTTGGCAAAAGAACCCCACTAGCCAAACAGCCTCTCATTTTAGGAGTCGGTGATGTAGTGATCACCAGTCGGGTAAGTCTTGTTGAGTATAACTAGTATACTCAGCCTTGCTTGTGGCTAAATTTTCAGGACCGTCCCCTCAGGAGGTAGCTGCCTCTATGGCTTGGGCCTCCCAGCTTCCTCCTGGTTACAACATCAAGTGGGAGCCGACCTCTTCCGAGGATCGTGAGGAGTAACGCCACGGTTGGCTTCATCGTGACGATAATATGGATCGTCGCTAGTATTTCGTTTATTTTTCCGCTGCATGAACTCGAACTATTTTATTTATCATTTCAATTTGGTTGTAATAACTCTGAGACTTGTTGTAATTTGAATTGTGGAATGATGTGATCTTTGGAACTCACCTTCGAGTGAGCGTATGGACGGACGATCTTCAGTTGCAGTTAGTCGAGCTCGACTCGACGGTCGTATCCGCACTTGGGAACATTTTCGTGTATTAGCACCAATGGAAGGTGAAATATACTTAAGTGGGCCCATTTCTCGGGTAAGATCGCTACAGTTTTTATTGGTTGTATTTGTATACTATTTGGATTAGCCATTTAGCCAATACCTTTAGATAATTATAAATCCAGCAGTCAGCCCTGAGCCACCCACTAAAGTCCAACGTTTGGGAAGGCTAATATTATTATACGGTATAAAAATGATAAAGTGATGAGTTTTGTTATACGGATTCTCTTATCTAGTAGTAAAGTAAATATCTATTTTCAATCACATTTTTTTTCCATACTGCACCATACGGATTCTCTTGTCTAATAAATTAGGTAATGACTTGCAATAAATTAAGTAAAGATGTATTTTCAATCACATTTTATTTCCGTACGTAATACACCTTAACCTCTATCAACGTTGGATTGCCCTTCAAACACGTTCAATCCCCTTCCATATATTGTAGATACTTTTTTGTTCTTATATATTTGGAGTAATCTGCACCATTGGATCGTCATAATAAAATCCAATGGTGGGCATAGTCTCTTTAGTCTAGTTTATTGTTTGTCGTATTGGACATGGACTCTTTGGCTACTATAAACCGTTAGATCTTCATTAAATCCGACGGTCTGAATCCTTCTCTTTTTTCCGATTAACGTGGGAATTTCTTGTCCCTCTCGGCGAACGTGGTGGCTCCTTTTTTTCCATACAGATTCTCTTGTCTAATCAACGCATGGTAACATATTTTTCAAATCAGAGTAGAGAAGGCCAAAGATCTCCAGAAGCACCAGGATAACTTATAAAGAGTCTATATAAAATAGATAAGATTTAAACAATCCAATTTCAAATATTTAACTAAAATTAAGATTAGGAAAACAAGGGTACGTATTAAATATATTTTTAGAAGTTTACAGCTACAGTTTGATGTTGTTATGTTAAACAAAAATCACACATGGAGCTACATCATCCTATGATGAGGAGCCATTGACAAATGACAATTGATATTGATGAAGCCATGGGTGACTAGACATGCAACAAGAGAGGATATTTATCGATAAAATATTGAACACACCATATAATAGAAGAAACCATATTAATTGGACAAAAGTAATAAGAAGCACTCATAATCCCACAGGAAGGCACAATATGATGACAAATGAAGGCCAAATGATCGTGTTGTTGAGTAATCAACCGAACAAGTCATAGACCCTACCTATACATGGTATAGCTTCCAACATCAAAGAGGGATACAAAAGCCTATCTTCGTGCTCAGCAAAAGGTATAGAAAATTCAAATGTGAGAGTGTGATTGACAAATAGTTTAATGTGAATTTAAACAATAATTTTTTATTAAAATTCAATAAAATATTAATAAAAATACTAGATACCCGCGCTATTTGCGCGGGCATTCTTCCTAGTTATATTATTACTTGAAGAAAAAAAGCGAGCCACCACGTTCGACAAGAGGGCCAAGAAATTCTCACGTTAATCAAAAAATAGAGACCGTTAGATTTTATGATGATTTGATGGTCTATATTAAACCAAAGAGTCCATGTCTAACACAATTATTAATAAGTAACTATAGTAAAACATCATTTTGACTTCCCTATAAAAGTGGAAAGAAAAATAAAAAAATTATGGTCTATATTAAACTAAAGAGTCTATGTCCAACACAATTATTACTAAATAACTATAGTAAAACACTACTTTGACTTTGATGTAAAAGTGGAAAGAAAATAAAAAAAATTCAACCATGGCACGTTAGCTTCAATTAACGTGTGGGATGTGTCGGCTAAGAGCTTTTTCCGTTTCAGCAGCCAAGGGCCTAACTTGTTAATCGTGCTCGCTTCCAGCCTTCGTGTTGGGTCGGCAGCAAGTAAAAAAAGTTGAAAAGCAGTACTACCAAGTAACGAACAAAAATACACATCGGCCATCGCTTTACACAAATGAAAGGAGTACTACCAACCAGAAACTAGGCTGATAGAGGCCAGCGTCATGGGAAGTTAAAGCTAACACTTTCTCATTCCCAAGAGGATTATTAAATTATCACGTTAATTAGAAAAATATATGCATTGTTAGATTTCAAATACACTTAATGCACAACATAATTCAAAATTTAAAATATAAAAATTATAGAAAATTGTTTTTTCTAATCTAAAAATTGAGACAAAAATAGAAAACAAAAGGGTCATGCAAAATGCAATTGATAACTACTACTGCAATAGCGCACAAAGTGAGCATGCGATTAGTAGTAGCTCGGCTGCCAAAAGAAGAAGAGCAGGCACTACCGGAAAACGGCTATTTGCCGTGCGCGAAAATCTTTGCCGTGAGCCAAAAGTCAGGCTCACGGCAAAGGATAGTTTGCCGTGAGCCAACCAAGTGCAGCTCACGGCAAACAAGAAGCTCTCGTCGAAGGCAATACTTACCGACAGCTGAAAAAAGCCGGCACTCGTCAAAAATACAACGCACGGCAAAACCATACTCGTCAAAAAAGGCCACATCACACGAACGTTCGGTCCCCATGAACTGTTCCTAACGGCCGTTAGCTAGTTTGCCGAGAGCCAGGAGGCGGCTCACGGCAAAGAAATTCTTTGCCGTGAGCTTTCTAAATGCTCACGACAAAGAGAGATTTCTAGACTTTCTTTGTTAATTTTTAAAAAATTATGAAAGTAATGTTTGCCGTGAGCTTTTACGAAGCTCACGGCAAAGGAGGTGTTTGCCGTGAGCTTTGTGAAACCTCACGGCAAACATTACTTTCATAAATTTTTAAAAATAGCAAACAAAGTCTAAAAATCATAAAATTTGTCGACGTCTAATAATATGAGACACATAAATGATAGAGCGAGGTTTGATATGGTTTCGCACCAGTTTGTCTCGTACGATTCACAAAATTGAACATCTCCATAGAAATTTCATAAACATGAGAAGGGGTGACTAGTTTCCGAAGTCAAAGCGAAGATTGAGTTTGAGTTTGAGTTTCAAAATATTGTGTATATGCTATATGCACTATAATATGGTCCCTCTTAAATGTTAGTAATTTTTTGGATATACTTGATATTTATTTGTATTTAAAATATACATGAAACAATGGAAAAGTTGTTAAAGCGTGCAGGAAATAATGAAATAATATGCAAACAAATATGACTCAAGTTATTTAAATGAAATTCCACGAAATAATTTGATCATTAGAGTGACTTTATAAGAAAGAAAAAAATAAAACATGTGAAACTAAAATAAAAAGAAATTGGGAGGCTCACGGCAAACATGCCGTTTGCCGTGAGCTAGAGCAAGGCTCACGGCAAACAGGCATGTTTGCCGTGAGCCTGCAGGCCTGGCTCACGGCAAAGAGACCGTTTTGAGGGGAGAAAAAAAATAGAAAACATAAATATTGGATGGAGAAAAAAAATAGAAAAATAAAATATAAATTCGCCACGTGGGCAGGCTTTGCCGTGAGCCAGATATGGCCCACGGCAAAGGCCTGTTTGCCCTGAGCCGTCCGATATGGCTCACGGCAAAGGCTGGTTTGCGGGGAGAAAAAAATAGAAAACATAAATTTTGGGGGGAGAAAAAAAAATAGAAAAAATAAAATAAAAATTGGCCACGTGGGCAGGCTTTGCTGTGAGCCAGATCTGGCCCACGGCAAAGGCCTGTTTGCCGTGAGCCGTCCGATATGGCATGGCAAAGGCTGGTTTGCCGTGGGCCAGATCTAGCCCACGGCAAAGCCCCCTCTAAATATATACCGTTTTCTTTCTTTTCTCCCCTCCCTTCCTCCACACTTCCTCTTTCCAGCCGCTCGTCACCGCCGCCGTCGCCGCCAGCCGCTCGTCGCTCGCGCAGGCCAGGCCAGCCGCGCTTGCGGCGCCAGCCCCACAGGGCAGGCCAGGCCGCGCTAGCTGCGCCGGCCAGGCCAGGCCGCGCCAGCCGCGCTCGCGCCAGGCCAGGCCGCGCGCGCCAGGCCGTCGCTAGCCCCGAGCTCTCTGCCCCCGACGCCGGGAGTTGCGCCTTGCTCCTTGCCGACCCCCATCACTCACCGGCCAGCCGTGCACTCAAGGTGAGAATTGCTCCTCGCAATGGTTGTAAGGTGTTCGAAGAAATGTATTCTTATATATATATATGTTAATTGTGTGAGAATTGATGATGAATTTGTAATAAACTCTTGTGAATTTCGGTTTTTTATTGATATAGCATTAGATTTGAAATTATTAGAATTCATAAAGCATGTGAGTTAATTTTGTAAGAATTGATGATGAATTGTCGGCCGTCGTGCCCTTGGTTTGTATGTTGATTGTTGTGGGTCTTAAATAAATCACCATGCAGGGCAGATGCCGCCAAAATTTGCTTTTGATATTGTTATTTTTTTATGTGTAGGTAGAGTCCGCTTTTGACTCGCAACCTGCACGACGGCGAGGTGAGACATTAAACCCCACCTCTCTATATGTTCATGTTTGTAGTTCACGTAACCGAGTTAGGCGTCTCCCTTTCGGAAGAGATACAGTTCGAAATATGCCAAGATATCTGCATATTTAAAACCGTATCTGTTTCGAATTGTCCATGTTTTTGGACAAGGATGCGTCGATAGGTTAGTCTCCATGCTCTACTTCTATCCGGGAAAGAGTTTCGGCAGTATCTCCCTGTTGTTCTCTGGATACACACTCTCCTTCCAAGGACGTGTATCTAGAGAACAGCGGGGAGGTGCTGCCGAAATTTTGTCTCGAATAGGAGTAGAGCATGGAGACTAACCACATCGGTGCATCCTCGGGTGGGATTAGGACCTATCTTCACCTATTAGAATGTATAAGGAGCGTGTAGATACTTAAGATTTTTATATTACTCGTTGATACTTTAAGGATGAACGACCGTGAGTGGATGTACACGAGGCGTCCGAGTAATCGTCAGTTTACAGTCGAATGGATTGAGAAGACCGAGGAATTCGTGAAACTAGCATTTTAAAATGCTAAAGGATACAAGAGATGGAAAAATTGGCGCCGGTGTTGCTATGTAAACTGGAGAAGATCTTTCCACCCGGTTTCATTAACCCGTTGCAGCATATGATTTTGCACCTCCCGTATGAGGCCAGAATGGGTGGGCCTGCCCAAAACCGTTGGTGCTATGCAGTCGAGAGATGTCAAAAGACTCTTCAAAGTAAATGTAGAAATAAATGTAAAATTGAAGCATCCATTGCAGAAGCATTTATTCTGGAGGAAGTGTCAAACTTCACAACAAAATACTATTCAGACAATCTCCCTAGCGTGCATAATCCTCTTCCTCGTTACAATGCTGGGCCCAATGAATCAAATCTTAGCATTTTTCGAGGGCAATTGGGCAGTGTAAGTGGCGCGACCAATAAGGCTTTGAACATGTCAGAGTGGCGCAAGATCATGCTATATGTCTTGACCAACCTTGACAAAGTGAAGCCGTACATGTTGTAAGTTCTGCATCTAACCCCTTGTGTCTATTCTGTTTTCGAGTAGTAATTATTCTACATCCAACCCGTTGTGTCTTGTTGGTACAGGGAATTATATCGTCAATATTGGCGTCGTTCCAAGGAAGCAACGCCGCATGAATCTGATAGACTTCTTAGGGAAGGTGCGGGATCAGGAATGCCTGATTTCATTTCTTGGTTCAAATAGAAGGGTGGATCCAATTCTACCATGAGTGCCGAATTGAGACAGGTTGCCAATGGCTTTGGCAATAAGGTCAGGTCGTTTACTAGTAATGATGTCAATGGATATCGCTTTCACACAACAACACACGAGTGTAGTCGGCCCAATCGAAGAACCACTAATAGTGGAGTTTTACGATGGGCTCTAATGGGGTCGAGTATTATGGAAGAATCGAGGAAATATATGATTTGAGGTTTCCTGGTCGTCGAGGATTTAATCCTGTCATTTTCAAATGTCATTGGTTTGATCACGAACAAGTGAGACGAACCCCAAACCTTGGGCTAGTCGAAGTCCGACAATCATCCGTATATCGAGGAGACGATGTCTATATTATCGCTCAACAGGCCACACAAGTTTATTTTCTCCAATACCCTTGTAAGACCGACGTGCATCTTCAGGGGTGGGATGTTGTGTACAAGGTATCGCCACATGGTAAATTACCTGTCCCAAACAATGATGATTATAATATAGATCCAAACACATATGAGGGAGAATTCTTTCAAGAAGATGGACTTGAAGGGAGTTTTGTCATAGATTTAGCAGAAACGATTGGAATGGAAGTAGACAATGAAAATTTAGGTGACGAAGACGATGGAGATGAGGTTGAAAATGTGATGGACTTACAATTACTTGAGCGATTGCAATTAAACGATGACAGTGATAACATTCCTCCTTCGGAGCAAGACCATGATGATATCGACGCACGTGATAGTGATGATGAGTATTACCAACAAGCTAATATTGATGATGATGATTATTATTTCTAAAAAATTGTATGTGCCTTAGTATTTTAGTTTATTTGTATTGTTATGTTAATTTAATTTATATTCTCCTTATTTTTCTAATTTCTATAGTATATCTTGTTTATTTGTGCTAATTTGCCTATTCTTTTTATTGACAGGTGATTGAACAGATATGGTAGGCGGGAAGGTGAGGAACGTGAACTCCGTGTACCAAAGATCGAATCAACTACTTGAGCAGGGGCAGGGATCAGGCGAGGGGCAGAGGAGGGGCAGGGGTCGCCCGAAAGGCAGTGCTGTGGGGTCCGGGAGTGGTCAGGGGACTGGTACGGGATGCAGGCGTCGAGGGTGGAGGTCACCGCCATCTCCACTTGAGGAGGAGTCGTCGTCTTCTGAAGACGATGACTTTGTACCACCCGCACAGCACCCGGAGTCGGAGAACGAGTCGATGGAGGCGGAGGATGGGGAGGGGGAGGAGGACGACGATGGGGAGGAGGGGGAGGAGGAGGAGGATGGGGAGGAGGGGAGGAGGAGGAGGATGGGGAGGAGGAGGAGGACGACGATGGGGAGGATGGGAGGGGGAGGAGGACGACGATGGGGAGGATGGGGAGGAGGCCGATGAGGGGGGTGAGGGGCACCAGGGGTACGAGGAGGCCGTTGGGGATCCACCGAGAGTTTGGTTGCGAGGTCCATCGACCCTTACGAAACGACCACCTCCTCACAAACGCCCGGTGATTAGGCCCTATGGGCAGAAGTAAGCACTTTTGACTCAATCAATATTCTTCATATGATATACTGCAAATCTCAATAAAATTAATCATATTTCAGGAGTTGGGAGATTGTGGGTGCATGTGATCATACACGCCTTGTCAATGGCATACTAGGCCTTTTGTGCAGGGAACACTTCCCTGGTATGGTTTTGCATGGTGGTGTGTACAAGCTGGCATTGACTTTTGAACACTACTACTCAGCGGTGGACCAGCGAGATCTTTTGGACAGGCTTTATGATAACGTGGCGGAGCGGGTGAAGGGCGAGTTATGGGTAAGTTGATCTCACACTACACTACTCTATTCATTGCATTCAGAGCATATAAGTATTGTATGTATATGCAGGATTTCTTCAGGTGCGAGGATGGATATGAGGCAGACACGCAGGGTAATGCTCATAGAGCCTGCAAAAAGCTAGTGCATGACATGCATTATGAGGTGCGCATCCAGGCTATCATTAATTACCACGCAGAAGTACTTCACACGAGGGTCACCAAGGAGGAGGCAAGAAAGATGACGCTGAACAGGGGGCAATACCTCCAGGTAACTAACAACCTTGAAGACTCTTCTTTCCTGAGAATAAACATGCTTCATTTGATATTCTACGTTCAATTCATGTCTTGTAGGCGCCTGTTAGTTGGTGTAATAATCACGCACAAGCCTGGGAAAGAATGGTGGATAGGTGGTGCTCTGCTGAATGGTTGGCGAAGCACAACCTTGCCCGAGAAAAGCGTTTGAAGATGTAAGGACCAGTGCACCATCAAGGCAACCGAAACCTCAGGACATTTGCAAAAACATGGGTAAGCGGATACCTTTCTTTGCTTTGATGTTAGACATAGTGATAAATATCTAACAACCTTACACTCATTGTCCGTAGTCTGATTCACATGGTGGCCAGCCTTGTGGCGAGGTGAAGGCGTACGCTTTAGCTCACATGGGCAAGGCGACGGCAGACACTGACTTCAGCATTGAGACACCGGCCTCAGGGTACACCAATCCGACAATCGCCCCACGGCTTAGTGCATACACACAGAGGGCAAGGGAGGTCCATGGGTCGGAGTACGATCCAAGCACCCAGAACTTTAATGGACAAATCGTCATGGAGGTAAGAGGAGGCAAAAAGCATGGGCGTTACTGGATGGGTGATGGCACGATTGACTCGGCCTCGACACCCAGACTCTCCGAGATTCGAGCAAGGGCGTCGAGCGGAAGCGATGCGATACGCCCATGACAAACCGTTGACCAGATGCAGATAGCGAGTCTACAGGTTATTTCTGTTTGCTTTGGGCTTTTTTAAATTCTAATACTATTAATTTGAATTCTAACATATATTATGTTGCAGGCCCAGCTACAAGAAGAGAGGAGCCAACGGGAGCAAATAGAGGCCTCTATGAGCCAGATGTACCTTTGGATGTAGAATGTGGGTGCTCAGATCTCTATACCTCCGCCACAGATTCAATTGTACCCAGCGCCTCGTCAACACACACCTGTGAGTATATATGAATGCTTTAGTTTGTATGTTGATAACTTAATTCTTTCCCCACATGTGCAATATATTATTCTTTGTGCAGGGTTTATCGACGGCATCAAATGATCCTGCTGCTAATGTGTCGCCTGGTGCTACTGTGTCGCCTTGGGGGACTTGGGGATCTCAGCCGACGCCACGAGGCCCACTTGCTACTGTGTCACCTTGGGGGCATTGGGGCTCTCAGCCGTCTCCACCGCCGGAGGCAAACCCACAGGATCAGGATTTATCCACACCCTCCCCCTCCAACCCTTGGGGAACGAAGGCCGCACTACTAGGTAGTGAACTTGTTGTCGTTTGATTAAACTTGATAATGTCGTGGTTGAACTTGGTTTGGATGTCGTCGAACTCTATTGTTTGTCGTTGAATGTCGTGGTTGAACTTGGTTTGGATGTCGTCGAACTTCTAGTTTTCCTTTCTCGTTGTATTAACTATGTGTGGTTGTGTAATGTCTATATAAACTGCATGTAATGCTTATTGTGATGACTATGTGGTTGTGCAATGTATATGTAAACTATCTGTATGATACATTTTTTATTGGGGTATCATATAAAAAAACAGAAAAATAGGCTCAGGTGCCATTGTTTGCCGTGAGGAAATGACCCAGGCTCACGGCAAAAGGCTCCTTTGCCGTGAGCCACTGGCCCAGGCTCACGGCAAAGAGCCTACAAGCCGCCGCTTCCAGTCCTGCCAGGTGGGCCAGGAGTGGCTCTTTGCCGTCAGCCTTGTTTCTGGCTCACGGCAAACGGCCTCTGTTTGCCGTGAGCCGCATCAAAGGCTCACAGCAAAGAGCCTCTGTTTGCCGTGAGCCTTTGATGCGGCTCACGGCAAAGAGCCTCTGTTTGCCGTGCGCCACATCCAGGGCTCACGGCAAACATCCGAGCGGGCCCCACTCACGCCGTTGGCTCGCCGTTACTTGCCGCCATCGTCACTTTTTTTTGCCGAAGGCGTTATTGGCTCACGGTAAATGTTTGCCGAGAGCTTAGTTTTCAGCTCACGGCAAAGGTCCCTTTGCCGATACGATTTTTGCCGTGAGGTTTTTGCCGTGAGCCGGCTCACAGCAAAGGCTTTGCCGTGAGCTTTTGCCCCTTTGCCGTGAGCCCGCCTAAATCCGGTAGTGAGGCAAACAGATCTAAAGTTGATGTAACTTTGTGTCGATTCAAGCTTAAACGACAGACCGATTGACAGATTTAGCATGCAGGTGCACGCAACACTAACAGATGGTCAAGCATGATACTCCCAGAAATAGACAAACAAACATTATCATACTACTTTGATGATAAAAATTATTTATGTTAATTTAAATATTAGAAAAAAACTAGGAACCTGCGCTATTTACGTGGACCAAGAAATTTCCACACTAACAAAAAAATATTCAGACCGTTGGATTTTATGAGGATCTAATGGTGATATTAGCCCAAAGAGTCCATGCTAATGGACAACCTCACCAGGAAGGCTGCGTACGGGTCCCCGCGAATGTTGGCGGTCCCAGTCCCGGTGCCGTCATCCGTCAACCACGCGCCATTCGTGACGATCTACGGTATGGCCCGGTGCACGGAGGACACGGCCGCCGACAACTGCAACATCTGCCTGGAGGAAGTCGTGTATGCAATCCTCGAGTGCTGCTGAGGAAGGATGGCGGCCGGGGTCTTTTCGCTGAGCTGCTCGGTCCGTGTTCGAGGTTTACTACCGTTTGTCCGTTTCTACAACGAGGAGGTCGCCGAGGTGGCCATGTCGCCAGCGTCACCGCCGGCGCCGGGAGGTCCAGCCCACGAAGCATCAGTCAGTTAACGCTTCCATCTAGCTAGGTCTCCTGATCCCATTCTTTTGCTGCGCTAGCTTGTATTAGCTTGCATTTGGTGATCGAGTGAAAGGACACTAGTTTTTTTGCGTAGCTTTTTGTGGATCCGAACTATACGGCAACGCGGGGCATCGCTTTGCCCCGTCCATCGGGCACCTCGGAAATTCGCGTCCGCGGATGACGATGGCTCGAGAATGCCAAGTCAAAGGTTCCGGACGCTACAGTTACAGCTACAGCCTCTACACGCAGGACGCGCGGGCTAAGCATCACCATTTATCAAGTCTGCCCATCCTCCATCCATTCATCTCCCTTCCCGTACCTGCCACCATCGTCGAAACCTTCCCATTCTCCCATGGCTCCAGCCATGTTGCTCTTCTTCGTCACCTCGGTTTGGGTGGCCTCGTCGTCTTTGCCGCTGATGCGTGTCGTCGCAGCAGGGGACGGGCAAAGGGTAAAGCCCTGCCCGCCTACGTCATGCGGCGGCGTTAACATCTCTACCCCGTTCGGAGTCCTCCAGGAGCAGGCTTCGGAGTCCAGCTGCGGTGCAATTGGGTTCCAGGTTAGCTGCTCGAATAACACCCCATACCTCGCATACAACGAGACAGACCATCAGTTCCAGATCCTCAAAATCTTCTACGGCAACTCGTCCTTGCTCGTTGCCGATTCCCACAAGCTCCAAGCCTTGGATGGCTCCGTCGAGGGGAGCTGCCTCGTCCCGAAGGACAACAGCTCCGCCAGGATCGGTTACCCCTTCTCGATCAGCCCAAGCAACAGAATACTGATCTTGTACAACTGCACCAAGGCGCCAGTGTCGAGTGAGGGGCTCCTGGAGACTGTATGCGGAAACACAGCCACCTTTGCTCGCGTCGGGGGGAGTTACGACGACGACGACGGCAACTATTCTGTGGAGGGCTGTGATTCTACCATCGTGCCGGTGTTGGGAGGGAGATATGGCAAGGCGAACGCGAGCAACTACGAGGAATTAATCCGCCAAGGATTCCTCCTGACATGGTTCTCAACTCCAGCAGGTATAGTATATGTTCACCCTTTGCACTAGTACTGAAAAATCAGCGTGGTAGGATAATGCCTTGCTACTTGCTAGATATATAAAATGAAGCCTTCCGCGTCATTAGCGTAGAGAGTAGACAGTAGATAGTAGCACAGAGGACACAGCCGCCAACTGCTGCAAACCTCTGCCTGGAGAATGGAGATAGTCGTCAAGACGATCCCCAAGTGCTGCAGGGGCAAGAAGGCTGGGCCTTCGCCCGGAGCTGCTCGATCCGGTTTGAGGTTTACCGGTTCTACAATGAGGAGGCTGACGAGGTGGCACTTCGGGAGGTGGGTTAGTCAACGCCAGTGAGCACTTCGGGTCTCCGGCCCACGAAGCACACCGAGGCCATGTTCAGATTTCCAACTATTCACTATTCATTCCAACTTTTCACCATTCATTCCAACTTTTCACTATTCCTCCCTCACAAAACACGTTTCCCAACGAATGCTACAGTGTTTTTCTTATGCTACAGTGTTTTTTCCTACAATCTAAACACACCCTTAAGCAGAGGGCACGGTTCCTACTCCCTACTCCCTACTCGGGCTGTATATATTCTCAGCTCAGGCAAATGGTCGTGGCATTAACAACGTGACAAGTATGTGACCCGCACATTGATTGGCCATGTCACGATCCTGGATAAACGCGGCAACGGTCCTGTCCATTTCTCCTTTCCTTCCGACGGAAACAAGGAGCAACACATCACTACGGTCTAGTAAGCCAGTATGGTCCTCGGGTTCACATGCGCCAGTCAGTCTCCCTTGCCAACGCACGCGGTACGCTGTACGCCTACGGCATCAAACCAGAACGTGTGGGCGCGGTCACGCGAGGTCGCGAGAACATGGTCTAAACTCAGCAGAATTCCGATCCACTCTGCTCAGCTCCCTCAGCGAGCTCTGAAATCCAAAGTACGCCACAGCCACCCCCTCCATCCCCAATCAGCTATGAACCCGCCGCCGGCGCTGCCGCTGTTATTACTCGCTTCCTTCCTCCTCTGGCCGGCAGCGGCCAGCGCGGCACCGGCACAGCCGTCGTCAAGCTGCTGGCCAAAGGCATGCGGGGACGTGAACATCACCTACCCGTTCTGGCTAGAGGAGTCCGGCAAGCCGGCGTGCGGCCCACCGGGGTTCCAGGTCAAGTGCAACAGCAGCGGCGCGTTCCTGAGCCGCACCCCGTACCAGGCGTATCGGGTGGTCGCCATCTTCGCCGAGAACAAATCCTTGCACGTAGTGGACAACAACCTCCCGCTCGACACCGGCTGCCCGGCGCCGACGTTCAACGTCTCTCTCGCGCCCAAGCCTCTCGTCTTCAGTGAATCCAACAAAGACCTGCTCATCCTCGGCAAGTGCACGGGGGCTTCGTCGAAGGTTCCGGCTGGGTTCCGTAGCCTGAGCTGCGACAATAGCTCCTTCGTCCGGCTCGGCGATGGCAGGAATTTTACGCGGGACCACATCTACGGCGGCATCCCGCCGGGCTGCCTATTCAGTGTCGTGCCGATTCTTGGAGTTGGGGCTCTGGATGGGAATGGGGATGACTACCTCCGGAGCATGAGGAATGGGTTTCTTCTCGAGTGGACAGACGTGCCTGCTGGGGATTGCCCGGAGTGCGTCGAAAGAGGCGGTGAGTTCATCAATAATTTAATAATTACGCAGCGATTTTGCCCTTTTCCTTTCGGAAAAAAGAGAGCCATTAGTCTACGAGTCTGGGAGTAGGAGTAAACTCGGCCAACGAGATGGTAAAAAAACACACTCAAAAAGGGGGTGAAAATACAGATAAAACACACTTCAGAGGCCTGATTTACTCCTAGTCCTAGTAGTCGATTACGCAATGCAAGTGGTAGTTTGTCGGATTCGATGATTCTCTTGTGTCCATTTAGTCCCTCCGTTCCTAAACGAGTGTCGTCATTGGTGTGCGTGCCACAAGTTTGACTTAATTTGTATAAAATATGCAACATTTAAGTGTCCAAATAATTTTTATAAAAAAACTAGATCTAAATATATATCTAATGGTATTCATATTATATATTTTTATATATAATTGGCCGTAAGTTTTTCTCGGGAAGTGAGGAAGACACTTTTTTAGAGACGGAGGGAGTAGGTAGCAAATACTACGCCGGGAGCTGTAAGCAAGCCATCAAAAACTACGCCGCCATCACTAACGTTGTGCCACGCCCAAAACAGCAGCCCGCTGCAAGCCCGAAAGGTTGCTTGAACTCCACCTTGGGGCCATCCTCCTCGAGCCACATACACGATCATCGATCTCTCAGCTCCAGTGAAGCACGACATAACACTCTTGTCGCAGCAACAATAAAACTATTGATTCCGACCATTCTGTGTGGAGGCCTTGCCTCACCCACCACCTCACTCCTCTGATGTCCACCGATTCTGATGGCTCTTCGAGTGGCCGACATTGCGAGACAGCAAAGTCGTCGATAGATGCCATGAGTGCAAGCTGGCCGGCACGACTCCAATGCTTTCTTTGCCCTGACTGTCGCTCTGCTTAACACGTCTACCGTCTATGTACCAAGCGAGAAACAGTAGACCAAAATTAGTTTCTGATAAGACATATGCTTCCTTTTTCTCATTTTTCCTTTGGTGCCCCGCGTTCTTTCGGAGAAACTTGCAGCCTCCCTTGAAAAAGAATGCATTTTTTTTTTTGCTTTTGTCATTTTATCTGTCGCCAATACTCTGCTACCCATCGCACTCAACCAATGTTTCCTCCCCATGATCGGCACTTAGGCATGATGCATCAACCATCAAGTCCCCAAGACAGACGAATGTGCCGGTCAATCGGTCATCTCGGAGGCTCAAGACGTCACAGTCGTCGCTTAGTTGCCCCCACCATTGGGTACCTTGGAAATTCCTGTGGCACACCGCACACACGACGCGCGGACTTACCTTCGCCGTTTGTGCCTCATGTCCTCCAGTAGCCCATTCAACCTCTGTTCGTCCAGCTACTGCCCATCCTCGAAACGTTTCCCATGCTAGCTCCAATGGCTCCCGCCTTGTGGTTCTTCCTCTTCTCGTCGGTGTGGGTGGCCTTGTCAGTACTATCGATGCCTACGGCAGCTGAAGACGGGCAAGGCAGAGTGCACTGCCGGCCCGTGCTATGCGGCAACGTGAACATCTCCTTCCCGTTTGGGCTCGTCTCGGACCCGGGGGATGCGGCCGTGCAGAACACCTGCGGACAGACTGGGTTCCAGGTTCGTTGCCGAAACAACATCCCATACCTCGGATACTATCAGACGGAACAAAACATGCAGATCCTCAGCATCTTTTACGGCAACGACTCCTTGCTCATCGCCTATACCGGCAAGGCTGAAGGCCTGAATATGTCTAGCCCCAGAGGCTGCCAGAGTTTGGCAGCTAACATCACCTCTGAACTCGGTCCTCCATTCTCGATCAGCCCCATGAATCAGAACCTCATCTTGTAAAATTGCACCAAGCCGCTGTTGCTCCCATCCGAGGGGCTTGTGGAGACGACATGCCGCAACAACACGTATGTTCGTGTCGCCGCCGGGCGTTCCGACGAGATGATGAGCAGCTACTTTTTGGATGGCTGCGTCGCTACCGTCGTGCCGGTGTTCGGAACGTCTGCCAACAAGATGAACGCTAGCAACTACGAGGAACTCGTCAGGGATGGCTTCCTCGTGACATGGCAGCAGGGGCCGCGGCCGTTAGGTAATTTTACTCGATCTTTGGATAAATGCACGTGTTTTGGTCATTGAATTAAGACTTCTAACCTCTGAAGATATTTGGATAAATAAGCTGTTCCCGGTTAGAGCCCCCTTGCAAAAGATTCAGTGCTGTCCAACTCCATATGACATTACACTAGTTCCTCCCGCTTATTAGCAGAAGAAATCACTATATATAGTGCTACACATTCTTAAATTAATATTCTGAACTATTTCAGGCGGTGGAAAAGGGAAATCCAAGGTGATAGTGCTAATAGGTAAGCAACGGTTCGTATCATTATTCTTTCCATGCATATAATTGAAAGTTCAACAGGTATTATTAAGGTAATATAATAGCTACATCTAATAAAAAGTTACTTTTTAGTTTTAATTTTTGAAAGAACATATACCAACTAAATGAAATGTATACTACATATATTTTCACATTAAATTAACTGCAAATTAAATAAAAATTTAGAGCAAGCAATGGTACAATTATGTCTTCAAATATAAAACCGAATGAACAAGAGCAAAATCGGCAGTCTTTATATAGATCATTATTATAATTCCCCATTTGTATTTCCTCCTTTTCTTTTATACAAGAGGATGTAATATATAAATTGTATGGCCTTAAAAATCCAAACTGCTCATAATATATACCATCTCGCTAGTTTAAGAGAAAAATAACATTTACCTTAATTGCAGTTTCAATGTCAGTAGTTGCAAGCTTGCTCCTATCATGTATATATGTGGTGAGAAGGAATAGCAGAAAGTGGGGGAAAATACATCTTTTTATATGCCAAAGGACTAGCAGGAACACTGAAAGGAAAATTGAGGCCCTAATAGAATCACATGGATCACTAGCTCCAAAAAGATACAGGTACTCAGATGTAACAAAGATAACGTCTTCTCTTAATCATAAACTTGGGGAAGGAGGTCATGGCGTGGTTTTGCAAGGAAGGCTAAATGATGGTCTTTTAGTTGCTGTGAAATTCCTGCATGATTCCAGAGGAGAGGGAGAGGAGTTTGTGAATGAGGTTATGAGTATCGGCAGGACCTCTCATGTTAATATTGTTAGCTTATATGGGTTTTGTTTGGAGGGCTCAAAACGAGCCTTAATTTATGAGTACATGCCCAATGGCTCTTTGGATAAGTACATTTACTCAGAAGATCCTAAAGCAGTTTTAGGATGGGACAAGCTCTATAAGACAGCAATTGGGATTGCTCGAGGGTTAGAATATTTGCACCATAGATGTAATACACGCATTGTCCATTTCGATATCAAGCCACAAAACATACTTCTAGATCAGGATTTTTGCCCAAAGATTGCTGACTTTGGTTTGGCAAAATTGTGCCATACCAAGGACAGCAGGCTTTCAATGACTGGTGCTAGAGGAACAATTGGTTTCATCGCTCCAGAAGTGCACTCTCGTGCCTTTGGAGTTGTTTCGACAAAATCAGATGTTTATAGTTATGGAATGATGCTGTTAGAGATGGTTGGAGGCAGGAAAAATGTGAAATCGATTGTTCAAAATTCAAGTGAAAAGTATTTTCCACATTGGATTTATGACCACTATGGACACGATGATGTATCACAAGCTTGTGAGGTCACACTTGAAGTTGAGGGAATCGCCAAAAAGATGAGTCTGATTGGCCTGTGGTGCATACAAATACTACCTATGCACCGACCTACGATGACCAAGGTTTTGGAAATGTTTGAGAGATGTTTAGATGAATTGGACATGCCACCAAGGCAAAACTTCAGTCAAATACTGTAAGATATTTTCTTGTATATATTACAACTGCCCAATTTCAGAAAAGTTGAAGAGGTACCAAATTTGTTCTCTGTTTTTTTTTTCAGAGAAGATTCAGCTTACAGTTTAAATGCAGAAGACCTAGGTGCCAGCAGTGCTAGCAAAACACAACCTCTTAGTGAAGCACTAAATATCAATGAGATGAGCAATGTGAATTCATAAATCTGATGAAGGTGACCAACTCTATGAAAAGATCACATTTAGTAGGTAAGAAATAGGATTGGAATCAGATACATATTTTATCATGTACAACTTCCACCATATCACTGTATAGCCTTCTTTATTAATATAGGCTGACATTCTAAGAAGGGTTTGTACCTATTGTTTGGTACGAGAGGGGTTTCAAATTGCTGCTTGTTTGAACCTAAAAGGGTACTAGCATACTCCAATATTCATGAGCATTGGATGTCATAATTATTTGGCACGATCTTAATACAACTGTTTTCTTTGTTTACAGCTTGTCAAATTTACTTCATTCAGGCCGGCACCAGATTTCCTAAATTATAACAGCATCGATCATCTATTCCGGAGTCACAAGATTTCCCACCTGCCTCCCTAACCATCAGCGTCGAGCAGACGGGACATAGGGCGACGGGTGGCATTCCGCGATTTTCTGAATGGGGGATGGCAACAGTTGGGATAAGATCACCGAGCTGTTCCTCTGTTCCCAATTGAACTCGGTTAATGTTTAATCTTCTATGCATAATTCCCTGCATGAAACAGGGCAGTCAGACTCCTCAAGTTTCAGATCTGAACCACACAGCTAAGTCAAAGACAAACATCTGTGCTGAAATGGTCTGTAGTCTGAACCCTGCACATTCCAACAAATGTAACAATTGGGTAGACGTGTTATTTCAGCAAATTGGTCGCACTGAAACTTGCAAGGAAGGTAGGTTGTGTCATTTGTTTGTGTGGACATTTGGTGACAGACCAGTTTATTCCGCGTTCCAAACCAAACGATGGGGACTAGGCCTAGCTTTGGTTTTTGGATCCGATGATTCCAGGCCATCTGATACGCCGGTAAAAAAAAAAAACACGTACCATCCTCATATATATATCATTCGTCAGTAAAACTACCCCTATCCGGCAATCCATCACTGCTGGTAAACCTTTGTTCCTCACTACTCCAACTTTTGAACCACTGAGATGGGTCCACCATTCTTGCTGCTCTTCTGCATCTCGTCAGTGTGGGTGACCTTATCATTGCCATTGATGCTGTCGACAGCCGCAGCAGATGCGCAAGGAGGAGAGCACTGCTCACCGTCACCGGTTCTATGTGGCAACGTGAGCATCTCCTACCCGTTCGGGGTCATCCCGGAGGAAGCGATGGAGACCAGCTGCGGCGAGACAGGGTTCCAGGTTCGTTGCACTAACAACACCCCATACCTCGGATACACCACGAGGCGCTGGTTCCAGATCCGCCGCATCTTCTACGACAACGCCTCCTTACTCGTCGCCGACGTCCACAAGCTCGGAGGCTTCTTCAACAGTTCATCCGGCTCGGAAAGCTGCCACATCCCGACGAACAACACCCCGGCCCATCTTGGTCTTCCGTTCTCCATCAGCCGTGTCAATCACGACTTGATCTTCTACAACTGCACGAAGGCGCCGGCAGCGGCGGCGGACGAGGGGCTTGTGGAGACGAGGTGCGGCAACAGCACGTTCGTTCGTGCCGGAGGACGCTACGGCGAGGTGTCCAGCAGCTACGGCGGCTACTTTCTTGAGGACTGCGATGCTGCCGTCGTGCCGGTGCTCGGGAGCTCTGGAAGGATGAACGCGAGCAGCTACGAGGAACTCATCAGCGACGGCTTCCTGGTGACATGGCAGCTGCCCCAGTCACCACCATCAGCAGGTTAGTTAAGCTCGCTCTAGCTTCTTGAACCCTATTCTTCTATTATTTTAGAAATCAAGAACAATAAAGTAGAAAGATCCGACACCACCTTTTCTTAGAAGCATCCCAGCGCAAATTCACCTTCTCCTTCTGCGGTCTGAACCACATAATGAATCAGACAAATTCCAGTTGTACTATAGACTACTGCGTCGGAATAGTCTTCGTTGCGCACATCCTGTTAAACGTCGCTACATGGCCTGCTGTTGTTTTCAAACATATCGGACGCATTGCCTGGACGGTAGGCTATGTATAAAGTGTGTGTTACCCTTCTGCCCTTCTATGAGCGGAGTCTTGACTCGGATTGGATACTGGTAAGAAGCTGCGAGTTTGAAATGTCGACGATTTCTACGGACTACAGAACTCTAAAAGCTTACAGTAGACCAGAGATCCGAAGACGACAGGTTCCCTTCGTTCTGTACTTCTATTCCCCTTTTCATCACTCCCTACTCAAATTGCACATCGCCCAGGGAACCATTGCTAGCAGAGAATCGAGCATTCGTCCTCTCACGTTAGTACCGATTGTCTTAAATCCCGGTACTAACGTGTCCCTAGGGGTTCCCGAGGGTCCTCGGACCATTTAGTACCGGCCAGTAACACCAGCCGGTACTAAATGGTCCCAGCGGGTTCCCGAGGCCCCCGTGCATTTAGTACCGTGCATTTAGCTTCCGGCACTAAATGGGTCCGCAGGATATAGTTCAAAAGGAAAGCATATCTCACTTAGTCACAATTGATGCATAGGTGGGATGGTAGAGGGGTTACGCGCGAGGCCAGAGGTTGTGAGTTCGAATCCCATGAACCGCGCACGCGCATTTACGCGTGAAAAATTCGCGTGACTTGTGACTCCCGATAAGCTTACAAATTTTTTTCTTTATTTTTTGGCACGAAACCCATTAGTACCGGCTAACTGGTCCGTCCCGCCGACCCTGCGGCCCTGTTAGTACTGGTTGCTGCAGCCGGTACTAACGGGGCTGCTCATTTAGTACCGAAAGCTCAATATCGGTTGCATAACCGGTACTAACGTGGCTTTTGATCCAGTACTAAACCTCTATTCTCCATTAGTATACTCTAGGCGCTCCCAGCTTCTTTCGCATCCTTCGATGGGCTTCGAACTTATCAGTCGCAATAGCTTCCTTGCTGCAGCTAGCGGCTGCCACCACCAACGGCAACGGGGCCAACAACACAAGCTGCTCTCCGGCGAGGTGCGGGGACCTGAACATCACGTACCCCTTCTCTCTTTCCGGCGTGCAGCCGCTGTACTGCGGCTTCCCGGCCTTCGATCTCACGTGCAACGACAGCCGCGCCTACCTCACAAGGACATACCGGGAGAAGCTGTACCACGTCGAGGACATCTCCTACGCCAACCAATCGCTTGTAGTGGTCGTCGAGACAACTTTCGCCGGCGACAAGATATGAACCATCCCCGACTTCAACGTGTCCGCCGGCCTCTCCCTCTTCCCGGTCAAGATGAGCGACGCTAACCAGAACCTCATCTTCGTGTACAACTGCCAGGTTCCCCAGAGCGTACGACTGCAACAGCCATGTGCTAACCACACCATGGGAGCCTACATCGCCGGTTCCGGCGATGAGCCGCCGTGGGTTGGTCGTCCGAACAACTGCAGCACAGTGACCGTGCCAGTGCGTGGTTCGGACCTCGGATCGAGCCAATTCCTGACAACTACAAGAGATTGATCACCAACGGGTTCCTCTTGGAGTGGTGGACGCCGGAAGACTGCGATAATGAGTGCACGGGGCGCGGCGGGGAGTGTAGGTTCGTTGAGGTTGCGTTCCAGTGCATCTGCCCTGATGGGTTGCTCTGTCCACCAGGTAATTAAGGAACAATAGCTTCTTGCCTTTTATATGTGTGTTCTACGGTACCTCAGCAGGAGGCATACATCGTGATATGCTATCGATCATTTGATCCTCAGATTACAAAGGTCTCTGTGTCTTTGTTGCATATATTTTGGTTTATAAAAGAGGTGTCTCGAAGCATAATCCGGATTGAAGAAAGTCTTGATCAAAATAGTGACTTATAAGGGCATGTTTGGTTAATTCGAAAACCAGGTGGTAGAGGATTCAATCCTACACAAGTCACTTGGACTTGATCCCATTCTTTCCACTCCATTCCATCAACCGAACGGGCCATAAGTGTAGAAGTGAAGCCATATATAATTCAAACCTGAGAGAAAAGACAGAAATTGTATTGAATCTGAGATCAACGGGCAGCAATAATATAGAGCACAATAGTTGTACTTTAATTTTGGGTGTTATAGTTACTGTTCGTCAAGATTCAAGACACCAAATCTCAAAATTCTGATGAAGGAAAGGATAATACTAAGAAATTATCTTCACTACATTAAAAGAAAAAAAAAACACTTGTTCTTTATGTTACATTGTTGAACCACTTTTTGGCACTAGATTTCTACAAAACCAAAAAAAATATCTGATGTTCTGATACAGTTTTAAAATTTTCTTAGCAGATGGAAGGAAGAAACAGAAGATCACATTAATTTTAATAGGTATGTTTTTTATAGACCAGTTTACTTAAGCAGAGTGTAATTCAGCTAGCTGCTACATAATTCTTGGAGTCTTGCGATCCTTCTTATTAAACTAGCGCTCCATAAATCTTTATATCAAAATTTAATATGTCACCAAAATCAAATAAGATCATCAAACGGAAATTTGCATGATCATTTATAATGTTGATAAACTAGCATTTTATTATACCAAAGAAACTGGATTGTGCAACTCATTATGCTCTGTTTCAGTTATGTTGTTTGCTGCAGCCAGCTTAATTCTTGCATGTCTTGCTTGGATATACCGCAAGAAGAAAAAGCGCATTTCATTCAATCAAAAGTTCACTGGCAATGAATCAAATATAGAAGCAATTCTAAAAGGATATGATTCTCTCATCCCAAAAAGGTACAAATACTCAGAGCTAAAGAAAATAACCAGATCCTTCAAAGATAAACTAGGAGAAGGTGGTTATGGCATGGTATTTGTGGGTAAGTTAGAAGATGGCCGCAAGGTTGCTGTGAAACTACTGAAAGGGTCTAAAGGAAATGGAGAAGAGTTCTTGAATGAGGTAGTGAGTATTCGCAGGACATCCCATGTAAATATTGTCAACTTAATAGGTTTTTGTTTACACGGATCTAAGAGAGCGCTTATTTATGACTACATGGCCAATGGTTCATTGGAGAAGTATATTTATTCAGAAGAAACAAAAGGAGCCATTGGACGGGAAAAGTTGCAAGAAATAGCAATAGGCATTGCACGAGGTTTGGAATATTTGCACCGGGGCTGTAATACCCGCATCATCCATTTTGATATCAAGCCGCATAACATTCTTCTAGATGAAGACTTCTGTCCTAAAATTGCAGATTTTGGATTGGCAAAACTGTGTCATCTTAAGGATAGTGCCATGTCAATGGCGGAAGCAAGAGGTACCATAGGCTTCATCGCTCCAGAAGTATTCTCTAGGGGTTTTGGAGTGGTGTCCACTAAATCAGATGTTTACAGTTATGGAATGATGCTGTTAGAAATGGTAGGAGGAAGGACGAATGTTAAAGAAAGTATTGAGAACTCTAGTGAAGCATATTTTCCAAACTGGGTTTATGACCGCCTAGTGAAAGATTTACAAAGTCATGAAGTCACATGTGAGATGGAAGATATTGCAAGACAGATGACCCTAGTTGGCTTGTGGTGCATACAAACGGCTCCGGGAAATCGCCCTTCCATGAGCCGTGTCATAGAAATGTTGGAGAAGAACATAAACGAACTGGAAATGCCACCGAAGCCATTGCTTTCATGTCCCGCGGAGCCATCAAATTTTTCATCGTAACTTAAGACTTCTCTGTTGGTGATATATATACCCATGAACGGTTGAACCAGCCCCATAGGAAACTAGTACAAATCAATGTGCTGTATCACATTTATAAATTGTAAGAGGTTGGCATAAAAAAAATTTATTTATTCCCTGTGGGGCAAGGACACCAGAATTTTTTACTAGAAGTGGAAGAGTTACACAAAGTTCGTGAAATGATTACAAGGGTTTATGCACTAAGAACAGGCAAACCTTTTTGGGTTGTATCCGAAGACATGGAAAGGGATATTTTTATGTCAGCAGACGAAGCCAAAGCTTATGGACTTGTCGATATTGTAGGGGATGAAATGATTGACGAGCACTGCGATACGGATCCTGTGTGGTTTCCAGAAATGTTTAAGGATTGGTAGTCGCTGGATTTTTTGTAAATTTATTGCAAACGTAAACTCGGGTTTTATGCTATTTTATAGAAAATAGAAATACTTCATGATGGTGAATCATCAGGTTAAGATCGATCTAAACCAATCCATTTTTTCTATATACATACGACAGGGTATTAGATTATATGTATTCATTCCTTATGGCAGTGACGATGGTGTTTCAGGCTTACAGTTCTGTTGAAGCACGGCCTTCATATTTAGTTTGATGTTATCTGCTGAAGACATCATATATGGGTTTGTCCCCTGTGGTGTACTGAGCTTGATTTGTGTACCAGTGGGTAGGTAAATTTATCTCTGTCTTTACTGCTGTGAATTAACTTTTCGTAACTACGGTCTCTGTTGCTGCTGCTCTATTGATCTTGCTGGGAAGGAATAGCAGTACGGCAACCAGCTGCATGCAGTCCGTCGGCGATCGATCGCGAGTTCGCGACAGCCCAGTGAACGTTCATACACATGGAGACGGTGCTCGGGCCGGAGGCGGTGGTAGTCGATCGTGAACCATGACGACGGTGGCGAACGACAGCCGGCTCCTGAAGGATCGGAGGTTCGTCCTGGAGCAGGATAGGAGTTGGCCAACCATGTAATGGAATTGATAGAGAAATTCATAGACCTAGGTAGGATAGGCAAATTGATAAAGGGAATAGAGATGATGATAGAGATCATACTGAGAAAGAGGATAATTCCGTACGGGTACAACTCTTATTTGAACGAAGTGCAAAAAATGCGATCTTTTTTGTCTAATAGAACAAACACTAATACCTTAATTGAGTCGGTAAAGATCAAATCAGTTTATCAAAGTGCTTCTCTGATTGCTCAAGACATCTCTTTTCAACTGAGGAACAATCCAATCCTAGCCTTGTAACACGAGCGGCGGACACAGTGCCGGTACGTCGCCTCGTCTCGCCTGCCTCTCCTCCGACGTGTCACGTACGTTCTGTTATTGCAAGACATTGGTGATCCAGTACATCACGCGGATCGCGACGCCTCCGTGGCGCATTGCCGTCGCTTTAATGAGTGCTTCTGCCCTTTTAATCCTCTGGTCTCTTGGAGATTTCGGTGTACGTTTGCTTGCATTGTGCGCGTAGCCCTCCGTGCCTTCCCATGATCCTGTCGTGTGGCATCGTTGATTATGGTTGTCTCCTGCATTCATGCCCAATTGGTGGTGACATCGACGACTTGAGAAGATCATAACATTGTGGGGGCACCCACACTGATCACGTGCGCCGGATAGTCACACCCGCTCTAAGACTACCCACAGCTGTGGCACCTGTCGATTCTTGAACGAGGAGAAAGAGGGTCTGGACATCGAGGCAACATGTTTTTAATCTGTCAAATTTAAAATTTGAATTTTTCAAACGATCTTAGATGAAGAAACTACCTCAATGAAAGCTGTAGTTGACAACAAAAAGAAACCTGTAGTTGACAACTTTTAAATTTTAAATCATATTGTCAACGAAAAACTAATTTTAAGTTTCTCAAATTTGAAATTTAAATTTCGTAAACGACCTCGGATGGAGAAACTACCTAAATGAAAGTGGTAGATCTCAAAAGGTTAAAAAACTTTATAGTCGACATATTTTTTTTATTTGAATTCATTTAGGACCTCAAACAGTTATTTTTTCTCAGTGAAGTATAATATGTGGAGAAAGAAAACTAAGTATAGACACACATGATACTATAGTGCAGTGGTAGAGAAAGTTATGTGCGAATGGAAGGTCATGAGTTTGAATCCCACCGTCCGCAAAGATTGAATTCCGTGGAAGAAAAACCACGACTTGATAGTGGGATGGGTGGCTAGCCGGTGGGACATTAAAATATTTTTTTGCTATTTTCGAGTGGTTTTATGAAATTAATCTGGCTAGCCGGTGGGCCTTCCTATTAAATATTTTTTACTGTTTTTTGGATAATTTTATAAAATTAGCCTTTGTCGTGTGCCAGATCATAGGCACATAGCAAAGAAAAGTCTTTGCGGTATGCTGAGATCTGACACACGGCAAATAATCTCTTTACCGACCCAACATTGTCGTGCGCCCTTTGTCGTGAGCGGCACATGACAAACACCTTGCCGTAGGGTAAATGTCCTTTGCCCTGTGCATCGGGCACACGGCAAAGACCCTGAGTCCCGTAGTGCCGTAGTGCTAGTAGTTTGAACGACGATTCGTCGCGCTTCTCTTTTCCCAATCAACGGGTCGCGTTCAAGACTAAGCTAGCTCGAGTAGCCAACATTTTTCCTTGCATTATTGAATTCATTCACGCGTAAAAAGGGTCAAATTGGACTGACCACTGCTGATCACAGCCAGTGCTGGAGACGACGACTAAGCTAAGACTTGCCTGGTCACTTCGGGGCACCATCAAGCACGACATGAAAACCACGATGCTAGCAGTTGCAGGCCGCCATGAAACATCCCGGCCGTCCCGCATTCCATGATCGCCTCTTACTTTCCTCCCCCAACACCTGCAACACACGAGACATGGCCTCATCAGTGCTCTTGCGATCACTTCTTCTCGACGCAGTGGCGACCTTCTTGCTGCAGCTATCGATGATTGCCACATCCCAAACATCCAAACCCGAACAACCAGCAGTCTGCTCACCCAAGCCCTGTGGGAACTTGAACATCACCTACCCATTCTGGCTGGAGGATCCCGGCCAATCACCATGCGGATCACCGCCGTTCCAGCTCAAGTGCAACATCAGCGGCGCGTCACCGGAGGTTCTGCCTGGGTTTCGCCGCCTGAATTGTAGCGGCAACGACTCGTTTGTCGGGTTTGGACGAAGGTTTGGAAGCAGCGGTGTTCGGTACAAGGCGATACCGCCGGGATGCCTCGTCGCCGTCGTGTCTGTTCTTCCTGTTTTGGTTGCGGATAGGCACGACTATGTCGCGAGCATGAGGAAAGGGTTTCTGCTAGAGTGGACGCCGGTGTCCGGGGATTGCTCTAGATGTACGGCCAGCGGCGGGGAATGCATGTACCCTGACAATGGCGTGGGGTTCTCTTGCAATTGCCCTGACGGCATCCACTACCCCACGAGCTGCGGTTAGTACTACACTACTACTACACATGTTAGTTTGGACATTTGCTCTCCATAGATCAGTTGAAGCTTTGTTTGGGTGATTTCTTATATTATTTCAACAAAATTAAAGCAGAGGAAATTTCTTAGTCTTTGGAAAATTTTATTTTACTACAATCACCAATCCACTTTC
The DNA here is from genome assembly GCA_015342445.1 of Digitaria exilis. Classification (NCBI taxonomy): domain Eukaryota; kingdom Viridiplantae; phylum Streptophyta; class Magnoliopsida; order Poales; family Poaceae; genus Digitaria; species Digitaria exilis. Next base: position 2,151,973 of record JACEFO010001770.1, on the reverse strand, counting down.
TTATATAAAGACTACTAGGCAGATGACCCGTGCAATGGATAGTAGTTTTTTTCTCACTATATTATATATTTTCTAAAACTGATTATAAAAATAATTTTTGCTTACATGTTATTATATTTTGTACAGGCTTCCTAACTATTTTACTTTCTAAATAATTTGAATTATATATTTATAGACTCACAGTCATCTGCACATGCTCCTATTGCTGCACCTAGCTATAGTCCCATGCCTGTTGCCTTAGATCTGGCCATTTATTTCGCAGATCTATCACATCCTCCGATGCATCATGACAGACGTTTAGCGACGGCTGCTCCTGCTCATGAAGATGCTGAACCACCTGATGCAGCATCAAATTCTAGTGCAGCTCCTTTCGAATTAGTGCAACCTCCAGTATCTCCTCACAATGGTAAGTTTATTATTGTCAGAACCTTGGAATATTGTAACTGTAAATAATCTCTCACCCTTTGCTAAATTACATAATCTGATTGAAGAGTAGATTATTTATCTATTCAAGAACAGCAACATTTTTTTTTTTGTTCTGGTCTATTTTCTCCAATCTTTGTGCGAAAGATATCATTGACTCCTACAGTATCTGTGACACAGTTGTTCTGGGTATGCTGTTAACCATATTGCAATCTTCGTTTGTTTACTAGGCTGTTGTGCACCAATCATGGTACCAAAACGAGGGGCTCAGGGCTGCCATTGTGTTTATCCAGTGAGAGTTGAGCTCTTCCTTCGCAATGTTTCCTTGACTTCAAATTGGAGCAACGAATTTCTTCAAGAACTTGCTTTTCAGCTCAACCTGCGTGCTAATCAGTTTGAGATTATAAATTCTTATGTTGTTGGAGCTTCTGGACTAAATCTCACAATGAATATTGAACCACATACCGGAATTAGCTTTGCAGATGATCAAGTTAACGCAATGAATTATTCACTTACTCTGCATACTATTCGGATTGATCCTGTGTTGGTTGGGGACTATAATCTTCTTAATTTAACGTGGTTCAGGCCATTGGCCCCTGCCCCAGGTAATAGCTTTTGATCTTGTACTTTCTGTTTGTTAGAATGATGCCAGTTTTGTCACTGTCAATGAAGAGAAAGAATGTACTTCTGTTGTTGTTTTGTCATTTTTCTTGTTTATAACCTAGAACAAGATCTTGAAAGTAACAGTTTTATAAACAAGAAATAATATTAAGCACAATAGTTGAACTTTAACTATGGATGTTATAGTCAATGTTCATCAAGATTCAAGACACCAAAGTACCTAATATAAAATTCTGAGGAAGGAAAGGATAATACTAAGGAACTATCTTCACCAAAGTACAATAAGAAAATACACTTGTTCTTTACATTGTTGAAACTCTTCTTGGTGCTAGCTTTCTACCAAACCAAAGTTTATTTTATTTTTATCTGATGATCTGACACATTTTTTAAAATTTTCTTAGCAAATGGAAGGAAGAAACAGAAGATCAAGTTAATTTTAATAGGTAAGTTTTTATAGACGAATTTACTTAAAGCAGAGTGTAATTCATCTAGCTGCTACATAATCCTAGGATTCTTGTATTCCTACTCATTAAAGCACCGTCCCATAGCAGATCTTTATATCACAATTTAATATGCTACCAAAATCAAATAAGATAATCAAACGGAATAAATTCACATGATCCTTTATAATGTTGATAAAAAAACATTTTATTATACGAAAGAAACTGGATTGTGCAACTCATTATGCTCTGTTTCAGTTGTGTTGTTTGCTGCAGCCAGCTTGATTCTTGCATGCCTTGTTTGGATATACCGCAAGAAGAAAAGGCGCATTTCATTCAATCAAAAGTTCACTGGTAATGAATCAAATATAGAAGCAATTCTAAAAGGGTATGATTCTCTCATCCCAAAAAGGTACAAATACTCAGAGCTAAAGAAAATAACCAGATCCTTCAAAGATAAACTAGGAGAAGGTGGTTATGGCATGGTATTTATGGGTAAGTTAGAAGATGGCCGCAAGGTTGCTGTGAAACTACTGAAAGGGTCTAAAGGAAATGGAGAAGAGTTCTTGAATGAGGTAGTGAGTATTCGCAGGACATCCCATGTAAATATTGTCAACTTAATCGGTTTTTGTTTACACGGATCTAAGAGAGCGCTTATTTATGAATACATGGCCAATGGTTCATTGGAGAAGTATATTTATTCAGAAGAAACAAAAGGAGCCATTGGACGGGAAAAGTTGCAAGAAATAGCAATAGGCATTGCACGAGGTTTGGAATATTTGCACCGGGGCTGTAATACCCGCATCATCCATTTTGATATCAAGCCGCATAACATTCTTCTAGATAAAGACTTCTGTCCTAAAATTGCAGATTTTGGATTGGCAAAACTGTGTCATCTTAAGGATAGTGCCATGTCAATGGCGGAAGCAAGAGGTACCATTGGCTTCATTGCTCCAGAAGTATTTTCTAGGGGTTTTGGAGTTGTATCCACTAAGTCAGATGTTTACAGCTATGGAATGATGCTGTTAGAAATGGTAGGAGGAAGGACGAATGCTAAAGAAAGTATTGAGAACTCTAGTGAAGCATATTTTCCAAACTGGGTTTATGACCGCCTAGTGAAAGATTTACAAAGTCATGAAGTCACATGTGAGACGGAAGATATTGCAAGACAGATGACCCTAGTTGGCTTGTGGTGCATACAAACGGCTCCGGGAAATCGCCCTTCCATGAGCCGTGTCATAGAAATGTTGGAGAAGAACATAAACGAACTGGAAATGCGACCAAAGCCATTGCTTTCATGTCCCGCGGAGCCATCAAATTTTTCATCGTAACTGAAGACTTCTCTGTTGGTGATATATGTACACATGAACGGATGAACCAGCCCCATGCGATATATCACATTTATAAATTATAAGAGGTTGGCATAAAAAATATTTATTCATTCCTTGTGGTACAGGGTATTAGATTATATATATTCATTCCTTATGGCAGTGTTGGTGTTTCAGGCTTACAGTTCTGTTGAAGCACGGCCTTCATATTTAGTTTGATGTTATCTGCTGAAGACATCATATAGGGGTTTGTCCACTGTCGTGTATTGAGCTTGATTTGTGTACCAGTGGGTAGCCAAATTTATCTCTGTGTTTACTTCTGTGAATTTAAACTTTTCGTAACTACGGTCTCTGTTGCTGCTGCTATATTGATCTTGCTGGGAAGGAATAGCAGTACGGCAACTGCTACCCCTGGTGTCTGAGTATTGTCACGTGTCACGTACGTTCCGCAACTGCAAGACTTTCGTGATCCACTGCATCACGCGGATCGCGACGCCTCCGTGGCGCATTTGCCGTCGCTTTAACTAGTGCTTCTGCCCTTTTAATCCTGTGGTGATCTGGTCTCTCGAAGATTTCTGTATACGTTTACCCGCATTGTGCGTAGCTCTCTCACACAGTGTGGTTTCCCATGATCCTTGGGGCTTGGGTTATGGTTGCCTCCTGCATTCATGCCCAATTGGTGGTGACATCGACGACTTGACAAGATCACAAGATTGTGGGGCGCCCACTGACCACGTGCGCCGGTTAGTCATACCCTCTCGTCTACTGCGGCTTTCAACAAGCCTTGAATAGTCGTCAGCTAGTGTGTTACCAAAAAAAAACAGTCAGTCAGTGTGAACGGGAACAGACAGATTATTGTGCATGGATATAGTTGCAACACCTTTTTTTTTTTATCCGTCGCGCTTGTCTTTTCCCAATCAACGGATCGCGTTCAAGCTAGCTCGAGTACCCAACATTTTTCTTTGCATTATTGAATTCATTCACGCGTAAAAAGGATCGAATTGGACTGACCACTACTGATCAGTCAGTGCCGGAGGCGACGAGCCGACGACTAAGCCAAGACTTTTCTGCTCACTTCGGGGCACCATCACGCACGCACGACGACATGAAAACTACGGTGCTATAGCTGCAGGCAGCCCGCCATGAATCAAACAGCCCGGCCGGCAACCCCGCATTCAATCCATGGTCACTTCTCTCCCATCGATCATCAGCTACACACAAGACATGGCCTCACTCCTCTTGCCATCACTGCTTCTTCTTCTCCACGCCGTAGCAGCCCTCTGCTTGCTGCAGCAATCGACAATGGCCACGTCCGAAACATCCGAGCCTGAACACCCACCACTCTGCTCACCCAAGCCATGCGGGAACCTGAACATCACCTACCCATTCTGGCTCGAGGACCCCGAGCATCCACCATGCGGCTCACCACCATTCCAACTGAAATGCAACACCAGCGGCGCGTTCCTGACCCACTCCATGTACCAGGCATACCGGGTGATCGCCATCTTCCCTCAAAACAAATCCCTCCACGTCGTCGACGAGAACCTCCCGCTCGCCGCCGGCTGCCCGGCGCCGTGCTTCAACCTCTCGCTCGCGACGATAGGGCTGGGCGCGTTCGCCGTCAGCAAGGCCAATAGCGAGCTCCGGTTCCTCTCCAAGTGCGACGACGAGACCTTGCCGGAGGTTCTGCCTGGGTTTCGCCGCCTGAATTGCACCGGCGACGACTCGTTCGTCGGGTTCGGACGGAGGTTTGGGAGCAGCGGCGTTCGGTACAGGGCGATACCGCCGGGATGTCTTGTGTCCGTCGTGCCTGTTCTTCCGGTTTTGGTTGCGGATAGGCACGACTATGTCGCGAGCATGAGGAGAGGGTTTCTCCTGGAGTGGACGGCGGTGTCAGGGGATTGCTCCAGATGCACGGCGAGCGGTGGGGAATGCATGTACCCTGACAATGGCGTGGGGTTCTCTTGCAATTGCCCTGATGGCATCCACTACCCCACGAGCTGCGGTGAGTTGTGACTCGCTTTTTTTAGATCAAGGAAGAATTATATTAAATTGAAGCTAAGTACATCATGTCACACACAACAGTAGTCGACATGTTTAGTTTGAACATTTTACACTCCATTGGTCAGTTGAAGCTTTGTTTGGGTGATTTCTAATATGTTTTCAACAAAGGAGAGGAAATTTATTAATCTTTCCCTATGGCTGATATCGAGCCATGTAACACTTCTTTCCCTGCTTAATGAAAAACGTGTTAAGGCACGGTCGCTAAAAAAAAAATTCTTAGTCTTTGGGAGGAAAAAGTCTATTTTACTACAATCACCAATCCACTTTCTAATATAAAGACCATTCCTTAACTTTGAGTAATTGTAGAGAGAAGCATTGCCTAGGTCTATCACTATCAGCTATCAGCAGGCTATATAGGCAAATTCGAAAACTGTTGGACCTTGTGGTCTGATGGTGCAAACACTGATCGTCTCCCACTTCCATTCTGTGGAAACCAGAGGGGATGCTTCATTAAGGAGAGTATGACATCGACTAGGCTGCTAACACTACAGGGTTTGACTAATATGAACAAATCATTAATTCAACAGGGGAAATTGGTAACTATACCTTGCAAGTACAACCAAGGCGTCCAATAGGGCTGTGCTTTACTTTTCCCCAGTTACTGTACTGAACTTGCAATTTTGCAGTCTGTTTATAGTGATTATATATGAATGCAAAGTCACCTACTTCTTCCTGCATCATTCACTAAATATTGTGCTCAACACCAATGTTCATGAGAATCAGTGTTATATGCAATGCACTAAAAAATAACCACTAGCGTAGTACTTTTTAGCTATTATTCTGAACTCATGGTTTATGGGACTAATTGTATATTAAGATAAATTCAAGAAGCATGCTTCCATTCAAATAAAGTAGGGTTCCATACCTGCCGCGCCCTTCAGCATCAGCGATGTGTCTCTCTTCACCTCTTGCATAGTTCATATGCAAGCCATGGAAGCTTCAAACATGACACCCATTCACCTACTTTTGATCATCAATATACTGCAAATATTTCTTTTTATTAATTAATATTACATGTCTTTTCCAGGTAGCAAGAAGAGGACTGGCAGAAAAATAATACTCATAGGTAATCAATTATGTTTAACCACGTTTCCTCAAAAAAAAATGTTTAACCACCTCTGCAAATTTAATAACCATATATTTCAGTTTCGACAAAATAATTATTGTATACCTCACAAATTATTTTTAAAATTCAGTTTTCACAAGATCGTATAAGCACCACTTTAATATTTATGTTTAAATTCAGAACAGGCACAGTTTATGCCTTCAGATAAATACTGGTCCATTTGAAGCAAAGACTTTTGAGTTTTATCTGTTATTTTGCTTATACAATGTCTTGTGTTTACAAAAAAAAAAGATAAACACTAATTATTATTGTGTCCAGAGAGCTATATTTCCGTATTATAACTTCCTTTTTCTGAGCCAAAAATGACATGTCCTTTAATCTCAGTGTTGGTGGCAGTAGCTGCAAGCTTGCTCCTTCCATGCATTTATGTTCTGATATGGCATAGAAAGGGGCAGAGACAATGTTTTCTCTGTTGTAAAACGACTATCAGAAACAATGAAAGGAACATTGAGGCCCTAATATCATCACATGGATCACTAGCTCCAAAAAGGTACAGGTACTCAGAAGCAACGAAGATAACTTCTTCTATGCATAATAAACTTGGAGAAGGTGGTTATGGTGTGGTTTTCAAAGGAATGCTACAAGACGGCCGTCCAGTTGCTGTGAAATTCTTGCATGACTCCAAAGCAAAAGGGGAGGAATTTGTGAACGAGGTTATGAGTATTGGTAGGACCTCACATGTTAATATCGTTAGCTTATATGGGTTTTGTTTGGAGGGGTCAAAACGAGCACTTATATATGAGTACATGCCAAATGGCTCTTTAGATAAGTACATCTACTCACATAATCCTAAACAAATTTTAGGATGGGAAAGGCTCTATGCAATAGCAGTTGGGATTGCTCGTGGATTAGAATATTTGCACCACAGTTGCAATACACGCATTGTCCATTTTGACATCAAACCTCAAAATATTCTTCTTGATCACAATTTTTGCCCCAAAATTGCTGATTTTGGTTTAGCTAAATTGTGTGGTACCAAGGACAGCAAACTTTCAGTGACTGGTGCTGGAGGAACAATTGGATTCATAGCTCCTGAAGTGCACTCACGAACATTTGGAGTGGTTTCAACAAAATCTGATGTTTATAGTTATGGAATGCTGTTGCTAGAGATGGTTGGAGGCAGGAAAAATGTGAAATCAGTTGTTGATAAGTCAAGTCAAAATTATTTCCCAGATTGGATCTATGAGCACTATGCTCGAGATGATGGGTTACAAGCTTGTGAAGTTACAAAGGATGTTGAGGACGTTGCAAAAAAGATGAGTTTAATTGGCTTGTGGTGCATACAAATATTACCCATGCATCGCCCTACAATAACCAAAGTTTTAGAAATGTTTGAAAGAGGCTTAGACGAATTGGAGATGCCATCAAAGCAAAACTTCAGCCAAATATTGTAAGATATTTTCTCTACTATTTTCTGAATCTGTGCAATGCCTTTTCCATAAAGTTTTGATACATTCAACTATGTTTCCTTTTTTTCAGGGAAGATCCATCTTATAATTTTGATGTAGAGAGTACAAGTTCCAGCAGTCCTACAAAAACACAAGCTTCTAGTGACAACTGACACGATAGAGATCAAGGAGATAAGCCATGAGAATTCAAAAAATCCTACAAGGGTTATCCACTGTGAGACAGCCACCTGTTCTAGATCGAAGTAATTACATCAGTAGGCATTTCATCGATGAAAAATATGCCCCACAATGACATTGTGTTGGCTTCCTCTGGATCGGCATTACCTTAGGCGATATACCTATTGTTTATAGTAATGGGGTTCAAATCTGAAGGTAAGAAAAGACCACTAGCCTACTAATTATCTTGCATTGAAAGTTAGACACGTCAAGGCCCTATAAGATGGGAGAAATATATTTTCTAATACATTAAACATATGACAGTCTTAATATGTTTATATTTATTGACTTGCAGCTTTTGGTGTCTACATGCTTCGCCTACTCATGGTTGTCCATCATCCAAATTTTCCCAGATTCTAATGATGAGCACAATACCTGTATCCAAGTGACAGAAAAACATTGCTTTAAAAAGTGACAGAAAAATAATCTTAAGATGTTATAGTTTCTGATGATGAAACTTATAGTAGGTGATCAGCATCAAATCAGATACTGGCGTGATGACATGTCTACATACAAGGATGAAGCGGATCAAGTTCATGCCATGTAAATTGGGACAGTTAAAAGGGGCTTACGTATTATGCTCTGATATTTGAGTTAGCTTTCAGAATCCACCATATCAGGTGAATTAAATCATGATTGACTGTACAGACCCAGCCACCTACATTTCACCAACTGTATTCCAAAATTTCGCTGAATCCAAACGCCCATGGTTTTTAATTGTTAAATTTGATATACGCATGAGACAACTAGCAAATCATGGCAATTACTCCAAAAAAAAAACAAGCTACGACATAACCTTCACCGCCATGTAGGCATCTCATGAATCTATGATCGCCAATTCGCCATGGCTCCATGGCTGGCCCGCCACAGGGCATGCAGAGCACTTAGCTTCCGCAATCGTGACTCGTGAGAGTGTAGAGTGCGCGCGAGCCGTTCGCTCTCCATCGGATGGCCCCGCATTTCCTTTTCATGCGGGAAAGAACAGTGTGCCTCAAACTAGATTACTAGTGCGTGCCACTGGCAGGTAGGCCATCCTGTATATCCCGTGCACTAGCCTGACCGCCTGGGCATCTGAATAAAACGTGGTGCGGGCCCTGAAGGGTCATGGGGTGTTCAGTGAAGAGAGCTCCAATGGATTTGGACACAAATCATTCAATAAACTCTGTATGAATCCCATGCAAGACAGAATATTGCAAATGCTTGCACGATAATCACCGTAGCAATATTCAAACCTTTGTGTGTGGGATTTAAAACACAGTCATAATCTCTTACGTGTCCCGTCGAGGACAGGGAATCTGCCAACCCCGCTGGACCTGCCTGAACATATACTGTTTTAAAGACCGGATCGTCAAACGCGCATACATATAAATTGATAGTGCCGCTACATCCAAATGATAGCGCTGGCGCTTTGTACATAAATTGCTACACCGTCTGTTTAAGTTGAAATGTTGAATGAGTTGCTCATCGGTTGATGCATAAGTTGACAGTAGTATAAAACAACAACAAAAATATATTTTATATGGATGTTGTTTTGTAGATCGAAAGTGACAAGGTGGATTTGGAAACGGATATCTTTGCCGAGAGTTACATGCGATTGAATTAAGGGATAAGTCTGTTTTACACCCTTTAACTGTTACAAAAGTCTGATTTTCAACCTCAAACTACAAAACCAGATACTAAAGGCCATTCAACTATCCAAACCATGCAAAAATGGCCCTTTGGGTGGTTTTGAGGGTGGTTTTGGATTTAATAGAAATACCAGAAACATTATTTAAACTTTAAAAGATCATAACTAATTTATTTTGGATTCAAAAAATATGAAATCAGTGCCAAAAGTTCCCTTAAAATGTAATCAACCTATTGGCATACTATTTAATTTTATTTGGATATTATATATCTATATTACTAGTGTCTTATTGTTTTTTAAAAATAATTAGAATAAAAATAAATAATATGCAAATAACTTCTAATGGTGCACCAACATATATGTCACATTTTTAGAATAACATTGACACTGGACTCATATTTTTGCCATTCAAAATAACTTAGTTATGATTTTTTTAATATAAAATTATTTTTTAATTTTTTTGGAAAATACAAAACCACCTTCAAAACCACCCAAAGGGCCAATTTTGCATGGTTTGGATAGTTGGAGGGTCTTTGGTGTCCGGTTTTGTAGTTATGGGTTGAAAATCAGACTTTTGTACTAGTTGGAGGGTGAAAATAGACTTTTGCCTTGAATTAATATGAATCGAAATTCCCTTGGTGATGTCAGCGATGATGTATTTGATAGAGACAAATGCTCTTTTCTTTTATGATCTCTATACCGTGCTTCTTTGACATGCGTGGCTGGTCGCGCCATAATGCTGTCCTTTGTAGACCGGATCGTCAAACGCGCGCGTCTTACTGCTAGGAGGCCAATCCTGCTGGCTGCTGCCACAGCCGGCCAAGGCCAATCCCCACTCCAGTTCAGTCAACATGCGCCCAGCCTCACTGCTCCTCCTGCTCTTACCCTCCTTGCTCCTCCAGTTCCACCATCACCACCGTGCGCACGCCGACTGCGAGCCGGCGACATGCGGAAACCTCACCGTCAGATACCCATTCTGGCTCGGCAACAGCAACCAGCCCTCATCGACGCCCTGTGGCCACCCAGCCTTCGAGGTCTTGTGCAGCGACGATGGCAGCAGCGCCGCCTCCTTGAAGGGCTCCACCCTCCAAGTCCGCAGCATCAACTACACCAACAGCTCCTTCGTCGCTTCACACACCAGGATCACCGACGGCAACGGTGGCGGCGTGTGCCGCGCCCACTTCAACATGTCGGCCGCCATCTCGCCCAACGCCTTCACCATCAGCCGCCGGAACAGGGCACTGTGCTTCTTCTACAACTGCAACGGCACCAAACCAAGCCAGCGTGGCTACGTCAACGCCACCTCCAACTGCAGTACTCCCATCTTTGCATACCTCGGCGGCAGCTACAACTTGGACAGCCCGCCGGCGATCGCGACGGGGTAGTGCTCGTTCACTTACACGCCGGTGTTCATGCCGGAGGCGATGACGGCGGCCAACTATAGCCAGCTTCTGAACGACGGGTTCGTCATGGAGTGGGCGGCGACATCGGTCGGCGACTGCTCCGGTTGTACGGCGAGCGGCGGGCAGTGCAGGTATAACAACGCTACCGCGGCGCTGGCGTGCCTCTGCCCGGACGGCAACCTGCAAGGGTCAACATGCGCTGCCAACGGTGAGTTTCAGTAGCACACAATAGTCAGCAGGTTGTGCACGCGGACATATACAAATTTAACATTATATCTGGCAGACATTTTTGAACCCTTGCGTCTGGACAGCACATTGGCGTTGCCTATAATTGCCTGCTGCCAATCCTTGTTAGGTCCTCTGCATTTGTTTTTGTAGAAAACTCTGTTCTACTACTACTAGCTAATGCAAAAACAAAAGGAAAAAGTCTGTTTTTGGCCATTGAACTATGGTGCGGGTTTTGTTTTGGCCATCGAACTTTAAAACCAGAAATCTTTGACCACCGAACTTTGTAAACTAGATAGGATTGGCCACTGGGGCTGTTTTGGCCCTATTTTCACCGGTTTTGACCGCCACACTGAGGTCGCCTGCCATGTCAGCACGCTAAGTTGGACGGGCCCACACATGTCAGTCTTCACGGGAGGGAGACCATGGCAGCGGCATCTCCACTGCAGCAGATAACAACATTTCAAATCGGCACATACTAGGCAACTTGCGGCGAGCCATGGCTGGGAACGAGTTCGACGAATAGCTCGACAGATCCATTAACTCGCTCAGCAAGCTCAACGGAGAAGAAGAATGGGGCAGCGCCGCTGCTTTCCGGGAGTGTGACAGACACACTCGATGCCTTCTTGAAAAGCGCCACCACGGAGAAGAAGAAGAGGGCAACGCCTCCGCCGCCGCAGATGTAGGCGCAGGCGCAGCCATCTCCATCGCCGGCGGTGATGGGGCCAGATGTCACGGCAAAGCAGGCAGCGGCAGTGACCGTCCTAGCCGCGCACGCCGAGGAGCAGCGATACTTGCTTCGGACCTACGAGATCATGACACGGAAGCTGAAGGCCGAGCTCCGTCGTCACCGTCCGCCACACTCCACCTCCACCAAATTCCCTCCATCCAGAGCTCCACCACCTCCTCCATCCTACCCTGAAGCATCCTCTCCTCATTCCGGCCCCTGCACCCCCGGGAATCTGGCCCACGCCGCGCTCCTCTCCAACGGGATCTGGCCCACGCCGTGCTCCTCCCCGCGTATTGTGCTCCTCTGTCGTTGGTCGCTGGCCTCCCACCGCGCTCCTCTGCCGCTGCCCTTCTCGCCTCGCCACCCGGCTACGGCAGAGCTCAAGCAGGAGCAGTTCGCGCGAGCTGCCGTGGTGGCCCTAGAGGCACGACGAGGAGGCGTCGGCGAGCGCGGTGGACGGGGATGGACGGGGATGGCCGGGGAGCGAGGCACTGCCGAGGCTGGCCGAGGCCACGTAGCCACCAGGCGCGGCAGCAGAATCCAGCAGCGACGATGCGGTAGAGGCAGAAAGAGAGAGAAATAGAGAGAGAAGAGAGTACTCACTTGTGGGCCCCGTCCAACTAAGCATGGTGACATGGTAGTCAGGTCCAACGTGGTGGTCAAAACCGGTCAAAACAAAGGCAAAACAGCTGCGGTGGCCAATCCTACCCGGTTTGCAAAGTTTGATGGCCAAAGATTTCTGGTTTTAGAGTTTGATGGCCAAAACCAAACCCGCACGAAAGTTCGATGGCCAAAAATGGACTTTACCCAAAACAAAAAGGGTCCTATCTAGCTATACAAATATACTATGATCTGGTCAGATTTGAGTAGACTGACCGGCGTTGGATCGGAGGCGACTAAAAGATGATTACCTATGCATCGTCCTACAATAACCAAGGTTTTAGAAATGTTTGAAAGAGGATTAGACAGTTTAGACATGCCCCCGAAACAAAACTTCAGCCAAATACTGTAAGATATTCTCTCTAGACATTTCTGCAATTGTCATTTTTATAAGCTGATGAACGACTACTTCCTCCTATTTTCAGCGAAGACTCGGTTTACAATTTGGATACACTAGGCACGAGTCCCAGCAGTTCTACCAAAACAGAAGGTTCTAGTGGAAGTGCTGCAATTGAGGAGTTAACCTTTGTGAAAACAAAATCCTATAAAAATCCTACGACACCATCCCCGTGAAACAACGACATGCTCTAGATTAAGCAATGGCATCTGAATCAGGTGTGTCGTAGCTCATAAAACGTCCTTGTAACATATATTTTCTAAAAGTGAGATGTTTTAATTGTGAAGCTATTAAGGTTACCTTCTTAAGAAAAACTTTAACAAATATATGCCCCTAACTTGACGGCATACTTCCTTAATGTAGTTATGTTCGTGAATCTCAGACATTTTCCCTTCATTTTTTTTTAAGGAAATCCCCTTCAACTATGGTGTCTGGCGAGGATCCATTCAAAAATCATAATCCGTTTGCTATAAATCAAACCACAAATTAAATTGGTTTACGCTTCTGTCAACTTTAACTCGCAAAAATGACGGAGAAACGTAAATCTGCGGTAGTATCGAAAGAGCGTTTTAGGCCAGTCTCAGCGGGGGTTTCATGGACACAGTTACCTAGACTGGAAACTAGGTAACTGTGCCACTGAGGTTTCATGGTGATGAAACTCCCTTCATATCCCATGAAACTCCCCCTCTTAATTACCCTGCCATGTCAGCAAAACTGCAGATGTGGTAGTGTATTTAATGTCCATAAAACTCCTATGAAGCCCTCCATTGAGAATGGCCTTACTTACTTGGTCATTGAATGCTGTTTTATTATTCGCCCAATTAGGTCACTACCTAGGGCAGACGAAGCAGCGGGGGGAGGATATTCGGTGGTTCCCACTAACGCGAGAGCACTAGCTGCGACCGTGGTGTAGGGGATGGTGGCTTCGCAGTGGTGTTCACGCTGGTGCTCACCGGCGGCGACACGCCGAGATGGCAACTTGCAGCAGCAATGCCGCTTGCCACCGGACCGGATGGCCTGGCCGCCGCCGCCTCAAGCCCTCAACAACATAAAGAGGAGGAAGTGGTGCGGCCCGCTTTGCTTCTCCTGTCTATAGCGGGCCGGACCGAATTACCGTCGGCGCAAGGGTGGAAATGGAATGGGCAAGGGCCTCGTGTGCGCAATCAGATTGGGCCCAAACATGAGCGTTTGCGGCCCAGATACTTCGTGTGGCAAGCCTCGGGCGGATGATTTTAGCCTTTGGTGTAAATTTCCTAGGGACATTGAAAGTGATGTCGGAATTTGCTAGTTTTGGATAAATTTACTAGAGAAGATATTGTCTCTATTAAATGCTATTTCTATCTCAAGAGAGAAACGTGATGAAATGTGTTTATGAATCCACTCCCACTGGTCATATTCTCCTTCTTGGATACGGCCTATTTTCAATTTATTTATTAATTAAACATTTGGTTCAACCTACATGTGTTTCATTTGTTCTTTAAATTCCCATGTAACAATTTCTTTGTAGGAAGGGTTCATGAATCTAAAAAGATGGTATTTTTCATCCAACCCAAATTGGCGAAGTGTCCTTGACACCGTGTGAACCAATCCCAACTTTTGTCTTGATGTTTTAATTACTGGTAGTACCATGCATGTTTTTTTTCCAAGATGGGCAGTGCACGAATTTCATTACGTAGAGCAACGAAATTACAAGGTTCACACACACAAACATCCACACATCAAGTTGGACATGAAGGTGACCATCAAGGTCATTCTACGTATCACGGACCAACAACAACAAAGCATAAATCTTGCCTTTCGTTGCCTGAAGCACAAAGCTCCCACCAAAGGCGAACAACTTTAGATGATACTAGATAAGCATAGTGACATTTAAACTTACTGTCAAGACTTAGCTTTAAAGATAGAAACTACTGACCTAGCTCAATCTAAAGTCATCCTCATCAATAGGCCATTTGGTATTAACATGAATTGTCCTGTAAACTACAGAGGTTATGCAGAGTGCAAGCTTCCCACATGTGTATGCAGTATGGCAATATCCCATGTATACTCCGGTTACTTCAGAATCAGGTCAAACGGTAACTATTGTACGAGACTTCTACTGGTCATTAGAATTCTCATGCCCCTGCCAGGACGTCGACGGCAGCTGACTCCTCCCCATAAGTCTGCGACTAACAGTATCACTGACCGGCTATCAGCGTTCCTTAGAATTATCATGCCCCTGCCAGGACGTCGACGGCAGCTGACTCATCCCCCATATCCGCGACTAAGGTCAGATGAGAAAGTTGGTGAAAAGTTGGAGGTGTAAATAGTGCATTGATAAGCGTGTCCGTGAGAGAAGATGTGACTCGATGTGACTGGAAAGTTGGTGAAAATTGGTGAACTAAACAAGGCCTCACGGTAATACACTGACCGGCTATCAACATCTTCCTGGAATCGGTTCCTCCTGTAGGCTCACCGAACTTTTTTTTTTGAAGCGAGCAGTTCGAGAATTTTGACCAAACGACTTCGCTACTCACTAACGTTAGAGTGGCCCCATTTTCCATCGCTGTACCCAATTTAGAGTCGGCATATATACCGATAGCAAACAAACCACTCAACGCGTACCCAGCTCTCCCCCAACTCATGTAGTCATGTCACACATCCTTCCACGGCCATGGAATTGCTAACACTCGGATTAGCTTCATTATTACTCCACGTGGCAGGAGCAATCGACGACAGCACCAGCACAAGCTGCTCGCCGGCGAGATGCGGGAACCTGAACATCACGTACCCCTTCTCCCTCAGCGGCGTGCAGCCTCTGTACTGTGGTTACCCGGCGCTGGAGCTGGCCTGCGACGCCGCTGGCCGGGCATACCTCAGCAGCAGGACGCCCAGGCAGAGGCAGCACCTGTACCGCGTCGACGACATATCGTACGGCAACAACTCCATGGTGGTGGCCGTCGAGGCCACCTTCGCCGGCGACGCCACCTGCACTGTCCCGGACTTCAACGTCTCCTCCGACCTCTCACTCTTATTCCCGCTCATCAACATCAGCGACACGAACACGAACCTCGTCTTCGTCTACAACTGTGTGGTTCCTCCTAGCGTACGGCTGCCACGGCCGTGTGCTAACCACACGATGGGAGCTTATTACGTCCCCGACGGTGACGGGGCGTCGAGGGTTCCGGCGAACTGCAGCTCTGTGAGCGTGCCGGTGCGCGGGCTCCATGCCGGAATAATGGAGCCAGCTCGAGATAGCTACGAGGGATTGATCCGTGATGGGTTCCTCTTGGAGTGGACGGCGGCGGGAGACTGCGATGCGTGCAAACGTAGCGGAGGGGAGTGCAGGTTCGTCCAACCCTCATTCCAGTGCTTTTGCCCCAATGACGCGTTGCTCTGCTCAACCACACCTCGAGGTAAGATGAGTTCAATCTGTTCTCTTGCATTACATATTTACATTTGTATACCTTTTCTTTTTATTTTAATCCTGTGGGTGTCATTCAAAGCAGAATTAGGAGAGGTTTTATCCAAAAGTTTTCGATTTTAAGTGATGTTTCCTCGAAGTTCAGATTTCAGATCGTGGCCATATTGCCTATACCTTTTCAAGTAGGTTTCTTTGACATGCCAAGGACTCCACCTGGAATTCCCCCCTTCTTTTTCGAGAGACGTGTATACTGATGTAATTTTGAGAAGAAATGCACTTAGATAAGTTATACCAATATATAACTACTCAAGAGTGAAGACATTAATTTTTTTGGGGGGTGTAAAAGATACATCGAGCATCAGCAGTCTTCCAACAAATATTTTTAAAATATTAGATATCATAATACAACTTTTGTAGATTATTGGGGGGGGGGGGGGGGCTGCCAATAAATTTTGGACATTGATGGAGATGTTGTAGGCAATGATTTTTTAGTTGTCCCAATATTTTTTCGGAAAAAAGATGTAATAGGAGTGTGCTTGAGCACTATTTTCTCATAATCTCTCCTAATATAGTAGTTGGATTGGGGAAAGAGAGACAGTTAGAGATGCTCTCAGATATTCAAATATTCCTAATTCGTACAAAGATAGCAGTCAGAAAGTTTAAGTGAGGCTGCTACAATTTTTTTTCTCTGAATGATCGTTACAAAAGTACTTCAGATATTCTTTTGGGTAATCAAACCTCGTGTGGTAATGCAGGTGTCGACAGTACCGCCAAGAAGATATTCATAGGTATGCCGTATTTAGTGCGCATTGTATCTGATAACATTAAATTTTTAAGCAAGCAGCAGCCCTTGATTTGAGATGAGGCTGCTGTAGGCTGTTGTGGATGGCCTACCTTACCACCAAATAGTGGACTAGCATTTGATTACTCATTCTGTTCCATAATATAGCTATGTTTAGGTATTTTAACATAAAGTATTCTTAATTTTAACCAATACAATTTTTAAAATATAATTTATTTTAAGTAAAGAGTTGATTACATGTTATAATAGTTGGTTTGATGATGAGTCTATGAATAAAATTATTACGCTGTCAATCTTTCTTTTTTTTAATGGTATAGTCAAAGTTAATAATGTTTGATTTTGAAAAAAACCTAAATGTAGCTGTATTCTAGAATGAGTATCTTGTAATAAGAAAGATATTGGTGCTCGGGGGAATCTAATTAAAAATCATCTACTTCAATCTCAGCATTGACGGTAGCAAGCGGAATCATAGGCCTTGTATGTACTCCTTGTCCGGTGATATGGTACGGAAAGGAACAAACACCACATGTTTCCTTTTCGGATAAGACTAGCGACAATATGGAAAATAAAATTGAGGAGTTGATAATGTTGCATGGATCCCTGACTCCTAAGAGATACAAGTACTCAAAGGTAACATCTTCTCTCAGTAATAAGCTCGGAGAAGGTGGTTATGGTACCGTTTTCAGAGGAATACTACATGACGGTCGTGTTGTTGCTGTGAAGCTACTCCATGACTCCAAAGGAAATGGAGACGAGTTTG
This sequence comes from Digitaria exilis, assembly GCA_015342445.1. NCBI lineage: Eukaryota > Viridiplantae > Streptophyta > Magnoliopsida > Poales > Poaceae > Digitaria > Digitaria exilis. Next base: position 2,134,339 of record JACEFO010001770.1, on the reverse strand, counting down.
TGAATGAGGTTATGAGCATTGGTAAGACCTCTCATGTTAATATTGTTAGCTTGTTTGGATTTTGTTTGGAGGGTTCAAAACGAGCTCTTATATATGAGTACATGCCAAATGGTTCTTTGGATAAGTTCATTTATTCAGAAAATCCCAAAAGAACTTTAGGATGGGAAGTGCGATATAACATTGCAATTGGAATAGCCCGTGGGCTACAATACTTGCACCATGGTTGCAATGCACGAATTGTTCATTTTGATATCAAGCCTCAAAATATCCTTTTGGATGGGGATTTTTGCCCAAAGATTGCAGATTTTGGTCTGGCCAAATTGTGCCGCGCAAAGGAGAGCAAGCTTTCAGTGCCTGGTGCCAGAGGAACTATTGGCTTCATTGCCCCTGAAGTTCTCTATCGAACCTTTGGAGTTGTAAAGATCCAGCGAGAAGTACTTCCCAGATTGGATTTATTACCACTTTGCTCAAGATGATGGATTGCAAGCTTGTGGAATCACAAGTGAGTTTGAGGAGATGGCAAAAAAGATGACCTTAATTGGCTTGTGGTGCATACAGGTATTACCTGTACATCGTCCTACAATAACCCACGTTTTGGATATGTTTGAGAGGAGGTTAGATGAATTGGAGATGCCACCGAAGCAAAACTTACGCCAATTATTGTAAGATGCTGCAATGTGCATTTATGTTATTTTTCTAACTTTTTTTCAAAAAAAAAACTACTGAGTTACATGTTTCTCCCTTTTTAGCGAAGATTCAGCTCAAAATTTGAGTGCAGAAAGTGCATGTGAAGACTGCAGAGGTGTCTAGTGAAGTTTCCAGGTTGAGAACATCCCAATAACTTAAAAAGGCAGAACCAAATCTCGCCCTGCATGTTTTCAGAGTTGTTAGTGGCCGTATAGCATATCAAATCCTGTAAGTGCCGTGTGCGTGCGCAGGATGGCCCGCGTTGTAAACTTCTTCGATATTTCTTTTTAATACAAAGATACGCAGCTCTCCTGCGTATTCTCGAAAAAAAAAGCCAAATCTCTACTAAGGGTATATAGGCTAACAATGGTTCATATTGAAGTTTTCATAGTTTGCATAGAGAGATTGGTTTCCATCTGATACACGTTGCCAACTAATAATAATCAAGTTTTTTTTAGAAAAATATATAATCTCAAGTAGTATAGGAATTATGGGTAAAAGAGGAGAGCTGTGCGGGCCTGAGGCCCAGCAACCTCCGCGGCCTAAAAATAGCATTCGTACGGCCTGTAAGATACTTTCCTCTGCCTTCAACGGCCCGTTGCAAATTGCAATCTTTTTGTTCTTCCTTTTAAACTGCTGATGTTTTTATAGCACACTTAAACTGTTGATGTTGATGGACAGCCACTGATCATCCACGAAGAAGGTTCAGTGCGCGCTCACCTACCAAACTCGCTGAAGCTCATGCACCAATCGCACTCGCCACGAGCGCATCTAGGCTCCCTGCCAATAAAACCGACGGAAAGCCAAATCAAATTCACACGCACACTCAAAAAAAAAAAAGATCCAAAAAGGAGACCATACGACCAAATACGAAAACTATTTCCAACCCCAATCCCAAACAAGTCAAACGCTCCCTCTGTTCTTGTACAAAGTAGAAAGTACACACGCCTTTCCTCCTATCCTAGCTCGCCACGGCCACCAACCTTCATTGCTACACCACCGGCTCGCTCGCCGCCATGGCCACCGTGCATGCCCCCCGGCTTCTGCTCCTCTCCACCCTGCTACCATTCCTCGTATCACTACTACATGCATCGACGGCCGCAGCAGCAGCCGCGACGAGCTGCGCGCCGAGGGCATGCGGCAACCTGAGCATCGCCTACCCATTCTGGCTCCCAAACCAACCCTCCTCTTCGCCATGCGGCCCAGCAGCATTCCAGGTCGACTGCCACAACGGCGAAGCATCACTGGCACGCTCCTTCCATGGCGCCTACAAGATCCTCCACATCTCCTACGCCAACCACACCGTCGTCGTCTCCAACGGCAACGTCCAGACCGACGCCACCACCGGCTGCCCGGTGCCACGCGTCGACGTCTCCGCCAGCCTCAGCCTCGCGCCCTTCACGGCCAGCGCCGACGCCAACGCGCAGCTCGTCTTCCTCTTCAACTGCACCGCCGCCGCGCCGGCTGGGTTCGCCGCCGTGAAGTGCCCGGCGGCGAACGCGGTGGTGCGGCTCGACCCGAGGTATGATGTCTCCGAGGCCAGGGTGGTCGCCGGCGACTGCGACTACTCCGTCGTGCCCGTGCTGCCGGGGTACAATGCATCTGGTGGATCCAGCGTTGGAGAGGATTACCCGTTGCTGCTGAGGGGAGGGTATCTCCTGGAATGGCGAGCGGCGGCCGGGGATTGCGCGGCGTGCAATGCCAGCGGCGGACGGTGTGGGTATGACTCTGACGCCGATGCCTTCGCCTGCTTTTGCTCCGACGGCTCGTCGCGTCCGGCAAGATGCGGTACGTATATACCACACCCCGGTATGTTACATTGAACTTATTAATGTTGTTGTTGTTGTTCTACTATCTTGAGACTAAAGGTTGCACAATCTGAAACTTAAAGTGCTACAAATCTCGAGGAAAACATTCTGAACTTTTATGTGTTTGCTTAACAAACAGGTAACTTTTTTTTTTGTAACTTTATACCACTGAAACGGAATGACGTTTCAGTCACCTTCGGTGGTGTTTACGTCTACCGTCTGTACTTTTACCTTTTAGGACGAGGTAACTCAAATCAGTACCAATAGTCCTTCTCAAAAACGACTAGTTTAGTACTTGCTCCTACATGAAAGGTCAACATTTCTCATGCATGATCTCATCGCAACGACTAGTTCCAAACCAATTCAGAATGGATTCAGATCGAAGAGGTCCATTCGACTCACAAAGATTTAATCAGAGCCACCAGCCGGGAAGCATCGTCCATGGTCCTCCTCGCGCCATCGCTGATGTCGATGCAGCAGCAGCAAAGCCACAAACAATTGGCGGCGAAATGTGGATACTCACCTTCTTGTCCTTGACTTTCCAAAGCACAAGACTGAGAACAAAGACGATCCAACCAGCAAACTACGTGTCTCCGGAAAATGACCTTTTCAGCATGCGTACATCATGTGAATTGGGCGAGAGGCAACGGCAGTCGTGGTGTTTGAACTAATTCTTGTTCATCTACACGTTCCTGCAATGCAATGCACATTCGAGATTGAATGGGTCTGGGTCACGAACTATATATACTAAGTTGTGGCGTACGGTGTTTGCTTTCGTTGTACTATGTTTTCGAGTGTTAGTTGGAGATTAGGAGTCGAGATGCATATTTAGTCGTACCAACTGTGTAGCAGTTACGAAATCAATGAGGCAAGTAGCAATTGTCATGTGATCATCCCACTTGCATACGCTGTGTACACCAAATGTTTCGCACTTTCGCTGTCGCGTTTAGCTAGTCTTCGTCAGTTACCGCGCTTTAGATTCTTCAGTGATTCATCAGCGAAATGCTACTTGCCTCAGTTGCTTGGTTGACGAAAATGTTTACTGGCAGAAACCATACTCAAATGACTTGTTTTGTCCTTGCAGATGCAAAGAAGTCCGGCAAGAAGATCGTCCTGATAGGTACGCACTTCAAGTACTTGCTTTGCAAGTTTCACAGTTTCAGATACACGTCATGAATGTGGCAGATCATGACTATTATGCTGTGCTGTGCTGTTAAAAAAATCAGTGTTCTACTCGCTGATACCATCTCATGTTCAATTTTATTTCAGTATCACTGTCGATCACATTGTGCCTTCTGTTGGCATTCCTCATCATCGTCCTGGAGCTCCGTCGAAGAACTCACGGTTTCAGTTTACCCAGCATCATGGGCAGAAGCAATGGCAATGACACCGCGAACGTCGAAAAACTCCTGCTAAAATACGGCGCACTCGCACCCAAGAGATACAGGTACTCGGAGCTCAAGAAAATCACCGAATCCTTCAAGCACAGGCTCGGCGAGGGCGGCTACGGCGCAGTGTTCCGCGGCGTCCTGACCTCCTCCTCCTCCGGCGGCGGCCGCCCCCGCGAGGTCGCCGTGAAGGTCCTCCACCACTCGCGGCCCAACGGCGAGGAGTTCCTGAACGAGGTGATGAGCATCGGCCGGACCTCCCATGTCAACATCGTCACCCTCCTCGGGTTCTGCCTCGAGGGCTCCTCGAAACGCGCGCTCGTGTACGAGTACATGCCCAACGGCTCGCTGGACAGGTACATCGTCTTCTCCGACTCCGGCGACCCCGCCGCCACGTCGGCGGCGATGATGGGGTGGGAGACGCTGCAGGAGATCGCCGGCGGCATCGCGAGGGGGCTCGAGTACCTCCACGAGGGATGCAACACGCGGATCATCCACTTCGACATCAAGCCACAGAACGTGCTCCTGGACGCGGATCTCCGGCCCAAGATCGCCGACTTCGGGATGGCCAAGCTGTGCAACCCCAAGGAGAGCATCCTGTCCATGGCGGACGCGAGGGGCACCATCGGGTTCATCGCGCCGGAGGTCTTCTCGAGGGGGTTCGGGGTCGTCTCGGCCAAGTCCGACGTGTACAGCTACGGGATGCTGCTGCTGGAGATGGTCGCCGGGAGGAGCAACGCCCGGAGGAGGGCCCACGCCGCCGACGACAAGTCCAGCGGCGAGCAGCTCTTCTTCCCGCTTTGGGTCTACGACCACCTGCTCGAGGACGGCGGCGTGCTGCCGGACTCCGGCGGCGGCGGCGCGGGGGAAGGATCGGAGGATATCGCGAGGAAGATGGCGCTGATCGGGCTGTGGTGCATACAGACGGTGCCGACGAGCAGGCCGTCGATGAGCAGGGTGCTGGAGATGCTGGAGAGGAGTATTCACGAGCTGGCCATGCCGCCGCGGCCGTACCATACTTCACCGTCGAACTCCCCCTCGCCGTCGCACCCGTCGAGCTACCCGTCTTCCACCTCGGATTTCACCCTACAGTGCGTTTATCTGCATATTGTACCCTGTGTTGATGGATTGCTTGTTCTGTGTGGTTACTGACAGAATTATACCGATTTTTTCAGGAGCTCAAGATTGCGTACACCGGAGAGCACAGCGTAACGAAAGGATTGGATTAGCAGAAGGCCAAGTTTGGTACATGGATATGCTTGGAGAGAAGAAAGGAACAAAAGACAAGTTGCCAACGCATCGTTTCATGCATAGTTTTGGTAGATGGGCAAATACGAGCATCAACATGAAACAGCAATGTAACGTAACGTGTAGTTTGACATAGAGTTAGGTACTACTGTAACTGTAAGGAAGGAAAGACACAGGCCCAACTAAAAGAAGGTACAGAATGATTCGGCCCAAACAGCCCACTGCCTGAAAAACTCAGGACAAATCGTCTCGTCTCGTCTCGCCCCTCAGCCCCTCTGATCCTCTCTGATTTGCCTCTTTCATTTACATACTCTGATAAATCTCGTGTATGGAGAGGCTAAAAGAATTCTCAATAGAGTCCATCGAACCATTCGTACACTTGTAAACTATCCAATGCCTAATCATGTAGCAACGCCACATGAATTTGGTTCTGGAGGCACATGAAAGCCACCCCCATGGCCCCATGTGCCTTTTGCATAATCAAACATATAGTAGTGCTGTAGTGGAGTCATATTCAAGGGCAGCCGTCCACTGCACATCAAGGTCAGGATCCAGACAAAAGTGCTGAGCCCTCAACATTGGGCCCACGTCAGCGCGCGCACAAGCTAAAAAGAGCCCACGGACTCACCACGAGGCACGCCGTCCACGGCCTGCTCCACCGCCCAGATTCAGGCCGGTCCAATCCTCGCCAACCCCATCCATGCCGTCCACGTGGCCCCACCTCGACACGCGTCGCCATCTCTCGCTCCCGCCCGGCTCCAGCGCACGCGCGCCACTTTTGGAACCCAATGGCCTTATTAGTGTCAGAGATTAGCTGTTTCAGTTCGTAATCGAGCTGCTCTCTGAAACCACCACCCTGTAAACACCCACCGCTTCGCCGGGGAGAAGAAGGAGAAGGACCCCCACTTCCGAGGCTCGATTCCACGCGGTCGCAGAGGAAGGGATCAGAGATGGCTGCGGGCTGCGGCAGAAGGGTCGCCGGCGGCGATGTGCCGGCGAGACGGTGTAATCTGGAGCGGTTCCTCGAGGCCACCACGCCTGTGGTCACGCCGAGCAGCTGCTCCTCCTCCAAGGTAATGACAGATACCCGTTTCCAATTTGTAGTTTGGGTTCTCTCGATTCGACAAGGAATCGGGTTCAGAATGTGGAATAGCCTTCCTGTTGAAACGTTTCAATAGCTGAAGAATGAATTGGTAGAGCTGTAGAAGTAGAACCACAGAAGGAACATTTGAGGTTAGTTACCTTATATAGTTTACAGCGAATTTTAACTCCATTTCAGTTGTGCAGAAGCATTTTAGGTTAAGATTGTTTTATTTTTTTTTTCTAGCGGTGACTAGGTTGATATGTTCATTCAATGTCTGATAAACAAAACTGCTTCCAAGTAAGTTCAGAGTTCTGTTGCCTGTTAGAATGGCCATATTAATACAGAGAGGACATGATTCAGTCTGTATTGTAGCATTTCAGATGTTCTTCACCTGCTTTTGCACTACATTACATCCAGATTGATCTGTAGGGCAACGCTGAAGTTTGGTTGTCCTTTTCAGGAGGGCATGAACGGTTGGGATCAATCGGATGCAGATGATTCGTTGCCGTTCTTCACTCTGGGAGACCTCTGGGACGCATTCAGGGAGTGCAGCGCATACGGCACTGCTGTACCTCTTGTTCTGAACGGTTGCAGCGATGGCGTTGTTCAGTACTACGTCCCTTACTTATCTGCAATCCAGCTTTACGGCGGATTCAGAAACCACATCGGCCCTTCCAGGTATTACACACGACTATCCTCGTAAGTCTACATGTTTCTTCGCGATGACCATCGCATTATTAGAATATTAGAAATTGTTCTGAAGAATAATGCCAACCTGTTGTCTTCAGAACACCTGTTAGCTGCAAGATGAAGCAATTGGTAGCATTGTTCCTACATTAAGTGCAGCGTGAATCCATATGTTGAACAATGCGTTAAGTTACAGAGTACAGTAGATTAAAGGTACTGAAAATTCGCTTATGACCGACACAGCAAGCCTAAGCTGCCTCCGAGAACATGATGTTCTTCCCGAAAGGGAACAAGAGCATGCAGCTTACCTGCTTAAGTGACCAATGTTTCAAGAAAAGGGAGCACAAAGACAAGGCAGTCTTGAAGGCTCATCTACCGAGCTAGTAAAATACTGATCTCTGAACATTGACCTAGACTTGTGATCAAACTCCACCGTTAGCTGATTTCAGAAGCTTCACGTCAGAAACACGTTGCGATTCCTCATTTTAGCAGTAAAGTTGAGCTGTCTCCAAAAACAATTTGGGCCATTCAGACGTAGAGGTTCTGTTTTCTGAATGTATTAGTATACTACTCAGGAAACTTCTTTGCCACATATCGTTGCTCTTCGGTAGCAAAAACCTACGACACCTATGAAACTAATACATCATGATAAGGACAAATGAATGCAAAGAACGGCCAGGATGTAGTGCCATTTTTGTGGTCACGGGGTCATGGTAGCCAACTAACCCTACTGATGGATGTTGATGTCCAACGCAGGACGGGAGCAGAGGAGAGCGACAGCGACATGGAGCATGAGACAAGCTCCAGCGCGAACGCGTTCTCGACCCAGGAAACCAGCGAGAGCTCCAGCGCCAGCGAAGCTTCTTCCAGCGACGAGGGCGAATCCGGAAGCTGCCACGAGCAGCAGCTCCTCTTCGAGTTCCTCGAGTCCGAGTCTCCTTACCAACGCCAGCCGCTGGCTGACAAGGCATGTCTGACATACACGCATACGCATCAGTCATCAGATTAGATTCGGCCCTGCTTGTCTGAATATCTGACTAAATTAACAAACCTACTTTTCGGTGCAGATTTGCAGCCTCGCCAAGCGGTTTCCAGAGCTGATGACTCTCAGGAGCTGCGACCTGTCTCCTGCCAGCTGGATCTCCATTGCATGGTATATATGGCAGTGCATACGGCAGTAGAACACTCTACACCCTGAGAGAGATCGATGCCCCTCAGAAATCGATTTGCTGATGGTGACCTGTGTACATGATTTCAGGTACCCGATATACCGGATCCCGACGGGGCCGACGACGCGCGACCTGGACGCCTGCTTCCTCACCTACCACTCCCTCTCCACGCAGTTCGTAGGTGCGCGACCCTTTCAGTTTCAGCACTGACGACATTGCGCCACCGATGAACTGCATTCAGAGCAGACACTGATCATGAACACTTTGTCATTTACATGCGAAACACGATCGAGCGATCAGGATTATTCATCCGGTTGTTCCTTGTCTTGGCTATCGTTTTCAGGCGGCAGTAGCCACGGCCCCAAACCGAGGGCAGCCACTAAATGCTCGACGCCCGTGACGGCGATGTGGCTCCCGACGTTCGCACTGGCGTCGTACAAGCTCAAGGGCGCGGCGTGGACACCGGGGTGGCGCGACCGGCAGCTGGCGGCGTCCCTCGCGCAGGCCGCCGACGCATGGCTCAGGCTGCAGCGCGCCGACCACCCGGACCACCGGTTCTTCGCCGCGCGGCGCGCGCCCAGCAGAAGGTGGTGATCTCTGTTGATTCCGTGAATCAGTGCAGAGTTGGAGATCAACTGTTCAGTCGCACGCGAATTTCTTACGTTCGTGCGATCAAGGACATAGTATACTATGTGTTTGTTTTTTGTTTTGTAGCATAAGTTTGAAGTTACTAGGTAGGTTCAGTGAGACATACAGTGACCACAACTAAGTGTTCATCCAGTCGTTGCTTCAGAGTGCAGTGTTAGCAGTATCATCTTGTGTATCCGTGAAGTTTTGGGGACTGCTACGGCACACCTCTTACCTCCAAGGAGGTAAGATAATAATCAAATCTGAACCCTTGGTTTTTTAAAAAAAATAATTAGAAAATGTAAAAAGGTTATTAACCGTGCTTCCCCAACTACCCACTGGCCACATCCTGCATGCACGCACCATTATCTCCAACTCCTACGCATGCATACTTTTTATTGTTTTGACTTCTTTCACGGTTTTTTTTCTCAAGCGTGTAATCAGATGTGGGCCTTGTGGTATCCACATGTGGACTCGCTTTCTAGTTTCTAATGTTTCTAATAATTTAATCCTTGCATTATTGTGGATGTCCTTATGTCACGTTAAAAAAAAATGTTACAAATCACCTTTTCTTGTGTTAGAAAAAAATATTACAACTCACCTATATCACGTTAGGAAAAAGTATATTAAAATTCACCTACATCATCACATTAGGATAAAAGATTCAGTTTTCATTCTGAGATCATATTAGATCTAATGTGTGAAGAGAAAAATTCAAACCGGTCAGTCAGTCACCTATGTCAAGTTTACTTAGGATAAAAAATTGGCCATATACCTATATCATGGTGCCGTAGACATAAAAGAAGTGTAACAATAAATGGCCAGGTCCCATTCAAGTACAGCGACAAAAAAAATGAACCGAAGTAGAAAAGACAGGCCTGACACATTCACGGTAGAAAAAGAAAACGTAACCACATGTTGTTTTTTTGTTAGATTTAGAAAGGTATTCCTATATTTTTCTAAATTTTAATTTATAAAAGAATATAAATATATTTTAATCTATTACCTCTTAAGAAGTAATATGTCATCCTAACCACCTTGATCTACTCAAATGGACGGCTCACAGTCATTTCGGAGTACCGTAGCAAACCCCGTGAAGTTTTTCACTTTTCTGGATAAAGGGTATCAGAAAACATATAGATGCAGAGAGTTCATGCAAGTTCGTACAGTAGTCCTGTCCTTGCTCAAAGAAAGTGAGGAAACGTAGACATGCATACAGCGACAGTGTACTGGTGCTGACTGCTGAGGTAGGCATGGTGACGGGGTGGGCGCGGCGAGACGTCTCGTGCGTGCACGTGCGGCCCGTGGGAGTGCGTGGTTGCATGACAGTTACAGACGCAGTTAGCGAGGCTGTGTCATGAGTCATGACTCATGACTGGAATCAGTTGGTGCAGGGGACTCTCCGTTTGTGGTTGAACAATGGCGTCACCGGTGACGAACCACGCACGGCCTACACAGCTGCAAATGGCCTTTCGGACTCTCGATCGGGCAGTCGCCGGACTCGCTACTACGCAATGCGAACCCCAGCAACAATATTACACCGTCATGAGTTCTGCCGGCACTTCTGCTAGGATGCGACTAGAAGGCGTCTTTGGGAACCGCCTGTGCTGACGACCTTCTGTTCCAGAATGAACTTCTTCCGTAGTTCCATTCAGGGTGTGTTTAGATTGGGGAAAGATTCCCCGAAAATACACTGTTCACCAAAAAAACACTGTAGATGAATAGTGATATGTGAGTAGAAGAGGTGGGATGAATAGGGAAAAGTTGGATGAATAGTGGATTTTTGGGGAATCTTTGGGAAACTAAACGGGGCCTCAGTTGTACGCTCAACTTTGTCTTGTGCGTCGATCTTTAGGTGCCGTTTGGTGTGGCTCCCACCTCTTAGGCTAATTTATTTTTCTCTTCAAAGGGTGAGCGTATTTCTTGCTTACATTACAAATGCCCTTATTTTGGGAGGCCTCCAAAACCCTTCATTCACCAATCACAATCCAGTCATGGGGTCTCTATCCCCCTATCCAGTCAAAAATGTGCCCCCACCCTGTTAGATTAAATGTAGAGAGCTAGATTTAGAGGTCATTGCTGCAGTTAAGGTTAAAAATAGTCCTTAAAAAGCAAGGAGAGCTCTTATATGTATATGCCCTAATTTGAATGTCATTGCTGGAGATGCTAGAAAAAATACAACAACAATGCTTTTTAAGTGAAGTTGGAGACTCTTGAAGTTACACAAAACGGCCCTTAGTCTTTGGTAAATCTATTACCCTCTCTTTAAGAAAATCCAATATACGTCAAAGAAATGTGTTATATTTAGTTTATGTTTTTTAAGAATTGAATTGGTCATATTAAGTATAATTAAGCACCAACAAACAAACATAATTTTAGTTGAGCTTAGAAACAAAGGCAAGTTTTGTTGTGAACTAAATACATCCATTTCTCTCATTTCTTTTCCATGCTTGGTACTCTTGGCATTAAAGGTAGCCATAGCAAAATCATTACTTCCGATTGGCATTTCTAATGGAATATCATAATTTTAAAACAATTAAAGCTCTTTCTTTCATGTATATGAATTACTTTTTTTATTATATGTACTACCTCCATTCGACATTGTAAGTCATTGTAATGTTTTTGGAGATTATAACAACTTTATGTTTGACCAAAATTATAAAGGAAATCACAAAGTTTATAACAGTAAATAGATATAGTATAAAGATATATTTTATAAAGAAAATAATGATACTTATTTGGTATTACAAATGTTATTACTTTGTTGTATAAATTTGGTCAAATTTAAGATGCTTTGACTCTAAAAAAAAGTTAAAATGACTTATAATTTGGAATGAATAAGTATTGTATCTGTCGGTGAAAAAGAAGCAATAGACGAGTAGAATCTTCATAGCAGTGTATGATCCCATTTGAACCGTCCTAGGAGTACCTCCTGTTGGAAATATAGGCAATTGTAAGTTTAATTTTCGAACTAGATTAAACATGATGATAAACAATCCTAACATACAATTCATCTCGCACGGCTCCTAAGTGATAAAAGAAAGAAAAACCGTCATACTATGTTATAGCCCGCCCTTGCCTAGTTGACAGCTTTTGCTTTTGATATCCTCTAGCAGACTAGGCAGTACGAACAACATAATCATGACATCAGAAAACATGATTAAAACACAATGTACGTACTGAGGAATTACCATAGAGAAGAGGAACGACGCAGTTGGAACGACGACAGTTCTACGGACGGAGCGCAGCAGACGATGTTGCAGACGACGGTACGCCGCAGCACCAGACTTGGACGGAGGACGAGCCGTGGTGAAGACGTCTTGAGCAGTCGCGCGTAGCGCTTCCCAAAAACCTTATTCGTCCTCTCCCGATGCAGGATCTCGAAGACGACGGGTTCCGGAGACCTTCTCTCCCGTTTGCCGGTGCACGCCGGCGCTCGGGATGGAGTAGACTACGATGGCAACGCAGCAATGAGAAGTAGCAAACCCCTAACTCGTATAGACCTTCTTAGGGACTCCCAAACCTAGGAGATTCCCGTATAGAGTCTATGGTGCACTTCTTCCATGAGGGAGGTGGTCTCTATTTATTGGGAGGAAAATCCCACACACTCTCATCCATTAGCAATATGGGACTAATAGATGACGTACACCCTCAAGTGCTAATGGGCTTTTGAGATTTACTTAGGATTATTCATATGGGCCAAGCCCAATAATCTAACACCTCCCCTAGGTGGAGTTGTTTTTTGAGGGGCCCTAGGTGGACTTCTTAAAGGTTCCTAACAATTAAAGTAACCATAAGAACATGTTCATAAAATTCAAACTTAAACTCATTAGGGGGTACTGGACCTACTAAAATAATTCCCAGGAGGGGACGAGTGAGTAAGTCGAATCTAAATCTTGTTCAGGAGGTCAGATGGACAGAGCAGATTGGTTAGGGTAGTAAAATGGAGTTTTACTTTCATTTGGTAATGTTAAACTTTTGTCTTGCGCTAGTCTTGATGCATCCACTTGACTCCTTTTGAAAATAATAAAGACAGTTTTTGTTTAATTTTTTTTCATTTCATCTCCATTAAAAAGCAGAGTTGAATCGATTATGTTAAATATTATCCCACATAAACTAAAATCGATTCAATTTACACCTAACAAGATTTGTCTTTTTTGTTTCTCCATGCATAAGCAAATCTTAGTTAAACATAATTTTGTAGCATGATTTTTTTCTTAAACGTAATTAAGTATGATCAAACAAAGATAAATTTTGGTGGGGACAAAACACTTCCTTTTTCTCTCATGCTTTTTCACCATCCATAAAAACTTGCTGCAAAAGGTAGCAAATAGCAAGATCAATTACTCAAGATTAGCACTTTATGCGCCACTTAATCTGTGTACTCCTATACTAACCTTTCATGGTACCTCTTGGGATCTCCAAGGACCACTTAAAAAAAAAAGGCTCTCTTCCGTTCCTCCGGTGCATGTGTTGTTTTTTTTTATTGTATATTGTATCTGAAAGAAGAACGATGAGAAGAAGAATCTAGGCAGTGGAGTGTATCGCGTGTATGACCCCCATTTGAAGCGTCCTAGGAGGACCCTCCCCTGGATGGCCGAAGCGTCGGAGGATAGATGAACCTCCACGCCCCAGATGCAGGCCAGATACCACCTCCTCCCCGACAAGAGCTACGTGCAGAGTGCAGTGCCGAGTCCACCGGCCTCTTTCGATTCTTGGAGTTGCATTGAGAGGGACCCTGCTGTGTGAACCCTTGAGAGGGACCTGTGAACCCTGTCGGAACTGAAGCCGTAGTGGACGGTGCCAGCAGGTGCCTCCTTCGTGCATGCCTCATGCCATATGCCTGCCCATCACCAAACAACGCACTTGGCCTCTCGCGCGGCCAGCAGAGTCAACAGCCACAAAGGCTTCTCCTGCTCACCGCCGCGTCCGATCCATGCGTCCGCCATGCACGCAGATCGGGCAGTTGGAGCCTTGGAGAGGCATGGCGACGCCGACGACGCATGCGCATGCATGCGACTAGATCTGGAACCCAAACCATGGGTGTCAAGCTCAAGCACGATCTCCACGATGATTGCGCGCTTTACTATAATGTACTGTGGGTGATGGGACATGCATATATGTAATTAGACTTAGCTAGACGGAGGTCGACTCGTGATCATCGATGCTATTATTAGCTAGCTAGCTAGGTGGTCTCATTCTAACCACAGTGTGTCGCATGTATATGCGCGTGACAAAATTATTTGTAACGAACTAACCTTACTCGTGTTCCTTCCTCGCAATTTTTTTATGTTGTCTAACTTCAAAAAGAGACAGCTCATCAACCATATTCGCCCACTATGTGAACCATTAGGCACTAACAAATGACCAAAGTATTGATTACCTCTACTATTTTCCACTCAACAGATGAACACGATAAGATGATAGCGTAACATAATTGACCAGCGTACGTGTGAAAGATTATGGTACCAGGACCTAGTATTACTTAAGTCGTCAAGGCGATTAAAATGTTATTATGCGTGCTATTGTTAGCTAAACGGTCTCATATTCTAACCACAGTGTGCTTCATGCATATATATGAACGTGACAAAAAAAAATCTAATTTGTACAAACTAACCTTACTCGTGTTCCTTTCTCTTCCTTTTATATCATCTAAAGTCGACTATATTCGCGCACTATGTGAACCATTAGGCCCTAATAACAAATGACCAGAGTCGATCTTGACTAGTGATGCTACTATGCTATTTTCCACTGAACCGATGCAAACGGTAGATGATAAATTTTACATATAGCCGTCTTTAGAAGAAGAAAAAAAAGATAATGTAACATAGCCACCGTGTGAGAGGTTAATGGCAATTAAGCCAGGCGATTAGGAGGAAGAAGATGGGGCCAGAGATGTGGGGGTAAGCGTTGACGCACGCACACTCTGGACACATCAGCGGCTTGTCACTGGCCGTATCAGCCTCCCCTGGATAACAACCGAGCACACGTCGGCACCACCCGCAGTCTCCAGTCCACATCAATTTAGAGAGGCTCCAACTACTGAGAGGTTTCTGATTAAAGCTCCCCTAAACAGCACACGGTTAATCCGTCAAAATCAAGCCCAAGCGAGTAGCACATGCTTCTCGCTAAGCACATGCTTGCGTGCTTATTATTCTTCTTTGAACCTCCAGTTTAGTGGGACAGTAGCTGAATGATGAGCTTGGCCCCCATCTTAGCAGAGATCATAATTAGTACACGTAAATTTTCCGAAAATTCACTTAAACAACAAGCCTAATTCGTCAAAATCATTTCCAAATCAAGCTAGTAGCATGGGCTTATTGCTATATGAAGCACACAGCAGCCTATATATATTGCCCTTGAAACTCCAGTAACTAACTAGCTAGGTCGCGGATTAGTTCAATCCCATCTATTAGCAATCTCAAGTATCCAGAAGCTTGTCCACATTCAAATAAACAACAAGTCGAATTTGTCAAAATAATAAAGCTAGCTTAAGCAAGTAGCACATGCTTCTTCTTCCCTAGCATATGCTTCTTGTCCTTTGACCATCCAACCTCCGTTAACATTCAAAGTGAGTTGGTTCAAAAGGAGACATTATCATCACCATAGAATTGAGTGTGTGTGCCGATAAGATTAGTGAATTGGATTACTGTGTGCAGCTGATAGACTAGCACCGCACACGCGCTGATAAGCTTAATTTGTTAATTTTGCGTTTTTTTTATACTACAACTTTGTGGGTGTGGCTCATTGAGTGTACCTCAATTGGTTAATTGGATTCAAGTCCTAGACTATAATGGGTGTTTGTATTTTTCTAGATTTATATAAAAAATGGACAACATGCTATATATATATATATCCTGTCAATGGTATGTGATATGCTTGACGAACCAAACATACTTCTTTTGTATTGTTTTTTTTGTGAATTCAGGTTTTTTGTTATTAAAGTTTAAAATATCATATTATCTATTTCTCGCATTCACGAGTTACATTAGCAATATCATTATTAATTGTGTTTATGTGTAGCTTGTGTACCAAATATGACCTAAAATCTGTAAGTTTCTATATACTCCTATGTCACTGATGAGCCATTGGTTGTGTTAGTTTTTCTTAGCATAGAAGTTTTGGCAGGATTACAATATCCATTGAAAGTTTAGAATTTTCTACTTCTTCATTTGTTACCATATCAAGAATTCAAGATCTACCATTCTATAGCATCAATCGGTAACATCATCCACTAACCTTCACTATGAAGGGCAATTCTTGGCGATGAACAGAATGGCATGAAACAATTACATTAACTACACCCTTAACTTTCCTCGTTTAGACACAAGATTGCCAAGGCATACCAGTAGTAATTGAATACTACTCCATTATAGTATATAGTATGCTGTATATATAAGGCCTATATCCATTACCATCTAAGTACGCCTCTGCTGGATTGGCATCCAACCACGGGATTTGATTGACAACCTGAGGACTTATATTTTTGGGTGTCGCTAGCAATATTGCACTTACCCCCTTTGACCTTGGGCTGGCTGACATGCCGGGCTGTGTAACGCGGCGCCTAGACGGAGTTGGATTACGCACGTCGTCGCCAACTCGCCATGGACTAAAGAAACGTTCGGCTCGGCCACGATTTGGTGATAAGGTCGACCCTGGCCAGCTACAGCTACACGCTCCCATCGCGCTCTATAAATACTCTCCACCTTCTTCCTCCCGTCTCATCGAATTCCAAGAAACCAAGAACCCTCCACAAGCTAGCGGCCCGCAGCTAATCAGTGGGCAAGGTACAAACGTAAGAACGCGATTGCTTTCGCAGTGCAGAAGACGGCGGCGACAGCCATGTCTTCCTCCCCTGACCTCTCCCGCGTCCTCCCCCGCGTTCTCATCGTCTCCCGCCGCACCGTACGCAAGAACAAGTTCGTCGACTTCGTTGGTGAGTATATTTTCTATCCTCCATTCTCTGATTCGTTGGTAGAAGTTTGAACTATGGTCATGGATTTGCTTGATTTGGAAGGTAGTGGCTGACTCCTGCATGGCCCTTGATTGCGTGCTCCGTTTCTCTGTGTGCCCTCAGGTGAGTACCACCTGGACCTCATCGTGGGCTACGGCGCGGTGCCGGTGATCGTGCCACGGGTGTCCGGCGTGCACACGCTGCTGGACTCGTTCGAGCCCATCCATGGCGTGCTCCTCTGCGAGGGCGAGGACATCGACCCTTCCCTCTACGAGCCCACCTCCAACGACGCCGACGCCGGCGGCGGCGCGCTCTCGCCGGAGCAGCTCGAGGCCGTGCGTCGCCTCCACCCGAGCGACGCCGCCGTGGACCACGAGAAGGACTCGATCGAGCTCCGCCTCGCCCGCCGCTGCCTCGAGCGCAACATCCCCTACCTCGGCATCTGCCGCGGCTCCCAGGTCCTCAACGTCGCCTGCGGCGGCACTCTCTACCAGGACGTCGACCACGAGCTTTCCTCCGCCGCCGCCGCCGTGCAGCACATCAACTACGACGACTACGACGGCCACCGCCACCCGGTGCGCGTCCTCCCCGGCACGCCGCTGCACGACTGGTTCGCCGACGACCTCGCCGCCGGCGACGAGCTGATGGTGAACAGCTACCACCACCAGGGTGTTCGACGCCTGGCGCAGCGGTTCGTGCCCATGGCGTTCGCGCCGGACGGGCTGGTGGAGGGGTTCTACGACCCGGACGCGTACAACCCATCCGAGGGCAAGTTCATCATGGGGTTGCAGTTCCACCCGGAGCGCATGCGCAAGCCGGGCTCCGACGAGTTCGACTACCCCGGATGCGCCAGGGCGTACCAGGAGTTCGTCCGCGCCGTCGTCGCGTACCAGGAGAAGCAGCTTGCCGCCGCGGCCACGAACGTCCCGGCGTCGCCGAAGCTGAACAAGGAGATGGAGCGGCGGCGCAAGGTCATCTTCCGGAGCTTCTCGCTCGCCAAGGACATGTACCTCTCCGGCGGCCGCACCACTACCAAGCCGGCGGCGGAGCAGCAAGACCTCGAACCCGGCGCCGAGTTCCTCGAGGTAATAAGCCTAGCACGTCTTCGCCACGTCGGCTGAGTCGAGGCCAAGTCCGAGCCGTGTTGCTAACAGGCGTGTGATTGTGCAGTCGAACACGGCGGCGCTGAGCGTGCAGCAGGAGAAGCGGCTGAAGCAGATGGGAGCGACGGTGAGGAACGCGTCTGGGTACCTCAACAGCCTGAAGCTCAACGAGGGGAGGGAGGCGGCGGCGAGGGCGCTCATGGCGGAGATGACGGCGGAGCAGCTGTCCGACCTCGCGTCGTTCTACCAGAACATGGGCAGGATCTGCGGCGAGGTGCTCGACCGGAAGCTGCAGGCGCTACACCAGCTGCACGAGTGATCCAAGAGCTCCAGCGCGCCTGGGGTGCGCCGTGCGCGCGTGCCACCATCCGTGTCTGCTCGGGAGCCTGTTAATCCTGGTCCTGATGTTTATCATTAGCATGAAAATTGAATGTTACGGCAAGTGTTTATTTGTTATTATAGTAATGCTATGTCGCCATGATGTTCCAGAAGCATTTCCATTTTGTCCGGGTTTCTGCTTGTTTGGTTGACTTCGCGTCTATGTGCAATGCACCGGCTGGAATGGAACGCAGCTCAGAGACTTGAGCTCATCTCGTGAACTGACAGGGGATGACGGTTGACGAACTGAAAGAGGTGTTGGTCGTTGCCAGTGATAAAAGAGCTGTCATTCTCATCCGAAGTACTGTAGTAGCAAAATTGTCAGCTCGGAAGACTGTCACATACCACATCGTCCACTTTCTAGTAGTCGTACACTGCAGTTCAGCGCTCGTTCAAAAAAGCATTCGTGATCGGCTAGTACTCGTACACTGCAGTTCAAGTTTGCCATTGCAGCTATACCTTACAAAATCTCGGATGGTTGACTTGTTATTCAGGCAATAAGTACCCCAAAAGTACAATTTTGCAACACATTCATAGGCAAACTAAGAGTACAATTTTACAAGTACCCTAAAACTACTGAACTTTTACAGCAAATCCGTTTCCGTAGACAAACAATGGTTATACAGGACAAGAAAACGTTTTGGCCTTGCGACTGCCCAATGAACCTGGAGGAGATTTGAGAGCAAACGGTATCAAACGGTGACACACAAACTGAAGGTAGATGCAATGATCGAAGACAATACTACACCTACATGAGTAAACCACCTCACGGGTATACTGTGGCATGAACACACTAAAAAGTCGCAGCCCAGTTGGGGAGCGTTGGCTTCGGGTTGTCCCTGAGGCTCAAGTTGGTACGTGTTAGGAAGTAGAACTAGGACGAGGTTACAGCTAGCAAATTAGCAATGCTGCCGTGGTACATATACGCGGATACGCCCAAACCAATCCACCTGAGCCTCCAGCCACAACCAAATATGCCACGGAGTAGTATTGGCAGTGACACAAAGTTTTCTGCATGGCAAACCTAAGTGCAAGTATCAGGTATTCAGGGCGGGCTGAAACTCTAAGATACATTCAGCATAATCAGACAGACACTTTTTAACCCTTCTAAAACACAAACCTTATTCATGCTGAACAGCTATAGAACAACAAAGTTTAGCGGGGCTGCATGTATTGACATTTACAACCAGGTATATTTATTGTACAGCAGTTACTATGGTATTTGGATAAAACAATGCCAGCTGAAACAGCCTTATGAATATACTATCTACACCCCGATTGAATGTTATAGGCATGATTGAACTTGCAACAACAGCAGAATGGGTGCTACATCTACATGCTTGCTATTGCTCGTTTGATTTCTGTTACAACAATGGCTGCCTGATGGAGCAATGCATTTCTGCAATGTGCTGCAATGCTTGGATGAAGCTCCAGGAGGGCTGAAAAATCTGTCGACCATCTTCATTTCTGCAACAATTCCATACAGATTGATGAGTTACAGAACTTTTTGTTCACTACAAGGGAAAACAAAAACTAGATTTTTGAACTTAAGCAGAATGTTTGCAGGTGGATGCATGCCACTTGTCAGTTCAGTAAACAAAATACCATACTACACATGAAATGAGGTGAAGATGGTAACTTAAGTAACAGGGATAACTGTGACATACCGAGGCATCGTTGTCCAAGTGAAGGAAACCACCGTGGCCACGGGCGTTTGTAAACTTGTACAGAGGTCCAAAGGCTGTCCAGAGAATTTGTGTAAGTCATATGAACTATAAACTAGGGACACAGTTTGAGCTTTAATTTATTTTATGAAGGTCGGCAGCCAAGGAAGAAAGGAGCAGATTTCCTAACAAATATAGTAACATCTAGACACCAATATTATAGAAGAAAATATCCCCGAGTATATAAGCAGAATCAAGTCAGCAGATATGATGGTTTTGAATAACAATACTCCACCAGGACATATTTTTTCAGATATAAGTAGTCCACAAATGAAAAATTGAGATACAGAAGTGTTGGATTCAGAAGGCTGAGTCAAGGAAACAGATCTGCTGACATGACATGCAGAAACTAAAGCATTACTGAATCTTTGGGGCCTGAAACCATTAGTGGACCTACAAGACTACAGCTGTAGTTTTATGTTTTGTATTAGTAAAAAAGTAGCCATGGCAATAGTCGCCAGTAGCTACTATCTTAAATAGGAACTGCGGAGATATAGAGAGTTTTGTGCAGCGAGCAAGACTACCTTCATAACCACCATACACTGGATCTTCAGATAGTAAAAGGGGTGTGTCCAGATCAACAAAACTGCATTCATAAGTTTGAGAAACAGTGTTAGTGGCTGATTCAAAAGATATAAGGTTTCAACAAACTGATATTTCTTTCAATTTTTGGGCTGGAGGTTCCTAATTACAATTAAAAGAAATGATTTCATATACTTTTACAACAAACAGACCTGAAACAACCAAGCCCAGCAGCTAGATGGCCAGCAAAGCCCATAGCGATTCTAGTCTCGACCATACCGCCAATCATCAAAGCAACATTCGCTTTCCTTGCAGCATCAATTATTTCAAGGGCACCAAGAACCCCTAATTTTGCCAGCTTGATGTTAATAACATGGGCTAGATTCCCATCTATTATTTTCTGAGCATCAAGCAAACTCCGACAACTTTCATCAGCAGCGACAGCGACTTTGTATTTCTCCATGGCAGCAATACTAACATCCCGGAGACCTTCCCAGTCATCTCTGTGAACTGGTTGCTCAAACAGTACAGGGGTCACACCCATTTCTGAAACCAAGAGCAGAACAGAAACAAAATAAGTTAGAAGAACTACTGGGAGAAGATGGAAAATCGAGACGATGAACAGCTAATCAATTAGACATATTGAAGCAAGAATAAAAATTGAATTCATATAGTAGCACAGAGTTCAGAGGAACACAAACCATTTAGTCTATCAAGAACTTCAATTGCTTGATCAGCTGTGTATCCCTCATTCGCATCCAAGATAAATGAGCAGTCTGGATGGACGAGCCGTATAGCCTTCAGAACTTCTATATCTGAGTTCAAGTTTTTTCCAACCTTGAGCTTCAGTGTTTGAAACCCTTGCCCCCGATATTTTGCAGCCAATTGAGCAGCTTCATTTGGGGCCACGATTGGAATCTAGGTTGGGAAATATGGAATATCATCTTTAGTGAGTGTATTTATAAATAAACCTTCTGGATACAATGCAGAGTATGATGAGATAACCATATACCGTTATGTCTGTGGTCACGGTATCTGATGCCCCTCCAAATAACCTCCATAGAGGGATGCGAATGCTGTTAGCAACTGCGTCTATCAGTGCCATCTCCACTCCTGCTCGAGCCTTAATTGGAAAACAGTTACAATCAAATACACATGGAACGGAGAACTTGTGTCTGAAGAATAAAATGCAACCGCAGACGCTTGGTTGCCATCGAGAACATCAGAAACGTATGCTAATCCATGTCTGTTTTTACATTTATTCCTCACCCGTATTTTTTATCAATGGAACATTACCACATGAGCTAAAACAATCAAATTCTCACACAGAAAGGTGCTTAAGGTAGATATTTTGTTTTCGGGATATAAAAACTGTTGATATAATTATGTTTGGTTTAGTAGGTTGTATTCTTTACGATAGCTAGTAACTAATAGACCTTTTTGCAGGTCAAACTGGTTTTCAGTGGCGATTTTAACACGCACAGTTGGCATCGCTAATATTTGCTCTGAATGGCAACTGTGGATGGTTTTGGATAACCGCTTCTGAAGAAAGATGGGTTCTGGCTGAAAAGGCAACTGGTGATCGAGCACATCAGTTCATAATTCAGCGCCTGATAGGCAATTCCCGTCTACATCGAAGTCTATCGTTCAAACTGCAGTGGCCCCATCAACATCGGGATCACCACGTTCCATAAATTCAGGATTCCCAAGCATCCTAAACTTTTCAACCCACACTGTAATAACTGTAACAGAAGGCAAATTGTACTCCGTACAGAGTCGAAGGAGAAGGTGCGGCGGATTCCTCACCGAGGCGAAGTCGTGTCCGGGGAGGACCTCGGCGACGTCCTGGAGCATCGCCCCGAGCGGCGCGGTCGGGGCGCCGGCGAGCGCGTCGCACGCCCGGCCGGCGGCGGCGAGTGCGGCCGGCTGGTCCTCGGCCGTGACGGAGGGCAGTACGGGCGCCTCCCCCCACCCGACGGCGCCGCTGCGGAGCTCGACGCGGACGGCGACGTTGGACACGGCGTCGAGGCGCGAGGAGGCGATGGTGAAGGGCGCGGCGAGGGGCACGTCGAGCGGGCGCGCTTCGGCCGCCGCCACGTCCACCGAGAAGGTCTCCTTGAGCGCGCCGAAGCCGAACGACTCCACGGGGGGCGGCGGGGTCGGCGACGGCGAGACGGCGCGGAGGCGCCCCGCGGAGGAGGAGGAGGCGGAAGCGGGCTGGCGGGCGGCCGCCACGAGGCTGGGCCGGGGACACCCGGTCGTGGCGCCCGGGCTCCGGGGGAGGTTGCCGGAGAGCCTGAGAGGCGAGGAGGCGGTGGTGGAGATGGAGGGGTCCATGGCGGAGTAGTGGAGAGTGGAGAAGCGGAGACCGGAAGCCGGCGGCGAGATTCGCGGGGAAGCGGCGAAAGGAGGCGACAGGCGAGCACGGGGAAGCGACGGGCACGGGCTGGAACGCCAGTTTATTATACTGGCGCCAGTTGGTGCGGCGCCGGCGCTCGATTGCGAATGCGGGGCCCGCGCTGTCAGCGGGAGAAGACGCACGTGGAGCCCGCCAGCTGGAGAAGACGCAAGTGGACACACACACGTCCGTCACCTGTTCGTGAGCATCCGCATGCCGTCGAGGCTCGTGTGGCGGTGTGGGCGTGTGGGCGACGCCGGCGAGGAGCAGAGACCGACATGTGGGCTCCCCACGTCGCCGTGGCGCGGATCCCGGATTCCGCGACGCCGCCACGTTGGCATCGCCCAGAAGATGTCGTGGCGCGGCAGCTCATCACCCGTGTGGTGATCCACTGTTCCCGACTCCGAGATCACACCCCGTCAGTCCGAGGCCCGTCACGCCGTTCCGTTAGACTAGCCCGGGCAGGCCGATGACAGGTGGGTCCTCTGTCACGGGCCGTTTAGCGTCCGTTCCGGTTGCTTCTCCTGTCGCTTCTCTCTGATCTCAGCTGCTGGCCTCTCCAGCTCTCCTACTCCATCTCAACTGGAAGGAGATATGCTCAAAAAAAAAAAAACTGGAAGGGGAAAAAAAGATGAGTAGAAAGAGTATTTGGGGTGGTCACTATCAACTGAATATAGTGAGCGTGTGATTCACATTTAACAAAAGAGGAAGCCATGAGCTGACTGTGGGTGATGAACTGATGGATCGCTTTGGATGCCGCCGGACAGAAAGCACTGCTCGTCACTAGCTAGGGCCCGCGGCGCTATGCGGCGATCCGCCCCTTGGCAACACGCACGGGGCGTTTACTTGAAACGGCCGATGAGAATATAATTCACCCATGGGGCAACAAACCATTAAGGCCTTGGTTAGATGGAGTGTGTAAAGTTAGCGAAATATTACATCTATACTTTTGATACTAATTAGAAGTACTAAATATAGACTAATTATAAAACTAATTACACAGATAGACTCTACATCGCAAGACGAATCTATTAAGCCTAATATGTATCATCGTTAGCGCATTTTTAATGACGGGTTACTGTAGCATGGCAGTGTCTAAAGACGAATTAATTAGGCTTAATAGATTCGTCTCACGATGTGGAGTCCATCTATGTAATTAGTTTTTTTTACACCTATGTTCAATACTCCTAATTAGTATCCAAACATTTGATGTGACAAGTTGACAAATAAGTTAGCGAAAGTTAGCGATCTAAACAACAATGCCTAGGATCGCAAGAGGCATCATTTCATTTCATCTGCAGTGCTGCGACAACTACTCCTCTCCTCCTAGATCTTTTGAGCTGATCATGAACGTATTGCATCCGTCGAGGAGAGTAGACTATTGCCAGTTAATTTAGGACCAGAGAATTAGGCTGCATAGCCTTGTCTAGGACGGGCATTGTTTAACTGAATTGACAGGCTCTATCTAAGCACTGGCTGCTGATTGGGCTTCTAGAGATGAGGAGGTGGAGAGATGCGGATATCTGAAGCGGTTAGCCGGCCACCAGCCTTCATCCATGTGGTCACCACTTGCTATCACTATGCCGATCTCGCCCTGTCGTTTCCGTAGTTTTTCTAACCTCGAAAGCTTTGTGTCCTCATCATGGTGGTTGAAATAACATAAAACTAACCGGCCAGTGGTAATAAACTACTGTTAATGGTATAGTACCTTTCAGAATTAAAATAAATAATGTAACGGCGTATTAGCCAGGCCAGAACTCCCGAATCTGATCGTTCTCGATCTCATCTCTTTCGCAGATCTGGAACCTGGACCAAACTGTCCAGAAAACCATCCTTATTTTGATACGCATTCAAAGACAACACTCGGGATTACAGACGGGATGAGGGTTTCTTCTTTAGACGATCTGAAAAAGGGATTGACGCCTGATTCATGCACCCGGATACTGGGGTTTATTTCTCGCGAGTACGGTGAATTTGATCGAAAATGTTTTATGACATAATCATCGAATCCCTCCATCGAGCACTCTGCGTTGAGCACAACCATAACCTTGCTCCGCCCTTTCAAACTTGTTTTGCCCAAAGAGTCTTTCCTGAACTTGATCTATTCCTTCTACGGGCACTCCCTTTCCTCTGTACTTGTTTAAGATGTTTATTGCGTCGATGGAATTCAAGGAATAATTTCTAGCTTTTTCAATTGGTCATATTATAAACAACCTGCAGATAGAAAAAACAGCCAAGTGAAAAATGTAACTCTGAAGATTTTCATGGTAGATCACTCCTCCTAATATACTTGAACTCTGTGCAAACGAAAGGAGGAGGCTTCCATTACTATCCTAGTATCCTACCTGAAAGGAGTCATCCTTGGGCGCAAGTAACACGTTCCATGCATTCATGAAGGGCAATACTGAATAAAATTCAGGCTGCGGAATCCGAGATCCCAAGAATTGGATCGGATCCCAGTTCCAATTTCCAAACCACCACTAGCACAACAAAGTATCATACTCATACCTATACCGAAAGCAAAAGCCATGGGCCAAAGCTATGCTTTGCTTTCCCCGGCGGCGGACGCCGTGCAGATCACCCAAGCTGGGCAGCCGGCGATTATAAGAAGAACATGGCATCCTGATTTACATGGGGTGAACCTCTAGAACAGTATCAACTAACCCAAAATGGCAACGACGATGAATGGACATGGCTCCGTCAAGCTCTTCGGCAGGGAGAGGACGCTCCATGAGGCCCTGGGTGGCCACAGAGGTGCCAATAAAACTATACAAGAGCCCCAAGACACATCGCCTGGACTCTGCACCCGTGGTTTCTGAATTCTGACCGATGCGTGTAACGTCTATGTGTTATGGATTGCTGGTTGCAGTGGCGGACATCATCCTGTGGAGGGACAAGACGGCGTCGGCGGCCATCCTCGCCGTCGCTACGGTGGCGTGGTGGCTGTTCGAGGTGGCGGAGTTCCATTTCCTGACGCTGGTCTGCTACGTCGCCATGATCGGCATGCTCGTCTTCTTCATATGGACCAACGCCTCTACATTCTTCAACCTGTGAGCTTTCTTCTTTCCAAATCTTTCATCGTGGCCCACACTTGTTCAGTATTGACGCTGGGCCATTGGGAATAGAAACCCATGAACTGTCAAGCCCATGAAACAGGCCTTTTTGGTCTTAAATCTGATTGATACAGGCCTCTTGTCAGAAATCTCAAACGGGCCCGTGATTTGGCTTATTGTTTTCTCTTTTTTCTTTTTTCCTTTTTGCTTTTCTTGATGCCAATACCTCAAGAATAAATGATGGAAAAGTTTTTTTTGAAGTTTGTGAAATTTACGTGCAGGCCAGTCCCTCGGGTCCCTGAAACTCTCCTGTCCGAGAGAGCGACAAGGCAAGCGATCCAAGGCGTGCACAGAAGGCTATCTAGGGTGGTCGAGAAGCTCTACGACATCGCCTGCGGCAAGGACATCAAAATGTTCATCCTGGTGCGCCACTAATCTGCCCATCCAATCCCCTACCCAAAACTACACAAACTTGCATCCGACCAGCCTGCCCCATCTGATCGATATGAACTCCCTTTGTTGTTTGTTAAACAGACGGTGCTCTCGCTGTACATAGCGGCGGTGATCGCCGACTGCTTCAGCTCCCTCACCCTGCTCTACCTCGGTATGTAACCACCTGATGAAATTCCCAGCGTTTTATTCAGCGAAAAGACGAACCTGATGACGACGACGACGACGACGACGATGGCTTTGTTGATTGTGCAGTGGTGCTGGGCACGATGACGCTGCCGGCGCTTTACGAGCGATACGACAGCGAGGTGGACCACCTGGTGGCGAGGGGCGTGCACGACCTGCGGACCCACTTCGCGGACATGGATTCAGGTGTCCTCAGGAAGATCCCGAGAGGGACAGGAGCCTCAGCACCCAAGTGATGATCGGCCAAGCAGGCCGTCTGATCTCTGATGTGTATAGTATACTCTTACAACTGAACACTGAATTAACAGCACGTCACAGCGATCCTCAAGACAACAAAAGAGATTGTGCTTGTAAATAGGGCCACAAAGAGCACAGCTCGATCGTCTGTGCTCAATGTAAGAGCTTCAGAAAAGTCGTGAAGATGAGTTGAGACTTGAGAGCTGATGCCGTCGTTCTGTGCTGCGCACTACCGACTCCTGAGTGTCCCAAGCTCTTTGCCATCTGCTGGCTGCGTGTCCCTCGCAGCCTAGGTCTCTAGGCCTATTTGCCATCGATGGCCATGGAGACGACACAGAAATCTTCCGGGCGCGGGGATCATCGCGGTGGCCGGCCGGTGGGGGCGCCCGGGCGCCGAGTTGCCCGGCGGCAGCGAGACACACGACGGGGGCCACGAGCGTGCGTAGTGGCGGACCGGGAGGACAGCGACGCACGCCATCCGGATAAAGATTGGCGTTCCGTGCGCCTGAGGCAACCGGCAGCACGCAGCGCTTTTCTTTACCATCTTTCGTTTTCCTGCGATAGCCTAGTCACCTGGTTGCACTGGTTTGGGGTGTGATCTCACTTCTCGGGTGTCGGATAATCTCATTGGACGACGACGACGGGCGATGGCTCGTCACGCGACCCGACCTGGTCCCCGCCCGGGTCCTTGTCTGTCCTTGCAAGGCGACGCGTCATCCAGCGTGACATTGGCTACAGACGGCCCGGACCCGGCCGCCTTTGCTTCTTTCTAGAGGTTCACCGCTGGTGTACCTGGGCCAGTACCTCCCATCACATCCATCACATCATTTTTCATCATTTTCTTACTATTCATTACTACAGTATGCTCCCTCCGTCCCATAATAGATGACGTTATGGGATGCGTGTACGTGTTACTTTCTCAACTTTGACTCGATTTGTGGAAAAATATGAGCAATGTTTATATCTCTAATAAATTTGTTAAAAAACTAGATTCAAATATCTATCTAATGATACTAATGATGTATTATAAATATTAATATTATTTTTATATATAATTGGTTAATGTTGAAAGATGCTGTTTTTCTTGGGAAGCGAGAATGACATCTATTTTGAGATGGAGGGAGTATATATGCTACAGTAAATCTTCACCTATATCTACCAACTAAACATCCCCTTGGTGTTGCTCTGTGCATCTCGTCAGCTGCTCAGCGTTGCCTCTGCCGGTGCTTGTACCTGCACGCTCGACATGATTCATCGTTGGGCGGCCGGGGCGCACACTACTCACACCAGTGTTTATGTTTGGCGCACTCCACCAGCTTGCTTGTCATGTCAGGGAGAAAATTGTTTAAGTCCAGCTTATCTGGTTCATTGTACAAGCCAGTTTTTTTTTTATACTCTGATACTCATCCAATCCTGGTCCTACGAGGGGGCTGGCCGCCGAAACCGCCAACGTGTGTGCAAGCTGCTAAATGACAGCGACACGGAGAGAGTGGGTGAGCCCCCAGCCATAACTAAACAAGGTGTCTGAGTCGATAAACAAGATTAAGGAAAACCGGCTCCAGTTTATTATCCTGGGACTAAACAAGGCCATCGCCTAATCATTGGCCAGCAGGCAAAAGGTGCGCTAGCATCCAACCCATAATCCATCCATGGAACTGGAGGCGAGACTAGCATGCCGTGATGGCTCCGGCAGATGGCCCCCGGTGGCGTGCCGGTGGGTTTCGGGGGGGGGGGGGGGGGGGACAGCACACAGGATTACGCCTGCTGGGAGGGGAGCAGGGTTCCCCGAACCGTCGGGAACCGGTCCGGTTTGACCGGTTCCCGACCAAACCGCCCCGGACCGGTAGCGGTTCGGGGCGGTTTGAACCGGTAG
Source organism: Digitaria exilis (assembly GCA_015342445.1). Classification (NCBI taxonomy): domain Eukaryota; kingdom Viridiplantae; phylum Streptophyta; class Magnoliopsida; order Poales; family Poaceae; genus Digitaria; species Digitaria exilis. The sequence goes on along the minus strand of JACEFO010001770.1, from coordinate 2,105,763 downwards.
AAATTCAAAATTTTTAAATTTAAATTTAAAAATAAAAAAATATCGTAAAAATTCCTAAAAAATACTTCAAGGTGTGTGTAATCTGTTGGTGTAAAAAGTTTTCAAATATTTGCTTATTTGATATTTTTTTTGGCAAATACAAGTTAAATCAAAAAAGAAAAAAAAACCGATCAAACCGACCGGCTAACCGGTCAAACCAACCAGCTAACCGCTCCAACCGAATTTGAATTCAAAATTCGAATTTGTTCGGTTTCCACCGGTAACCGGTCCAACCGGACCGGTTTACCGCAACCGCCGGGCGGCGGTTCGGCCGTCCGGTTCGGTAAGGTGAACCCTGGGGGGAGCACTCACGTACGGCTCCGCTGTGCCTTTTGGCGTGCGGCGGGCAGGGCAGACGAGCCCGAGGGGTCAAAAGGGGCGCAGCCACTGCACGGCGTGGTCCGTCCGCCGCGGCATGATGCGCGCGAGGCTAGCGAGCGGAAGTGGAAACGGGGCGAGTAAAACCGCGCACGCACCGGCGCTTTCCGGGGGCACGGCATCACCATCACGCTCGCGGCTAGCCGGGTAAATAAAGATCACCGGGGAGAGGGGATCAGGAGGCTGGATGGGTAAACGCCTTTGCCAGGAACTAGTGCGGCGGCGGATTGCCATGCTTGGTGCAGCGACGAGCACCGGGGCATGGCAACCAGGTGGGGAACACGCAAAGAGCAAGACGCTCGTCGACAAGCCTCATCTGAATATCTGATCTAGGAGTACCGGGGGTCGGGTCGGGTCGGGTCGGGGTGGCGGCCGCGACGCGTCCTATCCTTCCTCGGAGCCGGAGGGACGGGCGGGGACAAACGAACCTCCGAGCTTTATGACTCGAGCCGCGTACGATATCCCGGCCTCGGTGGGCGATGGCTCCTGTGCCGAGTCATGGCCACGACCAGCTGGCCGCCTCTGGAAGAGGGGGTCGGCGCGGCCGCGGCGACATGGGCGAACCGGGCCGCGGCCAGCAGCGGGCATGTGCATGTGCCACACCTGATCGGCCAGAGTCCGACTGCTGGATGGATGGACCCGCGTGGCCGCCTGCGCCCGTGCTCACCGGCAACCCCCACGTGCGGCGCGAGCGTGTGCCGCGCTGCCACAACCACGCGGGCCGCCCGCCCAGCTCGGACCGACCCTCGTGCCCGCGGCCGGCGCCGACGACGCCGCCCGCCGCGTATCCCCAGACGGGCGCGCATGGTCGGTCGGTCATCGGGTGTCAGGTTTCGTCGACACCTGCCCTTTCTTCTACGCCGGATCCAATACCAGATCTCCCCCGTGCTCGCAGCCGTATTTCTCTCGTCTCCCCCTGTACACGCCTGCGCGGCCCCAATAACGGCATGGCCACAGATTTCATTTGACCCCATCCAAGAGATGACCCACTAGATCGTTGGCCATGGCACGCTACGCACCCGAACCCAAATTATGGAGCCACAAATCAAGGAACCCAAATTATGGAGCCACAAATCAAGGAACCCAACGGGAAACGAAAGGCCTGATTATTAGTGCTCCCCGAACGTGGCTGCCAGGCTCTCAAGGCCCTTTAATTAGCTAGCACCAGTACAAGGAAACCTTAGCTTAAACACCGGTGTGCGCAAGGATCAGCTGCGATGTCATTATTGTTGCAACAAGCAACTCCGTTTGTTTGTTCATCTTTCGCTACGCGGCGATGCAAGCCCGTACGTGTGGTGTGGGCACGCAGCCGCAGCCGTAAAGCGACGGCGGCGGCCGAGGACGGGACGACCGTGCGAGAGAGGGATAGGGGATCGGCTGCTGTCTTGGCGTTGGCGCCATGCCAAAAGGAAAGCGCCTGCCTCTTTGGCCGAAGCGATCGGCGAGGGGCCGTTCCGCCGTGGCCTCTTGCTCTTGGAGATTGTAGTGGACTCACTGGTGGCGCTGGATCTCTCTCTCGCTCTCGCTCTCGCTCGATCGGCGAGGAATAAGATCCCCGGCCAGTGGCGGATCACATCATTAGCGCCGCATAACCGAGGATCTGGAGAAGAGAGGACCACCGCACCTAACCCGGGTGGCCTCACTTCTCACCAGAGCAGAGAGGGATTATCCGCAATTCCGCATCACGACTCCCTGGCCCTGCCGTGGTCAAATGGCGGATAAAATTAAAATGTTTCTTTTTCATTTATAAAGAGGAATAAGTTTCCAGGTATAAATTAAAATGTACAGATAAAAATAAACTAGAAACAGGACGAGTGGTTTCATCAAGATCTAAAACTGTATGTCTGTACGTGGGTGTGCTTTCATTAGGAAAGATCTGCCCCTCAAAATCAGGCGTACCCTGATTGAATTGGTTGATCTATCACGTCAACAAAATGAACCCCTCTCCAGATCTCACGAACATTATTCCTCCTCCAAACGAGATCCAGATATGGGGATCAATTTGATGGCGTGCTTCAATCCATATGGCAATATATCTAACAGTAGCAGTACTCTATGATATCCATTTCCTTCAGATAACATAATTTGAAAACCCAAATTATGAATCCCAGAAATAACCCGGGGGGGCAAGGGCAACAGAGCCATCCGAAGAAGAAAAATCAATTCGCCGTTTTAAATCGTCTACTTGTATTCTACAGGAACATACAGTTTGAACATAAGACCAAAAGACTATGACCTTGTTGATTTGCACCGCAAGCAAATCGACAGCCCGTGAAAACGACGTATAGGATCGACCGGGAAGAACTCAGCCACACTTCAAAGCTAGATCATCAGCACGCGCTCAAGGAAACTGAGAGATACACGGAACCAGTGCGACCAAATTGCCAGAGAATCGAGGTCAATGTATTAAACCATAAGAAACATATCAACATCAATATCAAAGTACAAAACCGGACGGATGTATACATATGATATTTAACTCGAATGAAGTTTCTACAAGCAAACTAATAACACTTATCTGCACCTCAACCTGAATGACTTCCAAGAGTTCAAATATACAGAGGGCTACACAGATGATGAGGTTCTTCATTTTTTTTTTGGACACTATATGTTTATTCAAAATAAGAAGAAGAAAAAAGACAGCAATTGGAACTGGGATCCAGCATTTGACTATCCCCAAATCTAATCCAGCATTGTCACCCTTCTTTCAGCCATGCCAACACAAGAAACATCCTGTTGTAATCTTATTTTCAATCCATGCTTGGATGCATACTTGATTTGATCCCAAATGCACAGTTTCCTAATAGGAACCCCTTGCCAGACTCAAGTAACACGCAGTAGCAACAACAATGATAACAACAGGAAAACTATGCCACTAGGGTTTGCAACATACCCGAATTCACCAATCCTCATCCTCCGAGCCATGAAGTGCGGTTCTGCTTAATGTTTTTCAGCCTGACCAGCATCAGGAGACACAATGGGCTGATACTGTGGTGGTAATGTTGGTTGTGGTGCTGCCTGCGAGTAGTAGACTTGTTGTTGGGCGCGCGTCGGGTCAGCATACTCATACCCATAGTTGCCAGCCATGTTTGCAACGGGCTGCTGAGCGGGGTGATGGTGGGATTGAATAACATGGTGGTATCCCATTCCAGCATATCCAGGTGCAGCATTGGGTGCTGGCGCAGGAGCAGGAGCAGCTGTTGTTCGGTAAACACCAGGTTGTTGCACCTGCTGCAATTCAGGCTTCACGGCCATCTGTGGAATTGGCACGGTTGGCTTTGGCGTTGTGTCAACAAGGGACGCTGGTGGCAAGCTGGCTTGTGCACCAGGAGGCATGCTGTATGGCTGAGGTGCATTCTGCTGCATAGGAATGTAATACATCCCTGTATTCGGGTCGAATGCAGGTGCCTGTTGCGGCCGTGGCACAGGCTGGGGTGCCTGCTGAGGGACAGGATGGTGATAGTATGATTGGATTGGAATGAAGGTGCCGGTTGCTGGGTTGTGGATGAAATGCTGATTTCCAGCCGTGACAATCTGCTGTGGTGCTGGCTGCTGTGGTTGTTGTGGTGGCTGCGGTGGAGGCGGTTGCTGCTGTGGCGGAGGCGCATGCATCTGGGCAAAGACATAACCAGGTGGGGGCTGTGTTGCTGCAGCAGCCGCGGCGACAGCAGCAGCATCCGGAGTTGATACTGGAAGGCGATAGCTGGCAGCTTCGGCTCCTACTGGCATGTCTCGCTTCAGTTCGGCAGGAGGAGATCTATCATTGTAATAGACGGCCCTGAAACAAATTGACAAGGCACATGGTTCGGATAAGGTTTCATACTAACTCATGATCATAAGAAATCTATGTTGTCTGAAATGAGATACTCAAGAGGTATAACAACACGAATGTAAAAATTGGTCAAACAAAAGTTATAAACAACCAACCTATTGGTGGGATCAGCAACGGGTGGAACCTCCTGCTTTGGAGGCTGTGGCTTCCGACTTCCACCCTGATCGGACCTATCATCGTCGGAGAACACTCGGCTGGACGCTTCGGACGGGCTTGCAACTGGAACGGCCATTGCAGGGATCGGCACCTGCTGCGGCGGTTGCATGTACGCCACAGGAGGCGGCGGCTGCTGCTCGGAGATCCCCATCTGCGCGAAGTTGTCCTCAACGGTGGCTGGTGGCATGACGCGGGAGTCCTGCGGGCGGTCCGCTGGCCGCACGCGTATAGGCGGCAGATTCGACAGCGACGGCGCCGATGAGGTCGAGCCGAAGGAGGAATTCTTGTCCAGCATCGGAGAGTCCGGCACGGACTGGACGTCGTGCGGGTGCCTCCCGGCGGCGGCGGCGGCGGTGGCGGCGGCCGGGAGCTTCTGCTGGGCGACGCGCTGGTCCTCGGAGGGGGCGGAGTTGGGCACCCCGCTGCGGGAGTGCACGGACGAGTCGTCCTCGAGGCCGAGGAGGCAGTTGACGGAGGCGGAATCGGTGGAGATCCCCCTGGGGATGCCGTCGAGGGAGCCGGATATGGCGCTATTGAGGGCATCGACGAACCAGTTCTCGGACTTGGAGGAGTCGTCGAGGAGGGAGCCGAGCGAGGACGAGGACTCGGGCTTGGCGGGGAAGAGGAAGAGCCGGATCCGCGAGGTGCGCGAGGATCCGCCGCCGGAGGAGGAGCCGGCGGCGATGCGGTCGTACTCGTCGACGAGGTTGTCGAGGTCCTCGTCGGTGGAGACGGAGATGAGCGAGTCGAGGTCCTCGTTGGGGAGCTGGTACTTGAGCGTGAAGGGGCGGCCCCCGAGGAGGGACCGGGAGAGGCGCGCGTGGACGTCGGCGAGCGACGCGTGACGGTCCACGGCCACGATCCGGGTCTCCCCGCCGAGGTAGCAGAGGGACTTGTCGGTCGGGCGCGGGACGATCCGGCCACCGAAGCTGCACATCAGGCGGAGCCGTCCCCCTCCTCCGGCGGCCGCCGCCGCCGCCGCCGCCGCGGAGGACGGGAAGGGCTCGTCCCACGAGTCCCCGCCGCGGCTGCGTGGGGAGGACTCCGTGGACTCGGGGTACCCGGGCCCTGGCCCAGGCCCGGGCCCAGGGGCCCCCACGCCGGCGGCCATCGCCGGCGGCACCGGCTCCATGAGGGCAACAGGCGACGCCGCGGGGGGGTGGTTCGCTCGTTCCTGCTCTGGCTGCGCTGTCTCCTGCGTGGGTTTTGGGTGGGGGATTTTATTAGATTTTGGGGGAAAGGAGGGGAAGAATATATGAGAGGAAAAGCAAAGCCAAAGGGGGAGGAGGCGAGCGAGGAAGGGGAAGGCGGAAGAGGAGGGGTGGTGGGCCCCGCGCCAGGAAATATCGCTGGTTTTCCTACGGGAAGCTGTTTTGCGGCCCGGGTGCGTGCCCTACTCTACTCTACTCTACTCGTCCTGCGGCGGCGGCGGCGGCGGCTTCCTTCTCGCTCGGGTTTTTTTCTTCTTCTTTTCCTCCCTTTTTTCTGTTGACGCCATGGCGAGCGCCATCCTGCTGAGTTGGGGGTTTTTTTTTTTGCCCCCCTTTCGTCGTCAAGTGGCGTCTACTGTTTGATTATTCCAACTGTGGACTGATTGCTAAGCCTTTTTTTAGACTGATGATCATCTAGAAATGGACCCTGGACAAGCGGAAGTTCCCCTTACATAATAATAACCAGCGACTTGAGCGGTCGAGTTTCATGGCAACATTCAACCGAGTCTTGTGCACATGTTGGAAATAGCAGTAGTTCTTGTGATTAAGAAGATTATATGTGTCGTAATAGATAAATCAGGAACAAGAGACCAGATATTTTCAATAGGCACGCTAGAAATCAAATGCTCAAAAAAAACACAACTCTTTTTTTTTTCCTCCCTTTGTGCTTGTCTGCGTTATTAGGCAAGCTTCCTGTGCCCACTAAGAATTCCGTCCCTTGCTTCAGCACTTTGTATATACTGTTTACCAATATAGTCCGAATACATGTTCATCAAAGTCACACTCACACCAATTGCTCGTGCACGCCTGTTTCTCCACCATCGTGGTGCCAAACATCCACCGTGCGATCGAAGCACCGAACTAGTTTCAGTTCAATCTCGCAAATTCTATAATATTGAAGTTAGCCATGTCGTCACCTAGACATCCACCATCGATTTAGAACTATGGAATTTTAACTCATTGGAATACTACATTCATTTAGGGAGTGTTTGGTTCCACAATTTTGTGTAACTTTGCTATAGTAAGTTCCGCTGAAAACGTATTATGTGAGGTATATGATGCTCAGGACAAACTTGTGGGGGCAACCACACAGAAGTGGTATGGAGAAGATACCAGAGGAAAGCAATCCAATTTTCAAGACCTAAAGCGGCCCAAAATTCCCAAGTTGGCTGAAGGCGTTTGGCAGGCAGCTCGATCCTCGTGGTCACTCAGAGTGACCTTCCTGATGAACGTTTGCAGCGTTACAAATCGAAATTTACCAGCACCGCGCACCGCTAGCGGAGCGGATAACGTCGGCTTCCGTTACCGTTGGCCTGTCCAACAGCTAATAAGCTTTTGCCTCCCATGCTAAACCAGCGGGAACAAAGCAAAACCTCGACGTCATTCCCTCGTTTCGTTTCTCAGGGTCGCCTCGTCCGTCCGCTTCGCCAGCTCGAGACATCAAATCCACAGCAGAGGGTGCGCTGCATTTGCCACCAAACACACGGCCAGAATCGCAGCGGCGCCAGGCTTTTTTGTTCCCCTCTTTTTTTTCGGTTTCCTGCCTCCCATCAACGTGCCAATGGACGTATGCAACGCCTACCGCCCACAGAAATTGGCGGAAAATTACACTTGCAAGATCTTGGTTGGGGAGAAAAAAAACTTTTTCTCTGTGAGAGGAATGAAAGGAAAAGTTAAAAAGAGTGAAGAAGAACTTTTTTGGGAAACGTGTTTTCTGAGAGAGATAAATAATAGAGTCAAAAAAACTTATGTAACTAAACACACGGCCTCGCGATTGGACGCGTTTGAATCCGCTGGGCTCACCGAGTTATCAAATCACAGTATCAGATTGACCGGTGCAACAAAAAAAAATAGAACAACCAAAACGACGCCATCTCCGGTCTCCTGCCGCGGCTGCCGGGCTGGCCGCCGGTTCCGGCGACGAGGGGGCGGAGGCTTCAAGTGAAGGGAACCTGATTGCTCGTAGAGCAGCGACCGCCGTGTGGTGCAGGCCAGCTTAATTGTGCTAGCTGCGCAACAGTATTATAGTTAGTTCGGTGATGAACTGATGATACGGACGTGACGCAGCATAAGTTAGGTATCGTGTACTACAGCATAAACGTAAAACTGAATAATGCAGTGACCAGCTAGCTGCCGGGGAGATGGAACTAACGAAACGCAAGTGAAGCCATCACTCCCCCGTGGCAAACAAGAAAAAAAAAAGCGTACGAGACGCTGAGCTAAAAAACGTACTCCCGGACGGCGTGCGTTCGATCGAACATGCTTTGTTAGGTCTGTATGGCGCCTAGGAACAGAAGGCTAGCGGTTGGCATAGGTCACGAACACATGTTTGTTCGACCACATCACACGTCACGGTGGGCGACGATGAGTGGGGGGTTCTGTTCTATCCGCTCAACGTTTGCTCAGTGATGGCGCTAACTGATTGGTCAACCGTGGGTGATGCGCGTCCCTGCTGATGATGACAGGGGAAGCCGCAAAACAAGAATATCATTAGCCGAGGTGTCGTCCCCAGACGTTACAGCTGACTGTACCATATCATCTGACTGAGGGAACTGGAATTGAGAAAAAGGCTTTTGGCTCATGCTACAGACTATAGTTGGATGCAGCGGATCGAGCAGACAAGTCTTTGTCCTTTGTTTTTTTTTTTTCGTTTGTAGCCGATATCGCCTTCTGTTCTGATGGGTCGATGAATGCTTGCACGCATGGTGTGACGACTAACGGAGGGACAGCTTCCGGGTTAATCTTCTCCATCAGCCAATGCAAGCAATTATTTGTGTGCGTGTGGCCTACTACAAAATAAAAGGAATCAGAATTTACCCGGGGTGAAAGAAAAGCACTTGGGGGAAGGAAAAAGCAACGCACGCAGCGGCCAGGGCCCAGGGGGGGGAAAGGGGGGGGGGGGAAGAAGCATCCGCGCGTGCACGAACGCTACGGCCGGTGAGGTCGCGTCGCGTCCAGTCGCTGCAAGCATCGGCCAATCGATATGATACTACTTCCACGTATTCTCCTTAGAGCAGGTATAATGAAGCTGAGTAGGCAGGCGACCGGTAGCACACGTAGGAAAAAAGTATAGCTGGCGGAGAGAGAAAAGAAGAGAGAAGGGTGCGAGCGACTCACTCGTCGCTAGCAGGAGTGTGGGCGCATGAGCATTTCACCCACTCTCATTGGCTCACGCTGCTGCTGGAAGACAAAAACCATTCATGACGTTGGGTCCCACGACTCTACACCTCAGCAGCACGGATGAGCTGTGGCTCAAGTCGCTAGCGTGCGGGCGGCTTTACTAAACCTGCTCTTAGCCTATGTTCAGATTGCCAACTATTCACTATTTATTCTAACTTTTCACTATTTCTCACTTACAAAACACGTTTCCCAACGAATACTACAATGTTTTTCTTATGGTAAAGTGTTTTTGTCTACAAAGGTTTAGTAAAGGCGCCGGGGGGGGGTGTTTAACCGCAAGCCCTTTTCGCTAGTGCACGCGATATCCAGCAGCCAGCCACACAATGACACAAGTGGATATCGCGTCGCGCCCCCACGTCTGCGTCCACCAGGGTGGAAGGAATAGAAAAAAAAAACGTCGCACGTCCAGGCGTTCGTTGAGCCGAGATGACGAGGCCGCCGCGCCGCGCGTCCGTCCCCCCGGAGCACACGGCCCCCGGCCGGGCTGTGCTGTGTCGTATCGTGTCATCCGCCGCAATCAGATTGATCGCTTCGTCGTCGGGGCTGCCGCAGTGGGTCACGTGACCAGTGCGTGGTTCCAGCGCGATGTGACGAAGGCAGATCGCTTGGCAGGAAGGGTGGAGGGAGGGATGGATCCAGGTGGTCACCGTGTAAATTCAGGGCCCTTGCACCCATCAAACACTGTCAGATTTGATTGTTTATTTGTTTCTTTATCTGTGAGTATATGTGCTACTGGCCCATATGTTGTATTTTCCAGCGAAAAGGTGAAGACAAGCCGTAATCACATCGTCTTTGTTTCTCCTGTTCATCATGCAGAATTGGCCGCGTCCAGCACTAGTGCGAGCTGACGGTGCTGGGGAGGCAATCGCCTGCTTGCCGCGTCGGATCGACAACCATGCCCCGGTACGTCCCATGCTGGCTCGTCCCATTCAATTCCAACGCACAGAAAGTGAGATCACACAAGTGGTTGATACGGTGGTTGAGCGGAACAGAACGGGACGGGACGAAACTAGACAGCAGGCTGAGACAGTGAGACGTCGTCCTGTACAGTGCGAGTACTTGGACTTGAGAGTTTACTCTGCCCAGCGCGGCCCAAGGCTGAAACGTGCACGCGCCGAGCAACGATGTTGGGAGGCTTCATGTCACGCGCGTGGCATTAGTTCGAGGACTTTGTAACGGCAGCCTGATGGCGTTGCTGTCACGGAGACTTGTTTCGTGTCCTTGTGCTTGTGCATATATACATACGTACGTTCAATGCCGTTCCAAGAGCAGTACTTTTTGTGCTTTTTAGAGGCGCAAATTTTTTTTATATACAAAGTTGAGAATCTGATGATGGCGCTACTTGTTCATGCATCACGCTGCTTAATTCTGGCCGTGACCTTTGGGACATGCAGAAGCAAATCGGCCGGCAGCGCTCACGCAATAGCTCCCATGAATGTTCCCGGCTGCATGCACTGCAACAACGGCTAGGCAACTCGTTCATCAAGTGACATGGTGTCTACAGATAAAGCGAAAGCTAGACAAGGAAAGGGGACCTCGCAACCAAACAAGGGATGATTCACCAGAATCATGTACGTATGAGAGAGAACATGGAGATAATCGTCTCTGCATGTATCCAAGAACGAGATATCTGATGACATCTGCATACATTCTTGAAGCGTTCTTCGGAGGAGCTCTGCTCACATTGACTGATAAAACAGCGTACTAGTTGGAACCGAGCCTCTGTTGTCGCCGTGCATCCGAGCACGGTCGATCGGATACAACTGCGTCGGCAATCGTAGCCATAGCAAATATCTCCAAGAGGAAATCAACTGCCAACCAGTATGTAGGCATGTAGCAATCCATCGACGTGACGTGCCTATCAGGGCGTGGCCAAATATTCCACATCGGCAACTGAGAGTGGCACACGCGTCGTGGAGAACGAACACACGGAGTCAAGCGTCAACAGTGATCGTTGAACCGAAAGACGTGTCGGTCCGAGGAGAAATTTCCGGCTACAGCAACCATGAGCCAAACAGTCAATCAGAGACTTTATACAACACGGCCAACTCAGCATCTGGCGTTTCTGAATGGGTTAGGACCATCAAACCCAAAACGAGATCGAGGCGATCATCAGTAGCCTCGCAGCAGGGTCGCGAGCATCCTGGCTGACAAGTGACACTGACGCACACGACCACGCGGCCCGATGATGGACGACGATCGCTGTCGAATTCGAGAGGAGCAGCCGGCGAGCGAGAGTGCCGCGGTCAAAAGTCGCTGCTGGATGGATGGCATGGTCCTAACTGGGGCAGCATGTTGCGAGCCGGCAAGTAGCCGCGGTGGTGGTTGGTCGTCGTCCTATGATAGGGAGACGTGGCCGGAGACTGACGACGACCCCCCACCTGCTTCAGTCTTCGTCTCCGATTCCCCGGCGTCCATGCACCACCCGATGTCAGCTGACATCGATGACTTTTCCGTAAACTTTTATACCTCTGAGTTGATTATGTTGCTGACACCGGTTAAACAATTTCCTTGACAACGGCAGCCAGTCCAGTAACCAAGCGTGAAGCCCAAAGGCCATTATCTTTTAGACTTTTACAACGGCCCATAGTCCAGCAAGGCTTCGATTCCAATTTCCTATCGGCAATCCAGCATCGTCTTCTCCTGCGGCACAACAGCACCAACGCATGCATCGTGGCAACGTGCAACTCCTCGTCTCCTCCGGCATCCGCCCCTGCAGTCATTCACTCATTCCCATCTCAATCTCAGTATCTCAATGTATTCTGAAGTATGTACGGTCCGACTGTAACAGTTGGATTACCCCCAAAGTCCCAATTTTCTGGTGCTATTTCTCCAGCGAGAATAGATTAGGAATTTTATCTCAGGATTTTTATTTACTTCCTGGAATCGTGGATGGTTTAATGTCCAACACTTGAAAGAATTTTCATGGCATTATCAATGAAAGTTATCAAAAGTATGAATCAAGTGTGAGTTAGCCCTGCTTCAACAGCAGGCGATATCAACGGTGCAAACAATAGTTTACTCGATGAACAGTAAAAAAGCATCTCACCCGCGACTAACTCATCGCCTATCTCGCACGTTTTTTTCACTTCTTATATCTCTACGTGCTCCTACCGAGGTAGTTGCTGGCTGCATGCACCATGCTGCTCTCTCATCCAGCTTGGTTGGCGAAGTCGCCGCCGCGGTTGGAGAAGGCCTTAGTACTCTACACTGACATCGGTGAAAAAAATTCCTGGCTTCGCCCCTGCCATGCACGATCGGTGAGCCCATCGCTAAACACGCCGTGGATTGTCTGACTTGCTGAAGGCAAGTCAGCAATTCACTGTATCAGTGACTTTTCACAACTTCTGCACCGCATGATAGCCTATGGATGGATAGGATCTCCCCGCTACAGTGAATTAAAACAGTAACTTTTAACAGTAAAATCGGCACAGTAAATATGCTACAGTGAAAAACTGCACGCGCACTGTTCGTCAAGACACAAAGATGGTGACTTTGCTTCAGCAAGTCAGACGAGTTGAACCGCGCTAAACAACCCGGCCGTTGTAGCAATTAGCATGCAGCTTGCTTCAAGCCTTCAACATGGACATCGTTGTATTTGGGCCCTAGATTCTCTCACGGTTTTCAGTTGGAACAGCTGCCGTCGTCGTCGGCCATCGGTGGCTGGCTCTAACCGCTTGCGATACGGTACAGCTACTAGATTCGGGGATTTGGCTACTATGTATATCCATTTGGAGACGACGACGGTGTGGGGCCCGGCGCTTCACCCCACCGTGCACTATCGACCGTGGGAGCAGTGCAACAGGATTATGTGTGGTGACGTGGTCGTGTCTGGGTCATGGGCTAGTAGCTCATGGCTCATCGCTCCTTCTCCAGCTCCGGCGAAAGCAAATCCTAGGCGCGCATAATGGTGCAACGCGACAACGAGCAAGGCGCCGAGGAGGTGCCTTCATGTTTCTCCAATGGTATGGCCGTGGTGGTGTGTTCACGTATCCGGGATAGGATAGGAGAGGGCCCATTTATAACTGCCGCTCTGGGCCATCCAAGGACCTATTGCGAGTTTGTTGATCTTTCTTGGTTCTTGCTCGAAGGCAAAATGGATAGGAAGGAGAAGATAGCTCCCTTTATTTTTAACTGATACATACCTCTCTTTTTGAACAGGGGCAAGCAAGAATTGAAGAGCAGCTCCAGCTCTACAATGGGCACTACTGGCTAGGGAGTGGGGAGTTCCACGTACGTAATTGGAATCTTACCCGAACATGAACATGGGGACCATTGTGACCGAGAGAGAAGAGAGTAATTGTTGGCTTCATGACCGGTTTGGTGCACCAAAACCTTATTTTGGCAAGTGGAGACTCGAGATGGCCACGGATGTTGCGGTTTACTTTCGAAGTACGAAAGAGAACATATCCATCACGTTCTTATGCAGTCCACGTCAGTAAAACTAAATGGAAAATCACAAGAACCACCCCATATGCCCCTGTAATTAGAGATTCACATCATAAACTGCCTCGTTACAGATGCCTCACGTTCCTACTCCACCATGTTGCCAAAAAAAAAAAACAATGTGTGCTTAACTGATTTCGTCTGTTTTCGTTGATGTGGAGCTACAAAGTTCGAGCAAGGCTTATCCACCATGTTGCACTATTTTTTTCCCTCAGATACCAAAACTTGACGCAACAATGTTTGCACTCTTATGAGCAAATGTTTTTTTTAATGAAATCTCCAAAACGTGACAAGATTATACTCCTACCGTCATACGGATATCTAATGTTGGTAAAAACTACAATGGCAACTCTAAGTTCATGAAAACGTGCGGTAACACTTCAACATGTACATTGTGGGTAGTTAATCAACAATACTGAGTAAGAGGTGGGTATTTGCAAAAAATACAGCTTATCAGGGCCTCAGGGAAAACCTCAAACTCCAAGTGGCATAATAATTGTACTACGTTCTTAAAGGGAAATGTACCTGCTCTATGCCTCCTTTAAACCTATCCTCGGTGAAATTTATCCTTGCCTTGAATATAATTATATGCAAGGAACGACAGGAAAGAAAAAAAAAGGGCCGAGCAGAGCTGTCTTATTTTTTTTTTCTTTATATTCAGAACCAGGGCTGTTAAAACCTGTCATCTGAAACTGCCACAGGAGCCGTTGCATCTATCGATATTCTTTTTTCGACGTGATGATAAGACTCGGGAGAGCTATTTTAGGCGAGGTCGCACGATGCTGTAGCCGTTGACTTGTTCCGCTGTTGTTTATTCTCACCACACATTACAGACTATGCCATAGACATGTACCGGATTAGTTTCTTAATGGTCAGATCAGACGAGAAAGCCAGATTAAGCGCATATGTTCTTCCCCACCAACGGCTACCACCACTCAGGTGAACACTACGGTTCGCTAGTGGAGGCAAGTGTGCAGCAACTCCTGTTTCCTCCCATCATTGCAGCACAAACCACTGGATTTTTTTTTGTTGAGGATTTTGATGTACTAGATCACTTAATCTAGAAGCGTATGGTATGGGGCTCTAAAATAAGTTATGGTGCTGAAAGTGACATGCTACTATTTGGAGGCTTGGTTGTACTACAGGGGTGATGATAGATCGAGGGACAAAGGAAAGCATTAGTTTAACCTTTTAAAAAAAAAGCATTAGTTATCTTGTCATCCCTCCATATATTCTACTGGAAAAAAAATTACAAATGGAAGAGAAACACCCTGGCTTAATTTGATGTCCTCATCGTATCAGGAGCCAAGTGCTAAGCTTCTAACTCTCTCTATCTCCTATGAAAGTTTCTAACTCAGAGTGTGCATATAGTTCGAAACTTCAAATGGGAGTAACCGGCTGGCAAACATGTTTAGGATAGAATGAATCCCAGATTTTCAGTGGTAAAACGAAGAGAGTGAGGCAATTTTTTTTCCTGGACATGCAGAAGAAACGCTTTCCGTGGGCGGAGCCGCGGAGGATGCAACGGCGCGACAACGCTGAGGTGGATCCTACCAGGAAGCATATCCCCCGGCCCCACCTGTCACCAGGCAGCTGGAATCTCACCCACTGGCAAGCAATTAGCCACGCCATGGCTCTTATTTTTCTTCCTTTTTTTTTCCTCCTCGCGAGATGCTGTACCCTGTACCTAAATGGCTATACTAAACTTGATCTATTCTAATCTCCCCTTCTTGACAATCCTTTTTTTTTCCCTTTTTCTTTTTTGCACTGGAGTGCTTGCCTGGGCTTGGATCGGAAGGACACGACACATGATGGAGGATGTGTCATGTACTGTACCCGTCTCGTGCCCCTTCGTGCGGTCGGAACAAGGCAGCCCACCACGTCAGGATGAACGTGCAGCACTCCTTGTGGGCGGCAACAGGACTTCTCGTACAGTTTTTTTTTTCTCGTGGACGGTGAGGCCAGCATGCACGTCAGTACGCGCGTGGCAATGCTGGAGCCTGGATGGTGAGCAATTCAGCAGGAATTTGAGTTCTTAGCTGCAGGTGTACGCTTGCTCGACCATAGGAAGCAACTGGTTTGCGAGAGAAAAGAACAACCGAACATCTTCTCGTTGGTTTGCACTGTGTTTTAGAGGATTTGATTTGATTGCAGGGTTTTTTGAGCTGCCAAGATGGGTCAGTGAAGTGCCGGGCTGTGAATATTGTGTAGGTCCAGTGGGCTATGAATTATCATCACCCATCACCATACGTACCGCACTATCTTTTGGCCCAACTGAGCATGCTTTACGACGGCGGGCCTCAGCCTTTTAGGCCTTGGTTCTGATGCTTGGGCCCTCATCTTGTACTGCGGGCTCCCCAAAAAAAAAAAAGAGTGAAGAAGGCTCGCCGCCGCCGGACGCGTAATAGACACCGCACACACCGGCGTGGCACGTGTCGCCGTAGGCAACTGCCAGCGGCGGCCGGCGTGGGGGAGGAGCAATAGCAGCAACCCATTCTGCCGCCGCGAACCCCGAGACCCCGACGATACGAGAAACCCAGGAGTAAAATTAGGGCTTCCGAGGCTTCCTCCTCCCCGTTTACTGCGAAAGCGATAAAGAAGTCGGAATCTCGGCAACCTTCTGCCTCCTCTCTCCAGGTGCGATGCATTTTTCGGGCATCCCTCCCTCCTCCCCGTTTTCGGGCGCATCCAAAGTCACCTCCATCAGGTGCGATGCATTTTTCCTATTATTTTAATCAAAAAAGCATTGGTAGTTCGCTGCTATCTTCCAGCGTAGGCAATGCGAGTTCGAGTGCTGTTGTTTGGGCCTCGATCATGGCTGCCTGCGATTTCACTTCTTGCGGCGGCGGCGGAGTGGAATATTGGGGTTTTCCGCACCAACGGCTCGGTGCCTTCTCGAATCCTCATGCATTTAAATTTATTTCTTAGATTTTTTTCTCTCACAAAAAAACATGCGACTTCTGTTGTGCGGTATGCCCCCATACTTGAAATTAGGATATCAGAGGTTTGCTCCAAGAATTGAAATGGACGTAGTACATACTACATAGCAGACATTAGAAACCTGTTCAGACCAATCTAGTTCCTGTCATGTTGCAGTTTACCAGTGAATTTACAGTAGGTTGATGCAACATCAAGCGGCCAGTTATATGTTCTTTTTTCCAGTATTTTTGAGGTCCTCATAGGCTGGTTATATCATTTATCTGTCAGCAGGACAAGATGCAGAGGACTGAGCTAGGCCCCCATACGATTCAGACTCATGGCGTGAGATTGGCTAGAAGGCACACGCACGACTGGGTGGTTCTGATTCTTCTAGCTGCGCTTGTGGTTGCTCTGCACTATGCTCCTCCGTTCAACCGTTTCGTTGGGAAGGATATGATGATTGATATTAGGTACCCAGTGAAACCAAGCACCGTGCCAGCGTGGGCTGTTCCTGTACGTTTCTGAACATTTTGCATGCAATTCGGTTATCTGACACAAGAAAAGAACTCGTTCATTCAAATCTGATGTAGGGCTTTGGACCTATTTCCAGGTAATCTCTATACTCTGTCCCTGGGTCATCTTCATATCCATATACATTGCCAGGAGAGACGTTTATGATTTGCATCATGCGGTGCTAGGTGATTTATGATGTTTCTGTTATCCCTTAAATTATTCAGTTTGCTTAGTTATGGAGTGACCAATTGCTGAATAACTCGTTCGCAAATGAAATCTGCAGGTGTTCTGTTCGCTGTGCTCGTAACTGCGGTTTTCACTGATGTTATCAAGACGGCAGTAGGGAAACCTAGGCCAGATTTCTTTTGGCGATGCTTTCCTGATGGAACACAGGTATATTTTCTTAGAAACACTTGTTTGTAGATGGTTCTGCTCTAGAGATGCGTCTTCTAGCTTACATTAACACAGCACTTCCGTGGCATGTTTGACGCAGTTATACGATCAGGTGACTGGTGATGTGATTTGCCATGGTGAAAAAAGCTTCTTGACGGATGGGCGCAAGAGCTTTCCTAGTGGCCACACTTCGTGTAAGTTCACACCCATGAGTTCACATCAGCAGTATTTAGATAGATAAGATTGCTCTTCGTAGTGTAAAGCTATTAAGTTGAGGTAACAGGTTGTTACTGTACATATACGGTCAACAAATGCTGCGTTCATTAGCAGTGCGGTTTTAAGTTTATTTCTTTTGTAGTGCGGTATGCCTAGACACCAAATAGCTTGTATCCTGGTGCTTTGTGATTTTTTATCATTTATCTTACATGATTTTTCTTATCTCGAGTTGATACCAAATGATTATCACCAGCACAGAAAAGTCTGAATTTTGTAACAACTTGTATAGCTATGGTCTTTATGCTTGATTGTTCAGTATCACAGTATTTAGTATTTACGCTGCCAGGGTCTTTTGCTGGTCTTGGATTTTTGTCACTTTACTTGGCTGGAAAAATTAAGGCTTTTGATCGCCAAGGACATGTGGCCAAACTTTGCATTGTGGTCCTTCCTCTTCTTCTTGCTTCCCTTGTTGGGATTTCTAGAGTAGATGATTATCGACACCACTGGGAGGATGTGTTTGTTGGCGGCCTTATTGGTTCGTATCTAACATCTTTTTTTCCTCTATTCCAAATGTACAAAAAGCTTTGATGGCATCAATAATCGATCTGAATTGATAAATTACAGGATTTGTTATGGCAGTGCTGTGTTACTTGCATTTCTTTCCTCCTCCATATCATAATCAAGGTTATTCAATCTTTCTCACTAGGCAAATTCCTTTCCGTGTTAGTGGTTTAAGGACTTGGCCCTGCCATTGCCATTCTTGTTTATATATTTTGTTTCTTCCTGTATCAATATGGCGGTCGTTTCCTTTTTTCCTCCAGGTTGGGGACCATATGCATACTTCAAAATGCTGGAGGAACTTCAAGTGGCTAATTCAAATGATGCACAAAACCACCAATCTACTGCTACAGGTGGGCAACATATTGCCCTATCCAGTCAGGAACATGACAGGAAGTCAAGAAATGACTTGGAATCTGGAAGTGTGTGACCTGTGTCTCCTGTGCTTAACTGAAGCACCAGCCATGTACATTGTACAGTGAGCACAACTAAACCTTCGATGCGTGTAGTAGATATCTGGTGGAATCTAGAACTAGGGATCTGCAGTTTTTCACCTCATGTTAAGGTGGTTCATCTTGTGTGAATATCAAGCTCATAAGGCCTAACCTACATGTTCCAGGCCTACCTGTGGCCAAGTTAGCTGTCTGTGGCCAAGTTAGCTGTACAAGTTGTTAGTGGAAGCACTGATTAGGAACTTATTCCAACGATACAAAGAAATAGAAAGTAGAGTTGAAAATGACACGCACATAGTCCCTAAACATTCCTGACCAGGTTGCACCGTCCAACGGGCAATGGTGTAGTCTTCCAAGGCTCTATCAATTCGTAGACTAAAGTGCAGATACATTTGTTTTGTCTTCCTCTTTGGATGACCAGATGGATTCGTGGTCTTATTCAGAGCTGGGCAGAACAGATCGACACGGATTGTGATCTTAGTTGTTAAAAGTTAGGGACAAAAGCACTAGAACTGAATTCTCACTTTACATGGTGGTAGCCGCTGCTGCAGTCTTTTATATTTTACTATGGGAAAAGTCTATTTTTCACCCTCCAACTATTACAAAGTCTGATTTTCAACCCTCAACTACAAACCCGGACACTAAACACCCTCCAACTATCCAAACCGTGCAAAATTGGCCCTTTGGGTGGTTTTGAAGGCGGTTTGTATTTTCCAAAAAAAAATTAAAAAATGATTTTGTATTAAAAAAATTCATAACTAATATATTTTGAACTAGAAAAATTAGAATATGGTGCAAATGTTTTTTCTCAAAATATGAACTACACGTTGGTGCACCATTAGAATTTATTTGCATATTATTTATTTTTATTCTAATTATTTTTTAAAAAACAATAAGACACTAGTAATATAAATATATAATACCCAAATAATATTAAATGGTGTGCCAATAAGTTGGTTACATTTTAAGAGAACTTTTGGCACTGATTTCATATTTTTTAGGCCCGAAATGAATTAGTTATGGTTTTTTAAAGTTTAAATAATATTTCTACTATTTTTAGAAAATCCAAAACCACCCTCAAAACCACCCAAAGGGCCAATTTTGCATGGTTTGGATAGTTGGAGGGTCTTTAGCATCTGGTTTTGTAGTTTAAGGTTGAAAATCAGACTTTTGTAACAGTTGAAGGGTGAAAAATAGACTTTTCCGTTTACTATGCTACCTGTCGAAGTATTTTTAAAACTCTTTTCCTCGGCACAAAAAATCGCCTTGGGCTTTAGCGTATCATTTTAGTCTATGAAGTCTTTGGCTTTTCGGCGGAATCGCATGGGTTTTTCATTCTACATGATTAGCCACAAAGCATTATTGCTGCTTAGTTTATCTTGCTTAACACGTATATCGCTAGTAAAAGAAACAAGATATGTCAGTTCAAAAAAAAAAAGAAGAAACAAGATATGAGAGCCACTTGTTCAATTCAGGTTTCGACAAACTGAAAAGAAGGCAGGAAAGTGAGGCTTTGTCACTCGAGTATCGCATAGCAATTCCGTTGTTGTATCACCTTTATTTTGCTACTCAGGATAGCAGGGGCGCGATAAAACCATGGCACACAGATGAGGTTTATCTTCAGTAAAGATTAAACACGAGGCATAAGCATAACTGCGGAATTACTTGAAAGGGAATAGGATGACTGGCTTTTAGGATTTTACCGAAGAATAATCAGAAAAGACGAGCAACTTTCAGAATTTTCTACTGGGCCATGGGAAGTATATGCATCAGACAAATATGCGGAGAAAATGGATAAAAATTTGCAGTTGTGTGCACGAGAAGAATTCTGAACATAGAAAAGTGGAGCATGAAAACAAGGTGCGGAAGGGGAGTATCCATTTTCTTTTGAAGCATCTGATTGTGTGTTCCACAATGTACAGTGAACGTTCTACCAATTTGTATCTTTCCCGGGGGAAAAAAACCTTCCACATCGGCCTGTACCGTCACTTTATTCTACAACTTTTGAGATGGAAGTATGAAACTGCACACATGCTTAACTCAAGCCTTCCTCTGCATTCTCTGCGAAACGGCTAGCCCTGTGCTTCACAGTTGGCACCAAATGGCGTATTCAAATATTGAATAACCATAATATATGTTTCCTGAATTTGCTCGCCCAGGTATACTTGTGATCGGATTGCATTTGATTTGGAGCAGAACTCAGAACGTTGTTTGGGTCGTTACTCCACAACTCAGTAGCATTTTTAGCCGAATCCACAACTCAAGACGCATTCATGTATCAGGTGCACCCCTGCATGGCCTGGAAACTTGACGTGAGGCCCGAGTGATCGGAGACAGCATTTGCACCTAGAACTTCTGAAACTATCTCTGCTTGGACAGAGAAGTGAAAGCGTAGGAACACACAGAAACATCATCCATATGGCGCAGAAACCAGTAAACATAAGTGATTTGTTCAGATGACCCTCTGCATTATTTATGTGGCAGGACAGGTACAAACGACACCACAGGTCAACTGAAGAGTCTCTGCTAATAACAATCTAGTACCCTTCACACTCTCTCAGACACCTCCAGACGCATATCTGTTCCAGACTCTTAGCAGATCAACGGACCGAAGAAAAAAGGAAAAGAAACGTAACAAAACACTCTAGTAAAAAAGGGTGAAAACAAGCAAAGGCACTGCTTTGGGTTTGCTTGGGGAGGAGGGGGAGTGGATTAGTGGCCTGCCATTCTTGTCGAAGAACACTCGCTATCTGAACAGCTGATCTGCGCTAATACCTCTCGTGATCGGTGGTGGTGGTGGCATTAGCAGCAGTAGTAGAGTAGTGGTGGTCGTCCATGGCGTCCTCCCTGTGGACCGGCTCGCGCTCGTGGTAGCGGTAGTGGCGCGCGGCGCCGTGGCCAGCTGCCTCCCCGGCGCCGGCGGCGACTCCCGCCGCCGGCTGCCTCCACGCCTCGGCGGCGGCGGGGCCTTCTCTCGCGTCGTTGGACGCCTTATGGCCGGCCTCGGCCGCAGCCTGGTGCGGGGACGCCCTGTGGACGCCGTTGTAGTTGTAGGTGACCTGCGGGGCGCCGCCGTAGACGCTGTGCGGCTGTGGCCGGCCGTGGGGCGGCTTCGTCGCCGCCGGCGGCGGCAGTGGCGCGGCGGCCATGTTCGGTGGTGCGTCCCAGTCGTCTCTGTGCTTGTGCAGGCCGAAGCACGCGAACCAGAGGCACATTTCTTCTTCCGCTTCTGCTTCTTCTTCCTCCTCCTCTTGACGATCGGCTGGTTTGGTGATCTCCCTCGGCCTTTTCCTGGGCGAGAGGTGATCACTCGATCAGAGCTGCTGCCTGCTAGTAGTTTGATGGCAACCAGGTGTTGTTGGTGGCCTGATAAGACAGTGGTGTGGCGCGCTGGGGCATATATACTGCGAGACGAGAGGAGAGCCCAGCTCTCGTATCTGTCGGGGCCCAACTTGTAATTGTTCGCCAACCCGTGAGGCCAAAGCAACTCGGAAGCCAAGCCGTGAGGCACTGACTCGCTCACTGACTCGGATCAAGCAGGTCGCCTGCTTCAGGGCGCGCCTCTGTTCACACACCGAAACACACTCAAAGCAAGCACAACTTGCTCCGTCTCGGGGATCGATCGCATCGTACGCCGTGGCCGCGCTCCGTCGACGACGGGTGCGTGTGCAGTGGCCGGCCAGCATCGTGTCGAGATGCCGCCTGTGACTGAGGTCCATCGGGACAGCGATACCGGGAGGCCGGTGGCGTGCCGGCCATGCACTGTCACGTCCGCGTCTTCTCCGGTCGGATTCCCCGAATTGCTTGCCGCGGTTCGGACGGTGTCGTGGGTTCAACCAGGTAGCACTGCGAAGATGGTTTGTCTCCGTGCAGTGGGAGATTGGGATCGCACCAAACCACTCAAGTGATTCAGCACTGTTCCTGTCAGAATTCAGAAACAAGTCAATCCTCGTGTATCACGGCGAATATGTTCCCTTCCTAATTTGCACTAACCTTTATTCAACAGTATTCATAATACCGGAGTTCTCAAATGCCCTGGTTTGACCGTTGACAGAGCTAATTTAAGTTTGTAGTATAGCAAAGGCGCTTTCAGTTTCAGGCTTTCAGCCAAACTTCTGATCTGAGACGCGTCTCATCAGCGCCTGCCCTTTGTGTTTGGTCCCAGCTGTTAGGCCCATTTGGAATGCAGGGTTTTATAACACACGGGAACATGATAGGAATGTATATGCAAAACGGCGGATTCGAAAACGTAGAAAAGTTGTATATGCAGCCTTTGGATGAGTTGCATGAATATCACGTGAGATTCGTATCATCGTTAATTACATTAGCGGTGCGCCGGTGCTGGTTGTAGCTGCCAGTAAACAAACTGAACCTCTGCTCTCCAGCTGTAGCTGCAGTACATAACAAACACAAGTGGTATTCTCTTTGGAGGAGTATTTGTTTTGGATTTCTCTATATTATCTAGAATGCCAAAATAAATAGTATTTTACGACGCAAGGAGTAGGAGTGAACAAGCTGTTCATATGCTCCTACGAGAAGAAGATGTGCGAGTGGATGCAAGTCTTAGCGAAGGAAAACTTTCTAAACTACTCATATGCTCCATTTTATGAGAGCCAAAGGCATGAACAGTAGCGATTCCTATGGGCTTCCAATCTTATATTTTTTTTTTAATTTTTCCGATGAACCAAAGGCGTCTCTCAGCCGGGCCTCAAACTTGCTCAGGGAAAATGATGTCAGCGGCCTGCAAAAATAATTACTCAAATGACGCCAAAATTGTCTGAGCCACTGGACCATAAAAAAAAAATAAATCGCATCATTTGGCACGAGGCTATCCAGTGCAAAAACAAATGGATAATCACCCACCAGGAGCATGGCATCTGTCGCTGCAAGGTGCCTTTATTCCTCAGCAAGCCAGAGGGAATACTCTGCCCGTCTCCTCGCTGCACCAAATGATTGATCCGTGGCGGGCTTGGATCATCGCCGGACTTGTGGCAGCTTGCCAACACGGTTTGATACGCACCGAAATGGGATCCCTGTCCCGATCTCTCTGAACGCCATTGTCCACCGAAAGGGTTCATTATTGTAGATGCTCTTCGTTAGTCTTTCATTACCACTGGTTGATGTGTCCAAGCAAGATCTCCCGAGAAGATCGACTGGTTAAACTGCTGGTGCTATTACGGGTGGGTTGAGAGCTGATCCCTTTGAAGAATTCAAAGATTTAGTGCGGGTTGCGTTGGTGGAATTCAATAATTTTACATTGTTTGCAGATTGCGACTTGCGAGGGATTAAGATGTGAGAAGGGATGTAATCTTTCGCAAAAATAAAAGGAGAAAGGGATGTAAGCTTGAAATAGTTAGTGCTTTGAGTTAACCAGGAAAGGAAATTCTTTGCTAGGATACCATCTTGGATTTAACAAGGTCCCATGTAAAGTAAAGATCACCAGCGAACCACTGGGATCCTTATTTTGGATAGAAAATTCTTTCTTGATAGTACTCAATAGGAGTGGGATTGGATGTGGGACTTGGTATAGAGAAGAACAAAATTCCAGGGCCAGATCACGGAAAAGCTGAAATATTCATGGTCTGAACTCTGAAGAAAAGGTGCATATGACATGTCATCAATTAATCATCAAAATGCATGTTATTTATATGCCATCATTTTTTCGACAACCTTAGTTATACCCGGTAGGTGCTCTCAAAACGAATCCATTTCAAATCTATAATAGTACATAACAGGTACGAATTAGTTATACCCAGTAGGTGCTCTAAAAAGAATCTATTTCATATATACATTATGTAATGGATACGAAGAGCACCAAGAACATATATAGTGCTTTTTTTTCTATTAAGGTGACAATATGTGCCGCTTTAACCTATAGAGTGGAGTGTGAGCACATGATAGTTTTCATGCTATTAGTAAACTGCAGGTGGATCTTCAAGAATGAGTGCTACACAATATTAGAACTAAAAGCAACTTTATCAAAGTAGTGCAAGCTGTTTGGGTGGAAATTCATAATTTAAACTGCGTGGAGGCTGCGGAGGCTTAAAGGGTGTAAAAGGACCATATAAATTCCTAGACTTTATTTCTCGTGGTATCTAAGATCGAGTTAGCCACGATACAAAAAAAATCCTCATGGAAAAATCACCCAAACAGCCTTGTGGAAGATGACCAGCCAACCGTTGGGATCATTTTGTCCTTTTTTGTGTATATTCAACGAGAATCTATTAGGAGCTTTCTTTCACCAGCCAACCAAAGATTGATGTTTTAAATGAAAATGTGATATAGATTACTATTGCCCCATGTATAGATTATTAAGTGGGATTAAAATGTGAACAAGGATGTAATATTCCCCAAGTGAGGAAAGGAAACGATATATTTGTTAAAGATAGCATCTTGGCTTAGCAAGATCATATGGAAAGAGATCACCAGTCATTCATTGGGATCATTTGGATAGAAAATCATTTCTCGTCAAAGGGAGTTATGGGATTGGATGGAACTTTGCGTAGAGATGAAAAACATTCCTGGGGTCAGATTAAGAAAAAGCTGTAATATTCTTGATCCAAACAAGTAGTACATGTGATGTTTATGTAATTAATTATAAATGCATATTATTTATAGAGTTGTTTTTCCTGTAGTCTATATTATACCCAGTAGGTCTAGTACTGCTGATACGAAGATCGCCTAGAACACATACATTTTTTTTTGTTGCTAAAGGGATGATATCCACCATGTTAACCTGCAATCATTAGTTTGGCATAAAGTGTGAGCATATGATGGTTTTCATACCGTGAGCTAACCATGATACTAAACTAAAAAAAATGTTAAATCTCTTGAGTTAACCATGATAATAAACCATTGCAATAGCACATTTGGTTAAACAAGGTCCTCATAGAAATATTAACTAGCCATTGGGGTCATGTGCACTTTTTTTCTTTTCTTTTGCATACTCAGTGCGAATTGGACTAGACGAAACTTTGCATACAGATGAATAAAACTGCCAGTCTAGATTGAGAAAAAGACTATAATATTCATAACCTAAACAAAAGAACAGAGGGTGATTTCTTAGATTATTTATCAATATTGTAGCTTTTAGAGAGCTGTTTTCATTGTTCTTAATAGTACGTTAGCAAAGCAAGCAGTACATAAAAGAATATCGTTCCATACCACATTCAAGGACTACTATTGGCAATCACTAAAAGCACTGTGACTTCCTGTTAGAGGAATGATGCACACAAATTGTGCTATTTTTAATTGGAAAAACTGTAAAGACATGGATTCGTCTAGCTAGGCATGGACAATTGGTAGAATGGATATATGATAGTAAGATTGTTGTTAGTAAGTGTTGTGAACACAATCTCACCACAGGCCCCGTTCTTGTGTCCAGTGAGATAAAAAAATATAAGTCACAACAAAATTAGGAGGCATGTAGAAGAAAAGAAATGACAAAGAGACACACACATTTGTCTTTCGCCTTTTCGACTGTTTCCCCAGTCTTTGCTTAGGTTGTCATCAGAAGAACAACGCCAACACCCCCCCCCCCCCCCACACACACACAAACTCCCTTGCTCCAATTTTGCCATCAAACGTTGGAAGTTTTTTTTCCCCCATGATTATGTTTTGACACTTGTTCACAGATGGTTCCTGATTTCACTTGGTTCAGGTATATGTATAGGAAGGAGGGGAAAAAATATACGGGTGAAAATAGAAGCATATATGTATTATCTCTTGTTTTCCATTTCAGAGGGAGGACACTATCACTATCTTAATCCTAACGAAAACAGAAAGAGAAGTGGTACAGGGACAGAGGAATACATCACTACACACAACCAAACTGAAGAAAGCTTCCATCAGCAAACAAAAGTTCTACGGGCATTCTTCACCGCCTACAGTCGATTGTTACCATGACTAATCGTGTGCGCACACACACTCAAGTATGGATCATCTATCAATCATGGATGACTGACTCTAATACCTCTCGAGATCACTAGTCGCAGTCGCAGTTGGGTAGTAGTAGTAGTAGTAATCCTTGGTGACATCTTTGCGCGCAGCAGGCTGTTGGCCGTGTTCGTAGTAGAAGCCGCGCTGCGCACCATTGGCAGCTCCACGGACAACGCCCCTGTTGTTCGTGTTCCTCGCCGCAGGGTGCTTCGACGCCTCGTCACCTCCGGCAGCCCACGGCCCGGTGGCGTAGCCATGGCCGCCGATCGCCGGGACAGCTGGGGCAGAGGTAGCTGATGGGCGTTTCCGGCGGCTGGCCTCGTCGACGGCGTGCACCGGCTGGTATTGGTGGTACGCGGCCGTGGACTGCTGGGCGTTGTTGTTGTTGTTGCCGCGGTGGAGGGCTTGGTGGCCGTTGCTGTAGTTGTAGTAGCCGTCGCGCATCGCCGGCGGTGCCGGCGCCTTGGAGGCGGTGGTGGCGGCGTGGCGCGGCGGTGGCGCCACGGCAACGGCCTTGGTGGTGGCCGACGGCGGCGGGGCGTAGAAGTCGACGTCGTCGTGGACGTCTACGCCGAAGCATGAGTCGAACCTGAAGCACATCCTTGCTTCCTGACTCGCGAACCTGAAGCACGAGTCCGCGGTGTGTTTTTTTGGGTGTTCACAGATCACTGCTGACTCGTGAGAGTCTTTAGAGGTGTGTTTTGTTTGGGGTGCTCTGACACGACAGAGCGGGGTGTACTCCTGGGGATTATATACGGAGCCGAGCTCCTGTTCGGGTTGAGTCGAGTTGCAAGCAGCTTGGACGTGAAGCAGAGCAGCCGCCGTCTTCTCTGACGAGGCAAGGTGGCAAAAAGGTTACGATCCTACACGTCGGGTCGCATTCCCCAGGTTAACGGTTGCCGCGGCTCGGACGGGCGACGGCAGCGGCCACGACATATGCTATCTCGTATTAGAGGCTCGTCATCATCTGCTTAATCCATCAATCCCACTAGCATAGCACCCAACGCCAAGAGAGTAATCAGCCACAAGTTTATCTCCGCTCGTGTCTCACGGGGGAGGGAATATGTTCCCGTGCTTCTCAACTAGAGTCGTCATCATCACAAGACCGAAGTTGTCAAATGCCTCGACTTGGACCATTGTTTGACCGTCGACAGATCTCTGGCTCTCTGCAATCCAAGAACGTCTTCAGTAGCACAGATTCGGGATAAAAAAAAAAACAAGCAACGTCCAAATTGTTGGTCGATTCAGCAAGCAGGCAGGAAAGACAAACAGATCGCATCGTTCGCCACGAGGCCGTACCTATCCAAATGTTGTATCCATGCAACAAAAGAGAGAGAGAGAAAAGAAGTAGCAATAATCACCAGCAGCATGCCAGCATGGCCATGGCATCTGTTGCTGCCTGGGGCCTTTATTGCTGCACGGGACAGCAGGAATAAGCGGCTGCTAGATCAATGCGCAGGCTCCGTGTTTAGTTTAGAAGTTATTTTCGGCTCTACTATTCATCTCTCTCAGAAAACACGCTTTTCAGAAAAGTTCTCCTTTAACTTCTTTCAACTTTCCTATTCATCCCTCTCACAAAACACGCTTCCCAGATCCTCCCCTTCCAACTAAACACACCCTAAGCTACACGGGAAGCAGAGTAGTAGTACAAGTTGTGTTCAGATTCAGAAAAAAGTACTTCTCCAACAAGTTTTTCTTATTCACCCTACTCACAGAACACGTTTCTCAGTGCACTATTCATCTAAAACTATTTTTTACTTCTTCCAATCTAGATGCAGCCCGCATCAGAAAGGATGACATTTGGATTAAGGGACGAATCGAGCGGCGCCACCGTGGAAGGATACGCGCCGAAATGGGACCCCCCGCCCTGCCTGTGGAGGTGATTGTCCACCGAAAGTTTAATTTTAGCTTGATACTCTTCGTCATCAGTCTTTATCACCACCTGTTCATGTGGGGTATGACTGTTTCAACCGTTGGATCTATCACAGTAGATTGAGAATTCTCTCTGGAGATCCGGTGCGAGCCGTGCGGAGCTTTAAACCGCGTAGAGATTGCGCGGGATTAAAAATCGGGGGAAAAGATTTGCAGTATAGCTTTTTTTTAAGCGGAAAGAAGACTTATATTAATATGTAGTTGAGTACATACTCAAGTTACAAACACTCTGTAAATCAAAGATATTATACCAAGTGCACTCAACATCTAGCTCCAAAACTCAATTCCAAACCTATGTGACGGTTCATACGGATGACTGCACAGGCAGGTGGCCTACGTCCGCCATAGGATTTGCAGCATTGCTCATAACGATAGCGCATGCATGATTCTTGAAATAGTTAATTCTCTCTCTTTTGAGTTAACTAGGACAGGAATTTAGTGTTGGGATAGCATCATGGCCTCATTTGCTTAGCGAGATCTTGTGGAAAGATCACCAACGAACAGTTGGGAACCATTTGGATAGAAAATTCCTTCTTTTTTTTTGCATATTCCGTGGGAGTAGCATGGAACTTCAAGTATAAATTAAGAAGAAAAAAGAATGCTCCCAGGGCCAGACTAAAAGGACTGCAATATTCAGATTCTAGAAAAAGGGAACAGAGGAGATGGTTTCTTCCATTAGTTAGTGATTTATACTCTTTGCGTAGTCGTTTTCAGAATTTTTATACTCGGGCCGGTACTCTCTCTCTCTCTCAAAGAATCTCTTCTGTAACTAAAAGAAAGGCTTTGCAGTGGATACGAAAATCAACAAAAGCAAGAGGGTTTTCTGCTTAGGAATGATCTGTGAACAAAGTCATATCCTTTTCTTAAGAAAAAAATATTTGAAATACATGGATCAACCGGTACTGGTTTGAGTATACACATATGGTTAGTTTAACATGCTAGTGCTACGACACAACGGCTGTGGTGATGGATGCTGTACCACTGAGTAGTACTACGTACGTACACAATATAATTGAAACCAGCTTGATTAGGAGATCTGATTGAATCGTAGTGGACCCATAAAGAGATCACAGATCGACTGGAGAACCTTATACATTGGCGTATCTGTCTTTTTATATTTTTGGGTGTGTGTCTGCCTGATATGCTCGAGGATATATACGGATAGCCACTGAGTAGCTCGCAGAGTAACATGATTCCAAATTAATTTGGTTGGAATAGAAACGAAAAGGGCCCAAGGTATTAAAACGCAGGGTTCTCAAAACGTAACAATAGGAAGAAAAACATAGTAATTGAGTTGTACATGCCATGCAAATCCTACATGAATTGAGAACGAAGGAAGTTTCTAACAGAGTGTTTGGATTTATTTATAGCATACAAAAATACAGGAATTAGCGAGAGAGAAACGCAGCCCCGTTCGCGGGCCAGAACGCGCCTAGGCCCATACGCCATATCTGAATTTTGCTGTCCCCTCCTCAATTGTTTTCCTGTCGACAGAATGACAGATCTCGGCTCTCTGCTATCGCGTCTCAGCGTCTGAAGTGGCACAGATTCGGGGAAAAAAAAATAACAAAGCCCAAATTGTTGGTCGATTCAGCAAGCAGGCAGGAAAGACAAGGCCGTACCTACCTATATATCCAAATAGGTTGTATCCATGCAACAGAAGAGAGAAAAAAGTTGCAATAATCACCAGCAGCATGCCACCATGGGCATGGCATCTGTTGCGGCCGTTGAACAAAAAAGGCCGGTCAGCGGGCGGCCCGGCCCGGCCCAGGCAGCAGCAAGCCATGATGACTGTTCCGGCAAGGCGGCAACCAGCGGCGCCGTAGGGCATCATCGGTGATGCAATTCATCATCACCCAGCTTCTCCCTCCCATGCGCGCCAACTAGCAGCACGCAGCCGAGCACCGCGGCGCTCGGCCTCGCCAAAACCAGCGGCTTAGCTTAGCATCGGCCGAGTACACGCAATGGCACGGCACGAGCACGACGACTCGACCGGCACCTCGCGGGAGGGACAGCTGGGGACGCCGGGAGCAGGTGCTCCTCCATTCATTCATGTGATGCTGCTGATGCAGTGAGTGATGGTCCTCGTCTCCCCTGCGCGTCCGCTGTTGCTGCTTTTACGCCGCCATTAACGCCTCCCGTGTGAACACCTAACCACTTCGAGCGAGCACGGGCTCCATCCTAACCATGAATACTCTGCGATCCACGGTGGAGGACGCCGTTTCATTACTGTCCCGAGGCCGAGGGCGATCGATCTACCCGGCACTTCTACGCCTCCTGCGGAGCAATTGCTCGCTGTAACTTCCCGTCCTGCTCGCCCATTATTTTGAGGGAAAAAGTCTATTTTTCACCTTTCAACTATTACAAAAGTCTGATTTTCAACCTCAAACTATAAAACCGGATACTAAAGGCCCTCCAACTATCCAAATCATGCAAAATTGGCTCTTTGGATGGTTTTGAGGGTGGTTTTGGATTTTCTAAAAATAGCAGAAATATTATTTAAACTTTAAAAAACCATAACTAATTTATTTTAGATCCAAAAAATATGAAATCAGTGCCAAAAGTTCTCTTAAAATATAACCAACCTATTGACACACCATTTAATATTATTTGGGTATTATATATTTATATTACTAGTGTCTTACTGTTTTTTAAAAAATAATTAGAATAAAAATAAATAATATGCAAATAACTTCTAATGGTGCACCAACATATAGGTCACATTTTTAGAAAAATATTTGCACCAGATTCTAATTTTTCTAGTTCAAAATAAATTAGTTATGAATTTTTTAATACAAAATTATTTTTAAATTTTTTTGGAAAATACAAAACCACCTTCAAAACCACCCAAAGGACCAATTTTGCACGGTTTGATAGTTGGAGGGTGTTGATTGTCCGGTTCTGTAGTTGTAGGTTGAAAATCAGACTGTAATAGTTGAAGGGTAAAAAATAGACTTTTCCTTATTCTGATGATATACTACGACAGCTACTGGGCTCGCTCTGAGTCTGAGTCATTAATATATGTGTCAGTTGTCAAATTATGAAAAGCATGCAAATTAAGACCTAATGGTGCGTATAGATTAGAAAAGTTTCCCCAAAGAACACTATTCATCTAACTTTTCTCTATTTATCTCATTCCTCTCACTCACAGGACACGCTTCCCAGCACGATCCACGGTGTTTTTTCTAAATCTTCAGTGTTTTTTTCTCCTATCTAAACACACCATAAATCTTGAAATTTCTCAACTATAGGGTTGGTGAAGCGCGGTAGCCACTATACAAGCGACACTCATACGGAAGACGGCATTGCGGCAAGTGCGGAGCGATGAGGCGACCTGTAAACGCTCTGGTTGTGCTCCGAGGCTTCAGTCCATCAACCGTCGTAACGACCAAGTGGAGTGTACAATACTCCGTGCGAGAACGTGGCACGATCTAGGAGAAGCCTGCATTGACCCAAGCAAAACGGCTCTACTACACTCTACGCGAGCACATGCACACTCCGATTCCGCCAGGAGGCGGCGGCGGACGCAAGACACTTCGATCACAGGTGGATCTCTGTTGGTTGGTATACTTCTCTAGTACGCCTGAACGAAACAACCGATCGAAATGACAAGAACCCAGCTCGTGAAATCCACAAATCCTTATCCTTTTCAATAACGATCGACTCATCGGCGACAAGTGTTCCTGCTTTTTATTTTCTTTTTTCAAAGAAAAGGCCGGAATTCTGTGCGTGGATGCGTTTTGAGGGACCCATGCACTCGGTTGGCCTGATCCGAGATCCTGCAGGGCGGGCGGAAGAGAAAGACGACAGGGCACGGGTAGTCCTTTAATTTTTTGACGACTGGAGTAATCAATTAGCACTACTACGAGTGTAGGTGGCGCTTGTCGTTAGCTCACGCTGCTAGCAATAGCGTCAGTGATCGATCAGTACATTATTCAGCTGCAGAACGATCATGTTTATCCTTAAACCGAGCCTGGAATTCCCCTCGGTCCCACGGCAATTCCGCTTCCCTCCCGGCGCCATTCCACTGCCAGGGTCGCCCGCGTTACGGACTTTACGGTGCCAGCACCGTAACGCCGTCGCGTGCCATGCTAGGCCGCACAGAACGCCGTGGATTCCTACGGCCACCGCGGTGATCATCCTAAACGGCTAAACCATATAAGCCGTGCGGCCGAAATGATCCGTCGCCCGGCCAAGAACTTGCCCTCTCCAGGGTTTTAGTTTGGCAGGTTTTCCCAAACTTTTTTTTGAACGAACGGTTTTCCCAAACTTCACTGGAAGGTCAAAGTGATCGCCGGCTACGTAGTGTTCTTTTTGCTCGTCTCTTTCCCTCACACCATTTTTGGGTCGCGCAAAAATTGCAAAACTATCGAGGAGAGAGCATGACGCCGGGTCTAGAAATATGCAGAGAAGCTACAGGATCCAGATGCAGAAGACCAGGTGCGAGTCAGCCACCTCCAGGAGGAGGAGCTTCCCCCTTGACCGGAGCAATACCCGCCGCGGCTGTCTGTCTCATACTCTAATTACCTTTGACCTCAAAGACGTTCCCTATATTTATAGGCACATGCACTGATGAGGCTGTGTTAAGATTCAGAAAAAAGTACCTCTCCAACATGTTTTTTTTATTCACCCCACTCACAGAACACGCTTTCCAGTGCACTATTCATCAAAAACTACTTTTTCTTCTTCCGATTTGAACACAGCATGAGGCTTGCCCGTGTCTTTTTTTTTCTCTCTTTTAGGCCATGTTCAGATTCCTAACTATTCACTCTTCATTCCAACTTTTTACTATTCCTTCCTCACAAAACACGTTTCCCAGCGAATGCTACAGTGTTTTTCTTATGCTATGGTGTTTTTTCCTACAATCTAAACACACAAGAGGCCCTCTCTTTGTAAAGCTTTCCATGTCGATGCAGTGGATCACGAGACCTGGATCGGAGACGACGGTGGTTGGGAGTGAACCGAAGGGTTCAAAGACTGGTAGGTAAACAGCGAAGGCAGGAGGTAGGGTAGAGGGCGCAAGACGACGGTGCAATTTCCTTGAATCAATACGGCCACAGATGTAGGTGGCGTTTGTCTTTTCCTAATCCGCTCTGCCACAGAGAGGAGATGGATCGATCCGTTCGTTAGTTTGGGAGCACACATGGCGTCGACAAATATTCAACTGTACAGGATTACTCTGGTAAAAAAAAGTACTACTAAACTTCAGTAACATCTTCTTGAACAACCTCCGCGGTTACGGTGCCAGCATTAACCGTGTCACATTTATTTTGCACACTAGTACGTACACGATACGGTGCTAGTACGACGCGAGCGTATTACGGCCGGTGTTACGGACAGTGATCCCGCGCGCAGAGATTCGTGAATGATTATCTTGTGGCGTTCTTGCTAAATGCTAATCCTACAAAGCGCGAAATGTTTTTCTTTAAATGTAAAGCGCGAAATGTTTTTTTATTTGAAATGTAAAGCGCGAAATGATTACTCGACCCGCCTCTCCCGGCCAAAGAGCGTGTCCCTGCCCTGTGTCTGTCCCCCACCACCGTCGTCGTCTGGCTTAAAAGCTCCTCCGCCCCAGCTCGCCGCCGCGGGTTAATCCAGCACCACCGGAACGACGTGATCCCCTCCCCCGTTCCGTTCCTTCACCCTCGTCACCGCCGCACCTGCCGTGCCGGGCTGCCGGCCTTGAAAAATCCCACCACCTTCCTCTCCTCTCGCGTCCTTGCATCACTCATCCCTTCCTCCACCCCCGACACTCCCCAACCCCCCACTCCACTGCCCACTCCGTGCAGCCACCGACCGGCACAATGCAGCCGCCTACCCTCCTCCCGCTCGCCGCTCTCCTCCTGCTTCTCCTCGCCGTCGCCCCGTCCCCAGCCGCCTCCCGCCACCACCACCCTGCGTCGTCCGCCACCGAGACGCTCGACGTCGCCGCCTCCCTCTCCCGCGCCCACGCCGCGCTCTCCACCGACGCCACCACCGCCGCCGTCTCGCTCCACCAATCCGCCGCTACCGAGCCGCACAAGCACAAGCGCTCCCCGCGGCCGAAGGGCTCCTCATCCTCCTCCCTCACGCTGCGGCTCCACTCCCGCGACTTCATACCGGGCGAGCAAGGCCGGCACGAGAGCTACCGTTCCCTAGTCCTCTCCCGCCTCCGCCGCGACACGGCGCGGGCCGCGGCGGTGTCGGCGCGGGCAGCTCTAGCGGCGGCGGGGCTCTTGTCGCACCAGGACCTACGTCCGGCGGACACGTCACCGGTGTTCGCGGCCTCCGCCGCGGCGATCCAGGGCCCCGTGGTGTCCGGCGTCGGTCAGGGCAGCGGCGAGTACTTCTCCCGCGTCGGCGTCGGCAGCCCGGCGCGTGAGCTCTACATGGTGCTCGACACCGGCAGCGACGTCACCTGGCTCCAATGCCAGCCCTGCGCCGACTGCTACCAGCAGTCGGACCCGGTGTTCGACCCGTCCCTCTCCTCCTCCTACGCCGCCGTCTCCTGCGACTCCCCACGCTGCCGCGACCTCGACACCGCCGCCTGCCGCAACGCCACGGGCGCGTGCCTCTACGAGGTGGCCTACGGCGACGGATCCTACACCGTCGGCGACTTCGCCACCGAGACGCTGACCCTCGGCGACTCCCAGCCCGTCACCAACGTCGCCATCGGGTGCGGCCACGACAACGAGGGCCTCTTCGTCGGCGCCGCGGGGCTTCTCGCCCTCGGCGGCGGGCCCCTCTCGTTCCCCTCCCAGATCTCGGCGTCCACCTTCTCCTACTGCCTCGTCGACCGCGACTCCCCCTCGGCTTCGACGCTCCAGTTCGGCTACGGCGCGGCGGAGGACACCGCCGTCACGGCGCCTCTCGTCCGCAGCCCGCGGACGAGCACCTTCTACTACGTGGCGATGACGGGGATCTCGGTGGGTGGCCAGGCGCTCTCCATCCCGTCCTCCGCCTTCGCCATGGACGCCGCGTCGGGCTCCGGCGGCGTCATCGTGGACTCCGGCACGGCGGTGACGCGTCTCCAGGCCCCGGCCTACGCGGCGCTCCGGGACGCCTTCGTCGCGGGCACGCCGTCGCTGCCGCGCGCCGGAGGGGTGTCGCTGTTCGACACGTGCTACGACCTGTCGGGGCGGACGAGCGTGGAGGTCCCCGCCGTGTCGCTCCGGTTCGAGGGCGGCGGCGCGCTGCGGCTGCCGGCGAAGAACTACCTCATCCCCGTCGACGGCGCGGGAACGTACTGCCTCGCGTTCGCGCCGACGAACGCCGCCGTGTCCATCATCGGGAACGTGCAGCAGCAGGGCACCCGCGTCAGCTTCGACACCGCAAGGGGCGTCGTCGGCTTCACCCCAAACAAGTGCTAGTGCTAGACAGCCTAGTTCGTTGTTAATGACGGCGATTAGGGAGAGAGTGTTTAGTTTCGGTTAATTAGCAGGGGAAGTGTGTGTGATTAGTGGAGGTAATTAAGATTACGGGGTGGAAGAGGACCCACACCTGGGGGGTCTGTGCGCTGCCGGCCTGGGGAGACGGGAAAGGAGAGGGGAGGACAGGCGATGGATGCCATGCCAGGCTGTTCCGGGGGTGGGGTCGTGTGTGTCTCCTTCCTCGGTCTTTGAGTATGGATGGGGAATGGGGTGCGTGCTTGCGTGTCGTCGGGGACGGAGGGGTGGGCGTGCATGGATGGATGTGCGTGCGTGGAGGTGGAGCCGTGGCATGACCAAAAACTAGCTCGTGCCACGGCGGCTCATGTGTACTATTTGATTTCTATTTATCTCGTGTCTAGAAGATGGAAGCTTCCATCCTCGGAAACACACCTACGAATGGCTAGTGAATTCTGGGTTGATTGTGCCTGTGGCTCTTGTGCTACACCATTTGTTTTGTGAGAGGCGCATGCTTAAAGGTAGCAGAGCGTTGTTGTTGTACACGAGCTTTGGTGCCATGTCCCGTGAGGGCCTGAGTAACTTTGGTGGCCACCGGCCGGGGATCGGATCACATGCTTCACGCTGTTTGCTTAACCTCCCCCATTCTTTGCGTCCGTCGGGGTGGTTTGGCAAGCTGGAGGACGTAAAGATGCACAAGCTTTGTTACTGGTGGTAACATGCACAGATCACGTATCTTTACCAAGGAAAATCGGTTACGTCCTCCTGTATGGAATGGAAGACTGGATGAGCGCGCGCCAGTACCTTTGTGGGAACTGGGGACCGGTTGTGATGGCAGTGGGCGGGTGGGGACTACGGAGAAATGGAGGATACAGATGAGGTCAGGAGCCACCAGCAGCATCATGGATGGATGAGATCGCCGTGGCGGCCTGGCGGGGGCGTCCGCCGTGAGCTGGGTGCTTCCTCTCTCATTAAGGGTGTGTTTAGATTGTATGAAAAAACACTGTAGCATAAGAAAAACACTGTAGCATTCGCTGGGAAACGTGTTTTGTGAGGGGGAATAGTGAAAAGTTGGAATGAATAGTGAAAAGTTGAAATGAATAGTGAATAGTTGGGAATCTGAACACGGCCTAAGTTGGTGGTCGTTACTGTTGGCCAGTCCGTCTTCAAGGCACCTGCTGCATGCCCCCCCAGATGCCTCCCTACGAGGAGAGGAGAGCGGCCGTCCCCACCGTGCCATCCCGTGGCCTTGCGGGGGTGCCTTGCCTTCGAAGTTCGACGTCAAGGCTCATGTCGTCATGCGTGTCCGGTGCCCGGTGCCGTGGTGACTCGCCAGTCTCCGGCACATGTCTCCCAGGCCCATCGGTCAGGTGTGCCTGGGTTGTCAACTTGTGATCAGCGTTTGGCTCATCTGCTAAAAATGCATGCGCTCCACCAAAAGAACCGGCTAACAGTCATATGTGCATTCGTTTGCAAAAATTTAAACAGGCGCAAAGCGGTGGCGCAAACCGAATCAAAGCGTACTAGGTGAATCATCCAGACGCCAGTGTTATTGCCGTGTATCAGTCAGAAGAAAATTGCTGCGTCAAAGGGTAGGTGATACATCACTAAACAATCTGTTGGAGTGTTGGTGTAACGATTGGTGGTCACACTAGTGGTCGACTCCGCATGACAACTGCCCGTGCAGAGAAAATTGACACCGAGTATAAAGAAAATAACAAACAAACAGAGAAACGTCCATGCATGCATGCATGCATCTTCTGACATCTAGTGACCCACTGACCCCAGAGTAACCAAAACTCCACAAGACGGTGGCACGACACCTGGTTCTTGTCAAGAGCATCTCCGGTATCCCACCGTCCATCGTTATATTTGCCTCGAACTTGAAAACGCAGTACTCCAGCAGCTACGCCAAACCAACTCACCTTTCCTTCCCTGTTCACTGGCCATAACGCCAGCTAGACCAGGCAAATGTGGCGTGCCTTCCAGGCTCGAAACCGAACCAGTTGGCCGAACCGCCGGCCGGCGGTAGCGGCTAACCGGTCCGGTTACCGCGGGAACCGATGAAAATCGGGCAAATTCAAATTTTGAATTCAAATGTCCGGTGTACTCGGTTTGGAACGGCTAACCGGCTGGTTTGGTTCGATAACCGATCGGTTTGGACCGGTTACCGAGAGACTGTACCTACAGAAAAATTGGCATGAAATATGCGTAAATTAAGGAAAAAATAACCACAAACACATATAAACATCCATACATATAATTGTACATAGTAATACAATACAAATGTCCATACAAACCTAATAGAAATGTCCACACAAACATGATAGAAATATCCTAGTCCATAGTCCATACTCCATAGAAAAAGATCAACGGTAGTATTGCTTGGCCATTTCAAACTCGGCGATGGACATGACTTGCAAACCTTGCCTTTGAAGCAAATCAACTTAGAAGTCTTGCCAAGTTTGCCCCGTCCAAGCCGATGTTGTCTGCCATTCTTGCAGTAACATGTTGTACCAATGGGGGTCCTCCCATTCATACACCAATATCATGGGTGGCTGCATGCTCAACTTAGGTATAGGATAGTTATAACTGGACTGTGGTGATTCGCTGATTGAGCTAGATGAGTATTTTGGATTGGCATAATCCATTATCCTCTGCGTCTCCGGTGCTCCATGATCAGCGTCCTGAGTAGCATGTGTGAACTCCGTCTCCCCTACAGTCAAACATATAGTGGAATTAATACTCACATTGACAAATATATGTGCATATGTACGTATATACACTTGATACCTGTGAAACGAAGACCGCCACCACCCCGGCCAGCACCACCGCTCCTGCCACCACCACCATGGCCACTGCCACCACCACCATCACTGCCACCGCCACCACCACCACCTTCACTGCCACCGCCACCACCACCACCTTCACTTCCACCGCCACCACCCCCGTCACTGCCAGCACCATCATCAGTATCATCTTCATCATCCACGGAGCTGCTATCCTGCGACTCCTGATATTCTAGACTACGATCACCTTCGCCATCATCAGTTTCCTCGTCGCTCAGCACTATAGTTGATTGCCATTTGCCTTGTCCCTTGGCCTGTCGCTTTGTATCAGGCTTCCTCGGCCCTATGTGGAGCTTCCTCTTTCCTAGGTGAGTGTCACCCACATTTCGTCGTGCCCAATCACTAATGCATGCATCCCCTGTAGAAGTACGGAGGTCTTCGTTGTTTATCTGATCCCTTACAATATGAGACGGGATCAGTGCGTCTCCTTCATCATCGTCCTCATCAAGAACTGGGTCACTGTTTGATCTACCATATTCCATCCACTCCTGCACCGGATTTTTATGATCATAGAATGAAAGCTGTGCCAACTGGTCAATGAAATCACCTTCATCATGAGGGGGTTGGCGACATGAGATTTGATACAGACATGCAGTTGCATATGTGTTATTCGGTTCAAAACAAAACTTACCCCACTTCTGTGTCTCTCTAATTGCGCTGACAAAGTATGGATTGTCAGCCTGTCTTTCAGGTACTCCCGCAATATGAAAAAACTTCGACCAAGCTTTCCCAATAGTTTCCTTTGCATTCTTACCCTTCTGTGTCCACTTGCCTGTGTCAATCCTTGGCTGCGTCGATCCTCTCGCAGACCCCAGGTTCTAATCTACCACCCCAGGAGTCTGCCGCACCGAACTAGACTTTCCAAACATCCGCGACACCGGATTCCCTCCCCTCGAACCACTACCCCCTCCATGCTAGTATGCACCTCCTCTATGTTGCAACCCCCGTCGGAACTCCTCTTCAGCTCTCTTGATTGGTGCAGGGCACGCTCCAGCTCAGCCTCCTCATCATATGCTTCATCTCCTGCCGGATACTTACCCTCCGCTGCAACCTTCTCCTTTCTCAACTTCTCACGATTGCGGTCAGCAGTTGCCTTCTTAATCCTTTCAAGCTCACGTTGAAAGAACTGACACACCTCTTTGAAACCTTTCTACAATGGACGACCTCAGTACCGCGCCCTGCCAAATGTTGTTTCAACCTAGTCGCACCACCACCTCCTTTGGAGGTACGACAATATTTGCATCTCCAACCAGGGTATAGATTTTCACCGTGCTCCCATACAACATTTCTCTCTCGATATTGTGTATCTGCAAACATGGAACGAACATAAACCTATCAATGTGAAGTTCACAACAAATACGAAAGATAAATGCACTTAAAACCTACTCCCATAATCCCATTTCCAAATTAACAAAATACAATAGCCTAAATCACTTCATCACTACAACCATTTCATATTTTCCCAAATCACAAAAGCCTAAACCAAAATATACCTAAATCAATCACTAGTTCACTACATAAATACATCCATTTCATAAATCCATTAAATCCCTACATCCATTTCATAAATCCATCATATTCATCACTACAAATCAAAATAATATGTAAATGAAAATAGCAATAAATCCATCACTGCATCCATCCATTTCATAGCAATAGCAATGCCTAAATCCATCTCATCACATGAAATGGCATCCCTAATCCCCCCATTATTACCTCTCTGCGTGCTGAAACACCGGGCGGCTTACCGACCAAGCTGTCCGGTAAGCCGCCTTCCCGGCGCGGCTAGCCGCCGCTGCGGTTCGAGAACCGGGGCGGACCGGGTAGATCCGCCCTCGGCCCGGCTTACCGACCCTCCCGGGCGGTTACCGGAGCTCCCGGAGCGGCAGGCCGGCGGGGAGCGCCGGATGCGAGCGGCCAGGGGGCGGATGCGGGGAGGAAGAAGAGAAAGAGGGCAGGGAGGAGGGCTCTGGTGCCGTTGGGGGCGTGGGGGGGTTACTGGGGTTGGGAAATGGTGGGCCGAGTTAGGCCTAGCAGTGTTTTTTATTTTTTTATTTAACTTGTATTTGGCGAAACAAATAGCAAATTACCAAATATTTGAGAAATTTTAACACCAATAGATCCAGCACACCATGAAGTATTTTTAAGAATTTTTATCCGATTTTTCAAATTTGAAAATTTTGAATTTCCCTGGTTTGTAACCGCCCCGAACCGCTATCGGGTCG
This sequence comes from Digitaria exilis, assembly GCA_015342445.1. NCBI lineage: Eukaryota > Viridiplantae > Streptophyta > Magnoliopsida > Poales > Poaceae > Digitaria > Digitaria exilis. Next base: position 2,065,162 of record JACEFO010001770.1, on the reverse strand, counting down.
GGGCGGTTTGACCGGTTCCCGCGGGAACCGGCCGGTTTCCACCGGTTTTGTAAACCCTGCTCATGCCTCGACCTCCACAGTGGCTCCACGTTCTCCTCCAGCGCCCTCCTGTTTTGCAGCCCATTCAAAAACAGATGGTGTCCCTTGTGCCAAGAAATTACAGATGGATTTTGTAGGGATTTGGATGGGACAATGGGGCAAAATGAAACTGAGATGAAAATTACTATTGATTTGTAACGTGATAGAAGGGGAAAACAATATCACAATGACGATTGGTGTTGATTAATTAGGGAGGAGCAGCGCTTCTTTTCTTGGGAGAAGGGGAAAATATTAGGGGAAAATAAAATATTTTGATTCTCATTTTTTTTGTGCAACCCAACCATGCAATTCCAATAAAGTATATGTTAATAGAATTTGGAGGGTGAGATTTGGCTATTCTGCTGGAGTGTAGAGTAATATGGAGAGAAAATATTTTGGATTGGATAGTCAAATAGAAATTTGGAGAGTTAAATTTAGCTACTCTGGAGATGCTGTTATATTGTACCTCGTGATTGCCTACCAGGGTACTGGCGTACCAGGTACCGCTGGTTTTCATCTGTCCTTGCTGTGTTGGTCTCATCGATCCTGCTCTTCTTGTGATCTTTTTTTTTTTTCATTTCAAGAAACGGGTTTTTGTTTTCAAAGATGGCGAGTAGGTCGGGGTCACTGGTTGGGACACGCATTCAGTTACCCTGAGTCCTGACTATAAAAAGGGACCGTGTTTCAGTACTAACATTAGTCAAATGTAACCACCGGCGTTTTGTTGAGTATTCCAATTAATTTCCAGCACTAGGTCATGCACAACAGTGGCGTGCAGAATTGATACGACGACGGTTTGCCACCGAATACTCCGGTGTGCTCCGAACCACACCGGCGGGGTGCATCGCGCTCGTTTCTGTGCAGGATCACGTCAGGGCCTGGCTTTTTTTTTTTTTTTTTTGCTCTGCCTCGTCGTACCTCCGGGCTCCGGTCCTCCCGGATCTGAACGGAATTGTCCGTGCGACCCTACCACGTGTCCGTTTCCCCCGCCGATCGCCGGGCTAGCTTTGCTCCATTCCTGCCCGTCCATCGGGCTCCGGTCGCTTTCCTGGTTGTCTTCTCTTCTCTTTATCGCCGCTTTGTGCCCAGGAAGGCAGGAAAGGGGGCAAAGCTCAACTGCAAGGCCCCAGGTCCCTGCCGGTGCCGGAGACGCGGGCGCGGCGAAGAAAAGGGGGTCGCCCTGGTGGCAGACTCAACTTTTTTTTTTTTTTTTTTTTGAGCAAAGGCCTCGCCTTTGATCCTTTGATGAGATGGACGAGTGAGGCCTTTTGTTACACAGGCTCCCCACATTGGTTGGGCCAGAATGGACTAACTTCCATACCTTCCCACCTAAAATGGGGGCGCAAAGGGGCGGGCGGGCTGGATTGCAGCACCCCAATTTTTCAGTTGGTGTTGGGCCGTGCTATCCTAATTATCACAGCACTTTATGGGGTTCTAGGATATCTTGGTGGGCTCAACGGGGATGACAACAAAATGGACCGAGAGAGCGAGCATTTAGGGCCTGTTTCCAGTGCCAAACTCGCCACGGTACGGCGAGCTGTGGCCGGAAAGCAAACATGCCATTAGTATTTCGAGTTTATGCTGGTGTGCTCGGCGTTCCACTCATACATATTTTCTTTTCGGGAAAAAGAGTTCTACTAAAACATGTTACAGTTAAAAAAATATGAGGTTCTTTTGTTTCATCAGCATCCAAATCGTCTCCAGGCCTTTACCTCAATATTCTACCATTCTTCCATGCAGTGGTAAGGCAGATCATCAAACTAACAGAAGCGATTTCAATTGAAGGCGATAGAGGAGCTCACAAAGGACTTCAATCTTTCATAAGCTCACATTTATATAGATAAATGCAGCCCTGTTTTTTTTTAATAAAAAAAAGTAGACTTCTCACTTGCATTCAGCTCAAAGAAGTAAACTTCTGCTGCTGCGAAATGAACGTCCAAGCTATAATCTTTTGGTGGTCCCATGCACAATGACATCGTCTTCAAAAGGTTGTCCTCCTAATCGTGGCAACCTGGGGCGCGCGTCCGATAGTCGATCGACATGAAGAGAACAGCGCAGCAGTAGAAGAGAGCAGAGTACGAGACCACATGGTGCACATCTCTTCTCCGTATAATCCGCATTCACATTCAGTGCCCAGCTAACGCGAACGGCGGAGCTACTGTGCAGCAGTGAGCAGTGCAGGCAGAGTACACGTACCCTGCAGGCCACGGTGAGGACGCGGCGGGCAACCACTTTTGGCGTCTTCGCCGCCGCCGCTTGATTACCGGCCGCCGGCTAACCGCGTCACGCCCGTGACTAGTACGGCGTGCCCAAAGCTTGCTAGGCCAGATCCTCCTCTATTTTTATTTTTTAAGTCCCGGGAATCGTTTCCTGCTTCGTATTTCGCCGTGAGATGCACGGGTCTTGCTCGATCCGCTGCTGCTAATATGATCTAGTAGAGACGATGCCACGTAGGACGAGCTCCCGTCACAGATCGACGACTAAAGAAAGAGAGAATTATATCATACGGAGCGGTTGCAAGATCCTTGTCCATGTCTGCATCGCCCTGCTGTCATCTTTACATCCTCTACTCACGAAGCGTGACTACTCGACGTTGGCGGGCGCTGGTCACTGGTCAGCGCGGCGCGGTGCAATGGTGCTGCCCTGCCCGTATTCAGGAATCAGAAGCGCTGGTTGCGTTCCTTGCAGGGGTGGATAATCGGCGTAGCTCGTTATCTAAACGAGCCAGCTCGGCTCGGCTCGTTAACGTAACGAGCAGAAAAGCCAAGCTGGCTCGGCTCGGTCCAGCTCGCGAGCTGGCTCGTGAGCCAACACAGTAAACAGAGGAACATTGCAAGACAACATTGTACAAACTCAAAAAGGCAACAATTTCTATGACAGATCGCAAGAATTTGAAGCGCAAGAACATTAGCAGAGACCAAATCTGAACAGAGCAAATGGAAGTACAAAATCTGTTCAAAGAAGAATGGTACACACACCACATAAGCAAGACCGGATTGATTGAAACTTAATCCACTTGCAGCACATCAATACTTCTCAAGAACAGATCAGGCGTAGCAACACCAGTGCATGACCCAAAAAATAAACTGCAGCGACACGGATTTCACTCAGCATCTATCTATGCATCGGCTTCCATCACAAACACCTGCCTGCCTGTGTAGCGTCAATCTTCAGATCTCAAGCACCAGCAGCAGCACTGCCCTGCGGCCACTCACCAACTCTGGCGTTCGTGCGGGGAGTGAAGGCCACTGGAGAAGCCGGACTGCCGGAGCCATGGAATGAGAGATCGATTGGGGGAAGGAGTCGGACTGCTTGGTGAGAGAAGGGCAGCGCGAGCGCTGGCGTGAGGCGGAGGAAAGGGGGGAAGCGTTGCGGAGGGCGGAGGCGGAGCCATGGGGGAGGCGCGCCGCGGTGGAGGGCGGAGGGGCGTCGCGGAGTCGCGCTCGCGGGTGGCCGCGTGGGGGTGGTCGGGGGCCGGCGGCCGTGACTGGGAGGTCGTGACTCGTGAGGCTCTAGGGTTTGGGTGGGATGGGGTGGGAGTTGGGCTGGATGGGCTGCATCTATAATACTGAGCCGGCTGCAGTTTTGGGCTCGTTTGGCTCGTGAGCTAGATCGGCTCGGTCGTTATTTTTCACGAGCTAAAACTGCTGCTCGGCTCGGCTCGTTTCCATAACGAGTCGAGCCAAGTGAGGTGAGAGCCGAGCGAGTTAACGAGCATCGAGCGTTTTGTCCGGCCCTAATTTCTGGGCTGCTGATCGGTACGGTGCTGCACCTTTAACTAATCCCGCACGTAGAGGACAAATAGCAAACATCTTCGACGTGGCCTTGACGAATATGGCAAGTGCCCCGTACCACTTTGGTGCGAGGCTATGTTTATATTTCAAACTAATTAATGTTTATTCTAACTTTTCATCATAAAACATGCTTCTCAAATTTTATTTACAGTATTTTTTTATAGCTACAGTGTTTTTTTTCTACCATAAACACACCGTGATCGTGCAGGTGCGCTCGGGTCGATCGACGTCAAGGTCTTTTCACGTGCCAGCGTCAGGCAATAGCTGATGTCGAAAGAATCAGGGTGTGTTTAGTTAGGAGGAGAGGAAAATAAGATTTTATAAGAAGCGTGTTCTGTGAGAGGGATGAATAGAAAAGTTGAAAGAAGTTAAAAGGGAAACTTTTTTGAAAAACGTATTTTCTAAGAAAGATAAATAGTAGAGTACAAGAGAACTTCTGAAAGGCCTAAAGACGCCGTGTGGCCGCGTGCGCGTGCGTGCACACGCCCGGAGAAGTAGAAGCAGAAGCAGGGGCCAGGGGTCTGTTTGGTACACGCCGCACCGCACCGTGCCGCCATTGCGGCCGCGCCGAAGTTGCGGCGAGCAAATCGTCCGCCAGACCTTAGGCGACTCGTGGCGTAAAAAATGAACTACGATGCTGTGGTCACGTGGTGGCACACCGCGACTGCGGCACCGAACCAAACACTTGCCGAACGTTAGGCAAATCAACTGTGGCGTGGCGTGGCAAGTTTTGGTAGTGAACCAAACAGAGCCTGTCAAACCTGGGAGAAAGGTAGAGAGTTTGTTGGTCGGTTGGTTGGTCGACGGGGCCGGGCACGGACATGGCACGCATCACTGCGCACGCACGTCGCGGCGCACAATCCGAGCACGGATAAAAAGCGGGGGTGTGTGCCGCTGGCCCGCTGCTGTTGATTCCGGTGTCTGTTCCTTCCGGCTGGCAACCACGCACGGAGATCGACACAGTCACACAGGGTGGCGGCGGTGGTTGCCGGGCACTGCCATGACTGAGAGAGAGGTCGTCTACTTGAGTTGCTCGGGCCATTTATCGTCTCTAATGAGGGTCCCCTCCGTCTCCATCGCCCCAATTATTTCGGCTAATCGCTCTTGCCGGCTTGCCCCGCCTCGCCGTCTCTGCTCGCTCGCTCACTGCTAGCTTGGCCCCATCCCATGAGGGCCATGACCCACTGGTTGCATCTACTCTCTGCTCTAGTAGCTTGCAATTATCTACTCCGTGCATCCTGTTAGTACTGTTAGAGATGCTGTTAATGGCAGCGAGTTCGTTGGTAGTATCCGGTGCCACCACCTCGGCTTGCCATTTTTTTTACGGCGCTCACGTGGCCATGCCATGCAAAAGCTTTGCTTGATCCAGCGAGCTGATCCTGAGACAGGAGGAGGATCGAAAGGGAAAGCGAATCACTCACCAGCGCGTCAAAAAAGCCGACTCATCAGATTGGCGCCCCAATTTCTCACCGCATCGCCTTCCTGTCCGCTTCTCGCCGTTCCCGATTCCCTTCCCTTCCCTGGCCGACGGCTGTCTTCCTCCCGGCGCGGGCGCGTTCCCCCGTGGGGCCTCGCTCCCTCACGCACGGCCGTCCGATCACAGATCACCGTACGGCGTACGCCTTCAGATCCGGCGCTCAGTCTTCGCCTTGTCCCCTTCCTCACCTCACCTCCCCCACCACTATTCCTCCACCACCTCCACCTCCAGCTGCGTTTCCGAGCTCTCCCACGCAGCGAGCCAAGAGAGATTCTCTCCTCCCAAACCCCCACCTAAATTCTTCCTCATCACCACGCACGAGCAGGGGCAATGCGGCTGCTCCCGCTCATCCTGCTCCTCCTCGCCGGCGCCGCCGCCCACGCCTCCGACGACCCCTTCCTCACCGCCGGTAAGCTCTCCCTCCCTCCCTCTCCACGCAAACCTCCCTCGACTTCAAATTACGCTAGCTACGAACCGCAATAACGCTGTGCCTCCTCCGCCTCCGCCACCCCGAGCGCAGCGGCGAACCACAGCTACAACATCGACTGCGGCGGCGCGGCGGACTTCACCTCCTCCTTCGGCCGTCGCTGGCTGTCGGACCAGTTCTTCTCGCCCGGCGGGGCGGCGGGGATGGTAGCGGAGCCCCACCGTTTTCCACAGCCGCAGGAGCGCACGCTCCGCTTCTTCCCGCCTTCCTCGGCCGGCAAGTCCTCCTGCTACTCCCTACCCCTCCCCGCCGGCCGCTACTACCTCCGCATCTTCTCCGTCTACGACAACTACGACTCCAAGGCACGGACCCCGTCCTTCGACGTCTCCGCCGCCGCCACGCTCGTGCTCTCCTTCCGCTCCCCGTGGCCCGAGCCCGCCGCGCGGTACGGGGCCTACTCCGACCTCATCTTCCCCTCCGCCGCCACCGACAACGCCTCCGACGTCTGCTTCTACTCGCTCTCCACCGACGCGCCCGTCGTCGCGTCCATCGAGGTCGCCCCCGTCCACCCGCTCGCCTACGACGGCGCCACCACCGGCGCCGACCTCGTCCTCGTCAACTACGGCCGCGTCACCTGCGGGAACAGCCTCTTCGGCCCGGGATTCACCAAGGATCCCGACGCCTTCTCGCGGGTGTGGCAGGCGGATGTTGATTTCCGGAACAACGACCTCAGCTACGACGCCATTACGGCTGGAGGGAGGAAGATTTTCGGCAGCAACCAGCCGCCGAACTACTTCCCCACCAAGCTGTACGAGTCGGCGGTCACCACGGGCGGCGACGCCACCAATGAGATCGAGTACCTGATGCCCGTCGACACGAGGCTGTCCTACATGGTCTGGCTGCATTTCGCCGAGATCGATGCCGGGATCGGGGCAGCTGGCCAGCGGGTGTTCGACGTAATGCTGGCGGGGGAGAATGTCACGAGGATCGACATCTTCAAGCAGGTCGGAGGGTTCACGGCGTTCAAGTGGACCTACATTGTGGAGAACCTCACCAGCTCGACCTTGAGTGTCAAGCTTGTGCCAGTTGTGGGGCGGCCGATTCTGTGCGGGCTCGAGAACTATGCGATGGTGCCACTTGAGATGAGGACGGTGCCGAGCCAAGGTAATTCTAACCTTCTTGAAGATAAATTTAACTGAATGAATGAAATATTAGGACACCAGCAAATTCTAACCTTCGTTGGTTGGTTTTGACAGTTGCTGCAATGAAGGCGTTGAAGGATTCGCTGAAAATTCCTGCAAGGATGGGCTGGAATGGTGACCCATGTGCTCCGAGGGCATGGGATGCGTGGGAGGGAGTCACTTGCCATCCCGGTGACAAAGGGCTTGTGATCACCCAACTGTAAGTATATACAAATCTTCTGTGAATGCTGCTTTTTCCTGGATGTGTTTCATTGGGTTATTTCTGCATGTCATCAAGAGGTTACTGGGCTGTTCGTTCTTATCGCACAAGTGTACTTCTGAGGTGACGTGAGCATTTTACATAAAAATTTTCTGGTGTTTGCCATCAACTGTAACTGAAACATGTTTGACGCAAGTAGATTGAACAACAAACCTACCTAATTTAGTTTCAGCTGGAACTTACTCAAATAGTCAACAAAATATGAATTGCACTAAAAATTTGAACTGTGCACAGTTCAAGTTGTAGTTTGGTTGCTTGAGTTACCTGGCTTTCAATTGTCTAATTTGAGCGTTCTTGTAGCTGCCAGTCTCTTGTCCTGTAACAACATCAGTATCAGCATGCAAAGTTGAATGAAGATTTTCTATAGAAGTATCAGTTGACTATTCTCCTTAAAGAATTAAACTACCAAATTTGTGTGAAAGATTGACGTGTTTGTGGTTATAATTGTATGCTGTTACTATTGCCCTCTACAGGGATTTGGCAAGTCAAGGACTAAAAGGTTTCATCTCTGATGAAATAAGTCATCTCAAAGACTTGGTAAGCTTGTAAGTATCATTTCACACACCAGTTGAAATCAATTTGTCCTGGCAATCCTTTAAATTTGGACTATTCTGGATATATATATCTGTATCTTTCTGTTGACAACTTAGCATACTTGTACGGCTAGTTGAGCTCTATCTTGAGGATTTTAATAGAACAAAAAAAGCATATAATAACATGTTGCATTACTACAGCATTTTGTTCATCTGAATTAAATAAAGATGCTTGTCAATTGTCATGAAATGCTGACCAAGAATAGCAGTGCAGAGTATCACCTGGTAATGAAATAACTTTGAAAATTGAAAGTTAAGTTAGATAGGGTCAGGTACACATGGATACAACATGAAAGGATAGCAAGAGGTTGCTGCCTTGGCTCTGTAGAACACTATCACTATGAATACCAAATCTTCACATCCTTGACATGAACAGGCATGATAGTGTACCTGGAATCAGCTGAATGGTTTTATTTCCGGGCATCTGTGCTGGGCAGCTACTAAGCCTAAATTGAGAAGAGGTACCCGAACAAAACACAAACAGGCTATTGCACAGGGATCAGGAATGTCTGGCAGCAGCAGCAGCAGCAAAGCCCTTTGAGTCCCAATCAAGTTGGGGGTGGCTAGAGCTGCACCCCAACTTAAGGCACCGAGAAGAAGAGAACATGAAAGATAAAAGGAACTATTCAGTGATATTATTAGGGGATCTAAAGCCTGTTGATGGTCAAGGCAGGTGGATATCTGACAGTAGGGGCTTGGGTGGAAAATTGGTTTCTAAATTGTATATAGGCATATATTTTTATATTCTTTGCTTTCGGATGATATATATTCAAGTCTAAGAATGATGCACAAATGCTAAGCATGGAAAATATAATTTTTCTTGTGAATTGGTCTTAATTTCCTTGCTTGTCTGTACGTGCTTCATAATTGGTTATGTTCTTCAAGACCAATTTGTGAAGTTTCTATTGTTTACAATTGCAAAGGTTTCATACATGGTCTTATCTTTGCCAATAATTCTTTCTTCTACCATATGAAATGCCTTTTCATATGTTAGAAAGCTCTGGATAGGTGGAAAGCTCTCTTTAGGGTAGAAATTGGTAAAGCAGCTATCAAGGCTAAACCGACCCTAAAGTCAGTCCTGGATTCTTGGATAAGTAATATGTAACTTTCCTTTTGCTGGTTAGATAGGGTCTTTTTTTTGGGTCTGAGACCCTGCACATGTACATATCCGTTTATAAATGAAAAAAGAGTCAGTGGGGACCTTCCCCATTGTTTTCGTAAAAAAAAAAAATGCCTTTTCGACTTATTTCTATAGTCAACAGTATGGGATCCAGACATGATAACTAATGTTATCTTCTGCTTGGTCAGGAACTTGAGCTATAACTCACTGACAGGAAACTTACCACCTGGTTTAGGACAACCTTCACTTGTGTCACTGTAAGTACAATATTTCTTCTTTTTCATGAAATTCAAATTAGTAATACAGCAAAGATAAAAATATCGTGCGCTGTCATTGCAGCTATCATTCTTCTGCAACATGTTGATGTTAGGCAATAAGATACTTGATGCTGAGACAACCTTAACAATGACTATTCAACCTAAGACTTATAAGATCATAATTTGGTACAATGAACCTACATGGCACAAAAATATATTTCAAAATTGTAAATGTAAGTCTTACATGTTTTTTTTCCCCCTTTTCATGCAACTAGTCATTCTGTTTACTATGTCAGTTCATGCTTGCAATCCCTAAACAATGACTATCTACAATCTTGCATACTTCTACAAAACCTGGTTTTTTGTTTACATGAGAGGTGAGAGATCTCATTATGCTTTTTGTTTGGTCCTTAGGGATGTGTCGTCAAATGAGTTTACTGGAAGTATCCCTGGTACCATAGGTTCATCCAAGTTACAGACTGCGTAAGTATATTTTTAAAACTATTTGAATTTGTTTATGTCCTGTTTTTGAAGCCTTTAACAATCTATTTATATGTATATGTATGTACAATCACTTATCGTGCAGATTACTAAACAACAATCAACTTGATGGGCAAGTTCCAGAAAGACTTTACTCGATTGGCGTACATGGTGGCGTGATAGAGTAAGACATATTCTGCTATAATGGAAACACAACTTCAACCATGCACCTTGATGCCAGATCCAACGGTTATCTTCGAAGAGTTACTGTATTCTTGTCGAGAACATTGATTAGTCTAATAGTCTCTATTTAGGTCCATGTTCCTGAATGACGTCCAAGTCTTAAGGGTTTAGGTTATATTATGTTTGAGTAATATATAAGTATCAACTTTCAAAATTATGTGATCTAGACGATAGAGGTCTCTGATCTCTCCAACCTGATAACAGAGGGGGGGAAATCTGATTAGCTAATTGAGATAAGCTATTGCTTGGTATGGTAGAAAATGAAAGGGGCTTTGCTTAGTTATGTGGGATCTAGTAATGAACTGCACCGTGTGCTATCAATCTGAATTTGTTTTTATTTATTGCTTTGATTAGATCTTTGGGAGCTAGTAATGAACTGATTTTTGTGTCAACAACATCGGTCAGTTTGAGTGCAAAGGGTGGGAGTGAGCAGATGGATAATGTACCGTGTTAGTGGGTGCAAGATGGACATATACTTGCTCTTGAGTTGTGGTATGCTTGCTTGCATATCCATTTGGTCTCTTACAAGCATGCATTCTTCTGGCAGTCTCTCTGGTAATAAAGGCCTCTGTGGTGTGCCTACGCTGCCAGAATGTGCATTATTCTGGGAGAAAGGAGGGCTGAACAAAACTGGCAAAATTGCACTTGGAGCATCGTTCGGGTTTGTTCTTCTTGTCATACTTATCGTGGTCTACATTCTGTGCATCAGAAGGGGGCCATATGACTATGACTTTGAGTTCCCTCAAGATTTGACTTGTAAGTATACTTTTATAATCAACTTCCTTTCATGTGCTTATCCCTTGAGGAGGCATCTTAACTTGCTTAAATTCCATCTTGTGCCACAATGAGGGAGTGCTGTTCGAAGATTAAGGCCTTTCAAAAACTTAAAAATTTGCTGTCGCTAATCTTTATCTTGCTTTCTAGTAATTACTTTCTGTAAGAATATAAATCATTTCAGTATAGGTTGTTTCATAGAGTTTCTGTGGGTTTTTTTAGTGTTTCTGTGCATAACAGCCTCATGAAACCTACCAATTTTTTATTGCAGCAATATCGGCAATCTCAGCGAAAAGGAATAGGTACCAGAGGGCAAAGTCTGTGATGCTTGCTGAGATGGAGGCACATAGTCCGGATGGTTTCTATACAAACGGGAGCCCACACTGAATGACATGCGCTGGAAATGGTCTCACTCACGGATCGATGTATTTATTGAGGAACACTCGTGGCTGTTGCTGGCGTGAAGCAGGGATCTCGGTTCTGAATCAATTTTGCCCGTGTCATCATCGTGGCGTGTCCTGTGCAGCTTCCTCCATGGCAGTTACACTCACTCTTTGGCTATTCAATATATGTAACATATGTGGATGCGTAACGAGAGCCATCGTTGTAGCTTTTGTAGCTCAGCAATTCTTTTTGTGGATGCTAACTCTTTTGCTGGAGGCGTCTCCTAATAGTTCAGCTTAGGCATGTGCACTAAGCAAATCATGTAAAAGCCATCAGGAGTCCCCAGGACTGGGACAACTTGTAGCGTTGTGGGATGGGGATTAATAGTGTATGGAGTATTCGTTTTTGTATAAAGAATACCTGACACTTTGTTTGCTGACCGACAGTATGGACAATGGAATCATTAGCTCGAAGATAGATTGCTGGATCTGGATAATCTCTTGATCCGGTTGGCCTTTGAATGCCTGAGTGTTGCTTGCTATAGACTTGCAGTCTTATCTATTTTGCAGTTCTTGTCAATTTTTTGTTTCCAACCGAGGCTGATCTGTGGGCACTTTCCAATTCCAATGTGTGAGGAACCTCCAAGTTAAACTCGTTTATTCGAGTCATCATCCAATGACCAACTCAAATAAACAGGCTTAACTCCGGTCGTCCTCGTTTATTCGAGTCATCATCCAATGACCAACTCAAATAAACAGGCTTAACTCCGGTCGTCCTTGGTATGTTTCCCAAACAATTGCCTAGGATGACACACCTCACTAGGAGAACATCTTCATAAAGCATTGCACACATAGTCTTCACCATACATAAAAGAGTTCCAAGTTTCTCTTACATCACATAAAGAGTTTGCAGCGGAAAGTTAAACATCGCTCTCACAGATATTACAATAACATAATGAGTTCACTCTCATGCCACAAGTGACTCATTGAACATAGATAAACAACGCAGCTACTCCATGCCCGCACCACCATCGGCGGGATAGAAATACCCAAAGACCGGCTCCGGCGGTGCCTCACCTGGAATTAACTTAACGGCAGCACCGTTAGTACATTTCGTACTAGCAGAACTTATCCCAAAAATATTCATTTGGTGGATGCAAGGGACTAGACATGTTTTAATATCCAAGTATGAAATTGGAAGCGTATTTGAATAAATGAATAGGCAAAAGACATAGCATCTAATCTCTTAATCATACACCAATACAATTGCATAATTAGAGTGATGATATATCATCAACCATGAGCTCAATCTTCCATAAGCTCTTTTCGAAACTCTACGTTAAAGTCAAAGTACATGAGCGGTTGCCATAGCCAAGAGCGTGGCTATTGCAATAGATTTAAAACCCTGCAGGGATGTACAACTTTTCCCACACGAGACGCAAGACCAACGACCATACCCTCGGCCTAGGATAAGTGTTAATTCATGCCCTCGAGATAATTTCTAAAAATTCTATAAAAATCATGATAAATCTTATTTTCAAAAGTACTAATTTATCATGTAAATTCCCAGCATAAGTTTTATGGTGAGAATTTTAGTTGCTTCACAAAGTACTTGCAAAAATTCAAATTTTTAATTTAAAAATAATTCCAGGTAAGCCCAAATATAGTCAAACAATGCAATAATGATGCTCATGTATGCTGCATGACATGCTTAGTAAATTTAGGTCGTTACACAATGGAAGGAAGGCTTAGGCTTCGCCTTTGCGGGAAAAAGATATCCCTCCATTCTATAATATAGCTACCTTCCAAAGCTAAACATTTTTAGGTTTTTCTAAAGCTAAACATTTTTAACTTTGATCATGAATATATAGATACGACGTTCACAGAGAACGGCTGGCCAGGTGAATTGGTAAATGGACCGAATTTTTCAGCCTATATAGCCCAGTAGCGCATATCAAGGCCACACACTAGCCCAGCTACAAGATAAACAAAATGCTCGGCCCAGTAGCCCAGCTCAACAACTCATTCCGTCAAAGAGATCTGCGCCGTTGACTCCAAATCGGACGCCGCTACGCGGCCACGCACCGGCCCTCACAGAAAACCCTAGAATCGCAGCACCTATATAATCCCATGCTCCACTGCCTCCCGCCGCCTCCACCCGCTCCCCCTCCCACCAAAACCCTAGCCGCCGCCGCCGCGGCATCCCAGGTAAGGAAGCAGGAGCGTGCTCCCCCACCGCCTGCCGCCATGAAGCGCAACCCCCGCGTCACGAGCTCCCGCCGGAAGTGCCGCAAGGCGCACTTCACCGCCCCTTCCTCCGTCCGCCGCGTGCTCATGTCCGCGGCGCTGTCTACGGAGCTCCGCCACAAGTACAACGTCCGCTCCATCCCGATCCGCAAGGACGACGAGGTGCAGGTTGTGCGCGGCACCTTCAAGGGCCGCGAGGGCAAGGTGGTGCAGGTGTACCGCCGCCGCTGGGTCATCCACGTCGAGCGGATCACCCGCGAGAAGGTGAACGGCTCCACCGTCAACGTGGGCATCCACCCCTCCAAGGTTATCGTCACCAAGCTGAAGCTCGATAAGGACCGCAAGGCGCTCCTCGACCGCAAGGCACGCGGCCGCGCCGCGGACAAGGCCAAGGGCAAGTTCACCGCCGACGACGTCGCCGCCGCTGCTGGTGGTGCCGCTGCCACCGGTGCCTCCCTCCAGGAGATCGACTAGGCTGCGCGGGGATCTGATGGTGGTCTCACCGCCTTTTACTCCATATCGCTCTAGTTCTTGTTATCAACCATGATGTGCTAGGAGTTTATCTTGAAAACTGCTTCTTTAATATGTCTCGATTTTGGAACCTAAAGTGGATCTATGTCTGTCTGAGATTTGAGATATGAAGTACTCGTTATATCGTTACTCTTCCGAATTCGTTGATTGGATATGCTAAATTGTTGCTTTGCTATGTTATGGTCCGTGCCTATCTACTGCGACAATCGTTAATGCTTCGTATTAGTTGATTGGATATGCTAAATTGTTCCTTCGCTTTGTTATTGACAGTGCCTATCTACTGTGTCATTTGTTCTATCATGCGACCTGATCATTTCAGTTAGATTTTCGCTTTAGTTTTGTGGTTCCATTTTTATGGTAGCTTGTCTTCATTGTTTTGCTGTTTTGTTGCAATTCTGGATTAGGTTCTGCATTTTGAGAGTATTATTTGTTTTGATTGGTGATATAGTTTCCGTGCTGTATTGTCTAAGGGTATGTGTCCCAAATTACATGGTGTTTATTGTTTCAATATGATGATGCGCAAATTCACATGTTTGCAGTTGTCTTGTAGTTCGTCTTTGATGTTCTGTTGCCATTCTGTATTAGGTTCTGCCTTTTTGAGTGTTCGTGTTGATTGGTGATCTGGTCTCATGATGTATTGTGCAAGGGTATTTATCCCAAATTACTTAGTGTTTAGTGTTTCAACATGATGTAGCAATTCAAACTTCTGCAGTTATTTTGTATTCTTGCCCATGTAGGATTATGTGGATTTCCAGTACCCATGTATGGTTTCTGGACATGTTCTACTTGGTTGCATATTTCTGATACAGTTATTACAGTTGAATGATACATGAAGCTTATGGTAAAGCTTCTTGATTATTAGAGGATGATTTGCAAAGGCCCAAACCGTTTAGATCTCATGAGCTCATGTATAATATGACTATTTATAGCTCCTATATGTCTGTGCTTGTTTTTCCCAGAATATTGTTCAGCACATAGCTGTGTGCCTTGTTTTGTTTAGGCCATGTTCAGATTCCCAACTATTCACTATTCATTCCAACTTTTCACTATTCATTCCAACTTTTCACTATTCTTCCCTCACAAAACACGTTTCCCAGCGAATGCTACAGTGTTTTTCTTATGCTACAGTATTTTTTCATACAATCTAAACACACCCTTAACAAGTTTTGAGTGATCTAGCTGGTCAAGTATCGTTTGGTCTTGTTGAATGCTTGTGCGGGTGGGGATACTGTTGTATGCTTACCGGGATTTGAATGTTTCTTTGAACATTACAGATTACCATCAAACGTGTGTTCTTTTGCATGCTTGCCGCTGCCAGTTCTGTGCTTGTAGCAGTTGCAGATGAACTTCTGTGCCCCTGTTTCTCCTCAAGTATGAATAACCACAGGTTTTTCAATATGAAAGCATGGTTTCACAATCTCTCGTGCCTGAGACCTGCTGGATCCGCTGATTGCCCACTTTATCACACGTAATTCCAATATTTTTTTTTAGATTTGCCGATGCAACATTTTCATATTGCGCACTTCCCAAATAAAACTACTATCGGTTGCTCTATGGATTTGGATGATGCTTAAACATTGCCATGCTTCTTCCTTTGGGAGGCCTATATCAGTTTCGGCCTTACCAATATTAAGACGCTCGCACAAATTTGTTCTGGAATTCAACTATTCGAGCATTATCGATGGCACGATGTCTATGCAAAAACTGTGTCCGGCCATAGTTGCCTTTCATCTTTGCACTGGCCTTTTTGAGGCCTTCTTTAGTTCCGTGAAATCTTTTCATTTGACATCGAATGTTTGATACTTACAAATTACCGAACTAATAAATGAAGTGTAATTTGTGAGGCGAATTTATTGAGACTAATTAGTCTGATTTGATAATGCCATGCTACAATGTCTCAGGAATAACATTTCATCTATATAATTAGTTTTATAACTAGTTTATGTTTAATACTCCTAATTAGTATCAAGAATGAAGTACATCACTGGTCTCTAAACTTGTACCGTTGCGTTATCCCTATTCCTAAACTCACAAATCGACAATTTTGGGTCCTCAAACCTGTTCGGTCATGTCATCCTGGTCCCTAAACTTGTAAACCACCCATTTAGGTCCTCAAACTTTTTGGCTTGAGTCATTTCGGTTCTTAAACTTAGTTTGTAGTATCATTTGAGTAAAAACAGAAGGATATAAAAACTTCATATAAAAATACATTCCTAACTTTTTCATATGAATTCAAATGAAGACAAAATTTATATCAAAATTGTGGATCTCAACATGATCTACAACTTTGTTGTTGAAAAGTTTTTGAATTAAAAATGTTAAGAGTCTCAAAATATTATTATATGTTTATAAATTTTGAAATTTAAAAGTTCAAAATTAAATTTTAGGAGAAAAACGGCTTTCAATGAAAAACTTTTTAACTACAAAGTTAGATCATATCGAGGGCTATAATTTTGATATAAATATTTGTCAATGTGAAGTTTTCAGATCATCCTGTTTAAAGACCGGGATGAGATAAGCGAACCAGTTTGAGGAACTGAACGGGTGATTTAAAAGTTTAGAGATTGGGATGGCACAACCGAGATTGGGATGGCACAACCGAACAAGTTTGAGGACCTAAACGGTCGATTTGTGAGTTTAGGGACCAGGATGACACATCGATATAAGTTTAAGGACCGGTGATCTACGTTACTTTAGTGTCAAACATTCATATGTGAAAATTTGTCTCCTACAAACTAAACAAGGGTTTAGTCTGCCATGTTGTTTGGTTTTGCACTACCACTACCAGAGTCCAGATTGGAACAGGAGAATAGCGTTTGTGCTACCAGAGCCCAAATCGTTGCTTGTTTTTGCGCTGACCAAATCAAAACCGCCTGCGCCGTGAAGACTCGATTACTCGAATGCTTCTCAGTTCACAGAGGCCAACATGAGGCCTTCCGGGCCCCCATCGAAGGGCATGCAGCGATGCTGCTGCTGCCTCTACTTGTTGCCTGTTGGGCTGCAGGGTGCCAATGTTTGTAGCTGGGTTATGCAGCAGCCTTCGTGGGGGGTGCAGATTAATGGGCCTAGGGTGTATATATGGCCGAAAATTGATCCCACTGGTGGGTTTCGCCCCTGTAGTTATATCGCATTTGGGGTCTGTTTGGAAAGCACCAAAACTGAGGCATGCTGCACCAGTGGTCACACCAGAATTGCGGCGTTGAAAACGAACGCCACACTTGCGGCATGATTTGACAGTAGAAATGAACTGCATACATGCGGTAGGTTTGTGGCGTGCCTAAGCTGCAGCGGCAACCAAAAAGTTGTCCATGCTTTGTCGTATATAGTTGCGGCGTGGCAAGTTGTGGCGTGCGCTGGTTGCCAACCAAACACACCCTTTCTTCACTTCATTATAATTCGAAAGAATTCGATTATAACGGACTTGAAACAAAACAGTTTATTGGGAAAACCTAAAGATAGATAGATACTAATATACCTTACAATTAGTGACATAACTTTAATTTTAACTAGAACAGTGCACGGCGTCGATAGCCCTCCATCTATATAGTTTAGGAAATAGAATTTAGAGTATTGAAAATTATCTAGTATTGGAATGTTGTACTTTTTTTATTGTTGTATAGAGTGTTGCCTTATTTTTAGCCAAAAGTTTTTTCCAATTTGAAAATTTTGTCTGCTTTAAAGATTATTTTTTTATTTTATTACTATAAAAATTAAAAATTCGTAAATGAAGTTGTGTAGTCATTATAGTAGTAAACATGATCCAACATACTTAATGCATTGGCAAATTATTTTTTATTTCACCATGATGTATATCCTATAGGAATTACTTCTTCTGTTCCAAATTATTAGTCATCCTGGGTGCAATTTTGAGTATCTAAATTCATGACATCTTATATAAGTCTAGACATATAGTTGTCTAAATTCATGACATCATCAATAAATCTAGTAAAATGCCAGGATGACTAATAATTTGGAACGGAAGGAGTACTATTTATTAATGCAGAAGTAGTGTGGCATTTATCTATGGACATCAAACATTTTATTAGAGCATAAAAATCCTAGTCTAAGTTAATTGAAATGGGTGTTATAAGATTTAATATTTTTATTGAATACCTCATTTTCTAATGTAGACAACAAAGGGTAATCCACATTATTCTACAGTTTCTTTTGTGTTTTATGAGCTGGTAGGACAGCGTTCTAATTTCATGAAATATAGAGGATTGTTTTTGAAAAGGTTGCTTGAGAGATGTAGGTGGATGGCGGGTTGTATTTCGATAAAGCTTAGGGGCTTTTCTGGCAAAATCCTAAGAGATGCTCTTGACAACTGGTACAATTTTGATAAAATCTAAGGTTTTTTTTTTGCAGAACTGTACAGTCTAGTATCTGAGCCGTTCACCCCTGATCCAAAGGTCAGTGTTTTTTTTATGACGTGGATGACGTACCTGGCCGCGAGGGCGACCAGGTTTCAGTTATCAAAGATTGAGTAAAAATCAATATAATCACCACCAAACATGGGATATTGGGAAGTACTCCCTGCGTCCCAAAATTATAGTCGTTTTGGGTGTTCGTGTCACGTGTTTGACTAAGTTTATAGAAAATACATGCAATATTTAGATATTCAAATATTTTTTATAAAAAACTAGACCTTAATATCTATGTAGTGATATGTATAGGGTCCCATAAAATTTATTATATTTTTATATATAATTGGTCATAGTATTTTCTTGGTAAGTGAGAAAGACTATAATTTTAGGACGGAGGGAGTAGTATATTTTAAGTATAAATATTGTGTTTCTTATGTTACCGTCACACATTTGTATCATGATTCATGTGTTTATTAATCTATCACCTAGATACAGTATCTACGTAGCCCTAGAGACCCGGGATTGAGATCTCTAAGGCCGCCTCCAACGGCTGGCTCTTACGTTAGCTTATACATTGTTTATTTCATGAATAGTTCAAAAAGCAAGAGCCAGGCGCGCCTACGAGCGTCTAGCGCGCTCAGCTCCCAAGACATCTTCCTATCTAGTGCAGAAGGTGCTGCAAAACACTATGCCGAACCCAAAATACTGTAGCTACGAGGCAGTGGTAGCTCAACCATAGGACACAGACGTGTTTAGTTGTGGTGGGAAAAAGTATTTTTTTTTTCTGGAATACGTGTTATATGAGGATGATGAATAGGAAAGGGGAAAAAGAAATTTTTTGGGATGCGTGTTCTGTGAGAGGGATGAATAGGAAGTAAAAAGTACTTTTGGGAACTAAACACGTACCTGTAGTAGTTGCGTCGGTTCTTGTGTTTATCGACTACTCCCTCCGTCCCATAATAGATGACGTTATGGGATGCGTGTTACTTTTCTCAACTTTGACTCGATTTGTAGAAAAATATATGCAATATTTATATCTCTAATAAATTTGTTAAAAAAACTAGATTCAAATATCTATCTAATGATGCTAATGATGTATTATAAATATTAATAGTATTTTATATATAATTGGTTAACGTTGAAAGATACTGTTTTTCTTGAAAAGCGAGAATGACATATATTTTGGGACAGAGGGGTACTCGTGGCTATCTGTAGTTAGCTAGGGCCTGTTTAGTTCGTAAAAGTCCTTTTCACTTCCTATTCATCCCCCTCACAGAACACGCATCCCTAAAAATTCCTTTTTTACCTTTCCTATTCATCTCCCTCACATAACATGCATTCCAGAAAAAAAGTACTTTTTACCAACCTCAACTAAACACGCCCCTAGCTAGTACGCACTGTAGTAGTGGCGTCGGTTCTTGTGCTTGACTTTTCGCCTACTCCTGGCTACGTGTATGTAGCTAAGCTCGAACATGGTGCCGTCCCCGTATCAGTATGATGACGTGTGATGCAGATACGCTCATATAGCCCTGCAAATGCTGGTTTGGGTCCAAACAGGTTTGAAATTTACCAAGATCATCCTATCCCTCAAATCATGGACATGTTCTTCTCATTCCACCACGTCTCCGAACTAAACACATGCTAACATGATACAATACACCTCTCAGTACGTCTCGTCCTTAGGAGTTGGAAAATGGTTTGTTAATGGATAGAAGCCATAGTAATTTGTTTTGGTTGGTAATAGATAGATCAGTAGAACGAAAATGCATAGGGTGGTTCTCGTCTCGCTGCTTGTGGATGATGAGAGATTAGGGTGGGTTGTCTTCGACTGACTGACGTGGTAGCATGGACATGTGTGGGTTTTCATTTTGAGCCCATTAGGCCTCCTCCAACGAGGGGCACGTCAGCTATCTCATACGCGCCCACGAGAGAATCTTGCTGCCGTGGAGGAGAGAGGGAAAGGAATCTCGACGGTACTAGCGCGCCTGCTCGGGACTACTCCTCTGTCCCATAAAGGATGCAACTATGGGTTATGGGTTGTGTGCCAACTAAAGTGATCCTTGTTTGTTTGACCAAGTTTGTAGAAAATAATATTCATGGTTATGATTCAAAATAAATTTATTATAAAAATATATTTTGTGATTAATCTAATGATGTTTATTTCATATCATAGGTATTAATACTTTTTAATTTATAATTGGTCAAACTTAAGCTACTAACACATGGTACTATTCCAAAGTTGCATTCTTTTTGGGACGGAGGTAGTAGCTCAAAGAAATAGTGCACACTATTCATAGGACCCACACCGGTGCTGCCCTCTCTTAGTTTGACATGTGTGCATGATGTTTAAAAAAATTTCTCTTTTACACAGGTATGCTATGGAAGGGTGGTTAGCTTCTACGTTGACGTGTTCTTCTGTGAGCTAGCAGTTGGCTCACCTTTGGACAAGGCCTTAGCAGCAGGGGCGGACCCACCCATTAGGCGAGGTGAGGCAGCCGCCTCAGCTACCCGCCGACGAGCACCACTATCCTTCCCTAATTTTTCATGGATTTTTTATCATCTATAACTCATCTGGAGCCATTCCTGCTGCCGCTGGGAGCTCTTCACGGTGCTGAGGAAGAAAACTCGAGGAAGGAGAAGACCGAAGACTTATGGGCCGTCGGGGGATTACAAGGCCCAGTCGGCTAGCAAAAAAATAACTCGAACCAGCCCACCACAGCCCATCAGCAAGAACCAGCACACCCAGCCCCTCACGAAGCCCCCAGGAACTCGACTCCACGGACTCATGGAGCGGCGCCCCCTTCTGCTTCCTGCTTCTACTCGCGACCGCCCCAACCCTAACTCAATTTCTTGATATTGTGCTACATTGAGAAACAAATATTTAAAGGACTTGATAGTTGTAAAGTGAATAAGAGGTTTCAAGCCTTGAAAGATAGGAGGGTGAACTTGCCAAAGCCTAGAAAACCTCCACATGTTTAGTGCATGACTAGTGGTATGTAATATTTTTCAAACCTTCACACATGGTCATTTTTTTATTATATGTTACTAATTGATATATATAATTTGTTGGTTATTGGACCATTTTGTTTACATATATTTTGAATTTTAAGGTGCATGACTATGTTTATTCTTCAAATTGAAGGTATTGTTTTAAAATTATTGTTATTCACTTAATTTTTTTGCTGTTTTTCTTGATCGCAATATATGAATAAATTGTTGATTTTTTTTGGGTAGCTTGAAACTAAAGTCCGCCTCACCTAAAATTTAATCCTGGGTCCGCCCCTCCTTAGCAGGGCTCCGTGCGCGCGTCCAACCGCATGAGGCGAGGTATACATAGGCCTGCTAATGGGTCGTGATCCAGCCCTTATCCCGCTCCAGCCCTTTCTGATCAACTGGTGATCCAATTTTTATCCAATCCTTCTACAATTATTAATATCCTATCCGATCCTATCCTTTTGGAGACATCATCCTAATCCAGCTTGATCCTGTGGAAGCTCACGGGCCAATCCATTTCCACCCGAACGGATCGATCCGTGGGTTCTCCTTAGTACTAGTACGCACAAGCTAGGCTATCTGTACTAGCACTCACAAACCAGCAAGCTGCCGATCCGTGGGCTCTAATCCGTGAGCTTCCAGTGAAACAAGCTAGCAAGCTGCAGTGCTTGCCAGACTAGCACTAGTCACCGCAAAGATCACATATAAATAATATGCACATTAAAAAAATTAGAAAACTATGTCACAGCTAACTAACATTTGCAGACTAAGACTTGCTCGTTTACAGATTGAGACTTCACATTCACAACTGAGGACACGATGTGATGTTTCCTTCCAGAAGTCTATAAATCAACTAAGCATTTTTTTCCCTAAGTCTTTTTGCGGCAATCACATAAGGCTCTTCTCCTCCTTCAAATGCCACCATCTTCTCAAACTGCAATTTCAATAACAACGTCAGGTTTAGATCAGAATGCGACAAGATAAAGCAAAACATGTCAGTTGCAACTTGCAAGTAAATCATCAAAAGGATTTTAGATCAGAATGCCCACAATGACAACAAGAGCCTAGATTATCTAAATGGCTTCTATACACGTTCAGGTACAGGAAAATGCAAATGAAGTTGCATGCAGCAACTGCACATACACAGACACTGAACTCTTAGCTAGCTGTAACAACTGACTGCTAAAAAATCACAATTGCTGCATCAAAGAAGGTTTAGAGTACTAGTACATCAGTGCAGGTCCTCAAATGTGCAGAGTACTAATCATTAGAGTAGTATCAGACACTAAGACATTCCAGCATGCCAGATTCCCTCTTCTACGAACCAAACACTAAAAAAAAGGAGAGATGGTGGCACTAGTGACAAAAAGGAGATGCAGTTGTTGTTAATTACAGTAAGCAGGAGTATAAGTATAATGCGTCCCTAATTTATTAGCAACACTAGCTAGTTAATTGAAAAAAAACACAGGCAAATCAATTTCTCTCACCACTGCAATGCACATGCCATTTGGACCACACAGGCAAAACACTAGCTACAGCATGAAGTCTAAGACTGGCAAGGAACTGATCTGATCTAAGCGGTTAACTGGCAGTATGATCCTCTGGCTGGCAGAGGTGTAATAAAATATAACTGCATCTGAGATACACTTCTACATTAGTTACCAAAAGGTAAGTGGTTACAGTAACAGATCCTGAATCTTGGCTTTTGACACTAGATTTGCTACTTACCCTTCCATGGATGACTGTATTAGCCACAACCTTACTCTAGCTCCTCTTCATCGTCCGAAGCAAACATCCGTTGCCCAGTCAAAGGTTCACCTTCATCTTCATCATTGAACCCAATTAGCCAATCTTTGGCACAAACTAAAGCTTCCAGAGTTTCAGGAGAAAGCGATGTCCTGTCTTTTCCAAGTATTCTTCCGGCTGCACTGAAGGCTGATTCAGAAGACACTGTACTCACGGGAATTGCAAGAAAATCCCTAGCCATCAGAGACAGGATTGGATAGGCATCAGAATTTTTTTCCACCATGCTATGACATTGAAATTTTCATCTGACTTCACTCGAGGGTCATCCAAATATGCATCCAACTCTATTTTTTCAGAACGAGCATCTGAATTCTGTGAGGCAAACTGAGCAAAAGCAAACTCCACTCGCCTTTTACCACAAAGTGACCCTAAAGAACTTGTACCACTCTCAGTAGATTCACTTGTGGGCTGCTCATTAGTTGGGATGAATACATGATTACTGCTCCTCACAATCCTTTCATACTCTCTATAATACCTCATCATGTATCGTTTCAACTCCCTCAACTTCATTTCAACGTTCTCACCAATGGTATAGAAGTAAAACTTGGCAAAGTCGGTTTTCACTAATGGATCCATAACAGACGCAATGAGAAGAGCAACGTTGGACTCGGTCCAATACTTCTCAAATTTCAAGTACATAGAATCAGCCAATGCATTGAGTAGTTCGTTTGAGTTCCATCTTTCATCGAGCAAGACATCTCTTATGGCCAACACCATCTTCAAGAAGAGGTGAGCTGTTGGGTGTCTATCAGCAGAAAAAGCCTTGGTTGCTTCACTGAATTCTTTCAAAAAATCATGCAAAGCATCAGCTTGAGACCATTCAGTTTCGCTAGGAGCTTGATAATGGTGCTCCTCTGCAAATCTGTTGATTGCAGCCTTGAACTTTATGGCTTCATTAAGCATGTCATATGTAGCATTCCAACGATGGGGGACATCAAGAATCAGCCCAGACTTGCTTTTGAGTCCCAATGACTGAACAATGGAATTGAAGATCTGCATCCGCGAAGGTGATGATGTGATAACTTTTATGACATCTCTTATACTCCGAACTACATGCGGAATCACCGACAAACCAGCCTGAACTATAATGTTGAGGATATGGGCAGCACACCTCACGTGGAGATGTTCACCTCCGAAGAACATCTGATCTCCTAGAGCCTCACGCATATTTTTTGTTGCCTTGGTGTTAACACTTGCATTGTCCAAAGTTAGGGTGAACATCTTATCAACCAATTCCCACTCCATCAGGCATGAAGTAATGCCATCTTGCACAGCATATGAAGTATGAGGGAAAGAAATTTGCTTGAATGCAATTATCTTCTTCTGCAGCACAAAGTCTTCATCGATAAAATGAGCAGTCACACCAAGATACCCCAAGTTCTGGTTTGAAGCCCAAAGATCAGCCGTCAAACTAACATGAGATTTCAACTTTGTGAACTGGTCACTCAGCATTAGCTTCTCCTCTTCATACAACGAAAGGCAATCTGCACGCACGCTGAGACGACCAACTACTCTGAATCCAGGTTGACAATAGTTGATCATTTCTTTCCAACAGGGGTCTTCAGCTTTCCGAAAGGCAATTTCTGCGCTGATAAAGTACTTTGCTATCAGACCTCGAAAGACTACAGGATCAAAGACAATCGGGTCTCCATCACTGGGCTTTCCCTTCAAGGTTGATATGAACCTATCCCTATCTTCTTGTGGAATGACGGGGCAATGGTACTGAATATGTCTGTTAAGATGAGTAGTTCCTTTGCCAGCAACTGAAGATAACTGTGTCTTGCAGAATTTGCATATTGCCTTTTCTATGCCATCTACTTGTTCCGACTCAATATATTGCCACACTTTAGCCCTTCTTTTAGATGAACGACTCGACTGATCAGTGGACATAACCTCACGACTTTCTGCCATTACTTCTGGAACCGAGCTGACCCCTTCCATGTCGAACAGTACTGCCATAAGAATTTAAAATAGTTTAAAAAAGTGTAACTACTAAGGCATACCAGGAGTAAAAATGAAGGCAAGCAAGAATACTATGAGTAAAAGTCACTTGTACAACAAGTGAACCACTGGTGGGTTACCTGACGAGATTGATTTGGGAGAGTTGAGATTACCAGTCACATGATGAGAGCCACTGGTGAGGTACCAGACTGTTTCAGCTGTACTGGGCTTGCTAGATTTGAGCGGCCCGCGGCTGGGATCAAGGACATGTGCCAACACATCCTTGTTCTTCTCCCTATGAGAAAGCAGAGAAACAAAAAAACAAGGGAAAGATGAGCATGATGAGCAGCCAAAAAAATCTGATTACTAGAACTGCAACATAAACAATACTTTTCCGCGAACGTGTAAAAGAGCTGCATATAATATACTGTATACTGATAACGATAACTGTTTCATCCCCAGGAAGGGCAAGCGCAAAAGATCATAATTGTTTGCGTGACTCAGATGAGCAGAACAAGTAGTGATTATCATTATAAATTCGTGAAGAAAAAACAGCTCTGAGGTAACATAAATAAACATCTGTCCACAAGGAGCACGGGCAACATAAAAACCACGTATTAGAGCAATATAAGCATTTTTTTTAGCAAGGTACCAAAAGGAACCCTATTTCTGGCGCCAAAGAGATTAATATAGGTTGCAAACCACAAACTGAAAGAATAACGTATTGGATCCAGCATAAACCATCGAGGCATCAATTATACCCACGCCTAAGTATCGAGACGCAACCGAAAAGGGAAACAATCATGCTGTTACGCTAAAAAACCGGTTCCGAAACGAATTGCTTCAGATGCAGCACAGATCGAAGCACCCGAGTTACCTAAATGCGATCAGGATGAGGCAAGGAGCGCTGAAACGACGGATTCCCAATTTGCGGCGCCAAACCCAATCGCCCTAAACCTAAGCTTGAGAAACTCCCCCAAATTTCAGCAAGCCGACGACCACAGCAGCTCAATCCCTAGCATATTCGATCCAGATTGACTCAATTCCCAACCTCCAGCGCCAGAAAATGGGATCCGGAAGCGCCTACGCTCAAACTCCGCACAGGTCAATCATCGAGCCAAGCTAACCTAAATTGGGACCCTCAGGCTCAGCAGAGCATTCGTGCCCCCGAGAAACCAGAATCCCTAAAGCAGCAGACCGGCGTGCACGAGCCAGGAGCGAAACGGAATCAAACTCGAGCAGCGATTAGGTCTGGAATCACCAGGACCCCGCTCAGCGACCGACCTTTGCCGCAGCCGCGAGCTCGAGCTGGCCGCCGAGCCGCCGATCTCCAACCCCTTCCTCACTGGATCTTGAAGGCAAGAGGCATGGACGACGCGGGCGACGGCAGCGGCGGCGTCGCCCTCTCTGGCTCTTCCCTGTGGGTTGTGGCGGCGGCAGGGATGCAGGAAGAGGAGGCAGCCCTTCCCTCTTTTCGTGGGCTAAGCCCTTACTATTATCCACGGGCTGGTTTTGGGCTGTGATTAAAATCCGGCCTGTATCAATCCTTTTGATGCAAAACCCGACTCGATTTGGCCTTTTTTTCTGAGAGCCCGTAATCAAAATAAAACCAGCAGCCCATGAGTTCGATGGCCCGCGAGGCCCTTGGATCTACGTGGCCCATTATCAGGCCCACACCTTCCAAGGCGACATGACATGCATCATATCGTATCAGAGGAAGGTCAAGAGCAGAGTACGTATTTATGGCAGCTAGCGAGATATCCTCGGCCTGCACTGCCATGCGCCTCCGATCCGTACTCGCTCTCGCTCGACTGGATCGGAGCGGATAGATCGCTTGCCGGTGTACATACCCTGCATTGCATAGTCGCCTACATACGCACGCGGGCTACATACGTTCGAACACGCACGTGTTCCATGTCCCGTCTGACGTTACTAGCAGTAACCAGGCGGTCAGTATCAAGAGCAGTGGCGTCGGTACGCGTGCAACTAATCTCCTCTAGTACGTACGACGCCTGCCTATGTGTATGTAGCTCCATCGCCCACCGTGCCGTGCCACGCCCGTGTCAGCACGATCGATGACGCGCGCGCCGCATCGTCGTATACTCGTATCCATCCGCGGCCTGTACACACGGCTCTGGCTGCATCATATCGATCATGCATGCCGTACGTGCTCACAACAGGCACATATATGTGAGGGATGGCTCTCTACTAGGTCAAGAGCATATCCCTACCCCGGCGTCACGATGCCGAGGTAACACGTTTGGACGTCATCACTGATGGCGCGGACATCTATCTATAGACCAAAGATGAGTTTACATTGCCTGAGGTTAGAACGTGGAAAAAGTTTTGAAAAAAAGCCAAAATACAAAAAAGAAAAAAAGAAGTACGGACCACATGACATCTCCTTGCCTGCTTCCTGGAGTACATGCATGCAACATGAACAGGAGTAGCACCTAGTAGAGTAGCTAGGGATACTGTGCTTTGCTCTACATCGATCGCGCCACATATATATGCGTACAACGTACCTCTCGATCAGTGATGGCCTGGCTCGTCCACAGTGCCGCACGAAATACAGGCCATCAGGCCATCAAGTTAGCTAGTCTCCAGGTCAGCATGCGCATCTGCTATGCGCTTTCCTAGCTCCATGTCGCCATGTGCGTGCGCGGTTGGATTGTATTTGTATATATAGGACTATAGGAGGAGACCAACGACAGACCCGATATATGCATGCGATTCCATGCCACCAACGGTTATCGTAACGCACTACACAAGAGCTAGCTATCAAAGCAAACTGGTATAGTGTATACTAGGAGCAGGGTCAACTGACTGATGCATGGCCTTCTCATGGCGCTTCGCCGCGACGTCGTCGTCGACGTCGCCTGCCTCAATAATGGAACCAGAACCAGCTGGTGACGACGACGACCTTCCCCTGCCGGTTCAGCTTCGAGGTCCTCCTCGCCGGCGCGAGCCGCCATTGATGAGGTTCAAGGGCGTCGTGCTGCAGCGAAACGGGCGGTGGGGCGCGCAGATCTACGAGGGGCAGCAGCGCGTCTGGCTCGGCTCGTTCGCCGACGAGGAGTCCGCCGCGCGAGCCTACGACGTGGCGGCGCTCCGCTACCGCGGCTGGGGCGCCGCCACGAACTTCCCAGCTGGCCTTCCTCGCCGCGAGCCGCCGGTCCGAGGTCGTCGACATGCTTCGCAACCAGACCTACGCCGACGAGCTCCGCCGCCGTGGCGTCCCGGCGCCGCCCCCGTGGGCGAAGGTGCCGCTCTTCGAGAAGAACGTGACGGCGAGCGACGTCGGCAAGCTCAACCGCCTCGTCGTCCCCAAGAGGCACGCCGAGAGGCACCTCCCGCCGGTGCGCCGCCATAATATGATGAAGGCCACCGGCGGCGGCGGCGGGAAGGGCGGCGTGATGCTCGCCGTGGAGGACAGGGAGGCGGGGAAGGTGTGGAGGTTTCGGTACTCGTATTGGGAGAGCAGCCAGACGTATGTGCTCACCAAGGGATGGATACGCTTCGTCCAGGAGAAGGGACTCCGGGCAGGCGACACCGTGGCGTTCTCGAAGTGGGCGTTCGGTCCCGACGAGCAGCTGCTCATCGACTGCAGGAAGAAGAAGCCGAGGAGGAAGAAGAAGAAGAAGATGAAGGATGCAGCGACGACTGTCGTGAAGCTGTTCGGCGTTGACATTGCCGTCGTCGGAGGGCGAGAGGGTGGGGATGGGCCGCAGCATGTGGCGCGTTCTTGGTGAAGAAGAGTATTAATTAGCTTGCTTCAGGACAGTATTGCTTCTTGCCCCTAAGATAGGTCGTGTGGACTATGTGATCGTGTACGCATATAACGCATCATCTTGCTGTTAGGGTCACTATTATACACGTAAGTTACCAAGTTGTGTTTACGTATCTACTTGTTCACCGTGTTTTTCCTTGAGTTATGAATGAATGAATGAATGAATGAATTGGCCTTTTGCTCCCGCGGAATGTCAGTACCAACTGAAATTGCTTTTTTTTAGGGGGACTACCAACCGAATATGTTGGCATGCTTGTTGCAGCATGCACGGCCCATTACTGGCTTAAGCAAGGATGACGGCCCATGGAGGCCTTACGGTCTGTGATATCTCCCCCTCGGCTCTCTCGCCCGGATCCTAGCAGGTTCCATGAAAAAAAAAAACATAGCCTAGCCCAACAATGTCCGTCTGAGCCGCCCACGGTAAGGCCTCCTTCAATTGCAGGTAACTGCTAGCTTAAGAGATGATTTAAGATATGCTAAAAAAAGAGATGATTTAAAAGATATGTCTTCCAACAGTTAGAGCACGCACTAAGGCCAGTCTCAGTGAGAGTTTCATGGGTACTAAATCAAATGACACATCAGCAATTTTGGTGACATGACATGATAATTATTATGAGAGAGGAGAAAAGAGCGTCATCACCATGAAACCCATCTGACACAGTTACCAAGTCCATGAAACTCCCATTGAGAATGTTTTAGGCAGTCTCAATGGGGTTTCATGGGTATTAAATTGCATGACACATCAGCAACATTGCTTATGTGGCAGGATAATTATGAGGAAAGAGAAAAAGGGGGCGTCATCATCATGACACTCACCATATGCAGTTACCAAAACATGAAACTTGCATTGAGAGCCATTTTGTTTCATTCTAGGCACATTTGGCCATACACCATGCGAGAATTATATGTTTCAGCTTGTATATGAAATTGTGCCATGAAACTATGCACTGGGAGAAGGAGTTTCATCCCATGATAAATGTGACGTGGCAGTATTGGTAACTGCGTGATGAAACTATGCATTAAGACTGGCCTTAGAGTCATCCATCACAAATTTGACCATATACCATGCGAGAATTAAATGCTACAGCTTGTATATGAAACTGTGCCATGAAACTAAGCATTGAGAGTATCAGTTTCATCCCATTAAAAAAATGATGTGGCCGCTTTGGTAATAGTGCCCATGAAACTGACATAATCCTTACATTTATATATTTAGACAATCCCACACGTCAGCCTTACATGATTTAGGGGTGTTTGTATGAAGGGACTCGAGAGCCACTTGTGAGCGTAACATAACACTCTATGTCATGTATGTCATATTGATCTCACTGGCATACAATGGTTATGTTCTTGACTTGTGTTGATATGCTTTGCGTAGGACCCTTGACGTCCTTTTATTGTCTAGTTTTCATATCTAATCTAAGGATATATATTATGGGCAGCCAAAAAACCTTCAAAACTATATTTATACAGTAAAGTAAATAAAACAAGTCTGTAGGTAATGGAGGTACTCCTGCCGTTCCAAATTATTAGTCATCCTGGATGTCATTTTGAGTGTCTAAAATTCATGGCATCTTCTATGAACCTAGACATATACTTGTCTAAATTCATGGCATCTTCAATGAATCAGTAAAAAGCCAGGATGACTAATAATTTAGAACGGAGGGAGTACATGATTATTTCATATTTTGATGGGACCATTTTTATTCCCAAACATTGTGACAGTTTGCACCCGTTGTAAACCCCACTTGGCCTATATGGTATGCTTTGCCAAATACACTGTGATCGCCCTAGTGATGATCATACATATGGAGATTTAAACAACTAACCTATGTCAATCTATAATTTTTTTCTCTTAAGAAACTTGATCCTATGGGTTAGTTGAAAAAAGATATAATCACGTCCCGGGCAAATTTTTTATTTGAAAAAAAAAGAAAAACTCGATCTGTCAGGCTGCGCTCATCCCAGGTAATACTAATAACCAATGACGTCCATGGTGTGACGTAGGGCCACGCGTTAAATGGATCAAGGACGGATTGGGAGCGCCCTGCTCTGCCTCGTGCAGTGGACGAGGACAGCGACGATGCGTGTCCGTCCCCTGCCCGCCTGTTGGCGGCTGCCCCGGCCGGCGTGCCTGACCGCGTATCTGAAGGCGATCATCGTCACTCCACTGGAACAGATGGACGCATGGATACAACGTACGACGGGAGGCGTCAGCGCATTCATTCACGTCTCTACTGTATCTTCACTGGACGAATACCCAGCTGACCGTGAGCAGCATGTGCATTCACGTCTCCAGCGAAGTTAGGCCCCGGATTCCCCAAAAATCCACTATTCATCCAACTTTTCCCTATTCATCCCACCTCTTCTACTCACATATCACTATTCATCTATAGTGTTTTTTTGGTGAACAGTGTATTTTCGGGGAATCTTTCCCCAATCTAAACACACCCTTAGGTACTCACTGCGTCGATCGCGTCGGGTATTGGTTAACTTCGTGCTCAGGGGCGTTTTATTTCCTCAGATACGTACCCTGATGACTTTGCTTGGAACGGCCCCGGCCCGTACTAGTACTAAGGGTGTGTTTAGATTGGGGAAATATTCCCCGAAAATACACTGTTCACCAAAAAAACACTGTAGATGAATAGTATTATGTGAGTGGAAGTGGTGGGATAAATAGTGAAAAGTTGGATGAATAGTGAAAAGTTGGATGAATAGTGGTTTTTTGGGAAACTTTTTTGAATCTAAACGGGGCCTAAATTCAGAATTCTGACTTCACACTTGAATTGCACATGAAACGACCTTGGTGCTAAATTGCTTCTGTTGTACTGCAGGTCCCGTGTTTAGTTGTGATAATAGAGGCATTTGGAAGGAGAGGGAACTCTGGAAGGATAAGGGCCCTGTTCGCTGGGCTGTAGCTGCGGCTGCACTGCAGCTCCAGCTGCTGCAGCAAGCAGTCAACAAGGCAGCAAACCAGCCGAAACAGCCGAGCCAGGAGTAGTTGTAGCCCAGCCGAACAGGGCCAAGGTCGAATTGCCACAACACGTTGCTGAGTAAAGGAAATGCTAAAATAATATAATTAATTGAATGAAGGTGAAGATCAATATGACTATATAAGTGTGCATATCCAAACTATTTTTGGACTACATTGGTCTTGTGAAGGAAATTGGCGTTATCTACATATTTCTTATCTCTATTTAGCATCAAGTTTGCAACATGAAAAATAATGGTGGTCAAAATCAGGTTCAAGTTCGCAGTTGAAGTCTCGGGGAAGCCTTTTTGAAGTCTCAAGAATGACATCACCGCGAAGCATTTTCAGTTAGACAAGATTATGGTTAATAGCACGTAGCAATGTAGAAAGCACCTCGGACATGTTTCCAATTGCTTCTCGACAATCTCCTAAACTCTTGAATGAGCAATCTTGCCGTGTATATAAATTTATCAAATGTTGCATCCCGTCTTCCATTGTCTACAGCCTGTTGGAATCTAATGTAGCCTTCATAAGGTGGTTACTGAAACCTTGACAAAGAACACATTGTAGACACGATGATAATCAGGGAATTTCGACTCCCACACTATGTAGGACAGTTGCACTATCCCTTTACCATGGCAAAGAACAACACTAAGCATTTAGCAACACTCGTATATGTGATAGAGTATATACAATGGACACGCATGCATTTAGTTGGTTATCTAATCCCTCGACAAGCCAATCTAGTAGTTTAGATTGACCAGCCAGTCACACACTTGAAACCATTGTTTGATGGTGAGTTCACATTCTTGACACAATGTGGAGTACTTACTTGTGGTCGAGGATTCTCTCAGGAATTATGTGGAACGGTCTCTTGTATATCTAGGGTGGAGGGGGGCTACGTGTTGTTGACGATCTTAGCAATATCAAAGTTCCTCCTTACCTCATTGCCGTCCTTCGCGCCTAAGGCGACATGAAGGGACTGCACATGACGCACTTGCTCATTGATATGATCACTGAGATCCTGCAAAGCAAACAAAAGGGGTCATTGATCTTGATTAGATCGGTTTTACGTAAGGGTGTGTTTAGATTGGGGAAAGATTCCCAAAAATAAACTGTTCAAAAAAAATACTGTAGATGAATAGTATTGTGTGAGTAGAAGAGGTGGGATGAATAGGGCTGTGTTCAGATTAAAAAAAAAGTACTTCTCCAACAAGTTTTTTCTATTCATCCCACACACAGAACACGCTTTCCAGTGCACTATCCATCTAGAAAAAATACTTTCTACCTCCAATCTGAACACAGCCTAGAGAAAAGTTGGATGAACAGTGGGTTTTGGGAGAATCTTTGTGAATCTAAACGGGGCTTTATACTCCGCCTACTTAATTACTTCATGTTTGAACATTCAATGTGACATGTGCTAAATTTTACTCCAAGGATCTAAAACACCTATATATATCCTGTTCGAATAGCATGGATTCAAACAAAGCACCAGGACGCGTACAGTTGGGGGATGAGGCCGCCGTACGTGTAGCATGCAACAAGTGGCCCATTTGGCTGTCCTGTCGACGGAAGCAGGAAAACCATGGGCGACCCAACAAGCTTACTATACAGTATGGTCATAAAAGGCAGCAAAGCCACTTGGGTGTCCCCATACGTACGGAGGTCCTCGAAAGCTCCTCCTTGTATAGAGTAGGCAGCACCACCACAACGGCAGCGGGCAGAGCTCTCGGCAGACGGCCACTCGAGGAAGATGCATGCACCACACGCAGTGCCCGAGCTCGCGCAGGCGCAGCAGCAAGTTGTGTGGCATGCCCCACGCCCACGGGGAGCAGCAATAGCTCGTAAATGCGTACGTGCCTGCTAGATGCTCGCTCATTGGTCGTATGCCGCAATTGGGTGCCGTGCCGGCCGTCCACACAGTATGCTGCGAGAGCGTCCCTGCCTGCCCGAGACGCGTCCGATTACGAGATCGCTTATATTATGGTCACAGCCTCACATGTACCACCCCTGCTAATTTCTTGCTCTTTCAGGCTGGCCGGTTACACGTACGCATGCACGAGAGACACGACGCACCCGCGCGAGCTCAATGCTCTGTGGCCCTGTGCTTGCGTTGTCCTGGCTGGCTGCCTGCCTATCGATCGTGTGGCGACCACGGCGTCCGCCTGTGCCCTCGTACTAATAGGAGTAATATTTTGGTTGAAACATTTATGCATCCATGTCCATACTACCGGCCCCTCTGGCTCTGGCGCTGAGGGTGATGTCGACGTTAGTTTGTACGATCCGCGCAGCGGTAGGTACTCAGCGATGACAACCCAATCATATTGCAGCCTTCCAGGGATTCTCTTCTCTCCCTCCCTGGTCCCTTTGCCGTCGGTGTTGTTTGCCGTCCGGGGTTTACCGTATGTTACCGTCGGAGAAAAGTTTGCCGTGTGTTTATGGGTGTTTGCCGTGTGTTCTGGGCACACGGCAAATGACTGTGCTCCCGTAGTGCTAGTGCACTACTCCCTCTCTCTACCCATTTTTATTGGTCGCTCTGAGATGGAGGGGGTAGTACTGTAGTGTTATAATTACACCCGTTTCTTCTTTCTTTCTAACCACCATTATTTATCGCATTGTTCGTACCACGCACATTTGTTCATTCCTAGCTTCACTTTGTCTTTGAAACACGTATGGTAGGAAAACTCACAGAATTGGCCATCTTGATGCACGTAGCCGGGGAAATGCATATGACTTTCTATTTGTCAACTGACGGACCGAAACATCCATGGAAAATCTTCAGCCATCTCTCCAATAATATATTCGAGTTGAACAAACAAATCAGCACCGTCCCTCCAAGGGCACGCAATCCTAATGTGGTCTCCTGCGCTTAGCATCAAAGCAATGCAGAAAAGCTTGAAACTACATGCGTCATCCATCTGTAAAGTCTTATGAAAAAATGTTTTACCTTATCTGTGGGCATATATTATGGTTTAATAAAACAGTGTTCATGACACTCTCTGAAAAATTTCAACAGGCCGGGGACAAAAACCACCGTAAGAAAGGCCGCTATATTTCAATTGCAGAGCATACCACCTACTCTGTCGGTGTACTATATTGCTTATCAATTATTGACGCATGCAAACAGCCGAATACGGTACTATACATATCACTACAAAATAAACTTTGGAGCAATAAGCATGAGCCTTGGATTCGCTATATATTACAGTGTGCATCCAATCAGCCGGCAGCCCGGCAGCGAGTGCTTTTGGGTTCTATGGAGGGCTGCCTGTCTGCCTCTCATTCCTAGCTTCAGGTTGTCTTTGAAACATGGGATTCCAAACACATCGGAAAACTCAGAAATGGCCATGCATTGTGACCATGGTGCACGGGGAAATGTATAAGACGACTTTCTATTTCCCAACTGATGATCGACCAAAACATACATGGAAAATCTTGGGTCACCTCTCCAATTGATTCGAAAGAACAGATCAATTATTCAAACCGGATTTTATCCTCTGGGTGATTTTAAAGGTGTTTTCTATTTTGAAAACCAAAAAAGGTTTTGGTTTAATTAAGAAATTTATAAATAATTTATTTTAAACCAGAAAAATATGAAACTATTATCAAAATATTTATGAAGATATAACATACCTAATGGTCCTCTATTTATAGTAAAGTGCAAAAAACTATAACTAAGATAAATAACACACGTGACTTAAAGCAATAAAACACTAAAAACATGAAGAAAGATATACAAATAACTTCGAAATAGAACAAACAGATATGTTGTACTTTGGTAAAGAAAATGATACAGGTTTCATATTTTTCTTATTTAAAATTAATTATTTATGGATGTTTAGATTAATGTGATTGTTTTAATTTTTATAAATTGAAACAAACACCTTTTGAACCGCTCAAAGGACAAAACTTATCTAGTTTCAACTGTTAAATGGTCTTCCATATCCAGTTTTGTAATTCAAGGTTGAAAAAAATCGAATTATCATGCTGGTTGGAGGTTGAAAATTGGATTTTTGTTTTCCTTTTCTTTCATAGATTCTCACTAATTTATCATTCGGAGGAGTACTATGTAAAGCTAACAGTTAGTCCCATAAATATCTTTAAACCCAACAGCAGGAAGATGAGATCCGATCCAAATAAAATTACAAGAAACATATGGACAAGTTGTTTGTATGAAATGAAGTCGACCTCCAGTATATATAGATAATACTGAAAGCCATACGTCGGGGCACACAACAATTGGAACTTTATTTTAAATCTTTCCTCTACCAAAAGGCTTTGAGTTGTCTATTGTTTTGTTTTCATAACAACTACCTGTTCCAATAAAAATGTCGTTGAATAGCTGAATTAGACTTCTGACAAGACAATCCAATTGGCTTTATATCTATTATATTATATTTATGCAAGAAGCCAGAAGTATATTCCATTTTTGTGTCGACATATTTGACCAATCTTAACTCACGTGCGAAGCAGTTGAAGTCACCCATGCTATTTTGCATTGATAATGTCACGCTGAACATCATTCCACAAGCTGCAAAAGAAAAGTAATGCATGACACTGTCAGCAATAATAAAACAATCACCGTATGCCATATGCTGGGCTACATACTGTTTTTTTAATAGAACTGGGCTACATAGTGTGAAATGAGAACATTTTTATAATCATTTTGCTAAGTTTATTTGTCATCAAATACTTCCTTGATTCCTGGCTTCACGGATATTTTACAGTATGCAGTAAAAACACTGTGGTCCCCTCACCGTGGTTACTCAGTCGTCTGTCAGTCATAATCGCTTCAGACAAGTTGATGAACTTGAGCTGTGCAACTTAGTTACCATGCGGAAAAATCAAATTAATACAATAAAGCAATCAAATGTGTAGGTGATTATGTTCTCATTGACAGCAAGCTGAGATAATTTTGGTGAGTTTGCCAATCTTAGCATCTACAAGTCTAGTCCCTTGTTTCACAAAAAAAAATTATGGTATTTGTATCAAGGCATTTAGACATGACTTGTATTACACAATCCATAATGGTCTATTAGAAATAAAAAGAAATATATCTGAAAAGGAGGTAGAAGATATGCTCTGCAAGTAACTATAAAATATAGATAAACAAGAGCAAGTACAAGGTACTACTACATACTCAACATCTTGCTGATGAAACAAAATCTCATGAAAATACAGAATTAGAAATGCCAAATTGAACGTCCCTAATTAGCATAAAATATCATTCCCTGCATCTGTGTATAAATGCAAACACACACACTGGCGCGCGGCAGCAACATAAAAAAAACACAAGCAAACAAAGAAAAAACGACACAGTACAAAAATGGAAACACCAATCTACCCAATATAAAACACATATAACCACCAAGGACATCATACGAAGCACCAGCATCAATCTGCATCCCTGTGTATCAGTGTATCTGTATCACTATATATGTATCACGACGACGTTGACCACCGACACGATATGATGGAGTCCTCCGGCATCGAGGTGGCCTTCATCACCGCCGCCGCCTCAAACTCGTCACCGCCGGCACGGCCAGCTGGCGCCGCCGCCGCCGACGACGACATGGCGGCGGCGCTGCAGCTTCTGCCATCGCGCCACCGCCAACCATCGAGGTTCAAGGGCGTGGTGCCGCAGCCCAACGGTCGCTGGGGCGCGCAGATCTACGACCGCCACGTGCGCGTGTGGCTCGGCACGTTCCCCGGCGAGGAGATCGCCGCGCGCGCCTACGACGTCGCCGCCGTCCGCTACCGCGGCCGCGACGCCGCCGTCCTCAACTTCCCCGGCGAGCGCGCCTCGGCCGGCGAGCTCGCCTTCCTCGCGGCGCATCCCAAGGCGGAGGTCGTCGACATGCTCCGGAAGCACACCTACGCCGACGAGCTCCGCCATGGCCTCCACCGCGGCCGCGGCGGCGCGCCGCCGTCGCCGACGCCGTCGTGGGCTCGGAAGCTTCTCTTCGAGAAGGTAGTCACGCCAAGCGACGTCGGAAAGCTCAACCGCCTCGTCGTCCCCAAGCAGCACGCCGAGAAGCACTTCCCGGTGATGAACCAGCAGCGCTCGCCGGAGACGACGACGACGACGACGACGGCCGCCGCCGGCAAGGGCGTGCTCCTCAACTTCGAGGACGGCGGCGACGGAAAGGTGTGGAGGTTCAGGTTCTCGTACTGGAACAGTAGCCAGAGCTACGTGCTCACCAGGGGATGGAGCCGATTCGTCAGGGAGAAGGGGCTCATCGCCGGCGACACTGTAGCATTCTCCCAATCAGTGTATGGGCAGGAGGATCAGCTGCTCATTAATTACAGGAAGACGTCGAGAAATAATAAGCAGCAGGGCCAAGGCACGGTCGATGCGATTGCGGCTGTCGAAGCCCGTAGCATTAAGCTGTTCGGTGTTGACATTGCCGGTGGTGGTAGGCGAGAGGCCGGTGAAGGGCATGGTGAGTTCTTGGAGAGATGACACATGAATAACATTGGAAACATCAGCAATTTAGCATTCTTGATCTTCCCTAGTAGTACTCTAGTACTAGCTAGCTAGTGTGATCGTGCATGTATATGGGTATCGTCTCCTGCTTTTCTTGAGTATGATCTTTTTTATGTTAACTTGATGAGTTCCCGTTATCAGGGATCGAGAAATTATTAGGTGACCTCTAGATCATCATCGAGATTAGATTCTTAATCTGTATTAGGTATTCATAGGGGAAAAGGTCTTATTTTCATCCTTAAAATAGCACCATAGTCCTATTTTCAACCTTGAATTACAAAACTAGACACGAAGAACATTCAACGGTTCAAACACACAAATTTTGCCCTTTTAAATCGTTTCAGAGGTGGGCTTGCATTTTTTAAAATTAAAACAATTGAATTTTAATAGATATTATAATTAATTAATTTTGAATAAGGAATATGAAAATGGTATCAAAATCTTTCTAAAGATGTAACATAATTTTTTATATCAATTTGAAGTTATTTGTATCTTATTTATTCATCTCCCAATGTATTATTATTACTTCTAGTCTTCTCTATTATTTATTTCAGTTACCATTTTGTAATCTACTTTAAATAGAGAACCAACGAATCGATTGTATATTAGAAATAAAATGATACTATTTTCATTATTCCTAATTTGTAATGAATTTCAAGATTAAATAAAATATTTTTAGATTTTTAGAGAATGATAAACTACCTTCAAAACCACTTGAAGGACCAAATTCATCCAGTTTTAAATGATGGATGGTTTTCACTGTCTGGTTTTGTAATTGTAGGCGCAAAATTTGACTTTTATTACCGTCGAAGGGTGTAAAATGGTGAATGATGGACGTGCTTGTTACGTTGTTCTTCTATCAAGGATGGTTGTGTTGCAAAGGACTCATTTATGTTCTACATTTTGTAAGTTTGTGTCTGTTATGAGCTCTAAAGCTCTGATCAAAGAAAATAGCGCAAACAGGAATATGAAGTGACCTATGTGTTTGGAAATTCGTAGATTTTATACACTGACAAACTTTACATGAAAATTATAAGTTTTAACTTTGTATTCAAAAAATTGTTATTTAAAGTTGTTTCGATGTTCAAAAGATAGGCTAGTGTAGTCCTAGACAACATGAAAGGAACAAAACTCCCAATTGCTAATAGGTTTGGTGTTAAGAAGGATCCCCTGCGTATCCTCCCCCACTGTTGTGCCAGTTTGACAGGCAACACTGATGAGTGTTACTGTTGTATTTGCGTGATGTCAGATGGACTTGGTACAATCGTACACTTCAAAACTTTCCCAAATATTTGTATGTAAATGTTGTATAAAAAGAACCGTCAAATCTCACTATATGTTTTAGAAAGCTCCAACAACACAATTGCGATTTTGTGCATAAAATTTAGGCCAAGATATTTTGGGAACAAGGGTTATATTTGAGGCAAGAAAGACTCATGTGTTTTAAGGCATCCTACCTTCCGTTTTTTTTTATACCTCATTCTTTACAGTTTGTTTACTCTAAATGTAGTTACTTTACCCATACTACTTATACAAGATGGCCTTAAAGTTTGACCTTACTAGTTCAGACAGTATTTGAATAATGGTTTACAATAACTGTGTTATTACAGTCGTGTATACATATAGCTGAACAACGACATAATGAAGCAAGCAAAAAAGAACTAATGTGGAAGCACGCTTGATCTTTGTTGTGTTTTTTTTTTGTGTGTTGTGTTGATACAATGAATGATACTATTACAAAGATTGTTCTCTGGATTCAAAAGTATTACAAATGGAATGCGTTGATATTGTAAAATTATATAGAATTTGAAGGTTCAAAATCAACAAGTATTGAACCATGACCTTCATGGCCATATAGCGAGGTAGGAAAAACGAGAAGAACAAAGCTCTCTCTGACGATGACTGGTTCCACAGAAACATGTTCCACGGCCATGGAGCCACTCACTGTTGCCGCCGCACTCGGCAGCACTGCTTCTGCTTGGAGCCCGGAATGCATTGAAAGATGGGCCATGGGCCGCGCGCCTCAAGGACACAAGTATTTTCTTTTGGGCTTCCAACTTTATTTAGGTGTTTTCTTTTGGACTTCCAACTTTTTTATTCAGTTGTTTCTAAAAAAACTTTTTTCTCAAAAGAAAACCTTTATTCTGAAGTAAAATTTATGTTATTGTGTTTCTACTTTAACCAAATAATAACAATAATAATATAATGGCACATCAATAATTTACAAAAGATTCTAATGAACTGTCCAACGTAGTGAATCGATTCTTCTACGAGAGGTTATTTGAAGTGGTGAATCAGTTGCAGCCGATGGGTTGGTTATCAGTTATTAGCTAGTCTCGGCCTCTTTGTCATCATTTTTCAACCGAAACACAGAAAAGTGCCGAGCAGGGGAGGGCGGTTGCAGTTGTATATGTAAACAAAACCTGGCTGTGCGTACGTGGTCTCTGTTCTGTTCCAGCAAGTAACTGACCGACCCCGACCGTGGTCGTCGTGTCATGTTGAACAACGACCACACGGCCGGTCTCGGTCGGGGTGCATCTATCCGTTTCCGCGCATGGCATGATGACCGGCCGCGGAACGGAAACCGCGTACGTGCTGCGCACACGCGAGAAGACGACGAGTTCGCAAGCACGGGGCCGTTGTTGAATTGACCCTAGTCCGTCGTCGTGGTTTCTGTCGATCGGTCGAAACAACGACTGCAAGCGCCTGGTCGTTGTTGAATTTTGCTATCCAGCAAATAATAATAGATCAATCACTACATGCTGCATCCTGGTAGGGGTAGCGGCGCGTCCACATCGATCGATCTATATCGCCCACGGACCACCTCGATCTTCGCCGCCGGCCGTCGACAAGGTGGAAGCTAGATGCTGTAAGTGCTTGCCGGCGACCGACGACGACGTCGACGGCCGCCACAGCTGGAGGAGCGCGACGACCCATCGAGCGACCATGCATTGCAACCCTCACCTTCACTGAAAGCTCGACCTCAGCTCGATCGCGGCGCTCTGAAGATCGAGATCGACCTGCTTCTGCTGCTGCTGATGAGGGACCTCCGATCCGGTAGCTGCGCGCTCGACGTCGCGCATTCATAATCTGAGCGCCCCGTCCTGCTGCCCGGCCCGCTCTCCCTAGCTCGAGCTAGCGTCCAGCAGGAGGCCCAGCTTAGTATAGCTTAGCCGAGTACTAACTAATACGCAGCTACTAGTACGTACTAGCAGTCTAGTCTAGCAAACCACCAGTGATCGATCGATGAGTGACGACGGCGAGGCCGTGCAACATGGACGCCGACGACCCGGCGGCTCCCGATTGGTTTGGTTCTTCTTCCTGGAGCACACTGAGTCACTGAACGACGCTAGCTACCGATGGATGGCACACATCATTGTGTTGTGGAGAGATCGGTCGAGCTGCTGGCCTGGGGTCGCAATAATTGGGATCCAGGGGCCTGCCTGGTCCCGTCTATGCCTTCCTAGTAACTCTTCTGTTGGAGACATGTCGACCATGCATGGATATGATATCGCCGTAGACTTTCCGGCACCTTCACCTACTAGTAGCTGATGCATCATACAACATCCTTCTCATCTCTTAATTACCAGCCGGCCAGCTGCTTCTTTGATTTGACCAATCAGTAACTTTTTTTTTTTGCGAGGGAGATCAATCAGTAACTTGTACATACCAAGTATTGCAGCAGCAGCAATATGTTGTACTGAGGTAGCTAGGTTGACTGAAGTTCAGTAAGTGCATGCGTGAAAATGATCTGAATTTTTATTTGTTTCTGTAGTCAGACATCCGGGACAAGGCCATATATCGATATATCCAACCCAAGCGACGGTAGTAACAACGGAGGATAGTGCAGATCGATCCCAGCTACGATCTGCACCGGCCAAAATGCATGGACATAAAAGGCAGAGAGCCAGGCTGGGGCAGGCCTCAGCTGCTGATTCAAGTCGAATGGTCCCTGAACAGCTTAATACTGTCGTGCACCTGGACCTCAAGGCACGCATATTCTCTCGATCGATCGATCTCCCATATATATCTCTTCATCAGGGAGCAGCTACTGGACGCGCATGCATGTAATGTAATATATATATATATATATATATATATATATATATATATATATATATATATATATATATATATATATATATATATATATGTGTGTGTGTGTGTGTGTGTGTGTGTGTGTGTGTGTGTGTGTGTAAGGCAGCGTCAAGGCCAGTTAATGGCACGAGGGAGGGACCGCTAGCTGCCGTTGGCACGTCAGTCTTGCTTCAGTACGTTCCTATTGCCTGCATGCAGGGCCACTTCTGTTGCTCTTGTGTGCATATATACCATCCACCTCCTTGGTTCTTCCTGCAATCCTTTTCAACCAGAGGATACGACGATGTAACGACTAACTAAGAGATCGAAGGGATGAGACGGTGTCATGCATCGGTTTGGTGGTGATGTGGCAAAAATTTAATGACGGTCGAGGTCACAAGTAAGGATGCTATCTACTTCAGTCGTTCGATGTTATACCGAATGCTTTCAGTCTTGGTGTTGTCCAGTACTCCCCCTCCGTTCTAAATCTTAAGATATTTTTGGCATCATACTAACTATGTACGTAAAACGTGAACGAGTTGTCAACTGCCTGAAAGGTTGAGAGCAGAAGCCCGAGTTACCCGCCGTTCGATTTAGGGTACGTTTAGTTTCACCTACACCAACCCAAAAATACACTATTTATCCAACTTTTTTCTATTCATCCCATCCCTCCCACTCACAGAACAATATTCATCTACAATGTATTTTTGGGTCTACAGTGTTTTTTCGGGGAATTTTTCCCAATCTAAACGCACCCTTTAGGCCTTGTTTAGATGAGGAAGTTGGTGGAAAGTTAGAGACGTGAATAGTGCATTGGTAAGCGTGTCTGTGAGAAGATGTGACTCGATATGACTGGAAAGTTGGTAAAAGTTGGCGACTAAACAAGGCCTTAATTGCTTTACTCCATATAGATAAGCGAGATACGTTATCACTAATATGTATAGATAACAAAAGTACTAACCGGAGCATCGAACAAAAATGTGGCTAATCTAATGCGTACCGGCCGGCCAGCCAACGCTGATGACCCTCTGCAGAGTGCAGCAGACAGAGATGCTGCGTCGCGCCTGGAAACGGGTAGGCTATCGGACACGGCCGACCGGACATCCACTCCAGGGTACCTTTAAATGCAACCTCTGCATGCCCACGTACTGCTGCACAACATGATCCTCCAGTCCAACGCTGTTTTCCCGTCGTCTCTCTTGATGGTATGTTTTCCCGTGGTACTAGTTTAGATACTTGCATGTATCGTAAACCCTGGAACTCTTGATCTCCAAAGCTTTGTACTCTCTCTATAGAGGTTTCTTAATCCTATATAACCCATCAATATACAGAATATATCGTTTCTACATGGTAGCAAAGAGTTCAGGTTTTAATCATAACTATAGCCGTCACCAGGGTTTTTTTTACCTTGGTTTTAGTGGTTCCCAACCTAAAAAAACCGTCCCGACTAACCAGTGAAACCGACCGGCTAACCGGTAGTAGCGGTTTGCTAGGCTCGGTTTGGGAGCGGTAACCGGGGTTTTTAGCAACCGGGCCGGACCGGTTTGGTCGGGAACCGGTTCCCGACCAAACCGTTCCGGCCCGGTTGCTAAAAACCCCGGTTACCGCTCCCAAACCGAGCCTAGCAAACCGCTACTACCGGTTTGGTTAACCCTGGCCGTCACACGCTTTTGCATCGCGCAAAGAAAGCTTCATCCCCCTCACCACCAAAGGTGCTTAGGACAAAAGGTAAAAAAAAAAAAGGTGCTTAGGGCAAAAGTGATAGACTTGTTTATGTGCTATCGACAGCGATACAGAAGAGAGAAGTGAGGAGTAGCGGCGACCGAGCACATTGCTCCACCTGAGTGCTGAGTCGTACTAAAGGATGGAGGGAGAGATCTTGTAAATGTGTATCTAGTAAATGTGTTATGTTTTCTATAATAATAATAGTAATAATAATAGATATAGAAACTAGCATAACTGAATACACACACGCACGGGCGCGCACACACACCTTGTGTTATCCTACCTTTTTTTCTAATCAAAGTGAATATATTTACGTTGCATCATCATTTTTTTTTGTTCTATATCAGTATCACTATGCCTACTCCTTGATAGAAAACGTATACATCTAGGTTTGCATAATACCTTGTTCGTATTGTTTAAATTCAACCATCACTTCTTTCATCTGTTTCTATTTCACTCTGCATTCATATATATATATATATATATATATATATAGCTACACCTGGGAGTAGAAAGGATTTTCTCTCTCTCTATATATATATATGTATATACATATATATATGTATATATATATACATATATACATACATATATATACATATATACATATATACATACATATATATACATACATATACATACATATATATATACATATATATATATATACATATATATATATACATACATATATATACATACATATATATATACATATATATATATATACATACATATA
This sequence comes from Digitaria exilis, assembly GCA_015342445.1. Lineage (NCBI taxonomy): Eukaryota > Viridiplantae > Streptophyta > Magnoliopsida > Poales > Poaceae > Digitaria > Digitaria exilis. The sequence goes on along the minus strand of JACEFO010001770.1, from coordinate 2,020,403 downwards.
TATATATATATATATATATATATATATATATATATATATATATATATATATATATATATATATATAGAACGTATCCTATGAGAACTCAATTCTCGTGAGAACTATGAGAACTCACATCTGGACCATATGATCTTGATCCAAGGGGGAGGTGGGAAGGGGGATTTTAAAAGTATCATTAAGGGGGTGGTGATTTTGCAAATCCCCCCTCCCACCTCTCCCTGTGCACCCCCTTTGGATCAAGATCATATGGCCTAGATTTGAGTTCTCATAGTTCTCACGGGAACTGAGTTCTCATATGATATGTTGCCATATATATATATATGCCCTTATGATTCTTATTTTTTTCCTTTTCTTATGAACACTATATGTATATTTTGGCGCTTATAAATACTATATTTTCTCTTTGCTGAACAAAACAAAAAACATTTGACACTTGTATACAAATCTAAAAGGACCTGAAATCAGAGGTGTGTAATAATTATTGACGTGTAAGACGTACATGCGAATAACACAGACGCATATGTCCTCTAGTGCCGACACACCAAGAAACAAGAGCTACCTAGCGGCCCCATGCGCGATCAGCCCGCTGCCTGCTGCGGCCACATTTGGCAGCTACCTCTGTTGGCTGTTGCTATACGAGCGTCGCCTTCCCAGCCAGTGCTCCGCCTCAGCTCCTTTTGATCTTTCCTCGTTGTGGGATCTAGTACATTTCCTTTATCTAGCACTGTACTGAAAAAACGTACAATCCATGGCTTATTAGCATCAAATCCAACTCGGTTGGTCTCATTTTCAGACAGGAAAAAGAGAAAGCCATTGTCTTGGCAAGAAGCCAGCAAGGCTTTACGAGTACCAAAACTAGCAACAGTCGTGTGGTGAAGGAGATCGAGTACAATGCTTGCCCTATCTTGGCAGCAGCAGAGCAGCAGTATTGGACGTACCTCACCCTATTTTCTTTCTACTTTTCGATGACTATTCTCGTTTTGCTATCTGCGTGGTTCGAGTGGCACCAGGCATGCCTGCAACGCTGTCTGAAACATTGCACAGCTGAGTAAAGCCGCTGCCCGTGCCGCCTGGTAACCTCCTTTGTACGAGCTGAGCCTGAGCGCCTGGTCTCCGTTGATCTTTCTTCGGCCGAGCTGCGGGTACGTTCTTTGTCGTTTGTTTCAGGCGAGGTGTTGCTCGATCTGTGATCTCTCTTTCTCTTTCTCGGACCACCATTTTTGGCTGCATTTACCTGCTTCTGTCCACCTACGTACACTGCCGCATGCTTTTTACGAGAGCATGCCGGCGCCGAAGAGCAACGCCAGTGTTTTCGTGAGATATATGCCGTGTTTAGTTGTGGTGGGGAAAAAGTACTTTTTTTCTGGGATATGTGTTCTGTGAGGGGGATGAATAGGCACTACCGGAAAACGGCTGTTTGCCGTGAGTATCAATCTTTGCCGTGAGCCAAATGTCGGGCTCACGGCAAAGGCCTGTTTGCCGTGAGCTCAAAGAGGACAACTCACGGCAAACAATAAGCTCTCGTCAAACGAAACATTTGCCGACAGCTAAACTAGAGCGGCTCTCGTCAAAAATACAACCCACGGCAAAACAAACCTTTGCCGTGAGCTCAACAGAGAGGCTCTCGGCAAAAGAGGACCCACTCGTCAAAAAAGGCCACGTGCACTCCTCGTGGCCTCCTCGTGAAACGGCTCCTAACGGCCGTTAACTCTTTTGCCGAGAGCCAAGGGGGGGGGGCACACGGCAAACAACCCAATTTGCCGTGAGCTTTCATAAAGCTCACGGCAAAGATGGTGTTTGCCGTGAGCTTTATAAAACCTCACGGTAAAAGTAGCTTTGCCGAGAGCAGCGGGCATCCTCTCGGCAAAAATGGACACGTGGCACGGCATCAGTCAGGCCGGCATGGCCACGTGGCAGCCTATTTGCCGAGAGCGTTCCTTAGACTCTCGGCAAAGGCATGTTGCCGAGAGCCTTCCGCAGACTCTCGGCAAATAGGCTCTTTGCCGAGAGCTTCCTGGCGGCTCTCGGCAAACGTGTCCCACAGATTTCACACTTCAACGCCCAAACAAATTTTCTTAGTTCACACATCCTACAAAGTACAACATGTGAGCATTTGACTATTTTACCAATTTGTTTGCTATTTTTAATTTCTTTGTATCAATTTGTTGGGTTTATGGAATAATTCTAAGTTGAATAGAGAAACGATTTGAAAAATGGTAAAAAATGAATTAACTAATGAGATTCATGTAAGTAAGTGTGATGTGAAGCCTTACCAACAAAATAAGAGTATATTTCAATGAAAACATGGAAAAAACCACGTGGATTAATAGTTTTGCAATTATTAAAAATAGCAAATGGAGTCCGAAAATCATGATTTTTGTAGACATCCAATGATTTGGTGTACTAAGAGTGTGCGAAAAGTTAGACGAGGTTTCGGGCAATTTTGTGTCAAACCATGCACAAATCCGAACATCTCCGTAGAAGTTTCGTAAACATCACATGTGATCTCTAGAATTTGAACTCAAAGGGAACTTTAAATTTGAGTTTGCATGCAAAACTTTGTGCACATGTTATAGACACTATAATATGGTCTATGTCAAAATTTGGTATTTTTTCAGAATAATTTGATATATATTTCTACTTCATATATACATGAAATAATGAAAATTTACTAAAATACACATGAAATAATGAAATAATATGTAAACAAATAGGACTTCATGATTTTACTCATCATATGAAATAAGATCAGTATCATCAACACTTTAGAAAAAAGAAATGGAGAGCACAATAAAATAAAAACTAATGGGGGATCAACTCTTTGCCGAGAGCCACAAGGAGAGCTCACGGCAAACAGGGTGTTTGCCGTGAGCTCGGCCTCCTGGCTCTCGGCAAAGATAGGTTTGCCGAGAGTTTTCGTCGGAACTCACGGCAAACTAGTTTGAAATTTTCCGAACTGAGAATTGGATCTTTTCGAACTGAAAATTGAATCTTTGCCGAGAGCCTAGGTCTAGCTCTCGGCAAAGGCGCTCTTTGCCGAGATCCTAGATCTGGCTCTCGGCAAAGAGAGCCTTTGCCGAGAGCCAGATCTGGCTCTCGGCAAACGGGATATTCTTTTTGGCCAGTTTGAGCCTGTTTGCCGAGAGCCCAGATCTAGCTCTCGGCAAACGCGCTGTTTGCCGAGAGCCTAGAGCTGGCTCTCGGCAAAGCCCGTCTTTCCTAACTTAACCCGACGCCTCCGTCTCCCTCCTCTCCCACAACTCTTTCCCCAGCGCCGCCACCTCTATCGCCCCCACCCCCGACTGCGCGCCTCCCTCCGCGAGCTCCCCCCCGCCGGCCGCCTCCCTTCGACGACCTCCCCCACCGCCGGCCGCCTCTCTCCGCGAAGCCCCACCCCAACCGCGCCTCCCTCCGCCAGTCTCCCCCACCGCCGGCCGCCTCCCTTGGCCAAGCTCCACCACTGCCGTCCGCCTCCCTCCGCCAATCTCCACCACCGCCGGCCGCCTCCCTCCACCACGCTCCACCACCGTCGGTACCCCCCAATCCAGCGAGCTCCCCCACCGCCGGACACTCCCTACGCCAAGCACCCCCACCGCTGGCCGCCTCCATCCAGGGCACCGCCCATCCATCAAGGGCAGATTTGCTGGTGGTGCTGGCGTGCGTTGGTGGCTGCTAGGGTTCTACACCGCCGACTTGCAATTGGACGAGCGCCACCTCCATCTCCCCTGCTGCTGCCCCCAATTCTAAGGTGATTTGGGCATGTTAATTTATTTTGGATGGTGCTAACCTGTTTCGGGTATTGTTTTGGTTAGGACATATGGATTTTGGACTTCCCTTGAATATTAATATGGTTTTTGTGTTGGAACTTCTTTAGGTTAATCCAGTCCACCCTGTTGCTCCATCTGGCGAGCAGGGCAACCCGAAGGACAGGTGAACAACAAAAGAGCAATCCTGTGTATGTTTTTTCTTTTGGAATGAAAAAAAAATATTACATGACAATTCTGCATTTGTCTTCATTTCAGTTAGTCAGTTGTGTTACCACCAGCAATTAGTCTTATGGGATTCATTGAATGATCACACTTGTTAGTTGGTTTGAATTAGTTCAATAAATATTCTACATATCAATGGATCCAGAGTTCTACGATGACATGCTATAAGTTTTGTGCTTGTACTTATTAGTCATATGGTTTTCCATTTCGTAATTACTTAAATCCCAATGGAGTTTAATATTTTAATACAGAGATGAAAAAGATATGACATTATTATTACCTTACCTCAATTTCATATTTCTGTTGAAGTCAGACACAACCTGGTTCTCTTTCATTTTTCTATTCTTCCAAATAGCTATGATTATATTGTACTTGAATTATGAGGTCAATATTGAACAAGGCATGTATCACTAGTCTCCAATGCTTTGGCTCAACGTCTCCACCGGTAAACACTACGGTCTGGATCTTGTTGCTGCTGGATCTGAGTGTTGTTGCTGTGAATCCAATATCATAATTGATTGATTAGTTGAGGCGGAGTAATCTGAGTATTACAATTAGTTGTGTATTATAATTGGCAAAATGTGATTTCCTGTTGCTAAATTGTTTTAAATAAGTTGTCAATCTTTCAGATTCCATTGCTTAAGTCATGTGCTACTGAATTTTCAGTTGAGTAGTTTGGCTAGGACATAGTTTCCATGTGTTCGATTAAATGCACAAAGAAAATAATAGTAGCTAATGTGAGTACATAAGAGGCATACATGGCTTGGATCAGTCAGGAACAAATTAAGGTGTGTTGAATAAGGTAGCCATTCTTATTTTATTTTTCTCAGAGACATACACACAAAAGAACTCCATTTGTACCTCAGCCCTACATGACAATATTGATGTGACAGATTACTGATTATCTATGCAGTTATTGTTTTTGAATTCCTGAATGCCATCCTGCTCATGTGTTGGGTCTTGTTTCGGTGCTGGTTTTGTGTTTTGTATCAACACTACAAAGAAGAATAGGGATTTCTGTATAATTATGCTTCTCTGGTCATGTGCTGGAGTGTTTTGTACCAACATTTCAACCATGATGGTCTGCTTTCTGATTATTTTGCCAAGTATTAGAGATTCCAATGAGGATCAATATGTTTGGATAATGCATGTTTCTGAAATGAAATGGGGATATGCCAATTATCATCCAGTGGTACAGTAGTGGGGCTTTAGAAACCTCACCGTGCAGGGGAATTGCTGCCGAATTTTTTCATTAATATTGTTATGTTATTTTTTCAGGAGAGGAGTCGACGCTCGTCTTCCTCGTGCCGACGCTAGCCCATCCTCGACTCGACGCTCACCGTCATCGACGCTAGCCGGATAGCAAGGTGAGACATAGAGCACTTGTCTTTTCGTTTCATGTTTTAGGTCACGTAACCTAGTTAGGCGTCTCCCGTTCGAAAGAGATACAGTTTGAGATATGCAGATCTCTGCATATCATATGTAAAACTGTATCTGTTTCGAATTGTCCACGTTTATTGGACAGTCCGAGGATGTGACGATATCGTTAGTTTCCATGTTCTACTTCTATCCGGGACAGAGTTTCGGCAGCATCTCCCTGTTGTTCTTCGGATGCACACTCTCCTTTCAAGGACGTGTATCTGGAGAACAGCGGGGAGATGCTGCCGAAAATCTGTCTTGGATAGGAGTAGAGCATGGAAACTAACGTCATCGCCGCATCCTCGGGTGGGATTAGGACCTATCTTTGCCTATTAGAAAGTATAAGGAGTGTGTAGATACTTAAGATATTTATATCTCTCGTTGAAATGTGAAAGGATGGCTGACCGTGAGTGGATGTACACGGGCCGCCCGAGTCCGCGTCAGTTTACAAATGAATGGATGGACAAGACCCAGAGATTCATTAGACTAGCATTTGCTAAGGCTAAAGGAGCCAATGCGACTTGGTGTCCATGCAGTCGTTGTCAAAACAAGAAACGACAAACAAAGAAAGATATGAGTACTCATCTCTGCAAGAATGGGTTTGTTGCCGGCTATACTCGGTGGGTCTACCATGGCGAAACCGATCGGAGAAGGGAGGAGGTGGTGAGGCAACGTGTCATGGAGTTTGATGATGAAGCCGGGGTAGGGACATGTTAAATGACTATGACCAAGCCCACTTCAATGAAGGACCTAGTGAGGAGGAGCCGGAGGTAACCGCAAAAGCATACTACGACATGTTGTCCGCGGCTCAACAACCCTTACACGGGCATACCAAGGTTTCTCAACTGGATGGCATTGCACGTCTAATGGCGCTAAAGTCCCAGTATAACCTTGGGCGGGAGGCCTTCAATAATATCTTGAGTGTTGTCGGTAGTCTGCTTCCTAAGGGTCACATTCTTCCAAAGAGCATGTACGAGGCAACAAAACTCCTCAACGAACTCAAGATGCCCTATGAGCAGATCCATGCCTGTCCAAATGGATGCGTGTTGTTTAGGAAAGAACACGGGAATGCGAGGTACTGTCCAAAGTGTAACTCGTCTAGGTACGTGGAGGAAGATGCTGGTGATGGACAGAAGAAGCAGAGCAAGCTCCCCGTGAAAATCCTACGGTACTTGCCGTGCATCCCACGGATCCAACGGCTATACATGACCGAGGAATCTGCGAAACAGATGACATGGCATAAAAATGGACGTCGATACAATCCTGACAAGATGGTACATCCGTCCGATGGTGAATCATGGCAACACTTTGATCATATTCATCGTGGCAAAGCCGCAGAGGCCCGTAACGTTCGCGTTGCTCTGGCCACAGATGGGTTCCAGCCTTATGGGATGGGGGCTGCCTCATACACTTGCTGGCCCGTGTTTGTTATCCCTCTCAATCTCCCACCCGGCGTCATCTTCTCTCGGCAGAACATTTTCCTGTCTTTGATAATTCCTGATCACCCGGGGGCTAATATGAATGTCTATATGGAGCCTCTTATTGATGAATTGGAGCATGCTTGGGAGCGAGGGGTATTGACGTACGACCGAGCCACAAAGAGAAATTTCATAATGCATGTTTGGTATCACTACTCCTTGCATGACTTCTTAGCATATGGGGTATTCTGCGGCTGGTGTGTTCACGGGGTGATTCCATGCCCAATTTGCAAGGCAGGTGTGAAGTTCATTTGGCTGAGCAAGGGTGGAAAATATTCCGCGTTCGACAAACACCGGCAATTCCTCCCTTTGAACCATCCATTCAGGCGAGACATCCGGAATTTCACGAAAGGTGTTGCAGTTACAGACCCTGCACCGCACATTATGACCGGTGCTGAGGTTTGTGCTCAGGTAGCCGCTCTCCAGGTCAACGAACAAGGTGGTTTTGTAGGATACGGTCAGGATCATAACTGGACTCATAAGTCTGGACTGTGGAGGCTCGCCTATATGCCAGACATTCTTCTTCCTCATAACATTGATCTGATGCACACCGAGAAGAATAATGCCGAGGCTCTTTTTTCAACACTCATGGACATTGCTGATAAGACCAAAGACAATGTTAAGGCCCGAGTGGATCAAGCAACGTTGTGTGATAGACCAAAGATGAACATGGTGCCTCCCACAACCGGCAAGAACTGGAAGAAGCCCAAGGCTGATTATGTTCTGACGAGGGCCCAAAGGAGGGAAGTACTCCAATGGTTCCAGACATTAATGTTCCCTGATAGATATGCGGCCAATTGGAGGAGAGGAGTTAACTTTGCCACCACGCGAGTCAATGGGCTCAAGAGTCATGACTACCACATATGGCTTGAGCGCCTTCTACCGGTCATGGTCCGAGGCTATGTCCCCGACCGTGTATGGGTTGTGCTAGCAGAGTTGAGCTTTTTCTTCCGCCAGCTCTGTGCCAAGGAGATATCTCGAATAGTGATAACCGAGATGGAAAGGCTGGCGCCTGTCTTGATCTGTAAGATGGAGAAGATTTTCCCACCCGGTTTCATGAATCCGATGCAGCATATGATTTTGCACCTCCCGTACGAGGCACGAATGGGTGGGCCTGCGCAAGCACGTTGGTGCTACGCAATCGAGAGCTGTCAAAAGACTCTACGCAGCAAATGTAAAAACAAATGCAAAATTGAAGCTTCCATTGCAGAGGCTTTCATTCTGGAGGAGGTGTCAAATTTCACAACAAAGTACTATTCTGACAACCTTCCTAGCGTGCATAACCCCCCTCCTCGTTACAATGTTGGCTGCAATGAATCGAATCTGAGCATATTCCGAGGGCAACTAGGCAGTGCTAGTGGCGCGACCAACAAGACTCTGGACATTTCAGAGTGGCGCAAGATCATGCTGTATATCTTGACCAACCTCTCCGAAGTAGAGGTGTACATGTCGTAAGTTCTCAACCTTGTTTTCCACACTTCAACTATTCTGTATCCAACACCCTTGTCTGTTGTTGCTACAGAGAATTTCATCATCAATATTGACGTCGATCTAGGGAAGCAACCCCACAGGAATACGATAAGCTTCTCAGGGAAGGTGCGGGACCTGGAATGCCTAATTTCATTTCTTGGTTCAAAAACAAGGTACCGTCATATTCCTTTGTTGTACATGCCTCATGCGTAACGGATATGACAACGATGTACCTTTCCTACTTGATCCTACACAGGGACAATCCGATGGTTCTATGAGTGCCGAGTTGAGACAAGTTGCCAATGGCTTTTGGTGTACGATTGCTTCGCATTCTAACATATATATTCTGAATGTATTGCAGTCCCAGCTCGCCCAAGAGAGAGCCGAACGGGAGATCGAACGGCAGAGCCACCAGGCCAACTGGACCCAGTTGTACGCCTGGATGCAGAGCGTGGGCACTCAAGTGTCCGTCCCTCCCCCACAGCTTCAGATTCAGCCACCGCCTCGGCAACCGACCCCTGTGAGTATAAAAACTTTTGGTTTGTAAGTTCATTGGTTAAATCTTGTCTCACGTGAAAACATTTCTCCTTTCTGCAGGGTCTCTCGGCGGGATCAAATGATCCCGCTGGAATGGTCAACATGTCGCCTGGTGTGTCGCCTACGGCTCGTGTGTCCGTCCCTCCCCCACAGCTTCAGTTTCAGCCACCGCCTCGGCAAACGACCCCTGTGAGTATAAAAACTTTTGGTTTGTAAGTTCATTGGTTAAATCTTGTCTCACGTGAAACATTTCTCCTTTCTGCAGGGTCTCTCGGCGGGATCAAATGATCCCGCTGGAATGGTCAACATGTCGCCTGGTGTGTCGCCTACGGCTCGTGTGTCGGACTGGTCGCCTTGGGGAACTCAGGAGGACGGACAGGGCTCACAGGATCGCGACCTCTCCAACCCCTCCCAAGCACACAACCCGTGGGAATGGCGGCACCACCATTAGGTAGTTGACGGACGTTGTGGTTAAACTAGTGGTCGAACTTGAATGTTATGTGTATGGACTTATGCTATAACTTGTTGTTAAACTTCTGGTTAAACTTGTGGTTCAAAAAGTATGTTATGTGCATGAAATGTTTGTGTATTGGTTATATTAATTGCCTGTGATGTATTTGAGATGTATGTGTCATATATTTCAGTTGTTGGGCACCATATATGAGCAAATACGAAATAAAAAAGGCCTCAGCCAAGGGGTTTGCCGAGAGGATTTGGCCAGGCTCTCGGCAAAGATACCATTTTTTGCCGAGAGCCCAGGCCAAGGCTCTCGGCAAAACCCCTGTGCAGAGGCCCCGCGCCGGCCCCCGTTGTGGGCCCCATGGGCTCTTTGCCGAGAGTCTGGCGCCAGGCTCTTGGCAAACTTTGAATTTTTTGCCGAGAGCCCCGGCCGAGGCTCTCGGCAAAACCCCTGTGCAGAGGCCCCGCGCCGGCCCCCCGTTGTGGGCCCCATGGGCTCTTTGCCGAGAGTCTTATGCCAGGCTCTCGGCAAACCTTGAATTCTTTGCCGAGAGCTGGGCACATGACTCTCGGCAAATCTTCAGTGCTTTGCCGAGAGTCTGGCTCCTGGCTCTCGGCAAACCCAGCTGCGGGCCCCACAGAGACGGCGCAACGCCGTCTCGCCGACGTTAGGGCCAGGCTCTTTGCCGAGAGTGTACACGCTCTCGGCAAACACCTCCTGCACACACGGCAAACGCTTTGCCGTGAACCCGGAGGAACGCTCTCGGCAAAGGTGGCTTCGCCGAGAAAATCTTTGCCGAGTAAGGTTTGCCGAGAGCCCGCTCTCGGCAAAGCCTTTGCCGAGAGGATGAGCCTCTTTGCCGAGAGTGCCAGGCTCACGGCAAAGAGCCTGGATCCGGTAGTGAGGAAAGGGGAAAAAGGAATTTTTAGGGATGCGTGTTCTGTGAGGGGGATGAATAGGAAGTAAAAAGTACTTTTGGGAACTAAACACGGCCATAATGAAGTGTACTGCATCTGGTCGATCTGAGTATGGCGCATGAATGTACTGCTGCATGGGCAAGTGGTGCCACTACTGCCTCACTGATGCCGCCCTGAAAATGTACTCATGCTACAACTGTGTATCAGTCAAGATCAGATGCCATTGCCGCTTCGAGTGCGCACACAGACGACCTTAACTCTTGAACCTATAGGGAAATTCCAACGTCAACACATTGTGGGGGAGAATGTAAATGCATACTAACAGCTAAGGTGTTACCGATCGATGGTAATGAGTTATTAGCCCGTATTTGTGTCAAGTTAAATGACCAAGTTACAATAAAAGATGCTTACATATGCGAACACACACTTACCCGAATACATCTACACAATCTTACCCCCACTACAGGGTGTAGGGGCTTTGCCGTGTGCCTGAGCCCAGAAGCACATGGCAAAGGGCCCCTAGCCCACGGCAAAGCTCCGGTTTGTAAGCACCCACATTAACACTTGTGCAAAAGCTTGTCAACTGTTTTCCACAACCTTAATACATTAAATCATGATACCAGGGCAAATCTTATAATTTTCAGACTTTGTTTCATATTTATATAATTTTAAAACAGTTTGTCTACACATCCATGCTCGTGTTTTGTGAAAAATATGTTCAAGATTTCATTTTATTCCTTGCACGGACCCACATTGGGTTGAATAACTTGAATATCATTTTTTTGATTCATTGTTATCCATAATTCCAAACACTTGCAGTTCAAATTTACTTTTTTCAAATAAAAGGTTTCAAAGAAAACAATTCATAAAATATGCCAAACAAATCACAAAAAATCCCAATCTTTGATAATGAATTCCGCATAAGGTATGTGAACATATGAAAAAGTTTGGAGGTCAAAAAATGTTAAAAACATTATTTGTCATGTGTTCCGTGGCTGCTCATGGCAAAAGACAGAAACACACGACAAAAGATACCCTTTGCCGTGTGATTTCCTTTGCCGTGTGTTAGGGGAGTAACGTCCATCCTCCATCGTCGTTGACTGTCTTCTTTGCCGTGCGCAGGGCCTTTGTCGTGGGCGGATGTGTGGCTCATGGGAAAGGGGGCTCTTTGCCGTATGTTGCTCCTTTGTCGTGGGGTTGGAGACGAGACACACAACAAAGGCTATCTTTGCCGTGGGCTAAATGTTTATCGTCAGTCTGATTCATGGCCCATGGCAAACACAACCTTTGCTGTGTGCTTGATTTTCTGCGCACGGCAAAAACACACGGTGCACGGCAAATAAAGGCCTTGTTTCCCGTAGTGCCCTATGAGCACCTTCAAGCGATTGAGTTAGCTGATTTTGCAATTGACGAAGCCACCACAAGTTATCGACGGGCTGTATTTTTCTAGTATTTTTTTACTAGGGTTGTATTTGTACAGTACTCCATAGCACATGCACATAATAGAGTAATTGGAATAATGCAAAATGCATGTGCTGATTGGAATAATTGTATTTTTTTCTAGGACAGTAGTATCCTTTACAGAGACCCAGTAGACCGAGATAATGTTAATTTTTTTGCCCAAATGGTCTGTCCTGGCTGTGAATAGAATAATTGGAGTGTGTGAATATATAATCCTAGCAGAACATTTTGATGCTGACCGGTTTGTACCGATGGTGTGCACCCGGTCGAAAACAGAAAGGGTAGTTTTAGGCATATAAACTGCAGATAGGCATGCTAAAAACGTCGTGGTATATCATTAGCCGCCGTAAGTTAAAATATAACCCGGCTGCATGCATGAACGACAGAAAGTTCTAGATGGTATCATCACCCACATGGTATTATAGAAATGAAGCAAAAGTTTGGCAGAGAGCGTGTGGCGAGCTAGACTCTTGACCTTGAACGGTCGCCGCGGCGTGGAGAATTTTGGCACGAGCAAAAGCGACCACTTCAACGTCATCATTTTTGTTCTCTCGCAAGTCCAATCAAGAGAAGAGAGGATGCCACAGGGTCAGGCACCTGCACATATGCAATGCATCTAGAGTCTGGAGATGGTTACCCCGTCAGCTGCTAGCTGCAACATAACGAGCTACCTCATCTCACTCTCTTGTATATTCGATTCTAACTTTGGGATTGACAGTTACCTACAAAATAAACAGAAAGTGCATGCTTCTATCTGCACATGGATGGGTAGTAGTGGAGATGGATAGGAGACGTGTCTCTCTAGAAAGTCATCTCTGCATCCATGCACGCATGCCCATCTGATGAATTGAAATGGACCCGTTCCGTGGACACCAAAAATACAAGGCATTCATTCCGGTGGATCGGACGAGACCATCTCCTTTGTCCTTACCGTGGACCACTTATCCACTCCTAAAAATATGCAACAGCTGGCTTAATTTCGACACCTGCTGGGTTAATTTCTGAAGATGTGTGTTCGATTTGTTTAATTGGTACTCCCTCGGTTCTTGTATATATGTTGTTTATGACAAACTATTTACTTATTTTTTTAACTCAATAACTTGTATTAAATGGCATATATATGTATTGACAGAGGGAGTATAGGTGATATACTCACTTTGTTTCAGAATATAGCTACGTTTAGTTTTTCTAAAGTCAAATATTCTTAACTTTGACCAATAATGTTTCTAAAAAGTATAATTCATTTCAAGTAAAAAAGTTACATGTTGAATAGTTGGTCTCATGACGAATCCATGAATATAATTATTATGTTACCAGTCTTTATATTTTCTTTGCAATGTATTATGATCATAGTCAACAATGTTTGGCTTTAAAAAAAAAACTAAACGTTGCTATATTCTGGAACGGATGTAGTAGTAATTTTGGTGGTTGAATATTTAGCTTAGAGTACGAGATGAAGGAAAAATTCAGGATAATGCATGCATATAAAAGCAAGAAGCTAGTTTAATCCATTTCATCATGCTTATATGACGGTACTATCTTTGGAGCACTGTATATACTCAAATGGCTGGAGGAACCTATGTTACAATTAATAGCTCACATTATAAATTATATGGTAACTAAGAACAGAACTGCTATGTAGAGTACGGTTATTAATAAGTGCATTAATATAACTAGTGTTTCAGAACGTTTGACTTTGAATCATGTATGTTGAACAGGATCCTTGCATGGTACAAACAGTTTACACGGTCGTCATGAGATTTTTTTCTCAACTAATCATACATAACATAGACATGTAACAGAACAGTTCAGAAGGAAATTAAAACATGTAACAGAAACAGCTGCATGTGCCAACTTGTTGCTCTCATCAGAGGGGAATTCAATGGAGAGCGGGCTCGGAGAGAGATGAAATGGCCGACCCGTTTCGTTTTCTAGCTTGTTGCCAACTGGGACAAGTTGCATCGCAAGAGGGCCGAGTACTACGGAAAGGGGCACTCACTTTCGCATTCAGGCTCGCAGCAGCAGCTTGCATTTCGATTGATCTATCGTGTGGGTGGCGACAAAAAACCATGGTCTTGCAGCTTGCATGGGGGACCTCAATTCATCTTGTACATCCCCATTTTGTACGCCGGCGATCGATTCGATCCATTGCGTGGAAACAGTTTTCTCAAAGGGGAAGAACGTTACGTCTTCGCAAACAACGAGAGTGACACTGTAGACGCAAACACAAAGACCACCAGCCGTGGTTTTAAGCTTTCTAGATACAGGTTTCTGAAGCTTGCATTGCATTGGGAGGGCGAGAGGGTTTGCATTGCCGTTGTTTTGCCCAAGTTGCATCTTCTCGTGCTGGTTTTCTGCTGCTCCTTTCACAGTGTAACGTTGATAGCTAGCGAACGTACGTACCTATACAGTATATGAACACGCCAGATTCCCATTTTTTTTTCTGTTAGTACTTTTGGGGCAAAAGGGGTGTGTTATCGTGATCCTACATGATTTACAGCGGGGATGTACCCTGGTAAATATCAGCACATGTGCATGGCCGTCCTCTTTGAGATCATATAACACAAGTTCAAATATTTAGCTGTCCACCTTGTTTTTTGCTATCTCTTTATGTTTTACAGTGGACTAGATTATACACAAATCTTCCCTTCACGGTCACCTGAAAAACCTTAAATCACCCACCCAATTAAGCACCCTCGTATGTTTTTGTGCTTTTTTCATTGATAATTTGTCAACATAGCCACAGTGGTAACCACGCCAACCTTAAGATAGATCAACCAATCTTGAGAAGTTACTCATAGCTAGGAGTATGACATACGTACACATTCATGTGGATATATGGATATGCATACGCATACATGAACATTATCTACTTTTTTTTGCTTCAATATAGAATACCACATGTTAAAATCGGAACCGTAATGGACCCAGGCACGGTTCTAAACGTGATGGCCCCTAGCGCCAACTAGGACCACCATCATCTCTTGAAAACCCAGGTGACAAAACAAATTAAATCGTTTCTTTGTGGCCTAAGTTCTTACTATATGTTTAAAATTCGGCTAGAAAACACTACTAAATTTTAAATCAAGGAGCTGGAAAAACAGAGATGCATGAGTACTATACCAAGTACCTGCTCAATACTACAAAGACGCATGCATGGATTGGTGGAAACTTCCAAGGAGCTTTCTTTTTCGCCCAGAAGCCGTCCCATGTGTGCGCAGCGCACGTCGTGAGGAACCCAAGCGATAAGCATCAGAAAATAGCAGCAAAGGGTAGACGACAAGACGGCCAAATGGGCACGAGGCGACAAAGCAATGCTATAGGGGGAGCAGTGGGCCCGGTTGGCTTTACAGGGGAGCTGAACTAGCAGCCTCCTCTCTCTCTCTCCCCTGAGCCTCCTGTCACCTCATGTGATTGCTGAATGGCTCTCCCCACCATCCCTTCTCCCACTTGCCCATGTTGCTCCCTCAAATGCTGGGCGCACACTCCAAACGCACCAAGGAAAGTGTCAGATACCAAGACGAATCCTAAGAGTTAAGTAGGGCGGCAGGAAAGCCTACTTCTTACTCCCTCTGTCCCAAAAAACTTGCATTTCTAGCCATGTTTATAGGTGTCTAGGTTCATGGTATCTCCAATGAATCTGGACAACCACTTGTTCAGATTTACTGAGGATGTTATGAATCTAGTGGATGTCTAGAAGTGCATTCTTTTCGGGACAGAGGGAGTAGATAAGAAGATGAGAGAGAGGAGAAGCATGTTGTAAGCTTGTAGCATGCTTAAGCACAGAAACAAAAAGAATCTATGAAAGCGACATGTGGGTCATACATTTATAGTGAAGATCTAACAATTACATAGGTATACTGAGAGGTGAGGTGCAAAGATTTATACAACCTGTAGCCGTCCTCGGCACAAACATTTCTTCAGTTCTTTTATGAGTTCTTTTTTGAGTCAAATGACCGATTAAGAAACCTCCGTGACTATTGGTGTTAACACAAGAGTACCGCGGTACTTATCAAACATGCTAAAAAACTCTTAAAACAAATAATCATTTTTTGGGATATGTAATACAAACCCCTAACAAAACCATAGTAAATATTTCAATATCGCCTGTTCGGGAGCTCCCGCCTAGCCCAGCAGCCAGCTTAGGCCATGTTCAGATTCCCAACTTTTCACTATTCATTCTAACTTTTCACTATTCATTCCAACTTTTCACTATTCCTCCCTCACAAAACACGTTTCCCAACGAATGCTACAATGTTTTTCTTATGCTACAGTGTTTTTTCCTACAATCTAAACACACCCTTAGCCCCAATCAGCGAGCCAGACACAGGGTCTATGTAGCTATCGAATTTCACAAGATGACATAATGATGGCATGGCAAACATGCCTAAATATTTGTTGAAAGAAAGGTTGATGCTACCTAACTGATATCGACTCAAGTGTTCACACAAATGTAATCGAGACACTCAAAATGAAAAAAAATTTGCCAAAAAGCAAGTGGTTCAGATGAAGGAATTGATCTGATATTGATCACATGTCTCATGCATTTTTTGTTGTTATGCTTGAAAATGTGATTATTATGAATGTTGTCGTGGTACTGGTATTTGCTAGGAACTCATAGTTAAGTATATCAAGATAAAACAATGCGTCCTTAATTATTCTAGACGTCATATACTTATATATATTTATTACTCTAATTCATGTAAATAAAACCAGTATATTTTAGTGCAAAAATATATTAGATTGGGGAAATTTATATAAATAATTTAATTTCTTGATTTTACTATAACACGTAGGCTCACATATACTCCTAGGTTAAGGCACGACACGAGCTCCTTATCCTCCAGCTTCCTAAGAAATTTCCTATTGGATATTAATCGAGAAGTACAAAAGGAAGCCCAGTTGCCAAAATACTTGGCGCACCCTTGTTTCTAAGAATCTTCTTCTCCGGCACCCACCAAATTGGTCAGTTGAGCTATGTCACGTCTTTCTTCCATTCTCCGAATCCTGCGTGACCACAAAAAAAATTATAATAGTTCTCTTTTCTTTTTAGTCACGATGATCATATATACCTAACTTGTATTTCTCTAAAATCTCAGTTGGATTTAATTACCATGGTATGCGACAAATATATTTAGTGTTTTTGCGAGTCCGGCATCATAATCAAAAGCTGCAATTTGAGCAACTTGTACAGAGAAAAAGGATGACGTTGCGTGTGTGTATTTCCACATTGACGACACATCATGACTTTGTTCATGCACGTGCAAGTCAACAACGATTATACTACATATTCGTACTACTTGTATATACGTCACTGCTGGATCTTGATTTCTACAGTACTACTTTTAGGCTAATACCTTCACAAATAATCAGAAAAGCACACTGCTTTTCTGTGACAAAAGAAAAACCCCATTTACTCCTACAAGATGGAGATCATGGCGAGGAAGTTTTGTTTTATTTTTGTTTAGAGCAGTGCAAAGATGACCACATGACAGTTCTTGTCCCTGTCACCCACGTAGGAGTAGAGCAGGATCACATCCATCCCATGTTCATATTCCCAACTATTCACTATTCATTCCAACTTTTACTATTTATTCTAACTTTTTACTATTTCTTCCTCACAAAACACGTTTCCCAGCGAATGCTACCGTGTTTTTCTTATGCTACAGTGTTTTTTCCTACAATCTAAACACACCCTTGCATCGAGGCAGACAAGCTAACCCCTGTGGCCTAGGGCATTTTAAAGACATAATGTTTATACTGCTTGGTATTCATTCGTTGTAGAGACAAACTAACTGCAAATTAAACTTTCGTTTTGTTGAAGTGATTGCTGCTCATGGCTCTAGAAATTTAGAGTTTTTTAGGGATAGAAATTTAGAGTTTTTTTTGTATGCGTTCTCTGTACCACAACTGAATCTAGAGGTGGGTGGCTTCACAAATCTAGCTTGGTCTGAAGAAAATTCAGCACTCTTTCTTTCCTCTTTGTACCTTGTACTAATGTGAAAGCATGCCACACCAAGACTTCCTGAAAGATTGAAACTAGAGAGCAAGACTCTGTGTTTTTAGCGAATTTGTTATACAATGTAAATATACCAGTGAATAGGTCCCAGGTTGCCAAAATTAAACTAAAATAATGCCAATGAAATGTGAGCATGCATATATTTTTTGTAAAAACTGCTAAACATCCCCCTACAACTCTTTACACATACCAGGCATATTATTGAGATACTAGATATTCTTAGTGAATAACTAATAATTGTGCCAAAACTCATCTGAACTAGAGGAATCGCGTATAGGAGCGATGGCACCCGAACTTAAGAAAAATGGTATTTTTGCAAGCTTATTAGGGTAACCGGCCAAATCATCCATGAGACTACATGGCAAATATACCTCAGTTGATACGGTCAATATATGTTTTTGAAAACACATGAACCGTAAGGAATGCGGTGGGTATTTATAAATTGTGAGCACCCTTGACCCTGCACGTGGGTATTAACAAATTGCACTATTGCATTTTTTATGTAGATTAATTTTACTCCTTAGTTTCTTAAATTATGTGTGCGATGTTTGATGATAACACGCCGCCTATGCATATAGCAAATACATTGCACCAGTCATACACGTCCACATCCACATCCAAGTTGATGAGAGAGGGAGAGAGAAAAAACAATGGATAAAATCTCCCACCACATGTTCCGTACAAAGACCTCATGTAATAATGTGGAGCTTTTCTCCTCCTCTTTGCAGGGTGTAAGATAATTAATGTGGAGCTTTGGCAGGTTGGAGACAAGCAAATTAAACTCACACCCCCTGAATCAAAGTCTTTGCAAAAAGCATAAAACTGAATTTGCTAGCTTCCCTCAAACCTTTAAAGATGTATATATATAAATATATATATCTTTTGTGTATCCGCACACATGTGCATGCATCCAAAATAGAAACATGTACCGTTCTCTATATATAGAACACCACACGCTCCACTCATCGATCAGCAACCTGCATCATCGATCTATCCAAAGCATCATCGCCTCGCTCCTCAGCCCTAGCCCCAGCTAGCTGCCCAGAACAGTAAAGTCTTGTCAATAATTCCACAGTGTTTCTAGCTAGCGGCGATTACTGTCCACAGCCCCGCCCCGCGCGCAGAGCCTGCAGTGGAGCACAGAAGCGAAGCGAGCACAGCACACACGCCAAGAAACCCAAAGCCAACGAAGAAAGCAGCCAAAGACACGCGCTCGAGCTGTAGCTCGCCATCATCACCACCATGGGTGTCGACAGCATGAGCCCCACGGCGGCGGCGGCGGCGGAGGACTCCTCCGCCTCCTCCTCCTCCCGCTCCTCTGGCGTGTCCACGGCCACCACGGAGTCCGGCGCCGCGCAGCTTCTTCCACCAACCGCCGCGTCGTCTCCAGGCGGCGCCGCCGCGGCCTCCTCTCAGACGGCGGAGGAGCAGGCCGTCACGTCGTCGTCTTCAGCTCCGGCGCCGGCGACGGCGACGGCGGTGGCGCAAGGGTCGTCGCGGTACAAGGGGGTGGTGCCGCAGCCGAACGGGAGGTGGGGCGCCCAGATCTACGAGCGCCACGCGCGGGTGTGGCTCGGCACCTTCCCCGACGAGGACGCCGCGGCGCGTGCCTACGACGTGGCGGCGCTCCGGTACCGGGGACGCGAGGCCACCACCAACTTCCCCGGCGCGGGGTCGTCGGCGCCGGAGCTCGCCTTCCTCGCGGCGCACTCCAAGGCGGAGATCGTCGACATGCTCCGGAAGCACACCTACGCCGACGAGCTCCGCCAGGGGCTCCGCCGCGGCGCCAACGGCATGGGCGCCGCACGCGCGCAGCCCACCCCGGCGTGGGCCCGCGCGCTGCTCTTCGAGAAGGCCGTGACGCCCAGCGACGTCGGCAAGCTGAACCGCCTCGTCGTCCCCAAGCAGCACGCCGAGAAGCACTTCCCCCTCAAGCACCGCCCCTCCTCGCCGGAGACCGCCGCCACCGGCAAGGGCGTGCTCCTCAACTTCGAGGACGGCGAGGGCAAGGTGTGGAGGTTCAGGTACTCGTACTGGAACAGCAGCCAGAGCTACGTGCTCACCAAGGGATGGAGCCGATTCGTGAGGGAGAAGGGGCTCCGAGCTGGGGACACCATCGTCTTCTCGCACTCCATGTATGGCTCCGAGAAGCAGCTCTTCATCGACTGCAAGAAGACGACGACGACGACGACCAAGACCGCCACCGCCGGCGAGGCGGCTCAGGCACCGGCGGCGGAGGAGGAGAAACCGAAGGAAGTGGCGACCCGAGTAGTGAGGCTGTTCGGAGTGGACATCACCGGAGATGGGTGCCACAAGAGAGCACGGCCGGTGGCCATGGCGTTCGAGCAGCAAGGACATGAGTTCTTGAAGAAGCAATGCGTCGCGGCTCATCACCGCTCTCCTGCCCTAGGTGCCTTCTTGTTATAGCAGCGATCATATATATATGCATAGTAATCTAGTTCTTTCGATCTCCTCCTCTAATTTCTTCTTTGGCCTGTTTGATCTCCAATTCGATCTCTCTAGTGTCGATCTGTTTTCTTCGTCTTTGCAAAGAACTTGTTAAGTCTGAGTGCAAAGACGAGTTGTATGTACACCATTAGGAAGTCTTGAGATGGTAGTAGTAATCCTACAACATCGTGCAAGTTTGTGCAACCATCGGAGTACAGAAATAATAAGTTAATTCGATATATATGCTTGATATTTAAGATCTATGTGATTTCTTCTTGTTTGATGGTAGATTTACTTTTGCCAACATGTATATCTGGTTCGGTCAATTAGCTCCCTTGTGCAGTTCGTCATGAACAATTAGTTGATCGATTCTGCACATATGTGAGTGTTAATCATCAACTAATTAAGAAATCCAAGTTAAAAAGATGTGAAAACCTAATTTGCATAATAGGAGATTCAGAGTTTGCAACATTTGAATCTCTTTATGATTCTTGCATCTGTGCCAGTTATTATTGTTCGAGATTATTAATATTCTTTCACTCATTCATTCACAATGACTACTAATATTGGATCGCTGTTGCTTTGTTGATTAAAAATGGAGACGAACTAGTCTGGGTGTTCATTCATCTTGTTTGAATTAATAGCTCAGTATGATTGAACTATACATCGCCCTATCAAGTTTGTTTCAACTTCATCTTCTTTCATGATCCTAGTCCGTACTCCAAAATGATACATCAGCTGTACGTACCAAATAAAGTGTATGGTCCAAAACTCAAATGTTGTATATTTTGTTTCCTTGTTTCTTCAAATACACCATACATACTTGATTTTCCTTGTATCGCATGTCAGCTATCCTTTTGTTTCTATTTGTTTTGTGTACTCCTTTAAGATTTCAACGGATTCCTAAGTGCGTACTATTTGATCATTTGTTCGTACACCCTCCACAAAATGCAAGGCTACAGTAATGTTTGTGTTATGCTCCAGCATTAGTTTCTTATTTATTATATTATTAATCCCCTTTTGTGGATAATTTGGAATATCCGATATTATTTTCTCAATATTAATTTCGTTATGATTCCAAATATGTGTAATGAAGATATATCTTTCTAGGAAATTCGAGGTGGGGTATATGAGGGTGAACTATAAAGGACAAATCAATATATGAGGGTGAACTGTAAATGTACTTATAATAAATTATTTTCTTCACAAAATTAAAAAGGTAATAAATGAGAGATGTTGTTCTTCCATTTTCATTTTTTTCGGACGCTCTTGTGTAATAGATGTAGCTAGTAGACCGATGAGTTGGCCTTGCATTATTTACAGTAGTGAAACCTCTATACTGAGGGCACACTATTTACACTAGTGAAAAAAAATCTCTAAATAAAGTGACAACCTTTAAAAGTCAAGTAACAGTCATGTTCTTGGTGCTAGTTATGAATTAAGTAGTGGAGTACACGTTTTATGCTATATATATGTACTTTGAAAGTTATCTACTTTATGTATAGCAATTCTTCATGAGGCTTTGTATTCTGATGGTGCCGATATACATTTTTCATGTATCTTCGTAAAGCTCTAATAGACATGAAGAGACAAAAAAAAATGCACCAAAACTACTCCTGTTTATGCTCAAAACTTGCCATGATCAGATTTTACTAGGCGCTGAACATTCCACTGAAAATGTCAAATTTTGAAAAACAAGTCTTTTGAATCTATATTCTTTGGATTAGCTACCTGCAGTCTACATGGGAGCATTTCTTCAGTTTTGCTTCATTTTTTCTGCTTCCAAACAAATCAAGATAGTTTTTTTAGTTATGGTATTCTCGTTGTGGCATCAAGCCTCACATTTGGAAAAGTTAATATGCCTATATAGGTGCTATGGTGGTGGCAGCAATATGCGGGTGAGGAGCCTAATATTTTACGATAATCTTTTAAAAAATGTCAAATATTAAATTGGTTGATATGTAAAAAACTCAATTAAAACTATTAATTGGATAGTTTCCTATTGGCATGCGAAACTACAGTATAAGTTCAACAAAAAAAATGAGATTATGCTGAAGACCATACAAATCAACCGGATGTTTTTTGTGCTGTCCTGGTCAGCTTTAATTTTAAAATTTTAGGATGATACCCCACCTTTTCTATAAGGCATGCTTTCGATGACTGTCCAAGGCATCGAAAGCATTATACATACAAACAATTTTTGGAAAAAATCAATCTTGGATTCAGCCTAAACTATGGCATATAATACTTTTATATAAATTGGATTAAGTAATGATATAAAATTCCCTTATTAATAAATTTATGAGCTCAACTTCCAGGGTTGTGGGACAAAATGAGTTGATACGAGGGGCAAAACGACAAGGTCCACTCGTGGACATTTCATCATTAGTATCATTTATATCAGAGGTGTGTCTGATGCATTTATGTAGTATAGGAGCCTACCACCAGGCCACCACAGTATGACTGCTTTACGGCCATGTTCAGATTTCTAACTTTCCACTATTTATTCCAACTTTTCACTATTCCTCCCTCACAAAACACATTTTCCAGCAAATGCTACAGTGTTTTTTCCTACAATCTAAACACACCCGAGATTATCTGGCGTGAAGTTTTATGAGTTAGCAAGATGGTTTTAGGATTATAGACAGTAGAATCTGCAGTTCTATCATTCTCTCCATGGTCTGGATCCTAGCCATAAGCAGGCTTTAAGGGCGTCCCATCGGTGGGTGAAATAGCCAGCTGACTGTGTATTTCAGCCTATGTGGCAGTGAGAGAAGAAGGTGAGAGAGAGTAGCTGACTACTTCTTCGGCGCTAGACTCGCACAGAAAAAGAGACATGCATTGAACAGCTGAGAGAGAATATATGGGCCTACAGAGGAGAGAAAGGGAAAAGTAGAATAAAAAATATATACAAGTGGGACCCATAAGTTGAGGTGTAACTTAGGCCAGTCTCAGTGGGAGTTTCATGGGTACAGTTACCTAGACTGGAAACTAGGTAACTGTGCCACAGGAGTTTCATGGTGATGAAACTCCCCTCACATCCCATGAAACTCCTCCTCTTAATTACCCTGCCATGTCAGCAAAACTGCTGATGTGGCAGTGTATTTAATGCCTATAAAACTCGCATGAAACTCCCAATTGAGACTGGCCTTAAATAGCCACTCGCTAGCTATTACCGTTGGTGACGCCCTAAGCTGAATTAGATTCTGCCATTTGGGGAACCCCAACTCCCCAAGCCAGCTGTCATGCTAGCTTTGGTTGACCAGTAGCTAGCCTAGGTTGCAATTGAGAGTAGTCTGGTCCAAAGCTCGTCAAAATTGGTTGAGACTGATCAGAGATCGCCTGCTCATCATCGCTGAGTGACAGGCCCGGTAGCTTATCAGTTAGTAAGTACTATGAAATTCGTCACTTGATCGATGTATTATTCAACTTTATTAGCTTTTTTTTTCTTGTTCTAAGCGTAGTAGTAATCGTATTGCAAAAAAATCGTACATATATGCTGCATGTGTGCATTTCACATTCATCACTCCTTGCAACTGATCGATGCCACTTGCATCCATTATATATCCTTGAGCTATAGGTAGCCACAGGCCAACTTGCAAAAAGAGCACGAGATGGCTGGCGTGCTAGGTTCATCGTACTGACGATCTCAAGACATTGAATATTTCAATCCTGTTAAGCTTGTGGCAAATTTCCTGTAGTGTTTGTATTTGCTACCTGTAGCTCTGTACGAGTCGCATCAACATTAACTCCTTTGTCTGGAAGAATAATGAAGATTAATACACAAATGTTAGATCAATATACATGCATGCTTGTACCAACTTGCTTGTAGATCAATGTTATTATAGTTCCTTTCTACTCACTTCGAGGGGAGGAGAACAAAGCCATTTGCTTGTTAACAAAGCAGCTAGCAGCCTGCTTGCATTGTGTAAAAATATATTTTTACTGTGCATCCACATGCATGTTGTACATTCAGAA
This sequence comes from Digitaria exilis, assembly GCA_015342445.1. Classification (NCBI taxonomy): domain Eukaryota; kingdom Viridiplantae; phylum Streptophyta; class Magnoliopsida; order Poales; family Poaceae; genus Digitaria; species Digitaria exilis. Next base: position 1,996,227 of record JACEFO010001770.1, on the reverse strand, counting down.
ATTCGTCTCTATCTCTCTATATTTCGAAGGAGCGGTAAAGATATTCGTTTTGCATTATTGTCATTGGTTTGTCCACAAGCACCAGCCAATTGATACTCCACGACCGTGCATGTTGAAAAGTCCAAGGATCTAGACGACGCGTGGCGACCATCTCAGAACATTCCTCAGGTGACGTAGGCACGTAGCAGGCCCAGCTGGCGAAGAGAGAAGCATATACGCGTACGAGGAAATGTGTCCATACCCAAAGTACACAATATATACCATGTGAGAGCATATTCATAGTTTCATACATGTATAATGTATGTACTTATATGATAAGTTTTGTGCGTGTATTCGTACTGTAGCTTAATTCTCTGCTGAAAACAATAATGTATAAATCAAACCAATACGTATTCATACATTTTACAAAACACACAGACTTCGTGTATATATACATAAATACTGATGCAGCTGTTGTCCATGCAAGTGTGTGTGCTGTGCGGTGTCGTCACTCGTCAGTGCATCTGGACATGCACTGATCTCTCGCTCGCTAGACATGCATGGCTGCTGGCCTCCTGCATGATGTGCGTACGGCACGAGCTTTATTTTCGAACACAGTTGTATACTTGTATTCACCTCGCTCGGAGCATACGATACGACAACACTGCAAACATAGGGCAAATGCAATGGGGTCCTTTCCTTCTTGTTTAGCCATGCAACTAGCTCGCCAAGTTGGGACGAAGAAAGGAAGATGGCGAGACTTTTCCTAGCTTCTTCGTCGTCTCTGCGTTTATTTTTTGTTGTTGTTGCGTTCTTCTTTCTTCTTCTTCTTCTTCTTCTTCTTCTTCTTCTTCTTCTTCTTCTTCTTCTTCTTCTTCTTCTTCTTCCTCCTCCTCTCCTTCTTTCTCGTCGTGCTGCCCCTTTTTGCAAGTTGATCGATCAGGAGCACGCGAGCGAATGGCGCCGTCCACGCGCTCTTCTGTTCATTCAACCATGACATTCTTGGTGCAGTCAATGGTCAATGTTCATAGGAATGGCATGTGCATGGCAATTTGTAGCACCAGCAATCCATCTTGGAAATTGAATAGGGGCTAACTGCAGTTTGTACTGCTTTTTTTTAATTACAGGATCATTATTATCAAGCGAACACCCACACTCACTACTACGCACGCATATGCAAAATATAATCATATATGACACTGAAAAACCACACTCACGTGAGTATAGTAAACTGTATCACGCACTAAGATTTGAGCTCGATTTATCTGGTGAATAGAGTACGTATGTATCCTCCTCACGTCTCCATCACTGTGTTTCTCCTAAGAAAATGTAAAGGTTAGTGCATTCAAGCTTTATGTGCTTTCAGGTCCCTCTTTCAGGTCTTAGCTTTACATTACAATCCCAGTTAAAATAATGCAGCTTCTAGAAAAGGGGCTAAAAGCGAAGTCAGTCAAACAGAAAAAGGAATAAGGGCGCACATGCACACAAAATTGTGATAATGCATGGATGATGTGCAGAGATGAGGACTGGTGTACACTATGGATCGTAATAAACAGTTATACATATAATCGACCAACGTCTGACTCGTCAAACACGGCTACCATGAACACGATGCGACATGTATTCATCACTTTGAACATAAAATATGTATACGACCTGAAAAAAAAAAGTACTCCATCTGTTCAAAAAAGAATGCAACTCTCTTCCGACGAGTCAAATAATTTCAAGTTTAATTAAATTTATATAAAATAATAATAATTATTATTGTATAAATAAGTATTATTATATTCACTATGAAATATATTTTCATAGTAAATCCATTAAAAGATATAAATGTCCACATTCTTTTCTAGATGGAGGGAGTATTCTCTTTCCAATGGTGGTATGTATTTGTTGATTTCCACATGTATTAGTTTGTACCTTCGCTTGGACTAATCTAAGATTCACTCTGATCTGGATATAGTTGGTAGAGTTTTAATTATTGATCAAGTTATTGGAAATATGATGTAACTTGAAAAGTAATTCATGCTACTGAACTAAGTACCACGAGCTGTGACATTCTCGACCAGAAAATGGATTTATCTCCTTGTCGTTGTACAGAACGCGACACAGTTGAAGCAGCTCCGGCAATAGGGCCGGAACACTCGTAATATCCAGCACCCCAACTACGACCACATCGTCCCATAGCTTACATTGTCCACGATACCGCGGCACTATCCACATCAGAAATTCGAGTTGGACTAGGTAATCAGAACACATGCATGGCTGTCGTGTGAAGTTAGGCGCATTCAAAGGCAACAATGTGGATAGCAACAAAAGCTAGCCAGCAGGGCAGTGTTGCTGCAACTTGTGCGTGCCTTTCCAAGTGTGAAAAAAGAGAAGCTAGCAGACCAGCACGTACAGCTGGCGATTTAAGGGTCGTTAAGATAAGAAAAGATTCCAAAAAATACTATTCATCTAATTTTTTCTATTCATCACACCTCTCCCACTCACATCATACTATTCATCTACCCGTGTTTTTTTGGCCTACAGTGTTTTTTTAAGAATCCGGCGGCGATGGCGGCGGCTCAAGTTTCCATTCCCCTTGCTTGCAACTTGGACGCACTGGGCAGTGGGCACCCCTAACAACGTTGTCCCTAGTTGGAGTAGCTACCTGCTGCGCTGCATGCTTGCTCTCACTGTGCCTTGTTTGGTAAAGTGGAACGCATGGTTCAAAGAACGCCGGATGCCCACTTGCACGTATAGACATGTACTACGGCTCTATTAGTTTGATCGCAAGTGTGCAAAGTTTATTTACAAGGTTCAAAGGATCTGGCTGGTCCACGTCAGAGCGTACATGCATGTCATTTCTGTCGTCGACACATCATCTGTAGATCGATCGATCGCTGTCGTTGGTATGGATAACCATTGTGTTCATTGTTCATGCATGCAGTTTTAGCTTTTTTTCTTTTTAACTACATTCATTTTTTTTTGTGACACGTTAGATGCCTCCGAAGAGGCTTTTTAACTACATTCAAGTGTGTGCAGCTAGGTAATTGTAGGTTGCTTGTCAGAGGAAAACGCTGCCGTTCATGCATTGGTGGTAAACGAAGCTCCATGCATGCCATCCACGAGACAGAGAGAGAGAGACAAAGCAGGAGGATTGTAATATTTCCGTTGTGGAAGTGACTGCTGTTTGCTTTGTCTCGCGCACATGTAGCCCGTGCATTTGTTTTTATCTACGGACAGTACATGTTGATTATTTAAATATAATATATAATAACATGGCATTTCTCGATGATGCATATGGTATGAGATGGACGGGCAGTATAGTTGCTTTACTTATTGGAAAACATTTATTTTTTATCTCATACACTGATTTTGGAGCATGCACGCCACCATCGGCGGCTGAACCTATTTCGGCACGTTGTGGAAAAACAATTCGCACGATGGTGAGGAGGAAATAATATAAAACGTAAAGTCCAGATGCTTTCCAAGATACAAGACTTGGCACTTGTTTGATAGCTAGGTTTTGATTACAATTTTAATGCCTAATACTCGTTAGTTTCTGCCAAAGATAGATGAAAGTCTGCAAGAAAGATGCATGACCACCGTACCAGCTGCGATATGGTCCGTGTTATTTGACTCTCCTTTCCAAAAGGACCTAGTCAGGTGGCATGGATGCATCAGGGCCATGTCTCTATCTCTATTTTTTCTTTCCACGGCACCGTACCAACTTGATGAATGATGATCAAAGGTGCATGAATGCACTTGCTGATGATGCATTCATTCTAGTTGCATGCAGTTTCATCCCGTCTTGTTTTTGTTAATCCTTTACAATAAATTGAGAAAACAATAAATAAGCGAGAGCCTTCTTGCTGAGTTCGTAGGAGACTCTCAGCTCTGAATCCAGACCGAATAACCTGAGTAGTGTCATCTGTCAAAAAAAAAAGCAAAAATAATATAATGTACACGCCGGTTCTGTGATATCTGTCTGCGTACGTAGTCGTAGTTGTGCAATACGGGGCTAGTACCACGTACGAGAGGTCGAGAGCCGTCAGAGAACTTAACTGGTGTACGTGCAACGGAGGAGTACATGTACGCCTGATAAGTATACGTAGTACGCGGCCAAGGTTTCTTTTTTCTTTCGTTTTTTAGGTTGGGTTACCTTACCTTGCATTGTCATATCGCTCCGATCCATCGTTTTCTAGCAGCTGCTCGCTGACACTATGCGCGCAAGGCTTTTGTCTTCTGACCTCTCTGGTTCTGACCTAACTACAAGCTCAGCTTGCATCTGTGTGTACTTGGAACTGCGCCATCACGGATTCACGGACAGCGATGCATCAGGCCAGTGTCGGCACACAGGACCTGAGAACCAGAGCAAAGCCAGCTATTTTTCACAGATCTCATTACGACCACAGCGACTCGGCGTTGTCCGGACGATGTACAATGTTTCAGAATTGGCTTTCAAGCACAAAGCTCATCAGTTCCGGTGAGACTTCGACTGAGGACAACACAATTAATACATATTTCTATGGTATCAAAACTTCCATCTTGTATTTATATTCAAGAATATTTTCTTATGATATTAACTAAAAATTGATCATTCTTGATGAAATCCTTGTCTTAACGAAACGAAATACTACGCCGTACAGTTTGAAACAGAGGGGCGTTTGCTCTGACTACGGAAAGGCAACAGCGAGACAAAGCACTCACGAGATTAGAAACGATGAAAGGAGAACGGGCAGTCCAATCCGAAAGTTGATGCATGGAGCGTGCTTTGGCCTTTGCCGTCAGTAGTTGCTGAAGGATGAAGGATATGGATGATTCAGCCTTCTCTCTGTTAGCCGACATGATGCTTGCGACATATTTTCTATTAAGAAAATAATATTGGGTGGTAACTTCGATGGAAACATGAAAACCCCTAAAAAAACATGCTTGAAAGTTTTCAAAAAAAAAATGAAACCATATATATCCACATATACTTTGTCATAAAAGTTGAGATGCAAACTCAATCTTGAAAAAAAACATACGAAATGACAATTATCAAGTGTATGTGACAAAACTCCCAAAAAAATCATCTCAACTTTTACGGCAAGGATGTGTGCGTCATCTTAATATTTTTTGAAAACTTCTTGGTTTTATTTTTTCCACTCAATATTTCCCAAGTTTCTTGGCCCAGCTCTGAGTATCGAGAGGTGTGGTTTCCACCAAATATTTCCCAAGTTTCTTGGGCCAACTCTATATCAAGGGGGTGTGGTTTCCACCCAATATTTCCCAAGTTTCTTGGCCCAGCTCTGAATATCGAGGGATGGTTTCCACGGTATTTTATCAAATTCTGGGCCCAGCACTGAATTCTGAATATTGAGGGAATGAGCGACGAGTCCGGCTAACGATGGCGGTCAGTAAAGCATGAATCAACAATTTCACCACTTAAAATCAATCAGCAACTAGCATAATAGTATAATATCAATTATCATCGACTTACAAGATTTCAGAACAGAGCACACTTTCAAGCCCTACACGTTTAGGCAAAACAAGAAAGCCTAATGATTTTCGATTCCAGATAGACCTATGGAAGCAATCAGATCAGATAGAGATTTAGATCATTCAGAACTGATGAAGTTACGGTAATAAAAAGTTAATAAGATGTGGAGCATGCCCGAGACGTGCAGATATAGGCTTAACTACATACGTCGAATAAAATGCCAGAGAATAAAAAAACTCACCTTCACTTGATATCTCTTATAAAATGGCCCAGTAAGTAAAATCAAAACTAACCCGAGAAACTTGAGGCAAATATCTGACCATTAAGAAAACAGCTATACATACAGGCTGCACCACAAGGACTCCACGTTAATAATTATTATATTCCTTAATACACCTGTGGAAAAATTGAAATAAGTTGACAACAGAGGCGCATCCATAGCCCAACAATGATAAGGGCCGCAGCCATAATCAACCTTAGTTGGGGGCTATCGAATGTACAGTCCTGTGAATCCAACTTGCATGCAGAACAATCAAAGTCATAAACAATATACATTTCTGCGGTGCATCTGTGCATGGGTGAGTGTCCGCACGCGGTGTATCAGCCCTCCTCACCGAACTCCTTGGTGAACCTCTCGTGCACCTCCAGGTCCTTCTTGCTAACTGTCGGCCTCTGCCTCGAGAGGACCTTCTCAAAATCCGTCCTGGAGATTGGTGGTGGAAGAATCTACATCCGAAACACAGCAACTTAATTCAGTAACCCAACAGGGAAGGCCTCTTTAGCACGACACTACAACAGTGGAAGAATCCGTGTTGTTTGTTACCTTTGCAGCGAGGCCTTTGGATGCGAGCTCCTGCATGGTGGTCTGGACAGCACCCGGTTGCTTTGGTCCACAGGGCATCCACATGTCACCATCCGCCTTAAAGAAGAACATAGCATCCTGTGTTTTGCGCACGGGTTCAAATAACACGTCCTTCACCTGTTCACGAAACACAAGCGTAAGATTCCATCACATGATACAGTATGGACAGACATGATAATTGTGGTAGATACTTACACAAACAGCAATATCTGAACCAGAAAACCCATCTGTTCGACGGGCCAAGCTCTCAAAATCACTTTCTGTTAAGCTGTGGGGTGTATCCCCGAGATGGACCTGTACGGATTTGAACATTCCAAATGTTAGACAACGATAGTCACACCATCGTAACAGGACAAATTTAGTTACATGGCACTGGACAACTGTCTGTTAACCTTGAACATATGCTGCCTTGCTTTCAAGTCAGGTAGCGGAATGTAGATACGCTTATCAAATCTTCGCCGCACAGCCTGCAGCAATGAATTGTGTTAAAAGAACCAAATAGTGATTCACAAGATAGTGGTATTTTTCTTTTTTTTTTTTCTGTTGTAAAGCTGTAAACAGATAGATTAGTATTTGTTAATTTTTCTGGTTACCTGGTCCAAAGCATATGGTGTATTCGTAGCAGCAAGAACAAGAACTTTATCATCATTATGGCCAACACCCTGGGAATTTAGTAGAGACAAATGATCATGTCAGTTTGGCACTGAAAGTACATAGAATATGACTTCTAAGATTATGAATACAAATCCCCTAAAGAAATAGAAAGAGTGTTCTGGTTTCAGTTCTACTTTTGTATTACATTTAAAAATCTTGTCTACATTAGAAAGCTATCAAAACGCACTGGCTGTGGTGGCCAGATTGTGTCACAACAGCAAACTATTTGGAGTTTAATCATGGAAACACTCATTGGATACATACACGATTAATGTAGTGATGACATCTATAAATGCTAGGGTCCAATCTTAAAACACAGCATGTGATACATACACGATTAATACATGTGATACATACACAATTAATGTAGTGATGACATCTATAAATGCAAGGATCCAATCTTAAAATACAGCATGCGAGTATCCAGCACTCAAGCAAATAATGTGTTTGAATGGGGCATAGAAAAGGTAGCTTAGAGTCATTTCAAAGTGTGATTTTGAGTCCAGCTGATAGTATCAAATTCGTTTTTGCCAAGATACACTGCGCCAAGATCTTCAAACCAATGATGCTTGATACTAATCAGCACCACTGTTATAAAAATTAAAAGGTAGTAGCTGATGAGCGAATTCTCCATATAACCCAATAAGCTTGGTAAGAAATCTCGAGAACCAACAATGTGGCATAAAAACAAATGAGAATGACATTTTCTTCCTTCTTTTGGCTTTTATTTCTCCATGTAACCATGCTTATTGGTCACTCAAAACTCTAGACATTGGCAGTAAATGGCTCATTATAACAATTTATATACAGCTCCCACAATATTAGATATGTATGTCTGATACACAGACTAGGCCATTTGTTTGTAAATCCCTTTTTTGTTCTCGCTTCATCTTAAATATCATAGCATTTATTTTCTTTAGGGACAACCCACAACTTTTCATATTCATCGTGTCCTTACTTTTATCGCTATAACCATTCTAAGCAGAACATTTTTTCAGCTAAGCACGGCAAGTTTGTAATATTAAGAACTCACCTGCATTTGAACAAGAAGTTCAGTCTTGATTCTCCTAGACGCTTCACTTTCATTGCCTTCTCCACGTTGACCACATAAAGAATCAATTTCATCAATGAAGATAATGGAGGGGGCATTTTCACGAGCCATTTGGAAAAGGTTCGCGACTAATTTCTCACTTTCACCCATCCACTTTGAAACCAGATCTGATGAAGATATACTGCAGGTAGAACAAAAGAGTGTCAAATATCATAACAAATGCCACGTGAAAAGAAAATCATAGTAAGACATCAGTATCGCTAACATCCATAGATCAATCAAGTACAAGAAGAAAAATGCAAGTTCGGTGAAACTTATTTATATCGTATTTGCAAATATGTAGACAAACATTCCACTTCCTTTTTATAGATTCGAATGTGATAGTAATATACTGCCTTTGTTCAAATATGAGGTATTGTCTTTTTACCCCATCCCCAATCTTCAATCAAAAGACAGGGTGACATTCTCTCTTTTGCTCAGTTATCCTCTGAGCATTCAAGCAAAATCATCACAGAAATGGTGGATATAGTATAGTTCTTCAAATTAGTTGCTGATGATAAACTATTCAAAGATATATTTCAACAGTTCTGCTGGTATGGTGGAAAAAATCTATAGTTACCACGAAAAGTAGCTAAAACTGCATTATCATCCATGATGGAGTAATTAGACAAAAAGGAAACTGTATCATGACCACAAAAGATGTACAAAAACCAAAGACATTATAGTGCAAACCACATCCTTATGCTGGTCTATATAGTATTGCATCGTGAAACTACAAGTTGCAATAAAAAGGATCAGCATCCAATCTCTTTCTGGTGAAATACTTATCCATATTTCCAAGGTGAATAGCCCATACAAGTCTTTCACATCCTTCCATAGAAATCAAAAGTTTGTGTAGCTCATGCAAAACATAGTATGCACTGTTCTCAAACAAAATAAATAAATTCTCTATCCCCAGGCTAAAAAAGCCCAACATACAGCAAAAGAAGAGTTAGGCGATGACTCTGTAAATTTCATTGTCGCTGACACTATGTAGGTGTAACAGGTAAAATCAAGCTAGTAAATAGTTAAAGGAAGCATAGCAAGAGATGCACCAAAGGTCTCTAATGGTTCAGCTCAGAACAAAATAAAATAACATGTCTAACAAAGAACAAATTACCATGAACACACAGAGCAATGAATATACAATTATGCATTATCTACCTGAAAAATGTTGAATCAGCCTCAGTTGCGACAGCTTTTGCCAAATAAGACTTTCCTGTTCCAGGGGGACCATACAAAAGAAAAGCTCTCCAAGGCCTCCGCTTGCCTACATGATAGCATCTTGTGTTAGCATATACTAATTGACAACACAGACATCTAGACACTCACATGATATTTTTTTTCATCATCCTGTATCATATAAACAAGAAGGATACACCATTTAACAGTAGCTCAGAGAAACATATATCGGGAAAATGCCCTTGGCTGTAACAAAAAAATCTTGCACAGAGGTAAATGACACAAGTGAACAGCGGCTTGAAATTGACACTAAATTTGATCAGATCAAGAAATTCTAATTTCAGTCGAGTAGTCAAACATTATGTCTCAGAACTCTGCTACAAAACTAGCAGGATAATCTTAGGAAACTAGGGAGGCATATATATATTGTAAAAAGAACATATTTGCTCGCTCTTCAATTCAAAACTATCTTTCAATTCACAATTTAATATAAACAGAATTGTGGTTTCTTTGCTACAGACATTCTAAAAGTGGTCCCTGAAAAATGTTCAGAGACCTAAATCATCATCTAAAAATGAAACTCATAAATTGTACCACTCTTATCAATCAATAACAACAAACTCTATCAACAGCAACAACGATTCACTACCTAACCATGAATAGTTGGATCAAACATAGGTTCACCCAGTCCATTTAAATTCAGGATAAGATCAGCAAAGCCTTATGCGGTCCCATAGGGATTGTCATCCCCAAATTTTTATCAGGATCGAAGATAAAAATAGCATTTTTAGGTGCGGCCGCTCACCCGTGAAGAACTGCGGGAACTTGACGGGCAATATGACGGCCTCCTGCAGCGCTTGCTTGGCGCTCTCGAGGCCGGCGACGTCGTTCCACTTGACGTTGGGCTTCTCGGTGATGATGGCAGAGTTGAGCCCCGCCCTCAGCTTTGACTGCTCGGAGTCATCCCCGCCGTTGGCGCCGTCCCCGTCCTTGCCCTTGGTCTTGGGGCGCGTGGCGACGGCCGCGTCGCCGCCGCTGGCCCCGGGCCCCGCGCCGCCCTCATCGAGGACGGCCCGGATCTCCTCGGCGCGGCGGAGGTACTCGGTGAACTTGGCGGTGATGGCCTCCCTGATCTTAGGGTTCTTCTCGTACTTGAGGTGGGTCTTGAAGTACTCGAGCGCGTTCATGTAGAGCGGGAACGCCTTGACATAGTTGCCGGCATTGTCCTCCTGGACCGCCTGCTTGACGTACTCGATCGCCTGCTCCTTGAAGTTGCTATACATCGGGGGAGGCCCAAAGGCGCCGCCTTTGCGGCGGGCGCCCGCGGATCGGAGGGGGAATCGGCCGGATTAGGCACCGCGGCGGCGGATCGGGAGGGAAGGGGGAGGGGAGGGGCGGCGGGCGGTTGCTTGGTGCTGGGGTTTGACGCGGTGAGGAGAAGACGGGATGCGCGGAGGAGGAAAGGGGAACGAAGACGAGAAAGGAGAACGAAGACGAGAGACGGGTTGGGTAAAGGAAACGAGAAGCCTGGGAGAAGCGCGTTTTGGCTGCGATTTTTATTTTTTTATCTATTTTTTATCTACTAATTATGGACAGAAAAGGAAGCTGTTGGTAGTTCATGCTTCTAGGTCCCTTTGTTCTCTAGTTTTCTCAGAGACATCCTTTTTCTGATTATTGTAACTTTTGTTCGACCGAATGATTCATTCTTCTTTAAATTAGTCGGATAAAATGCTTGGAGTAGGTGTATTTTGCCTATGGCTCATTTGTCGCCACAAATCATGGATAGTTTGGTTCGGTAAATTTAGGCGCCACCTGGATCCAACTTTTATTTTGAAAATCTAGATTTTGTATGGATTTTTATAGTTTGTACTCTTGGAAAAATCTATATTTTAGAAGCTGATTTCATGGTTGGGTGTTGGATATATGCCTTTTATTCCTTTTTGCCCTTTTGCTAGAGGGTGATGGAATGTATATTCCTATATTTCTATTGGAATAAGTATGGGCAAAATGGTAATTTCCCCATCTACTAGTTGCATCTGGTCCATCTTCGTCTTCTGGGATTTTATAAGAATCCAAGAATCTAGATTCTAGAATTTTCACCTGGGAGCTATCCAGATTCTGGCTTCAAGATTCTCAACCACCCCCAATGGGCCTTAGTAAGCTTATATTGACATAGCTATTGATTGGTATCTCAAAAAGGACATAGGTACATGCTAACCGATTTTTAAAAATAGTTATGTGACCACTACTTTTAATAGCATGTGATATCTATAAAAAATAATGTTTTGGTTGTGCTGCGATGGTGTTGCATAAGAGTGACTTGCCCTAGCAGAGTTTAATCCTACGAATCCACTCAAGAAGACGTGTACTGATTCTAGATCCAAGTATTTTACACAAAATGGCACACTATAGCATGAAACTACTTCGTAAGCCAGATCTGGGATGAACTAAGAATAAGTTTTTTCTCGCATGTGAATTGTTTTTGGAGAAACCCTCACAAACTGCCCTTAAATGTTAAAACGCCTCTTATATATTAATATAAGCAAACAACGTTTCAAGAACTTTATGAGGCCACACATTGTAAGCAAAACTAAGAGCCCTTTTGTGAGGTCTTACAATGGGTGTGGCTTCACTTATTATTTGTGTAAAGCACACAGCCGTTTGCCAATTTCAATGGGTGAAAACATTGATTTTTACTCATGAAGCCATTTTGAGAGATGTACAAACAAGAAAAGTTATAGTCCAAACTAACCATGTCACAATAAAAAGAAAAGCTCATTCGCACCGGATAACCGCAAAATTGACAAATAAAACACCCATGCCGATTCATCCCACCCTCCCAAACAAGTAGTGGTTTTGGGGATAAAGAAAACTAATAATGGTATGTGCAAGCCTTGGATTGCTTGACTAACAAGTGTGTTTTAGCTTTGCAGAAGATCTAAAAACTTAGAGAAAAGTCATACGTTTAGACCTAGCGTATCAAAAAGCAAAGCCTCTAAAACAAACTATCAAATTGTAGTTCCAAATAGTCCTAGACGGCAATGTGATGTTAAATGGTCCAAAACTCTCTCTTACTATGCAATTACATGAATGTGAATAAGGTTTTGCATCCCTTCATCCTTAGTTGGTGTTGTTTGTCTTCTTTGCTCTGAGATCCATAGCCTGCTACACATCGATGCCACACGACTCTCAACCCCTGCCGCACCACTCCAGGACCATCCAAAACAAAGGCTAAAATGACCTTAACTTTTGTGGAAACAACTAAAACAGACGTAGTATTTGCAAAAACAAGAGGCACGCCCAAGATAAACACGCATGAGTGTCGGTATATGGACACATTGTATGTAATGTCAAAATAAAAACAAAGAGGGTGTTTAGATAAGGGGTAATTTGCGAAATAGCAAAACTTTACTGTAGCAAAAGTTTGAGAGATGAACTATAATTTTTAATAGAATAAATAGTATAAATGAATAGTGAAGTAGCCCCTATCTAAACACCCCAAAGAAATTATCTGGCTGTATCAAGGATCGGGAGTGATCCATTTGAAAAGCATCCTCGACAGTGTGTGAAAACTACTCTACCGTGGGCATCATTAGAATACTATACAATGAGAGGTGCGAGCTTGCAAAACAGGAAAAGAATCCTCCAACGGTGAAGAAGGTACCAAACGGTCAGAGCAATGCGTCCAATAATTAGACCCGTCGAGTAAGACCTGCCCATGGGCCCCGCGTGCCGTGTCAGCAAGAGACGCCGCAGCATCCGAGATCGATCGGCTCGTCCGGCGGCCAGCGTGATCGTGCGTGGCGGTGGCACGGTAGAGACGACACGGTGTTGCCGCGACATGACTTGCGCTGTGGCGCCGAAGAACCGTGTCACGGATGTCGTTGGCTAGAAGTGCTGGCGCAAGCGCAATTGACGACACGGTTTGTTTTTCTTCCACTTCCACAAATCTGCCTTGGTTTTTACCTTTTCAAGACTGATGATTGATACAACAGCAAACAAAATCATGGCTACGAATTGTAGAATCATATAGAGTTAGCGCGATTGATTTGGATAATAGAGTTTAAATATCATAATATAGAATTGAGATTCTAACAACCATGCTACTGCTCCTCTCGATCATAGAGTTAGCAGCAGAGCAGAATTAAACTGAACTTTAAATGGATGCTAGGGTACTCCGAACGCGAGTTCTAATACACGATACGAGCTACTAGTAATCAGCATGCTTTGCATGATCAATCATCTTCTCAGTACTCCCACTTGCGCAGATCCATGCCTTCCGGCGGGCTGGGCTCGATCTTCTTGGAGCCGACGTCCTTCCAGCTGGTCGAGAGCACCGTGCCATTGGACTCCTGGAACGACTTGGTCATGGCCCTCCGCATCTCGTCGTCGGCATTGCTGTAGATATCCCGGAACAGCTTGTTGGCCGCCGCGTCGCCGTCCAGCTTCTCCTCCTTCTCCGCCTTCTTCACCTCAGCCTCGATCTTGTCCCAGTCCTTCCTGCCCTTGGACGACGGGTAGCACGGCCTCTGGGCGCCGCCGGTGGAGCTGCTGCTCCCGCTCGGCGGCGCCGCGGCGATGAACGTGGGCTTGTTGGTGAACTCCAGCGACGTCCACGTGATCCCCGGCTGGGCCTTGGCGAGGCGGACCTCGATCTTGGTGGAGAGGACGGCGAACCGGCACTTGTCGGGGACGATCTTGCCGAACAGCCGGGGCTGCAGGTGGTACGGCGCCTCGCCGGGGACCTCGACGGAGACGCTCAGCATCTGCTCGCCGAACTCCACGGCGACGTGCTCGGCCGCCACGCCCTTGGCGAACACCGTCAACACCACCTCCGCCGCGCTGTTGTAGTAGTCGTGTCTGTACTTGGGCTTCCCAGTCGGAGCCGGCGAGGGCACGGGGACGACTCCGGCGGCGCTCGCCTCAGTCTCCATAAGCGCCGTGGCGTCGACGATCTCGGTCTCCATGGGCTTGGGCGCCGCGGCGTCGATCTCCTTCATCAGCTGGGCGAACCGCGCGTCGCCGGGGGCGAGGGCGGCGCCGGCCATGGCGGCGGCGCGGGCGGCGTCGTACTGCTCCAGCTTGATGCAGGCGTGGGCCCTGCGAAGGTGCGCCCGGGGCATGGCGGGGTCGAGCTCGGCGGCGAGGGCGGCGTCCGTGGCGGCGGCGGCGAAATCTCCCATCTTGATGTAGGCCTGGGCGCGGTCGGCGTAGAGCGCGGCGGAGGGGGACCCCGCGGCGGCGATGGCCTGCGTGTAGAGCGCGGCGGCGAGGGCAAAGTCGTCGTCGACGAAGGCGTCCCTCGCCTTGCTCTCGAGCTCGGAGGGCGTCGGCGTCGGCGTCGGCGTCGCCATGGGTGCGGTGCGGGTGCGGGTGCGGCGGCGAAGTCGGCGGCGAGGGTTTGGTCGAGGTGCGATTCGATGGATCGCGTGTTTGCCGAGATTTTGTTGGTCGCTGTCGTGGCCCCGTGACAACGGCGTCCGTCGCGTATTTGTAGCCTGCTGGCGTCCACCACGGTTTGGTTCGTGCCCGGTAGCAACACGAACACGAGTCGGGGTCCGTGTGTCTTCGACTCGAAGTCTTGCCAACCTCAGCTAATCATCGCAAATTTCTTTCCTTTCCCCCTGCAAATTGATCAAACAAGAACTAAGAAAAGTGAAAGATTTTTATTTGTGGAAAAGGTGTGAAATGATTATTTCAAGAAAAATGAAAAATCGAGCTATCTGGTGGGAGCCAGCCTTTGAACGAGTGGACTGTGAAGTTGAGGCTATCCAGGTATCCGTTCCATCCGCCCTCGCACCCTCGGTACACGCCGTCTCGTCGCGCTCGCGCCTGTACGCCGGAGCATGCTCTCCACACCCGCCGCCGGGGGGCGCTTCCGAGCGGGAGTTCTTCCCTGGAGGCTTCGTCAGCGCTCGTGCCTGGTGTCGCCGCCGACCTCTAGCGGCGGCGGCGGCGAGCCGGAGTACGTCTCTGAATTTCGCCGTTCTTTTCCTGAATCCTTTTTGCTGCTCTTTCTATTCGTTTAGTGAAGGGAAATGTGTGTGCTGCTGCAGAAAGGCGAGACCTTTGCTTGTGGAGAGGTACCGCGACGGCGTCTCCAAGAGGTTTTCACATCTGAATTATAGATATTGACAATGCCATCTGATTTCCATACTGCACACCCGAAGTCGTTAAGAGATGATTGCATTTTGAATCTTAGACGATAAGTTGGAAAATTATTCCAAATTTCTCATGTTTGATCGATGTCGTGGGCAGATATATGTCGGATGGCAATTCTAAGCTACAAATTCGTTTGGAGAAGCATGAATCTCCAGCGAACGCAGTGGAAGATGAGAATGCAGATTCTTTGATTCCACAGGCTATTAGGGACTTTGTACTTCCAGCGGGGTTTCCAGGTGATCCCTGTCCCCTGGCATCTCTATCTGTGCTCTGTATTTTCATCCATATACCTGACAGTTAATGTAGCCAATGTTTCAAAATTTCATATTTAAAAGCTAGAGGACAAGAGGAACTAGCCAATGGAATGAAATGTTGTTTTTGACACTGGTTTTACAAACTGTTTTGGTTTTGAGCTTACAGCTTAGCATGTCAGTGTTGTCAATTCGGCACATTCTGAGACAACGTCACCATTGTTGTCAAAAGTAAGAAACAATGAAACATAATGGCAAATGCTGGTATTCTTGTAATCTGGAACAGTAGTTCAGGTTAGTTTTGCCTAAACTTTTATTAGTAGCTATCAAAACTCAAAATTGTGGAGTACTGTAAAGTAGTGTACACAAAAGGTCACAGTTACAGACTGGGCTTCGAAGGAGGAGGAAAGGTGTGGCAACAAGGGATGTCCACAGCCTGTTGCTGGCGCACATTGTAGACAGAGTGTTTTGACCCCTTAAGCATTCTTAATCATAATCACGTACACAGCCTGTCTATGTATAGAGAGGAGGACTTGACGACTATGGAAAGTCTAAATATGATCCTACCCTTCCTAGCAATCCAAAAGTGCCCAGAAGCTCGAACAAATTGGGCCATAGCCAAGACCCTAAGACATCAGAAATCAATGATGCACACTAGAAAAAACAACAAACCGAAAACAAAGAAAAGCACTGATGTCCGAGAGATATGAAAGTATGAAACCATACCACCTGGTAAATTGACCCTTTATTGTTCTTTGTTTGTTTATTTATTTATTTAGGGTCTGTTACGGTTGACTACCTAGATTATATGCTATTGCAGTTCCCAACAAATGTGACAGGATGGATCTGTCATGTACTGGTTACATCAAGTCTTCTGAAGGTACTTCTTAATTTTTTTAGTCAAGTAGTTCAATTATGTAAATAACATCATGTTTCTGAAACATGCTATCAAAGAATGAAGAAAAATTAACTTGCTACAGTCTTATTTCACATGTAAAAGTCAGATTTCAGCAATAGAAATAGCACAGTAAGATTTTATTGTTAGATAGCTCAAAAAATAAGGTAGACAATAGGGTCAAGCATATCGCCCAAAAGAAGGGGGGATAACTCCAGCGTCAAAATGGCTTTACTTTCCAGTCAGCTTTAAATGGTTAATTGATGCTTTGATGAGCAAAATTACAAGGAAATATGTTACCTATTTTTCATATTGTTGTCAACACATTAGTATAGACTATAGAGGCACGCTTGTTTTTCAACTCATGTGTTTTAACCAATTTCTTTCTCTTCTACATCATAGCCTTATATCACCACACCGATTAGCTAATTGTAGATTGGTACAGGCTGTAGGTGTGGGATCCTTCACAGGAACTTCAGCAGCTGCATCTGCCGCTGCTATCAGGTCACAATCATCTCTGCCACTTATATAGTTATGTGTGTTATTGGAAAGTAAAAACCTTGGAGCCATTCATTTGGGGAGAAAAAAAATACT
This sequence comes from Digitaria exilis, assembly GCA_015342445.1. Lineage (NCBI taxonomy): Eukaryota > Viridiplantae > Streptophyta > Magnoliopsida > Poales > Poaceae > Digitaria > Digitaria exilis. The sequence continues at coordinate 1,979,091 of JACEFO010001770.1, read as the reverse complement.
ATGTTTTCTTTAGCTTCCTTCTGTTCTATTCTTGTTTGGTTTTGCTAATTATACTTCTATATAGATCAGTAGAATGAGTTTATCTGTGTAGTCATGGCCAAATAGGATAGACATAAAGCACATGAAAACATTTGATGCAAAAAACGCAAGTAGATCATTTCATCTTATGAGCATAACTAACTTGAACCCTTTTGATTCAAACCTCAATAGATGGGTATCAAAGGATGGCATAGGAGCCTTTGGGCGTCTTCTCATTGGTACTGTTATTACGTTTTGCCATCATTTCAGAATGTACTGTCCAGGAAGACTTATGGATGACAATGTTTAGGTGGACGCTTTGGAACACTTTTTGATGATGATCCAAAGAAGTGGCGGATGTATGCTGATTTCATTGGAAGTGCTGGAAGGTTGGCACTATGTCACTTAAAATTAAAAAAAAAACAGATGTTTAAAAGAATGTTCACATAGTCTAGTGAAGAAACATAATTCCTTCATAAATCATAATGTTATCTGTAATGATTTCGCAGCGTCTTTGAGCTCATGACTCCGCTGTATCCAGGTTACTTCCTCCCACTTGCATCATTTGGGAATCTTGCAAAGGTATTCTAAAAATATATTATTCTCTTGTATTTGATCGGGCAGTTGCAGACATTTAGTGATCCTATTGGCCTGTAAGATTGTTGACTCCGGATTTTTGAGCAGGCTGTAGCAAGAGGATTTAAAGATCCTTCCTTTCGTGTTATCCAAAATCACTTTGCACAATCTGGAAATCTTGGAGAGGTTGCTGCAAAGGTGCCTACTGCATTACTACACTTTTCTGATAGTTAGCTATGTCCTAAGTCCTAACATCTTCTGAACTGCAGCATTGATGCTGTCATAGCCTTTGATCTGATTTAATCAATTTTATATAATGTTATGTTCTCTGTCAAAAACAGAAAAGTAATAAAATCACTAAATGGTTCCTTTGGACCTGATGATAAAAATACCTTAAAACTCTTTTGGTTATGTACTGCATCTTTTCATGTTCAGGATATCAGTATAAGAGATCTTACAAGAATATTGTTGCAAATTTCTTTTAAGAAACGATGACGTATTTTCAGGAGGAAGTATGGGAAGTAGGAGCGCAGCTGTTAGGCCTTTCAATTGGTGTACTTATTATGGTATACAGATCATTTAAGTTTTATTTGTTGTTTATACTGAACCACCTTTCAGTATTCCAACCTTATCTGTCAATTCTATTATTGCACTCCACTATTTTTTATATGTTTACAGTTGCTGCTTTATACCAGGATACAGCAGGTGTAAAGTCATCATACTGGACTCTTACTTTAACATGGCTGAGTATTCGCCTTCTACATCTTTGGCTGCGCTATCAGTCCCTATCAGTTCTCAAGTTCCGCACAGTAAGGTGCTCGACCCAAATTGTGTTTTGCTTGATAAGATGAAATAATTTAGGTAGCTATTGAAGATTTCCATCTTTGACGCATTTTCCATTTACATTAACATATTATAGAAACGGTAGCACCTGAGTATTTTTATTGACTACTTTCCTCTTCATGGTTATATTGGTAGATAAACCTAAAACGTGGTCGGATTCTTGTGAGGTCACATGTCGCACAACATACAGTTCCTGGTGACATTTCTTCTCAATTTTCTTGGTTGTTTTTTGAAGCAATTCTAGTAATGTCTTAGTACTGATTGTTTTTGTCTTGCAACTTTAGGCTATGTTGTTTGCAACGAGGAAGAGAATATTTTAACATGGGAGAAATTTTTGCATCCTCGAATTTCTTTTGGCGTGCCCATGGATAGAATGATTGGTGGCGAGGAATCAAGTGACAAGGTATAAATAGTCGATTAGGTTAACTTTGGTATATTCACTTGTTCCAGCGTTGGCTTTACAATCTGTAGTCGGATCTTCCTTATGAAGGAATCTGGGAGTTAATTAACAGTGATGAAAAGAAATTGTCTGGTCGAATGTCCATTCTTTCATAGCTAATGTTCAGTTTGCAATCAGCCATTGTGTGGTATCCTCTTCAGTCATAGCTAAGAAAATGTGGTTTCCATTCCAGCTGCGCTTCTGGTTTATATCTTTTCCCCCAGATATTTTATGATTAGTTTTTATTTCCTTTTGTTCATTGCAGATTTCACTGTTCTAACCTTGAATCAGCTAGAAATTGGTCAGAACATTCCACTTTTTGATGGAAATACATGGTTCATTTAGTTAGCAACATTTTCGTCTACTGAAGTAATCTGTTTATGTGAAGACTAGTTTTGATGGTGGTGGTGAGTGACAGCAAGAACCAGTAGCTTGTCCGTAACTTGTTCTAACTTGGTTGAAATTAACAGTAGTTGTAGCTGGTAAGCCATAAGCTATCCAGAAATTTATAGTTGCAACTTGCAACCTGTTTCATTATCCAACCAATGGATTTTTTTGTCTCACTTGCTCATGCCTTTTTAAACCTGTTCGCTCTTGAATCTGCAATGATGTGTTCACCATGTTATTTAAGTTTCTTAGTACAAATATTTTAAACTCATGAACAGGTGAATAGACTGCTGATGTTGTACAAGAGCGAGAAGTATGTTCTCTTCGTTGAGAAGTTTGGATCAAGAGAACCAACATTTCTTGTTACATTCAAGGTGATGTACTGCTGAGATGGCATATAAATAGCTATGCATCAGATCAACAATGCACATCATGTGTCTGCTTCACTTATTATTTTCAGGAGGCGGCGACCAGCATGTCTGTCCTGAGAAGCCTCTGGCAGGCACATTGGCTTCAAAAATATCAGCAAAATCAGGATGAGGTTTTCTCTTGGCTAGAGGATAGCATTCTAGCATTGGAGCATGGATTTACCGACTTCCTTGAGCAAATGGAAAGAGCTGGCTGGGACCAAAACCAAATCATTTTGAAAGTGCCTAAAGAACCTGTCTTGGTGTCGGAACACCTGGACTAAGAGGTTTAAGGTGCTATTGTTGCTTAGCAATTGGACCCTGACACACAACTTGTTCTTTTTAGTGGTTTTACTTAGGTTTGAGCCTGACCTAGCACCTAGAGACGATACTGAAGTTTCTTTTGACCTTTGACGAGCTGAATTAATTGCAACTATATCAAATCGGATGTGAGCTGAGATTCTCAGGTGGCTGATGCTTAGTGATCTAACAATTCATATTGTAGAAACTTCGTTTGGCAAATGACCAAATGTTTACACTGTCAAAAACGGAAAATACCGTCATTAATTCATCAGCTGTTTGATTAGTCATTGGGGCTAGCAGCTCCAGTCAATTGTGCAGTGTCGTGCAAAAGCACTACGGCATCGCAGAATCTTTTTCCGCCTATTCAATCTGGTGCATCCATTGTCCTGTCATTCACATGATACCTATTCCCGGAAGCAATCATTTCATGAGCACAAACTGCATTCGGTCAACTGTACAGGAACGTCTGTATCTTAATATTAAGCCCGCCTGCCCACCTTCACCAGTGACACTAGGCATGCCAGGATTCAAAAGCAATAGAAACCTAATTATATAGCTAATTCCTTGGGGGGGCTCCTAAAAACTACTTATGGGTCTTCAGCATCTTAGCTAGGGGCCAAAAGATGAAAGGTTCAGCAGCGGTAGGTTGTCTGATTTCTTCCCAAAATTGCTGCTGCACGAAGTACACCAAGTATCAGACTTTTGATTTGCCTTTTCCTTTTGGGGTGTGGGTGAAACGAGTCTTCCTTGCTTTCTTGTTCTTTCCGCCAGAATCTCCATCGGAGTCGTCACTACTATTGTCATGTTTGCCATTTGATTTCTTCCGGGAACCTGATCCATATACGTACTCCTTGGCCTTCTGTTTGGTCCTTTCTTCTGTAAGTTCATCTTCAGTCTTTGGTTTCCAAATGAAAATGGATCTGCACAGACCACCTTGTGAGTTGAAGAATGGAAAAAAGATATAGCACTGGATAGTGCTATTGGGTGCTAATATAGCCTACCTTGAGCTTCCTGTTGCCAGGATGTCATCTTGTGGATGTAGCTTGTTCACTGGACTGATCGTTGATATGTCAGGGTCCATCACCTCAGCCAGAAGCTTCCCAGAACTGGTATCTATGAAATCAATGGGATGCAGAGCAACACCATTGTAGTTCTCACTTATGTAGCGGCCAACAACTGCAACTGTTTCTGTGTAATCCTGCAGAGTACAACCATTCAATTTCAAAATCAGGGCACATATATTGCGAGATAATAATAAAATTCAAAGCATAACGAAGTTTTAGTTATAACTGAAACCTTTGGGTCCCACTCAGCTTTGAAGGGTGTCAGGTGACGATTAAAATCATGACTGTGCACAATTTCTCTACTTGGGGATTCCAGATCACCAAAAATATAGTCCCATACACGAATCCGGTTGTCTTGACATGTTGTCAATATCTTATTTCCACTCTGTGGAGAAAAATATCCTGAATTAACAACCCGTCCATGAGCAAGGCTGGCAAGGGCCGAGTTCGCTTCAAGTTTCCTTGTATCCCAAAGACGGGCCTGATAATCAGAGATGTGAAAATATTAAATATTGTAAAAAGAAAAGGGGATATGCACATATGCAAAATACACTCACGTAGTGATCATTTCCACTGCTCAGAAGAACTTCAGGTCGTGCAGGGTTGCAATGAAGGCTGGTTACCTTGCTACCCTTTTTATGTATAAGAATTGGATGCCCAACTCTAGTCTTCGATCGTCTATCCAGGCTGCAAGAATTAAGAATATCTTAAAATAGAATGTCAAGGCATATTTCGTACATGCAAGTGTGATAATTTACAACAGTATATAAGAAATAAAATACATAAGATAATCACCGATGGCAAACTATCTGGTATTGAGCTGACATACAAATGTATCAAATGGAACACAGCAACAACTCAAATAATTATTTCAAACGAAGCTGCATCCATAGCCATATACTGGTTTAAAGGTACAAATCTCAGAAAGGTAACATAGAGAAACTCACAAGTAAAGAAAACCAAAGCTATCTGCCACCAAAAGAAGACCTTTCTCAGTGTTTAAGTCCATCCCATATATCATGCGCCAAGAGCTCGGACCCTGTTGTGAGAAACAAAACAAGGACCAACTTTTATTAAAAACAAACCCATTATGGATGCAGATCAATGCTATTTAATGACTATAATTACAGTACGAAATCAAGATGCTAGTATATAGACTGAAAAATAACATATTTAGAAAGTCTTTTGAACAATGTAATCTATACAAGCTTGACTAACTTACATTCCAACCATTTGGGTTGAGATTTAACAAGGGGGAGCCAATGCCAGTATCCAAGTCTGTGCAGCTGATAGTACCATCAGAGGAAGCTGTATATAGTATCCCATCATTGGCGGTATCAATCCTGAATAAGATCAAACCATGCCGTAACATTTTGCCCATGAGAAGGGGAGGAACTTAGGGAGGGAGGGAAGAGCTATCAAGGAATACACTTACTTCATACTGTTCAGAATACAGGAGTGCACAGAATCATATGTAATCTTCTCATGCAACTTAACATAATCCCAAATACCCAGAAGCCCTTTCTGTGTGGAAAGAACGAAGATCCATTAGTACTCTGCTACATGTTTCTGTGATATATTTTTTGCGCACTCGCAATGCAGAGATACTTGTAAGAATTTAAGAGGGCAACAAAATGTCAAAATCCATAGTAGGAGCGCAATACCTTATCTCCTGATAAAAGAACATTGTTCTTAGTCGGATGAAATTCCAAGCAAGTCACACGCCTCTGATGAAATTTTATGTTTCCGCACTCTAGTTGGTTGGGTATCAAAAACTTGGGCTTAACCTAGCATTGTGAAGAGGAGAAGAGTGAAAAATCTGGTACTAGCAAAAAAGAGTAATATGAAATATCACAATTGACAACATAAGACAGAAGTTTTTCTTAAAGCCTAAGAACACAAAAGTTAGTCATTAATCAAATCTCACTCTGTACCATGGAAATCTTGCCCTTGACTTGGCTCTGAAAGACATAATCTAGTGAAGTGTTTGTATTCCTTCTAGGGGCTGGGATAACACCATGCTCCATTGCTACTCTATGGGGGCAACTCAACGTTGTATGACCTGTTCATGATGAAAACATAGTGTAAGTGACTTAAACAGAAAATCAACACCCGTGTCATTTTCATATAAGGATACGTGATCTCTAACATATGTGGTGGACCCACACTTCAAGATTCGTTTGGCACTGTCGATAAAGCTTCTGATTCATAAGTAAACATGTAGCTGCTACGAAGCAATAAGCATTTGAAGGAAACACCCCCTAAATTTCCTGCCTTCAGAAACACAAGGAAATACTCCTATGCACTGGTTCATCAATGCAACCTCTTTCAGATGCTTTTAAAACAAATAATTAGCTGATCCTACTTTCACGAGAAGAAGTTAAACAAGAATCTTTGAACAATGATATTTTAGCATGTAACACCTTTCTAATTTATAAACACACAAGAATCCCCAAATAGACCCATCCGCACTACAAAAAAACTGTGTGCTCATCCAAAATTAGTCTCTTGTACTACAAAAATACAAAAAGATAATCACAGGGAACGTAGATATGAGAACCTGGCATCTTGCATAGGAAGCAAGGCTTCATGGGGCAGTCTATGTACACGGCCCCCTTGAACCCTGCCTCGTGCCCTATCCTTTTGCACACCTGCAAACAGACACAAGTCAACAAATAATATATTAGTTCACCAGCACGAGAATAAAAAGGGTATCACAGATTGACAGACCCATAAAAGGAATGTTTTCAACAAAGGAGCACAAATCATTTCTGAATTCAACAAAAAAGATAACACCTTTATATGCCAAAACCATACTAAATTAGTTTAAAATGAAAGCAAAATGTAGCAGCCATTTCCCCATTATTAGACCCCCAGATAGTCCAACAGATTATCAACGAAACAGCAGATTTTCTCGTAATACAAAGAACCAATTAGGCGCAAGGAATAGCGGACCGAATTAACATCCCCAAATCCCAATTTAGCGTCAAGGGCGAGAGGCAACTTCCGCTCTCAAGCAGCAGCTTTCTCTTAAGCTCCAAGCATCAGAAATTATCATCTTTTTGAACATAAACGGAAAGGACATAGCAAAAATACGAGGGAAGAGAACAATAAAATCTTGAGATTTGTTGCTCCGCCTAGTACCTTGCACACTTTCTTGAGGCTGATGGTGATCGGGTCCTTCCTCCCGGCCTTCTTCTCCCCCGCCGCCGCCGTCGCGGGATGCTTCTTGGCCGCTGGCTCCGAAGCCGCCGCCTCCCCTTCGACCTCCTCATCCTCATCGTCGTCATCGACTTCTTCTCCGGACGCTTCCGCTTCTTTCTCCTCGTCCCCTTCTTCGTCGGAGGATGAGTCGGAGGTGTCCTGCCGCTGCTCCTCTTCGTCGGAGGCCTCCTCAACGGCGTGCCGGCCGCCGGTGCGGCGACGGCGGCGGTTGTAGACGAACTGGGCGCGGGTAGTGGGGCCCATGTGTCGGCGACAGGGGCGAGGCCTCGGGAGGCGGGAATGGGAGGTGTGGTGGGGAATGGGGAGACGATGCGGTTGATTGGGCTTTGGGTTTGGGGTTTATGGGTTCGCAGATCAGGGACGAAAACAGATCGGATACGTACGCATACGTCTGGATACGAATATGGATATTTATTTTTTTACCGGATCGGATTCGGATACGGAAAGTACAAAATATGTTGGATATGCATCGGATATTGATATACATTACATATCTATAATAGACATTCAACATTTGTTATGCGGATACGGATACGGTCGAATATTGATTTTTTGGTTCCAGATACGGACTGAATTATTTAAGGTCTAAGGACCTTTGGTCGGTCGGTCAGACGGGAATATCCATACCACTTTTATCCTTACTATGATGTTGGTGCGATAGAATGCAAATGAAGCGAGGAGGACATTACTACTATAGTATTATAAATAAAAAAGTTATCAAGGTTGAATTATCTTTTCTTTTCTACTGGGAGAGTTTTTTATTTACTTTTAATAGGTCTTTCAAAAAAAAAGTTCCATTTCCTACTTATCAGCATATAACTAAAAGGAACTTCCTTGTGTTGATGAAATTATCTTATCCCTATTACTTTTTTGCAAATCATATAGAGCACCATTGTTAAACCTATCGGGTAATGAGACGATGCTTGATAGTGTGGATTCCGCTACATGAATCTTTTTCTTTTCATTCGGTGGTCATACTATTATTGAATATTTAATCTTGACAACCAAACCAATAAAAATATGTGTCTAGTTTTCAATTATTTTCTCAACCTTATAACAAAATATGTCTTGTTTAAGAGATAGTCGAACTAATTAATTGGATCTATTCACTCCAATCATGTTACATATCTGTCGGGTACCTACAAAAGGGGTACCCCAATCTAAGCCCAAAACTACTGGGCATCAAGGCCCACAACGACATCAACCAGGCACCACAGCCCGGCAAAAGCCTGCCATCGCTATAAGTCTTCGGCGCCCATCCAGCTCGAGGCAAGCGACCACCCTCAAGCGGATGTTTTCCGTCTCATTCGAGGCTCGGTGGCCTCGAGGACGACCCCCACCCTCGAGGGGGTGGTTTCCGTCTCGCTCGAGGGTCGGCGAGCTCGAGCTTGCCATCTAAGCTCGAGCCCGCCTCGACGGGAACGACGCCCAACGCACTGCGACCCATCGGAGTCATCATGACACGGTCAAAAAGCGGGGATCACTGCCCCACGCCATCACCAACTCTCCGGAGAAGACATCGGTCAAATCCACTCGCAACAGTGGACTCTGAGCACCGTGCTGCACGGCCAGACCTAACCCTTCCAGCAGCACTGTGCCAACCACTCCTTTGACTTTACCCCCCGCCGGACACGCTGCCACCCTCGAAGGCAGCCTCGAAGGAGACCATGGAACGCCGTGCGCAAGACACCACCCTCGACGCCGTGAACTGTCACGAGAAGGAAGGACGATACGTCAGCCCCTGCCATGTCGTCAGCGGAGTTGGAAGGCACGATTCCCGCTCGCGTACTGCGCAGCATGGACGAACAGTGCACACAACGACAAACACATGTACTCACACCCCGTCCCCTTGGTCTATAAAAGGGGGAGGGAAACCCATGCAAAGGAGAACGACAACAACGAGCACGAAATCATGCAGAGAACACAAGTCTCACGAACACACGCACACACCATAGCTTGGGACCTAGGAGCTCATCTCCTTCTCCCACCTTGCTTGTAAACCCCTACTACGAGCAACACGTAACCCGGTGCATCGCACCCCTGCTGGACGTACGGTCCCGTGGCCGGAACCAGGATAAACCCCCGTCTCTCACTCTCGCCATCAGGAAAACGAGTGGTTAGCACCGCAATCACTCGTCGGTGCCGGTGCGACCAAATCAGGCACCGACAGTTGGCGCGCCAGGTAGGGGACCAGCGCTGCGCAACTCTCGTTCCCGATGGCGAACTTCGGCGAAGGACGGCCTCCGCTGGGTGAGAGCGATCTGCTCCCAGCGGGGCACGAGATCCGGTTCGGGAGCTTGCGGTTCCAAACATGTGGCGACGATTACCGCATGCGCATCCTCCAGGAGGATCCAAGCGACCGACCGGAGCCTCATCATCAGCAACCGGCGGCACCACGACGACGGAGTCGTCCCGGACCTCGCGCACGACGAGCGCGCGCCGCGAGGCGTGTCGCCGACGTCGGCGACCCCCGTCCCACAAGGGAAGGGGACGTCCTGCAGTCAGGGTCAAAGGAGAGGGTTGCCCCCTTCCTCCCAGGGCCCATGTCTGCACCACGCGCTACGACGGCGTATTCCTATCCCTACGGGCTACGCAACTCCGCGGATGCATACGCCTCCTTCATCCGCACTACCATGAGTGCGTATGGCAACCAACCTGGCTGTCATCCAGCCTCGGAGCAAGACTTCGCCGATCCGTTGCCTGGCTATCCCCGCACGGAGTCCGATGATGGACACGCATTTATGCGTGGATACCCTGGTTGGGACTACTCGGGTCTCCGCGACCCAGAGGCCTTTATTGCCTTCCAAACAGCGGCGGATTATTGCTTCGGGTATTCCGATGATGAGTATGATCCAACCAGGGAGTGTTTCGTCATCAACAGACAAATCAGCGAGGGATCGACGTCGGACGACGGCGGCGAGGATGACGACCAGGGGGACAACGATGGCGTAGATCCGATAGGCGCGCAGCCATCGGACCCATCGGATCACTCCCCTTCTGAGGACGAGCGGGATCCGCGCCACCTGCCGCGAGTCGCTCGCTCCCACGACTTGGGAAGTGGTGACGTTTCACCACCGGCGCGCTCCGACCACGAGCTGGCCAAACAAGGCAACGAGCACGGCACGGACGCCCGACACGCGGGGCGAGTGGCTCAGGCCCGCATCCTTGCCGAGGGCGAAGATGACGAGCTCGCTCCCAGAACGAGCCAGAAGCTCATCGCGGCGGCCGCGCCACTCCGAGCCCTGCCCGAGGCAGCCACCCCAGAGGGGCGGAAACTGCACCTCGAGGCTCAAAAGCTGGTCGAGCATGCTGCCCGACAGCATGCCGAGAGCTCAGCCTCCCGCCTTCGACGCTCCTTAGCCTCGAAAGGTGAACGAGGAGGGGAATCCTCGGTACGCTCACCCCGGCCCAACGGCAGGGCGCGAGCACAATCCCGGGGCAACTCCCACCGCGACACGGCACGACGCCACGCCGGCGAACCACGTGCGCTCGAAGCACGAACGCTTCCAGCAAGGGTACCCGCAAGGTCACGCCTCCGGGACACCCGTGGCACGGACGATGATGGCGACGCTCGCAATACCCTGAATCAAATCAGACAGCGAGAGGGAGCCCGGACCCACCAGCGCGGGCGCACCGACGTTGGTTGGAACCGGGATGCGGCCCCAGAGCCAGCAGGCACGCGGGTGTTCAGCTACAACATCCGCACCGCCCCGATTCCTCCTCGTTTCCGACAGCCTACCACCATCACCAAGTACTCTGGGGAAACGGACCCCAGGGTATGGCTCAACGACTACCGCCTAGCGTGCCAGCTCGGCGGCGCCACAGACGACGCCATGATCATCCGCAATCTGCCACTCCACCTGGCAGATTCTGCGCGGACATGGCTCGAGCACCTGCCCCCGAACCGGATCCGCGACTGGGATGATCTGGTCGAGACCTTCGTGGGAAATTTCCAGGGCACCTACGTGCGCCCTGGGAACACGTGGGATCTTCGAGGGTGCAGGCAAAAACCCGATGAATCTTTGAGGGACTTCATCCGGCGCTTCTCCAAGCGCTGCACCGAGCTCCCCAACATCACCGACCACCAGATCATCCACTCCTTCCTCGAGAGCACCACGTGCTATAGCTTGGTATGCAAGTTGGGGAGGAGCCCTCCCCCCGACGCGAACCGGCTATTCGAAGTAGCCTCCAAATACGCTTCGGGGGAGGAGGCGGCGAACGCCATCTTCAACGGCAAGAAGGGAAAACGCCCCGAAGAGACGCCCGCGGAGGGCAGCAAGCCAAGGAAGCCCTCGAGGAAGTAAAATCAAGGCTTTAAGGGGAAGAAGTATCGAACCCCTCGCGAGAAAGGCAACAACGGCGAACGAAGTCCCCGCAGTGGACCCCAGCCACAAGGGGCCTCGAGGCCTTCCAGGTGGAGGAGAGTCTTTGACGCTGACGACGTGTTCTTCAGCATGGGACGACCAACCGCCGATGGAAATCCTCGCGAACGCCTACGACATCCAACAGCTAAGTTGCTTATGCCCCTCGAACCCTTTTTGTACATACTTTCGATTGTACAAACTCTTGATTAAGTATTTGGCTTAGCTCTCGCAAGTGTGAACGAGTCAAGTGGACTCGAGTCCACTCATACTTGAGTGAGGTTTGGTCCTACCCTCGCTAGGACCATCCCTCCCTCGGGGGCTACAATGGGGACGAACCCCCGAAAAAGTCAATATTTTTACGAAATTCTTGTGATATCTCGGGCGTATCGCCAAGTGCTCTTTTGCAACCCTTGAAGGGAAGACACTAGCCGTGAAACGGACAAGGGCAGGGTCGCCTGAGCCGAGTGCTCGCCTACGCCTCGAGGCTATGGCAGCACCTCACTTCCCTCCGCCTAAGTCATTCACGTACGATCGATCCTAGTGGCGACTTCCTTTCGAGGCGCATGCATTCGACACGACGTGCATCGCAGAGATGTCACATGAAAATAAAACTCGTTTAACGATACAAACGATGTTTAACGAAAATAAGTAGGATGTATGAAAACAAACGAATTGTTCTTACATCAGGAAACGCAAGCTCTAAACTACTATTCACACTCGGGCTCGATGTCCCGAGGCTTTCAGGGTCCGCTCCCACCATCAAGGTCGTCCCAGCCGCCGCCATCTTCGCCCGGGAAAGGACGCTCTCCCGCCGTCGGGGCAGTCGTGCGGTCACTTCGCCCGCGCCACGCCTGAAAAGGCCCGCACACTCCCCCACGAAGTCGCAGTAACTGCCCTAACGGTCATCATGACCCCGCACGAAGAGGGGGAAGGCACATTCAACACACCAACCCTTGAAAGGGCGGCCTATCGTGCTACTGATCAGGGGTTCGAACCTTGGGCCTACGAAGGGTTTCGACAAGGGCCTCAGATCAACCGAGTCAGGGATAATCGACGGTACCCTCGAAGCTCGAACGCTCGAGGAAACCAATCGATTATGTTCGAGGCCAGGCAAAGTGCCTAGATCGAGGGACCCCTCGAGGGGGAGCATCGAGCCCTCGACCTCTATCGAATGAGGTCGAGTCCCGTCTAGCATACTTTTGCGAAAGGCTTCTACGGGCGTGTCCTATGACCACGAGCCTACCCTTATCGAACGGGGCATGGACGTCCGCTCGAACTACCCGCTATCAGCTCACCCAGGCATCCGTGGCTCGATCCCAATCGTGGGAAGCATGGATCGCCTCCTCCTCAGTCCCTCGAAAGGGACCCCGAGGAACGAAGAAAAATCTGGGACATCTCGAGCCAAACGAAGCTCGGGGGCTCCTAGTGCTGTGGACGAACCCACATGACCGCGTTCTTCCCCACGTCGGCCACGACTCCCACGTCTACCACCGTTACTCCGCGCGGAACGGAACACGTGGAGGGAACGCTCAAGGCTTCCCCTTCGAAGGGAGGAAGCCATCGTGCTATTGATCAGGGGTTTCGAACCTTGGGCCTACGAAGGGTTTCGACAAGGGCCTCAGATCAACCGAGTCAGGGATAATCGACGGTACCCTCGAAGCTCGAACGCTCGAGGAAACCAACCGATTATGTTCGAGGCCGGGCAAAAGTGCCTAGATCGAGGGACCCCTCGAGGGGGAGCATCGAGCCCTCGACCTCTATCGAATGAGGTCGAGTCCCGCCTAGCATACTTTTGCGAAAGGCTTCTATGGGCGTGTCCTATGACCACGAGCCTACCCTTATCGAATGGGGCGTGGACGTCCGCTCGAACCACCCGTTACCAGCTCAACCAGGCACCCGTGGCTCGATCCCATCGAGGGAAGCACGGGTCGCCTCCCCCTCGGCACCCTCAGACAGAGAGCGCGAGGCACGAGAAGTACGAAATTCCCCCTACCTCAGGCACGGTGGACGAACCCACGTCTGAGGAAGCCACGGGTGCTCTTCACCATAGGTGTTGAGACCTTGGGAGAGTGTCAATCACTCTCCCAAGGCCTCGGGGGCTACACCCGCGGGTGCGCTAGCGCGCCCCCACGGATTCTCGGAACCAACGAAGATACGAGGGCCTTGAAAGCCTGGACGAACACCAACCTTCGCAGGATGAAAACCTCATCCCTGCGAAGGCTCGGGGGCTACTGTCGGGTACCTACAAAAGGGGTACCCCAATCTAAGCCCAAAACTACTGGGCATCAAGGCCCACAACGACATCAACCAGGCACCACAGCCCGGCAAAAGCCTGCCATCGCTATAAGTCTTCGGCGCCCATCTAGCTCGAGGCAAGCGACCACCCTCAAGCGGATGTTTTCCGTCTCATTCGAGGCTCGGTGGCCTCGAGGACGACCCCCACCCTCGAGGGGGTGGTTTCCGTCTCGCTCGAGGGTCGGCGAGCTCGAGCTTGCCATCTAAGCTCGAGCCCGCCTCGACGGGAACGACGCCCAACGCACTGCGACCCATCGGAGTCATCATGACACGGTCAAAAAGCGGGGATCACTGCCCCACGCCATCACCAACTCTCCGGAGAAGACATCGGTCAAATCCACTCGCAACAGTGGACTCTGAGCACCGTGCTGCACGGCCAGACCTAACCCTTCCAGCAGCACTGTGCCAACCACTCCTTTGACTTTACCCCCCGCCGGACACGCTGCCACCCTCGAAGGCAGCCTCGAAGGAGACCATGGAACGCCGTGCGCAAGACACCACCCTCGACGCCGTGAACTGTCACGAGAAGGAAGGACGATACGTCAGCCCCTGCCATGTCGTCAGCGGAGTTGGAAGGCGCGATTCCCGCTCACGTACTGCGCAGCATGGACGAACAGTGCACACAACGACAAACACATGTACTCACACCCCGTCCCCTTGGTCTATAAAAGGGGGAGGGAAACCCATGCAAAGGAGAACGACAACAACGAGCACGAAATCATGCAGAGAACACAAGTCTCACGAACACACGCACACACCATAGCTTGGGACCTAGGAGCTCATCTCCTTCTCCCACCTTGCTTGTAAACCCCTACTACGAGCAACACGTAACCCGGTGCATCGCACCCCTGCTGGACGTACGGCCCCGTGGCCGGAACCAGGATAAACCCCCGTCTCTCACTCTCGCCATCAGGAAAACGAGTGGTTAGCACCGCAATCACTCGTCGGTGCCGGTGCGACCAAATCAGGCACCGACAATATCGTACATGATATGACTTCGCTCACTACTTTTTCGCATCAGTAAGATTATAGAGTAGGGATTGTAACAACCAAATACTTTCCCCTCTACTTTTAAAATACACATGGTTCTATTTCAGCAACTTTAGTCCTGTTTTTCCATACTCACATCTCTTTAATTTCATAGTTATATAAATCCATTTACCATATGTCTTTTTTCCTGCCAAGTTTTTTTTCAGCTAAGCAATAATGCGTCTCTTAGTAAATACTCTGTTCCGGTTGTAATTCTATTAGCATATATCACTGTCACACAAGCCTAAATGCCGCGTTAAGATTTGAAGACACTACAGCGATCTGGCGGGCGCAGCTTATTGCCACGACCAGCGGCTCTGCACCGCATGAATAAATAAAGCACGCAATCCTTTGTAGACTGTGGCAGCTCGATGCTGCTTAAATGGTCCATCTCGCGTGACATTTTATGGCCTAAAAAGGAAAAGGACTAACCTTTCAATTGCAAGCTACTTTAGGTGGGCCTAATTAGAGTGTGTTTGGTTGGGCTGTGGCTGTGAGAAAAGCTGTTGTGGGCTGTGAGTTGTGACTCTGCTGTGGAAAAGGTGTTGTGGCAAAAGATAAGACCGTGGAAAAGGTGTTGTGGCAAAAGCATAAGACCGTTTGGAAAAGTTGTTGTGGCAAAAGCATAAGACCGTTTGGTTAGAACAGTTGTGAGTTGTGGGAAACTACGCGTTGTACCTGTAATGCCCCTAAAGGCTTATGAGACTGTCTATATACAAAATACTCGTATAAACCTAATATGTTGAATATTTTGCATGTAAGTATATTTTTTTAAAAAAAAAGAGAACATTAATTTTTTTAATTTTTAATTTATATGATCCACATAAATAGAACAATAGCAATTACACATGCTAAAAGGCTTATAAAATTATGGTATATCTCAACATAACTATCCTCCTCTTGTACTAACCAAATCTTGAGCAATCCTGTTACGAATGGTATTCATGTTGTCCTCATTTTCCACATCTTCATTCTCATCTCCTTGTGTTTGTGTCGTGACACTTGTAGATGGTACCAAATACTGCTCATCAGCATCACATCTTTCAAACACCTTATCATGCAAATTGCTATCACCGATAAAATTATGCAAGGCACAACAAGCCATGATTATATGCTTCTGAGTACGAGGTGGGTAACTTGGCACACTCTTCAAAATACGCCACTTCTGCTTCAAGACTCCAAAAAACCTTTCAATCACATTTCGAAGGGAAGAATGCAAAAAATTGAACATCTCGTACTTTCCTCGAGGAGGGCCTGAACGATGTCGAAATTCTGGTATATGATATGTGCTTCCTTTGTAAGGTGCAAGATACTCTATTCGGTTTGGATAACCCGAATCCACAAGATAATATTTTCCTATAAAAGTAACCAAGTAAGGCAAGGAATAATAAAATTATAACTATTCTAGTATATGAAAATATTTTTTGAAGCATAAACTAATGTAAAATGAAAAAAGTATCATGCGTACCTTTAGGAGGCACGGAAAATGACGGAAAATTATTGGCTGAGAATACGCGTATCATGTGCAGCACCAGGCCAACCAGGAACCACAAAGGTAAACCTCATACCAAAATCACAAATTGCTAGCACATTCTGAGATGTATCTCCATGACGGTTTGTGTGGTTAACCATTTCGTTATGGTTTAAAACATGGATAAAAAGTAGTACAATAACATAACCTTGAAAGAATAAAATAGTACGCAACCTTATTACATAGAAATTGGTTCAAAACACGGTTACAAAAAATATTTAGAACATGGAAACAATAATAACATGAAAACATCAAAAGAAGATCAAATCACTAACGCCCGTCATGCTCTCTCTTAATCAAATCGAGCCTTCCTTCAATTGTTTCTAGAGAGCTAAAAACCTCCCTAAATTCTGGCTTCATAATAAGTGAGGTGGCTGTGTGCATTAGAGCAGTTCCTTCTTGCACACCACATTCTTTCACCATCTTCATAGTCATTGCAATGGTAGGAACATGATTGGTTGGAGCAGATGATGCTTCAACACTTGTGGATATCTTCTCTGCAGCATTTTATATCTTCTCACAAGTGTTCTTATACAAACGGAAAAAGGAGCTCTTCTCATCCTTCTCCTCAGCAGCGGATGGCCCCTTGCGTTTCCTTTTTCCCGTCTTTCTTGTATTATCAACATTATCTACCGGTTTGGTTATTATGTCATCATCCTCATCACTTGAATCATCAGAGGATATATCTCCAGGACATGATGCTGAAGACCCACTCACATGTGCCTTGCCAAACACATAATGCATATCATCAAGAAACTTTGGGCCTTGTTTTTGAAACTTCACATGAGGGCATTTGATTGATTTCTCTTTATTGTTGCACCTCTGAATTTAAATAAAAATAAAATCAGCAAGGCAACAATATATAAAAAAAATACCAAAGGTAGATTATTCCACTTACAGCAAGGTGTTCATTCCACCAATCATTCGAGCAATCCACAGTTTATTTAGCCTCATCCCATCCAAGCCCAGTGGCAAGATTCTTGAACTCCATAAAAAATGTATAATCTTTTTTCAAAGTATCTAACTTGTTCTTCAATTGTTTTTTGTTCGAGTATCACCAGATTTTTGTGCAAACTTGGATATAACATTCTTCCAACCGGTAGTAGTGAAAATTCCCATCGGCCTATTCCCAGCTTCTATCTCTTCTTTGCAAACATCATACAAATGCCTAAAAAAAATCCCCCCAATCTGCCTTGTCACCCATTCTTGAACCAAACAAAAAAAATTCCAATCAATTTGCATGCAAAAAATTACTAATCCTACATAATCCGATTCACCAATCAATCATACATTCTTGGATTAAACCTCTCCTATTATCCAATGGACATGACACCAAAAAATTGGTTAAAAAAACACGTACCTCAGCAGACCACCAATGGAGGCAGGCAACGAGATGGCCGGTGGCTGGCGGGCACAGGTATCTGGCGGCGGCCGGCGGGGCTGACAGGCGGCCGACGAGGCTGACAGGCGGCCGACGATGCACCGGTGGAGGCAGGTGGCTGGCGGGCACCAGTGGAAGAAGGCAACGAGTCGAGGATGGATCAGCCGGGTGGGGATGACTGGAGGTGGCGCGGGACTCCGGCCTAGGGATGGCGTTGGTGCCCGGCCTGGAGTGTGCAGCCGCCGGCCAACGGGAGGATCAGGCGCTGGGGCGGCGGTGGCGTCGTCGTCCGTACCCTACCCCGACGTAAGAAGTCGAGGGACTCGGGGGTACGGAGAGGAGGGGCGACGGGATAGAAGAAAGATCGAATCGTTTTTTTTTCCTGTGTAACCAGTGGCAGGTGAGTAATTTTTCTCCTCAAAAGTCAATGAAAGCAAGGGGTTGGGTGCTTTTTCATTTGCACTACACCAAAAGCTGTTTTTGGGAAAAAAGCATCTAGGGTGTTTTAACCCTTTGGTTGACTTTTGGCTTTTGCAAAAGCAAAAGCAGGTTGAGAAACCCAACCAAACACACCCTTAGTCTTGTGCTATGGAAACTGGCTTGCTTCAATTTTGTACGGTTGTTCTCATCTCACCACAAACTCATTAAGGCATGTTCACATTATAGAAAAAACATTGTAGGTTTAGAAAAATATTGTAGCTAAGTCTTGGAAAGCGTGTTTTCTGAGAGGGAGGAATAGTGGATCTAAATAGCGAAAAGTTGGAATAAATAATGATTAGTTTGAAATCCAAACAAGGCGAACTCTTAAGCAACTCTTAAGTTTCATCCATCAGCATATTTTAAAGCGGTTGACAAGTTACAGTGGTGGACACAAAAGAGTCTTGTAAAGTGCAACCAAGAACACCACGAAACCGGCTCATCTTCTCCTTGTCTCTCATTTTATCATTTATTTCCTCCTCTTTCTATTTCCTCTTGTGAAGGAGTCTTAGGGTGACCACAATATTGAAAAAAGCAGTGTATAGGGAATAAATAATTCTAGAGGTGGCCTAATTACATTGTGCAACCGGTCCAAATAATTGTCCGTAAGTCCAGCCACCCATGAGCTTATGGACCGGCACTAAGAAATAAAATATTGGTTCTCTCGTCTCTCTGCTGTCCTTTGCTCTCTTCTAAGGACTACTATTTGGCCCACTGGACCTTTACCATTGTGAGTATTTATGTAGCTAAGGATTACTTACAGGGGGCCTATCTATTTGGACCAACTAGTCCAAACACATTGGAGAAGCCCTTAGCATGGAGAGGACGAGAACCGCCCCCTCCAGGAAGGTCTCCCGCCTCCGGTTGGGGAGAAAAAAATTGAACCTGTGGGAGCTAGTTGGGAGAAGACGTCCACAAAATCATCGTTCTCATTCTGCCCTTTTGGATCTATCGTCATAGACGGCGTCCTTCCCTGATGGAAGATGTTGGGAGTAGCGTCGGTGTTCTGGCTGAGGAAGAGAGCGATGGAGGTAGAGGGAATTCACTGAAGGAGGAGGGAAGGTGCAGGGTGTGTTGCGTGCGACGTTGTGTGGGAGAGGAAGAAGGGCGGACGAGCGGAGGAAAGCGGTGGCAGCAGAAGGGACAACTACAGTTATGAAAAGGTAAACGGGAAATCTATATTGTGCTCGAGTGTTGGCTCTGCCTAGCTACACTCGAATTTTTAGATGACGGCAAAGCTTCCTCCAGTGAGCGTTGGAGGTGGGAAAAGCGGCGGCTGAGACTTCTTCTTCAACTCCGATGAGGTTCAGGTTCGGGGGTTCAGGTTCAGGGTTGGGCTGGGCATTCGGTATTAACCGAACCAAACCGAACCGAAAGAATCGTTCGGTTCCTAGAAAATAGGTACCGTTCGGTTCTTTTCAGAACTAGGTACCGAGGAATTTTGGTTTCGGTTAGTTCGGTTCAGCTCCGGTACTACCCGAGTTGTACTGAGTAGGAATCAACAGAAATAAAAAAACACAGATTTAATCGCCGGTTCAAACACCACTTCAGCAAACAAGCACAAATCTCACAAATGAACTACGAATCATCCCACAAGTCACAAATTAACCACGAATAGGATTGATTGGAGGAGACTAGGAGCAGAGCAGATGCAGATCGACGGTGGGGAGGCGCTTGCGGTGCGGGGAGGAGGCAATACGCCGCCGCTGCTGGATCCTGGGCTCCCAGAAATGGGGATTGGGGTCGCCGCCTTGTCGGAGAGGAGGACGAAGGGCGCCGCGCCTGTCGCCTGGACGCCGGACGCCTGTCGCACAGGGACCGAGGACGAGGAGCGGAGGGGTGAGGCCTTGCTGTTGCGGGCGGCCGGCGGTGTGCGAAGGCGGTGGCCGGCAGGTGCCCAGGCGGAAGCAGCGGAGGCAGGAGTGGGAGCCGGGAGAAGAGAGGCGCTCCTGCCACCGAGAGAAGAGAGGATGCGAGGAGGAGAGGCGACGGCAGCAGGACAGGAGGCGCGCGTGAGGGAGGAGGACTCGACAGGGACTTAGGGTTAGAAGGATTGGAGGCTGATTATATACATCCTCTGTTGGGCTGGGCTGCTGATGTCTAATAGGCCGTAGTTGGGCTACTCGGCTTTCTCGGTTAACCGAGAACCGAGCCGAACCGAACCGAGTTCCCCTAGAATAGGTACCGAGAGCCGAACCGAAATTCTCGGTTCTGGTTCTTTCGGTTCCGGTTCTGATTCTTTCGGTTCGGTTCTCGGTATTTTCTGCCCAGCCCTAGTTCAGGGTTTGTGCTCCGGCGAGATCCTCCATCGCTGGACCTAGAGGGAAGCTCGGGGGCAGCAGGCGGGCCCGGCGAGGTGGTGGGCACGGGGGCGGTGAGGCCGGCGGTGGTGGCGTTGCTGGCTCGGGTAGTGGTGGAGGGTGTTGGTCCAGATTAGGGCAGGGCGACGGTGGCCATGGTAGGGTAGGGGCCGTGGAAGGAGCCGCAGGCCCGGGAGGGTCTCGCCGGAAGCTCTCCGCCATCGCGTGCCTCCGGCGAGACCCTCCCGCGCTGCGACTGGGGTGGCAGGGCGGTGGTGGGAGGAAGAAGGGCGCCGTGAGGTTGAAAAAGATGAGAGATGACCCTTGTAGGATGATCCAACGGTGGAAAAAATCGAGTGTGAGCACACTCGAGTGTGCTGTAGGCTGGCCCAAGGTAAACACGTCCAAAATCATGATCTGGTACGCAGAACGGCGTCCCTTACACACACGCATCAACGGCCAGAACAACGTCCATTGCAGGTATGCAGGGAGTAATATCCATATCAATATTGTGCTATAAAAGTTGAAGATTATTGATCAAATTATTAGTTGAAGTTTGTAAATTTTGAATACTAATATTTCAACGTGTCTCATAAAGATAGAAGTAGAGTATTACACATCCTTCTCAGCTATTTTTGTTCACTTTTTGGAGATGTGACTAAAGTTTAACCCATCCATTAGCTTTTATATTTGGATTGGCTAGTGATAAATTTAGTATGTATTCAAACAATCCTTACTTGGCGAGTATGGATTATGGGTATATCTATGCCCACGATTTACAGAAAAGAATATAATGAGCACAATTGAATTGCTGTTACTTTTTTTAGACGATTGATGATACGTTTATGAACAGTTACAAATGTGCCTCTATACACGCAATACAAAATAAAGGGGACCCAGACCATCAACAACAATGAATCCGAACTTTGAGATTTGAAACTAGGGTCAGAGTTCAGAAGTTTACCAAATTACTACTTACTTCTTCCGTCCCAAAATTACGGTTGTTTTGGGTGTTCGTGGCACGAGTTTGACTAGATTTGTAGAAAATACGTGTAACATTTAGATCTTCAAATATTTTTTATAAAAAACTACTCCCTCCGTCCCAAAATAGATGTCATTCTCGCTTCCTAAGAAAAACAGCATCTTTCAACATTAACCAATTATATATAAAATAATATTAATATTTATAATACATCATTAGTATCATTAGATAGATATTTGAATCTAGTTTTTTAACAAATTTATTAGAGATATAAATATTGCATATATTTTTCTACAAATCGAGTCAAAGTTGAGAAAGTAACACGTGCACGCATCCCATAACGTCATCTATTATGGGACGGAGGGAGTAGATCTTAATATCTATCTAGTGATATCTACGGTGTACCATAAAATTTATTATATTTTTATATATAATTGGCCGTAATATTTTCTCGGGAAGTGAAAAAGACTATAATTTTGGGACAAAGGGAGTAGGTGCATTCAGATTTCTAAGAAAACACTATTCATTCTAACGTTTTACTATTCATCAACTTTTCACTATTTACTTACTCACAAAACACGCTTTCCAGCAAGTGCTGCATTGTTTTTCTTCAACTACAGTGTTTTTACTCAATCCGAACACGAGACCTTGTTCATATTGTCTAAGAAAACACTATTTATTCCAACTTTTTACAATATTTTCTCAAGCTACAGCGTTTTTTATCCGAATACGAACACAGCCTTACCTGCTGCTCTCGTATTCATACCTGGGTGCAACGCAGTGCAGGGCACCCGACGTACTACCCTATCTACTGACGGTGGGCCATCCTGCTGCTCTCGTATTCATACCTGGGTGGATAGTCCGGCCGGGGTCGGGGCCAGGGCAAGGCGGTGGCGTCACGGGTAGGCCCGCCATGGTGTCTTTTTCCTGTTTCACCTTGGCTGTTTGCGTTGCCTGACGTGCAAGGGATGCCAGGCGACAAGTGAGCGCCTCTGGTTGGTGCGGCGAGCATCCGGGGCCCACTAGTCAATGGATGGATGGACCGTAGCCTCGTGCGCGTGGGTCGGTCTCACCTCACCATTCGACGCGGGGAGAAAGCGATCGAATTCGAATCGCTTCGCCCATGCACTCTCTCCGTTCAAAATTTTTTTAAGCCAAAGCATCTCAAATGTAACCAAATTTATACAACAAAATACTACTATCATTCATGATATCAACATTAGTTTTTTTATATTAGATATATATTTTTGTAGTACATTTATTTGATGTCATAAATCTTGTGATTCCCTCTATAATTTTGATTAAACGTAAAATGGTTTGACTCTCAAAGAAAATTACAATGACTTATAATTTGGAATTGAGAAAGAGTAACTAGTAACCCATCATCTTGCATGTTGGTCACACATTGATTAATACAGTCTGTGAATAATTAGCACATGCATTTTAACTAGAACACAAAATACATATAAGGGTACAAAGAGTTTCACAAACCTAAATTTTGGAGTGTCAAAATACAAAGAAACTCTTTGTACCATTAATTTTGGAGTGTCAAATTACAAAGAAACATCATATGACTACCCTAAATTTTTCACCTACTACTATGAAACGGTGTTGTTAATTAGGGCTCCTTTGGAACTGGGGGGGGAGAGAGAGAGGATGATTTTGGAGGATTAAGGTTCTTTTAGAAACTTTCCTATTATTTTCTTTGGGACAAAATCATTCCTATAGTTCTTTTGAAATTCATATGGATTGTGCTATTCTATTGGTATTTTGTAGAACTAAACATGATGTCCAGCCTTATCATTTCTATTTCCAATATTTTTCATATGTTGCCTCAAGGCTCAAGAGAGACTTGTTTTTAACATTCTTGTGTTATAGATTTTTTTTTGTAGGATTTGAAGTGATAGGACATTTTGATCCTATAGTTTTTTTGTAGTCATGTATTTTGCGAAAACTTCATCCCGAAGGAGGGTTGGGGGGCTATTTGGAGTGTCGTTGTTAGTCTCGCCAAATTGTTGGCGCGAACGACAACCGTTTGCCCGCTTATTGTCGAGAAAACGGTTAGACAACAAAACGGTAGGTTGAACGCGCCAAACTAGAATAAATATAAATGCCAATAAATAAAGGTCCAAGGAAATCCAAAAGTAGTTCTCGCATATAATTTTGTGCAAAAGTTCGCCATTTCTTCACTACAGGTATACTCTAATTATTTACGCCTGTACCGTGGAATGTAAATTCTCTCATGCATGAGAAAACTAATTCAACTTATAGCTTTCCTAAATCTTCCATGTACGGCTAATAACCTCCCTCCCCTTGGATTACTTCAATGTTTAGTCCCGCCAAATCGTTCACGCAACGCAAGCGATAATAGTTTGCCCTTTTATCGCCAAGAAAACAAAGAGAATGGTAGGTTGAACTTACTGGGTGAATAGGAGCTCGTTGCCAATCAAAACAAGCCCTTGTCTCATATGGTTACGAAAATTCGAAACAGTTCGCGCAAAAAACCTCAGCTGTGTCCATTACGCTTGTACCCATAGCACCTTTGCACGCCATTTATTAATTCTGCCTCAGTAGTCCATAAAAAAACAAGAGACAGACAGCAGTCCTCCCCCAAATCCCCCATCCGCAGTTCAAAATTCCACCCAATTCAATTTCAAACAGCAATCCCCCTTCCTTCCCCTTCACAGCTCCGTCCATCCTCCTCCAATCTCCATCGCCGTCCCCAATCCTGAGCTGAAAGCAAGGCCAGCGAGGGCATCATAGCAGTCTCGCTCCACGCAAGAGACTGCAGCCCACCACCACGAGACGAGACAGGGACACGGGCGCCATCCCCATCCACCACCACCACCACACTCCCAGCTTCCGTTTGCTTCACTCCCACTGCTGCTCCTCGCTCGGCCCCCTGCACCGTCCGCCGCGACAGATCTCGCCCGCCGGAACCCTAATGCAGCCGCTGGACGCGCTGCTGGAGTGACGCCGATGCAGCGCCGGCCGGGCATGGCGGACGGCGAGGCCGGGGGACGGACGCTCGGCGCCGTCATCAAGGAGAAGGATGAGGAGCTCGCGCTCTTCCTCGAGATGCGCCGCCGCGAGAAGGAGCGCGGCGTCGCGGCGGACCACCTCCTACTCTCCGGCGCCGCCGCCGCCGCGGGGGACGGGATGCTGCAATCCGGCCCGCCGCCGCCCGCCGGTGAGAGCTTCGTTTCGGCCTCTTCTTTGGGCCTCCGGCGACTGTTCCCTTTTCATTTTGAAACCCTAGCTTGCTCTGATTTGAGCTTCTGGTTCCGTGTGTCGTAGAGCCCAAGCCGGCGGCGTACAAGGTGGGTGGCGGATTCAGGAGGGCGCCCGGCGGAGCGGACGACTTCCTCAATGCCGATGCCGGTGACAAGAACGATTACGACTGGTGGGTGCTAAGTTCCGAGCTTTTACTCGTATTAGCTAGTAAATTCTAAATTTCTGTTGGTTCTGTTGCGGGCAACGTTATTGCTGCGAGAATGCTTCTAGCTCAGTCTTGCTGTAACATTTTTGTGAGTTTCAGTTCTGTTCGGTTCTTTCGTAGTTAAGGCGCAAAGCTGGGAGCTTTGTGGTTTTACATGTGTAATTTTTGGTGCGGGTTCCCAAATCTTATTTCTCATCACTCTTGCTGAATGCAAATCTGTTCTGTTGTGTTGTATTGTATTGTGTACACGGGAATGAGAAATCTGTGATCTTTATGGGTCGAGAAATGTCAAGATAATTGTATTTGGGTTCTAACATCTGAGCTGATCTCATCGGAGGCTTCATTCTTCAACAGGCTGATGATTTTCATGCCAAGCTCCTTTTTTCTTTGTCTAATTTTGTCTTTGGTTTCATCCAGCTCAATCTGCTGCCTGTGCATTTATCTGTTAAATTGTTGACAGCGTACCATAAAGTTTGTCTTCCATGAACATTTAGTGATGTTAGTTAGAAATCAGCGGTTGTTGCTTTGAAGGTTGGTCATGGTGGTTGTTGGAGGTAACAGTTGGATCTCCTGTCATCCCTGGTTGCTGCTTTTTTCTCTGATTTCATGCCTAGTTAATGCACACTCATAAAGTTGTGCTATCTGTTTCTGGAGGTATCAATCAATTAAGTTTCAATTGGTCTCCGCTTTGCTTTCTATTCGTTAGCTAGCTAGCTAGTGTGCCTCCAAATTGCCGTGTTTCTTGTGAACTTGGGGCTTTGTCGGTAGATGCAATGGTTCCGTGTTGCACATACCTTGGCATCGAATACCTACAGGCTACCTTTCTTGATCCTAGCTGATTTGACATGTATTTGGTTGGTGCGTTTGGCTTGCATGCTAAACATCTGCAGTTAATTTGTTGCTGTGGGTTCTATTAGCAGGTGCGAGAAACTTAGGTGGCTTGGTGTAATGGCACATATTACTTTTGTGTTGGTTTAAGGAGTTTTCCTAGTTGATAGGGTATAGGATTTCTTAGTATTTAAATTATAGCTGGTCATGTTAACACATGAAGACAATTTCATTTGTCACAAGTTTGACTATTGGATTTCTTGATGATGTGTGGTTGGTAGGGGGCAGGTAGACTATGTAACAAGTTCACGGGATATTCTCCTTTTGTTCTTGTGTGGTTTGAAGGTCTGGGTTAGTTACTTGATTTGGTTAGGCGAGTTTAATCTAAGCGTGTAGGGGAGTTAAAGGGACTCATTAATGGGTTTTTTGTACACTAATAGGATCTGTTACATCCAGAGTTCACGATATCAGACTATATACGGGATAAATAAATTCTTTTGCTACATGAGTAATGATGTAGGTCGGTTGTTTCAGGTCGACCCAAACATTAACTCAGACTACCCAAGCTAGCTGCATTGGTTACTTGCTGCATTGGGTTTTGGGTATCATATTGACCCACCGGGCCACCTCATCTGCCACCAGGCTGTGGCGACCGATTAATATCTATGCTCTCACACACTCCTGTTCGACCTTGCTGCCGTCTTGCGTGGCATCTGGTGCCTCCGTCAGGCGCAGGGCCCAGTCTTCCTGCCACGCAGCATGAGAGGATACCACTGCTGCACAAGCACATCCGTTTGCCTCAGGAACAAGGCTGCATATTCTATTCTAATTAGGAAAAAAACCATGAAAAAAACATGATGATTCCCGGGATAAACTGATTTACAAGCCATGGCAACTTTATATTGGTCAAGAATGCAGACACGGGGCGGGAAATCCAGAGCTGAAGAACTAAAACAAAATTCAGCAGAAAATGATTTGGGTGGGGGAAAATCAGTTCGAACTTGAAAGAGAACAGTCAAGTACATAAGGCACATGCGTATAGACTATGGAGGTAGAGGATGCAGCGGTTCCTGGGGCATTCGCCACATCCCCTGGGAGCCTAATGACGACAGGTAGACAAAGACGTGAAGGCTGGAGAGGGAGCATGGACTCAAGAAGGGCAGGGGCTAGGGGCGCGAGACGAGGAGGTAGGTAAAAGAATGGAGGAGCAAGGCAGGGTGGTGCTCCCTAGGAGATGGAGGGGGAGGTGCTGTGCGCTGGTGGTGGTGGCGTGTGAGGAGAAGATGTGCGTTCCAACTTCCGATGGGTAACTGAATGGCTCGTAGTGTCGTACCCAATTTGGCAACACAAATTAGTGGGTTAGGCCTATAGAGTTCTCCACTGAAATTTCTATAATGGGTAGCAAACTGAGTGATAGGTCAGTGGTGTGGCTGGTTTTGGCCATGCCCACTACCGGGGTTCAAACCCTGGTATTGAAGCCAAAAAAGAAAACCCCTCTCACTGTGCATGCTGGCCTGTAGCTGTGGTGCGTCACTGGCCCAGGTAACGGTGCGCTGTGCCGGCCTGGGTAATGGTGTACGCTGGGCCAAGTTTGATTTGGACCGATATGGTCATGGGCTAGGGCTCGGGGGGTTTTCTTGGCCGGGCTCATATGGTCCCTTCTTAATGCAATGCCGTGGGCGGTTCTTCCCCCATTGGTCGAGTTTTTTTCCTTTCTAAAATGGGTAATGTGTCAGCAGGTTAACCCAGTCTGATTTGCATGGTTGCATCCCTATACATGAGTGTTTCTTTGTATCAGTAAAAGTGATATCTTATTATTTTTATTACTATATATTTATATCACTCTTTTGCTATGTTCATCAAACACCATTTGTTGATCTCACCTCAGCCTCTAGTTTTATGCTACATATTTTGATATTTCTGTTGCTTCATTGCTTGTATTCTGTATAGCCAGCCTAAGTTCATTTTGCTGCATCCTAAATTTTGTTGGACGTCACTTCTGATCTGCAGCTCTGAAGTTATAATAGAACCGTCTAACAATTTTTTTTATACTTTCAGGCTTCTGACACCACCAGGAACTCCACTTTTCCCATCTCTAGATGTTGAGTCAAAAAGGTCCCCAGTGAGCCAAGTTGGAACTCCAAAGGCTTGTCCAACTGCCTTAAAATCAAGGGTGAGCCATTGGAATATAAGCTACACTTTGGTTCTTAGGAGTACAGGATTATTTCAATCAATAATTCCAAGCACCACATAAATTCACTAAAATCTCATTCTTGGTGGATATGAAATGGTAGTTTCTGGAGAGTTACATCACAGCATATTTAGAATCATTTCAGATTCTGTATGCCAGGGAAGCTTCCCAAAGATGGCCAATTGTCTGCTGGACCATAACATTAACTTCAAACATACCATTTTATTATTTTGTGGTGTGTCTGTCATGAGGTGTGCTTTTATGCTGCCCTCTGTTGTCTAAAAGATCTTCGTATTTGGAAGGTTCAGTCACGGATCCTATTTGTGTTACTAATTTATGTTTTACTTGAAATCTTCCAGCAACCTACCTTTGGTGTACATTACTTTCCTTAAATTATGATAACTATTACACTGCCATTTTCATTACTTCCTGTTATATCTTCTCATAATGTGTTATTTCAGTTGGCCAACCATCCAGATCCTCCATCAAGAACCAGCCTCCCATTAAGAACAGCATCATCGAACAGCTTGAACTCAGCTGCTACAACCCGCCGACCATCATCATCTGGAGGGCTTACTTCTAATTCATCAAGGCCTTCAACACCAACTGGACGCCCTGCATTGACAGCTACTTCCAAAGGTTCAAGACCTTCAACACCTACTTCCCGCACAACTGTACCTGCCAAAACTGGCGCTTATGCACCAAGATCATCAACTCCGACTTCAAGGTCAACACTTCCTTCAGCCAGGTCAACCACCCCTTCAAGCAGGGCAGTTGGTCCCGCTAGCAGGAATCCAGCTCCTCCAGGCAGAGCATCCGCGCCTGCTAGTAGGTCATCAACACCTACTTCAAGATCAACAATACCTGCTACCAGGTCGACAACGCCTTCATCCAGGCCCTCCATACCAGCTCAAAGCAAGCCTACATCAAGGGCATCAACCCCAACAAGGCGACCTTCAGCCCCATCAGTCCAACATGGTAACTTGGCTGCACCAGTTAGATCTTCCTCAATCTCCAAACCAGGTTCCACAATGCCCAAAGGTTCTTCACCAGCAAAAACAACAGCACCAACACCTTCAAGAGGTAGTTCACCTACTGTCAAATCAAGACCATGGAAACCATCTGAAATGCCTGGCTTTTCTCTTGATGCGCCTCCAAACCTAAGGACATCACTACCAGAAAGACCGACCTCTGCCACCCGGGGCAGACCTGGGGCACCTAGTTCAAGGTCTTCCTCTGTTGAGAGTGGGCCAGCTGCTCGACCAAGACGGCAGTCTTGCTCTCCCTCCAGAGGAAGGACCTTAAATGGCAGCGTGCCTTCAGGGAGCTCCATGCCGGCTGTGAGAAGATCACATGTCAATGGAGGTGACAGTGTGAACCCAGTCCAAATGGGCAATAAGATGGTTGAAAGGGTTGTACACATGAGAAGGCTAGTTCCTCCAAAGCATGATGATCAAAGATCCAGCCTCAACAATATATCTGGTAAATCGACAAACTCCCCAGATAGCTTGGGCTTCGGTAGGACATTGTCAAAAAAATCACTGGACATGGCACTTCGGCATATGGTATGTTTTACTTTCCCTCAGTTTAGTTAATGACAACACTTTCTGTGTTCAGTTGATTGACTTTCAGGTGTAATTTGTTTTCTACAGGACATAAGGCGCAGCATTCCAAACAATTTACGGCCTCTTATGACAAGCATCCCTGCATCATCTGTTCATAGTGCACGATCAGGATCCACAAGGAGCAGACCGATGAGCGTTTCAGACTCACCTCTTGCAACAAGCAGCAATGCCAGCTCTGAGCCGAGCGTCAACAACAACCTAATGTGCCTGGACAGTATTGATATTGATGATGAGTTGTGCAGCGATAGAGCAGGACCCTATGGACGGTGATTCTGATGAAATTGTTTGCATACAGAATATTCAGAGCGGCAGGGTAGAAGATCTTCTCCAAGACGATCTGAGTAGCCAATGA
This sequence comes from Digitaria exilis, assembly GCA_015342445.1. NCBI lineage: Eukaryota > Viridiplantae > Streptophyta > Magnoliopsida > Poales > Poaceae > Digitaria > Digitaria exilis. Next base: position 1,949,035 of record JACEFO010001770.1, on the reverse strand, counting down.
GCCTTATTATTCTGTTATGCTATATGTAGGTTCTTTGAATGTCCAGTATTTATCCAGTTAATTCATGTCATGTCATGCGCTGCTCCATGTGAAATTTCAACCATGGACCTTTACATGCTATCGAAAAGTGTCCTTTATGTGATAAATTCTTGAGCACTTTACCATATTAGATATGCGATTTGTGCTTTATGACTTCAACCTGTAGCGGAACATGTTTAACGGGCTGAACTGTTTGTGTTCTGCAATCCCCCCCCCCCCCCCCCCCCCCTCCCCACACATTTTATTTTTTAAATTTTGGGCTTAGGATGTACTTTCGTGTCTGTCTGCTGGAATGTGTAGTTAACACAAATGTAGTATCACTGCGATAGTTTAGTTGTCTGCTCATAGCCAAAATACTGCATATCTGCTCATAGGTAAAATACTGCAGAATCTCGCGCATGAACTTATAAAATCATATTCTGGCCAGGAATCGATTGTTGATGAAGCCACCAGGCAAATAGCAGTCAGCCAAAATAGCTTTCCCTTACACTGTTCTACCCTGACCAACCAACCTACGAAAACACAACAGCCAAACTACCACAACAAAAGCTCCTGCTTTTATTTGCTACTACAAGAGCAATGGAGCATATATGGTGCAACAGAATATAGAGCCGACATGTTACATCTCAGAGATACAAAAGAGGAAGAGAAGTCGGTGAGTGTGCTACTATTTCTTGTCCCTTTTTTTTCAGAAGTCAAAATCCATATCAGTTAATTGTGATAGGTCAAAGGGGAATGGGTAGGGCAGGCAGATCAGAAGCCCGAAGAGCAAAACTGCGATGCCGATGCCAATGTAATTGTTCTCAGGGTCTGTAATTTCCTCAGAGAGAGGAGCTATTGGGCCCCTCTGCAGGAAGAAGATCAGCACCACCCAATAGAAGGCCACGTCGTTGAAGAGCGCTGCGATCCCGAGCAATCCAACTGTGAGGCTGCTGAGCCGAGATGATATCTGGCACAATAAGTTTGGGTTCATCAGAAGCGACTAAGGCCTTTTCGTATACAAGCCTACAAGGATGAAAGCTTTTCATAGCAGCCTGCTACCTTTCTTCCCCATATGGCGAATGCTATTCGGCCGCCATCAAGCTCTCCAGCAGGGATGCTATTGATAGAGTTGATCAGGAGACCAGCCCACGCCCATAAAACAAGTGGATTCACAGATAACTGTGTTCCTTCTTTCAAAGCATCCCCAAGGAGCAACTTTGCTGTACCAAGGAAAGATTGATCTCTTTAACAAAATGTTATGCATGGTTTACCTAGAAGCTGTTTATGTGCACAGTTGAATATATCTTGCAAAAAGAAATCTGTTGCAGGCAAGTTCTAATGAACATCTGGAATGAATTCCTTGTGTGACTATGAGCTAGAATTGTGATCAAGTGCCTACCGAGACCACCGACAAGAAATGATTCATGAAAGACAGTTGGATCTATCACGAGGCCAAGGCCATCACTTGGAGGTAAGATGAAGCCCAACAGCAAAAGAACAAATCCAAGGGAGAACCCTGCCACTGGTCCAGCGGCTGCTAGCTTCAATAGGTCCTCACGGTTGCGGACAATATTGACAATCCTGGTAATGGCACCGAAAGATCCTATCTACAACAATAGAACAATGCAATACTCGTTATGGCAAGAGAAAGTACAGATGACTAAACAAAGCAAAGATGGATGTTATAGTCATGGTCAAAGGCTCTGGTCTACGCTTTCATGAAAGCACACTCAGAGATTAAACATTGCTTTAATATCAATAATAACTCTGAAACAAAGCTCAATTGAAAGGTTAAACAAAGCTCTCGTAATTTTTTCTATTAATTTCATGAATCATTCACCTTTAAAGACGGAACTAACTTGTGTAATTAGATGATTTATTACTTATTATCTAAGTTGTAGCTTGTAGATAAGTTACATAAAAAATATTGTAGACAAGTAATCTTTCTTTTACCTGCCAGCTAGGAACAAAATATGGTACTCCAAGCTTGATTCCACTTTCCCTGGCGGCAAGGATATGTCCAATTTCATGGACCCCTATTATTAGCCCTGTTACCAGGGCACCCGAGAGTCCATCTTTTAATAGTTCAAGGTTGTCAAATGTTGACCTGGAAGATGAAGACTTATAAGCAGATGGCTTAGATAAATGTTTGGGTTATTTTTTGAGAAGGCGCTTGGGAAATATACATTTTTCCTTCAAACAGGGGAAACTCACAGTTACAGCAATCTGTGACTAAAGATATGACAGTGTCTGGAGTTTTACGTTAAAATCACAAAGCTTTAGCATCTTGCTTTATGTCTGGAGAACTATTTAGCCCCACATAAGACTAAGCATATGTAGCAATTCTATGATGACACAAGCTAGAGATATTAGGAAAGCAATCACCTTAGTTTATTTAGAAAATAGAAAGAAACAATCAAAGTATCATAGAATGAAGAAAAGTGGTAAATGGAAGAGGAACCTCGTACAGCAAATTGTCCTGTAGAACAGGTACATTCCGAAGCAGCAGAGTGAAGATGGTAACTAATCCAAACGAAGCAGCAGCAAACCATTCTGGGACAGCTGATCATTTAATTAAAGCAAAGTATTAGGCCCACTCAGAGTATTACCAACTGCATTGAAGAAACAAATAAATTGTTACCTGTAGTTTCAGGCTGTAATGTCTGTCTGGGTATAACTACTGCAACTGGTTTCTCATCCTCAGGATTGATGAGAAGAAAAAGCTTATATTGATCACCAAATTTGTTCTGTTGATAACCAGGCGTCAACACAATTAAGTTACTAACAGATTTCAAACCACAGACTTTTGAGGGCCAGCTTTTCAAGTAACTGATTACCTCTAGCCGATTCGTGATCTTCTCATAACTCTTGGAAGGTTTACCACGCAAATTCCCCTTGAACAATACTCCACCCTTATGCAGACAAGTGAAGGTGGTAAATAATATTTAGTATTCCAAGTTTCCAACGTGGGGTATGAATCAAATACACAGTTAGTGTAAAAGCGCAGGCATATTCTATAAGAGCATTTGGCATAGTTAGCCCAATAGCATGCTTTCTGGTATCAATAACATGTATCAATAACATGTATCAATTAGACATAAATGTAGCCCTATAAACAAAACTGGGCAAGATACTATTGATAAATCTGATCTATACAGAAGGAAAACCATGATATCCCAGCTATTCACCTCATAAGGCTCCTGACTAGTCACAAAAAATGTGTCAAAGCCGAAAACTTGATCCTTCAGAATGTCTATTGTAGCCTTGGGAATCCTTTCAACATCATCAAGCTGTTGCTGAAGATCATTCATATTTTTTTTAAAAAAAAGACTATATCAGCACCTCATCGCACTGCAGAGTTCAGAGATATGAAATGGCAAAAGATAATATACATATTTTATCTATTTACTATTGACTCTACCATTGAGCTAATGATAGAAAAGAAGGCAGCAGGATCAATCGTTCAGTTTCAGCTTGGACTGAGTTAATGAACATGTACACCAATTAAAGAGTTACCTTCATTCCTGGCAATGGGGAGCCGCTAGTGACTTCAACAACTTCCACATTCTCCTACGTTTAACAGATTATTAATATTCCATGATTATATTCTAGAATGCTCCATAAGATGTTAAGGTGGTGTGCATAAATCTAAAGAATACCTGCGTATCATTGGAAGCAGTGGCATCTCCATCAATGTTCTGAACTGTGTTGCTGGAGCTCAGCGGTTCTGCATTCGTGGTTTCATCTTTCTTCTGGTGAGTCATGGGAAAGCTAAATATTATAGTTCAGTTACGTGTTCATGGCAAGGTCTAACAGGTAATAGGGAAGTGACTGCGTGGGAGTGGAAGTCCATCACACATGAGACACCTACTTTCCCACAATAGAAGATTAATTTGAGCAAACTGTAAGTAAGGAGCGTACATTGTCTATATTGGAGTCACTTTCCACAGGTACATTTACTTCTGCAGGACTATCAGCCAAAGGTGATGAAGCATCATCTCCAAACACTTCTTTCTCCTGGAAAGAAAGGCAAAAAAATTAAATCCCTGAATTCCTGCAAAGTTTTAGCTTTCGTCAGTAATTACAGATTTTATCAAGAGGAGCTTCTTCGCTCTTAGTAAAACTATAAACGGGCGGCTGAAAACTCTGAACCGCAGTGTGCTACAATCAAAATGCGATACATTGCTCATATGTGCCTGCTGATCGATTAATCCAAGAAGCTACGGAGTGTACCTCGTTGTCGTCATTTCCTTCGGGCTCGGTCTCCGTCGTCGCTTGGCACGCAACCCTTTGGCTCCTCAGCCTTCACAAATGGACCCGAAGCAAATCAATTAGGTTAGCTCAGTCGAAGGCTCCCCACTCCCACGCAACACTAAGAAAAAGCAGCGGACCTGCGCCCGGTAATCGGGAGGCAGCGGAGCGCGAGCGTGATGCTGCTGTGCGCGCGCGCGCTCCTTGCCGGAACGGTGGTAGAAGCGAGCAGGAGGCGGCGGCAGCACCCGTACGCCGCGGCGGCGGCCGGCGAGGAACTCATGGCGGGTAGGCGGTGGTGAGAGTGGAGGTGAGGAGAAGCGCGCGCGGCGTGGCCTTATCCGAACACACGCTCCACGTCGACAGTCGTCCAAGCCCACGGGCCGGCGCAGGTGGGCCCTGATGGGATTAATCGGGCGGGGTCAGGCGGCCCAATTTTGAGATGCAAGTCGCGGAGCAGAGCAAAGCAAAGCCACGTGACCTGGACCTCGACGAGGGGTATAGGGTTGCGCCGCCGCCGCCCGCCGGAAGAGGGGACCGCACGCCCCCCATCGCCGCGAGCGGGATGAAGAGCTTCCCGGTGGCCGGAGGCCGCAGCGTCTCGCTCGCCCTCTACTCCAACGTCTCTAACAGCCGGTACGGACACACGCTTCCGTCGCTCCCCGTTCCTCTTGTCCTCTTTCGTCGCCACTTGTCCTACTCCTGCTGTTTTCTGTGTCCATCGTGCCGAGTTGTTACTTTAATCGGTGAAAAAATGCGCGTCTACGAAGTTGGCTGAAGAATTCTGGTGTTGGACATCTCAGGGAACTCCTCGACTTGATGCAGTCAGGGAAGCTGGAGCCGGAGGTCGCCTTCCTCAATGCATCACTGGTGCGTTACCATTTAAGCACCAATTTCCTGGTTGGAGTTTATGAATCATGAAGTTGGAGGCTTGCGCTTTATTTCTGTCTGACCAATACAGGTGCCTGATGTGTTCCCTGGTCTTGCTGCCGCACACAAGGCGCTGCTGTCAAAGGCGAGGGAATCACTGACCACAAGGACTCTGCACTCTGAACTCGTCTACAACTACTCTGGGTCCAAGCATGTGATTCATCTAGCAGCTGTTTTTGTTTTCGCATTTTGGCGTTGATCCAATGCAGTCTGTTGACGAGTTGTCGGTGGTTATTGGTTTCAGATTACGGAATCCCTGAAACGATGCGGGATCTCTGATGACACGACATACATCCTTGCAGCTCGTTTTGATGCGTCAGACGAGGAGGTATGGTTTTGGATGAAAGTCTAGCTGAAGTTACTGAAACTAGTTTGAAAACCCATCAATTGCATGCTGCTATGATACTTCAGAATTTAGACTCCGATGTAAGTTGTAGAAAATCCTGAAATAAACCTGTAATTTACGGTGCAGACCATGTGTTTGGTTCATAACCTTGTGATCTCGGGCTGGCAAATTGGACTATAGGCGAAGTGCTAATTGCTTCAAATTAGATTTATATGGATCCGCAATATGTCAATAACCTTACTTAAATGTGAAATTACAAATTACATTCTCAAGTGCTGTTGCTTACTTTAAAAAAGTAAAAAACAGGGAAGTGTTTGACTATGCTTAAAATCTCTTCCTCCAGAAATTATGCACATCCTTTCCCTCTGTTTATTGTGCCTTCAATTGTGAGCTAGATTTCAACAAACTCCATTGTCTTTCAAAGTTCTTATTACCACTCACTGACTGTTACCTTAGCGGGAAACACTGACATTTTTATCAAGCCAAAAATTCTGTAATGAGTTTTGCCTATACAGCATTGTCGAATCTCTGTAACAGGATAGGCAAATTTTGTACTGTTACGAACAAATCTCTGTAAGGAAACAGTAAGCACACATGTTTATAATGTCCTGTTTTGTTTTGTTATTTCCATTTTGCAGAATGCTGTAATGAGTATTCTGCAAAATGGAAGTAAGAAAACAAAACAGGGCAGTATAAACATGTGTGCTTACTGTTTCCTTACAGAGATTTGTTCGTAGTAATACAGAAATTGCTTACCCTGTTAGTAGTAGCCCCTGTAGGCCATGGCAGTGTTTCAGAACTTGAGAAGCTAGCTGCAAGCACTTTCTTGAAGAGCTGGAGTAGCATATGCCACTCCAAATCTTTTGTGTTATATGTAAATGAGTCGAGCAACAGAGCTTCTATGTATAGTTGTACTGTGCAGTGCTCTCTAAATAAGGTGCTACTGTGTGCAACCATGAATTTGGCTCTGCATGCTTCCTTAGTTCTATGCCAATTCTTTTTCATATGATATGATCCTTCTGAATGGAGGCATAATTACTGATGCAACAATCCCATGATGGCAGATGAAAGCAGTGAAGAAACTCATCAGTGGCACCGAGATTGATTTAGGAGAACTGGAAAGTAGAGCAAACCAGGCACAGATCCTGAAGGTTTGTTAACAAACTTGATTCTTGTTATGCTCCACAGTCTTATAGTAACTATCCATCTTGACTGACATCATATTTGTTTTTCCGTTTTCTACTGGCAGCATTACAAAATACCTCCCCAAGAACTGTCGATATCTACACTGCCCGACGCAATTGTATGCAGGATTGCTGCTCGAGATGCTCTCTGAATCCTCAACAAACATCGTAGCGATCCTGTAACTGAAGATTGTGCCCAATATCTACGCATTGGCCTTCATAATCCATGTAATTTGGAGATGTTGTAGCTGTAGAAACGAGGGATTTGTTGGTAGATCTCAACCATATGTATGACAGCACAAGTGCACAACTTGAGTTGGATACCTGAAATGCCCACTTTATTCACGTTCCTGAAAGCAACCTGGAATCATGTATGATGGGCTTCAGCAAGCAATAGTTTATGTATTTTTCCCCTCTTGACTCTTGTGAATTTGATGAAGCTTAGATGGAAACTACTAGCATGTGAAGAAGACAGTCCTGATGTGACATATTTTTTGCTTGGAGACAAGATGAAAGTTACTGTCAAACGAATTGCATTTCAGATCGATGAATTGACAGATGTCGGGAGATTGGCCCGGTTGTTTTCATAATTGATGAGCATTCTAGAAGGGTAAACTTCGAGCACAACATAAACGAGAGATGGTGACCTGCAACTAGCTGTATAGACAAACTCAGATGCACCCGGGCAGCCTGTTCATGTGGCCCGACGACATAAACCCCCCACGATCGAGTTTGTCAAAAAGCTTGGCCTGTCCGGCGCGAATGGGCTCCACTCAATTTCTACTTGCGGCTAGTGTGCGTCCTTAAGAACTGATCCTGCCCACGGAAGTACTTACCTCTTCCAAGTTCCAAACGGAAAGGAAGTACAGTACGGAACTGTGGTGCAATGGAGCAGCTCGTCTGGCCCGCCTCCTTCTGTGGCCCACCTTCATCTTGTGTCTTCCCCGGCATCCTTCTCCGCCGTCGTCGGCAACCAGTGGCGGAGCTGGCGAATCTCAACGCCTAGGGCCACTATTTGAACGCATAAGGGCATGCCCAATGGGCTAGCGAAATCGCTAGCGTGATCACTTATGTCTGATGTGGAGAACAAAAAGGAAGAGAGAGAGTACTCACCAGCGACAAGCAAATCAGTAGACTATTTCACACGGCCCAAGGAGCTAAGAGGGGAGCAGGTGGGGTAACTGCGTTTCTAGTAGAGAGAGCGTCATAAATTATTTATTTCCATCTCTCAGGTTCCACCTCAGGTGGCTATTTGCCATGTCTGTTGCGGCTGCTCTAATCAACCCATGCGGCAAAATATTGTAAGTTCACATAAATGCAAGATTTATGCCACTTCAAAAAAAATGCAAGATTTAAGATGGCACCATATTGTGGAGAAGTAGCCAGCTACATCTGAAGTCATGGTACTCGATATACTATCAATGTGTTTGGTAGATAACTGGGGAACCAGAAATTGAGTTTTTTTTTAGTGTGTGCAATTGTTTCCACAGGCCTAAAAATTTGGTACTTCAGGTTTTTGTGTGTAAGCCAATGAAAACAAATATAGATTAAGCGAAGTAAGAACTTGAGCTTCCTCCAGCATTTTGGTACATGAGAATTCTAGCTGCTTGAACCTTTTTTGGCGGTCGCTGCTTGAACTTCTCCTTCTAGGCTTCTAGCAAATTGAAAGGAAAATTTTCAGCATTAAAGAATCGGCAGGAAGCTTGAGCCGACCAAGCTCGAGAACTTTTTTTTAGATAAACCAAGCTCCAGACCAATTGAATTGGAGCTTATAGAGATGCAAATAATTGAAGAACAAAAAGGAGACTGCAGAGACGGAAGTGCGCTGGCGATGGAGACTGGGACTTGACCACTTGGGAGTTGGGACACGCACGCACAAGACGGACGGGGAGCGGCGGCAGATGCCGTCACGCTCACGCACGTTCCTTCTAGTTCTCTTGACGCGTTAGCAGGCCAACTGGCGGAGAGAAGCAGATACGGCGGGGACTGGTGGACTGTGAACGAGTCCTTCACTGATGGGCCACGACCAGGGCCTCTCTGCATGACTCCAGCTGGGCTACGAAAATTTAACGAAAACACAAGGAGCGATTTGGGCCACGCCTGGGGCCGTGGCCCTAGTGGCCCTAGGCCTAAATCCGCCCCAACCACCACCACCATGACGCAGCATTCGAGTCCTCCCAGTCCTTTCATGTCCCAGAGCAGTGGTTGGTGGGTGGTGGGGCCGTTGTGATGAACAAGCATGATGACGTGGAGCCTGGCCGGCGGGATGCCGCCAACCTGCCGCCGTCGGCGCAACCACTCGCCCCACGCCTCCATTCCCCCGGCGATCAGCCACGTGGCAAAGGGCATTGCAGATTCCTGATGACACTATTATCTTTTATTGAGAAAGATCCTCTTTCAATAACCAAATAGGCTAGAGGGATGAATCCCTTCATTTAGGTGAGAGGAACTTCTGTTTTGGTTATTACCATTTTTTTCAACACGGATCAGAATGGTAATCTGTTGAAGCACCTCTCATCATTAAAAGGACTAATTTCAGTGTTGGGGAGAAGGATGAGTAATCTTACGAACATGCTCTAACATCCCGGAAATTTGAATGTTTGAAACATCTTGATTTAAACATTTTTTGTTGAAATTGTGCAAGCTATTTGAAAATCATAGGTGTGACTTCCCTTCTCTGATGCTAAGGACAATATATGATAGAGTAAGATTTGGATTTAATTTGGAATTAGTTTGGAGTTTTTTAATCTTGTGTGAGTTTAGCTTTAAATTTGAATCTGAATTTTGAGTGAGTTTTTTTTAATCTCCTAACTTAACACGGCCTGCTAACTCCCTAAGAGCATCTCCAGCAGCCTGGCTACTAGTCTCGGCATCATTGTCTGTCTGGCCAAATCAAAAAAACACGTCTCCAGCAGTGTGGATGTCCGGCTGGCCATCCCTGTAGACTGGCTATCCCACCGGAGCGAGCAGCCAAATTTGGCTCGTACGGACGACCGGCTATCCTTCCGTCCACTGAGCCTGGCAAAAGGGACAGGCAAAACACTGTCCTTGTATCCTCTTTCATAAATTCAAAAAGTCACTATATAGGGCTCCTAAAATCACGTACGTTTTTATGATAAATAGAATAAATGATAGAGAACCCATTTTAACAAAGTTGAACCCAAAATCTGTGGCAGAACCGTCCAATTTAAACTGGTTCAAGTGCGTCTAGTCACCCTCTCAAGGTAATCCCAGCACGCACTTCGAACAGTTTAAGGCCCCGTTTAGTTTCCCAAATATTCCCCAAAAATCCACTATTCATCCAACTTTTCCCTATTCATCCCACCTCTTCTACTCACATATCACTATTCATCTACAGTGTTTTTTTGGTGAACAGTGTATTTTCGGGGAATCTTTCCCCAATCTAAACACACCCTAAATCCGGTAGTCTGTCGAGTGTCCCCGGGACATCCCGAATCATCCACTGACAACATTAACCACAGCTCAGGATCAATACCAAGTTGGGAAAACACAACAGGCATTACCTTTTTACATAAATACGGAAAGATACGAATTATTACAAACCGAGTTTTGAAACAACCCTAACTGCAAGCCATAGTACTAAGATCTTAATACAAACTAGATTTATACAACTGCAAGGATATTAGAACTCTAGGGTACTATATACATCTAGAGCCATCTGGGACCACCGATGCTCTAGAGCTTCTGGCTCTCCTCTTCGCCTTCGGGTTGTGGAACATCCCCTGGAAAACAGAAAGGGAAGAACCCTGAGTACGAAGGTACTCAGCAAGACTTACCCGTCTTACCAAAGAAAAGACTCTCAAGGATGGATGATTAGGCTTTTTGGTGGTTATTTGGCTGACTCAACTTTTGCGGAAAAGCTTACTAATAATGGGTCCTTACCTGGCAGTTTTAACTCAATTAAGTATTAACTACTCAACTAAGTTTTAAATACCTTTTTCATACAAGTGATACTAGGTTCAAACAACACTTTAAATTACTCACATATAAAAGTTCAACTTGTTTCCTCTACGATATTTAACACCTGATCAAGTGCACTCATAACCAAGAGTTGTGTCGATCCGGATCAATGTACATCCTGCAGGAGATACCTAGCCCCCAGTCACGTACAGCTGCGCACGCTGTTCGCAACAACCTTTCAATCAGTTGGGCCAAGGACCGGAAATATCCTTACTCGAACCCGGGAACGCATCCCCACGTGGGCCCCACGTCTGGCGACCACCCCGTGAGTTCCAGATGACGATCCCGCCTTTCTCCGACCCAGCAAGCACGGGTAAGCGATATTTCCAATCAACGAGCCAGCTAATCTAATTGGCTTTACGGGTCCCATAACCCAGTAAGAAACCAGGTAAAATCACTTGATCAATCAATTAAACAACGGATCGGTCCTTAGTGACTTTAGCTAGTAGGCAGAACTAAGGATCGAGCCTACCTCAATCCATTCTATCAACCTCTACCCACTCTCTTTCCTTATTACCTCATATATGATCCATCTATGATTAGTGAGAACCTAGATCATCATTTTTATATAACCTTGCAAAGCATAACTAAGTGGATATTTTCTAATCCATTTATTCCCTAGCTAGCAAAGGTAGTTCTACCAAGGAGTAGTTCATGCATCAAAAGTTTTCATTCAACTCCTAACTTAATGCACACACAAAGGCATAATATTTGGACTCGTGATCTTCTGAAATGAAATAGGTAGAGATGCATCCGGGGCTTGCCTTGAGTCTCAAAAAGGTTAGTGGTCTCGGTGACTTCCTGAGACTCCGGAGCAACCACTAGAACTTCCTCGTAAAGAACTTGCTCTTCGAGAAGTTCCACGTATTCCACCTCCGGGGCTTCAGATTCTATTATGCGATGCAAGTCAGTGATTAGAGATGCAACAGTTTAAAACTTAGCACACAAAACTTATTTCTCGATACAGTTGCAAGCCAACAGAACTACCCAACCTTTTCCCAAAGAAAAAGTTGTTTTATTTTGTGGGTGAATTAATCCTTATTTCTTTTATATTTATTAAAGAAGAATTTTTAAGTGTATTAAAATCATTCTCTAAAAATCCCTAACACTTCATTTCTTTTTAAATGTGCTTGTAAAATATGAATCCTATTTTTAAATGTGTTCTAAAATTATACTAAATATTTTTAGCAATTAATTTTATAAGATGGTATTATTATTAAATCCTAAACAACACAAATTTAAAGGTTTAGCATTTTTATAGCATAAAGAAAAATCTAAGGAAATTATCAAAATTTATTTCACATTTTTCTGATTTTTCTATAATTTTCTATAATTAAAACAGTGAAAAACATAAATTAAATCTATTTGGCTTTCTTGCAAAAACCCCCTCGACTTTCTATTTCTTCCCCACCGGGGTCCCTGCCCACGCGGAGCAGAGCTCCCGCGCGGACCGACCCCTCGCCGGCGTTGACCCTCGCACGCTCGCCGGCGGCGGGGTCCCCCGACGATGACGACTAGCCCAACGGCTTCTCTTCACGAAGGCGCACCCATTCTAGCCCTAAAACTCCCGCAGTAGCTCTAACCCTAGCCTCACAGCCGCACGACGGCGCTGCTCGACGGCGCTCCGCGCTCCGGCGAGCTTACAGCACCAGCCGGCCTCGCAACAGGCTCGCGAGCAACCTAAAGACCGACGACACCTAGTGCGCACACCCAGCTACCCAGCGCGACGCTACGCGCGCTAGCACCTCACGCCGGCCATGGCGGGAGCGCGCTTGGCGCACGCGGCGGCGAACGCCTAGCGGAGTCGACACGGCACCAACACGGAAACCGACCCCTCTACGAGCAACAGCAGACACTACCGCACCTAGCGCGCGCACCAAGTCGGCCGGAGGAAGCCCGAGCGAGGCTGCTCACGCGCGGCTGCCATGGCGGAAGAGCGCCACGGCGACGAACGGCGTTCCCGGCCCGGGAAACGTCGCGCCCTAGCAACCAAGCCTCTAAGCATCTTCCTATACCTCGAAGCAACGCTGCTGCACGCTCATCTCTCGGCCAAACCAACTGCAACAGCATCAACACGGTGAGGGGTTCTTACCCCGGCGAGGCGGCGACGGTGAGCTGCAAAAACGAGTTGCGCCGGGCTGTGGAGTGGTGGAGGAGGAGCAAGAGCGGGTGGAAACGATCGAGGAGACGACGGCGAAGCTTTTGGTGGAAGGCAGCGGGGCGGAGAAGATCGGACGGCAGCGGAAAATCTACTGCTCGCCGACGGCCATGGCAAGAACAGGGGAGCGGCGAAGCAAAAGAGGGAGAGAGAGACCGACGACGACGGCTTTAACGACGGATCGACGCGGCGGACGCGCGACACCTCCTGCTGCGACGCCGCCCGAGCTGGCTCCCAACGGAAACGACGCGTGGCCGGTGAAATGGTCCGGCGTCGCCGGCGGCAAGCTGCCTAGCAGCTGGCTGACGTCACTTTTCCCCATTTGAGCATCCAAAAACCCGAGATTGAGCTTCGGTTTTCTCCAAAAATTGCATGGTAACATCCAAATCTCCCAAAATGAAACTTGTAGCTGGATCATCGAATTTCATTTCTTACATTGACACTTACCCCATTTGAACACGAATTGAGGTCGAATTTGAGCCTCAAAGTTGCTGCTGCAACACATTTCAAATTCAAAACCTTTCACTGAATTTCTCAAATTACTCTTAAAATTTGAATAGAACATGCCTCTGGTGTCAAAAACGAATTTGAAATTCACATTCAGGAGTACAACTTCCTAGTTGGAAGTTTTTGCAGAAAACTTCAATTTCAAACTCAAATGGCTCAATTCCAACTTAGCTGTCAGTTTACTGAACTTTCTGAAAACAGCTGCTGAACGATTTTCTATCGTGTTTTTCTCTTAATCCAGCCATCTTCTAATTGCGACCCAAAAACAAAAGTTGTTCCAAATCGTTCCCTTTACAACTTTGTTTAAGACACCCTAGTCATACAACCCAAATATCAATCAAATTTCCAACTCAAAGATAGCTGCTCATTATGCATTTTCAGCGAGACTGAAAACAGCTAAGTGCTGTTGTCGGACGATGAATAGTGCACTTTCTCCATTTCCTTCTTCCATGTAATTGAAGCATCATTTTCACAAATTTTTCCACCACTTATGGACCACTAAGTTGCTTATCTTGTAAACTATATTTAGAAATTCTTGGCTCCCAAAAATTTCAAATTTAGCAACGTTGTTGACTTTGGTCAAACGATTCCTTTATAATTAGCTCATTCCTCACCTTACCAACCAACCATAGCACTTGGCATGTGCTAAACAAATGGGATGTCACAAAATCTCTTACGAATATTAAATTAAAATTTTCTAAAGTTTGACTTTTTTCCAAGTTATTTGAACTTTAGGTTGTCAATTTAATTCCCAAAATTTAGGAAAAATATATTTTAATTCATGTTAAATCAAATAATAGTAAAATATAGGCCCATAGGATATGGATGGTGGGATTTGGCTAGTCTGCAGGAGTGCCAAGTAATATGGAGAAGGAATCTTTTGGAGTGGATGACCAAATAAAGATACAGAGAGTCTGTTTTGGCTAGGCGGCTGGAGATGCTCTAACCAGCCCATCCTTGGCCCAGCGCGAGCACCAGGCCGAGCCGGCCCAACCAGCCTGACTGAGCATTACCGGGTGTAGCTTTCTTCCTCCCCGTGACCCATCTCCTTCCTCCCTTCGCTCTCCCCCAGCGCCCGCCGCCGCCGCCCGCTCCCCACGCGGTCGGCCCGTGCGCCGCCCTCCACGCTCCCCTGCCCAGCTGCAGCTCGAGTCCGGCTAGTGCGGCAACACCCTCCCTTCCCACGACTTCCCTGTTGTGCTGCCCGTTGTTCGTCGAGCGACGGGCGCTTCGCCGGCGACGAACATCCTAGACGGGTATGCCTGCCTATTCCCCTCCCTTGCCATCCTGCTGCGCGAAATCAAGCACCCATTCCCCTAACATATGGTATTTGTATTCGGATCTGACCATGATTTTACCTACCGAATTCGATATAATCCACTGAGACACTGAGCCCATGGTTTGATTAGGTTTAATTCTTCTCCTTGTCCAGCGCGCAAGATCAGATCAATCTCACCTAGTTGCTGGGGCAGTTTGTTTTCCGAGAATTTGGGGGTTTCACCTAAACCCTCATGCTTGGGGCCTGAGCTGACTGCCCAAGGTAAAAAGATGGGACAGGAGATGGAAGAGGAGGCCCTGCAGTCGGTGAGCGATCTCCCGGTGCAGAACCCACCAGGGGAGGAGTTCTCTGCTGCTGACCTCACCTGGGTCAAGTACGCCAGCTCCGAGCACCACCAGGAAGATGTCGCAATCATCCGCTACGACCGGATGGAGGCATTCATCAGCGGCGAGAGCAACAACCCTGAGTGCCCCACCCGCTTCCACATCGAGCGTGGTCGTAAACGTGAGATGGGCACCCTCAAGAAGTACAGGAGCGATGACTACCTTCTCTACAGAATGTATGTCGGCTCTGCACTTCTCAACGCATTAGTTTGATGACTCCTTGATGATGCTTTCTTACCTATAGCAATAGTTTCTGTTTTCTTATGTGGATGCATTATTATTATTTTCTTAATTCCAGGTATTGGTGCTCATTTGGCCCTGAGAATTATGGTGAGGGAGGGACAATCTTGCCTAGCAGAAGGTACAGGCTCAACACGAGGAACCGTGCTGCACGTCCACAGTCTATGCGAGGCTGCACTTGCCATTTCACAATGAAGAGGCTCTATGCCCGTCCATCCTTGGTGCTCATAATCTACCATGAGAGGCGCCATGTCAACAAATCCGGCTTCATATGCCATGGGCCTCTGGACAGGGATGCCATCGGGCCTGGTGCTAGGAAAGTGCCATACATTGGGAGCGAAATCCAGCAGCAGACCTTGTCATTGATCTATCTTGGTGTTCCAGAAGAGAACATACTGCAGACACATATAGAAGGGATACAGAGGTACTGTAGCTCAGATGCCAAGGTTGATAGCCTTGCTTCGCAGTATGTTCAGAAGTTAGGAATGATCATCAAGAGGTCTACACATGAGCTGGATCTAGATGATCAAGCTAGCATCAAAATTTGGGTTGACAGAAATAAGAAATCTGTATTCTTCTACCAGGATTCAACGGAGACAGATGCCTTCATTCTTGGGATTCAGACAGAATGGCAGTTGCAGAAAATGATGCGCTTTGGCCATCAGAGTCTTTTGGCTTCTCATTCCTCATTTGGTGTAAGCAAGCTAAAGGTATCACACTACAGCCATGGCAGACAGTTATATATAATGTGCTGATATCACTTCAGATCGATATTTTATAGCTGGAGATAATTATGTCAGTAAGGATATGTTTCATGTTTTGTTTGACTCTACTTGTTGCTGCAGTATCCGTTGCACACTCTCCTTGTATTTGACTCAAGGCAACATGCTCTTCCTGTTGCATGGATTATAACACGCTCAGTTACAAAGAAGGATACGCTGAAATGGATGAGGGCACTTACTGATCGAATACATTCTACAGATCCCACCTGGAGAATTGGTGGGTTTATCATTGACGACCCTGCTTCAGATCTGGATCCAATCAGGTATAGCATTGATTAGTAACTTTTGTAGTGGCAACCGATTCTTAATCATTTTACCTGTAGAGAGCTGTGTGCATTCCTGTTGATGTAAATGGTTCATTGGCGTTGTTGCAGGGATGTATTCGCCTGCCCGGTTTTGTTCTCTTTGTGGCATATCAGGAGAACCTGGCTTAAAAATGTCATCAAGAAATGCAGCAACGTTGAGGTACAGCGGGAAATCTTTATCCAACTGGGCAAGATTATGTACAGTATCTGGAGTGAGAAAAATTTCATGGATGCCCTAGGGCAGTTGTTTCAAGACTTTATTGATCAAACCACTTTCATAAAATATTTCAAGTCATTTTGGGTTCCCAAATTGGGTAAGAATTTCAATATGTAATTTGTTAATAAATTACATTGTCCTTAAATCCCGCTTACAGATGCTAACAAAATTTCTCCTTTGATAGAGATGTGGATTGACTCCATCAGAAATCTACCATTAGCAAGTCAGGAATCATGTGGTGCCATTGAAGGTTACCACCTGAAGTTGAAGTTAAAAGCATATGATGATGTGCAGCTGGATGCTCTCCAACGGGTGGATTGGTTAGTGCACAAGCTCACTACAGAGCTCCATTCCAGCTACTGGATCAACATATTCGCAGATGAGAGTGGATCATTTCCTGAGGTGAAAGCAGACTATATTGCGTCCACATCATGGCAAAGGGCATTGCAGATTCCTGATGACGCTGTTATCTTTGATGACAAAGAGCCTCTTTTAGCCAAAGTTGTCAGCCAGAAGGATGCCAGTCAGATGCGAACCGTCTGGAATTGTGGTTCTGAATTCTCTCTCTGCGATTGCTCATGGTCAATGCAGGGTAACCTATGCAAGCATGTCCTCAAGGTCAACATGATGTGTGGAACACGCAAGGATTTTCAGCCCTCTCTGTCATTGCAGTCGTTTCAACATGTCCTACTTGATCTGTGGCAAAAACCAGTGGATGATTCGTTCTCGCTAGATTTGTCGGTAGCATGGGTGATGCAAATGCAGGAGAGGATCCAACACGCAGCTGAGCTTGCCACCTCTGATGGTATTGCCCAAGTCGCAGGGAAGTTGCCAATTCAGTGGACAAAAAGAAGCGCGAGAAGAAGAGCTGCCAAGCGCGCCAGCCCCGCACTTCCTCATTCTAACAGCAGTTTGCGAAAGGACTTGACCCCAAAGAAGAACAGGAAGAGGAAGAGGCTGTCTCGCTTTCCAGGTTGACATGTGCTCTGCATGTTAGACAGTTTTCCCTGGTCTACCTCTCTTTAATTAGATGATTAGCTGTTTTTTTCGTTTCCTTTTCTCATCTACGGTTGGGTTGAGTGAACTTACTCAGCTACTTGTAACTTGCCCCGCTTCCAATGTCTCCTAGGTTCAGGGTCAGTTAGTATTATAGAAAACTCAAAAAAAAAAAGTTAGTATTATAGAAAGCCCTGTTCCAGCGTAATGATTCAGTTTCCTGGTGAAAATGTGCCTTTGAACTCCTGTGATGTGCAGGTTTATATGGGACTGAGTTACTAAGCGGTGCAGTTTGCAAGCTCCGTGGTTAGATCAATGCGCTATTCGTATTGCAGACTCTAATAAATGGTCCTGTTTTCATAGATTCTACCTGCTCTGCAATCGGTCTTGTGTTTTTACCCCCTATACTTTTGATGTTTCGAAGCACTCGGTACGTGTCTGTCGAAGAATGTGGATGGTATAAAGACTGTTTGGTTTCGTTTCTTGGTAACACGAACGAGGTTGACTACATGCAGGATTAGTGCTCGAGATGCTCTTAAAGCCTCATCAATCATCATCGTCCTTCTGCAAACAGTGCCGGATAGACTCGAGGCTTTCTCTACGCACATTCATAATAAACTTAAAGCTTTGCAGTTTGGAGATGATGCAGTTCTCTCTCGTCACTTCCTCAGCCGCTTGTAAGAACAGCGAGGCAGATCACCCCGGTGTTCGTCTTTGTAGAAATGTCTTCGTCGGCATTGCAATTGGCAACCGTAGTGGTGTGTGTAAGTGTGTATCCAATGCGCTGCCGGAGAAATGACACGTGTAACACGGAAAATTATGTCCATTATTGGGCCATGGGGTGTAATGCGGCGTGGAGAACTGTTTGGGAACCGTTCATGAAGGCCCCACGACAGAATATGACGACCTGTCTAACATTCGTTTGCTTATATAGCTCACTCAGTCTTTACACAGGCTGCAGCGAGCTATGGAAAAAGAAAAAAAAAATGCTGCAAGCAACAATCTGCAAGTCAATAGAACCTACAGTTCTGTAGATTGTTCAAACATAGTTACAGTCTGGGACCTAATTGCATTCACATGCTGCAAGCCTGCAAGCAAACAATCTTCTGCAAGCTAAAACCAACAACAAACCGTGCCTAAGTTTGGGTTATGACTTTTCCTTCCGAAAGGAAGGGAACGTAAATATATAGGTCCATGTCAGCCAGCTCACATTTTGGCTCACCTAAATTGGACACAGTTTGTTATGGATAAGTACAGTCGTCGTCTCTGAAAAAGCACCACGTACTGTCACTCTCTTGTTGATGGCGTCGACGAGCGCGAGTGCCATCAACGCAACGCTATGCATGATGGCTATATATATATGAAGGCGGCAGCCATCTCGACCGAAAAGGGAAGTAAGTAGAATGGACATGGATGAGTTCGTCTGGCCTGCCACCTCGTGCGACCCTCCTCCCTTCCTGGAGTCCTCCGTCTCCACCGTCAGCCACCACCAGCGCCCATCTCTCGATTTCATGTCATCCGACGACGTCCCGGAGCAATGGTTGCTCGGCGACGACGACGTCCTTGATCATCGTCGTGCCGTTCAGCCGCCGCCGCCGCCGCCGCTGCTCGTACAGACGACGACGACGACAAGGGGGACACGGAAGCTGCCTGGGCCCCGCACCGACGGCCACGTCACGACCAGCAGCCACGTGGAGGCCGAGCGGCAGCGGCGCGTAAGGCTCAACCGCCGGTTCTGCGACCTCCGCGCCGCCGTGCCTCGGGTGACACGGATGGACAAGGCGTCCATCCTCGCCGACGCCGTCGCCTACATCGCCGAGCTCCGCGGCCGCGTCGAGCACCTCGAGAAGGCCTCCCTCGCCCCTCGTCACGCCTCGTTTGGCATTGGCGGCCATGGTGATCATGAGGAGAGGTTCGCGTTGGAGGCGAGGATGATCGGGCCGGAGGCGGTGGCGCTGCGGCTGAGGACGGCGGAGCGCCACGCACCGGCGCGGCTCATGGCAGCCCTCCGGGCGCTGGACCTGCCGGTGCAGCACGCGTGCGTATGCCGCGTCGGCGGCGGCGTCACCGTGCAGGACGTCGTCGTCGACGTGCCGGCCGCCGGGCTGCGGGGCGACGGCCGCCTCCGCGCGGCGCTCCACGGATTGCTACTTCAGGAGAGCTGCTAGCTTGTACCCCCGACGCCGACTATCTGACTGTATCTCAATATCTGATTACTAGTGCATTGCAAAGCTAGCTTGTACAACAACGTACCTGTCTGCCTCGAGCACATATAGCCAAATAAAGCGCTTGTAGAATTCCCATATTTTTGCGTTTGGACAATAGACTAAGAAGAATAACTTTGTCCCAAAGCATAATGGAGCCCCCAAAATACACTAACTAGCGAAGGCCAATTAGTACTGACGAATTGAAGATTGCTTTGTTCATGACTAAAGAACAAAGAAGTGTCTCAGTAGTCAGTAACAAAACAAATACACCACTTTGCACATTAAATATTATTTTGACGAAACACATGACATACACACCCACACTTATTCCTATAAATTCATGTGCAGATAAACAAAGACACAACAGGCGCGACATTGGTCACCTGCCACTAAACCGATAGAGCCGGTTAAATGACGCCTACAACCAAAAAGATTAAATCCAGAAAAAGATAATGTGAGCACTCGTGTCGAGACCAGAAATGGAACATGTGCGCACATGTTTCACTCAACATTTAAATAAATTATAAAGGGTTATGAATTCCAACTTCAGTTTGGGGCCAACGTTCAAGAAAAAAAGGTAGAAAATTCCCCTGTCGTTGAGGTAAAAAAACATTGAACTTTTTTAACCATTATTAGTGATAAAGTATGAAAAATATGCAAATTACTTTTTACTGAAAAATCATGCATGTGTTCATTTTTGGGAAAAGTCTATTTTTAACTTACAACTATAAAATCAGACATAAAAGGCCATCCAACAATTGAAACCGGACAAAATTGGCCCTTTGAGTGCTTTCAAATGCGGTTTTATATCTTTTTCAAAAATTATAAAAAGTAATATAATATAAAAATACATAAGTAATTTATTTAAAATTAGAAAAATATAAATCCAGTGGTGTACCATTTTAAAAGTATTTGCATGTTATTTATTTTATTCCATTTATTTTAGAAAAAAATAAACACTAACAATGTAAATAGATAATACCCAAATAACATTAAATAGTGTGCCAACAGGTAGGTTATATTTAAAAAACAATCATAGCGATTTCATAATTTTTAAATTAAAAATAAATTAGTTATGAATTTGTAAGTTTAAAATAATATTATCCTATTTCCATAAAATAAAAAACGCCTAGAAGGCCAATAGTTGGATTGTCATTAGTTGTGTCATTTAGGTCAATTAATTTCAAAGGTGGATTTTTATGTCTACAAAATTTTCAAGCCATTATATCCTCTCTATCTTCATGTTGTCCTTTTTTTTTTGAGGAAACATCTTCATGTTGTCCTTACTAAAGAAAACCTTCATGTTGTCCTGGCACCTCTCTTTTCTCCCCCACGGTTCATCTTTAATTGCCCTCAACTGAGCGATAGACTACGAAATCCAAGCTTGCGAGCTAGTACAAATTAAAGAATTACGAGGCGCCTTCATTTCTTGGTTTTCACCTGGTAGGACGTATTTGAGCACTATTGGCATCCAAAACATCCTAGGAATATACCATCCTCCACATACGCACACCACACAATAAAACATTTTCAGCAAGATTCTTGTCCCCTGGAACGATAAAAAAGACTCCATGATTAGCTCTCAACCATGCCGATTAAATAAAAAACACGTCCTTGTACTAGCATTATATAAATAATATCTTCAGCATTAGGTTCATTCTGTAAACAATTTATTACAATATTTTTGCCCAACTGTCTCCTTCCATCTATTTGGAAGTTGTTCATCCTTGGTTCATATATGGCACCCATGATAAGTTTTATTATTTGGGAAGTTTTATACTAGCGCTTAATCTTCAGGGTACATAATTGTGGGTGCAGATCAAATTAGGAATTGACTGGCTATTTCTCTTCCCACATATCAATTACCTGCCTTTATTTATTTTAATGGGTATATAAATTAGTTATCTAACTTCTTTTAATTTCAAGATAGTAACGTTTGGCAAAATCGTTGGATAACTGTTACAAAGAGTTCACGTAGCTTTCAGACACTAACAACGTAGGGTCGCATCCAGCCTTTTTTTGAGCCTTTCATCTCTTATTGCATTATATTTTTCCTTCCGGATAAACATGTTTTTCTCTACCAATAATTTTCACTGGAACTCTGGCAGCCTCATATTTGCAGTACGTATCATTTTGATGCCGTCGGCCCGTCGCATAGGAGTGGCGCTGACCTTATCTTTCTGTTCTTCCGAAAATAGCTCGAGTCTCCAAGAACTTCCCCAAAAGTGAGGCACTACAATCCCTATATTTAGTAAGGTGGGCAGGCAGGCATTAACCCAGGCACAAACTCTGCACACTTGCACATCACTGAAGATTGTATATGTGGAAGAGGCCAAAGATCCCCTGATCTCCCCTTCCCCCCAATTATTGCAAAAGAAAATTGCAATTTGGCCGCCGGAAACCACTCGCTCATCAAGGCTAGGAGGAGGTGAGATCTTGCAGCACAGAGCATATGCCTCCCAAAGTTCCCAGCTGCCCAGCCGGTTCCCTCCAATATTCCCCCTCTGGGAATATCCCCGCAATTCCAACCAAGACCCGTCTTCTTCGTCTTCAGTCCTTCTCCCGCTTATATACGCAACGGTGAAGCTCGCCCTCTCCCACCCTCCGACGCATCGTAAGCTGGTGGGGCGTGAGAACACACGCGCTGTGCACGCTTGCGCAAACCGAAGGATTGCCGCTCTGTTCTTGGTCTCCTCCTCCTCGTGTGGCCGAGGGAGCAATGGCGATTGGCGGGAAGGATGACATGGAGGAGGCGCCACCGCTGCTCCCAGACGAGGCCGCGCGCCCGCGGCGCGTCGCGCTCTTCGTCGAGCCATCGCCGTTCGCGTAAGTCCTCCCTTGCCGGAACCTGCTTTCTTTTCTTGGATGGGTTATACAATTATATATGGGGATTCGTCTTGAACTTGTCCATATTCTTGGCTGGATCCATGAGATTGTCCCCAGAAACGATGAAAGATTTCACTCTGAATAAGCTCTGACATGATGTCATTCTTTAGCTCTCTTGGTTTGTGGAAAAAGTTTGGATCTTTCTTGGTATTCGTGAAGGTGCTGTCATTTAAGTTAGCATCACTTCGAAAGGGTAATTAGTTGAACCTAATGGTAGGATTCATGTAGAACGGTGAAGGAAACATATGCGAGTCGCAGTGAGCAGAGACCTGTCGGAAAAGGAATTTGCGCTTTTGTTAAACACTCCTACTCTGAATTTTCATGAAAATTGGAACTCACTCTGCGTCTTCATGTCTGCAGCTACATCTCTGGGTATAAGAACCGGTTCCAGAACTTCATCAAACACTTGCGTGAGATGGGGGATGAGGTACACCATTTGCTGTCATTTGGTAGTGTTGAGAACTTGAGATGCACTGATGGAGTAATGGATTGGTATGTGTAGATAAATTTGACTCAGTTATGTGTATTGTGCAGGTCATTGTTGTGACCAACCATGAGGGAGTTCCCCAAGAGTTTCATGGCGCCAAGGTTATCGGTTCATGGAGGTAAGTTTTACAGGATGCTTGTGTGAACTGCTGCCTAAATATCAGTAGCAGTTTTTCTTGCTGTTGTTCGAAGAATGAAACGGGAACGCTTACTCAGTACAAAAGCTACACTAAGAAACATTTGCAACTAGCATATATAAAACAGAGAGTTAGTCCAAATCATAATTGCTGTCTTTCTTTTTTAAAAAAGCTATGCGTTGAAACTGTTTCTTGTCTATTGCATTCAGGTTGTGGGTTTATGATATATTCTGTTAGTTACAACGAATCAATAAGTGAGCACAAGTACAATTTTTTTTAAAAAAAACTTGCCTGAACTTGTTGAGTAGTGAACAATGATATGCAATCATGCTGCCATGGTGGTTAGGTTGGACCATTGTAAGCATTGTATTCTTTTTTTAACGATTACATCTTTTGTAGTGCCTTTTATTGGCAGAACCTTATGCTTACAGCTGTTTTCTTCTTTACAGCTTCCCATGTCCCATGTATGGAAAAGTCCCTCTTTCACTGGCACTTAGTCCTAGGATCATTTCGGAAGTTGCTAAGTTCAAGCCTGACATTATCCATGCATCTTCACCTGGAATTATGGTAAGATATTAATTACGAAACATTTCCAATTATGTTGCTGAATAAGTGAATATGACTAAAGTCTTTATCTTTCAGGTTTTTGGGGCTCTTGCTATAGCCAAGCTGCTCAGCGTGCCCCTAGTCATGTCCTACCACACCCATGTACCAGTGTAAGCTAATTATGAATTTTCAGCATACAGGCAGGGGTCCAGATTTCGCATTGATGCTGAATCATCTTTTGCTTTTTCGCCTGCAGATACATACCTAGATATACATTTAGCTGGCTTGTAGAACCAATGTGGCAAGTCATAAGTAAGAATTCTAGTCCCTCATAACCTCTGTTTTCCTGAGCACCCATCTTGTATGTCAGTATGTGAAAAGAACACTGATTTGGTCCTGTTATCCCCAAACAGGATTCCTTCACAGAGCTGCTGATTTAACCTTGGTGCCATCTGTTGCTATCAGCAAAGATTTTGAAACTGCCCAAGTTATATCTGGTTGGTCACTGTCTGTACATGTCAAATGTCATGTTTGGAGTTCATATGCTCGTATTCCTTCTCATGTTATGTCGTTATAACAATGTTCTTTTCGTCCTAATGCAGCTAACAGAATACGCCTTTGGAATAAAGGTGTTGATTCTGCAAGCTTCCATCCGAGATTTCGTTGTCATGAAATGCGAGTTAGGCTAAGGTGACCCCCTTTGTCATTTCTTCCTGAACTTTGCTTGAAGGGAACAAACACTTAATTCCTGAATATTCTATGTAGAGCAGGTCGATATAGATTGTTGATGCTTATGTTTATATGATTTATTCTTTCAGTAATGGTGAGCCTGAAAAACCACTGATAATTCACGTTGGGCGGTTTGGGCGTGAGAAAAATTTGGATTTTCTGAAGATGTAAGCTATCGTCTTACTTTGCTCCTTTTGATTGAATTGATATTTAATTGTTAACAAACATGATGCATCTGAGTTAACCAATACAAGCACGTCATTTATTCTGTTTTGCGTTGCATCATATTCATTGGTTGGTACTTGAAACTAATTTGTGTTATGTTTGATCAGGGTGATGGATAGGTTGCCTGGAGTAAGAATTGCATTTATCGGAGATGGACCATACAGGTATAGCCAATTCTATGTCCTGTTGCTTTTATTCCTGTCTTCTGTTTTTGCCAGTCCATGTATCTCAGCCTCAGTCAGCAGCTTGTTGTTCATGCTATAATTGACCCTGAAGTCTGAACCTCACTCTTTAAACTAATCTACATTTGTAAGTTTTTTTAAGACAAGTTTGTTGATATTTTCTGCAATTACTCGACAGAACGGAGCTAGAGAAGATGTTTGAGGGGATGCCAGCAGTGTTCACCGGAATGATGCAAGGCGACGAGCTCTCTCAGGCATACGCCAGCGGTGACGTCTTCGTCATGCCATCAGAGTCTGAAACGCTCGGCCAAGTGGTCCTGGAGTCCATGTCATCAGGAGTTCCTGTCGTCGCAGCCCGGGCCGGTGGGATACCGGACATAATCCCAGAGGATCAGGAGGGCAAGACCAGCTTCCTGTTCACCCCGGGCGATCTCGATGACTGCGTGGGCAAGGTCCAGCTGCTGCTGACGAACAGTGAGTTCAGAGACAGCATGGCGCGCACGGCCAGGGCAGAGATGGAGAAATGTGACTGGCGGGCGGCGTCGAAGACGATCCGCAACGAGTTCTATAACGCTGCCATCTATTACTGGAGGAAGAAGCGCGCGGAGCTGGTGCATCCGCTGCAGTGGCTGGCGCAGATGTTCCTGCCGGCGCCTGAGCCCCGTCGCATCACGCAGTGCTGAGGCGCCCCTGCCGTGGGATGCTGTTGCAGACACGATCCAGACATGTGGAGGAAGGACAAATGCATATGCATTCCTTGTAAATTTCTGAAACATAATGCAGTGTCCATAGATGAGATAGTTGCTCGTTTTTGTGTGGAAGTTAGTTGGATTGTTGTGTTAGTAACTTAGCAAAAGCCAACGGTTGCATGTGTGTCGGTGTGTGAGTTCTGTAATAGCAAAACAAAAGATTGGGAATGTGCTATCTTGATGGACATTGTACTGCCCATGTATATATGATACGAATCAATGCATGAAGATGCTGTTGTGCGCACAGACAAGATCATCTTGTGGCTGCATATCAGCTGATTGTGTTTCGGTACAAGATCTGAAGATCATCTTTATTTCATTTACAAGATTAAAGCACATCAGGAAATTAACATACGGAGCATATACCCATGGATGCATCTATGTGTCTGCATTTTTTTGTTCTAGACGAGCAAGTGCTGATTCAATTTCTTGGTATGATGCGAGCTCGGAGCGGATGCTTCATGACCATGGTGAAATCCGCAGCCTCGGCCATGTCGACGACCTCCTCATCGGCCGCCGGCAGCCACTGGAACTCGCTGACCATCCTTGCGACGAAGTACTCGGCATGGTGCGTGCCCAGCGTGTACCCAGGGCACATCCTCCGTCCGGCGCCGAAAGGCATCATCTTGATCTCCCTACTCCCGGTGATGTCGACGCCGCACCCCTCGCCGCCGTCCACGAACCTCTCCGGCCGGAACTCCCTCGCCGCCGTCCACACCGCCTCGTCCCGGCCCATCTCCGCCACCATGAAGTTCACCTCCGCGCCCTTGGGCACCGTGTAGCCGCCGATCTCCCCGTCGCTCGTCATGCCGTGAGGGATCACGAAGTGTGCCGGTGGATGCAGCCGGAGACCCTCCAGCACGACGGCCTTCAGGTAGGGGAAGGAATTGAGGTTGTCAGAGTCGTCGTCAAGCTCGGGCTTGCCTTTGGTCGTCAACTCCTCGTACACCTTGGCTTGGACGCTGGGGTTTCTCACGAGCTCGGCCATGATCCACTCGACCAGGGTAACCGTCGTGTCCGTCCCGGCGTTGAGGAACTCCGAGCAGAGGCTGACCATCTCGGCGTCCGTGAGCGCCCGGTCGCCGTCTTCCTCGTCGCCGGGCACACGCAGCGCGAGGAGTGACTCGGCGTAGCACGGCGGGTGGTGGTGGTCGTCGTCCTCCTCGCCGTCGCCGCGCCGGCGAGCGGCGGCGGCGTGGATGAGCGGCGCGAAGACCTCGTCGAGCCTCCGGCGAACCGCCACGTGCGCCGCCCACCGCTTG
The DNA here is from genome assembly GCA_015342445.1 of Digitaria exilis. NCBI lineage: Eukaryota > Viridiplantae > Streptophyta > Magnoliopsida > Poales > Poaceae > Digitaria > Digitaria exilis. Next base: position 1,922,046 of record JACEFO010001770.1, on the reverse strand, counting down.
CGGAAGAAGAGCCGCTTGGTGAGCGCCGGGAAGAAGGCGAACACCGGGAACGAGGTGAAGGAGGCGAGCACGTGCCGCTGCAGCGCCTCCATCTCGTCGAGCTCGTCTTCCCCGAGCCGCTCGCCGCCGAAGCACATGTACACGAGCAGCTCCAGCATGGCTCGCCGGAGGAACGGCCTGAACGTGACGTCGCCGTCTCCGTCCGTCTTCTCCGACGAGGATCCATTTCCTCGGAGTCCGGCGACGAGCGCGTCGCACGCCCGGCGCCTCGCCGGAGCGAAGAGAGCGATGCGGGAGCGGTGGAGGGCGTCGCCGGCGAGGTTGCGGCGGAGGAGGCGCCAGTAAGGGCCGTAGGAGGCGGAGTTGATGTCGCCGGCGGAGAAGAGAGGGTCAGGGTCGACGAGCGGCGGGCGGTCGGCGAAGGTGGCGCCGTCGCGGACGAGGGCGCGGTGCGCGAGGCCGGCGTCGGAGACGAAGACGAGGGTGGCGCCCAACAGGCGGAAGGAGATGACGGGGCCGTAGCGCGCGTGGAGGTCACGGAGGAGTGGGCCCAGGTCGAAGATGGATCGCCGGAGCGCCAAGAACTTGACCAGGAACACCAGCGCCGGTGGGCCGGGCGGGAGCCGCCGGGGCTTGCCGCTCGCCGGGGAGCTATTGTTGAGTTGTTGTCAAATTCCATCACAAGTCAAAGGCCTATTAGACCCAGGTCGCTTCTGGGGGGTGCCCACATAGTATTCTATTTTATTCTTGTAAGCCGCCGCTACGGTATTGTAACCCTGACTCCTCCACATATTGAAGTTCTTGCTGGCTGGCGCCCGTGGTTTTTCCCGCAAGGGTTTTCCACGTTAAAATCGTGTCTCGTGTTCGATCTTGTTTTCGCATTATTTTTTCGCATTATTTGCTAACAAGTGGTATCAATAGCCAATTACGAGATTCGATTGGTTGAAACAAAATTTAGGGTTTTGTGCTGTTTGTTGCTGCCGCCGCCGCTCAGGTTTTCGGTGGAGCAGTTCATCGCGCCGTCGCCGTTCCGCTCTCGGTCAGGGCGATCCAATCGGCTGCACAGCGATTCGCTTGCTCCGCCCGCCGTCCGTCGTTCCGGCGTGTCGCTGCGCATCTGTCCAGCTCGCAGTTCAAATCGGAATTTGACTCCGTTGCGCTTGGTTTCGACTCTGTTGCGGCCAGGAATTTCCCATCTACAAAGCCGCATCCTTGCAGGTCTTGTCGAGAGGCAAGAGAGAAGGGCCCGGTGTCTTGCTGCTTTGATTCAGTGAATTGCAGAGCGTTAGGTTGCTCTGTCCCGCGGACGATTGCTGTCCGTGAGAGCTCCGGCTGGAAATCAATTTCGGCGGATTTTGCTTTGTGCACCCAGCAAAGCTACCAGGGGTTCTTCAATTTATTGCTGACCGTACACGAAGGTGTACACAGGCTGCAGGTTTTGCTAGGGTTACACAGTACCGTACCTAGATTTATTACTGCAGATTATTTTCTCTGGTTATTTTCTTTGCAATGGCTTCGATGAAGTTTGATCTACCGCTGCTGGATCATAGCACGAGGTTCTCGTTCTGGCGCAATCGAATGATCTCGATGAGGCGCTGGAAAGTTTCGGCAAGGAGGATCAGAAGAAGACTCCGTGGACTCCTGAGGAGAAGCGGAAGGATCGTAAGGCTCTCTCTCTAATTCAGCTCCATCTGTCTAATGATATCTTGCAAGAGTGTCTGCAGGAAAAGACCGCTGCAGATTTATGGCTCAAACTGGAATCGATCTGTATGTCCAAGGATCTAACCAGTAAGATGCATATGAAGATGAAGTTGTTCACGCTCAAGATGCAGGAGGGTGGTTCGGTATTGAACCACATATCTGTGTTCAAGGAGATCGTTGCCGACCTAGTGTCGATGGAGGTTAAGTATGAGGATGAAGATTTAGGCCTCTTACTGTTATGTTCTCTGCCAAATTCCTATGCCAATTTTCGTGACACCATACTTTTGAGCCGTGATGAACTAACCCTAGCGGATGTTTATGAGGCACTCCAATCCAGGGAGAAAATGAAAGGCATGGTGCACAATGATGGGTTGTCGTCCTCCAAGGGCGATGCACTCCATGTTAGAGGCAGAGCTGAGCAGAGATACTCCAATGATGGCAACGAGCGTGATAAGAGTAGAAGCCGTTCCAAGTCCAGAAAACCCACCACCAAGAAGTTCTGTAAGTATTGTAAGAAGAAGACTCATTTTATTGAGGATTGCCTTATACTTCGGAATAAGGAGAAGAGGAAGAATAATCCTGATGGTAAGGCATCTGTTGTCTCTGCTGGTGAGGGTTCTGAGTCTGGAGATTGTCTGGCTGTTGCTGCTTGTGTTTCTGATCGTGATGAATGGATTCTGGAATCTGCATGTTCATTTCATATCTGCACTAACAGAGATTGGTTTAGTTCTTATAAACCTGTGCAGAAGGGAGATGTTGTGCGTATGGGTGATGATAATCCGTGTCAGATTGTGGGCATTGGCTCTGTTCAGATCAAGGCTCATGATGTGATGATTCGCACTCTGGAGAATGTGAGGTTCATACCAACAATGACCAGAAATCTTATTTCGATCAGCACACTTGATGAAAGAGGTTTCAAATACTCCGGATGTAATGGAGCTTTAAAGGTATTAAAGGGTTCTCTTGTTTGGATTATTGGTGATAAGAATTCTGCAAATTTATATGTCCTTAGAGGTAAAACTTTGCATGGTGGTTCTGTTTCCGCTGCTGCTGCTGCTGCTGACACTAATGCAGAGACTGACCTTTGGCATATGCGTCTTGGACACATGAGTGAACTTGGCATGGCAGAATTGATGAAGAGAGACCTTCTCCCTGGCTGTACTTTGAGTGGTAGGAAATTCTGCGAGCATTGTGTTTTTGGGAAGCATAAGAGGGTAAAATTCAATACCTCTGTTCACACCACCAAAGGTACTCTTGATTATGTACATGTTGATGTTTGGGGTCCTTCCCGTAAGCCTTCTCTTGGTGGTGCTCGTTACATGCTTACCATTATTGATGATTACTCTAGAAGAGTATGGCCTTACTTTATGAAAAATAAAGATGATACCTTTGCTGCTTTTAAAGAGTGGAAGACCAGGGTAACCGTCGTGTCCGTCCCGGCGTTGAGGAACTCCGAGCAGAGGCTGACCATCTCGGCGTCCGTGAGCGCCCGGTCGCCGTCTTCCTCGTCGCCGGGCACACGCAGCGCGAGGAGTGACTCGGCGTAGCACGGCGGGTGGTGGTGGTCGTCGTCCTCCTCGCCGTCGCCGCGCCGGCGAGCGGCGGCGGCGTGGATGAGCGGCGCGAAGACCTCGTCGAGCCTCCGGCGAACCGCCACGTGCGCCGCCCACCGCTTGCGGAAGAAGAGCCGCTTGGTGAGCGCCGGGAAGAAGGCGAACACCGGGAACGAGGTGAAGGAGGCGAGCACGTGCCGCTGCAGCGCCTCCATCTCGTCGAGCTCGTCTTCCCCGAGCCGCTCGCCGCCGAAGCACATGTACACGAGCAGCTCCAGCATGGCTCGCCGGAGGAACGGCCTGAACGTGACGTCGCCGTCTCCGTCCGTCTTCTCCGACGAGGATCCATTTCCTCGGAGTCCGGCGACGAGCGCGTCGCACGCCCGGCGCCTCGCCGGAGCGAAGAGAGCGATGCGGGAGCGGTGGAGGGCGTCGCCGGCGAGGTTGCGGCGGAGGAGGCGCCAGTAAGGGCCGTAGGAGGCGGAGTTGATGTCGCCGGCGGAGAAGAGAGGGTCAGGGTCGACGAGCGGCGGGCGGTCGGCGAAGGTGGCGCCGTCGCGGACGAGGGCGCGGTGCGCGAGGCCGGCGTCGGAGACGAAGACGAGGGTGGCGCCCAACAGGCGGAAGGAGATGACGGGGCCGTAGCGCGCGTGGAGGTCACGGAGGAGTGGGCCCAGGTCGAAGATGGATCGCCGGAGCGCCAAGAACTTGACCAGGAACACCAGCGCCGGTGGGCCGGGCGGGAGCCGCCGGGGCTTGCCGCTCGCCGGGGAGCTATTGTTGAGTTGTTATCAAATTCCATCACAAGTCAAAGGCCTATTAGACCCAGGTCGCTTCTGGGGGGTGCCCACATAGTATTCTATTTTATTCTTGTAAGCCGCCGCTACGGTATTGTAACCCTGACTCCTCCACATATTGAAGTTCTTGCTGGCTGGCGCCCGTGGTTTTTCCCGCAAGGGTTTTCCACGTTAAAATCGTGTCTCGTGTTCGATCTTGTTTTCGCATTATTTTTTCGCATTATTTGCTAACAAGTGGTATCAATAGCCAATTACGAGATTCGATTGGTTGAAACAAAATTTAGGGTTTTGTGCTGTTTGTTGCTGCCGCCGCCGCTCAGGTTTTCGGTGGAGCAGTTCATCGCGCCGTCGCCGTTCCGCTCTCGGTCAGGGCGATCCAATCGGCTGCACAGCGATTCGCTTGCTCCGCCCGCCGTCCGTCGTTCCGGCGTGTCGCTGCGCATCTGTCCAGCTCGCAGTTCAAATCGGAATTTGACTCCGTTGCGCTTGGTTTCGACTCTGTTGCGGCCAGGAATTTCCCATCTACAAAGCCGCATCCTTGCAGGTCTTGTCGAGAGGCAAGAGAGAAGGGCCCGGTGTCTTGCTGCTTTGATTCAGTGAATTGCAGAGCGTTAGGTTGCTCTGTCCCGCGGACGATTGCTGTCCGTGAGAGCTCCGGCTGGAAATCAATTTCGGCGGATTTTGCTTTGTGCACCCAGCAAAGCTACCAGGGGTTCTTCAATTTATTGCTGACCGTACACGAAGGTGTACACAGGCTGCAGGTTTTGCTAGGGTTACACAGTACCGTACCTAGATTTATTACTGCAGATTATTTTCTCTGGTTATTTTCTTTGCAATGGCTTCGATGAAGTTTGATCTACCGCTGCTGGATCATAGCACGAGGTTCTCGTTCTGGCGCAATCGAATGATCTCGATGAGGCGCTGGAAAGTTTCGGCAAGGAGGATCAGAAGAAGACTCCGTGGACTCCTGAGGAGAAGCGGAAGGATCGTAAGGCTCTCTCTCTAATTCAGCTCCATCTGTCTAATGATATCTTGCAAGAGTGTCTGCAGGAAAAGACCGCTGCAGATTTATGGCTCAAACTGGAATCGATCTGTATGTCCAAGGATCTAACCAGTAAGATGCATATGAAGATGAAGTTGTTCACGCTCAAGATGCAGGAGGGTGGTTCGGTATTGAACCACATATCTGTGTTCAAGGAGATCGTTGCCGACCTAGTGTCGATGGAGGTTAAGTATGAGGATGAAGATTTAGGCCTCTTACTGTTATGTTCTCTGCCAAATTCCTATGCCAATTTTCGTGACACCATACTTTTGAGCCGTGATGAACTAACCCTAGCGGATGTTTATGAGGCACTCCAATCCAGGGAGAAAATGAAAGGCATGGTGCACAATGATGGGTTGTCGTCCTCCAAGGGCGATGCACTCCATGTTAGAGGCAGAGCTGAGCAGAGATACTCCAATGATGGCAACGAGCGTGATAAGAGTAGAAGCCGTTCCAAGTCCAGAAAACCCACCACCAAGAAGTTCTGTAAGTATTGTAAGAAGAAGACTCATTTTATTGAGGATTGCCTTATACTTCGGAATAAGGAGAAGAGGAAGAATAATCCTGATGGTAAGGCATCTGTTGTCTCTGCTGGTGAGGGTTCTGAGTCTGGAGATTGTCTGGCTGTTGCTGCTTGTGTTTCTGATCGTGATGAATGGATTCTGGAATCTGCATGTTCATTTCATATCTGCACTAACAGAGATTGGTTTAGTTCTTATAAACCTGTGCAGAAGGGAGATGTTGTGCGTATGGGTGATGATAATCCGTGTCAGATTGTGGGCATTGGCTCTGTTCAGATCAAGGCTCATGATGTGATGATTCGCACTCTGGAGAATGTGAGGTTCATACCAACAATGACCAGAAATCTTATTTCGATCAGCACACTTGATGAAAGAGGTTTCAAATACTCCGGATGTAATGGAGCTTTAAAGGTATTAAAGGGTTCTCTTGTTTGGATTATTGGTGATAAGAATTCTGCAAATTTATATGTCCTTAGAGGTAAAACTTTGCATGGTGGTTCTGTTTCCGCTGCTGCTGCTGCTGCTGACACTAATGCAGAGACTGACCTTTGGCATATGCGTCTTGGACACATGAGTGAACTTGGCATGGCAGAATTGATGAAGAGAGACCTTCTCCCTGGCTGTACTTTGAGTGGTAGGAAATTCTGCGAGCATTGTGTTTTTGGGAAGCATAAGAGGGTAAAATTCAATACCTCTGTTCACACCACCAAAGGTACTCTTGATTATGTACATGTTGATGTTTGGGGTCCTTCCCGTAAGCCTTCTCTTGGTGGTGCTCGTTACATGCTTACCATTATTGATGATTACTCTAGAAGAGTATGGCCTTACTTTATGAAAAATAAAGATGATACCTTTGCTGCTTTTAAAGAGTGGAAGACCATGATAGAAAGGCAAACTGAGAAGAAGGTAAAAGTACTTCGTACTGATAATGGTGGAGAGTTCTGCTCGGATGTTTTTGATGATTATTGCAGGCAAGAAGGCATTGTTTGGCATCACACCATCCCGTACACACCTCAGCAGAATGGTGTGGCTGAGCGCATGAACAGAACCATCATATCGAAGGCCCGTTGTATGCTGTCCAACGCCAAGATGAATAAGCGTTTTTGGGCAGAGGCTGCGAACACTGTTTGTTACTTGATAAACAGGTCGCCTTCTATTCCACTTAATAAGAAAACACCCATTGAGGTATGGTCTGGTACACCTGCAGATTATTCACAGTTGAAAGTTTTTGGCTGCACTGCTTATGCTCATGTTGACAATGGTAAATTAGAGCCTAGAGCTATTAAATGTCTGTTTCTTGGTTATGGTTCGGGAGTTAAAGACTACAAATTGTGGAATCCCGAAACAGGAAAGACTTTCATGAGCAGGAGTGTTGTTTTCAATGAGTCTGTGATGTTTACTGATAAATTGTCCTCGGATCATGTTCCAGAAAATTCAGCAAGAGAATTGCAGCATGTCAGTGTGCAGGTGGAGCATGTTATTGATGAGGAATTAGTGCAGGTGGAGACCGTGAGTGATGTTGTTGATGATGAAGCTCATAGTGATGATGTTCAGCAATCACCTCCTGTTTTGCAGCTAGAGGAGGATGTCCCTATTGCTCATCGCAGGCAAAAGAGGGGTTGTGGACCTAAACCCCGTCTTATTGAAGAATGCAATATGACTTATTATGCTTTGAGTTGTGCTGAACAGGTTGATAGCACTTATGAGCCAGCAACATATAGAGAAGCTATTGATTGTGGTGATCGTGAGAAGTGGATTTCAGCTATGCAGGAGGAGATGCAATCTCTCGAGAAGAATTGTACTTGGGAGGTTGTTCCATTGCCAAAGGGAAAGAAGACTGTCCGTTGCAAATGGCTTTACAAGAGAAAGGAGGGTTTGTCTCCTAGTGAGCCTCCTAGATTTAAGTCAAGGTTAGTAGCAAAAGGGTACAGTCAAATTCCTGGCGTTGATTATAATGAGGTATTCTCTCCCGTTGTGAAGCATAGCTCTATTCGCACTTTCCTCAGTATTGTTGCATCACATGATCTTGAGCTTGAGCAGTTAGATGTAAAGACTGCATTTTTGCACGGTGAGCTTGAGGAGGAGATATACATGGACCAACCTGAGGGGTTCATAGTACCAGGCAAGGAGAATTATGTGTGCAAGTTGAAAAGGTCCTTGTATGGTTTGAAGCAATCTCCCCGTCAGTGGTATAAAAGGTTTGATTCATTTATGTTGTCACATGGCTTTAAAAGGTCCCAATATGATAGTTGTGTTTACATGAAGACTATTAATGGATCACCTATATACTTGCTGTTATATGTTGATGACATGCTAATTGCTGCCAAGAGCAGCAGAGAGATCACTGCGTTGAAGAAATTGTTGAGCAGTGAGTTTGATATGAAGGACCTTGGTGCTGCTAAGAAAATTCTAGGTATGGAAATTAATAGAGACCGTTCTGCTGGTTTGTTGTTTCTTAGTCAGCACAGTTACATTGAGAAGGTTCTTCAGCGTTTCAACATGCATGATGCTAAGCCGGTTAGTACTCCTATTGCACCGCATTTTAAGTTGTCAGCTAAGCAGTGTGCTAGTTCAGCTGAAGATATTGAATACATGTCAAGAGTTCCGTATTCTAGTGCTGTTGGTTCTCTGATGTATGCTATGGTTTGCTCTCGTCCAGATTTATCATATGCTATGAGTTTGGTTAGTAGATACATGGCTAATCCTGGTAAAGAACACTGGAAGGCTGTTCAGTGGATTTTCAGATACCTCAGAGGCACGTCAGATTTTTGTCTGAAGTTTGGTAGGACAGATAAGGGGCTCGTTGGATATGTTGATTCAGATTATGCTGGTGATTTGGACAAGCGCAGGTCACTCACAGGTTATGTCTTTACTGTTGGCAGTTGTGCTGTGAGTTGGAAGGCTACTTTGCAGTCTGTTGTTGCTTTGTCTACTACTGAGGCTGAGTACATGGCTATTTGTGAAGCATGTAAAGAGTTGATTTGGCTAAAGGGTTTGTTTGCTGAGCTTTGTAGAGTTAAATCTTGTGTTAACCTGTTTTCTGATAGTCAAAGTGCAATATTTCTCACTAAAGATCAGATGTTTCATGAGAGGACTAAGCACATTGATATCAAGTATAACTTTGTCCGTGATGAGATTGAGAAGGGCAAGTTAAAGGTATGCAAGATTAGCACTCATGATAATCCTGCTGATATGTTGACAAAGCCAGTCCCGGTTGCTAAGTTTGAGCTATGCTCAAGCTTAGTTGGTTTGATGGATTAGCCCAAGAGGCTATTTGGCGCCAGAAGTATTTTCTTTATTGTTTCAAGATGAAGGTGTTGATTATGCTATAAGATGAAATTTGTCTCAAGGTGGAGTTTGTTGAGTTGTGATCCAATTCCATCACAAGTCAAAGGCCTATTAGGCCCAGGTCGCTACTGGGGGGTGCCCACTTAGTATTCTATTTTATTCTTGTAAGCCGCCGCTACGGTATTGTAACCCTGACTCCTCCACATATTGAAGTTCTTGCTGGCTGGCGCCCGTGGTTTTTCCCGCAAGGGTTTTCCACGTTAAAATCGTGTCTCGTGTTCGATCTTGTTTTCGCATTATTCGCTAACAGCTATGGGCTCCACGCCGCCGATGAAGCAAGTAAAGGAGCGTGACGAGAAGGGTGATGCCGCAGCAGAGGAGGGGGATCGTCGAGATGTCCGAGGTAAATCCTACGAGCTCCATGGCCGGCTGCTGTTGCACTTTCAGTGGCACCTTGGTGAGCCTTTGACTCCGAGAAGCTGGATCAGCTTCAACGGACAAATGGCATGATAATTTTGTTTTAAAGAACCGAACTGCATTAAGCAGATCTTTGATGATCCTGGAAAAGAAAAAATATTGGCTCCATCCAGCTGTCGTGAATTGCAATGTGATGGATCGATCGATGAGTACAAACAATGCTGTGTCAATCAACATGGATAGATTAAAAAAGGTAGCATAGTTTAGACAACATCGGAAGCCGCATTGGCCAAATCTGCCATTTTTCCATGAGTACTAGGAAGTATGTTAATCTGAGCCCTCAAATGAGACTCCCTGGTATCTTTATTAAAGCCATTGTCAGCAACTATCAAGCAGTCAAGCTGGATAGTGGTTAGTATTCCCGCCTGTCACGCGGGTGACCCGGGTTCGATCCCCGCAACGACGTTTTTTTTTAATATTTGTTCCTGATTTTTTTTTCTTTTTTTATATGACACTGAACGTTTTTTTATGGGACTAATCATGTTTAGCAAATGTTCCTGTGTGCTCACCGGAATTTTTTTTCTAAACCTTTTCTTTATTTTGTGCCCATGGCAATACGGAACAAGGCCCCATTTAGATTCAAATTATTTCTCCCAAAAAATAATACTATTCATCCAACTTTTCTCTATTCATCCCATCTCTCCCACCCACAAAACATTATTTATCTATAGTTTTTCTTTGTAAACAGTGCATTTTCGAGAAATCTTTGGGCAAACTAAACACACCAAGTGCGTGTGCTAAAAAAAAAAGGTGCGTGTGCACGAATGCACGATGATGTGCACTTAGCGCCCTGAAGGAAATGGAGGAAGCCCAAGGTATTTTAGGCCTGCTTGGAAAGATTCTCACCCCACGAAGTAACTAAACCGGCAATGTGGCATGTTTTAGTTTGAGTCTAACATTGTTATGGATAATTTTAGTTAGGTCACAATCTCTCAAACAAAGCATGTGGGCTGTGGCACGTCCTGTGTTTGCGTCTGCTGGTCCAGTCATCTGACGACGAGAAACTCGGCTTCCAAAATCTACCACACGCAGGTGCACTTTCCTTTTTCTCGATCCCTGGTTTTCTGCCACACGCAGAGTTTGGCCAACACATGACGTCATGCACTCAGGGTGAGTTTAGTAAGGGTGTGTTTAGATTGTAGCGAAAAACATTATAGCATTCGCTGGAAAACGTGTTTTGTGAGGGGGATGGTGTAAAGTTGAAATGAATAGTGAAAAGTTGGAAAAAAAACACTGTAGATCAAAAAAACATAGTAGGTCGTGCTGGGAAGCGTGTTCTGTGAGTGGGAGATATGAGATGAATACAAAAAAGTTAGATGATAATGTTTTTTTTGAAAAAGTTAGGTAATCTAAACTCACCCTCACGCGCATCGAAATTCTTTTCGGAAAACAACATTCCTGCTCAAATCGCAATCTTATGGCCTGACACTTGCAAAAGCGCTTCACTTATAGGTTAACCTCTGTTGCTTGATTGCGCTTAGGGATGGCAATTGGACCCGCAGGTGCGGGTGCCCGCCGTGAGGGTGCGGGTGCAATATCGTACCCGCGGGTGTCGCGGGTCGGGGCCCGTAAAAGTTGAGGGTCCGTTGCGGGTATCAAATTTTACCCACGGGCGACCCACAGGGCCCGGAACATATACATATATATATATATACATATATATACATATATATACATATATATATATATATATGAAAAATCCTTTCTACTCCCAAGTGTAGCTACTCCCATGTCTATATCTCACACATTAGAGAGTATCTTTTCATACTTAAGGTTTCTAAAAAAAAGTATGTATACATACTTGATTTTTCAAAATGATAACCTTAAAAATTTCTGAGTGGAACTCATATTTTTTTTGCACCTTGTGATATGTTACATTTCCTGTATAGAAAAATAAGTATGTCCATATACTTCATATATATATATATATATATATATATATATATATATATATATATATATTCTCCGTCAAATGTAGGCATATATGAATGTTTAATACAAATTTATGTAAAATTTATAATGTTTTGTTTAGACTACATTGTATGTCTATTATTTATATAACTAGGCTGATATTGTTGTTTGTTTTCTATTCATTACGTGAACAAAATTAGTAGTTTTGCATATTTTTTTAAATTTGATCATTTTGTTATACATTTGTTTCTTATTAACAAACCCGCGGGTCTCGTTGAGGGCGTGCGCAGCCAATTATCGCGGGTGCCTTTGAAGATGAAGACGGGTTTTTGCTCTATTCACGCTTCACCCGACCCATTGCCATCTCTAATTGCGCTGCGTCTCCCAGTTCAATCAGGCAACAGTGGTCGCTGGTGTGAACGAACTCGCCCTATGGTGGTTCAGCCTTTCCCTATACGGTTAACCGCGAGAGGAACCCAAATCTCTCCAAACTAGTGGCCTTCCAAGTTGCCCCTCTACTTTCCTGGCCAGAGGCTCAATCATGCGTCGCCACTACAAGCTATTAAAAATTATCTGGTCTGTGTTACTTCTTTTTTCCCCCCTCTTTCTGTACTTGGTTGATGCTGAAATCAGGCTTGGATGGATGGCAAAGAGGAAACACGACATCTGTGTCTCATCTCTTCTCACAGCAGCTAGCAGTGCTCGGGAGCTCTGATCGTGGAATCACTTTCTCCCAGCTGTAGGTCGTGTCTGCGTCTGTTCATCGCCAAAGGAAGGAAGAACAATGACTGTTGCCCTGAAGTGTGGAAGCGAAGGCAAAACATTGAACAGCTACACTACTACACTGTGTTCAAATTCAGAAAAAAGTACTTCTCCAACAAGTTTTTTCTAGGCTGTGTTCAGATTCAGAAAAAAATACTTCTCCAACAAGTTTTTCCTATTCATCCCACTCACAGAACACGCTTTCCAGTGCACTATTCATCTAGAAAATTTACTTCTTACCTCCAATCTGAACACAACCTAGTTTCATCCCACTCACAGAACATGTGTACTATTCATCTAGAAAATTACTTTTTACTTCCAATCTGAATATGTCGCCACCACAGATGATGTTCTGATTATGGATGCACAAGGTTCTGGGCTTCTGGTTCTGGCGTCGCAGTTAACTCACCGATGTCCCAATAAAAACTGCGCGTACCAAGAGGTTTAAAAACCAGCCCATAAATCTGCTCCGGTAAAGAAAATCCGAGTTTACTGTTGACCATGCTACTCGGTCATTCTAACCAACTTGGTTAGAGGTCCTTTTGCCTCAATGCTGTTCTCCTAATACGACAGTGACTGTTCATCCGGGGGGAATTAATGCAGTTCGTAACACAACCACTCCGATGTTTCACTGAGCTTTTCGCGGCGACGCAGCCTGAGAAATTAACCGACTACAAGCAGTTCCTTATGGCACAGCAGCCAAGACTGACGGCTAAAAAGAACCTGAAAACTTACTGGCTAAGTGTCTGCAAACAACAAAAACGGATGTGGACTCTTAAAGTCCCTTCCAACGGAATCAACACTAGGGATGTTAGGCACGGCGTCTCCCAAAGTCTCAATATGTTCCCTCTTCTTGGTTCCGTAACAGCGAAGCTGCTCGTAAACGAAAAATTACATCGCCGGGAAACACTTCGTCGACGTTAAAAAAAAAATGTCATTTTGGCTGTTCATATCGGTAAACTGGATTGTTCAACGAATCGGGTGAAGTGAGCCATCAGAGGGTCTGAAAGTGACATGGAGTGGCAACTAGCCTGAAGTTCACACTTCAAGTTCAGCAAGCCACCCAGTTACTAATAGCTACATCACACCAGAAGCTTCTGTGCAACAGTGCCTCCATCATCATGAGTGCCCCCTGTTCTGCAACTTGCAAAGTTGTGGAGGCACCAGGCCACAGAAAAGCACAGGCACCCACGGAAGCAGGCTGCATTTGGCTTGGCTTCAGAGAGCAATGTTGTCAAGGATCTGCCTCATACCTGTGGATGCCTTTCTGAACAAGGGAAACAACAGGGCCAAAAAGGAATTGCAAAAGCTAATGCAAAGGATGGGGACGGGAAAAGCATGAGATGCCAAGGTAGTGGAACTCTGACTCATTGCCAATCTCATACCAGCGTTTGGTGGAGCTAGCATCATCAATAGAAAATGCCACATATGACTGAATTGCGCACAGACAATGCAGGGTCAATCCACAGATTTAAAAAATGGTTAGTTTCTAAAAAGTAATGAATCTGCCAAGCAAAAGTTGACTAGATGATCAACACAGATAGTAATGCTGCATGACTCATTGCAAACTCAGTTTGAAACAAAACTCATCCAAACACAAATTTGAGCCGGCACCAATAGGTAAATTGATTACTGTGGATAAATATGTCTGGAGTACAGCATGATCTGAATCCTCAAACCTTCAATATAAGGCATCATTCCCAGAAATCTAGAATCAGATGGTCATGGAGGTTACCGATTACATCAGTTGATCAGAAGAATCTAGAATTCGGTTCTGCTCATCCATCTCTAGCAAAAGCAGAATCCATGATTGAATGCAAGTCCACTTCATAGCAAGCATGATCTGTGCTCAGCAGTCAGCACTACCACTCGAGTAACCGTCTGAAAATACCAAGGCATCAAATTCTTTCTTGAAGTTCTTTTCGTTACATTCTTGGTATCACCAACAATTATGGACCATCATGGCACGAAGATCCCCTTTGTCTTATGCTCCGAAGAATTCCCATGACTAATTACTTCAATACAGGTACTGAAGCTACAGCAAGACCATATTATACACTAGACATCTGATCCATGGTTCACAATGGATTGCCCCTAAAACAGCATGCTCTGGTTGCCAATCAGCTGATCATGTAGAGGGCCACACTGCAGACCATGATCTTGCAAACCCATCCCATAAGTTGGCATCCCAGGAGTCCGGCTTGGTGAATTGAAGGGCAAATTTTGTTGCTTGGCGTCTGCCGACAATGAGAACTGACCTACCGCTGCAGCCGGAGCTGATGCGTTGGACTGGTTGCTGATCAGAGAGGTCTGTGATGGCGAGGGTGGCCGGTCATCCGACAGGTTAACCGTGGTGATGTCGTGAATGCTTGATCTCCTCTTATCCTTGCCTCCGGAATTCAGCCTGATGAAGTACTTCTGCGCATGACTGGCCACTTGGGTAGGCGTCCTCGTCTGAACGAAGTTTCGGGATATGTTCCTCCAATCCCCTTTGCCATACTTCTTCAGGCCTAAGAGAAACAACCTGGCCAAAGAACAAAACATGATCTTGTTCAGTAACTTCTGATTAATCCTTCCTTCACCTTGTTTCAATTATACTAGTAAGTGGTAGGGCCTAAAGCCATCATACATCAAGCTACATGGCTGTTTTAGAGAGTCAGATCCTACTCGACAAACGAAATTCCCCGGATTAAATGCAATTAATTGTTGATAGTTGAATAATTGCAAGTTGCAAATCTACCATGACCATATCCAATGATGTAAACCCTATTGAATGATGGTGAATTCAACTACTAGTATACAAGAAGCACAATATCTCTAGTCCTCTGCATGACGCAGAGCAATCGCTCTCAAAACACAGCAGTCGTCTGTATGTATACTCACTTGTGCTCCTCCTCGGTCCATGGCACGCCCTTCTTCCTCTCCTGCTCCGGCGTGCGGCCGGGGTGCCGCTTCCCGCAGCCTCCGCCGAACCTGTACCCGTGCCTGAAGTCCCCGGGGCCGTGTCCGCCATTACCGTCCCACTGCAGGGTGAACGAGCCGGCGGCGCCGGGGTAGAACGGGAGGGGCACCATGCCGTTCTCGATCTGCTGGACATCGACCTCGAGGCTCTTGTAGTGGTTGACGACCTCGCGGACGGTTCTGCCGGGGATGGCCCGCGCCACCTGCTCCCAGTCCGGGCAGCGCAGGTCGAGCCCGGCGAGCGCCCGCTCGAACTGCTTGTTCTCCTCCGCCGTCCAGTTGCGCACCGCCGGATGATACCAGCTGTTCCGCGAGGCTAAGTGGTCCATCGGCGGAAGTACCTCCATGTACGTCTCGCGCATCATCTCCTCTTCTTCTCGGGCGCAGCTCAGCTCAGATCACTGTAGGAATCACAGGGCTCAAAGGTAAGCTTTTTTTTTTTTTTTGGCTTTTTTGGGAAGCTCGGAACAAGATAAAGATTCCAATAGCACTGTAACAATTAAAGGATCTCTTTTCTCTCTCTATATCTCCCTGAACAGGAATTCTCGTCGATGCAAATCAAATAAGATGAACATGTCGAGGAGATATCAGGGTAAAAGGTGGAATCTTTATGAGGGAAAACTGGAATCAATTGCAAATAGCGTGATTCTCGGCCTGGAAAGGAAGCGCCTTTAAAAGAAAAAACTGGATTGGACTCAAGAACACCTCTGAACTGCCCCCCAAACACAATCAGAATCGTGAATCACGTGTCCCCAAATCACATACCCCTGAACAATTTGACCAGCGAAGCCAAAGAAATTAACGAAACCTCGCACCCAATCCAACAGAACAGCTAATTTCCTACAAATCCCACACCAAACAGCATCAAGAAAACTCCAGACCCCACCCGAAAGAAGCAAAATTTCACCTGGGTAGCGCCTCTTCTTGATCTCTCGCGGCAGGCGAGTCCCTGGCAGGAGGACAAAAGGCGATCCGCCTCGGTTCTTGCTCAGCCTCTCAGAGGATTTGTTTTTCCTTCTCCCAGCTCTCGAGCTAGCTTTCCCTGAGCACTAGAAAAGGGATAGCGATCCAGAGGGGGAGGGGAGGCAGGTTCTTGAGAGTGTCAGCCGGCGATTGGGCCGTGGCTTGGAGCTTGTGGCCGACTTTTGCAGTATTTATATACCACCACTAGGATACCCGTGTAGCTAGGCCGCATATATGTGCGTGCGCACATACCCGGAGCATGCACACTTGGAGTTGTTCTTGGCATCCCTCGTCTTTTAACCTCCACTACTGCCTACTTGACCCAAAGTTTTTCACTCTAATTGGACATCTATTATTTCATATTTCCTACGCTTTTACTTATGATAAAAAAATATATAAAAAAGTATTGGCTAGTGCCGATGCCAAATGATAAATGAAAACAGAAAAACTCATTTTTTTTAAAGGGCCTCTGTGTCAGTGACTTCCACAGTTCCACTAGTGTTCTTTCAGAGCCATTTCTTAAAATCTAAGAATAGCTGTTTGTTCAGCTTTTAAAAAAACTATAGATAATTACGGTCCATTGCTGTGCTTTTGGTTGCTTGTGCAATTTTGATTAGTTGGGGCGTGGAAGTGGTCGAGTTGTGGCATTATTATTTTGTTGTCTGTACAGAAGGAGATGGGGATGATCGGTCGTCGTTGACAAGTAACCATGGCTTTCAGAGTTCAGTGTTTTCATTCGCCTGTTGCCATCAGCCGTTTGGTAACGCCCACGCATGATTTGCTGGCCATGGATTGGGCGGTCATTGTTTTATAGCAGAGACGAAAGCAAACGCCAGCTGCGCTAAGTGTCGTCCGTGTGCCGCTGGCAGCTGGTGTGAGCTTCTGCTTGGTTTGTCTGAACTTTGTCAGGCTCGAAACATTGACCTGAATGATTGGCGCTGCACGCCACACCACAACCATCTCACCTGATCGTCTCGCGCATGACATCTCCTCCATGATGAGACCATATTGCAATGTTCAAATAAAGTTCATAAAAAAACATCAAAGGCATTGGACCTGAGATGCACAAATTTAATCGAGTTCATCGAGGAGTATTTATGAATTTGTGCAAAAGTTTGAGGCAACGATGGTGTTCGTGGTGTATTGTAGCTTCGTGAACTAGGGGGTCAACTTGCTTTAGGCATTGTGCTTTTACATTTTTTATGTGCACTAAATAACATCACCAGACGTCACTAGGTGGGTCGAAATTATCCCTTTTGCTTTCATTCATGTTCGACACATGGGCAATGGACTTTGTTTTAGCTCTCTTATTAGATTCCTTTCTTAGAGTTAAAGTTTAATATAGCCTTTCCTATGTCATTTTTGGAGGAATTAATGTCCACTACTCTGCTGTCTACTCATGCTTCTAAATCTAACATGTTTTGAAACGAAGTGCCCTTCTTGCTTGATTTTATAGGGTGTGAAAAGTCTCTGTAGTATCCTTGGCCATTATTTTCTTTCAATATGTACTATCGATTTATACCGAATCAGCATAATATTAAAAGATTTGGGAATACTAATGTACTGGTACAACTTTATACACCGAACATGCATATAATTTGACTATTTTTTGTTCAAAACGTACAAAGTTATATGTTTTCATATCGTAATATCTCCTATACAAAGAAGAGGTAGAATTGTTTTATAAACTTTGTACTGCCGTAGATCGATGCTTATGTTTGCCTGCTTTTGCTTTCACAAAGTGAATTGCAAAGTGACAAAAATCTGAAAATTACGGCTCCCCTATGCTATATAGACTTGACTGAAGAATCTTTCCAGGTGGCATCTCTCTTGAAAGCAAGAGAAGAAGACAATGGAGCGAAGAAAAGTTATGTCCCACTGTTTCGACAAGCAATTTTCATTGGATTCTACATCAGGGGCAAAAGGGAGAGGAAAAAAAAATCTTACCTTGACTAGAAATAACCATTCCCCTGTAAATTTATATTCATACTTCCATTCAATTTGCATCAGAAAAAAGCTTACCTTACTAGTATTTTTATATTTCTTCCGTATGTTATTTTGTGGCACATGGTTGTTGCTTGACTAGCTACAAAACCAGATGGGATCGCCACAAAAGCAGGAGCAGAGAAGCATAAAAAAGACTGCCAAAGTACAACGGCATCAGTGGAGCTTTCTGCATCTGATGAACAAGGTCCTAATCAGGCAGGTCCAGGTCTGCACCCCACGTAGCAAAACTGCAAAAGGAGAGGAGTAACCTGCACATCTGATCGAATTAAACAAAACCGCCTCGCTTGGAATTCAAGCAAGGCTGTCAGGAAGCTACTAGTGATGCAAAGTTTAATACCGGTCACCTGAAAGAGCTCTGACCAATCATTCATCCACGCAGCATGGCCAGGAGAAATGATGCGGAAACAGGGAGGAAAGGGACATGAAATTGAAAATGTTTGTTGTTCCCGTGTTATTTGTCGCTCCAGTTTTATGGGATGTATGAAAGAGACTAATATATTAGATGCAAGTTTGTAATTATCCTTGCAATATTCATATGTCTGTTTTCTTTCTTTAACCGAGATTATTTCGTCGTCGTTTGCTCTTCGCAACTTGTGTTTGAATATTCGTTTGTGCTCACCTTTCAGTAAGCTGATATTCATGTTAACATAAAGCTAAAAAACTTGAATTTACATAATCCACACACACTCTTAAAAAGAGAGAATCTTATGTGACACATATACATGAGTAATCAGGTGCAACAATGAAAATTGTACGGACTAAAAACTATATTGTATTTATATTTGCACTGAAATTATTTTAAGAAGAAATGGCTTTGATTGACTAGCAAATTTAATTTAATGGGAGTCAACTATACTAGCATTAAATATACTGTCGCTCAAATAAATATGTAAACCACAATTATTCAAAAATAGTACGCGTAGTTATGTTGGTATGACTTGGGATCGTCTGAACACACATGGTTTAGGGTCAGAGAAACCACATCAGGCCATCAAGGGCGTGTTTTCTATTGGAGGAGCTACCATAAGAGTTGGAGGGCAGAGCAAGGAATCTGATGCATGGCTCTTCCTGGCGCCATGAGCCACTGTGTACATGTTGCTTGGCTGTTGAACGCCTGAATTGGCAGTGCTAATTATATTTTTTTTTCTGCCGTCATCAACTCTAACGCTTGTCTTGCACAATTGCACATGTCTACGACTCCTTTTGGGCCATCTATTGCGTCCGCTGTTTCAAATTTGTTTATGTACTTGCGTCTACCTTGTGCTCCAAGAACGCGGCACGGCTGTTTCTTTTTTAGGCACAACTTGCTGCTTAGCTTAGCTGCATTGTTAATGTGTCCAAGTATTCGTTGCTACGTCGTCCGATCAGCATATTCCTCTCCTGATAGTGTATTGCTGTTGCGCACTTGGAACGAAGGTTTTGCTGTACGTGGAAGCGAGATGGCTTTGTGTGGCCACCTTTAATTTGACCAATCAGTTTAGGGATTGGAGGAGAGGAGGACGCAATACAACATTGCTTGGTAATTGCGCGTACGGTACCTAAAAAAAGAAATTGAAAGATGTTATATGTGTGCAAACCGGTGCCACGACATGGATCAGTACGTGTACATGTACCGAGGAGAGGTAACAAGTCGACGGACCGAGGAAGAGAAGGAAAGAATTAGAATGGGCCAGACATTTGTGTGCGTGGTAGGATGCTCGTCTGGATTTAACAAACTTGTGTACAGATTCATTTTTAGAGCCACGCACTGGATTAGGTTCTGCTTCAAATAAAAGGAGGAAGACCGGGACGCTATGTTTGAGGTCTGTCGAATTTTGGAAGTTTTTGCGGAACTGTGACGGTTTAGTAACATGACTTGTTTTTAATTTGTTCACCCTATACTAGGTTAGTATTTATTTTATAGGCTCTGTATGGGTTGACCGTTCAGTTGGAATCCAGCATTCACGCCTCCGTTTGACTCCAGCTATGGTACTACACTACTCGTAGTTCAATAGAAACGTACCTATGATAGTTGACTGCTCACTGAAATAAAAGAGGTGTATATTCCCGTTCGTTTGGAATGTACTACTCACTGAAATAAGCTCCTGTGGTAATGCTAACAGCAGGTGTCATGGTACTCGGGAGAAGTTTGCGTTACAGAGGAATCGACGTTAGATGGAAGTCGCTGCGACGCTGCGTTGTGAGCGAGGACGATGGTTCTGCCTCGTCGGATCGTGGGAAATATCTGGTGGAAACCAACTTTCTATAAAAACTATGAAAACTCCAATATAGACCACACGATGTTGATTTAAGGGCGAACCCAAAATCAGGTGGAAGGGATGATTTGCAAAATTCAGGAGATGTGGGAGGGGCCACCTGATCTAGTCATGCCCTTGGATTAACATCGTGTGGCCTAAATTTTAGTTTCCATAGTTCCCACGAAAAGGTTAATTTCCATAGGATACGTTGTCCATCGGATTAGGTAGGAAGAAATCAGCCTGGTGGTCCCAGTTCTGGGCCATGCATCAACCATCAGGTCACGGGCTCACGGCCATGGCCGGGTTTGAAGGAATTTTTTTTGCTCGTGCATGCCGGTGAGAGCGAGAAACGGGAGGTGGCTGCGTAGAGGACGGGTATATTCCTCATTTCGTTGTGGAGTTGTGGTAACAGGTGACGGTGACACCCGTGGGCCGTGGCAGCGGCAGCGTTTTTTTTATCCCGGTGGGACAGTCAGTCAGGTTCTCACGGTTCCCGCTCAGACCGTCTTGACCGGCAGCGGTTTGGAACCGGAGAAATTCAAAATTTAAATTTAAAAAATAAAAAAATATGGTAAAAATCTCTAAAAATACTTCACGGTGCGTGTAATCTATTGGTATAAATTTTTTTAAATATTTGCCCATTTGGTATTTTTTGCGGCAAATACAAGCTAAAACAAAAAAGAAAAAAGAAAAAAATTTGTTCGGTACATTTAGGTCCAACCCTATCTTGGGCAAACCGTCTGGCTTACCGCTCAAACCGACCGGTTTACCGCTCGGAACCGAATGGACTAGCAATTTGAATTTAGAATTTGTTCGGTGTCTACCGACTTACCGCTCGGAACCGAATGAACTAGCAATTTGAATTTGGAATTTGTTCGGTGTGTACCAGCTTACCGCTCAAACCGACCGGCTAACCGCCCAAACCGACCGACTAATTGTTTCAAATCGGTTGCACCAGCAATTTGAATTTAAAATTTGTCTGGTTTCTACCGGTTTCTACGGTTACCGATCCGACAAACCGCTACCGTACCGGTTGGAAAGAAAAATCCTGGATTTGAGTGAGCGAGAGACAGAGAATCCGGGCTCATGCATGCATTGGGCATCCGCGCCATTCCGCCTCTCTCTCTCTGGGCCACGCACGTCGGGCTCCTGCGACTGGGCCCGGCCTCATGTGGAGGTGGATTGGACGATGACGCGGGCCCTCGGCTCCCCACCGTCGTCGTTGCCTCGTCAGGCAACGGTGCGAGCCAGCCGGGAAGCCGTCATGTCACCGCCGCCGCCGGCGCTGATGCGGCGCGGCCCCTACCGTGAGGGAGGGAGACGAGTGGCGAGGGTCACGCGCCCCCAACCGCTGGGTCCGCGGCCGAGACGCACGGCACGGGCCGGAGGAGAAGACACCCCTAGGCCGGACGGCGCGGACCACTACCGACGCCTGCAAAGTTGCCGCCCGTGCTCGGAGTCGGAGGAGTCCAGGCATCGAGGCCGTTCGTGGCCCGTGGGCATGAGGCCCCCTTTCGTCTGCCACCACCCGATTTGTTTGGTTGGGCCTGATGATAATGGTCTTCCTTAAGGCCCACTTAGAGCCGTATAATTGTTTTTTTCC
Organism: Digitaria exilis; assembly: GCA_015342445.1. NCBI lineage: Eukaryota > Viridiplantae > Streptophyta > Magnoliopsida > Poales > Poaceae > Digitaria > Digitaria exilis. The sequence goes on along the minus strand of JACEFO010001770.1, from coordinate 1,900,223 downwards.
CCCAAATTTTTTAGAATAAAAAAGTAATAAGATTGATTAATTCCCGCTTGGACTGGAAGATCGCGAATTTCCGAGCCCATGTAGACGAGGGCATGTGCTACACCCGAAGCGAAGCCCAAATGTGGTACGCACCGTCGCACCGTGTTTTGGTACCATTTGCCCGACGAGTTGGCGCGCTCAGCTGTGTCATTGCCTCATTAGCTGTCTTTACCAGTTGCCTTTTGCCTAGCAGTGCCGTCAAGAGCATTTGGAAGAAACGATAGAGGCAAACAAACCTTGGTCCCACGCTGGGCCTGACGGCTGAAGGTATGCGTACGTGACGTGCGCATGCGTGAGAGGGAGTGCCACGGATCGAGGTTAACGGCGCGCGATAGCGCTACTGCTAGGGTGTTGCTAGTCTAGGCCGGTCCCCCAACTATTTTGACCGTGCACCACTGTTCCTGGTCCTAGTACGTACGCGCCTGTGTTTGCATTGCAGCCGTAGAAAGCCGCGCGCAGTACTATGCATGTACGCTGTGCAAACATATATACGAGGCGCACACACGGCAGACACAGGTCTTCCCGGCCGCGGGTATAGATGTACAAATGGGCGGCCCGGCCTGGATCTGGGGTGGCCCGGTAAAAACCAGGCCGGGCCAAGCCCGGCCCTACCTCCCACCGGGCCGGATCGGGCTGGCCTGCGGGCTCAGGCGACTGCCTTAAGTCCGGGCCTGCGGGCTTTTTTTGGGCCGGTTCTCAGCCCGCAAATAGAAAAAAACCAAAGTTTAAGTGTTCAACATTCTAAATTTATAGTTTAACATTTATTAATTTCTATTTCGATATCTTATATGTGCAGTTTCAATATTTTGAGTCTCAAATGTTGAATATGTTCAAATCTAATGATTAGATATTTCATTAACGTTGTTGAGTTAGCACAATTAAAATGTTGAAGATGGATAGGAGCCCCGGATGGAGGAGAAATTGGGCCCTGACCGGCCCGTTCTCCTTCTAGCGGGCCGGGCCGGGCTGGCCTGCAGGTCGAGGTGACGGCCCAGGCCGGCACCAGGTAACGGGCCGGGCTGGCCTGCAGGTTGAGGTGATGGGCCGGGCTAGCCTAGGGCCGCAAAAGACCGAGCCAGGCCAGGCTTGGGCTGGGCCAAAAATCCGGGCTTCTGGGCGGGCCACCGGGCTGCGGGCTTTTTTAACATCTATAGCCGCGGGTGTCCAAAACCGGGGCGCCGTTCGTCTCGCCGCCGCAGCGTCGGAATCACGGTCCGTGTGTTGATTTGGTTTGCCATCCCGTCCCAGTCGCGTACGACGCACGTCGACTACGTACGCCGCCGATCGATCGATCCATCAGCCAATCCGGACTTAAAAATCTGCGCCCCACATCCCAACGAAGCGCTAGGTAGCAGCGTAGCCGCGACGGCCCATGATCCATCCACACCAAGCGGTCGCCATCGCATCGGACGGAGGAGTCCACCGCACCGCTAGCTAGCCTCCAATCCATCCGATCTACAGACGAGACGACGAGGCCTCGCGCGCCCCCGCAATCCCATCGCGTTCACTCCTCCCTCCGCGAGCCCCCGACACAACCCCAACCCATAACCCAACCCGACTGCTACATTTTTTTTTTCGAGAGACAGAGATACCTAGACACGCACGCACGGACGCGACGCGCGCTTCGGCGATTGGGCTTGGGCTCAATCGATCTGCCTTGGTCACCGCCGCCGGCCCGGCGCTATAAATACGGGGTCAAAGCAGGGGCGGTTGCTTCCGTCGCGCGCGGCTTACCCCTTCCTCCGGCCTCTCCTCTCTCCCCGTCGCGGCAGAATATTAGAGCAGAGGAAAAAGGGACGGTACGTGTGGTGTGCTTGGCTGGCGGTTCTCCCCGGACGCAGATTCCTCTTCCAAGGCTCCTTCCTGCTCCTGCTCCTGCTCCAGCAACGCCGCCGCCGCCCTCATCCAGTGCAGGTCAGTCAGTCACCATCCCACCTTCCTTCCTTCCTTCCTTCCCTCCCCCCTACTGCTCCGACTACGTACCCCCGGCCGATCCGTCGTGAACTGCCTGCTAACAGCCCAACGCTAACTAGTGCGATCGATCGATTGATTCGATCTCTTCTCGTCCTCCGCGCACGCCCCCCAAGCTCATCTATAGCAGGCAGCAGCAGGTGGCTAATCTGCTACTGCCAATCGATCACCTCTTCCCCGCCCCGGATTTTATCCTGTACTGTACCCAACCTTTTCTTTTCTTTCTTTTCTTTCTTTTCTTTTCTCCCCAAACTTGCATGCATCGCACTTCTTACCGGCGGCGATAGCGCCCGTCCGTCATCGAAGTAAGATTCGTAGAAACTCGGCATGCATATGGACAGCCCTGCTGTGTCCAGGCGTACTTCCTGCCGAAAAAGAGCGGCGGCGATAGCACCACCGCCATCTGTGTGCTGGCTGGAATGGATATTCAAAGCGAGATTCTGGCATCCAGCTGTCCTGCCCGTCAAGGGCGCCACACCCTGCATGTAAACGTCATATTCTTGGCACTGCGTACGTGTACCCAAGACACGGAGCGAGCGAGGGCACGCACGTACTCCTACACGCGTGCGAGCAGCCAGCAGGGTGGATCGAATCGACCTGGCTGCCACCTGCTGTTGCTCTAGTGCCGTCCCAAGCCGGCCGGCTTGCGTGTTCAGATTTCAGAGGCTCGGCTCGTCTTATCTTATCCCCTCTGCTTTTGTTCATCGACAAATACCACCGCTAGGACGGACTATTATGGAAAAGCTAGATATCAGAGATGATCATGACATCATGCATCATGTGCTGCTCTCTTTAGTTTGGCGCTGTACCTTTCTGTCCATCAATACCAACACCACACCGGACATGCTTTCATAGGCTTCTCCACCCTCCGCTCGCACATGTTCTCTTCTCTCCTGCTTGCTCGCATTGTTTGGCAACTGGCGATTTCATTCCTGACTTATCCTTACTTCAAAAAAAATTCCTGACTTATCCTAGCACGCGCCGCATCTTCTGGTCCTAGAGCTGGCAAACTGCTTTGACTCCTCGCCTGGACTGTTCCTGATCATCAAGTCATTATCATCTGTTGAATACTGTCATACTGATTACTGAGTTATTACTGATCATCCATCATCGTGTGAACACACGCGCGCTAGGGTGGCCCAGATGAGTCGTTTGTTGCCTAGCCCGTGTCTCCCTTGCAGTCCGTGTGGACTCTTTTCGTGAGAGTGTGAAGGACACTAGTATATTCACCTCTTGCCGGTTGCTATCTTGGGAACGCTGCTTTTCCGCTGGTGATGCATACAGTACGTGATACGTGGACCAGGTTTTCTTATTTCAGATGCCAATCACACACACATATATAGTCCGGCCAACCATGACCTTTGGTCAAGTGCTCAAGCAAAAGCAACCAAGCAAGCGCAAGAGTATCCGCTACACACACTGCATTATTGATACTCCTACATTGAACGATTCCCTTCACAATCATCACACTAGCTAGTAGAATTGTTGTGTTTGATTACGTAGAAAGGAAATAATCAAATACAAGAAAAATAGTTTATTGTCCTTTCCCCAATCAGACAAGGCCAGGTTGTTATATATCTTGGGAGGTCCACCCATACTCTTTGACTCGCTCATAGTAAGAACTACGGAGTACTTTCATCAAACATAGAAATACACATCCCCACGTCACGTGAGACGCCATCACATGTTAATCTGGATCCGGCGTGGCGTCAGGTTGTTTGGATGTTACAATATGTCGTTTGGACGTTACCATACATCAGGAAGGATTTTCCTAGGGACGATTTTCGGGTGAGTGAGAGTCCCAAGTCCATCGTTTTCTTACTTTTGTAGGAATGCTGGGGGCAAGCAGGATGTGTCCTTGTCGCGGTGGGAACGAAAGTTTCGTTGTTCCTCTCTCAATCTTGCCGTCGCTGTCGCGTGATCGTCCAGCGTTTTGCATCCATCTGCAGCAGTAGTTGACCGCTCTCTGTATAAGAAATCAAACCATGCTAAAAAACAGTTGAATTTTGTATTTTGAGCGTTCTCACAGTCTGAACTCAGATTCCCCAAAACCTGAACATACAATAGGAGTGCACCAATCAAGCCGTCACCACACTGCACACCCAAACCATAAAAGAAGGCCTGCACATCTCTCTGTGTGCACCGGATTAGTTGTTCCGCTGATGATGCAGACCAGATTATCATATTTTGGCTTTCAGATGCCCATCACACACATAGTCTGACAGCCAAGACCTTTGGTCAAGTGCTCAAGCAAAAGCAACAAGCAAGCGCAAGAATATCCGTCACAGACTGCATCATTGATACTTCTACATTGAAAGATTTTCTTCACCATGCCATCAGCATGATAGCGAATACATTTTTTTTTATTTTAATTACATGAAAGGAAATAAAAAGAAAAGATCTCTCTTTTTTAATCTTTTCTTGTTTTCAGACAAGGCAAGATTGCTTTCTTGGAAGGTCCACCCCATAATTTTTGACCTACTCATAGGTCAGTTACATCCATGGCCAGTTTAAAAGCTCCTTTCATAAAAAGGGACAATAATATATTTTTTTTCTAAAAAAAAGTGAACAATAAAGAACGTTACGTATCACCCCCATCGTTTGAGACTTAACATCCTATGGGTTATGGTGATCCGGCGTGGACGCTTGGATGTGTGTACCATGCAACGGGGAGAATTTTCAATGGAGCCCCCCCCCCCCCCCCCCCCCTCTCCTGCGAGTCACAGTCCCAAGTCCATTGTTTTCTGAGGGCACGCAGGATCTGTCACTCCTTGCGGTGGGAACGAAAGCTGCGCTGTTCCGCTCTCTTCTCTGATCTTGGGCGTCGTTGTTGCGTGATCCATTTGCACTTGCACCAGTAGTTTGACCGCTCCATGTATAAGAAACCCAGCCCCGCTACTGACAGATGTCAATACTTTCCACGTCCTGCAATTTCTAAATTTTTCGTTCCCTGCATTTGGAAAAAAAGAAACTGTTTTTTTAGTAAGAAAAAGGAAACTGTTTGATTTTGTATTTTGAGCGTTTTCACACACTGGTTCTCTGGAGCCTGAACATCGCATCATCATACAAATAGACTAATATAAGACACTGCTAACCATAAAAGGAGGCCTGCATATCTCACGTGCACCTGCTTGTTAAAAACCGAAAAAAAAAAGATTCATGAGGTGAAGATACTGCTGGTCCACGAGTATCATAGGAAGGATTTTAGTATGAGCTGTAAAAAACGGAGTAAAAGCAGCACTGAATCTGAAACAAGTCAGTAACCGTGACAGAAAGAAGAGGCTGACCCCAGGCGTCAGTGAGAGCCACGCCACGCCTCCCGGTCCTTCTACCAAAAAGTCGAGGGCACGTGCTTGCTGATCTCCATCAGTCCATGACCCCCCATTCTCTCAGCCACATCCATCGCCATAGCCGCTGCACTGAGAAGGACCCCATTGACGCCGGATCCCTTGACGCCTGGCGGCCTGGCCTGCGCGGTTAAGCCATCATTGCTCCTCCTCTTTAGTTTAGTGGACTGGGAAAGTAAGCCAGCTATCAAAGTGCTCCCTTTGGTTTGGAGGCTTGGCCCCCTCAAATTTCTTGGTGGCCTAGCTGGATTGGATATTTGTGTTGGATGAGTGTTCATCCTCTCCGGCCGCCTACCCCTCGTCCTCCTACTGTCCTACATCTCTTTAGAAGACCGGCGGCGTGTTTCTTGATGTAATTCGTTGAGCAGGTACGAGCGGCCTACTCATCTTGTTGATTCCGTGATGGCAGCTTCAGCAGTGGAGATGGGCGTCAAGATTCCGGTGATTCTGAATATTCGATTTGTGTGCATGAGTCTGTTCACTTGGCCATGGCGTCCAGTTACCCTTAGTATTGGTTAGTCGACTTCAATTTCCTTGCTGCCTGCACTGCACTAGCCAGTAGCCACTCCAGCTTGATAGCACATATGCTGAAGAACTAGGCGGAACTGTAGTATTCATAGCTCGATGGCCTGTTTCTCTAGGAGGAGGTAGGTCCGGCTCGAATTCAGAGCTTCCCCTTTGTTTGTATGAACTACTGATGCAGCGAATAAGCTGAGAAATATGTCCATTTTCCTCTTGACTAGCTTGTGCCGTCAAAAGATGAGTTTTCTCGAAGAAATTTGATGTCTACACTTCAGTCGTTGGATTTATCCCATTTATACCATGTTTCTTTTCTGATGCAAATTCATACCTACTCATACTCTTATATTTCATCTAAAAAACCATACTCATACTCTTATAATCCAAGGCTTATTGTGCACATCTGCTCTAAATTTTGGCGTCTAGGACTATCTCACTGAAATTTCAGTAACAGAATCATTATATGCTTGCAGGACAGAAGGCCACTTTGACCTCTGAGCTGCACATCATCTGAGAGAAGCCATGGGAGAGGTTGCAGACATGTACACCCAAGATGGGACCGTCGACATGAAGGGGAACCCTGCTGTGAAGAAGGGTACCGGCAATTGGCGCGCCTGCCCCTACATCCTCGGTCAGTACACTTATCTGTTCCTGTTCCATTGCTCTTCTTGCTCTGCCTTTCATTAACTGATGGTGAACTCATCTGATATGGCTCTTCAGCGAATGAGTGCTGCGAGAGGCTGGCGTACTACGGCATGAGCACCAATCTGGTGAACTACATGAAGACCCGCCTTGGCCAGGGAAATTCCGTTGCAGCCAACAATGTCACCAACTGGAGCGGAACGTGCTACATCACGCCACTCATCGGAGCGTTCTTGGCTGACGCATACATGGGGAGATACTGGACAATCGCCAGTTTCATGATCATCTACATCATTGTAAGTGCACTTCCTGATGGCTGAATGGATTCATGTCTTTTTTTTTTTACTATTACCACATCCAGCAAGAGGATCAATTGTGCACGACTGTTTGGAACAGGGCCTCGCGCTGCTGACAATGGCGTCGTCGGTAAAGGGTCTGGTGCCATCGTGCGACATCAGCGGGACGTGCCACCCGACGGAGCCACAGACGGCTGCGGTGTTCGTGGCGCTGTACCTCATCGCGCTTGGCACGGGTGGGATCAAGCCCTGCGTGTCGTCCTTCGGCGCCGACCAGTTCGACGAGAACGACGAAGGGGAGAAGAAGAGCAAGAGCTCCTTCTTCAACTGGTTCTACTTCTCCATCAACATCGGCGCGCTCGTGGCGTCGACGGTGCTCGTGTACGTGCAGACGCACGTCGGCTGGGGATGGGGCTTCGGCATCCCGGCCGTGGTCATGGCCATCGCCGTCGTGAGCTTCTTCATCGGCACGCCTCTCTACAGGCACCAGAAGCCCGGTGGCAGCCCACTGACACGCATCGCCCAGGTGCTCGTCGCCTCGGCGCGCAAGTGGAGCGTGGCGGTGCCGGCCGACAAGTCGCAGCTGCACGAGACGGTGGACAAGGAGTCCGGCATCGAGGGGAGCCGAAAGCTCGAGCACACCGATCAGTTCATGTGCCTCGACAAGGCGGCCGTCGTGACGGCCGAGGACCGGAACGCCGCGGCGAGCCCGTGGCGGCTGTGCACGGTGACGCAGGTGGAGGAGCTCAAGAGCGTGGTCAGGCTGCTGCCCATCTGGGCGACCGGGATCGTGTTCGCGACGGTGTACGGGCAGATGAGCACCATGTTCGTGCTGCAGGGCAACACGCTGGACCAGCGCATGGGACCCAAGTTCAGCATCCCCTCGGCGACGCTCTCCATGGTGGACACGATCAGCGTCATCATATGGGTACCCGTCTACGACCGCATCATCGTGCCCTTCGTCCGGTCCATCACCGGCCGGCCACGAGGGTTCACGCAGCTGCAGCGGATGGGCATCGGCCTGGTCATCTCCATCTTCTCCATGATCGCCGCAGGCGTGCTGGACATTGTCCGGCTTCGCGCCATTGCCAGACATGGGCTGTACGGAGAGAAGGACGTGGTGCCCATCTCCATCTTCTGGCAGATACCGCAGTACTTCATCATCGGTTGCGCCGAGGTGTTCACCTTCGTGGGGCAGCTCGAGTTCTTCTACGACCAGGCGCCCGACGCCATGAGGAGCCTGTGCTCGGCGCTGTCGCTCACCACCGTCGCTCTCGGGAGCTACCTCAGCACGGTGCTGGTGACCATCGTGACCAACATCACCACAAAGAATGGCAACCTCGGGTGGATCCCGGACAACCTCAACCGTGGCCACCTCGACTATTTCTTCTGGCTGCTCGCCGTGCTCAGCCTCCTCAACTTCCTCGTCTACCTCGCCATTGCTGGGTGGTACAAGTACAAGAAGACGGCCGATTACCCGGACACCAAAGGGGAGCACAACCAGGATAACTAATGTGCAGCTGAGGAACGGCATGGAGCAGTGCAGGGAAGGGTTACAAGGCTGACTGAACGGAGAAGGAGAAAAAACGAAGTGATTTCTCTGTGTGGTTGGCTATCGTGGTTTCTTTTGTGTGAGTCTGCGTCCTTAAATGTAGTTCACAGTAGGGTTTGGTTAATGGGGCGAATCAAATTGTTTACATGTCATGTGTCAGTTTCATGTGCAATGCTTAATCCCAATTATCAATATCTATGAAATAAGAGTTCCTACTAAAACAGCGAATTAGTGAAACTAACAGAGCAATGAAACCCGGCCTCCCTCGAACCCAGTACTCTGTTAACTAGCAATTCTTCAATCCAAACACTAGAAAACAGAGCACTCACTGAGCCACTATTGCAATCACCACCGTGGTAGACTTGTACTAGTCTCCCAGTTTTTGTAGGCCACCAAAAGAGTCACCGCATCTCTGTCAGTCTGGCACTACTCACCAAGCCACACCAAAGGTGATGGGCTGATGGCGGCTGCCTGCTGGAGCGAGAAGAAAATCACTCATCAAGAACAAAAAGCCTGATGCAATCTCTTTCAGATGCATTGTTGACTCGGCCATTGAAAAAAAAAATGAGAACCATCCTCCTCCTGTTGAACTTCAACATAATTTCCATCTTTTCCAGAGCTGTTCCTTTCACAGCCAAGTGAAAGTGTCATAATTTCCATCTTCGCAGGAGGTGACCGGAGCAGCGCCATGGCGCATGCCCCTACGTGGCTACATCCTCGGGCAGTATAGTACACTACTACATTGCTCTGCCTGAATTGGATTGAAGACTGAACGATGATGCGTCGGCAAACGAGTGCTGCGGGAGGCTGGCGTTCTACAGCATGAGCACCAAAACTGGACCCGGACGTGCTAACTGCTGCTCCCTCCGTCCCAAATCGTAAGTTATTCCAAGATTCTTGGAGAGTCAAACTTGAGAAGTTTATGTAACAAAATACTAAGATTTATGATACCAAATAAGTATCATTAGCTTTTCCATTAAGTATATTTTTAGATTATATCTATTTGATTCCATAAATTTTTGTGATTCACTTTATAATTTTAGTCAAACATAAAAAGAGTTTGACTCTCCAAAAATCTTGGAATGACTTACAATTTGGGACGGAGGGAGTAAATGCCTACTTGGGGAGATAGTGTACATCTTGGACGGTGGATGAGCTCAGCTCATGGTTCGTCGATTACTTCTTCAGGCTGCTCGCCGTGCTCAGCTTCATCAACTTGCTCGGGTACCTGGTCACCAGATCACACGGGCCCAAAAGGGCAGCACGATCCATAGAATAATGATGGAGGAGGCGAGGAGCACAGCGGCAAGCAGTACAGGGCTACAGACTGACTGAGCAGAGGCAGCGGAAGGGAAGTGATTTCTCTGCGTTGTTAGCTGTAAATTGACTTGGGTTTGTTCTGTCAATTTGTGTGTCTAAACGTAATTAGTTACTGAAAGAAGATGGAAGCAGGTCTCATAGGACTTCAGTTCACTTCAGACAGCCAGGTAGGGGGGCTGGCATCATTTGTAACATCGAAGAATGCTCTGTCGATGCTCACAATGTTTAGATGCCACGTTTAGTTGATGCGCAATGCATGGTTGATCACAAGCATCAATATATCTAAGAAACAAGGATAGATACATCCAAGCAAACAAATCAAACACATCACTGTTTTGCACATTTGTGGCTATAAGGGCTTCCACCAAAAGATTGAAGAGACGGGTATAGGCAATGACATTGGGGGATCTTTTCTTCAGCGCGGGTGTATATGCATATGTATACGATTGTCGATCTTGCAATTGTTGGTGTACGGTCCTACCTTTTCCCATATATGTAATCATGTAACTGGATTATAATTTATTTTGATTCTCGTGGCGTGCATCCAAAGCAGGACTGCACGAGAGGAGCTTTACAGCCCGGCTGCACCTAAGTTTCTTGCCGTGCAGCACCTATACCGATGGGCGACACGTGGATGTCCAGCACATCCGACGCTTCTTGCCGAAGGGAGTACCGCGAGCAAGGAATGAGCCACTCGTCAAGAACGAGCTAGAAACGAGCCCGGCTAGGCCCCAACGAGGTGTCATCTCCTCCGCTGTTGCTAGGTCTCCAACTCCAAGCGCCGCTACAATTATCATCCTAGCATGCTTGCTACGCAAGAGCACCGTGGCATGATTACTCGGCGTCTGCGTACGCCGTGTTAATCCCCGGCCGCGTGGCCACTCTAGCGCAGCACCACAGGAGCATGCACGTCAGCGTCCGATCTGATCTGACTCAGCGACGGCACTCCTCCCGTCCTTCACCGGGCGCGCACGCGATGGCGCCTCCACATCATGCGGCGAGCGGCAGGCGTGCGCGTGCATGGCCGAGGGGGCTAAGCTCACCGTGACCCGTGCGGCCGTGCGCCATGACCCAGCACTCATCCGGTGGCCCGTGGCTGTCGCCCTCCGCCACGTCAAACAGCTAAGGCCAAAGGAATTTGGCATTAACCAAGGGCACTAGCCTGTCCTTTTTTTTTATGTTCGTCGTCGCTGTAGGTGGCCGTGTCAAGTCTCCCTCCCCGCCGGCCGATCAACTAGACTGAAAAATTCATTTCCATCGCGGGACCTCGCCACATGACGACGGCGGCGCTTGGAGTTTTTTTTGAGTCGGAGAAGAAGATAACATCTCGTTGAGGGGGCCAAGCCGGGCTCTTTTATGGCTCGTTTAAGGCTTTAGCGGCTCGTTCCTGGCTTACGGCGCTTCCTTGGGAAAGAACCGTTGGATGTCCTGGGCGTCCACGCGTCGCCTATCGGCGTAGGTGCTGCACAAAGCTCGGTTTGCAGGAGTGCTGCACAGAATTTTTTTCCAATTTATACATGTCTCAACATTGCGTCCCATATTAAGGTTGAGGTCCTGAGGACGTCATCACAAGTGTCACTTACTAGCGGCATCATGGAGATACACAGGAGGCATTTGTTCTCTGGTACATGCACACCCCCTGCGCATCTTATTTTTTAATTATTAACATCAACCGTGATTTGAATTTTTTAGAGAAAAATGCATTTGTCTTGTGGTCCCAAATTAATCTTAATTATCACATGGCCCAAACCCAGGCCGGCACGTCTCAGCCGTGCAAATTGGGCCGACGAAACACATTCGTCTTCATGACCGGCCCTACCATCTCTGATTCTCTGCAGCCTTTGTTTCCTTGAAACGAGCCAACGAGCACCGAGCCCACGCCCACCCATGGCGTCGTCTCCTCCTCCACCCCACGCCCTCCTCGTCTCAGCCCCTCTGCAAGGCCACGTCAACCCCCTCCTCGTCCTCGGCCGCCGCCTCGCCTCCAGCGGCCTCCTCGTCACCTTCTCCACCATCCCCCACGCCGGCCTCAAGTTCACCCACGCCGACGGCGAGGCCACCGACATCGCCGGCCACGGCACGCTCCGCTTCGAACACCTCCAGGGCGGCGACCTGTGGCCCCCGCACGACCCCCGCTACCTCGTCAACGGCGGCGACACCTTACGCCACCTCGAGGACGCCGCGCCGGCGGCCCTCGCCGGGCTCATCCGCCGCCAGTCCGACGCCGGACGGCCGGTGGCCGTCGTCGTTGCCAGCGCCTTCGCCCCGTGGGCCGGCCGGGTCGCCGCCGGTGAGGGCGTCCGGCACGCCGTGCTTTGGACCGAGTCCTGCTCCGTCCTCTCCCTGTTCTACCACTTCTTCCACAACCTCGCCGGCGACTTCCCATCGGACACCACGGCTGCGGCGGTCGTCAGCGTTCCCGGGCTTCCGGCGATGGCCGCCGGAGACTTGCCTGTGTTGATCCACGCGCCCGAGCAGTTCATCTGGCGCCAAGTGCTCGTCGCCGAGCTCCACAACCTCCATGACACGGCGTCATGGCTTCTCGTCAACACCTTTGACGAGCTCGAGCACGAGGCCATCGAGGCGCTCCGTGCGCATCTGCCGAGCATCACACCAGTCGGCCCGCTCTTCGATCCAGATGTTCACGGCGACGGCCATGGCGACGCAGCCGCCGCCGCCGCCGACGACGACTACATGGCGTGGCTCGACGCGCAGTCGCCGGGATCAGTAGTGTTCGTGGCGTTCGGGAGCTTGATGAGGCTCGGTGCAGACGAAACAACGGAGCTCGTGGCGGGGCTCGCCGCCACGGGACGGCCGTTCCTGCTGGTGGCGCGCGACAAGAACCGGGCCTCGCTCCTCTCCGATGACTGCCTCTCGCCGGCGGCGATCACCGGCGGCGGCGGAAGAGGCAAGGTGGTGGCGTGGTGCTCGCAAGGGCGCGTGCTCTCTCACGCCGCCGTCGGGTGCTTCGTGACGCACTGCGGATGGAACTCGACGGTGGAGGCGCTCGCGTCCGGCGTGCCGGTGGTGACCTTCCCGGCGTGGGGCGATCAGCCTACCAACGCCAAGTTCTTGGAGGACGTGTATGGCGTCGGGGTCCGCCTGCCCAGGCCGATGGCGCGTTGCGACGTGACCCGGTGCATCGATAAGGTCATGGGCGGGCCGGAGGCGGCGGCGATGAGGGAAAGGGCCGGGAGGTGGAAGGCAGAGGCTAGAGCGGCGGTGGCCGCCGGTGAGTCGTCGGATAGGGGCATCCAAGGCTTCGTCGATGCTGTGCTGGCACTAGGAGCTGCTGCTGATGACTAGCCGTCCCATACTTCCATTGATGCACAACAGTCAAGACTTTGTCAAAACGGCCATGAATGCTCATCGCAGTCGTAGTTGTGTTGTGCCACAAGTAGCTAATACGGGGCTCGTGCTATTCATATGATTTGACTTCGATTGAAACAATAATGGGCTCGCGCTATACGACAATCTTCGTCGTATACTGATGCTAGCCGCCTAGACTGTCAATATAAAGATTTCTAAGGTTACATTGACTTCAATTAGTTTTGTTTTTGTTAACTGTAACTGGCCGTTTGCACATTACAGAGAAATTTGTAAATCTAAGCATTATCAAGCTCCTAGTACATGAATGCCTTGTTGTCACAGAATTTTGCTATTAATAATTAGGTGATTTTTTTTTTGCTTAGATGAGATTTATTTATGATAGATGTGATTGATTCGGCGGCTATCTATGTAGTTTTGCCAAATGAATCTGAATCTTGCCTTATTTCTTGTTTTAAAAATGATGGATCTTACTAAATAGGTTATTAGACATCTTATGGCCTCCTTTATTGGGTTCATTCTTGGTAGATGGGCCTAAAAAAAGACTAGACTCGGCGGAGATAAGAGCCCCGGGATTTTTCATTAAGAAGAGAGACCTTCTCCGAGTCTATAAAACCCCCCGGGGATGTGCGCCACCGCACGGATATGTCACCGACAAGTAATCGTGGGATTCGTGGTACTTGTGGCGTCATTCTTTGCTAGAATGCAATATGGTATGATGTGCTTGGGCTCTATAACATGAGGAAATACAGTAGTAGATTTCATTTACAATACACAACATGAGGACGCCCGAGGGTGGCTGGTGCAGGTGATGGATCCTCTTCCACACAATGACTTGATCCGGGTCATGGTAAGGTTATGGGCTATCTGGTATTCTCGACGCAAGGTGATTCATGAAGGGGTATACCAAAGCCCGCTATCTACACATAGCTTTATTAACTGCTTCATTGAAGAGCTTGAGGTGATCAAACTAGCCCCAAGAATGGCGGCGAGAAGAAGAACACCACCAAGGTGGCTTCCATCCAAGAATGCGGCTGTGGTGGCAATGACGGCGATCGCTCGAAACCCAGAGGGTGCTTTCCTTGGTGAGTCTGCAGTGGTGGCTGAGGGTAAGACATATGTGGAGATAGCGGAAGCTTTAGCATGCAGAGAAGCAATAGCACTAGCGTTGGATCTTGCGTTCAGGAAAATCAAGATAGGTAGCGACTGTCTCTGTGTCATCAACAATCTTCAGGCTGGAGGAATGAGTTGATATGGTCAAGTGATCAGGGAGATCAATGCCACTAACTCGGGTTTTGAGTCTTGTGTTTTCGTTTTTTGAAAGTGGGATGCCCAATGGGGATACCCACGGACTGGCTAGAAGTAGTATCTATGAGGACATTGGCCGGCACGTCTGGCTGATTACACCATCAAAAGGTGTTTGTGAATTCTCAAGTTTGAATATTACATATGTTTGCTAAAAAAAATCTTATAAAAAGTTAACAACTAAAAAGTAGCATTATAATATGATCTTACATATGTTGTACCGAGATAAATGAAAGACTACTTGTCTATATTATATGCTTTAGTTAGTTGTTATATCCTGACTTGTAGTCTTTTAATTTGCCTTAGTACTATATTATTAAGTTGGACAAAGGCATGTAAGACCGTTTTGTTGTGTTATAATAATGCAATTATATCCTTCCCTGCCGGTTCATGTAAAAAAAATTGTTGTTATATGAGCCCATCAAAACTAAGGACTGAATGTTTTTTTTTCTAATTTCAAGTTTGATTCTTTAAAAGCACAAAAAATATCCTACCTTTCATATATCTTATTTTCTCATTATTCAAGATTAAGCATATTAATCATGGCGTGCTCATAAGAGATAATTAATACTCCATCATTCTCAAAATTTAGCTACTCTCAAATCTACAGTGCTCTGCAATTCTTCAATGCAACACAAAAAACACAACACTCACTATTCAAGCGATCTCCACCTTTGTAGTCACCGCATCTGTGTCAGTCTATCACCAGGCACCCAGCCACACCAATGGTGATGGACTGATGGCTGCTGTCTACTGGATCGAGAAGAAAACCACTCAATAAGACAAGAACCAACAGCCTGATGCAAACTCTATTCAGATGCATTTTGACAAGGCCTTGTTTAGATGAGAAAGTTGGTGGTGTGAATAGTGCATTGGTAAGTGTGTCTGTGAGAGAAGATGTGACTCGATGTGACTAGAAAGTTGGTGAAAGTTGGCGAACTAAACAAGACCGTCATTGAAAAAGAAAGATGAAAACCATCCTCTTTCTCTTGGCCTTATGCTGATCTTCAACATAATTTCATTTCCATCTTTTCCAGAGCTGTTCCTTTCAGTCAAGTCTGTGATATTCAACTAATGGATCTTCAGCAAAGGAAAGTTGTAGCCTTCGTCGGAGGTCGTCACTGGAGCACGCCATGGCAGAGGTCGCTGACGTGTATACCCAAGACGGACCGTGTACATGGACATGAAGAGGAACCTGATCGTGAAGAAGGCCACCGGCAACTGAAACGCATGCCCCTACATCCTTGGTCAGTACACTACTTACTCCAAGAATTCTCTGTCGATGTTCGCAGCTCAATGTTTAGATGCCACGTTAAATGCATGAGATTTATTAGCCATAATGCGATCTATATCTTGTAAAGTCACTCAAAAAGATAAAGCTTCTTCTCATATCTCTTTCTTCTTCAAACTCTGGCAAGTTTCCATCCAGGTTAGATTTCGGGGTTGCTCGGGGGCCGATGCTCACCACCATACCTAGAAGGAGGGCCATTGACGGCAGCGGGAGGTCAGCCCGACGAAGGAGGTAGGCGTGGGGGCGGCAAGGCTGGTTGGACCAGGCAAGGGCGGGGCCGACAACACAAGGCGGTGGCGGACTGCCGACGCCGAAAGTCGTAGGAGGTAGCCAGGCGGGCTAGGGTCCGTCGGAGGGGCAAGGGAAGGGCTAGGCAGCGTCGGGGGGCTAATGGGTGGCAGTAGGAGGGAAAACGTGGGAGGAGAAGAGAGGAAGAAGAAGGTGGAGGGAAATCTAGGATGTTGGGTTTAGTTTATCTCTTTTGGTATCCAAAAAAAGAACATCATAAACATGGATAAAGTGTGAGCATGGAGTTTATGAGGATTAATCTACCTCCATATGACAAGTGCTTAGACTTCCAATAAGAGAGTTTCTTTTAAAATCGCTCTTTGATATTTCTCCAGTCAATATTAAGGAGTTTTTTTTATGATGCATCGGGGTCCCTAAATATCGTAATGGGTATTCCCCGGTGTTGCAACCAAAGAGTTCGATATATTCGCCCTTGAATTCTTTTGCCTTGCCATAACATAATATTTTGCTCTTATGGAAATTTATTTTGAGACGTGATAATTGTTAGAAAAAATAGTGAGTAATAATTTCATATTTTTGGCTTGGCTGAGATCATGATCCAAGAAAATGATGGCATCATCTACTTATTGTAATATTGACAGTCCATCATCTACTATACGTGGGATGACCCCTCTTATCTAACCATAATCTGTTGCCCTCTTGATTAAGATGGTGAGCATATCTGCTATGATGTCAAATAAGATTGGTGACTTGGTTCCCCTTGACGTAAATCCTTTTTTGTTTGAAAGTAGAGACCAATGTCGCCATTGACTTTGATCCAATGATATCCCAAAAACAAAAACTTGGATCTATCTTCACCATTTTGATGAGAAGACTTTCATTCTTAGGGTTTGCTGAAGAAAGGATCACTTGAATTTATCATCAGCATTTTTAAAATTGATTTTTAATACGACCCGTCAAGTTTTTTGTGTGCAATTCTTGTATGGTTTCATGTAAATGACCACCCCTTTCATAATATTCTACATGGCATAAAGACAAACCAGCATGGATTGACAACATTCTGTGCTACTCTATTTAGTCTATTCGTGCCAGATTAGCTTATATTGTTGAATTTGTTTCGGATCATTGGTCTTTGGGGGCAGGATAATTACTCTAAAGTTAAGACTATATATGTTCCCCCATAGAAATCTATAAAAAGTACCATGAGGTCACCATTATTATCTCTCAGAAAACATACAGAATTCTACAGAGAAACCATCCGGGCTGGGAACTAAACTATACTAGTCATCACCAGCACCAGCAGCTCCTCCTAGTGCCAGCACAGCATCTATGAAGCCTTGGATGCCCCTATCCGACGACCCACCAGCGGCCACCGCCGCGCTAGCCTCCGCCTTCCACCTCCCGGCCCTCGCGCGCATCACCGCCGCCTCCGGCCCGCTCATGACCTCCTCGACGCAGCGGCTCACGGCGCCACGCGCCATCGGCCTCGGCAGCCGGACCCCGACACCGTACACACTCTCCAAGAACTTGGCGTTGGTAGGCTGATCAGCCCACGCAGGGAACGTGACGACCGGCACGCCGGACGCGAGCGCCTCCAGTTCCAGCCCCAGTGCGTCACGAAGCACCCCACCGTCCCGTGCGAGGGCACGCGCCCTTGCGAACACCACGCCACCACCTTGCCCTTGCTGCCACTGTCGCCGGCGATCGCCGCCCAGTTGTCGTCGTCATTGCGCACCACTAGCAGGAACGGCCGTCCCGTGGCGGCGAGCCCGGCCACGAGCTCTGTCACCTCGTCTGGCTCGAGCTTCACCAAGCTCCCGAATGCCACGAACACCACCGATCGCGGCGGCCGCGCGTCGAGCCACTGCATGTAGTCTTCGTCGTCGTCGCCATGGCCGCCGCCGTGTTCATCCTCTGGGTCGAACAGGGGGCCGACTGGTGTGATGGTCGAGAGATGCGCTGTCATACCCTGAAATTTAGGACTTCGGTATGTGAATTAGAAAGATAAATTAATAAACAATTTTCACAAGTTATTAAAATTGTTTTCAACATTTGTTTAATTTACAGGAAATTTACCGTAGGAAAATAATCAATTTTCTAAATTAAATAAATATGCTTTATATGGCATTAAATGAAGTGTTGCATTCATGTCGTTGAATCTCACCTTTCTTGAGTGTTAAAGTTTTCAAAATGCGTTTAGAGGTCGATCAAATCTTCCCTGAGAATTTCCTAAATTTTTCTGGGAATTAATTCTCTTTTCCTAAAGTCAAATCCATTTATTGGAAGGCCTTAAATTCTCTTTTCATGAGATCCAAATATTTTATCTTGGTTCAAAGTCTCCAACTCTATCTCTGGAATTTTTCCTAGGATTTTTGGAGATTTTGGAATATTTTCCATGGTTTAAATACATTTTCTGGGATTTCCTAGAATTGTTTTTGAACTAGAATTTATTTCCCGAAATAAAACTTATTTCTCCTTTCCTTCTTGGGCCAAATCATCCGCAAGCCCAACTCCGTTTCACTCAACCCCGTCGGCCCAACTCCGCGGCCCAGCCCACCTCCATCTGCTCTCTCCTTCTCTCTTCTCTCTCTGACGCATGGGCCCCGCTCGTCATTCTCCCTCCGCCTCCTCTCTCCCGCTGCTGGTCTCTGACCGGTGGGCCCGTGTCGTCATCTCCTTCCTCTGCTCGTCGCCAAGTAGGACTCTGCTCGAGTCCGGTTGCTGCACGTCACCCTTCTTCGTGGTGCGCAAGCCATGGGACCCCCGGGACCGGCCTATATATGAACCGTGAAGTCCAAGCCGGTGCCGCCACAACTCCGATTCCAGCCGCTACAGATCACCTCCGCCCATGGTGAACACTCAAACGGAACCTCCTCATCCTTCTCCTTTGTTTCCCCCATTCAATCGCAGCCCTAGGTCACCGAGACGCCGATAAGCAGTGCGCCCAGAGGCCAGAGCCGCCGTCGCCATGGCTGCTCTTGGAGCTTTTGCAGAAAAGCCCCTGTAGTTCTTGCTTATAAACGTGCAGTCTACGCTAGTTCAAAAGTAATTCCGTTTTAGTCCTTTTCTTTCTTTTTAGACCCCCGAGCTTCTAGAATATAGAACCCGCCGTCCCTGGCGGCTTCTTTTGCTTATGAGCCCTCGGGTTTTCATATGTAATCATGTTTTAGCCCTCGGTTTCTTTCAAAACAGCCCCTGGAAGCCCTGTTTCTTCGCAGTTAAGCCCTTGCAGCTTTATTTTATCCATAGATTCCACGTTTTAACTCCGTTTAATCTCGTTCTTTTTGCGCTTATCTTCTATAAGCGTAGAGTTTAGCTCACCAGTGTTGTTTACTATGTTTTGAAATAAATTAATTTTCTTAATTATAATTTAACTAGTTTTTTGAACTAAAAGCAAATCATGGTTCTACCTTCATATTTTATAATCAAAGTTAATTTGATTAATTGTTATTAAACCAGCCTTTCATTATTAAAATATGGTTAGAGTTATATCTTGTCTTCTCATAAACAAAGATGTTAATTTGGTTAATGTTTACTTCATATGTTTTTCTAAACAAAAGCTAGTAAGGTTATATATTGGTTTTTGTAAACTAATAATTAATTTGTTTAATGTTCAATGTTGAATCTTGTTTTCTAAATAAAACATGACCATGTTCATACATCGGCTTTTATGAATAAATGTTAACTTGATTAATATTTACTTCACTAGCTTTTCTAATTAAAAGTTAATTAAGGTTATACTCCATTGTTTTATAAACAAATGATATCTATATGATTAATAATTATTGAATCAATCTTTTATAATTAAAATATGGCTAGTGCTTTACCCGTTGTTTCATAAAGCAAACATGCTAATTTGATTAATAATTATCGAACTCTCTTTTCTAATTAAAATCTGATTGGAGTAAACATCAGTTTTGTGTAATTTAAATTAATATGATTAATTTTCCAACTTGAATGTGCTTTTAATATTAACTTGTTTAGTTCAACACGATATATGAAGTTAATCGATTAGATGCCCTCGCATGCTTTCTTGCAAGTTAAAATATTTAATTGATATAATTATTATATAAATATTTGCAAATAAAATTAATTAGGCTTTAACCCATCTTTTCATATCAAAGTATAATTTGATTAATTTAAATAATGAATATTTCTCTAAATATTCATTACATGTATTTTTCTTAATTAAAATAAATAAAGCACATAGTCTTTACTTTCTTTTGTAATATAAACCCTTCGATAGTTGTATCCTTTCCACCGGTGTTCCGTTCATAACGTTTCTTGCGCCCTTATGATCGTAGTAGCGAGCCCCATCGTTTCATACGTTCTTTTAAAAGCTTTTCTTTTGATTGGTGTATTGTTCTTAGTTGTATTTATTTCTTTGCTTGCATGTTTGTGCTTGTGCTCGATGTTTGCTACGATTAGAGGAGCATCGTTCCGAACCTGTCAAGAACAAGAGTTGAAGACTGAGCAGTGGTATTCTTTTGCGGAAAGGCAAGTGTCCCTAACCATCTTTCTACCTATGCTTTATGAGATCATATGTGTTAATTGGAAACCATGGAGAACCACCCAGGATTATCCGTACAACCATAATACTATATGGCTCTGGTCTTGGCTAATTAATTAGAAACCTTGGTTAGTAATGATCTTACCGAAAGGGCATGGGGGGTAGCGGTTGACGGTGTATAGCCCGGTCCTCTTGGGAAGTGGGCTTAGCTAAGACACTATGCCCGTTAGGGAGGGTTATGCCCGCTTCCGATCCGGAAACCTTAGCGGATTGTTTCTAACTAGGAAATCTTTGTAAAGGCCTCGTAGCGTCCCTATGCAATCACACCTCGGAAGTGTGGTATGCGCCTTTGTGGTGCAGCATGGTTGGGTCTAAAGTTCCTCGTGACTTTTACGCGAATTATGGTGAAAGTGTACAACCTCTGCAGAGTGTAAAACTGTTATAACAGCCGTGTTCGCGGTCATGAACGGCCTGGACCCTCACATGATTAATATACTTGAAATTGATAATTAAATTGTTCCGGTTATTTCGGTGGCCTTGCTGAGTACCAACCATAAGTGTACCCATCCTTGCTCATTGCTGCTCAGTATTCAGAAGGTGTGTGAAGTTGTTGAAGGTGATACCAGGCGTACGCAACCCCCAGTCAACTGCTGCCTGTGGTGAAGAGTTCAAGATTCCGCTGCTAGAATACGTTTGTATTGTCTTTATTTTATTATTTCCACTGTAACTTTGTGTTCTGTTTATTCATGGAGTCTATCATATGTGTGAAACTTGATCCTGGCACACATATGAGATGCATCTGGTTTTCTTTCTAAAACCAAGTGTGACATGCGCACGGAGCGCCTCGATGGCGGCGTGCTCGAGCTCGTCGAAGGTGTTGACGAGGAGCCAGGATGACGCCGTGGCGTCGTCACGGAGGCTGTTGAGCTCCGCGACGAGCACTTGGCGCCAGATGAACTGCTCGGGCGCGTGGATCAACACCGGCAAGTCGCCGGCGGCCATGGCGGGCATCCCGGGGACGCCGACGACCGGCGCAGCCGTGTCTGATGGGAAGGTTCCGGCGAGGGAGTGGAAGAAGTGGTAGAACAGAGACAGTACTGAGCATGACTCGGTCCAAAGCAAGGCGTGCCTGACACCCTCACCGGCGGCGACGTGGCGGGCCCAGGGGACGAAGGTGCTGGCCACGACGACGGCCACCGGCCGGCCGGCGTCGGACTGGCGGCGGATGAGCCCAGCGAGGGCCGCCGGAGCAGCATCCTCGAGGTGGCGCAATAAAGTGTCGCCGCCGCTGGCGACGTAGCGGGGGTCGTGCGGGGGCCACAGGTCGCCGCCCTGGAGGTGCTCGAAGCGGAGCATGCCGCGGCCGGCGATGTCGGTGGTGGTCTCGCCGTCGGCGTGGGTGAACTTGAGGCCGGCGTGAGGGATGGTGGAGAAGGTGACGAGGAGACCCCTTGAGGCGAGGCGACGGCCGAGGACGAGGAGGGGGTTGACGTGGCCTTGCAGAGGAGCACAGACGAGGAGAATGTGGGCCCGGGCCGGAGGAGACGACGCCATGGGTGCTCTCGTTGTTATCTCGTTCCAAGGTTGTAGAGATATATAGGCCACGAAAGTCGCAGACGAATGTGTTTCATATCCGTCGGCCCATTTTTGCACGGCTGCCGTGAAGTGCCGCCCGGGTTGGGATGATGTATTGATGTGACGGTTGGTGAATTTGGAACCACAGGACAAATGCATTTTTCTTTCAAAAAAAAGTTCAAATCACGATTGATATAAATGATAAAAAGAAGGTCATGAGAACAACATAGCAATGCTTAGCACGCAGTGGATGTGCAAGTTATTTTTTTATGATAAAGTCGATTAAAAAACTTGATAAACTTAACTAAAACGCCATTATGCTATAATTTAGTAGCATGCCATGGTAATTATTTATTTGACACAAAGAGCTGACCAAGTAGAAGTAGCTTTCCTACTGGTTGTTCCAACTAACCAACAACAACATCATTGGATATTTACATCCCTGCTACCAGAGACCAAGGTTTGTTCGGGTGCAGATGCATCCTAGCAATCCTCGCGAAATTGATGGCCTACATGGCACAGGCTAGTTTCTAAGGGTTCAATCCAAACAAACCTCAAATGCCTCCTGTGTACCTCCATGATGTGGCTGTTAAGTGGCACTTGTGAAATGGGATGAAATGTTGAAATCTCTATAAATTATAGCGGAATTCCTATACATAACTCGAGTGTTTTTTCTTGAAAAAGATGTAATAAACTTTCTTTCCTCACATTATTATTGTCTATCTTGTATGCAAGCAAAATATGATATGATTCCTATGAGCTAACTAATGTGACATTGTTAGAGGAGTCTTTATGTGTTGTGGCACATTTACACGTAATTATTACATATGTTGATGTGGCTTTGTCATCTCAATTGTGACTGCCCTAAACTGTGCTTGTCGGGCACCATTTGTTCGTGCGCGGTTGTATGGGTGTGCTTTTGTGTATGCATACGTATATGCGTGTCTTGCAAATTGTTTTGGAAGGAAAAAGAAAATTAACTTTGGTTTTTTTGAGAAAGACATCGGAAAGTGTCTCATATATGATTCATATCAAGAAAAAAAAATTCTGATACATAAGGACAACTTGACACAAAATGACATAACGAAAATAAAATTACACCGAAGAGCTCTCTGGTCGTCTTCTTCATTTAATTGTTCGTCGTCCACCAAAGCTTGAAAAATGCACTAGAAAGACAGCAAGGAAAAGGGACACTTGCAAACGTCATCGCTGCACAAGGCTTTGAAGACCACAAAAGCCATTCGTTGGTTACAACGAGATCTAGCAATCACTTAAAGAACGTCGGCTGGAGAAACACCCCAAACAACGCAGGCTTGTAATCCTTCACTATCAAAACAAAGGGTTAAAGAAACTTGATCTTGTCGCTGAACAAATGGAAAGAACATGTCGAAGTCACCACAACAACAAAAAAAAAGCCAACTACAAACTCCTGATTGACACACCAACTGCAACGATCCGGAGATAAACTTTAGATCTTACATAACCAACTCTTACTAGCCCTTCATCAGCGCTGGATCGGACGTCGTCGAGGTAGGAGAGGCCGGAGATATCTTATTCCACAGTGTTATCATCGCCACCACATCGTTGATGTCGCTCGAGAATCAAACCTAAAAGAAAACTTAAAAACCAAATCCTGAAGAGGAGGGTCTCTACTCCTCCACTGCCGGTGAGGCCACCAGAGGGACGGAGGAGAGGGACCGGAGGGGTGGTGCCGTGAGGGGCCTGCAGCCGGTGGCTGTTGGTTCACTCCGTTTCTCGCAAAAGCAGAGACACCGACTAATCTCAGCTCTGGACTTCTGTAGTCCGCGCGCCAGAAAAAAAAAACAAAAAACAAACAATAATTAAGGTAACCGGGTTGAAGAAAAGATTCATCAATGTCATTGTCTAGACTAGACGCGTCGTTTCATCTTTTGGTGGAAGCCCTTTACGACAATGTGTAAATGGAGATGTCTTTGATTTGACAAATGCTTGGGATCAACATGCACGAACTCAACATAAAAATAGCTCTATACTGGGACACGAAGGGAGTCACAATTTCTTCATGTTCCTGACATAAAAATCCAAACAGAGCCAAAGGTTTCTAGATTCGCCCCAGTTTTCGTCCTTGCTTTTTTTGGTTGTTTTTTTTCGTCCTTGCTAATTGCTACCCAAATGTCAATGCACTGTACCACGTGCGTGGACATTTGTTTGCTGGAATATAGGAGTATTTCCTTGCAAAGAATAAAGTCCTCTGTCTCAAGGATTTTTTCTTTTAGCTACTTTCATGTCTCAATGGTTTTTCGTTCTTTTAATGCTGTGAGTTTTTTTTTCTATATGGGTTGCCAGGAGCTGTAGAATTGGACCCAGAACTAGCAGTAGATAGTTCTTCCTTATTACATTGAAAAAAACCCTGAAACAAAGGAAGATGCCAAAGTAATAATCTTTATAAAATGTCTCATTTATAGACTTGGTTTTGCAAGTCTATATGCGGCCCTTCTTATGTTCCTAACAAGTCATTTGTATTAATGTATAGATCATGTTTGCACATAATGTATAGATCATGTTTAGCTCTTCTAAGCGAGCTACCTACCTAAGCAAACCTTATATGTGTTGCTCGCTTAGGACAGCAAACTCGCTTGCTTGCCACAGCAAAAGAAATTGAAAGGTCATGCCCGATTGAAAGATAATTTACCAAGGATTAAACCGTCTAACTTTTACTCCCTCCATTCTAAATTACAAGTCACTAGTCCATCACCGCGAAAAACTTTTAGGTCACATAATTATTAGATAGTTTTTAATTTTATTAGTGTTAGGGTATATTGGACAACTCTACATATAGTTCGTTTATAATTGGTTGTAATCCTATAATAATTTTTTTTCTTCAACTTGCGTTCCAAGCTATGTACTCCTCTATAAATAGCCTATAGGGCTTAAGCAATACAACTCACAATTATATGCAACATACCCTTCCTACGATTGGGAGTAGAAAATCAATAAAGATTGGTATTTTTTTTCTTTCTTGCATGTGTTAATTTCCTAACAGTTTTGTCATAAGAAGGATCACAAAAATTTGCAGCATATATACTCTATATTATTTAAAGAATATATATAACATATTAATATTAATGGGTGGTTGTGATTGGGGGCAAGATCAGTACAATTTGAAGATTGTAGTACAAACTATGCTTAAAAACTACGAAGTACAATTGACTTTGTTCTTATTCCATCACCCAGGACATAAAAAAGTAATCACTATGTTGCCTATCGTCTACATGGGATAAGTTTTGTCGTCCCAGTGTGGCAGCTATATCCAATCAAATATATGCGTGTGTTGGAGGCCTCTTTGTTAGTTCACCTATAAATGCACAGATTGACTATACATGAGGTGTTTGGATCATTATTTGCAACGGTCGTATGATTATATATCCAATCAACAGTCCAGATGGCCTGATTGCCTTCAGTGAGTTCGGTTAGGATTTTTTTATGGACAGAAACTCTCTCTGTATATACGTTCTCTCTCTCTCTCTCCTCTCTGATTTTTAAATTCCATTCTCCCCCTGATTTAAGTAAGGAAAGAGAAGAAGGTGCAAGACATCCGTAGGGTAGATATGAATGGTAGCATAATTTATTAAACTCATTTTTTTTGGAAAGATTTAAATTAATCCGTCTGTGATATTGATAGGACGATGTTGTTAGATTTATTTTTTTATAATGGCAAAGATGGGTAATTTTATAGAAAAAATAGTTCCAACGTGAATTATCATCAATGATGATTATATGCTGAATCAATGTCTAGATGTTTTATGTATTTTTAATAGAATTTCTAGGTTTTTTTTTTCTAGAGTGTCCACCTAGGATCCTATGGGGTATTACCTAAAGGCTTCAAAAGAAGTCTCCAAATAGTAATAGTGACATTTCAACTTTATTGGAGAGTCAAAGCATCTTAAAATTGACCAAATTTGTATAACAAAGTACTAACATTGAATGTTACCAAATAGTACCATTACCATTACTTTGTCCATTAAATATATTTCATAGTATGTTAGTCCATGCCATAAACCCTTACGATACCCTTTATAATTGACAACATATCAGGTGGAAACCAACCCCTTCGTGGAAACTATAAAAACCTCAATCTAGGTCACACAATGTTGATCCAAGGGGAAGCTCAGTGGAGGTAGGAGGGGTGATTAGAGACGCTTTTGCAAATGGTGATTTGCAAAGTGTGAGGGTTCCATGTCTCTCCTAACACCCCCTTAGATCAACATCGTGTGACTCAGAATGAAGTTTTCATAGTTTTCACGGAGACGTTGGTTTCCACCTAATATGTTGCCTTTATATTTTTGGTCAAATAAAAAAAGGTTTGACTTTTTAGAAAAGTTGAAATAACTTATGATTTGGAACGGAGGAAGCCATTTCTCTGGTAACTCCCATAGATGACGATTGACTGCCAATTAAGCACCTTCCTCACCCTGCAACAATTCGATTCCTCCCATCAAATTTTCTATCAAGTATACATGCATGTAGTGCTCTGAACTTCTGAACTTCTATATAGTATTTTTAATTATACATGTAGAAAGGAATTTAACAGGGAAAACACAAGGTAGGCTGTACGATCTGAAATTGCCTGTAGGATTTGCATCAACGACGGGGTCGATGTCGGCGACCTTGCAGGCAGCAGGCCGGAGACCGGGATCTTCCTCGTCAGCAGCGCCGCTCCTCTTTGCATTGCTTGCTCCTGAATGTGCATGCACATGGCGTCCGTATGCCAGGAGACTGGATCTCGAGCGAGTCAAAGGGCATCTCTGGCAGTGCTGCGACTGTACAGACAGGCAGCATCGATCCGGTATTTTTGTTAGCTAACTGATGAGTAACTGTATATGCATAGATCATGTGATGAGCACAAGATCTATCTCGAGGCCTACCTGCTTACCTAACAATTTAATGTTAAAATAGTACGATTAGGGCCTGCATGCATCTGATGATCGGCTAGCTAGAATAGTCCTTTCAATCACTAGTTTATTCCAGTGCATCTGAAGTAACTGTGTATATATGTTCTACACTATAAATAAATTGATTGAATACAGCAGTATTTGAAGGATGTAGTATGTTCTTGAATCTACCACACAAACAAGCCCCTGAAATGCAAAGTTGGTTAGTGACTCCGATTTCAACATACACTATGAAAATACCCAGTGTATATAGTAGTCTGAAAAAAATGCTTGAATGTACATGATTTCACCATGTCTATTCAATACGATCTATGTTGACAATAGATTCGTATACTAATAGCTAATGTTTTCTTAAATTAATATTAGAAAGGTGTAACTTCAGTCATCCATAAAGATCATCTCTTTTTTCTTTTACCATGCACGAAGTATCCAACAATATTCTCTTACTTAGCAAACCTTTCAATCACTTACTAGTTATGGAAGACTAGAATACACAACGGGTGGTGCTTCCTCCAAAGTTTGTCTACATATGCTGATCTTCAACATGCATACTAGCCGAAGCTCTGGTCATGCATGCTTCTTCTTTTAGGGGAACAAGCAAAACGTAATCACAGGAACAAAATAAAGAAAACAAAATAAACAAGCATAACAATCAAGGAATCGTCAAACTAGCTAGGCCACATCTCACGGCGAGCTAATTAAGAACTCCCTGCAAAAGAACTTAACTGCACATATACCTTCTTCGTCTGATGGCAAGCATGGAAAGAGTCAAGAGGAGACGGGAAGGATGTAGCAGTTGATGATCATCGCCATCCGGTAAGGATGATGCAGCTAATCAAGCAAAGAAGTAGCGAATTGAATGAGAGTACCAAGTTGGAGTAATGGCTAGAGGAAGCCTCCAAAAGGATCGCATGATCCATCGTCAAGCCATACGTATTGTAGACGACGGCTGCGATGGAAGAATGGAAGAGATGGTGGATCAATGCGATCCCTTTGGATGCTTCCCCCAGACATTGTTGTTGCTTCTCTCTCTCTCTCTCTCCACTTAAAAGAAGCATGAGAGAGGTGTTGTGCAAGAAAGCTCCAGTGAGGAGGTCCTTATATATAGCTACGCAACCATCTTTGCCCATCATTGTTGCTTTTCTCTTCTCCCAAAATGGATCATTAGTTTATCTTTCTATAAATTTGCCCACTCTTTGATTAATTTTACAACCCATGGTAGACACACTATATTGGCACCTACAGTTAATGATTATACTCTTCTGAAAACTTACAGTAATCGACTAATTAATCGTGATCTCAAACTAGTTGCCACATTACAAATCTCATAGTGTTATATATTATAAAAAAATCTCGAACAGTGCATTAGAATCATTACTGATAGATGCATTATTATTTCATTACTGATAGATGGTGTTGTCAACTTTGTGGACATTCAGAAATCTGCTAGCACTTGCATTTTATATCGAGCTCGCGCACTTTCTGGAGGGCGCATAATAAGCATTTGGTCGACAACATTGTTAATTAGCATAAGCTAATGGCTTCTTTACGCTTTAATCAATTATGGTTGCATCTGGGGCTTCTCCTCAGATGCCCTCACCTTTCCACAATTTTAATGTACTAGCTTGCAAAATCTGCTTTACAAGCAACACTCACATGATTTTTTATGGATGCTAGGGGAGCTGGATGACTGTATGAGCACCTGCAAGATCGTTTGGTGATTGGGGACTCAATTTTCTTAGGGTAGATTAGAGATGCATGTGGGCCTGGGAACAACTAATTGCAGCCATTCAATCATTAAAACGCATCCATTACTGTGATTCCCCCTAACCGCTTTCTAGCAGCTATGCTTTCAGCAGTTGGGAGGCTTAAGAATCTTTACCTCTATCTTAATGACAAGTGCTTAGTAGTCTTTTTTGCATTGTAGCTAGGCTTGATAAAATAATCAAAAGTCCTAGATTTTGCAAGCAGAAGGACAAATGTCCTGCGGATCTGAGTACCAATCAAGCCATATATATCAATGTGCAGTACATTCTTATTTTGCAATGTTACCGAGGTTGATACAGTGTTGTAACATGCTCTAACAATACCCCTCTGATGTCCTTGCATATGCTGCTTTGCTGCCCTTTTAAAACCTGCATCTAGTAGGTTGCACATAACTTGAGTGACAGTAAAATTGAAGACCAAAATTCAGACATAGGAGCCACAGATTCAGAATTTTTTTTACGCTACATACAAGTACAACCTTATAGAGTAATTTGTACATATACAGCATAGTCTCTAGCACAGTGACAGAACTTCCATACTAGTATTTGATTTAGGTATAAGAGATCTAGCTGAAAGTAATAAACCCAGGTACAGGTTAGTGTAGCAGAGAATTGTTCCACCAAATTTGGACCGACAGATACAGTGTTAACCATGTAGACCTGTAGCGGATTTGCTTCTTCTATACATATGTAGCCTTCTCTCACTACGGAGAAAGAGAGAGCTTAGCAACCTTCTTAGCTAAGTGCATCACCAGAAGGCATACACGCGTAGCCTATTCCCAAGTGCAGTTTAGCTAGGTGAATAACACATCAAGTGAAAAAGTTAAGTTAATCTCAAACTGAAGAACTCTATGCTTATTCGGAAGATATCATATTATCATGTCATGGTTAGACCGGTACCTATCTTTTGGTCACCCAGTGACACTAGTGCTTACATAGTTACATATTTACATGTTGCCACCAGCAGAAGGTGCCGATGAATCTGGGCAGTAACTAAAGGTGCTCGCAGGCACACGATGCCGCGTGTGTGGTCTTCATGGCATCTAGCACTGCTGATCTGCTCGCCTAGGTAGGGCTCTTTGCCGGGTGCCGAAAGACTGAGGAGAGATATGAATACATGATCTGTTCTTAAAAAAAAAATGATCTGCCATGTGCGTCCATTTGATTCCTCCTGCCAAGACCCAAACATTCTTTTTGTGGGCGTGATCAGTCAGTTGATATCTCCCGCCCCAGATGCAATCCTTATCATCGTAGCTGCTACCTCATCAGCACCTTCCAGGACAGCTCCTTCTAGGCCGCTGCTCACATGTCCACAATCCAAGCAAGGCCCGGCCTTCTTCACCATCGTCTCCTCCTCGCCGCTCACTCCAAACAAGGTGAATTTTCAATGCCGCCGCGCGCCTGCTTCAGTTCAGCGTGTATGCATGCGAGCCATGCAGAGTCACATGTAAAGATCGATCCATGCCGCTCGCGTCACATGCCAGGCATACACGCCCATGTTGCGGCTTCGTCTTCGATTCCACTCTCCACCCATGCATTATGCATGCTGTAGTGTGTGAACTGTGAACGCCGTCTGTTGCGTGGAAGAAAAGATGGAATGGAAGCAACAATCATTGGGGGAAATTCAGGTGAAATGTCAAATGGGGATGCATGGACTACTGGTCCTCCTTGTTCAGAGTCTGAAGAACACTGTTCACTCTGAATCTAAGGATTACAGTAAAGAAAGAAGTTGACACTGATCCCTTGATTATCCAAAGCAGTTAAACAAAGCACCATTATATTAGCCAAACTGAGGAAGGAAGGAAGCCACCTCTGCGGATGGCTCCAAGGAACCGTTGGGAGGATCCCGTTGGCCGTTGGGAAAAACAAAGATTTGGCTCACCTAAAAGCTAAGGCCCGGTGGTCGTCTCAGAGATAGAGGAGATGATTGCCGGAACGCCACCGTCCTCACATGCACGACCCGCGTCCGACGAGCCGCGCTACGACGACGCTCACCTCTCCTGCCGTCTCTGTTTCTTCCATCCTGGGCACATGCCATTGGAGGGACCGGCCGGGCACTCGGGCAGAGCTCCACCGCCGATCGAGCACGGGCATGGACGTCGTGGCCAGCGTACAGCTTTCGTCTTCCTCAATGATTGAAGAGTGCACGCCACAGCAAGATCGGCCGATCGATCGCCGCCCAGATTTGGTTGGTCAGAGAGATTGTATTTGTTGCTTGCTTTCTTGGATCAGTCAAGCTGATGAGCTTTAAGCAACAGATACCGAAGGCGGCAGTAGTATAGTGTACTGGCATGATCTGACGGGTTTAGACGGACAGCGGTGGCGTCGGCCCAATCATTTGCGACGATGAGGCGCCAATCATTAGTAAGGTGATTGCCCATGATCGTGTCATGTGTGTGGTGCCGCGCCTGTGCAGTGTGTCCCAAGTGGGCAACTTGACCATGTAAAGGCAAGCACGAGGCCGTATTCTCATATATTCTTCATGTTGGTTTTATGGCACACTTCGTTTTTTTTTTTGAAATGACAGGCAGAACTGCAGAAGAGCACGCCTTGATTTTGTAACGTTTTAGCTGTTGGTTTGTTCGCTTTTTTTTTTTTAGAAACGTTGGTTTGTTCGTTTCTGTTCAGACTGTTCTGTAGAGCGTTGTTAGGAGGAGATTCTCCATTGTTTCTGTCATTTTTACCATTTTTTATTTAAATAAGGCCCAGTATTATTTAAATAAAGAAGGGGGCTCCTATCCATCTATCGGAAGATGGTCAAGCATTCCATCTATAAAGCCCAATAAGACCCAACTAAGGCCCAACATTTCTATAGCAGAGATTCAACATTTATGTTGCGAAGTCTCAACATTTGAGGTTTGAAAACGTTAGATGTGTTCTGCACAAACCAATTGTTTAAATGGGGACACAGAATATTGAATATAGAGAATCGAAATGTCGAACATAGGATTTCGGTTGCATAGTCTCAACATTCGAGGTTCGAAAACGCTAGATTTGCTGAAGCTGCACGGATAAATTGTTGGAACGGGGAACATGGAATGTTGTATGTGGAGAACAGAAATGTTGTACGAAGGACGAATTGGAGGGGAATCGAAGATCTCTTCTTCTCTAGTGAGCCAGCCTTCTTCTCCGGTGATGGTGTAGGTGGTAGCAGGTGTGCAAAAGCAACGGCAGCTTGTCAGCACGCGGGAGCGGCGGCGACGGCGGGCGGCATCAGGAGGCAGCGGCGTGCAGAGCAGAGGAGAGAAAGAGGGGTTAGGGTTAGAGTGGGATCCAACGATGAAGAGGCTTTGCACGAATCTCAAATATTGGAAGATGGGGAAGCTAAGTTTTTCCAGAAGATGGATAGAAAATCCGGTAAAAGAATGACTCATATACCGGGTCTTGATTGATCATCAGTAATACCCATTTACTCATTTCCCTCTAAAAAAAATCAGTAACACTCATTTCTTTATTTATATTGGAGGTACAAAGCCCGTTACGGCCGAAATTAACTTTTTTTTTTAGACAGACGACCGAAATTAACTGGATTGTTATTGATCCAGCCTGACGAAACGAAACCCATAAACTGTTCAGGCCCACCGATTCGCTTGTCTTGTCGTCTTTATTTTGGAGGGAAAAAACTTAGTTCATGCACACGATAGAAGTTGACAGTCACGCAGAAGTGTAAGGTGCAACTGTGCAAGGAGCATTTGTTGTGTTTTTTTTTCTGAACGGAGCATTTATTGTGTGATGTGTTTTTTTTTTCCACCAAGGGCATTGCCCAGATTTCATTAGGTAACCGCAACGAAATTACAAGGCTCACAGCTTCAAACCATTACAGACACCACGGGCGAGCCAGTAGCCCCATCGCGGACGCGCGCGGATTCTGAACTCCAAGAATCCCCAGCCTGCACAAGCGCTCCCAAAGCATGGAATGCTGGAGATACTATCGACCTCGAGTTTCATGATGCCATCCAAGCCTTATTTCTATAACAACAGTAACTCCGGTTAGTTGTGCTTCCATTTCCCTCGCGCCATTCTTGCAGGTTGCAGACTACTCCCTCGGTCCAGAAAGAGAGTCGTTTTGGGTGTTCGTGCCATGAGTTTGATTAAATTTGTAGAAAATATCTGCAATGTTTAAATCTCCAAATATTTTTTTATAAAAACTAGATCTAAATATCTATCCAACAATATCTATATTGTATCGTAAATACTAATATATTTTTATATATAATTGACCGAAGTGTTTTCTCGGGAAGTGAGAAAGCACTTGTTTTGGGACGGAGGGTGTAGCTTGCAGCCACAGGAGTGACACCTTCGAGCGTCGAGGATGTTTATATAGAGCTTGCTATTACCGCATATGCCTTGCGCCCTGATCCTTCAGTCAAATTGTTGAGATTATTAACACTGTCCATTTAGCATTTATTGAGATGGTTTCAATATTCACCAATACTCACATGGTTTCTGTACTTGGTTGGGAATTGGGATGAAGGTCTTTTTTTTTTTTGTCGTGAAAATTATTTTGGTTGAGCAGTTTGATTTGTTCGCTTTGTTCTGTAGTGTTGCAAGGAGGAGACTCTCCATTTGTAGTGCCATTTTTTACCAATGTCAAAAAAGATGTAGGAATAGCAAGGAATTTTGGGTGTAAATTCTTTGTTTAAAATTTTTTTACCAGCCCTTGATCAAATAGGTCGTCTTGGGCTTCCTATCAGTAAGCCCGTTACGGCCCACATACGCTGCCACTTCTCGAAAATTAACTACTCCGTAGGCTACTTTTGTGCAGTATACCAAAACGAAGGCCATAAATTGTTCATGACCACACCACCCGATTTCTCCATGAAAAATGAGAGCTCTGACGGGGAACTCCCACCGTAACATCGTAACATTGAAACATTAGGTGCAACATTCTAATATTTAGTGGAACATTGCAACATTAAAACATCAAAACGTTCTTTTGAAACATTTAGTGAAAATATTACAACATTGAAACGTTACAACATCGAAATATCCTTTTAAAACATTTAGTGGAACATTGAAACATTCTTTGGATATATCACGTTGAAATATCACAAAATCATTGGAGCATTGCAACATTCTTCAAAAACATCACAAAAATTCACAGAAATCATTGTTGAAACATCGCAAAATCTACTGCAACCTAATGAAATCACCTGCAACATGCTTGCGGAGCCCCTTGCATGCCGCCGCCCTGGAGTTCCCGCGGTTGTTGGCACACGATGCATGGCACTGGGGAGAGAAGGAAACTGCCAGCCTGGAGCTCCCACAGAAGTTGCTACCCCCATGGTTGAGCCATGGCGCCAACGGACGACGCGGCGGATCGATTATTGAAACATGCAACATTGAAACATTCAGATCTTAATCCCACAACATCCACATAAATATTTTGCAATAGCCTTCGCTTCAAACATCTGAAACATACTATTGTAATATGAGGTAGGAGGAGCTTGTCGTGGGGGATCGTGCTGCCAAGGAGTGGGAGGGATGTTGCTGCGAGGACGGGATGTTGCATGCAACATCAAACGATGTGGACGATGTTGTGGTGGGAATTTTTACTTGTTGTTTCTGTGATAGGATTTTTTTGCTAATTGCTATTGCTATTGCTACTGGAACGTCTGGTTTTTTTCATCCGTTCGAACGACTGACCAGCAGCATTACCAAAAATGAAATCATATGTATGTGTATGTTTTTGGGAAAAAATAGTTTATTCCCTTCCCTTCATTTTTTTTAAAAAATGGCTTATTTCTTGCACTTTAGAGAAGTTAATACTTGACAGTCATGTAGTAGAACTGTAAGCTAAGGCGCGTGGAGCATTTAATGCGCATGTGTTTAAGCTATGAAGTTCCAAGTGAAATAAAAAAAAGAACTTAAGGGGTACAAGGAATTAGCCTGATCTCTATCTGACAGTATCAGCTTTAGTTGAAAGCATATAGAATGCGATGTTTAACTAGCTGATGTCATCACGGCTACAGGCCACTCATGTAACATTGTCCCACCACTACCCTAACCAGGACGCAAAGAATCCTAGACTGCACTGCATTGCTTCACAGCCGCAAAGGACCTTTTGTCAATGCACGGAATGCTGGAGATCCTATCGACCTCAAGTTTCATGATGTCTTCCAAGCCTATGCCTAAAGAGTTGCGCTGCCATTTCCCTCGCACCATTCTTGCAACGGTTGCAGACTTGCTCTTGGTATAGAGAGCTCGCTCTTACCCTCAAGATGTCTTGCGCCCTGATCCTTCAGATTCTTGAGATTGTGCTTTGAATACTCTATAGTACTTATGTTCAAGAAACGGCAAGAAACCCTTCTAGTACTCACATGGCTTCTGTACTTGGTGGGATGGTGGTCCTTTTTTTACATAACCGTGAAACTTAAATTGTTGACCATAAATAAGCAACAATTGTTTCACACAACCACTGCATCCTGCATGTACTGATGATGCACCGCCGAGTATTCATAAACAATTACTACCTCCGTTCGTCTGACCAGAAATTTGTGTACCGAAACATGTGAAAATTTCTTTATCTTAAGAGTGTAAGTTAAATAAAACAGAGGTGATAACTGGTAATTGTCTATATACTGATTCATCTGGTAGTATAATTTATTTTGGGAAAAGTTATGTGTTCAACAGTCGAACAACAATGCTTGATGGAATCCCAGCCTGCATAAGCGCTGCAAAATCAATGAATGTTGGAGATCCATGAACTGTTGAAGCAGGTCGTGCCTTCACTAGTTGATGCAGGCCCTGCCTCAGCACTGCATATATGCGGTTGTGCGCCTTTTCCTCGCTCTTCAGTCAGTCAGGCGATGGCGAATTCTTCTTTGTAGTGGATTCCTATTGATCTGAAGTTCATGGGTTGTGGACATAAAAAGGCAAATAGTTTATTATGCTCGACTATTTATGTGCAAAATGTTAGTAATTTTGAAGCTAGAGCTGATCTTATCAACCTAAAGTTTCATGATGTCTTCTAGTGGAGAATCCAGCCTTAAATTTTAGTCAGGCGGAGAAAAATATATATAACAACAATGTAAATTACGTATTTATAGAATTACTAGTAGTTTGATATAAATATTTTGTTAATATCTGATTTTATATTTGGAATTCCAAAAAACATGAACTTGCAGAAGCATGAAAAGACTGACCTGATCTTTGCATATTAATTATATATGCAATCAACTAGAGCGGCCTTCTTTAATTTTTTTTAATGTTTATGTTATTGAGCCCTTTGCTATCCTGTTAAGTTAGTTGCAGACCCTTCATTAGTAAATGAGGCATCACTTTCCCTCCTTTTTAAAGAAAATATGTAGATTAGCACTAGATATGTTTTTTTTTCTATCCAAAGAGTGCATTATATTAGCTTGCTTGAAAATTCCAATCTCCACAACCACGAGCGAACTCAATTAGTCGTTAGAGAAGTGAGAAGCTAGCTAGTGCATTGTTTTTTTTAGAGAATTTGCTCATTCTTTATTCACCAAACTCTGGATCAGCATAGTCACGACCCAACATAGTAGTTAAAACGTCTGGGAGGGGATCATTCCAAGTGATTGGTTGATCCGGGTCCCTTTCAAATCCATAATGAGCTAACTCATGAGCACTATGATTACAAGAGAACGAGAAACATGAGTTATGTGCAACGATTACTCAATACTCATAACTAGCTACTGCATTTGGCACAAGCTAACGAGGGATGTCCTAAATCCTAGTTAGCAAGTATAAGGTCAACCTATTCGGTAGAGGCGAGTGACGATAAAGAGACCCAGCTATCTACAAATTCTTTTTTATTCAAGACCACTTGTCAGGAGAAGGGCCATTGCGGCCTTGGGAAGTTGGGCGATCGAGCCGTCGGACTAGGCCTTTCCGCTATGCTCTATGTCTTCTTCCCCAAACTAGCAAAGCCTGGGCAAGGCGTAGGCAGTGAACAATGAACGCACATCCTCTCTGCATGGCTACCCCAGGGCTAGGTAGGACAGCCACACTACAGGCCACCATACCTTCTCATACTGGTAGATCTGCCCCTGATGTCTTCCAAGCCTATGTCTATAGCTCCTGGGTTCTGCACTGCCATTTACCGTTTGCTGCGTAGGTCGCATTAGTATGCGAGTATGTTCTTGCTGGATGCTGGTACCATTCTACCTCCGCGTCTTGCAGGTTGTAGCCGTAGGAGTGATACAGTCGAGGATGTTTATAGAGCTTGCGCCTTGTGCCCTGATCCCTTCATATTGCTGAGATTAAGACTGTGTCGTCATCATTCAATTCTTGAGATATTTCTTTTAGTACTTTCTCTTGTACTCACATGGCTTCTTTACATGGTTGGAACTGAGTTTTATTTTCGTCGGAGAAAGAAATTCCTTTTTTTCTTGTCATAAAAATAGTTAGTTGTGAGTGTACTAGTGTCTGACCACATATATGCGCCATTAAGCGGTAAGTATTTCACGCAACGAACCACAGCGTCCTGTGCATGTACATACTGTACTGATGAATGGACAAAGAATTGTACATTGATTCTTAACCTCTGTACCATGTGCCACCCCAGAAAACCGACGGCTCACCCTGAAAATATACGGGTGCTTGTAAACGGAGGTCATGTTTTTTTCTTTTGAAGCAAATTGAGGTTAAATTTGCATAGGGAGACAAGGCTAAAATCGTTCTTCATTGAGTTCAAAAGAAAAATGAACTATACTTGCATATACCTGCCGTGGCCGTGTTGGTATCATCGGCCATTCATACCGACCTTCCGTCATCAACTCTGCCAGCAATGTTTTTATAACATAATTCATCACAAATATTAAACTTTCACGGTGTAAAAAAAATAGATTAATTATAATCCCTATTCATCTTATATAAATTTCTATTTGGTCGAAGTTCCAATTCCAGACATTCTATTACTAATTACATAGTGATAGATCCTTTTGGAGCCTTCACATTAATTTTCATGAGCCGCTAGAAAGAAGCGCTGTATCACAGTCCTTCTATTATACTTCCTTCCCGTGTCGTCGTTCACAAGCTCTTGCTGGCAGAAGCAGGTGCGCAAAGAAGCTACTTCAAGCAGGCACATCGGATCCTCGTGTTCCCCCAAGTTAAAGTTCCTCGCGTTGTTCTTTAGTCTTTGAGCTTAGTGGCGGAGGAACTTTAACTTTGCAAGTAATGACGAGGTCCTATTGCAGGGGCGAAGCCAACGTGCCAGGCTGATGGTGTCAGCACCTTATATGAACAGTGATTAACACTGATTTTGCTACAGATTATCGTTGTTAGCTGACACCAGCGACATCACGTAGCTCCGCCACTGTCCTATTGCGCAATACTCCAACCCTTTTGAAGCCAAGCTAGGGTTCTCTCTTTGCTCTTTCCTCTCTACCATGTGATGCTTCGTGTTTAGAGCCCCGGCGTGAAATGCTGACCGATGGCGGTGCGTTGGCACATGATAATTCAACAAGGATTAAAGGAAGTGTGTTATAATGGAAAAGTTAGGCATGGTGCTTTCCGTACCTCGCCATCATAATCTTCCACCACTGCTTGACCATGTTGGTATGGGCAAGGCAACTATTTATCAGGTCTTGAAGCAAATCGTGAAGATGCTCCGTACATCCAGGATGCGAGTTTGTGCAATGATCTGATAACCTCAAGTTTCCTGATGTCTGCCAAGCCTATAGCTCATGTCACAGTTGCAGGAGCACATCATACTATTTTTGTGCTTGTACTATGTTCCTCATCTTGTTTTTTCAGCTTCTATTGCTGTGTCTGTGTGCATTTTAGCACCTTTCTATTTATCTTGAAGCCCCAAGAACGTGAGATAGTCCAGAATATAAAAGAAGTGCTCATATATTGTACACCATACCCTGTACCCTCCCAGGCGCGTCCACGTTACTATACGTACTGAGTCTGAGACCCACTTCAATTCAAGGATCCTCTCAGAAGCGCAGTTCCCGTAACTTGATTTCTCGTTGTTGGGTTACTGATGAAAGGACGGAATTTAGCACTACTGTAACAATGCTACTATATGCTAAAATTGCGCTCCATATGAACAATAAAATTGAGTTACACACAAGCCACCTACGGGGACGACGCTCCGAGTTCCTTTCTGTAAATTGTTTAGAACTGTATTGATTTTTTTAATGGACGGCAAAAGCTTTCTGTATTGATTAAAGGCGTAAACATAGTTCGTATTATGATATTTATCTATAGGCTCAGTTTTGTTTCCCTCTGACTTTACCTAACGGAGTATGATTGTATTATGATATCTATCTATAGGCTCAGTTTTGTTTCCCTCTGACTTTACCTAACGGAGTATGATTTGGATCCTCGCCTTCCACACTTTTATCTAAATCTCAAAAACAATTTGGATCGACACTTTCTGCACTAGATGGTTCTCCCGGGAGCTACAATAACATGCATCGTTAGTTCGCTCTTTGGTCACTAAAATGAGTATTTTTTAGAAATCCGGGCTGTGGCTATTATATAATTAAGTACATCCACTCCTTTTGTCAAGGGATGCTCTCAAAGAAAGATGAACTATGTTGAAGTTCTTTTGTGGAGCTTGCCCCTGGTGCTGCCGGTTCGATCTACCTTTGCTGGACTCCGGTCCGTCGTAGGCCCGCACCATGGGATCCATGAAGGCCACCAGAACCAGCGAGGATAAGCCGGACCAAGCCATCTAGGGACCTTGCTTCACCTGCCACCATAGAGAGCCAAGGAAAGGATGCAGACCATACAGAGCGAAGAAAAGCAGGATCGAGGTACCTGAAGTGGAATGTTGTATCATCGTTACTTGCACGAAAAAAATTACTTGTTTAATGTTTTTTTATAATGGATTGCTATAAATGCAGAAAAAATGATAATTTCAGGGAAGGAGCAAGCCATGCAATTAACCGTTTTGTTCTTGATGGCTCCCAACCCTAGATTCATCTCTCCTTTGCATGTTATTTCTTTAGCTGCAGGGTATGCTGGCGCTGCTCTATCTGATATCTCTTGCTGGACCGATATAGTTGATGGAAGACAAGTGATATGATCAGAGATATCTCTATACAACGACCGTGTCTCAATCTTATACAAATAGCATATTTGCATATAGCACCAGCTTATACAAATCATAATGATGGCCTTGGGATTGCTTCGGATATATATAGTGCTATCTGCTCTTTTCCATCGCGAATATGGCTACTTTTGGGTAAGAGCAAGACTCTTTCCTGACGTGCCAAAAAAAAGGAAAAGAAAAGGCATGTACTATATCTTGTTGTACTTAGTTGGGTAGCTATTAAGGATTCCATTTGCTCTTCACATTTCTGCTTTGTTGAACAGCGAATGAACGTTGATTACCAGCACTGTGCAATAATCTAGTAGGCCAATTGTCCACATTAATTTCGAATTAGATATCACCTACTGATGGTGTTATAAGATTGATTTTCTTTTTTTGAGTGACCTTAATTTCTTCTTACTTAATCTCTGTAATTGTGGAAAGCACATTATATATTTTAAAGGCACACTGAGCCCAATATAGGTAAGTAACTTCATAACCATGTCAATTCTTGAATGTGAGACGGAGCATATTCAAGCTAAAGGTGATGGAAAATAGCTTCTTTTGTAATATTTTTTAGCCACGAATTCATCATGCCAATGGGTAGAGAAGATCACGTTTTGTTGTATTTGGAGTTTCAGAATTTTTTGAGTTCTTGAATTGTTTTCGTGCACTTTCTAAATTTATCAATTTGCAGGAAATATTTAGGATGTTACTGAAAACCTACAAGGTGTTTTCTGCATATAATACATGGCTTTCAGAGGCGTCGACGACAGAGGCGAGGCGGCCTCTCATATATGTGCTTTTCATGCGTTTCCCCAAACGCAAAAAAAAAAATACACCCGGTGGGGGTATGAAGCCCTCGGGTTTTCATTAAGAAAGAGAAATCAGATTTTTTAAAACCAAACCCATAAATTTCTTTCCATGAGAAATTGAACCTGAGTTTACTGTTGCGACCACACCGCTCGGCCCCCTACCTAACCAGGCTAGAGAACCTTTTGGTACACGTTTTCATCAAACACTTCAGTTCTTTGGATAGAAGGCGTTTCTGTAAAACGCCACTGTGAAAACACCTTCTAACGCCTGTGCTGTAGTGTGAAGGCACGTATGGGGCAAAAATTTTGTGCCACGGATAATCTTCTCTAATCCCTAGTAACCTGGACAATCTATTGTTTATTATTTTAACACTTTTTCTCTAGTGTTTATGAGGTTTGTTAGATGCATGAACACTCGAACAGTTCGCACACATGTAATTCGATCGATCGGTTTTGTTTATGTATGACCTTTTATGAATCGGACATTGGCCACCCCTCCGGCCTCCGTACGTAATTTTCTCTTACCGTCTCTATGTGTTTCTGGCCACGTGCCTTGGACAGTCGACCATATAAGGACTGGATTGTCCACCTGGATGGTCCAGTGTGCACCTCTAGATAGTTCGCAAGGCATTCGAGCGTACGTGCTCATTTGATTCGTTTCTTCGAGTTCTTTAATCGTGTTTACTTCTGCTTCTTATTGCTCCAGACACCTAACTGGGGGCATGCTTCAAGTGATATTTCCTTGGTCCTAATTTATTGTCAATAAATATAGAATAATAATACATATTGGTAATTCGGTATTGAAGTTTGTGATCATCATCATTCCTCAAAAAAAAAGTTTGTGATCATGCCATTGCAATATATGAAGAAAATGCGTAAGGATCAATGACCATTTCATTATTGATGTCTCCCAAACCTATTATTCATTCCAGGCGTGCACGCATCTATCTCTGCTTTTGCGTGATATTATTGATGCACGCATTCCATCTCTTCTAGAAAGTTTATGCAAGCGAGTGATACGTGGACCACATTTGTACAGAGATAGTTTTGTGCCATCTTTGTCACAAGGGAGTTATAATCACGGGAAAAGAGTTACGATTCCTACACACATACTACAATTGAAGTACTTCGGTCCTGTTTGGATCCCACCGGTTAAACTTTTGTTGATGCTTTAGCAGGAGCAACCAACTAATAGCTAAATTTTAGTTGGTGGTAGGTAAGACTTCAGCTAAAATATTAACAGTGGATCCAATCTCAGCTAAGTTTTAGCAGCTAAAGTTTAGTTAGGTTGATCCAAACAGAAATATGACCTTAATAAAGAAATCACTAACAAGTGGTTTGAGTCACAAGAAAATTTGAGGTTCGGCCACATCTAATATTGCTCGATTCCTCGTCTTTCCACGTTTACTATACTAAACGCGGCATGTGAAAAATGGCTATACTAGACTATACACTGCGACAAGTGAAGTTTATGTGGGGCTGTTCCGCCAGCTAAGTGCAAGACAGAACCTGTAAGCGCCGAGCGAGCTGCAACAGTTTGTGGAAAGATTAAGAGAGAAACTGCCCGATGGCTTCGGCCTACAGTCCTCTTGGTCTCAAGGCGTGGCCGAGTGAGGACCACGGCGATGAATGCAACCGCGCACACTGAGTCATGGTGCGTGTTAAAAACTCTTGGAACGTACCTGAAATTGGATGGATGCATAGACATGCGAGTGCACATGTGCAGGAAAGAAAATTAGAAAACATCCAAATGTAGCAGGAATTTGAACCGTTAAATATTACAGAATAGTCATTTGTTTTGAAAATTTCTAATGGAATAGTAGTAGTAACTGACCACAAACTTCCAGATGCCTCCGAGGCCTACGCCGATGACTTCTGTAGTTCTATCTGCTCTATGTGTGTGTTCATACCTAGCTTGCTATGTGGAACTGTGGTATGTATATATGCATATTAATTTTTGGGATGGTAACGCAGGGGTATCATCCAAAGGGACATACTATATATATAGCAGGCTGCTAGCTCTCTGCACCTACATCGATGTAGTTGTTTACTGTGAAAAGTATTCATGAGACTTGCTCCCGCATGCAGATTGCACATGATTTCTGAACAACAGTAAATAATGTAGATCCTTTTTGAATTTTGATCCCACTATAGGAAAAATGAAAGTAAAAAAATAAAACTTCCATGTAATAGCGTCGAAGTCGTGCTAATGCAATACACAAAGGAACCTACTATATATCTCCCATGCAATCTTATGTGATTCGTTCATGGAGATAGTACCTATTCGTGTTTCGTGGTGACCCTAGCTCATTGTCATTTTGGTCAATTGAAATTTGAATCCCTACCCTGCTGGAGTGCTACAACAAGCTTTATCTTTGTTTAGCGTTGCATTAATCTTTAGGGAACAATTAATTGAACATGGGTATACACTACATCTAGGACATGTCTTGAAGAGTTTTGTTTGATTGATGGCACTGGTGAGCTTGGGAGATATCCAGAGATTATGTATACACATATAGTTCATTTCTGACATGAGTAATGTAACAGGCCGATTACTGGTGAATGTAAACAATGTATCAGTCAATGCACCCCAACCTCTCTCCCAAACCACCTGGATCTTAGATTAACCGAACAGTCCCTCAAGCGTCAGCCGGGCATCCAACTGCAAAGTAAACCACCTATTGAGCGCTCAAAGCTGCTGCAGCACACCACCTCGATCTTGAGCAACAACCGAGCAGCAGTCTATGTTCATGTGTTGCCGCAATCTCCACAACGTTGAGCAGCAGAATCACCATCCATCTCCTGTGTTCTTGCTCTTCTAGCGTAGGCAAGCAAGCAACTAGAGCCACATTCTCTCCCATATAGCAAGACTCAAGATCGAGGGATGTCCCGGCGAGCATGGACGGCCGCGGCAAACGGCGGTCTGCAGGAGAGTGTTGTGAAGGAACACGGTGATGGCAGGATGGGTGGAGTAAGGGTGTGTTTAGATTGGGGAAAGATTCCTCGAAAATACACTGTTCACCAAAAAAACACTGTAGATGAATAGTGTTCTGTGAGTGAAAGTGGTAGGATGAATAGTGGGTTTTTGAGGAACTTTTTTGAATCTAAACGGGGCCTAAATCATATGTGGGCCCAACAGATTTTTCAATAACCGCGTACAAGTTAGACTGATGGGTGATACTGACATGGAGGAGCCAGATCACACTTTGAGTTAGTTAGCTGACTCAACCGTTGCACAAGGCCTTACTCCCCGGTATCTCCCAAGCCTATAATTTAACTACCATATACCAATTCAATAAGAAGAAATCAAATGGACATATGTGTAGCTGTTGGTTGGTTAGATTTCTAAATGTAAAACTAACTGGGAAACAAGCTTCAGCAAGAATAGTGAAAATGTGAACATGGCAGAGTGATAACTTTATATGGACCAAAAATAAAGTGAATGTCCTTA
Organism: Digitaria exilis; assembly: GCA_015342445.1. Classification (NCBI taxonomy): domain Eukaryota; kingdom Viridiplantae; phylum Streptophyta; class Magnoliopsida; order Poales; family Poaceae; genus Digitaria; species Digitaria exilis. Next base: position 1,856,303 of record JACEFO010001770.1, on the reverse strand, counting down.
TATTGCCGGTGTACAATCGGTGCACAATAAGTTATAAATGGTTAAAGGCGCACTCCACTATATTCCGTATTTCATGGTCGTGGTCGATGGGCCTGAACGTCACAAAATGACTCTCATGACATTACTACTGTCTTATCCCTCCATGGTTTGTACTCCCATCTATAAGGGTGTGGAGTAAATGTATAATTCAGTGACGGCATTGGCACAAGTTTAGTTCAAGGCTTTTGCATAAGTTGCCATGAATTGAATTTTCTTCCCCATGCTCACTCATTCACTGCCCCTTCCCAAGAATTTGTTCACATCTAGTTTTGCATACACTAGTACCTGCTGCATATAGCCCCTTGAGCATGTTATGTATGGATCAATTGGTCCATAGTTTCCTCCTTGTTGGTATATGATAGAGGTGTTGTTAAGGCTTGGAAGACACCGGGAAGTAACAATTTAGAATGCCCATCAGTGTATCTGCAGCTGTAGATCATTGCATTTGTGAGTGGGCACGGAGCAGCAGTTCTCAACGATAACATATCACGTAGTCTACGCGGAACTCTTCATTGAAATCAAACCTTCCTGATCCACCTTCCGAGTCCTCGTCTGCAAGATCAATTTCGAGATAGCCAAAGCTTTATGATAGCACCAATCCTGGCATTCAAGCTATGATAGGCCCATGCGAAGGCACTGGGACCAGATCAGTTTCGAGATAGCCAAAGGTTTAGGGCTTGTTCGGCAACCCAGGAATTGTTCCCAAGATGGAATGGTTCCATCCATGGTTTGAGTGGTTCCATGCATGTCACTCAAACCATGGGGTTTGGTTTCATGAGGTCATACTCATGGAATAAAATAGGTCTTTTTTGCATGGAACGGGACTAAACCATGCTAGGTTTCAAACCCTTCCATGCCTAACCGAACAAACATTTTGGGTAGATTGGGATTGATTCCATGCCAAGATATTCCATGTGGTTTGGAGCCCATTCTATGCCATTCCATGCCAAAACGAACAAGGCCTTATGATAGCACCAATCCTGGCATTCAAGCTATGATCAGATCCATGCGAAGGCACTGGCAGTGGCGGGTCCAGGATTGGCCTAAAGGGGGGGCTAAATAGTAAAGGCCAAAAGCCAAATGAAGTCCGAAAAAAATTGTACCATAGTGGTAATGAAATTCTTTACAGGTTCCACCATATTTTTGAAATGAGCACGTGGTATTTTATTTTATTAATTAGGTCTAATTTTCAAAATTGCAAGGGTGCATATGCAGTAAGCTTAATTGTATCCCGATTGCTTCTAGAGGCCTAGCTTTTGCTCCATGCCTCCAAGCATCCAAGTGTTGTAGCATTAATCCAGTACTATACTATGCATTACTGAGCAAAGTAAGTAGCCTAGCAGCATAACACGGGCGCACATGCAGGCAACCTGTAGACTAGAAGCAACACAACAACAAACGACGAGGATGATGTATGCGGAGCTTGGAGGCATAGAGCAGACGCTGCAGTCTGCATATGCACATAACCACTCAATTGGACGAGCACCTAGGACATCGGAGCACCAGGTTAGAGTCGCATCATCTCTGTTTTAAGGCTGCTCCTAGCGCAGATTTTGGAGGAAATAGTAAGCAGGCTGTCAGCTGTGCCTCTTAGCTTGACCTGAGCTCATCCATGGTGATACTAGGGTTAATGGGCTAGGGCCCGGGCTGCAGTCCCCCCTGCCCGGGCCCTGGATCCGCCCCTGGGCACTGGGACCAGAGAACAATGTCAATAGTGTTGTACTCCCTCCGTCCCAAAATAGATGTCATTCTCGCTTCCTAAGAAAAATAGCATCTTTCAACATTAACTAATTATATATAAAATAATATTAATATTTACAATACATCATTAGTATCATTAGATAGATATTTGAATCTAGTTTTTTACAAATTTATTAGAGATATAAATATTACATATATTTTTCTACAAATCGAGTCAAAGTTGAGAAAGTAACACGTGCACGCATCCCATAACGTCATCTATTATGGGACGGAGGGAGTATGCGATAGTAGTTGTCTTTTACTGACGGCATAGGCAAAAGCTTGTGAGCAACCTGATCTAGATTCAGCTTCTTGGAATTATGCTAAATGTGAGCTCATATCCTACCAACACTGCCTAGAATGTAAGCATTTCGAGCTCAACTATGTATGAACGAATTCATTGAGCTCATCGCCTGCTTTGTGAAATTTAAGCACTTGCAGGTCTTTTGTATCAATTTAAATTTGGGTCTAGAGCAACCTTTCTAAATTCAGCGTCTCATCACAAACTATTCTTATCTCCTTTTGTCTTCAGTTATCACTAACCACGCAAGTAAACATCTCTGGGAATTTACTTTTATTTTTTATTTTTAGATACTATATATGTACCAAAATGCATATCAAAGAAGCCTAGAGAACAAAGTACTATGTAGGCCAATGGAGGAGCTAGGATTGAACACAAGGAGGGGCCATTGATACAGTAATCACAACAACTTTAATTAATCAGATGCTTAACTAATGATTTTAGAATTAAAATAGGAAAAAGTCTATATCACCCCTCAACCTATGGATGTTGGACTACATAACCCCTCAACCTATGAAACGGTCTTTATCACCACCTGAACTTCTCAAAACCGATCAAATTACCCTCTAAAGCAGTTTTAAAAAATCATAGTAAATTATAGAAAAATCATAAAATAAAAAATTCAATTGTGTTGGACTCCAAATGAGTAGATATACAAATTGAAAATGTAATATGGTATGCTTTAGTATATTTTTTTTCACTATAGCCTTAGATCTATGTTTTTCTCCATAGTTGTAAAAAATGCATTAAAGCATACCATATTATATATTCAGTGTGTATATCTACTCATTTGGAGTCCAACACAATTTGATTTTCCATTTTATGATTTTTTGTGATTTACTATGATTTTTCAAAATTGGTTTTAGGGGTAATTTGATCGGTTTTGAGAAGTTCAAGGGGTGATATATACCGTTTCATAGGTTGGGGGGTTATGTAGTCCACCCTCCATAGGTGGGGGTGTGATATAGACTTTTCCATTAAAATATCCTCATTAGATGGGTTGAAGTACAGGGTGGACTGAACTGGTTGGATGTGGATCAAATATTACTACTATTTCACTTTTGAAGCCTGATGTTTTTTAGGGAAACATTAGATATGTAGTGTGGCTAGCATTTAGGAAGGGGGGCCATGGCCCACCTTGGCCAACACGGCAACACATAGCTCCGCCAGTGATGTAGGCTCCGGTTCTCTTTGAGAGATGCATTTAAAAAAATCACATGTGAACAGGGTTTTTAATTCCGGTAGAAAAAATCCACCCACCCCACCCCCAAACGATAAACATGGAATTTATTTTTTATTGAATAAAACTAATATTAAAATAATCAATTTCAGCTGATAAATATCGTTTCGGACCCACCGATAAACATGAGATGTCAGGAATTTCGTGAATTTCCGGCCGAAAATATTTCCCTGCATGTGAGTGCTGAGGCTTGTACCAGAACAATAATTCATGGCAGCATATATACAATAATTCATGGCAAGCGCAATCATGTGCATGAAGTCACGAAAGTTCTCAACCGGTGCCTTTCATGGCAGCATATATACATAAGGCCTCGTGTTTCTACTACCAAATCAAAAATTTTATCTTGTCCTCGTTTAATTCCCATCCATTCCATGATTCCATTCAACTTAGATTTGAGCAATTAAATTATTCATCTTTTGATTATTTCCTTGTATGGCTATTATGATACAGTAGTAGGCCTATCCGCCTATATGTATCAGGAATGGGCTGAGGACAAAATACCATACAAGCAATCAATTTGGGAGAGTTCATATGCTTCTATCAATCGATGAGGCACTCGTTGGTAGTTCATATGCTTCTATCAATCGATGAGGCAAAATATACACGCCATTACGCCACTTTTGGTGGGCTAACACAACTTTCATTTGCAAGAAGTTATAAGTGGTTTAAAGAAAGGGCGAGGAACATTATCACTTAAAAAAGGGGAAAAGCTAACAGAAAGGATAACACTTCCAAAAAAAGGGTCTTCAGACAAATGAAGAAAGCTTATAGAAACAGAAAGGATGGGCAAGATTAGCAAGCTCTAGACGATCAGGTGCATGCAATTGTGTCAAAGTAAGCTCATATCCTACCAACACGGCCTGGAATGTAAGCATTTCGAGCTTAACTATGAAATTTAAACGCTGCTTGCAGTCTTTCTTGATAAGATTAAATCTAGGTTGAGACTTGAGAACAAGCTCTTTAAATTTAATGTCTCATCCAACTTGGGAAAAGCTAACACACACTTGGGTGTTTCTAACCACGAAAGTAAAGCATCTCTAGTACAGTACCCTTGCAGAAGTCCACTACTTCATGCAAGCTGCAGCATTCTTCAACTCGGAAGTCATAGCTGCTGTGAGACTGGGCGAGACATGGAGCCCGGGAGCTAGCCCTTCCGTCCACACCAGGCATGCGTGGTGGAATTCTCCCCTCGACCTAATGTTTCGTGGTTCATCGAAGCATAGAAGCGAGTTTGTTAGGTTTGAAAATCAATGATCATATCAGAACTTCCCGGGAAATAAGAAACTAAATATATTTTTTATTAACCTTGAGTTTCTGGATGCCTTCCAATCCTAGCTTGCTGAATTGTTGTGTAGCTTGAATCGTTGTGTCAATGTGTCTGTATTGGATCGATGATGCTCGACCATTCTATTCGCGTTGTGTTGTGTGCGTCGTACCGTGCCATCGCCACTGCCAATGGATGAGAGCACGTTTGCCTAGCATGAAGTCGCTACATGATATATAGTACGTATGTGAGCATGTGGCTGAAGCAACACTCCGTACGTCCGCTTTGAAAAGGAAAGGACAAAAGAATTATATGTCTAATTAATCATCCATGCATGTGTTTAATGTCTCATAATTCTAGTAGTAGCCTCCGGGCAGTTTTTGGTTTTTTAAGAATTTCACGTGGAGGAGTACAGGAGTAGCTAACCCTGTCAGGACTACTGCAAGTGCAACCTTATTCATCACAGTTTACTGTCATCCAGTGTGGCGCTTCTTCTTTTGCAGCCTATATGAGATCTCCGCATGGTGCAGCATTGCATCGTCTCCTGCATCCCAACGTTGGCAGTTTCCTTGCTCCCAGTCTAAGCTAGTTTCACTTATTTTCTTGATTTCGTTCATAGAAGTGCTGATATATGAAATGTGAATACCGGTCACATGAGCATGTGTCTCATACCCGTGTATGATTCTGGTATCATAGGCTTAGGAGGGATTAGGAATGCATGACCGGGGAGCAAACTGTCAGGCAGACCAAAACTAGCAAACAGCTCTTTGTCATCGTCCTCCTCACTCCCCAGTACGGTGGTAAGAGCAGATCTGGGCAGAGTGGCAACTGGATATTGACAAACTTGTGGCTCAACTTAGATCGATTTCTCCATTCATTTTTGAGGCAAGATATCTCATGTAACTAAACGCTTCTTCGGGCGCTGCATCGTCAGACCGAGTCGGAGGCAGTACACAATACAGCTATGCAACCCTGCCATGACCAGCCAAACAACGTCTTACTGAATGTAACGCAAGGCCTGTCCTTGACTATTTTTTAGTATAAACGAAGATTAGCACATAATAACTCTTTTTCATCATCCCTAAAAAAAGGACCAACAAACCTGTTTTTCCATAGGAGTGCATTCGTCTCCAAGCTGTCAACAACACAGTATGCTCCTTTTTACCTATATGCCTATGATTAGTGACACCCTGGAATGGGGAACATTTCTTGTACAAAGGCCCAGCAGCAACAACTCTTACTATCGATTTTAAAAAATAATAATAAACTTGAAGTACAACCAATATCATCATGCACTTGTTTGAAACACTAACTTTTTAATAATTCTTGTGAAGCGGAAGACCTCAGCACTCATAAGTCACGAAAGTTCTCAACTCGTGCCTAAGGCCATTCTCAATGGTGGTTTCATGGACACGATTACCTAGAGTGACATCTTATCTAAAAGTGTTTGGAATAGGATGAAACATCGCACTCTCAATGCATAGTTTCACCTATTGTTGTTTTCTATGTTACATGCAAGACACACATTGTTCTGGTAACTGGAAAACAAAAGTGTCATGGTGTGCAGTGCCAAGCCACCAAAATTGCCTACATGACACCCTATTTATTGCCCACGATACCTCAATAATTGAGACTGGCCTAGTGGTTCGGAGCCTGTCTTGACGTAATGGTTCATCCCTCAGTTAATGCTACCCTATTGTAAATTTCAGTTCATTGATGGCACAGCGACCATGTGAGATGAAATTTTAATGATGTCATGACGTTCTACTCCCATTCAGGGAATTCGGGTTCTTTTGCACTCCGATGAATCTCCTCCTCTATGTTCACACATCCACTGCCCCTTTCTCAAGTTTGGTTCCCATCAAGTTTTACATACAAATATACAATAGTGGCTTATCCACATATCCTTGAACAATGTATGTAGTAATCGTTCCATGTGCTTCTCCTCGTTGGTTTACGATGACAGTATTAGGCTTGGGAAGTACTAGGAAGTAAGCTATCACCGTGCTCGTATCTCCAGGTTACCGCAACTGCTTACATAGCAACTGCCAATGCCACGCTTGAGATTGAGCCATTGAGGAAGAAAGACAATTTTGGGCTGGCGATTGGCAAAGGCAATCTGTTATCAGCCAGAAAGGTTAAACGTAACACGAATAGGCACAACACAAGAGGCAGCAGAGGCGGACAAGCGCAAGCATGCATCGATAACTTTGTGATACCCTCTTGGCTTGTTGGAATATAATTGGATTGGCGGGGAATGGAGGGGACTAAGGACTGCAATTCCACTCCAATCCACTACCATCCAAACAAGGCCTTAGGGAAAATTATTTTTTTTCTTAAATCTAAGCAAATTAAATGGGTCCAGATGGCTACCTACCTGATTAGCTAAAATATTTTTTGCAAGGGGCTCAAGCAGAGTAGAAAAGTCAATGATGTCCATGCAAAATAAATGAAACCACCACATGTGGATCCCCTAATTAAATGAAGGCCCTGCACTTCTGCAGTAACGTTTTTCCGAGGAACATCCTCTAAAAGTGTTTGCATTAAAATGCATATAAATTTTAGTATCTAAGTATCTTTGTTGTTGAGAAATTACTCACATTGTTGTTAATCCTATACAGGCATGTAGCAGAAGAGCTATTCATGCAGTAGTATGCCTGTATGTGTCCTTGGGTTCACTATCTAGGCTTGCATGGTTTAAAGGAGTGACAGATGTGAATGTTGATTTGATCTTATTAGAACTCAGAACAACGTCAAGAGTTTTAAGTGCGGTCATGCATGTGCATCAGTTCATGGCCATTCTTAATTCATTCGCAACTCAGTATGATCCCTCTGTTTCGGCCTATATATAAGGTCTCCCATCCCATATCTCTATGCCAAATATTCATGTTTGTAGTTTCATCTAATTCAGTTCTTGCGTAGATTTGAAATGTTAACATGGGCTTTGGCTTTGGCTTTGCCCATAGTTCTTGGATATGATTATGATAAGGCTTGGGAGGCATGGGGAATGCAGAGTTGAAAACATGTAATGCGACTGGCAAACAGCACCTGATCTCACTGTACCCAACTCATCTACGAAGTACTCCTGAAAGCATTCTTGCATCCGTTAAGCATGCTACTTGTTGCCTACCATTCTCTGCAACCGTCAACAACCTAGCAAGAAATGGTGCATGAGAATTGTCTATCAACAGTTTTTGACGTTGGATCAGCCTTTCTCACTGAAGGTAGTAATCTTGAGTTTTTAATGAATCAATTTATTATTGTAGAGTTCTCTAAAAAAATTTATTATTGTAGAGATACATTGATCGCCCTGAACTGCAGACGTTCGACTTTCAACTCATAAGGAAACCTCAGTTCCAAGTTTAATGAAATCTTCATGTAGAAATTGTGTTTCTTAGAGAAGATTACCATAACATGTTGGAAGGGATTTTGCTACAGAGTGCAAAAATAAAACACTCAGAGTAAAGCAAATGCATACATCACTTGACACATTTGCTACAAACGATAAAAAGGAATAAGTAAAATCATTTATCATTGCTTTCATTTCTCCTTGAAAAGGCATTACATTTCGTGACACAAAACTGGAGCATAATGCTTAGATGAAGTGCTCATTTGCTCTTAGCCTATGGTACAACATAAAACTGACAGTTTATTTGTACACATCTCACAGCTCAGGTAAGCTTTACCCTACCAACAACTACAAAACTGGCAGACTACGGGACATGTAACCTCTCCAATGCACTTGGTTTCTGGTAGTAACCTACGGCCAAAATCACTGAAGTTTCACCTCTTTGTAAAATGGAAAACCTCATCTCTCATCGTCCGCATCCATGCTGGAGAGCAAACTCTTCAATGTCTCGTATGTCATGAAGGCAATTCCAACACTAGGAACAACCTTGAGGTACTCAGGGGCGATACCTCTGTAAAAGCCACGAGGGCCTTCCTTCTGCAAAATGTCACGAACAGTTCCAGTAATTGTTGATTTGTGGGCAGAAGCTGTTCCAGCTGCTCCTTGTAGTTGCATCCGCCGTTTTACAAGATCAAGAGGAAATGTGGCTGAAATAATTAATGTGGCACTTCAAATCCAGACTGTTGAAAATCATTACGTATATGAAGTCGACAATCAATTTAGTAATACAAATGGATAAATTTTGTTATGTGCTGCCTAAAAACCAGGAGTCCTCCTCAAGAAGTGTTTGCTCTTATTGTGCAAGTTATAAACATTGCAATGCATGTCATAGTTTTGTTTATTTAGTCAGGAAATATCAACAACTAAAGGAGAATTTTGGACATATAGACTTACCTGTCGATGATGCAATGCCAGATAGACTCCCAGAAAACAAGCTAACAACCGCAGTAGAGTCATGGGGCCTGATGCACAGATGTCCACGGCCACCGGTTAGAATTTTGGACCAGCAAATTCAAGGTGTTATAGTATTAAATAAAGAGTATTAATGACGAGCACCTTTCCATTTGCCAACTGGACCTCAGTGATTCATATACAGAAAAGCTGATTGCTATACTAGGTCCAACTCCCTGTAATTCCTAAAAGTTACTGGCAACCCAACTTTAAAATTAACACATATATCAGTAAAAGGTCCATGGCCTACCAATAACGTGGCACCAAGGCCTTTGTACAATCCTTTGATGCCCTCATCTCTACAAATTGTAGACACTGCATGGAAGATGCCCTTGTAATACCTAGTTGTTTTCTGCAGAAATTTGGACGAAAAGAATAACATAAAGCTTTGGTCCGTAAAGCAATACCATGCAAAAGCTGATTTGAAGGACGATGCAAAGTTGACTGCTTGTTATGTTATATTCAGGAAAAGAATAACGACATTACCTGTGTCGCCAAACGCGTACGGACAACATCCAATGGGTAAGTTACAGATGCGGCTGTTATTCCCGCCAAACCACCACCAAGCAAACGTATAATGCCAACGTTATTTGAACTATCCAAGCCAGGAACCATTTGGAGAAGCTGGAATACTTATTTCAAATCAGCTTACTGAAATATATCGAATGCCGAAGCAATGTTTTATTTCAAGTACTAATGCAAAGAATCATGGTGCTTACATTTTTGTAGCGGTCATATGAATAGAAACTGATGGCAGAATAAGGTAAGCGATGTACAATTGTCACTAGGTTTCCTTTCCAGAAAGCTCGAAATCCTTCTTCTCGAACAATTCGTGAAGCCTCATGCCATATGCTGTACTTCCTTAGAGCTGCAACATCTGAATGCATACCTGCCACCTGTCGAATCAGTATGCCACAAGGTCCTATGAGAAATCTTAAGGTCAAAAAGGAGTTGCCTGTTTCTTATGAATCAATCCAAGAGAGACATGTCAGAATATTAAGCAGTAACAGCGACAGGAATTAAATGTTTTTCAAGCATGAATCAAGAGTTCAGTCACAATTTAAGCATTAGAATGGACCACAGTTATGCAAAGGGAGGTAAATCTGAAATTGCAAATGCTACGACATTGATAAGCCTCTACCTCTAGTGAGATTCCATATTTGATAGATGGAAATAATTTGTGTATTAATCAGAATGTAGTACATAAAACTCCCTCTAAAAAATATTTTTAGCACAATTGTAATAGTGAATGAAGTATTCGGATGCACTGAAAAGGAGTATCCTGTGACAAGCTTTCTTAGTTGCATTCATGATATAGACATCAGAATCATAACTCGCAAACCCAGTGAGCTTATCATATGAGAAACCTAATTTTTCTCTTAGCTAACACATTCATGACAGTTCTTGTTAACAGCACAAAATGCAATGTCCTGAAATGCTGATGGCCTTATAAATGCATAAACAGAGGCATATTTATTCTAAGAGCCAAGTGAGCTTCCATATTCCGATAAGCCTTCTACCTCTAGTATGAGATGAAAATAAATTTTAACAAATGTTTTGGTCCACTATCTTATCTCTTATCTCGAGAAGCTAAATCCAGTATATACAGAAAAAAATAATAATCAAACAACTGGACTTGAAAAACCAACAACTACAAACGGTAAAACGCCACAATCACTTACTATTAGCATGCTATTCCTATCAAGAATCATGAAGCGAAAGGGCACAGCATTCTCATATCAGGTAAGCTGCTACTCTATTCCTTTTTAGAGCACACAGAATCTCAAAACAACAGATGGTATTGTTTTCGCCCACTGATAATAAAGCCAAGGCCACGCAAAAAAAAAGAAGGTGAGATTGTGTTTCTGGACAGAATCCCCACCTCAACAGAGCCATCAAAGCACTGCCGAATCAACTAAAAGCAAACAGAGTAGTACATATCTTTCTTAATTAATTAGCTCCATGTAGCTGCTAGTGCCCGCCAGTCAGTTACTAGACCTCAAAACCGGTGAAGAACATAACATCCGCGCCTAACCCCCCAAACAAAACAGGAAAAAAATCGAGTGAAAACGAAAACGCCGCTTCTCTCTTCTGCTCTAAGCCGTCAATCCACTCCCCTCCAGCTCATCGATTCCAATCCGTACCGGCACAGCCAACATACAAAAGGTGGATAATCCGAGGGGAGGAGGGGGCAACAAAAATGTTAACCTGGAAGAGGATGGTGAGCCGCGCGAGGGGTGCGGTGCAGCTCTTGCTGACGGCGCCGGCGAAGCCGCCGGCGGCGAGGTGCGCCGCCGTGCCGATGTGGCGCTGCTCCTGGCGGCGTTCGACGGCGGCGGCGCGGCCGCCGCCGCCGTCGACAACGACGCCCACGCGCGCCTCCGTCTGCATCCCGGATGGGGCTAGCCGGCTAGGGTTCGCCCCGTGTGAACGCGCCGCCTCCCGCGGCTGCGGCGCCGAGGGTAGGAGGAGGGGAGGAGCGGAATTCGAAGCTGCGAGGGTGGGCGCGTTGTACCTTCCACCTCCTCACGTTTCTCTCTCTCCCTCTGCCCCAGCTCTGTTCTTTCTAGGTTTTATTTGTTTTTAAAAACATTTTATTTAGGACCCGGCTCAAATCCGACTCGAATTTCGAATTTGTGTGAGACTTCATCCGAAATTTGGTAGGGAATTCTACGGTACGTACGCTCGACGGCAGGTGCACGTGCATTTTAGTTTATAATTTTGTATTCACGGTGCAATTTTGCCAGACTTGTTTTATATTTGCAATGCAATTTGGCTCGGTTACGAGCACGTCCGGGCTTATTAGGTACTAAGATGATCCTGAGTTCCAGGCTTCTTTAGGCCATTGAGCGTGGTCGATTTGCTTTTCTGTTTTTTCAAACATTGTATGAATTTTTACTTTTTTAATGAAAAACATGCTATGTACATCTTAAAAAAAATGCAATGACACCAACCAAATACAGTATTGTGCTACTAGCAAGCAATCCGGAGGGGAATCAGTTTGGAAAAAGATGGTTGCACCAAGAATAATCGCTACTTGATGGCACTGATGCGTTGACCGTAATCTGAGTAATGCAAATATGGTATTGGTCACGTGGATCACAAGGGACCCGACAGGCCAACGGTCTCGGCGTCTCGCTATAGCCTGCTCCTGTACGCTAGAACAGCATGAGACACGCTAGAACAAGTTCCAGTGTTGATCTGTATTTTTGCTATCTTTTTTTGCATGTACCTATTATGGTCTAGCTTGCCAGTTGCTCTCCAATTTTCTACGGAAGAGTGGTGTAGCGCACGCACGACGGGAAACCATGGACCGGCAGCGCGAGCAGCCCCTAGTTTCTCCAGCAAACCAGAGTTCCACTTGCTAGACAGACCAAAAAAAAAAGTTGTCACTTTGTGTGCCACAAGCGACAGAGATCAGTGATGGCGCGATGCTAGTGATGGATCAGGATTTGCGGCAGTTAACTGCACGCGACAACGCGATTAACACTAAGGCCTTCGTCAACTTTCACCAATTTTTCAGTCACATCGAGTCACATCTTCTCTTACAGACATGCTTACCAATGCACTGTTCACACCTTAATTTTCTACCAACTTCCCCATTAAACGAGGCCTAACCAAAACTGGTCTGAGAAAACTATGTCGTCTCGTACGTCCATTATTCTTCTCCGTCTTATCCGTCGTCTCGTCACCGCTCACCACACACCACAACAAGCAAGGAACAAGATTGTTTTAGCCCCCAAGTACAGCTCTATTGGGCTGGCCCGGGGAACCGTTCTACTTGGGCCGAGCAGATGCCAAAAGGCCCATTAGTAGTAGGACAAAATAATTGACTTATTGACGTGACTTTGCGATGATTAGCCACAAACCACAAGATGTCATATATTATAGTACTAACAAACACTATCGGTGAGATCTACACCGAACCATAACCATGTGACAGAAGACTGGTCCAGCTCCGTGCCATTTATTTGACCATCTGATAAACCATGTAAACGTCGTCCTAATCTCCTGATATGATAAGTTGGCTCTGGGAAAAAGGGGTCATTCTGAATCAGATGTTACAAAAATAAGCATCACAACATCGTTAACAAAAAAAAAAAACGCATCACAGCATCAGATCCTCTCCCAAAAAAGGTGTTTCGTATGTAGTTCAGACTACTAGGATTAGAGAATTAACATCATTAGCAACACAAGATTTGCACGGTGCGGCAAAAGGATTGATCCACCTCCAGCTCAATTCCTGACGGAGAGACGGATTAACTGTGCTGTTTGCAAGAGGCTGCTACATTAGGGTCTAGAACTCTAGATGAGTAGATAGGTACTGCAAGGAATATTTACAGAATTACAGGCAGAACAGCTGTATCCACAAAAGTATACTTCTGTAACTTCGGGAGATACGGTATAGGAGTACTTCACAGATCTGACCAACCACGTCTTATTCTTCTGAGATGATATGTTGTTGGTGAAACTGTGAAAGGGGGTCATTCTGCACCTGTCTGCTCAGCTTCATTGCCTTTGGTGATCCGCAGCCTTTTTGGCTCCCTCTCTTCTTTAATCTCCATCTTCTCCTGATGTCAAGCGCGGGATTGGATTGGTCAGCAAATCAACCTTAGCCATATCATTTTACATCCTTAATTTGCACATCGTCTTGTTTCAAAATGAAAAGGAAGAAAAAAAAAGTATGCATAGCATATTCTACCTTTTTCACTGGTGAACTGCTGTAGGATGCAGAAGAGCCCTCGTCCTGTGGCAATTCATCACCATCTTCTGCTACCCTCTTCTCCTAACAACAAATGGACAGATTAGGATATTTTTTCTAGATTAAACCCACTTTTGGAAATGGATTCAACTTTGTGCTTCAAGTCACTTCACAGCAGCGTGCTGTTTCTTTACAGAAAAGGAAAAAAAAAACTAAGGTATATCATATTCTACCTTCTTAACATTTTTCGCTGGACTGGAGTTGTAGGATATAGAAGAAACCTCTTCCTCTGACAGGAGAGGGTCATCTCCTGCTGCGACGGAAGCTGAAGCAATGAGCTGCTGCTCATCTTCGTTCAGGACGTGCTTCACCACAAAGCATCCGTTGGAGGTATCTATTACGAAGTGATGGCCCTGGTGAGAACAGAGAATATCTGCAATCTTTTCGCCTGTGACCTCTCCAACGAGCTCCTCCGCTGCAACACCAACAAGCACATGTGCCGGGTCATCAAAGATCATGACAGCCATAGTGCCTGTCGCGTCTTCCAGCACCGCATTCAGCTTGTACCTTCCTTACCGATGACATCAATATGGTTAATAAACTTTCAGACGCAAAACACAAGTAAATAATAGGGTTCTGCATATGAAGCTCTGAATTGAGAAGTGATTTGAGGGTGTGGCAGCCAGGGCCTGGCAGCCAGGGCCTTTCAGGTTCTTACCGTGGAACAGGCGGCTGATTATTCGGGCAACCTTGGATGCAAAAGGAATTGACTCCGTCCGAACGGACTGACCATTTGCAGTGTAAGCATGACCAATAAAACCAACCTTTGGTGCAGTCTATGCCTTTCACGGTGGCTCTGCACAAAAATGTGGTGCTTTGCTACAGAGGAGAGAGGCCAGATAAGTAACCAAAACATAAGGACTGAATTGGTCACAGAATCAGTGCAGCAACTTACCTGTAATTCATCTGGGTTCAGGTTCTTCAGCTGTTTGATTGTTCGCCAGCTTTTAACCAAATCAGCTGGATTTAAAGGATTTTGCACCTTACATGGAAGTAGATCGATCGGTTTATGTGGATCCGTCAAACTGCATACACATAAAACAGTTAACACTGGACCAAAGTATTTCTCCATGAGTGCATATTATTGAATTCACTCAGACAGCACCTTGCGTGAAACTCTTGCACCTCTGGTATATCTAAATCCAAGTAGTACTTTGACGCTGTTGTTGAGCGAACTGTAAATCCTATGTCTAAATAGCATGGCAGTGACACAGAGATCAGCAACAGAAGGAAATAGGAAAGTGTGATATAATGTGGCTGAACAAAATAACTGAGAATAGAGATCAGACCAGGGTAATATTGAACGAGCATCCCTGCAAAAACAGCAACAATTGAGACTTTTTGGCCTTGCTTCAAAACCTGCTCTGCATCAAAATTTCGACCAAGATCACCGAACAGTGCCACGTTCAACCCCCTTCCCCTGAAAATGGTAATTTATAAAATCTAAAGTATTGCCACAATAAAGAAAAATGGCAATTTAGGAAGAATACAGGTAACACATCACCTCAAATCACGTATGTGTATGTTACGAAAAGAAATGTTACGCCAATTTTTCCACTTCCACTTCTCCCCCACGTCTTCAAGAGATACTATCTGGCCAATCACATCTACAAATAAGCAAGTGAAAGGGTCAGATAAGAGTCTTCAGATTTCAGATGAGTGACAAACAGAAAAAAACTTAATCGCAAATTATACTGTCAGCTCTCCCAACCATGTACCTGTAAACAAGCGCTTGTCACCACTCCTAGAAGGAACATCGTCGAAATCAATAAACTCAAAGCTATGGAGAGGTATTGAAGAACAGGTATTGTCATTTATCTCATCTACTACTGTCTGTTTGTTCATGTAAATCATCAAGCCATTCTTACAGGCCATGTAGTCCTTCAGCCTTGGGACTACTGTAAAATCCGACAAGGCATAGACCTTCCCTTCAACTAGCTTATCTTTGAACAGCTTGATGTCCCAGCGGAATGCACGCGCTTGCATAGTGACGCCCTACAAATCAGTAAAAAAAAATATAACGAAAATAAAATCAGTATGGTGAGATTCAAGAAAAATGCTAATCAAGCACTAGAAACGAGCTAGCAACAAGGTTATCATCAGTTGGTAGGGAGTAGGGACAGCAAACATCAGTTGGGGAATGGACTGAATCACCTCGTCGTCGATCAGGAGGCTGTCGAGACCGTACTCCGTGCCAGTATTTGGATTGGAGGCCACCCAGATCCTGGAGACGCGCACCCGGACTCTGATCCATCCGTGATTTCCTATGGTCAGCCGAGACAAAGGGGTGAACCCCCCACATTGTGATGGAGATGAACCCATTTTGGCCTGGGGGCTCAAGCTTGACCTCATCCCTAACCCTAAGCTGCAGTAAAACAGAAGAACAGAACAGAGATCAGTACAGCTAGAGAGCCGCAGAGTCGTCGAGAGACAACAAAATCAGCAATGATTCTATCGGTGTTATCTAGGTTGATCCCAGTTTCTATCTCCTTCACTAGAAATCATGTGCCCAGCTCAGGAATATGCGACCATTTCTTTGCCAGATTCATCCGTTACTGTGTTTACGGATGAAAGAGGGATAATGCAGAATCGATTCCTAGATTACCAAATGCATGACGTTTCACGAACAAGAAATATCGGACTCATCACAAACAAACGAGAAGGATCGAAGATAAACAATACTCCTGAAAAGTGTACATCTCTTGATTGAGAGATGGATGCTTGGAAAGATGTTCTTCCAACCAGAGTGAAAATGGAGCAGTGCTGTTCGTGCAGGAGTGCAGAACTGCAGAACTACTGGGCTGGGCAGTTGGGCAGCTGTAAATGCTGAAGCACCTGGAAAACGTGGAGAGAACAGTGAAGCGGCAGGTGTAAAGTACTGTTGATGGGACACGACAGTCAGTGAGGCTGCCCGGCCATGACCTATGTGGGCCCGTTTGGAAGAGCCGAAGAGGTAATAAAGACAGGCTTAAGATGAAAATCATTCTGTAAACTTGGACATTATTTTGTAAATCGAGGTAAAAATGAACTTGAGGCCAGGGTTTACAAAACCGCTACAGTATCGATTTTTTAAATAAAAAAACCGATCTGCTAACCGGTGAAACTAGCCAGCTAACCGATGGTAGCGGTTTTATAGTGTCGGTTTGGGAGCGGTAACTGGGGTTTTTTGCAACCGGGCCGGACCGGTTTGATCGGAAACCGGTCGGTTCGAACCGGTTCCCATCGATTTTGTAAACCCTGCTTGAGGCATGAGATGAGGCCATGGGTTCACCGTTGTGAGACCATATTAGGAGAAACCCCCACGCCCAGGACACGGGCGCCACTCCTTCCTTCCGCCTCTGACCTAATTGGAACTCAGCTAATTCTGCATCTTAGGGCAGCCACAATGTGGCAAAAAGGTAGCATTAGCACTTGCTACACCCCATCGCCATTTACCATTGTGGGGTGAAACCATAAGGGCAAGGCCAATGTGTCAACGTAGAAAAACAGTAAGGCTTTTACTATGTTCAATTTCACAATGGCAAAGTCATCCAGGGAAATAACGGTGGGCCTAGCTTGGAATAAAAAATTCACTTCCCACAACCACCGTTAATCCGTCCCGCGAGAAAGAAGTCAAACCCCAATTCGCTCCCCAGGCCTTCGCCAACGCCCTTGGCTGGTGCGGAGGGTGAGGTGCTTCGCGATCAAGCCAGCCACGTCCTCGCTGCGGGAATCGTCCAGGAGAAGATCCTCTGTGACAGGTGCGACTTCGAGGCTCGAGCACTGGCTCGTCGCCATCCCCTGGCGGCGCCGCCAGCCCCGACATCATGTGCGACGACATCATCAACAACTATATCCACACTCTCGCCCAAGTCGTTGGGAGGTATCTATCGCGAGATCCATTGCTCTGTTTACCTATACTAATTGTATTGGCACTTAGATAAGTTCGATCCATCCTTTTGCTTGTTTGTGATAGACAAAATAAACAGCGACACTAGATGATTGCAAATGATTACAAATACACTGGATGATTGCAAATGAAATTGCCAAGTACATGGTTCATAATAGACTAAATAATTCTAGTTTTGTTGTGGCTGAGAACCAAATTTTTGCCATATATGCTCCATCAAATCTTCCTTGAGATGTCGATGGGTTGTTCGATCACGAATTTCATGTCTTTCTCTTGGACCTCTGCAAATCCATGGATTGGACCATGGGCAAGTCCAGTCATTGATGCAGAAGCTTGCGATTGTTCATATGTGTTTTCGTCGGGTATCCCATAGGTGTCCCTCTCGTCCTCAATTATCATGTTGTGTAAAATTACACATGCATACATAATATCAGCTAGTTGTTGCCTATCCCAAAGGCGTGCTGGATGACGGATGATGGCCCAACGTTTCTACAAAACCCCAAATGCCCTTTCAACATCTTTTCTTGCTGATTCTTGTTGTTGTGCATACAATCTAGCCTTTTCACTTTGAGGTCTAGTGATTGATTTGACAAATGTAGCCCACTCTGGATAAATTCCATCAGCTAGGTAGTATCCCATGTTATATTCTGTCCCATTGATTGTGAACTGAACATTAGGAGCTCTCCCTTGTAGCACTTCGGTGAATAATGGTGATTGTTCCAGCACATTAATATCATTGTTAGAACCAGCAGCACCAAAAAAGGCATGCCAAATCCATATGTCAGCAGATGCCACAGCTTCTAGCATGATAGTTGGTACGCCATAATCACCACGTGTGAATTGTCCCTTCCATGCAACCGGGCAATTTTGCCACTCCCAGTGCATGCAGTCAAGACTACCCAACATCCCAGGGAATCCATGTGCCTCTCCTTGTTGAAGTAAACGTTGGATATCTTGTTCATTAGGCTTGCGAAGATATTGTTGTCCAAATATATGCCTGACACCTTGAACAAAATTGATCATGCACTCAATTGCAGTGGTTTCTGCAACCCCGAAAGCCTCATCCATAAAATCTGCTGGTGTACCATATGCTAACATTCGTATGGCAGCTGTGCATTTCTGCAATGGAGAATGACCAACCTTTCCAAATGCATCTGCTCTTAAACGAAAATAAGGAGACCAAACGCCAAGTGCTTCAACTATGCGCAAAAACAGATGCTTTCTCATACGAAATCTCCTGCGAAACTGATCATCGGTATATAAAGGGTTGTCCGAAAAGTATTTAGCAAAGATTCTATTGTGGTCATCTGCATGATCTCTATTGATGTACCTCCTTTTGTAGCCCCTACAGCGTCTAGAAGTACCTTCTTGGTGTTCTTGCAGCTGGGCTTGTAGTTGAGCTTCAATCTGATCTTCAATATGTGCTTCAATCTCAGCCTCCGATCGTTGATTTCTTCCCACATCATATCTTTAAGGTTGTCACTAGAGCTAGAATCATCTGACTGAGTGGACTGCTCTTGTGACTCAGTAGACATTTTTTTTTCTGAAAGTGGGAATGCGAGTGGGATGAAGCTGGTGAAAGTGAGTGGTGTCCTGCTGCATATATATCCTTCTCCTATTTATAGATGATGAATTCCAACGGCTACATCCAACAGCTAGTTTGGCAGGTTTACAACAGCTAGTTTGTCAGGTTTACAACAGCTAGTTTGTCAGCTCTACAACAGCTACCTTTTACTTTTGCTTTTCTCAGGTTTACAACAGCTATCTTTTACTTTTGCTTTTCTCAGGTTTACAACACCTATCTTTTACTTTTGCTTTTTGTCAGGTTTACAACAGCTAAATTTTTGTTTTGCTTTTCTCAGGTTTACAACAGATATGTATTTTGCCTCGAAGGGGAAACATTTACAGCAGGAAGATCATTATGGAAAGGTGATTTCATTCCCAAATTGCAGTGCTCTAATACAGATAGGCACACATGGCAACACACTAATACAGGTACTCTAATCTGGTAGTTGAGCTAATACAAATAGGAGCACACTAATACAAGTACTATAATCTGGTAGTTGAGCTAATACAAATAGGAACACACTAATACAAGCATTCTAATACAGGCAACATCCTAATACAAATGACTCAATTTCTAGCCTTTATTGATTAGCAAGTTCTGAAGCCAATTGGTCCAAGATATCTTCATGCCTCTTCAATCTTGCTTCATTGTAGTTAGATGTGTCCTTATCTAATAATTTTAAGTATGCCTGGTACT
The DNA here is from genome assembly GCA_015342445.1 of Digitaria exilis. Lineage (NCBI taxonomy): Eukaryota > Viridiplantae > Streptophyta > Magnoliopsida > Poales > Poaceae > Digitaria > Digitaria exilis. The sequence goes on along the minus strand of JACEFO010001770.1, from coordinate 1,836,442 downwards.
TTTCTGCCCTTGCCTTCTCCTTTTTAGCAGTTGCCTTCTCTTTTTTTGCCTCTGCGGAAATCAGTGTTGCTTCTGCTGATTTTAGTAAAGCTGCTGCTCTGGTTGTTACAACATCATGAAACAAAACCATATTTTGACACGGCATGTCCCCCAGAGGAGAAGGGGCAACAACTTTGCCTTTCTGCCTAGCTTTTGCTGCTTTTTGTCCCTCTGGCCGTTTCTCTTTGTTTGCAGTTTCCTCCTCAGTGTCTTGGTTGGATGAAGAAGTATAAGCTCCCGATTCTGAAATCTTGTTCCTCTTATTCATGTTACCGTCGTCAAGGATTCTACGCCATTTAGGCTGATCTTTGAGATCTCTCCACACGTACTCAAAGGCAAAAGGTTTCTGCTTGCTTCTCTCCTTGTACCAGTCACGACTTGTGTCCATTATCATCTCATCAGAACACCCACTAGTGAAGGTACTTCTAGCTTTAGAATACAACGCACAAAACTTAGCAACCTCTCTCTTAACATTGTCCCAGTGTGTTCTACATTGCTTGGCTGTCCTTTTGTGCCCACCTCTAGGCAAGTTGATGTTAAACTCTGCAGCTACATCTTTCCAATAATGCTCTGATTTCTTGTCGTTGCCTTTTACAGAATCAACTGAGTTGTTCAGCCAAGAACTCACTAGTCGTATATTGTCATCTTCTGTCCAATTGATGCGTGTGCCTTTTCTTCCTTCATCACTGCTATCACTGCCTTCTTCAAGGTTAACAGTTTCTTTCTGTTTCTACTTGTAGGGCATGGAGAAGCTGAATCCGATCCATGGGAAGAACTATTGGGTGCAACCCCACCAGAACTACCACATTGCATCCCAAATAGTGATCTATTGGCTGCAAATCCAAACACTTGGTTAGGTGAGGGCATTGAACTTTCATGACCACCTTGAAATATTGCTGGAGTATTTTGTCTCCAATTTCCTTGGTTCTGGGCACCTTGAAAGAATGGAGGAGGGTGCCTATATGGCTGAGGAGGGTGGCTATATGGCTGGTAGTTGCTTGGAGGACCAAAAGGATGAAAATTCTGTAGATAATTAGGTGTGAAGTATTGGGAGAAATTTGTGGGACGTTGGATAGGAGGGGAGTTTTGGCTATCACTTTCTGCTGCTTGGCTTGGAGAACTTTGATTCAACATGTTGGTGAAACTTCTGTTGAAGTGGTCCATTCTGGTATGTGTTGTGTAGTGATGGACAAATGGTTTGAGTTGTGTTGTTTATGGACGTGTGCTTCTATTTTGTAGGTGAAGGCAGTACAGCCAACGACTACAAAGGCAGAGCAACAAGAGAGGAGAGCAGAGCAACGGCTAGGAGAGCAGAGCAGAGCAACGGCTAGCATGCGGGAACTGCAGGAAAGCAACAGGTAGAACAGAGCAACGGCTAGCATGCGGGAACTGCAGGAAAGCAACGGGTAGAACAGAGCAACGGCCTGAAGGGCAGTGGTTATGCTGGATTGTATATTTTAATCATGTATACAGTGAAAGTGTAAAAGAATTGTATTATATTGTGTTGTGGCCACACCTTAAGCTTGAGGTGCATTTTTGCTGCATGAGGCTTATGGTTTTCCCCCACAATGGTAAAGGTCAATGGGGTGTAGCAGCATTTATTGCTAATGCTAACTTTTTACAACATTGTGGGTGCCCTAAGCCCCATGCAACAAAAATGAACCTTAAGCTTAAGATGTGAACATAAGACAATAAAATAACATTCTTTTGTACTTTTACTATATACATGATTAAAATATGCAATTTAGCATAAACAGCTGCTTTCCAAGTTGTACTATCCTCTACCAGCCGGACCCACCTTTACTGCTCTGAATTGATTTTACCATTGTGTGATTGAACATAGCTAAAGCCAACAGAGGTGGGACCCACCCTTAATGCCTTTTATGATCGGCACATTGGCCTTGCCCTAATGGAGGTCTCTATCCAAATCTCTACTCTAAATTTTTTAGGAGGTGGAGAAAAAATCAACTCCAGTGGGGATTATAAATGGGATCCTATTTTCTATGTCCTCCTGAAATCTTATCCTAAGACGATAGAAATAGGACCCTCCTATCATCCCTGTTATCCTTGGACTCCACCACTTTTTATTATTTTTCTATTTTCTTTTTAATCTGAATGTAGGTTTCATAGGGAATAAGAGCCCATATAGAGACTTCCAAGGGAGTTAAGAACCAAATTAGACTCTTAAATTTTATAACTATATTTGTAAAATGGGATTTATGAGCCTAATTTAACTACTCCCACTTGAGATGCTCTAACAAGATAATTGATTAATTATGTTCTAGTTATTATAAGCTCTGTCGCTGAATTGTCTGTAACCGGCGGCGTGCAAGCATCTGACGTACGTACCTGCCTGATGCCGCCCGTCACGTAACGCGTAAGCCGCCGCAAACTAATCCGTGAACGTAACTAGAGCCAGACACGGTGGTGTCCAAGGCTTATGGAGACAAATACAGCATATGCGCAGGTTCATACGCGAAGATCAATCCGAATTGAACCGGAGCAGAATTTAATTCGATTTCGATCATCATATCACACACGTATAAACGTGTTCAATTTGTTCTTATTGTGTATTCACGTCTGACTTGTAGTACGTCGTCGTCGATGAAGCTGGCTGCTAGCCTTTGCCGCCGGAGTCAAAATGGCTTGCCGGCACACGAAGGCTGCAGAGCTAACACAAAGGAAAGGTTATATAGGAGTGCACCATACGTGTCAAACTCGCCAATATCCTTTATTACCATCAGAAATCGCGATACGCTTAGGATAATAAATGGCATGGCACAGACCGATCCGCATCGCGGTCATAGCAGTTTCGAAGAACTAGTCCAATCCAGAGAGCTCGCCTCTCATCCCACACGATCACACACGTCGCACGCGTCCGTGTCCTACTCCAAATCGGAGCTCTGCCTTACCATAAACTGTCGTGTGCGTGTTGTATGTGACCAATAGAACCAGCCAGCACCTCGTTGAATTGCATCGATCGCTCATGGTGGTCGTCACCCGGAGCATGGCGGCGGCAAGGTCGCCATCTCTCGTGCACGCGCTGCCGCACGACATGGCCGTGGAGATCGCGGGGCACGTCGCGGCGACATCGCCGCGACCCATGGAAGACCTCCGCAGCCTGCGGGCTAGTTGCCAAGCTATGCGCGCGGCCTGCAGCGACCGTGACGTCGGGAGACGCGTGGCGCTCGAGCGAGAGGCGGCCGCGATGCGTTGGGCCGACCATGACCGCTACCTCGCCGTCGTTGGCATCCTCTCCGGCGCCGGCAACCCCAAGGCTTGCTTCCTCGCCGGGATCACACTCATCTTCGTGCACCGGTCGGCACAACAAGGAGCTGAGCTTCTCGGCCGTGCCGCCATGGCGGGGCATAAGGTGGCGGCCTACGTGCTCGGCGTTCTACTCTACACTTACAATGCTGACAATGCCGTCGATGACATTGCCAGACGACACATGAGGCAGGTTGAGGGTGACGAGGAAGTGGCTTCCAGTGACGACGACGTCGCCATTGCCAAGATCATCAGCAACTCGGAGTGCGTGAGGTGTCGCGCGCAGGCTGTGGAGGCGGTCAGGCAAGCGACATGGAAGATGGCTGAGCTGCCGAACACCACGACCGTGTCGAACATGGTGACGCCGGAGGAGGACGACGCCAGCCACCGGTGCGAGGTCAGCGGATGCGGCGCGCATGATGGATGGAGCGACTCGGCCGTGTTTTGTAGCGAGGACTGTAGGATTAGGCATGAGTGTGCCATGTTCATCTCGCAGCTGCCATTGACCGTCGCTAATTTTGCGGCATAGAACTATATCATTGTTGAGAGTACATTAATTCATGCAAGCCAATTACTGAATATATAAAAATATTACGTGAGAGGAGATACTGTCGTCAAAACGCATGTTCCAATCAAATACTAGTACTTTTCTGCATAAATATGCATGGCTATAAGAGCATCTCCAAGGGACTAGTTAAAAAATCATAGCTAAATAAAGAGGTAAAAGACTAGGTAAAAAATAAAAAGCTAACTAAATAGTCCAGTAATCCAACAGACTCTCTATCTTGAGTTCTTGACTCTTCATATTAGCCTCTCTGTGCAACTTCGATGAGCTCGGCTTGGACCCGCCCGCAGATGCGGACTCAAAGCTACGGCCCTCCCTGTCATGGTGCTTCTCGAGCTTGGCGCGCACCCGCACCACGGACATGCCGGCCTCCTTGAGGCAGCCGGAGATCTCGAGCAGGCCGAGCAGCAGCTGGTCGACGACGAGATGGGATTCCCCCCGCTTCTTCTGTGCGGACTGCAACCAATGTCGCTCTGTTTCGAATTAATTAAACTGCCGTTCATCGAGCTGAAGCGAGCTTCAGCAGTGCAGCTTCGTTGGGGGCGAGCTCGGCTCTGTGCGGACCTCTGCTCATCACGGGACGAGTTTGAGCGGCTTGGCTCGACGGCGGGAGGACCTCTGCTCCAAGCGGACCTCTTGAATGGATTCTGCAGCAACGGCTGCACACGGATTCTGCAACATTGTTTCCTCATGCTTGATGACACCATCCTTGTGGCCGCGAATCAATTTCTGGTAGCCATTAATTGACCTCCAACATTGTGGATCGAGCGCCAGTGGCAGTCAATCGAACTCCGATTGCCACAAATCACCCTTCGTCGGCCACGAATCGAGCTCTGACCGGTTGGGGGGAATTGACCAGGAGAAGCTCGCGAAGGGCGCTAACTCGGTGGTGATGTCGTCTGCGAGACGGAAGGTCTCCAGCACGAGGACGACTGAGACGCGCAGCGGCGGGAGCTTTCCGACGGCCGAGACCCCGAAGCCTCTCAGCGGCAACGTCGCCCCACACCAGGCACTCCCGACGGCCAATCCTAGTGGTGAGAGGAGTCGAGGGGTCGACGCCGGCGAGGGAAGTGAGAGCGGCGAGAAGGGTTGGCGCCGGTGGGGGAAGTGCGGCTAGCAGGAAGCGCGGGAGGGAGGCGCATGGGCAGGAACGGGGAGCGGCGCAAGCGGGAATCCAGGATGCCGAGCGTGGGTGGATAGGCAAAATTGCCTACCGCATTTGCCGGGACGCCGAAGGAGAAACTGAGGGAATGACTTTAGCCATACTGTTGGAAGGAGGATTTAAGCACCTAATAGCTATTTTTACCTATCTCAGGTAATTTAGATGATCTGTTGGAGTTGCTCTAACAGCGAGAAGAAACAGGGAGCACAGGCGCATCAAATGCTATCCAAAGCCTTTACAAAAATTTACTTCTTGTAGCCTCCAACAAATCATTTTGCTGTTATGGCAACAAATATTAATAATGGATTTCTGGATCAACAAAAATTTGATACTACGGATATGTTGCCAGGCAGTTTCTGTCATAATGCACTTTCCACGTTCCCATAAAGTTAACCGCAGTGAATTTGTTAAGTACTAGTATGAGCACCTAACAATTTCTGTTAAAAAATAAAAAAATGACAATATATGTGAAATTAATAATATAGTTGATGCCGATGAAGTATGAACTATCAAACACCCTGAATTCGATCATATGAGCAAAAGTAGCATGATTTTAGAGGAAAAAACTCACTCCAATTATAAGTTGACATTGTTTCTGAAAGAACATACTTACTCCTATGAATACCAACTGCTTATCTATAGGAGCATTTCTAAGATACTAAACCGACACATTTTTAGATTGATGAAGTCACCATATGCCCTCTTGTCAATGAAAACATCGCCTAGCACTAAGGAATAGTGCCAGTTACATCTGAGAAAATGTGAAAACTTTGCTATCTCTATCTTTTTTTTAAAAAAATAGTGCCCTGGCACGTGTGAGTAGACTGACTTATTAGACTACTGTCGGAAGAAGCAGACATACTAGGTCTTACACAGGCAAGTAGCCGATGCGCTATCTGTCAAGCAGTTCATCAAAGCAATTTACTTCGGCAGAGTTTTGTTTCGCAGTTTACTTTGGCGGAGCTTTGTTTTCTCAAGAACACAGGCAAGTAGTTGATGCGCTCTGTCTAGCAGTTCATCAAAGCTATTTACATTGACGTTAAGTGTAGAGGTGAAAAGAGCTAATTTTCCAATTGCAGGACTCCTTTCCTATCATGCGGAGCTGATGACAAATGATCAGACTGCCTCAAACATCAACGCAATCAACAAGATCGAGCTCAGACAATGATCGAAGTGCCTCAAACATCAATGCAACCATCAAGATGTTGGGGCCAGCAATTATTGTACGGTGTCAAAACCAGGATCCGGTGTTGATAATGCTCGGGAAACTCCCCTCACCAACGCCTTTTTTCAGAATAAAGAACCGAGCAGCAGAACTTCATTTTTAAAGTATCATTGGTTCCAACCACCAGAACAATGGGCCTTTATCATACCACCAAAAAAACGTAGCCATGAAAATGAACTTCTGCTCAGGGTAAGTGCACATGCGTCCTTAATTCTTATCTATATCTAAAGATGAGCAGTTTGTCACACCAAAATATGAATGCGCAAAGAACATGACTATCTTATGCCTGGGAAAAGGAAAGTGTGATGACGATGCTGTTTACTGCTACTGCTGAAAGAAATCCTTCAGCTTCCTCAGCCAGAGGAGGTACTCGCGGCTGTCCTTGTTGATCATGTACTCATGCAAGAAGTTTGTTGTCAAGGGTGAGATACCACGCAGCTCCAGGTACTTGTGGAATGCCCTCTGCAGGTTCTCATCGAGGTCACTGCAGCAGTCAAGCAAATGTTGATTGTCAGCACAAAATAAGGATGAATTAAGTTGACTAATATATATTCGATAAAAAAACTAGTTTAGTCATGTCTCCTTACTTGAAATCAGGACCCTCATAAGCAATTATGTCCTTTTCATAGTCCTCCGAAGGATGTGTCACAGACAAGGAGTCGATGATGACCTCATCAGGATAAGCAGTGCAGGTGAATTCAAGGATGGGGCCATCACCCTTAGTGATAGTGACCGTGAGAGGGACGCTCGACTGAGGGGGCTTCTCGCCTTCATCTTCCTCTCCATCATCTTCCTCCTTGCCTTCGCCCTCGTCCTTGTCATCCCGGTCATGATCAGGCTCATCTCCAGTGACTAGGCTGGGCATGTGAGCCACAACCTCAATCTGCTCACCATGATATGTTCTTCTAAGGGTAATTGCATTCATCCCCTTCTCATCACTGATTTTGAAAGGGAAATTATCTGGAATCTCCTCAACCTATTTTTAAAATGAACCAAATGAGAACCCAACAACACAACAAAACTACTAAAAATGAACAGCTAGCTCTCTTTACAGCAAGTAGACAGACTATGATGCAAGATTCTCCGCACAACATTAGAACTGGCTGGGGTGGGTCGCATACATAAATATCATTTTTCATCTTAGCATACCAAATATCATACAAGGCTGAGATATACTGCTAACAGATTAAATTCACAGGCAGACTATCGTCTATCCTGCTATATAGCTATGGGAAGTTGCAAATTTGTTTATATTTTCCCTACCAACCATTTACAATACACGAGCATGTATGCTTTAAAATTGAACCAGTGAAGCACAATGCTGATACCACACTACTCATACTCATAACAATGCCAAGCAGCAGCACAAATTCATCAGCTTCCATAAATAAAACCACAACACAAGAAAAAAAATTTATAGCGACTATTGGCGAATGTATACAAACTCCACAGACATAGAGATGTCAGTTGTCAGGTCAGTAAAAAGCCATGAGACAATAGTTACTGGAATGGTACAGTACAGCTATATAAAATATAGTAACTGAAGAAACGAAGACACCAACATTGATTAAGAGAAGGCAGAAGAGTACCAGTTGCAACCAGATGTGTGACAAAATGGTCGCAATTTGGTGAGGAAAACCCTCATACAACTAAATCCTGCCTCAGTGCAGAAGAATCAATTGTGCTAAAAGAAAAACGCACAAGAAAAATGAGCACTGCAAACACAATACCTGCCATCCGTGGAATAAGCACACAGATTGGGCTAAATATCAACAAGACAATACTTGTACTTGACAAATCCTCTGTATCCCTTATTTTAGATCCCAATTGGCAGCAATTACAACAGAATACATGAGACACAATCAGATAATCCACCAAACAGATCATAAATTTGCTCGCTCGCGTGAGTGAACTAACGCCGACAATGGATCAGGTTGAAACAATCAAGAACTGATTCTCGCGCTTTTGCACTAAGCCAAGCTGGACTCTTATTAGTGGGGGGGGGGGGGGGGGGGGATCGGGTCACTTACCCTGTCGTGGTCGTCGCAGTCCTCGGCGTACTTGATCTCGGAGTCGATGACGCTGAGGAGCTCGGCGTCGGAGCTGGGCTTTGTCGCGGGCGCCGACGAGAACGGCATCGCGCGGGGCTGCGGCCGCGCCGCGGCGGCGGCGAGGGGGCGGAGCAGGGCGGCGCCGCGGTGGGCCCCCGAGGAGGAGGCTGCGGCGGCACGGAGGAGGAGGGGGGCGGTGGTGGCCGCGGCGCGGCGGGCGGCGGCGAAGAGGGCCATGGAGAGGGGAGCAGGAGAGGAGCGGCGGCGGGCGAAGGGCTATGCTAGGGTTTACGGGGTTTAGGGGCTCGGGGAACTTCTGGAAGGCGTGGGGCTGGGAGGCTTAAGTTAAAGGGTAGTGGTGGGACCCATCTGTCAGCGTATCTGTATTTTGTTCTCTACCATTATTTTTTTTCCGCAGATGTTCTTGCGAAAGAAGAAAGGAATGGATCTTCTTCGTTTCGGAACTACTCCTCCATTCCAGATTTCCAGTAAGATAATACTCCTTATAAAATTTTTTTTGGAACTACTCCATTCCAGAATTTCAGTAGGATAACGCTCCTTATAATTTTTTTGGAAAAAGTCTATATCACCCTCAACGTATGAGGAGTGGACTACATAACCCCCAACCTATGAAAAGGTCTATATCACCCCGTGAACTTCTCCAAACCGATCAAATTACCTCCTAAAACAAATTTGAAAAATCATAGTATATATCACAAAAAAATCATAAAATGAAAATTCCAATTGTGTTGGACTCCAAATGAGTAGATATACACACTGAACATATAATATGATATATTTTACTATATTTTTTTACTAGTATAGAGAAAAGCGTAGATCTAAAGCTGTAGTGAAAAAAATATACTGAAGCATACCATATTATATGTTCAGTGTGTATATCTACTCATTTGGAGTCCAACACAACTGGATTTTCTATTTTATGATTTTTCTATGATTTACTATGATTTTTCAAAACTGTTTTAGGGGTAATTTGATCGGTTTTGAGAAGTTCAGAGGGTGATGTAGACCGAGGTTGAGGGGTTATATACCTAATTTTTTTGAATGAACCGGCACAAGAATAGTCCTTATAATTGGCTGTCTTCTACTCAGAATTTAGTATGGACCAAACAGCTGGTCAACAACTGATGAAGTTTACAGAGCAATATGCCAATTTGAGCCTAGTAATCAAAGTACAGGCCCAAAGCTACCTCACTATTCTCAACGAAACGAATATCTGATTATCTGTGGCAAGAAAGCTACCTCACTATTCTAAACGGAACAAATATCTGTGGCAAGCAGAATGTTCGCCGCTCAGCACAATACACTGCTATCAGAACTTGGCAAACAAACCGCAACATAAATGCAGAGAGGCAGCACAAAAATGGTAGCAGCTAGAGCTAGCAGTAACCGGTAATTCTTAATTTTCCTGAAACATTGCTGGAAATCTAACTGCTCGTGTTTCGCCAGCTGATACAGATAGATCCATCACAAATACATCTTCCCCTCTCCTTTAGAAAGAGTGACAAGCTTTGCGTAACTGTAATCTGTAAAATTCCAGTTACACGTGTACTAAGGCTAGGCTACCAAAAAAATGTTGCCAAATTCACGTTGCTGTTCCTCATTGGCTGACGAAATCCTTCAGTTTCCTCATCCACCGGATGTACTCCTGGGCCTGCTTGGTCACCATGTAATCGTGCATGTAGTTGGTAGCTGACAGAGTGATCCCACGCTGCTCCAGGTACTTGAACAGGCCTTTCTGAACGTTCACAGGGAGCTCCCTGCAACAAAGATGAATCAGCATTGAGTGGATTAGCAGCTAGCATTTCATCATTATTTAGGGCCCAGAACTGAGTGTGAAAACTGTTATTGCTTACGTGAATTCAGGGCCCTCATACGGGAACTTTTCTTCTCCATCGTCATCTGTTTTCTCTACTATTAGCATATCATCGATGGTGATCTCCTCGCGGAAGGCTGTGCAGGTGAACTCAAGCTTTGGGCCAGAGGCTTTGGAGACTACAACCTTTAGAGAAACGCTGCTATCACCAGCACTCTCACCGTCTTCTTCTTCATCCTCGTCCTTGCCAGCACTCTCACCATCACCCTCACCATCGTCGTCATCAAACTCAGGCCCGCCTTCTAAATTTGGCATGCTGACAATGACCTCAATCTTCTCATCCTTGTAGTCCCTTTTCAAAATAACCACGCTCATACCCTCTTCGTCTAGGATTTCAAAAGGGAAGTTCTCTGGAACAGCTTCCTATTAAAAGAAGGATACATGAATACAGGCATGCAGCTAAAAGGCTTGAACATTTGCAAAATCTAAGGAATGAAAACCAGAATGTAAACTTTATGCTAAATGTCAAATCTTGCAGAAAGTAATATCTGCCTAAAGTCTTTTCAGGAGTGCATGACCAAATAATCAGCTAGCCTCACTGGCATATTAAACATTGCTCTCACGTGGATCCTCAAGGTAGTTCAAAACTTGAAACTAAATAAACCCTCAACAAACTCAATCATTGCTCCCATTCATTTAAAGTCATAAACCCCAAAGTCACTAGAATGATTGGGTGATTTGATATCAGCTGAATTATTGCAGCTGGTCAGAAGACAAGCGATCCAAGTATTCTGGCCTTTTTTGGACATATTATCATAAAAGGGAGAAACATACATGCAAAAGAAGTACCACTGGCAGCGGAATGCTTTGTTGGTCATGTGCAATATGCATGAAACAGGCAACACAAACAAGAAAAGAAAAGACCCAAAACATGGTTTATTTAATTAGAATCTTCAACAGATATTCAGGTAAACATAAGGAAAACAAATTCAAGAAAGTCAGAAATATGGATGTTCTGTCGGGTCGGCGACTAGCAGATGCAAAAATACTGTCATTCTAACACAGCCCTCTGAATGCCAACTCATATGGAAAATAGTAGTAAGACCTCCTACAGGATATAGAATACATGACTGAATCATTTTGATGCATGGTTGTGCAGAAGGAAATGATATCCATATAGAACATGAACTGGTTCAATCCACTAGCAAAAGTGCAAAGAAGTATATGTCCTTGTGGGGGATAAGCCTGCTCCATTTCTACCATAGTTGAGCGCTAAGCAAATTCTTTCTTCGGATTAGCATTAACAAGTGGTACAGAACAATGCTAATTACTTTTTCACGGTGAGTTTGAATTAAGCTCTTCCCTAACAAGCCCAAATTATAGCTATAACTGCAACCTAGTGGTAAATCTAAATCAGCAACTAATAACAGTATTGAAAGCAGTTAGCAGTATTCACACAGATAGCCACTAGAGCTAGAGAAAAAAAAAATCAGTAACGGGTGGTCTCGATCACAAATTACTCCCTAATCAGTCCTTTAGTAACGAAATTTCACCATGTCAAGGAGGTTATTAGTTATCACATATTATCTCTAAATATACTACCACACAATTCCAGCGGAACCGAATGAGTGAATGACCCAGCAACAACTGTGCGAAACACGAGGAGTCACCTGCTCGTCGCTGTCGAGGTACTGCTGTGCCTCTCTGATCTCGACGTCGAGGGCTCCGGGGAGGTTCCCTGCGCCGGACCCCTTCTTCTTCTTGCCCTTGACCTTGCTCTCCAGCTCAACCGGCACAGAGTTCGAGCTCTTCGCCGCGTGGAGCGGACCCAGGAGGGGCCGCCGGGGCAGCGGGCATACGCATGCGCTTGAGACGGAGCCGGTTGATGGGGCGGAGGTGAGGAGGGTGGCGAAGGCGGATGCCGCGGCGGTCGCGGAGACGAAGGCCATGGCGGAGCCGAGGTGAGCAACGGAGGAGAGGAGGGGAGAAGGGGATAAGGCGAGGAAGAGGAAGAGGGGAGGGGTTAGGGATGGCAATGGGTTCAAACCCGCTGGGTTTTGCCATCCCAAACCCATGCCCGCGAATATAAATTATCCCCGCGAATAAACCCACGACCCGCGATGGGTCTAGAATTTGACCCAAACCCATGCCCAGCGGGTTTGCGGGCATTAGCGGGTTGCCCACGCTCATTAACAGTATAAACAACCAGCCACAAATAATATGATCATTGGCACAAATAGAAGCATCAAACAGTACTAAGGCCACCAAATTAAAAGGTTCAGCTCATGGTGAGCAACATCAAAGCATAATGTCTCAACGATCACTGCCTAAACGACGCTAAAATAAAACAAGTCTCAATCATCCATCACCATGCGGGCAATATTACAAGTTCATTACAAGTTCACAATAGACAATGAAAATCAAACACAGCAGGGGCACCATTCATCAATTGTTCCTTGCACTTGTCTTGTTCATGCAGGCAGGTTGCACTTCTACCAAAAGAATCTCCACAGGACATCTTGGACAAAGTAGATTCCTAAATTGCTAGCTCCTGCATGAGCACAAAGACACAATAGTTAGGCTATATAATCTATTGGTCTCACCAAAAGAAAGAAAAATGGACTGCTGATATCAAATCACCTGCAAGCCCTCTTGAATATCTTGGAGACAAGACCAAAAGGTGGCAGGCTGCTTGTTCTTCTCATCAACTACATGAAAAAGGATTAGATCACAATGACAAATATTTGCAACAATGAACATATTTATAAATAGAACAAGAATGTACCTTTGTATTTGTTTCTGATCCAATCTTGGGAGCACATGAGAGCCTCAAGCATCTTGGAAGTGAGCCTACTGCGATGCTTACTAAGCACCCTACCACCTGTGCTAAAAGCTGACTCTGAAGCAACAGTGGTAACAGGGATAGCATATATGTCCCTAGCAATCCTCCTCAAAGTAGGATATCTAGTCCCTGCCACCTTCCACCAATCCAAAACGTTGAAGTTCTTTGTACGGTGGCTCACTGTTCTTCATCCAAGTAGCGGTCTAGCTCAGACTTGAACCCCATGCTAGCTGGCCTAAGACTTGCAATACGTGCATCAATATCAGACAAGAAGTCATCACTGTCTTCCATTGAAGGTGCTGATTGTGAGCTGCTGCCCTCCACATCCTCTACCAGATGGTACTCACTCATCAATTCAGCCAGCAGGTTCTTCACCTCCAAGACCTTGTCCTGACACACACTACCACTCACTCCAAGCAAATCCTCATAGCAAATCAGCAAAACAGTGGTCTTATATCGAGGATCAAGAATAGTTACAATGCCCATAAGTCCTTGGATATCAGTCCAATACTTGTCAAACTTCTCAATCATATTAGCTGACATTTCTTCAACTAATGGAATGCCACAAGCTGACCACTGCCTGATTTGTTTTCTAATCTTAGCAATTTTACGGAAGTAGATGTTGGCAGTCACATAATCAGTACCAGAAAAGAGTTTTGTTATGTCATAGAACAGTTTAAGCCTCCCCACAACTTCCTTAGCAAAGTTCCACTCTTGTTCAGATGGTAAAAAAGTGTACTACCTATCTACACGACTTGCTCTAATGAAAGCAGGCTTATAGGGCATGGCAGTCTCAAGCATAATGAAAGTTGAATTCCACCTAGTTCTGCAGTCAAGTGTTATCTTTGTAGAAGTATCCACTTTGACAAACTTGGCTATCTCCTCAAACTTCTCAATTCTTTTTGGAGTGGCTGTCCAATAAGCTACACTATCACGAATGTTCTCTATTGCCTTTTTCAATGCTTCTAACCCATCTTTTACTATCAAGTTAAGAATATGGGCAGAACAACGCATGTGCAGCAAGGATCCACCATTCAGCAGCTTATGCCTACCAATATTCCTCACAAGGTAAGGGATTACCGCATCATTTGTAGTGCAGTTGTCGAGAGTCACTGCAGACACCTTCTCATCAAGATTCCAGTCAACCAAGGATTCATATAGATGTTCCCCAATGACTTCAGCAGTATGAGGAGCAGGAACATAAATAAACCTGCATTTGATAAGTAAATGATATAAATATTCAGACCTCAAACAACAATACTCAGATCTGAATTTTGAACCAATAAGTAGTAAGCTTCACTCACAACAATTACCTCATGATGATGTTTCTAAGAGTCCAAGACTCATCAATGAAATGAGCAGTAATGGCCATGTAACCTCTCTTTTGATTGTCAGAGGTCCACATGTCAGTTGTGATTGCCACCCTTGACTGAATCCCAGCCATGTAATCAATTGCCTTTTTCTTCTCCACCTCATATTGAGCCACAATATCAGATCTGAAACAAAAAGGAAAACATTAGAGTGTGCATTCAGTTGTACGTTCAAGTGCACCAACAAAGAGAAAAATATCGGATCTTATACCTTATTGTGTTTCTTGTTCCAATCCTAAAAAGTGGCTGAAGTGCACCAACAAATCTTCGAAAACCAACATGGTCAACCATGCTCAAGGGATACTCATGCAAAACTATCATTGAACCAAGTTCTCTTCTTGCAGTCTCTTGATCAAAGGTGTAATTCTCCACTGTAACGGCCCCTGCATCAGTTCTACCAAATCTCAAACAACCTTGAGCCATGGTTTTACTATTTAGCTTCACTTTTCTCAGCGTGCAGCCCCTCAAATGAGTGTGCAAATGCTTAGTCCCATTTTTCCTTGCTCCAGAAAGTTGCTTGGAGCAATAGTTGCACTTTGCTCGGATTTCTCCATTGAACTTCACTCTCTTGAACTCATTCCAAACAACCGAGGTGAGCTTTCTCTTTGAACCAGCTTCAACATCGTCTTCGTCTTCGTCGTCTTCTACTTCAATGACATCAGCTTGCTCCACCTCAATTGGGGTTAGGGCAGACTCATTGTCAGATTCTAGACGAGGAGATGGAGATCTTGTTTCAGCTTCAGATTGTGCTAGTGATGCTTGTGACAATGGCGACTAGCTGCCACTAGCAGTAGACATTTTTTTTTTGAACCTGTACCAAGGAAGAGTGCAATAACTTTTAGCACTACACAAATACAGAAAGGGTAAGGGCAACTCTTACTGTTGTTTGCACGAACATACAACTTACTGATGTTTGAAAATATTCAGTAACAGGTAGCATCATAAACTTGATATTAATATAAATTGGTCACATGAAAAAGAAGTAACAGGTAGCATCATTCTAAATCTAGAAATGACAGATCTAACAGCTAATCCACAACAAAAGCACACTGCACAATTTTTTTCCTTGCTCTGCAGTACAATGTAGACTAATCCATATGCAAAAGTGTACTATCCAAACCACCAAATGACAGATCTAACAGTTACTTAACAACTACTGCCAGTCTACAAGGGAACAACACAAATCTTGCCCCAAAGAACGCACGATGTTGCGTGCAGATGGACTCGGTGAGGTAGGAGATACAGGAGGGCGGCCGTGATTCTTTGTTGCTGTTGCAGGCTTGATGACGCGTCGATTTGTGGTAGGCTTCGACTTGGGCACGCTGACGGAGCCGACGATAACAACAGCTTGTGATGGAAGGGTAGCTGACGGAGATGAACCTCCAGCTTGCAGCAGAGGCGGCGGAGGTGCAAGAACCACCAGAGCACCAGCTTGTGGGTCGACTTGAGGCCCGTCCTTCCCCTTCTCCCTCGGTTCCGTTGGCGCTCGGTCAGCGTCGGAGGTGCCCCTTTGAAAAGGGCCGTCGGCGGAAAGGTCAGTAACACAAGCTGCAAAAATGGTTAATAGAGAGGAGGAGGAAGTTCACCGGCCGCCATCTTTGTTAGTGCCGGAGAGCAGTGCCATGCTGCGAGGAGGGGTGGCGCTGGCGAGCGGCGAGCTGGCGGGTCTGCAGGACGAGCTGAGAGGCAAGCGGCGGTAGGACTGGGGGAGGAGCGGCGGCGGGATTGGGGGAGGAGAGGCGGTGGGATTGGGGAGGTGAGTGGCGATGGCGGAGGGTGACGGCGGAGGCAGCAGGGGGAGTCGCGCTCGCGAGTCGCGCACTGAGTCGGACCACGGAGGAGGTCCGATCCAGATGCGCCGCCACCTCTGTTGCCGACGGGGGGTGTGGGGATTGGATTTGGGATGCAAGGTTTAGGGTTTGGGACACATCAACTATTTATATGATGTTAAACGGGCCAGGCTTTGAAAGAAATTTTGGGGTAATATATGGGCTGGTGGGCTGCTATTGTATATTGGAGCGGGTTCAAAGAACCCATGGGTTTGCGGGCATGGGTACCCTAATCCCAAACCCATGCCCACAAACCCGCTGGGTCTGTCATTTAACCCATTGATAGACCCATGGGCCTAGAAACTGACCCATGCCCGTGCCCTAATGGAGCAAAAACCCATGGGTTTGCGGGTTGCGGGCATCCATTGCCATCCCTAGGAGGGGTTTGCCTGGGTTTTGGATGGGGGCAGCTTTGTACACACAGGCGGCCGGGATGTGTGCCCCACACGTCAGCGTCAGTAGAGGCGTTTTCTCGACTGAATTTTCGCACCTTGTCCAATTCCATATGAGAAATGCTGGAAATACTTTTCGTTGAAAAATAATTTCTTTTAGTTGAAACACTGGAAATATGTAATGGTGCGATTGAGAAGAAGAATTTGCTGCGAAAATTTTCAAGAAACTGAATGATAACGGCATAATAAATTAATAATAAAGAAATTTCGCCTTTTTTCTCAAGTCGAGCTTTTGGTCCTAAAGGAGAATAATTTGGTTTCTCAAAAGTTCTTCTTTTGGCGAGCAATATACAATTGTAGTAGTTGGAAAAGAAAAGATGGTATGCTTTGTTTTTCTTCCGGTTTCCTTTTTGTATTGCTGCCAACAGCTTCGGCCAAGCACAAACCAAGCTCCTTTGCTTCTTTTTTTTTTTTCTTCAAATGACATGTTCTGATCCTCTGGCCAAGCCACAAAGTGGATGTATTGATTTGCAAAGCAAGAGCAGAGAAATTAAACGAATAGAAGAACATGCCTCAGAGGCCAAGCAACAGCAAGAGATGATGCACAGAGTAGACAAGAACATCCCAAACATGTACATATCAGATTATCAGTGGCAGTTTTCATATTCCCCGTGTCTGAGAGCCTGCAATTTGGCGAGCATCAGACTGGTCACCTATATACAACGGCAGAGGCAGAGGAGCCTCCTTCACAAAGGCCTCCTGGAATCATCCATCCCTGCCTTTATTCCAAGAAGCCGAGGAAAGGCAGAACAAACGCTATTCCAAGAAGAAAAAAAAAAGAGAGAGAGAGAAGCCAATAGAAAGGAGAATTCACTAGTACTCACAAACTCTCTCACACACAGCTAAATCAGACAGAAGAAGCTCACAAGAATTCTTCTTCTTTCTTGCACGCCTCGTGTCGTATCTTCGCAGGCCCGCCGAGGGCTCTGATTGGTTTGGTTCTTCAGCCGCGATCGTAGTAGCCGCGCCCCCCGGCGGAGGAGAGGAAGGCAGGCGCGTCGGCTCCGGCGGCGGCGAGGCGGACGTAGTAGGGCGCGAGGGGCGACTCCGACGGCGACTCGTCGCCGCCGCGGAAAGGGTTGCCGAGCGGCGTCTCACCGCCGCTGGCGAGGTGGAGGATCGCCCGGTACAAGAACGGCAGCAGGCCCTCCATGATGGCAACCTTCTCTCTCTGTTCACCAAACCAAAAAAGCACAGCTCCAACTCCAAAAGGCAAGCAGGCAACAACAACTTCTTCTGTTCTCTGTGTTTTGGAGAGGTGCAAGTGCAGGAGAGGGGGGTTTATAAAGGCGATTAGAGAGACAGAGATGTGCTCCCAGCTTTGACTAATTAATTCACAAAGACCTGAGATTAGTGGAGAACAACTGGATTAGCTTTGCCTGGCGAGCTGGACTGGGGAAATGGTCAATGAGATTATGAGAGGATGGCTGCCACATCAACTGGACGAGAAGAGGATAATATGGTTGGACTAGACGACGGCGATGGGTCGCATGGCTGTTGTGTGGATGTCACAGGTCAGGAAACTGATATTTTTCAGGAGGGAAGATGCCAGGCACACACACAGGCACAGGATGGAGTAGTTTATAGGCTTATGTGCAGCTGCTTGGAATATTGGTTGTGCGAACGAGTCACTGGGTGGGGGCGATGATCTTCTGGTGTCTGGTGCCTGCTGGTGCAAATCTGGTGTGCTATGGATTTCTGATTCTGGTCTGGGGGAGGGGAGGAAGAACAATACAATCCCCAGCATAAAGATGACCTCAATGGGCTTGTGCTTGAAGAAATTGAACGAGGACCACAAAAAGATGTATACTACTATATAATGTATTGAGTAGTTGAGTATCATCGCGTACATGCAGGTTGGGGGCAAGGGACAAGTTACCTGACGTTAGGACAAATTCTAGTGATGTTTGTTATGCCTTAAGGTGGTTTGTTTGTTTGGTGAAGCTTGCGATTGGGGCTTCAACCAGAACCTTATCATTGGATCAATGAATTGAGGTTTAGTCTGAAGTTTGGTAGACCGTCTTTCTCAAGTATCAGAACAGGAAGAACGGGTCGACTTTAAGCATCATCCAACTTACTGAAAACGACATGCTACTCTTTCTTAGGTGCATACAAAGGGCAAGGGATCCGAATTGCTTCTCTTGGATCATATAAGCTTACAATTGAATCTGTCTAACACACCAGAATAACAGAGTACAACAGTGAAGTTCTTACGTATATATCATCTGCGGCCTGAGCTTTCGTTTTTGCGATCCTTGATAATACATAATTTAATTCCCAGAATGAATTTCTTGTATCAAGTGGTAAAGCCTCTTTCTACATAAGCTAACCTATAGCTGAAGGCTGGCTCTTTTGGGCGAGTGGTTCCTCCGCATGAAAGATGAGCAAGTCAACAGGGGTAAGCAAAGATGTTGCTTACAAAACTGGTGCGGCGATGATCCACGGTGCTGTGGATGGGCATCACCTGGACGAGCACAATCCTATGAGCTAAGGTGGAAGATCTGGCAATCTGGTTTGTATTGGTCCTTGGATGCAGCCTCTTCAAACTTCTTCAATGGCCCCTCATTCTCTGTCAAGCCAGTCTGGACAAAGTATCTAGTCCACCAAGAAGAACTCCGCAATTTTGCCTGTGAACAGACAGGATTGATCAGTAAAGGAAACTACTCTGATAATCATGACAAATCTTCACCAATAAATTTTGTCTTTCAGTAAAGTGCTACTACTTTCAGTCTTGGATCAGACAGCAAAACAGCCAAACCAAGTAACCAACTGTCTCCGAATAAGACCGACCCATCACTAACACCAACAGGATATCCTATTATGATGCAGAATTAAAATAACTAAATTGTAAACCAACAGGTTCCAATGAAGACCAACCATCAATATTCAATGATGATTATGGACCAACAGACTTGGCAGTAGGTAACAAGTATGTCAAATTAACGCAACCTTAATCAAGATATAAGATCTAAATTCATTCTGGGGCATCAAACACCAACACAAAAATATTCCATCACGAACAGGAAATGTGCAGAATAGGACAAATTTGCACGCTGTCAACATAAGTCATCTGAACATACCGGTCTTCCAAATTTTGGTAGTTCTGAAACCTTAGCTTTCTGCTGACCTGGATTGCCTGACATGAAGGGATGGAACAAACATTAGACAGACAATTTATGCCATCCACCACAGCAAACTGCAAAAGATGCACAAAACACTACAGAACCATTTTTTTAAAGGGGGGCAGGTGGAGTGGCGGACATCATTAGCATGTTGCCAACCTTGAGTGACTCGATACTCAAAAGGAACGAGATTAGAGCTGTTTGAATAGCAAAGTTTCAGCTCCAATACCCACCCAAAAGTTAAATCATCTACCCCCGCTCCATGGACCTAGCATTAAACCTCAAGATTCATACCGCTTTGATCTCCAAGATGTTAGTATCATCTGGTGTTGCACTATCAACAAGTCTGGATTGGTTGTATTAAGATATAAACACATAGTATCGTTAAGGTTCATCCTTTGAATTTATTTTCCATTCTGTCCATTAGGTAAAGAAAAATTAACTACCAAAATACACAGCCAACATACATGCAGTTCCTAACAGAAAGGCGTGGAAAAACAATGGCAGGTCGAAGACTAATCTACATGAAAATTTCAAGTAAAAAAGATGCTTCTCTTCAAATGCAACAGCCAATGAAGGAAAGTTAAATAATCAGTGGTATTTGTTACTTGAAGAGTGCAAAAGGACAATGATTTACACTTCTGGAAAAAACAGATTCTTTTACATTGAAAAAGAACATCTAAAGACATAATATAGTCCTTCTAAAGAAAAAGAAAAAAAGACACCACATATTTCAGAAGAAAGCACATACCAGCAAAGATAACAAGGCCATCGGTGGAAACCCTTGCTAAATCCGGAAGTGTTTTGTTCAGATACCTTGGGGTCAGATAATCTAAAGCATCTGACACAACAACAAGTTTAAAAGAATCTGGACGGTATGGAAGGGGGAACTTAATATCAGACATGCGGACAAAGCCCTTGCGCACAAGGCTTTTGCAACTACTGTCAGTATCCTCCAAATCATAAGGCTCCACTCCCCAAGCTTCAACCTTTCCTTCTTTCAACAAGTTAGAAACTACTGTACAACTATCTGGGCCTACATGGAGGACCTTTTGCATCGCATTGCCATATGCCTTTTTAAGATAAGGAAGCGCCCGCATCACTTCTGATGTGCAAGAACCTGGATGCAGACATAAAACAAAAAAAAAAAGTTAGATAAATAGGGGCATGAAACCTCCACATCAGTGCTTATAGGAAACTAAAATGTAAAGATGTCAGGCAACCAAACAGTCAAATTCAACTGCTCACTTTGATATGGGCTAATTTTATTTGTCTAGCTTGGCTTGTTTGAACATCATAATGATGGACGACACTAACTTACAGAATTAGCTACTGGTCAATCCAAGCAATGGTAGCAAATGTTGTAAATTAATCAACAGCAGAAAAATGTTTTTCTTCCTTACCAAAAAAGTAATCAGATAACTAGACTATAGTGGCATGGTATAGTTTCAATTTTCAACTGGAAAACCATCTTTTATTTCCATTTCTACCATTCGAATACTATATTTCATTTCCTAGTGACGAATAACACAAAACATGGAGAAAAGGATCTAGATACAGGGTCTCCCAAGGAATTAGCATAGGAATGTGTGGGAGGGACCGAGGTTACTGGACCATTAGACAATAAGCTTACAATAACATAGGCAAACAGATGGCATTGAAGTAAAATTAACTTTTTTTATAGTGGAGCAAGACTAGTTGAACGTGTGAAGTGCACATTATAATAGCAAGCACGACTTGAAGTTAGAGACAACAAAAATAATTCCAAGCTGGAACTCAGCAGAGGAAAATCAAGGAAGAAATTGCTCTGAAAAAACAAGAACTCATAGTTTTGCATTATAAGACTATGAAGAAACAGCAACAAAAATCCAAGTCAAGAAACATAGTTACAAAAGAATAGTGTACCTTCGGACCTGCTCACAGCTTCTCTGCTTGTGACAGTCACACCTGACAATTGAGAAGGAGTCAAAACAAAAGGAACAAGGAAACACTGATTGGTTTAAATTTTTGTCTTTTGCGACAAAACTAAAACACATACCCAGTAATATTTCAAGCATAGTTCATAGGCACCAACTGAATGACATATTGACTTGATCACTTTTCTTTCTACATCCCGTAATAATGCATATATGGAGTATTACGTTTCACAAACAATCAGTAACAGTGCTTTGTAGGCAGTTCCCCACATTTAAATGAAGTGATGACTTAGAAAACAAAAGATGAATTTTAATTTGGAAAGTCAAAGGTCATGCTCTTTAGCTAGTCTGTAAATTGAAGTGGAGAATTAAATTTTTACATGTCACAAGCCATGCTCTGTTGCCAACTACTAGTAGACTTTCAATAATCCAATATTAATTAGAAAATGAAGTATGGGAGCCTAACCGAGAGTCTTTAACCAACCTGAGCCGCTGTTGAAGTAGGCGATGAGAAGAATGACACCCTGCAGACATAAACAAACTAAACCGTCAGCGTCAAAAGCAAATCCCAACAGCCACATTAGCATCCTGGCAACAGAACATGGAGGTCATACCAGCACGACGAGGGCAATGGTGAGCACCGGCGGCGAGCGTGACTTGTGGTGGAACAAGCCGCCGACGGACGGCAGGCCCCCGTCCGAAACCCGCCGGCTCGGGTTCACCGACCTCCTAGACATCCTCCCGTCCTCCCTCCCGAATCCGACCAGCCAAGCTCCCTCCTCCCCTCGGTGACCTGCGAACACCCCGCCGCCCAGATTAGCGGCGAAAATCCTCGCAACGAAACGACGAGAGCCGCGCACAATGCCGCGGACGGGGGAAAATCAAAATCCACGCACGCGGATGCATCCGCAGCCCGCGAGCCCGACGAACACCCCCCGCGTCGGCCGCAGATCGGGAATCCCCTCGTGGCGCGAGGAGGCGGTGGTGGTACCTTTGTCAATGGCGGCGGCGGGCGGCGACGCGGGGGAGGAATCCGGCGCTAGGGTTGCCGGATTGGGGACGGATCTGGGGGCGGGGCGCGGTGGTGGGGTGCGCGGGGCGAGAGAGGAGGGGGCAGCGAGTGGGTGGCGATCCGGCGCGATAGGGACGGCACTCCACCACGGAGCAGAGCAGGGCAAGGGAATGGAATGGGATTACTAGTTCGAAGCTGATGGGGGAATAGCGACTTGGAGCGAGCGTCTTATATACGAGGGCGGCGGATTAGCACGCCATTAGCGACCAAGATGGGGATTAGTGGAGCACGGCCCGAATTCCGAGGGCGAGGATTCTGTTCGGGGATGTCGGTCGTCGGCGCGTCTTGGCATGTGGGACACTGACCGGTGGGGCCTCCTTGCCTTTTCTACTATTTCGGTTTGGAACTTTGGGTTGGCCCGGGTGGGTTCTGGCCCAACCCATCTTGTGCTCGGGTTAATGCAACACACTCGTAAACCTGACGTGGCATCGTTGATCCCACATCATTCAGTGTACCTAACACTGACAGTTGGGGAAAAACACTAAGGCCCCGTTTAGATTCAAAAGGATTCCCAAAAATCCACTATTCATCCAATTTTTCCCTATTCATCCCACCTCTTCTACTCACATATCACTATTCATCTACAGTGTTTTTTTGGTGAACAGTGTATTTTCGGGGAATCTTTCCCCAATCTAAACACACCCTAAGACAGTTGTGCGTTCACCGAAAAAAAAAAAAGAACACAACCACGTCAGCGTGGCAATGTGTAAGCTTCAGAACCCTATGGCAAATCAAATCAAATCAAGTAACGCGTACTTTATTGTAGTTTATTTACCGCATGCTGTTACCATTTACAGTAAATTATTGGCAGCACCCTCCCCTCTCTATAACTCAATTTACGATCCTCACGTGCTTGCGAAAATCAATCAGCTGCAGAACAGAGTCTCCTTTGTGGCGTTCCCAGTGGCCGAATTCACTCTGATGCACAAAAGTGATTACGAATTAGTTGGCGGAATGACCTTTAGTCCATGGATGTCAACTGTCAATGCGCTGCATTTCTTACCCATCGGCGATTTTGCAGAGGTATTCCCGCTGATCGTCTCGCAGTGGGACATCGGTAAAATCTGCAGGTTGAAGAAAGGAATCGTTAATCCTGGAGGCTCGTTGATCTAGTAATTACAACTCTTAAGTGGCTTTGATTTTGCTCGTTTACATTTCGAAGACCCTATGAGAATTTGTTTTTTATTTCTACTGAAGATCATTTTTAGATCAGTGTAAATGCTAGGGCTTGGGAAAATCATATTTTATCACATGAAAATATTCTGCGTGTGGGCCGAGACAGGAGATCAGTGTATGAAAGACGAGTAAAACACTACTTGCCTGCCCCAGTTATGTTGGCTCCTTTGAAAGAAGTGTTTCCTGTGACAAGTGCCCCTTCCAAGTTGGCATTTGTTAAATTTGTCTGCAAAATGGAACGAGACAAAACCAAATCACGAGATTGTTGCAAAAACGATTCCTGTAAGATAGTTATCAGTTCTGAAAAAATGAAAACCAGCGTCAGACTATTGCAGTATGTGGCCATGCTGATACCTACCAAACTGGTAGTTCAGTTGGAAATTTGGAGGAAAAAAAAAAGGTAGTTTGTTTACTGAAAAGAATAAACAAGGAGAGGAGGACCCTGAACGAATTGAGGCACGAACAAATTACAAATATCTGATGTACTGATCACTGAACATTTTGGGTGTAAAGCATTGTTTTCAACTGAATCCAGCCGCGTACACATGCCAGCTTGATGAAATGGAACCGAAATAACGTGCTTCTTGCTGAACATTGTACTACCTTTGTTAAGTTTGCCAGCGAGAAATCGGCGCCTCTAAGATCAGCGTCAGAGAGATCGGCGCCTGAATCCATCGGCAAACATTTCCAGTAAGTCGCACAACCAAAACCCAAATCACAAGCTTTCCAGTGAGGACAAATTGAAATCTCCGATGATAGCAAGTAAATGCAGTGCTATACTTGTGAGGTCTGCATCGAAGAAGCTCGCTCCGAGCAGGTTCGCGCCTTTGAAGTTGGCCTGCCTCAGTATGGACTGCATCAAGAGAAGATTCAAAGATCACCAAACACGCGCCTCTGGAAAAAAAAGACGCGTACTTGTCTACGCACAGAAAGTTCTAAACTTTCACCCGCTTCTTCAACAATGTGATCTTATGAACAAAATTGTAAGAAATAAAAAATAGCACAAGACAGGGTCACAGTACCGTCTTGAAGTCCTGCTTGACGAGCGTCTGGCCGCTGAAGTCCTTGCCGGTGAGGTCCTGCCCCCGTGTCACCTGCTTCCCGTAGGGGCCTCCTCCCTGCGCCACAGCCCACAGCCACAAGCTCCGTCAAGACCCCAATCCCCAAAATTCTTGCGAGAATTTCTAGGCAGAAAGGGCAGTAATAAACGGCTGACAATGAATGCGAGGGACGGGTCGGCGACGAGGAGTGAGGCGGCGACGAGCGCGGCGGCGCCGGCATTGGCGAGGTGGAAGTGGACGGAGGACCGGGCCGGCGTCGCCGCCGGTGGCGTGGCGCCGGCGAAGGCGGGGCGAGACGGGGAGAGCTTGAGCGCGCCCAGGATGTCCATGGCGGCCGTGTGCTTGTTGCTGTTTTCCCTTACGTGGCTGTGTGTTTATCCGCTTATCTGTTTGGTGGTGCTGCTTGGCCAGTCGATCGGCCAATCGCCACGAGCCCACGATTGCTCCTTCACAGCCAATGGCGCGCATGCCTCTCTTCTTCCATTTTGCTTTTGTTTTTTTAGTTCCCTAGGCAAGATGGACAGACTTCCCGTGTACTCCACGGCACATGGGGCCATAAGTAGGTGCCACAACTGTACAAGTGCCACAACTGCGCGTACGTTTACTATACCGAATTGTTATCGTACAGTATTCCCATGGCAGTTTTTATGGTGCCATCTAATAATTACAGGTTTCCTACATATAAGTGCGCTTCATTTGTCCGAAACGATCATGTAGATACCAGAAGTTCCTTAGACCATGCATGGTCTTAATCGTACCCACGGAGAGCATTTTTAAATTGTGGTTGCTCAACAAGGCATCGACAACCCACCGTCAGCGCCCTCCCTCCCCCCCCTACAACACCCCCTCCCTCCCCACTCATGCGGCCTCCACCGCCTCCACTTACACGTTAACCTTCCACGGTTCATTGGCCTAGCCGTTGGTCACTGCCCACCGAGGATTCTGCTTATGCTTGGCCAACGGCGTGGGCTCCCGCGCCACCTCGTCCTCCACCTCCGGCCGAACTACCACCTCCGTTGGTTCCCTGGACCTCCTCTAAGGTCGCCGACCATGGGAAGGTCCCCATAGCCCCGGAACCTTAAGCTCCGTCACCTTGATCACCACCCAACCGGTGGCGGCGGTGCGACCTCTCCCCCCGCCCACCTCATGTCGGTTGGTGGTTGGTCGGATTCTGCTACAAGCCTATGCGATGGGCGACAAGTGTTTTATATTTTTGGCGCCCATGTGTCAATGGAACGGATCCGTACTGTAGAGATGCATATCCCCGATTTTTTGAGGGAGCAACTCAAGCATAGTCCCCACAGACGCATGCATCCAGTGCTCGTAAGAGTGCACATTCAGGCCACAACAAGAGCATCAGTAGAGGCTAGTACATGCTAATACACTACCCAAGCACACCCCATCCAAGTACCATAAAAGGGAAACGAAACAAAGAATCAAAACAATAAACATGAGCTTCTAATGCCTCAATCAAATTAACTCATGCATGCGCATCAGGTGGACACACACAGGGACCGGGTCTTTACGTCCCTTAAATCCGCCACAAACTGACAAACAACAAGAGATATATCCACAAATAAAGACATCCGAGTCCTCTTGTTCAGAGTACAGAAAACACTTGCTCATTCTTACAATAATCTTATTGTCCAAAGTACAAAAAAACACCTACTCACTCTTACAAGCAAATAGCTAGATTTGATGTTTCCACAAACTAACAAACAATAAGAGAGATAACCACAACTAAGGACATCCAAGGCCTCTTGTTCAAAGTATAGTAAACACTTGCTCACTCTTACAATAGTATTGTCCAAAGTAAAAGAAAAACACCTACTCACTCTTACAACACAATAAGAAAAACTGGCATTGGTCCCCTTGACCTCAGTACCGGTTATGTTACGAACCAATACTGAGTGGAAAATCAGTACCGGTTATTGGCGGTGGGGCAATTTGGTACTGGTTGGTACGGTATCACCAACCGGTACCAAGTGGCGCCACCGGGACCCACCACCAACAGTCATATTCGGGGTGTGGTCTTTTAGTATCAGCTGGTGTAACTAGTCGGTACTAAATGAACGACTTTAGTGCCGGCTAGTGGCCCCAGCCGGTACGTGCCTTTTAGTACCGACTGGTTACCAGCATCGAAACTATAAGATCCCTTTCTTCCTCCCGAGTTGGTAGCCACCTCATTTCCACCCCACCCAAGAGCAAAAACTTCTTCACTCCCATGGCGCCCTAGGGGAGGTGCTGCCCATTATTTTCAATAATTTATGGGGGTTTTGGCCCATTGGAGTGTTATAAAGGTTGGTACTTCAATCTACCTTCTCTAATAGTAGCTATATTATGTTTTATGTTTTGTAGGATGAGGAATTTATGATATTTTCTTACATGAGGATGAATAGATTAGGAATGTCAATACCGATTGGATAACTGGTGCAGACAGAGGGTTTCCAACCGGTACTAATGCCACTTTTTCCTGAATGCAAGCAAATAATTAGATTTGATTTCTTTTTTGTTAAGTTTTTATGGTTACCCATAGTTTATCTTGGGCACACCCTCCAGGTTTGTCGATTCTGCAGTTGTTGCAATTACGATTTACTTTATCTTTAAAAGTACTTCTCGTATATTTGCAACACATTATGGAGTAAGATTGATAGTCAAAATATTATGAAGAATCGTAACAAATATTTAGAACAGGAGGGACTGGGTAGAGGCACACTTGTTTAGTTTCGGTCCCTTTCATGGTGTCACGCAGTGTTCCTCACTTGTTGTTAGTTGTTGCTTTACCTTGGCCCTCTATCCTCATGTCATTTTCTCATATTGCCGTCCGCCACCGCCATGAGATTTCACTGTGTGATTGAGTTGAACGGTATCAATGACTTGTAGCACCCATTTCTTTCCCATTGCCATCCTCGTCCAGTCGTCCGTACACCAATCGCTCGCTTCTTGCTCACATGCTTTACGTCTCGAAGAACATTGATATCGCCCTCTTGTTGTTGAAGGTGTACGCCGGCTCTCAATCCGATTGCTAAAAAATGTTATAGTATAATTGCAGCTTGAGTAATAAAATGCACGGACAGGGGCGGATATGGGCCTGGGGCCACTAGGGTCGTGGCCCCAGGCGTGGCCCAAAAAACTCTTCATGTCCCCTGTAAATTTTCTATGGCCCATCTCAAATTTAAGTCAAATGACCCTAGTAGCTGGCCAGCCCAAGACACTCTCAGTCCAGGCGGCCCAGCAATCCGTCGGTGCCCCACCATTCCAGCGTCCTAGTCTGTGTTGCGCACTCGCGCTTGTTCTGTTCTTCCCGAGCCCGACCGCCCGACTCCTCGCTCTCTCCTCTCTCAACCAATGTTTTAAATAGCGGGCTAAGCCTCTTAGCCTTAGGTCTCTAGAAAAGCTAAGGGAAGCTATAGCAGAGCTATAGCTGCAGCTAAATCATTTAGCGGAAATGTAAAATTATATAACTATTTATCATAATAGTACATTACAAGAGCGATATACTACAACCTAACATATTATCAGACCACTACCAACGACACATTTCATTGAAATGCATCATATCTTACATTAAAAGACAGAAAGTTACTAAAATATGGCTCTAGTCCAATACACTTAACAACTACATGACATTTATCAGAAGTTCAAGGCACTAAACACATGATAATAAAGACATTAGTACACTTAACTACTAATGATCAGAGACATAGAGAGACTTATCGGAATCAGAGGGCTATAGCCGGCTAAAAGCATACCCATTTAGCGGATATAGCTGGCTATAGCCGGCTATTAGCCCTTAGGCTAGCATTGAGGCTGAAAGTGTGATATCCTAGCTTTAACATTCTCCAAAGGCTGTATCCGGCTATAATTGCAGCTATAGCCGGCTATTTAAAACATTGCTCTCAACGCTAGCACTAGCGGCGGCGGCGGCCGGGGGACGCCGTCCTCGCCTCCTCCCTCCCCTGAGTCCTCCCCTCCGTGAAAATTGGACGCCCCGGCGGCAAGGCACTGCGTTGCGGTAGCAGTGGCAGCCGGTGGGAGACAGGCAGCGCCGAGCTGCCGTGCAGGGCCGCAGGGGGACAACAACAGGCGGAGGTACACTGCTTCTGGACGAGCCGAGCGCAAGTGAAAAAAGCGTGGCCTCGAGCAGGCATTGATGCGTCCATGTGATAGATTCATGGCTCCCGGCGGAAACCTGGGAACCACCAGGTCAGTGGTCCATCGCTCCTATTTCCCCAATCCGGCAAAAATTGTAGGAAGACAAGAATTCTTCCAATTCGTAATAGGGGAAATTCGTAACAGGTAGAAAGGAAGCTAAAATTTTCATTCGATATGATTGATGTAAAAAAAAAAGCAGATTGTTTTGGACAAGATTGACTCAGAAAAGCTCAAGAACTCTTGCCAGAACATTTCCTTTGTACAATCGTTAGAATTGTAATAGCTGGGTTAGGGCAAACTAGAACTATAAGATATTCTTCACTATCATGTCATTTGATTATATTTAGATAATATTAATTTATCATGCAATATTATTTTTTCTTTTTTAAAAAATATACATATATGAATGCCAAAATGGATTGTAATTGAATATTTTGAGTGTAACGGCTTGTATGATACCGGCCTATTGGTAGTATGTGGCTTGGCATAGATTATTTACAAGTGTAGAAAGTGGCCCTAGGCGTTGAGATTCACCAGCTCTGCCACTGTGCACGGATCATATGGGTAAAAATATCTGTTTTACATCCTCGGATTATTTGATTTAATTTATTTACACAGTTCCACACTATCACTATCTCCAATATCGAAATCCATCGAGTGTACGTAACAAACAAATTATGATCCTGTTTGTTTTCCATCCGAAATTATATATAATCTAAATTATAATAATTAATCTGGCTTAAGAATTGTCATAATCTATATATAATCTAATTACTAATGTTTTTTTAGATGGATCATATGATCCATAACCTGAAACATACAGGGCCAATCAAATACGATTGGCTTCAAGGATTTCTTGCATGACCCGCTTGAGCGCCCAGTCCTCCGTAATAATCGTACCATGCCTGGCCCCATGAATCTTGATCGACTTGTACACCCTATTCTGCTTCGTCTCCTGACGCATCTTGTCGTCGAACGCCAGCATGCTGACCAAGTTGATCTCCTGGTCTCCATCTCCGTACACCACCTCCGGCTCCGCATCAAAGTCACCGTCCCAATACACGAGCTGCTCCAGCGTGTCGTTCCCGACGCCGTTGATGCACGTGGTCGGCACCATGGGCGCCTCGAAGTAGTTCATCTTCGGCACCGCCCGCCGCCTGAACGGCTCGACGCCGGCGACGTAGCCGACGTCGGCGATGAGCTCCTCCATCTCGCAGGCCGTGTAGTTCCTGTCCCCGGTGATCACCACCGGCTTGCCGGTGCCGAACACCGCCGGCGAGGGGAAGTTGGCGATGGAGGACTCGAAGGTCCTCCACATAGGCCTTAACGTCAGGGCCAGCGTGTCGACGCCAGGGACGTAGAGGAGACCGGAGCCGGAGACGAAGTTCTGGAGCGACGCTACGAAGCCTTCGGCCGGGAGCGGCGCGACGAGGAGGAGGTGCTTGATGTACTTTTCCCGCCACGCCATGGCCGTGCTCCGCACGAACTCGAGCGCCACCATGCCACCGAGGCTGTGGCCGAAGAGGATTACCTTCTGGTTGTTCTTGCTCCTGCTCGCGTCCTCGATGAGACGTGACAGCCGCCGGAAGTAGGTGGAGAAGACGGCCGATTTCTGGCCGGGCACCGGCGGCGCGTGGCGGAGGTCGTACGGAGCGCCGAACATGGTGTCGCCGTCGACGTACCCGACCTTCTCCAGCTCTTTCCTTAGGACCTCGAAGCACCAGTCCCTGCAGTCGATCAGTGGCTAGCTCAGTCGCTATGTGTGTGATTGGTAGCTTGGGTTAGGCCAAGCCTGGCCAGGACTAATGCATGGCCAGCCAGAGCCAGGCTTTTATGCATGCAATAGGTTCATGTTTGGTTTGGGTGGCTTGAGATAGACTGGCTTGCTATGTATGTGTTTGGTTGACTACACAATATGAAAAAGAACACGTGAACAAGAGGTGGAGATGTACAGTCTGCATAGCACAAGCCACCAACACCCTTATGCAGCCTGCATAGCGTGGAAACGCATCTCATTTGTGTTTCCAGCAAGCAAGGCTAAGAGGCTCCTTTTGCATTACCAGGGCCAGGCTAAAGACCTGAGCAGGCAACCAAACAAACTTAACTTGCATTCCATAAGCCTGGATAGGAGTTGGACACCCTACCAATCACGCCCTATATCAATACAAACACACTCGTACGTTGTTCACTTGTTCGTTCAAAAAAAAATATATGGCTAGCTAGCTCAGTCACACAGCATGCATCAGTCAGGGTTTGGATGCGTTCATTCATGGGATAGATCACGTATGTAGCCGTACGTGTGTACTGGGTTTTTCTGGAACCCTTTGGAGGAGCCGAAGTTGGGGACGCGGGTCTCTACGCCGGCGATGTTCCGGTAGTCGTCGGCGATGGGGTCGTAGACGAGGCTCATCTGCTCCATGAAGCATGGGGGGTAGTGGTGGGTGGAGATGTCGGAGCAGTTGGCCCACAGGCCGAACCAGCCCTCGCCTTTCATGGCGCCGCAGCGTGGTAGGGATGGGTGGTAGGCGTCGGTGAGACGCACCTCCAGCTCGCTGCAAGTTAACCCGGGCACCAGCACGATTGGGTGGAGGACGACGTCGTCCTGATGATCCGGCCGGTGGTCGTCGATCACCGGCGAGAGGTGCTCACGGAGGGCGGCGGGTATGAAGAGGAGGAGGAGCGGCAGAAGCCGGCCGGCGATCCCCATGTTTGAGTGTGGCCGTACGCCTCACTGCAAGATTCTCCGTCCAATCGATCGGCTAGCTAGCTTTTATAGGGCGGGGCAAAAACGTGGGCGAGTGTCACGTCGTCGCCTGTGTCTTTGTCTTTCCGTAGAGTTTTCTCCCTCCATCGATCGGGCAGGATAAACACTCGATCGATACGGCATCTCTAGCTAGCTAGCTCGCTGCAGCTCACCCCTGGCACCGGCACGATCTGGTGGAGGACGAGCTCACCTGACCCGGCGGCAACATCGTCCTCTCCTAGCCTGCCAGCGATAAGTCGCCGGCGAGAAGTACTCCCGGAGGGCGGCAGGTACCAAATTAAACTGGAGTCTCCAATCGATCGATCGGCTACCTTTCAGAGTGACCGGCCGGGCAAAAACGTGAATTAGCGCAATAAGTCGGCAAGCTTGTCAGCTTGTGTCTTTGGCTTGGCACGCAGTCTCGCACATCCTTTTCGACCTGATTGTGTCCTTCGCTCTGTAACATCTTTCTCGTCACGTCCCTTTTCGTCACCTCGGTATGGTACTTCGTAGCTCACGCACGCACGGTAGCTGATTGGCCACGTACGTATAGCTAGAGTGCCTCTAGAGGCGCGCGAACGGTCGTCGCCCAATACGCACGAGAGATTCATCCGTGCAAGCAGCAACAACAGGTTCCCCGAAACAATGGCGGAGACTAAAAATGCAGCACGAGCAGTGCACAGCAGAAAACACAAGGAATCCACGACGACGTCGACGAGGCAGGCCAATGCACGCACACGCGTCACCGGCGATCGAGGTCGGTATCACCGTGGACAAGGAAGGCGGCGCTTTCCGCTCCACCTCTCAGGACTAACCCCGTCCCATGTTCCGGCCTGGTTGGAGGGGCAGATATATAGAGACGCAGGGTGTAGACATTTTGTTTTGTTTCAATTTTGTATTTAAATTTTTTTATAAAAAAATGTACAATATCGGTTTAGAATTGATGTACTGGCAATCGGCTGTGTTGACCAACACAAACGGTTCGTAGCTACAGCCGGCTACGTTGCCTGGCGCACTCATCACAGCCGGTTTCTAAATCTGCAACTATTGTAATACTTTGTTGATGAAACTACAACTTCATTATTATGGACACCCTCCCTTCTATCTCGATAACCTCCACCGATTTTGGTGATTAAATTTGCAGGACAATGAGTACCCTTTCTTTGTCGATTAATTATGGGGAGCTCCACATGTATGCCTTTTTCTCAAGATGGGGATATTTCTTACGGTTCTCACACATGTCCTTTTCGTGTAATTTTGAAGTTGTTTCTTGTTGTTTTCTTCGTCATCTCCTTATCTCTAGTCGTTTTCATCTTCTTCACTTCCATTGTTGTCACCCTTCTTTTTCTACATCCTACAACTAGTATCGGTGGCGAGGCTAACTCGAAATTTTAGGTGTGGCAGAGTCTTACGGTAAGTATAACCATCAATGAAAACGGATGTAATCATATGTTTACATCTATATTAAAATCTCAACGATAAAATTACAAATGGTAATAAATAAAAAAAATAACGTTTATAATGGTACTTCTCAATAAAATTATAGAAGTCTTCAAAATCTTAACATAATTCACTAACATATAGCATTAGTTTTCTACTAAAGACCTAATCATGGTTTGAGTATGGCAAAAAACTAAACAAATATTAGAGAACATAGACTTAGTGTACAACACAAATATAACAACGCATATATTGAAACGCCACGTATACTTGAAAGTCCGACAGTTCCAATTTTAAATAAGCTCATCGATCACTTGATTTTATCTCTTGCTACCTTCTTCTACTTGTCAATTGGAACGTAGAGGTGATTATATATTTGGGGCACCCGCCCAATGCCAATGCAACTGGCACAGGCTCGTCTCATGCCCTTGTCCGTGCTAACAACTCGTCACACGGTATGCAGAGGAAACTAACTAGCTAACGCAAGCAGTCACACACGAGATACATCACACAGAGGATACATGCTGGTCTGTTGGGCCAACAAAAGAATTGGGATGTGGCAATCTATTTCATCCTCGGCCCAATACGGAGGGCTTCTTCCTCCTCCTGCAAGGCTGCAACTATCCCGACGCCTAAATCGTGCATTCGAAACCTCCAAACGCTGCCTACCGCCATGGGGAAGAAAGAGCCGGGCAGGTTTATGCTCGGGAGCTTCGAAACAGCTCTGGACACAAGTACTATGTTGCTTAAGCGTCATCTTCTCACTATAACCTACAACTCTCCTATTCATCGTCTCTCATCCGTGTAAGGTCTCATTTGGCAATCTGGGGGCAAAACCCGTTGGGGATTAGGTGGACCCCCGTCGAGAACCCAATCCGCACATTACTCACTGCTGCCTTGGATCGAGACCAGCTTGGTAGGAGTAGTTGCCGTCGGCTTCGCCGCCGCTGGCTAACAAATCCTAGCAAGAGAAAAGGGGATGGGAAGGGGAATATGAAGGGGTGAGGCGGAGGAGGCTATCGAGGGAGGAGAAGAGGAGCCCCCACCTTATCTTTTTTTCGTCATCCACCACTACATCGATCCATGGATTAAAACTAACTCGGGCCGCTCGACTAGAGTTCATTATAATACCAGGCACAATTAATCAGAGGACAGATTAAGCAAGAGGTGAAATAAGCTCGAGAAGGGATCTCAGATAAGAAATTATCCAAATCCTACTACTACTGCAACACAGAAGCACCATACAAAGCTCGGCAGAAACTCCATATGGAATAGAGGATGTTTCTACAAAAATACCATTGCAATATATGTATAATGTATAATATATATTTTATTTTACTTCTAATAAACCATATTTATATTATCATGTGCTAAAAATTTCGCCCATAGAGCATGAGCATGTTTGCTAATTTTTGCTGTGACTTACTTTGACAGGTGGACTTCTTTGGGGTACTTGCCTTGGACCTTATGGCGACTCTCCAAGTTGCGTCGGTTTTTCTTCGGTTTGTAGGCCTTTAGCCATCGTCTGATTTTCTTGGATTTCTCGACATGTATTTCTTGGGTCCATGAGTATGTTTTCGTTCCATATGCAGGTGTGTTCTCCTAAAATCAACAGTTCACCAAAACTTGTAAAAATGATTAGTCATAAACTCATATCACTAAGTTTGACTAAGTTTGACAGTAGTGTCCGGTAAATATTGACGGTTAAATATGGTAGCTGAGAAGAGTTAACAAAGAGTTACGGTACTCTAGTTTAGTCATAGGAGGTGACAAAAGGAGAGCGGCCAATGTTGGTCCCTTCTTGTTAGTTGTTGCTTAGGCCCTATCGTCATGTCATTTTCCCATTGCCGTCCGCCACCGCCATGATTTCGTTGTGACTGAGTTGAACAGTGTCAAGGACTGTTGTAGCATCGATCTCTTTCAGCCTTTCTGTTTGCCACTGATTCCTACCCTCACGTACATAAATTGCTCGCTCCTTGCTCACATGCTCGACTTGCTAACATCGCCCTCCTTGGTCTGTTGGAGCTTTCCTCGCCTAACTGAGAAAGGAGGGAGACTTGTACTCGGCGTTTTGATGTCTTGCCTGCTGCCTTGGTGTATGTGAGAAACTGAGAACAAGTATTCTTCCTCGCTTTTGAGGCGAGCCGGATTGGCTCCCTCCGCCGGCAAAAAAGCTTGATTTGCTGGGCTAGACGAGGTTAGCCAAGGCAGCCGTGAAGCAAACGGCCCCAACGGGACCTGAAAAAAACATAGGGAGGAAGTTCGATTTTTACCTTCCAACTATAACAAAAAAAGTTCAATTTTCAACTTACAATTACGAAACTGGACACAAAAGGCTATCTAGCTATCAAAACCGTGCAAATTTAGCTCTTTGAGTGGTTTCAAAGACGGTTTTCTATTTTAAAAAATTATTAAAAATAGTTTAATCTAAAAAATTCATAACTAATTTATTTGAAGTAAAAAAGATATGAAACTTGTGCCAATTGTTTCCGAAAAATATAAACTATATGTTGGTACAACATTTGAAGTTATTTGTATTTTATTTATTTCTATTCTTTGTATTATTTAAAAATAATAAAACACTACGAACATAAACAAATAATACCCAAATAACTTACTTGGCATATCAATAGGTAGGTTCTATTTTTAGAAATCGTTTGGCATCGGTTTCGTAATTTTTTATTTAAAAAGAAATAGTTATGGATTTTTTAGTTTAAACTCAATTATTAATTTTTGCATAAAATAGAAACCCACCTTTAAAACCACTCAAATGGCCAAATTTGCACGGTTTTAATAGTTGGAGGGTCATTTGTATCTGGTTTTGTAGTTGCAGGTTGAAAATCAGACTTATGTTATAGTTGAAAGGGTGCAAATCGGACTTTTCCCAAAAACATAATCCGATTGCTAAAAAAAAATATCTAAGCTATAATTGCAACGTGAGCAACATTCTCGGATAATCCAATTTAATAAAATGGGGGAAAACATCTCTGTTTGACATCCTCGGGTAATCCGATTTAATTTATTCACATAGTCCCACACTACCACTATCAAATATGGAATATGGAATCCATCGATCGAGTGCAATAATAAAGAAATCAAAATCAAATCAGATACGATTCGCTTCAAGGATTTCTTGCATGACCCGCTTGAGCGCCCAGTCCTCTGTAATAACCGTGCCATGCCTCGCCCCAGGAATCTTGATCGACTTGTAGAACACCCCGCTCTGCTCCATCTGCCGACGCATCTTCTCGTCGAACGCCACCATACTTACCAAGTTGATGTCCTCGTCTCCATCACCGTACACTATCTCCGGCTCGGCGTCGAAGTCGCCGTCCCAATACATGAGCTGCTCCGGCGTGTCGTTCCCGACGCCATTGATGCACGTGGTCGGCACCATGGGCGCCTCGAAGTAGTTCATCTTCGGCACCGCCCGCCGCATGAACGGCTCGACGCCGGCGGCGTACCCGACGGCGGCGATGAGCTCCTCCATCTCGCCGGCGGTGTAGTTCCTCTCCCTGGTGATCACCACCGGCTTGCTTCGTCCGAACACCGCCGGGGACGGGAAGTTGACGATGGAGGACTCGAAGGTCCTCCACATCGGCCTCAATGTCAGCTCCAGCTGTTCGACGCCGGGGACGAAGATCAGGTCGGAGCCGGAGACGAAGTACTCCACCGGCTTCACGAAGCCTTCGGCCGGGACAGGCGCGACGAGGACGAGGTGCTTGATGTACTTTTCCCGCCACGCCATGGCCGTGCTCCGCACGAACTCGAGCGCCACCATGCCACCGAGGCTGTGGCCGAAGAGGATTACCTTCTGGTTGTTCTTGCTCCTGCTCGCGTCCTCGATGAGACGGGACAGCTGCCGGAAGTAGCCGGAGAAGACGGCGGATTTCTGGCCGGGCACCGGCGGCGCGTGGCGGAGGTCGTACGGCGCGCCGAACAGGGTGTCGCCGTCGACGTACCCGGCCTTCTCGAGCTCGTGCCTCAGGACCTCGAAGCACCAGTCGGTGTGGTTTGGGTTCTTTTGGAAGCCTCTCGAGGAGCCGAAGTTGAGGACGCGGGTCTCGACGCCGGCGATGTTCCGGTAGTCGTCGGCGGCGTGGTCGTAGACGAGGCGCATCTGCTCCATGAAGCAGGGGAGGTAGTGGTGGGTGGAGATGTCGGAGCAGTTGGCCCAGAGGCCGAACCAGCCCTTGCCTTTCATGGCGCCGCAGCGTGGTAGGGATGGGTGGTAGGCGTCCGTGAGACGAACCTCCAGCTCGCTGCATGTTAACCCAGGGACCAGCACGAGAGGGTGGAGGACGACGTCGCCGGCGGCGTCCTGATGGTGATCCGGACGGCGGTTGGTCGCCGGCGGCGAGAGGTAGTCTCGGAGGGCGGCTGGTACAAGGAGGAGGAAGAGGAGCGGCAGAAGCCGGCCGGCGAGCGCCATGTGTGTGTGTGTGGGTGTGTGGCCGTAAGCCTTTCTCGAAAGTCGCAACTGGAATCTGCTCCAATCGATCGATCGGCTCCTTTTCATTGGGGGCGAGGCAAGAACGAGATGCACAAGTATGACATGTGGACAGCTTTTGGTCTTTCTCCAATTGTCCTGGCAACAGTCTCGCACATCCCCTTCGACTTGATTTGTCATTTCCTCTCGAACATCTTCTTTGCACTGTCACGTCCCTTTTCGTCGCCTAATCTTTTTTCCTTTCCCTATAACCTTTCGATCGAGCAGGATAAACGCTCGCCGCTCGAGGGTCTTTGTCATGGCCACGAGTCTCGCTCTCGCACATCCCTTTCGACCTGATTTTTTGTCCTTATTTGCTCTCCAACATCTTCTTGTGACGTCCATTTTGACTTCGTCGCCTCCGTCCTTTTGTTTTCCTAACCTTTCGAATTCGATCGAGCACGAGCAGGATAAACGCTCGATCGGTACGGCATCTAGCTAGTAACTCGTTAAGCATGCACGGTAGCTGATTGTCCACGTATGTAAGCTGAAAGTGCCTCTAGAGTCTAGACTCCGGAGGGCGAGAGAGCGGTCATCGTCCAATAAGCACAAGAGATTCATCCGAGCAAGCAGCAACAACAGGTTCCGCCAAACAAATGGCGGAGACAAAAAAAAAATGCAGCACACTGTGTAGACAACAGAAAATTACAAGGAATCCACGACGAGGCATGGAAATGCAGTGCACACACGCATCATCGGCGATCGAGGTCGTGTCGGTATCGCCGTGGATCGGGAAGGCGGCGCAGCGTATAAAGACGGATAGAGACGCAGGATATACACATCTTGTTTTGCTTACATTTTGTATTTCTATTCTACTTAAAAATGTAAAATACCAGTTTCAAAATTTTGCAATAGCAGGCGTACATGATGCACTCTCTTAAGAAGAGATATATACACTAACCCTTCTAGATATATAGTGTGTAACTGCCTAGCTATTTGTTTTCCCTTATCTTTTCTCCAGGAGATGAGCAAGTGCAACAACGCCCTCATGGAGCCAATAATTTTCGAAATCCATATATGGCTTGTTTGGGAACTAGTGGATTGGAGTGAAATGGGAGAGATTGGAGGGGATTAGTTATATTTATGCTCAATCCACTACATCCATCCTATTACAATAATTCATTTCTTCCCAAAGAAGTCCGTACTGTATTGGAAACTCCGTTAGGTACGTCAGAATATGAATCCTACTAGCTCTCAGAGAATTTTTGTTTGGGTATATTTCCAAACCTACAGGTACTATGAAGCATGCTAAAAACCTACAACTTATTGTGCGGTTGTGCCTATTATTGTATAAATATGCAACTATTTTGATGTTTTGTTGCATGAAACTACAGCTTTATCAATTATCATCATGGACACACCTTCCATTCCATGTATTAGGTGGCCCAGATGTCTTCCACCGATTTTGGTAATTAAGCAGGACCACGATATTTAGACTTAGTGTACCGTTTGTTTATCGATCAAATATTGGACGGTGATTCTAGTACCAAGGTTGTTAGTATCAGGATATTATGTAGTATTGTTTTTCATATGATAGTATCGTACGTCGTGTCATAGTATATATTTAATATAAGATTTATAATATAGTGCATATATTGAAGTATAAAAACGATACTACGATAAATATAAGATTTGTAAGCTCCATGGCCTCCGACTAGCCTCTCGTTTCCTCCGCTTCTCACCTCCGCCATCGTGGTCACCATGATTTGCGTGGGAGTGCGTGGCGGTCCTAGGGTTGCTGGGGGTGGATAGAGCTTCATCTCCGGCAGGGCTAGGAGGGGTCGCGCCAAGGAGGGGGTGGGGGTGGCGGCCCGATGGAGGTCATGGTCTCACAAAATGCCAGGCGAAGGCGGCCGGGAGACCGCTGGAGCCAATGGGCAGGGGTGAGGAACATAGAGGTTAGCAGGTGGATGGTGGTGGTGGTGGCGGAGCCGATCGAGAGGCCACTGGATCCGAAGGTGGTGGCGACAAGGAGAGCGTGATGCAGGGGCTGAGCAAGTGATGGGCGTACGCCCGCACTGCAGGCCAAAGAAGGAAGACGACGAAGGTGGGGGGAAGGGTGTCCAGCAAGATGATCATGTTAGGCACCCGGGCGCGAGTCACCCTGCGGTCACACTTTCTAGTTCCTACCCACTGCCCCCGCTAGCTACTAGCGCAAAAGCTGCAACTATAGCTCCTCATTTGCCACCTCTAACATATCGTCCTACTCCTTCCCTAGCACAGTCACACGGGGTTCATTGGCAAGGGAGGCTATGACAGTGGTGGATTCTATGAAGCATTTGGACTTGCAGGAGTGTTTCTTGGTACGATGCTTTCCACCGAAGACGAGCCATACCGTAACGCATTTGCAGGGACGGATGGAAGGAGGAGGGACCAAGGGGTGACATGGCTCCCCATGGCTATGCAATTTACTAAGGAGCTTCTAATGTTTCTGTGTAAAAAAGATAGAAAATATTATTTTTTAGCAGAAAGATAGAAAATATTATTTGGCACCCTTTAATATTTGCATTAGCTCTTTGGCTCCCCTCAAGAAAAAAATTCTGGCTTCCTCCCTGCACATTTGGCCCCACATGTCGGCGTGGGGGAGGGTGACGACAAATTTTTTGGCAGAAAACATACTGCTAAAGAAAAGTGGGTTTATAACTTAGCAGGGCTTTTTTTGTAATTTTTCCATCAAACAAAATTGTCCCCAATAGACAACAGGCAGCAGTCATTCTCGAAGGCAGCGCCCTCCCTCTTCCTCGCCGCCGGTGATCTCGCCCGCCGCCCGAGATGCCAGTGAGGGTGGTCGATACCGCAACTCCATCTTCCCAGTCCTCCCCAGGTTACTCCGCGGCCCTGCCCCCTCCCATCTCTTCCAACATATATGCTATGCGCGCATCAGGTCTGCTCTGTACACCTAGGTTTAGATCTTACCACAGCCTAATCTCTTAGTTTCCTGGGTTTGATCGGTCATGTGATGCTATTTGGTAGGATTCTATCCCGGAGGATGTTTGTATGATCTAGATTGGTGTAAGTCAGCCGGAGTTTGTATGGCTGCAGTTTGGTATCGATTTAGGTGGTTTCGTCCTTTCTACCGCGTATATTATTGCTTTGAATGATTTAGACTGCGCCAAAATTTACGTCAGCTGGCGTAGTGGTTATGATGGTTTTGAGCCTTGCGAATGTTTGGAATTCGTTTCCAATTTCATCAGTAAGATTCCCTCTGATAATCTAGTGTTGCTAATATTTGCCTGGATTTGAACTTTCATGTGTCATGATTGTGTTAGGCGTCCTGAAATTATGGATCGATATTCATATGACATTATGTGTGCCGATAAAATGGTACTGCTAACACCATGTTTCTAAGAACTAGTTAATCTAAAAAAAATGTTCCTTTTTTGGCAGGCCAAGACACAAATGCTGGGCACCCGTCTCCTCCTAGATGTTCACTCTTAAGTGCTGGAAGAGTAAGTGTTTTTGTCTGTTATTTGAATCTTTGGCCTAAGAACTGAATCATTGTAACGTTGTGGTCCAATAAGATGCAAGTATCTGATTTTTGTTACTGCTGTGGTATTAGTTGCAATCTTCCACCATGTCCTCTCTGAAAGCAAATAGGAATTCTCCTTTCCAGCTCATCCCTAGTACGATTGGTTCTGGGCAACTGCTTATGTTCCTTGGGAATGAAAGTAGGACTATTGTTAGATCACATTGTCTGATAGCTGAAGTGTTGCTTATCCTCCAGTTTCTGTTTGATGTTCTGGGGACTCTACTAATCCGCGGGCATGCGCGCGCTAGCAGCGCTACTAGCGGTAGATCTCAACTTTCTATTCTCAATTTTTCTGTATAACTTATCATATGATAAAACTTTTCCAGATTATAAATTTTACGGAAAAATTGTATCAAAACATTTACAAGTTATTCAGATTATAAGTTATGCGGAGATAAGTTTTGAGCATAATCTGGAAAAGTTATATGCAAGACTTTTACAAAAAAAAAGTTGTATCAAACTTTTTCTACAAAATCTTGGAACAAAGGTGTATGCAGAGAAGAAAACAAAATCAGAAAATGAGAGGGAAAAAGTGTCGCAACTACGACAGTTCAACGAAGCCTCAGGCACTCACACGGCCACGCCGTGCTGGACGCCACGCTTGTCGCAGGCCCGTGCAGGGCCTCTGCTTGCGGTCGGCGCCACCACAGGGGCCTGCAAGCTGCGGCGAGCTCTGGCAGGGCCTCTGCCCACACCGCGCACTCGCCTGCATGCCGGTGTCACGGCTTCTGTCGGTGGGGAGAAAATAGAAGGGGAAAAATTAAGAGCATGAGAGAGAATGTGAAAGGGGAAGGAAGGGATAAGTAAAAGACATTGGTCGGGAAGCTTCTGTCAGATCAAACATGGTGGTAGGCCCCACAGGTGTCACATGGAATCGGTTGCCACGAAGCGCCCTCGCGGGCACCCGTGGAATTAGCTTCGCAATGGTCTGGGATGTAGGTTATGGGTCTTTTACAGTTGATTGTTTGAATGACATTTGTATTGTTGCATATCACTCAAGTACTTTTTATGAGCATTGCTTCAGCTTTATCTTGGCTCTTCAGAGTTGCTGTTGACCAAATCTACTTCTATCTTTCTTTCAGTGTTTTGCTGGAACTCAGAATGTTTCAAGTCTGCAGAAGGATGAAGCATGGAAAGTTAATGTGCGCATCCATGGTTGTGATCTCGAACAGGGCTATTTATGTGGAACGATGGAAGCGCTTAATGTTCCATTAGCAGATACACCTGTTAGTAACTCATCTGTTCTTCACTTTGATTCTGAAATCTAATGTTATGAATTCAAAACAAAGATTAATTAGGTTTGATAAGTAAACAATTAATCCCTCTGGCCCGATTTCTTAGATGCAACAGGTGCAGTTCAGTTACTTAGATGAGGGAGAGGAAACACTCACAGTGCTGGGCACGAGTGCTCACGTGCCAGGTCTCACACCGATTGGCCCTTTGTGTGCCAAACGCCCAGGCTGTTGAGGATGGGAGTAATCTCCATTCATTCATGCATGCTGTTGCACGTCTGTTCATTTGTCAGGCTGCTCGTGATCAAGCATGTAAATAATTAATGCTTCAACGCTTGTTGCAATCCTGCAGACGCCTTATACAGTGGCCAAACTCCAAAATACTTTCTCGCCCTAGAAACCAGACTAGAGGGAGTATGGCACCATAGACCTTACAAACTAACTAGGGATTTAATATGTTGCCTGAGCGTAAGACTGGATGTTAAGAAATGTTCCACAGAAATTTGTGATGTTGTTTATGATTATTATGAAAAAAATTCTCAGTGTACATAGTTGATGCAGCCTGTTACTTATGAATTTTAACTTCATTTGTTGGCCCTCTGTCTGTAGGTAGTGACCTTCTGGGAGGGGGAGATAGTAGATGCTAAAAATTACACATTTTTCACTGGCAAGTGGGAAGCATCGTGAGTGTTAATTTCTATGTTTATACCATCCCTATATTGGTGTCTCACAGAATTCCAAACTTACTTGCAAAAAACATCTTTCTTCTACTATTTTTCAGACCAGAAGATGATATAAGACACTGGTCGAAGTTCCCATCATTTACACCTCTTCTGGTAAGTGGTAACTGGTTACATTTGCTATTGTCCATCATCATGAATCTTTTGGTGTTTCTTTTTCTTATTTGTCATTATGTCCTTCCTGCAGAGTCAGATTGAGACAGATGGTGGCAAGTCGCTGGACCTTAGCAACTACCCTCATATATTTATGGTACGACATTAGCCAATATGTTAATTTATTGATGGATAAAAAAATTATTTACCAGTTATCCTAT
The DNA here is from genome assembly GCA_015342445.1 of Digitaria exilis. Classification (NCBI taxonomy): domain Eukaryota; kingdom Viridiplantae; phylum Streptophyta; class Magnoliopsida; order Poales; family Poaceae; genus Digitaria; species Digitaria exilis. Next base: position 1,792,817 of record JACEFO010001770.1, on the reverse strand, counting down.
GCTGCTTGTAGAGATGGAAAGAGCAATACTTTGTCAATGTTGGAGTTGACTGTGGATTAACCATTGCTGGTTTCTACTACGTCTGCTTTTCTTGTAGCGATGGCTCTATTAGTGGCTTTTATTATGATCCAAACAGCAGGTAATAGATAATTTTCTGCAATTTATTTATTGCAAATTATAATGGCATGGGACCATATTTATTAATGGAGGTGGGTTTCTATAAACATTTCTGTTATTTTCATGCGCAGCCCATTTCAGAAGCTAGAACTGAAGTGTACCAACGAAAGAAGTTCTGGATTCACCTTTTCGTCCTATGAGCTACAGTAGCAGACTCAATGCATAGGTGCCGACTTTCTGTTAGCATATACATCCTGTGTTCTGAACTCATAGTTCCTAATGTTGTTGTATTAAAAGAAATGAGAGGGTGTATATGTAATAGTTTTTTTTCCGTCCTATGAGCTACAGTAGCAGGCTCAATGCATAGGTACCGACTTTCTGTTAGCATATACATCGTGTGTTCTGAACTCATTGTTCCTAATGTTGTTGTATTAAAAGAAATGAGAAGGTGTGTATGTAACAGTTCTTTTTCCAGACAATGGTCTATGGAACCTGACGCTTTGTAATCTTAAGGGAAGCAGGCATTGTCTAAAATCTACCTTCTTGTATTATGCCTGTGTTAACCATGATATTATCTGTCTGAATTCAGTTCGATGAGGAATGCAAGGGATAAATGCCGATTCAGTGAAATGTTATGTACCTCTTTCCATAATCGTCGATCTGCAGTTGAGGATTTCTATTTCCAAATGTCTATGCTATATACATTGTAGTTCCTAATTACATGTATATTTGCGAATACAATTTTCTGGAACAATCATGATGTCAAAGTTTACTGATGAGAAACTTTATCAAGATTGACGATTGTATTCTCTCAAGTGTCTGGTACAAAGCTGCGGAGACCTTTTGGTTTCACTTGCAGCTTTCGTATCTTTTGACTGGCTCTATGAACAAAGTAAACTTGGGGCATGTTCTTCGTCTTTGCCTTAAGCTTCCTGACATTGTTAGGTAAACAAACTCTACCGTTGTTGTTTCACAATGTCTTTGATCTCATGCTTCATGCTTGTTCATTCTCTAAGGAATAAAATTCTTCTGCATCTGCATTGCATTAATACAGTCACTACTAAGTCAATCTTATTAATATTTTGCTGGTAGGATTACTCTGTCACATAATCTTACCTTCGAACGCACAAGGATGTGTTGATAGTGGAACAGGAGGTGTTTCTTCTCTTCCTTCATGCAGAAACCAAGAAGAGATGCCCTTTGCCCTTTGTACCAAAGGCTGCTCAACATTCTCGATCCATGTGTCAAACAGATTGAGGATAGCATCAGTAATTACTTCTGAGAGTACTTTATCATCTTCTCCAGGTTCCAGCTTCATCATCAGGTATCTATTGACTGATATTAACTTCTCTAGCATATGCCTTCTATCAATATTGTATGCCACCATTGTGTCTTGGATTTTAGCAATCATCTTGAGCACCATCTGATAGACTGTAGCAAATGCATTTCGGAACACTTCGGTTGCTGCTTCGGACAGTTCCCTGTCATTCGAGCCACTCTTTTCATTCCCTAACAACTCACGTTCTATGGTTGGCGCGAATGTTACAGTCTTCGGCTTCGTTGTGTTGACACGGAGCTTCTTTGATTCCATCAGCATCTCATTGGCTTCCTTCATTTCTGACTCGAATCTGCACTGCTGACCTTGAAGTATGTTTGGTCCTTGTGTGCAGTGGGGCTTGGGACTGGCGAATTCTGTCTTACTGATGCTTCCAAGAATACCTCAGATGCCCTATCCGAATGACCAGCTGCAATAAACGTGGTAAAAAAAACACTTATCATTGATGCTTTATCATAGTTCAGGTGTTGTTTCGACTCAGTTTCAACTAAAGGAACACAGATGATAGCTACTTTGTTTCAATTAACAACTGATTTTATGATATCTGAAAGTGTGATTTACATACAGGAAGAAGGTAGATGTTGCACTTTCTTGGGGGTTCCACGGTAATCGGCATCTCGCCGTTCCTCCTTGACCTTGGTGTCTTCTGCACTGGGTCCAGCCCTGGGCGTCCACATCATCTCCTCTTGTGCAGGTTTCTTCTTGTGATGCAGCATGTGCATCCATTTCTTAGCCTTGCTCTTCACCTTGCCCAGCACCGCCTTCTTTTGGCTCCCACCTGGGGTTCGAGGCGACTCTGTTGGGCTTGCTGGTGGCGCCCGTGGTGATGGTGAAGGCCAATATCGTTGTTGCTCCTCCCATTCATCAGTTGGATGTTGGCCTGCAAATGAATGGCATCTCGAGTAAGCTACCAGAGATACGAGTGGATGGCGTCCGCTCCCCTCCCTCTCGGAGCGACTGCTCCCCTTCCACCTCCTACCCTCCCCACAAGCCCCACGGCGGTGCCTACTCCAGGCCCGGCGGCCACCCAAACCCCTTCCTCTCCCTCGCCGGCGGGACGCTCCAAGTTCCAGCGGTGGAGGGACGACGCTTCCCCCATCCCCAGCGTGGGCGACGCATCTCCCACGTACAGGGAAGCCCTACTCGCCGCGGCATCATCAACGGAGGTGGCCTCGGCTGCAGCTGTGCAGGCCCCTGTAGCCCCCAGTCAGGGTGCCTCGGCTGCAGCCTTGAGGAACCTCCAGCCGGCGCCGGTGCGTATCCTGCTGCATCGAAAGGAACGGCGTACTCCGATAGCATCTCAGCCGGACACGGAAGGCTGGTTCACGGCGGAAGGTCGTCGCGCGCGCCAGAGGCGCCGGCGGGAGGAGAGGCCTCCACCGCGGCCGGTCCCTGGTGACCTCCGGGGACGCTGCTTCAACTGTTTCTCGACGACCCATAGAGCGGCTCAGTGCCGGTCTAGACCGCGTTGCTTTGCCTGTCACGCGGTGGGACATCACTCTGCTGCCTGCCCTTCCAAACGGGGCCTCTCAGCGCGGGCGGCACTGGTGGCTCGACGGCGGCTGGTCTGGCGCCCAGTGGACTCCGGGATGGCCTCGATTCCGTTGCAGTCCAGGGGGGCGGGTCCTGCAGATGATGGAGGTCAGGGAAGGAAACGGCGTCGTCGAGCGCGCAGAGCGCGTTCCGGCGCCAAACCACCGACACAAGAAGGTGATGACATTGGAGATGCCCTCGGCTCCAGCGAGGCGGAGATGATGACCGACCAAAGGATCCCATTGTTGAAGCCTCGGCGTATTCTGGACCGTTCGGAGAGCATTACTCGGAGAGAAGATGATCTATCTCGGGCCTTAGTCGTCACTGTCCTGGGAGGAGACACCGTGGCAAGCAAGATCCTGCAGGCCATTGCACACAGGTTTGAGGTCGAGGTTTCTCGGCTGGCCCTTCTCCCATGGGGCCTTGCCAGCTTCCTCTTGATCTTGCCTAGTGCTGACCTTGCTGATCGGGTCTTCAATGGAGGGCGGCCGATCATCACACAGGAGTTTCGTCTGCACGTCATGAGATGGACGCGTCTTTTGCAGTCTGTAGCCGGAGACCTCCCCGTGGCCGTCGACATCGAGATCAGCGGTATCCCTTCTCATGCATGGGAATTGCCAACAGCGGAAGTCCTGATCAACGACTTCTGCTGGATTGAGGGGATGCACCCATGCACGCCTGACAGAAGGGACGTGTTCATGGTGCGGGCATGGAGTTCAAGGCCTGAGCATATTCCGTCTGAGATGGATTTGGTGATCGTGGAGCCTCGGATGACCGGGAATCCTCCGCCAGGCATGCGTACGCTCTCGTACCCTATCACCATCTCCGTGTCACCTCTGGAGCAAGTGCTGGAAGATGGAGAGTCTCCTCCTCCCTCACCGCCCCCGGCAGATGATCATCAACGTCGACGTCGGCGGAACCGGCAATGGCGGCCAGACCCCTCGGCCCCTGCGGTGGGTGCGCTGGGCGCGTCCTCGTCGGCCAACATGGGGAGTCGCGCCCCTATTCATGATCGGCTAGGCCCGAGACACATGGCTAGGGCGGATGGCCCTTCCCCATGTGACGGCTCGGAGGATGTGCCTGTTTTTGCGGCGGAGGAGAAACGGTGTGAGGAGAAGGAGGTGATCGAGGAGTCGGGCGCCGGACTCGAAAAAGCCTTAGATGAGGCAATTAACGCAAGCTCTTCATCCCACGAGATTAGCGTGGAGGAAATCACGGAGGGGCTGGCAAACCTCGGAATGGCTAGCAGCGTTATTGCGGCGGCGCCCGCCGTAAGTGGCCCTCCGATCATGCCTGTGGGGCTGCATGATGTCCCTAATGTGGAGACGGGCTGGCAAGGGTCAGATGGGCCGGGTGATTGCAGCCCAGCCGTCATGGGCTCCCCCATCCCTTTGGCCCGTGGCTTGGACACCTCTCCTGTCATGTTGGATGGCGACTCACTGGAAGCCCATCACGAGGAAGCTCCCTCCCCATGTCCAGCAGAGCCAGCGATGGCAGAGATGGTGGCGCCACCACCAGAACCGCTGGTGTCAGATCAGCATATCCCACCAACATTTCAATCTACCCAAGGGCTGACACCAGCACTGATGACGGCGCAGCAGATGCCGCTTAAAGTATACTCGAGGCGCAGGGTGGACAGACGGGCAGTGGTGCTAGAGGGGGCGGATGTTGTACCCCCCCCTCCCGACCTCCCACAAAGTCCAGCCATGGAGTTCATCCGAAAGCTGACAAGGACTCCGGGAGGCTTGACCCCAATCCCGCATGTCAGCAAGAGGAGAAAGAAACAAGGTCCGCCACTTAACGTGGATACGCGACGCAGCCGACGGGTTGCTGGGCTGGACGCGGAAAAGGTTAAGGTATGCCCCACTCACCTGAAGAAGCGTGTGATGCGAGCTCTTGATTTAGAGGTCGAAGATGAGAAGGAAGTCCTAGACCAGCAGCTGATTGATGAATATACCAAGCGCTTTGGACAGCATGTGATTCCTGCACACACCAGGGCAATGGCCGCGCTCTTTGGTTGGGCTCCCACTGAGGACGACTATGCAGTTTGTCCGGTAGAATGCCTGGTATGAGCTAGGCCATGTGTACTGGTCTGGTCTGTTTTTTATTTTGCCAAATGAATCCATCACACATATTAATATGGAATGTAAGGGGCCTGAATTCTACAGCAAGAAGAGATGCTGTACGAAATTTGATAATTGCTGCCAAGGTTGACATTGTATGCTTACAGGAGACAAAAATGGTCGACATATCTCGTCAACTAATTCTTTCCATGCTCGGTAGTGACTTTGATAATAATTATGTGTATCAGCCTTCAGTGGGAGCAAGTGGAGGAATTTTGATTGCTTGGAGAAACAACCTCGGTGCTGCTCAGGCCAGCCGGGTAGATAATCACAGTGTCTCGGTCCAGTTCTGTCCGGCCAATGATCCTGCTTGGTGGCTCACTTGCGTTTATGGGCCCCAAGACAACCAAGAGAAGCTTCAGTTCTTGCAAGAGCTTAGAGATATCAGGAGCCAGTGTGATGGCCCTTGGCTAGTGGCGGGAGATTTCAACCTTATATACAAAGCTGAAGACAAGAACAATAGTAACGTGAACAGAGCTATGATGGGAAGATTTAGGAAGTGGATTAATGATATGACAGTGGCCGAATTACCTCTCCACGGGCGTAAGTTTACCTGGTCCAGCTCTCCTTCAAGTGCTTCCCCAACACTGGTTAAACTAGATAGGGTATTCTGTTCCATTGATTGGGAGGAATTGTTTCCAAACAGCCTGCTACAAAGTGCTGCGTCTGATGACTCGGATCATTGCCCTCTCATCCTTGGCCTGAACGAGGACGTGGCTGGAAAGAGACGCTTCCACTTCGAGTCCTTCTGGCCGAGCATGGATGGATTCCAGGAGACAGTCGAATTGGGTTGGGGGTCAGTACAGCCTCTCCCCTGTCCGATCCAAACCTTGTCCCTGAAATTCAAAGCAACAGCCAAAGTATTGCAAAGCTGGAGTCAAAAGAAGGTGGGACATATTTCCTCTCAACTTGCTATGGCTAAGGAAATTATCCACCAGTTTGACATCGCCCAGGACAGTAGACCGCTCCAACCCAATGAATTATGGCTGCGCAACAAACTAAAAAAAACATGCCTTGGCCTTAAGCTCCATGCTGAGGACTGTGGCTAGGCTGAGGTCCCGAATTGAATGGCTGAAGGAAGGTGATGGAAACACGCGGCTGTTCCACATGCATGCAAGACACCGAAAGAAGAAAAATTTCATAGCCAAGCTGAAACACGAGGACACCATCCTTACTAGTCATGAACAGAAGGCTGATGTCATCTTTGATTTTTATTCTGGGCTAACTGGTGAAGAGGTAGAGCGCAGCAGAACAATTGATCTAGATAATCTTGATGTTCCTAGTTTTGATCTGGAGTCGCTAGAGAGCCCGTTCTCGAAGGAAGAGATTTGGAACACCATTAAAAGTCTACCATCTGATAAAGCCCCAGGGCCAGATGGTTTTACAGGAAGGTTCTATAAATCCTGCTGGGCTGTGATTAAAGGGGATGTGCTGGCAGCAGTACATGCAGTCTGGGGAAAAATTTCAGGAACCTGTGGATGCTCAACTCAGCATATATCACCTTACTCCCCAAAAAGGCAGATGCTGATGAGGCTAAGGATTTCCGCCCCATTAGTCTTGTCCACAGTTTTGCCAAGTTGGTCACCAAGTCGCTCGCTAATAGGTTGGCTAGCAATCTGGACAAGATGGTGTCTCCTAATCAAAGTGCGTTTATAAAAAAGCGATTTATTCAGGATAATTTCATGCTAGTCCAGCAAACAGCAAGATTCTTACACGCCCAAAAGCAGCCAAGAATTTTGCTTAAGTTAGACATTACCAAGGCCTTTGATTCAGTGTCTTGGGCTTTCGTCTTGGAAGTCTTGGAGAAACTGGGGTTTGGGTCGAGATGGCGGGATATGTTGTGTGGCTTACTGATGTCCTCCTCTACTCAGGTGCTTCTAAATGGCATTCCTAGAAATTTTATACGGCTCAAAAGAGGCCTGCGTCAAGGAGACCCCCTCTCCCCGATGCTCTTCATTCTAGTGATGGACATCTTGAATCTGATGGTGTCAAGGGCTGCAGAGGAAGGTTTTCTACAACCTCTATCACGGAGACCAATTCAGCATAGGATCTCTCTATATGCAGACGATGTGGCCCTCTTCCTCAAACCGGCAGCAGAAGACATTACCCTAACACTCAACATACTTCAGCTCTTTGGGGATGCATCTGGATTGAGAACTAACGTACAAAAGAGTAATGTAATGCCAATTCAGTGCTCGGAGGAGAATATGGAGGTGATCCAAAGCCTGTTGCCTTGTGAAATCATGAACTTCCCATGCAAATACCTGGGTCTACCCTTGTCACTCAAAAAACTAACCAAGGACCAGCTGCAGCCTCTAATTGACAAGATAGCAGACCAACTGCCAGGATGGAAGGCGGATTTGATGACACGGGCTGGTAGGATAGTGCTGGTTCAATTTGTGTTAACAGCTATGATAATCTACCCAGCCATGGCGATTGATTGGCCACCATGGGCAATCAAAGCAGTTGACAAGTTGAGGAGAGGTTTCGTTTGGACAGGCCGCAAGGATGCTAAAGGCGGACATTGTCTGGTTGCTTGGCCCAAGGTGTGCCGAGCGAAGGAATTGGGAGGACTTGGGATTTCTGATCTGAAGTCACTGAGTATTGCTTTGAGAGTAAGATGGCCATGGCTTAAGAAATCTGAACCAAATAAACCATGGGCAAATCTTCCACTGCAGGTCAGCAAGGATGTTGAAAGTTTTCTATCTCTAGCTATGGTTACTGTAATAGGAGATGGCACCGATACTCTATTTTGGAAGGATCGATGGCTGGCCGGTAAGAGCATTCAGGACTTGGCGCCCAGATTGTTTGCTCTTATACCAAAAAGAAGGGTGAACAGACGTAGTGTGCAGGCTGCCCTTGATGGTGAAGCCTGGTTGGATGACATCCCAGAGGAAACCCCAGTTGAGGTGTTCATGGAATTTCTTGAACTTTGGGATATCTTGGAGGGAATTGGACTGCAGGAAGGGGTACCAGACAACCATGTTTGGAGGTTTTCAGAGTCCGGGTTATACACAGCCAAATCTGCATATGATGCACTCTTCGTGGGGGCCACCAGTTTTGCACCGTATGAGCGCATCTGGAAGACTTGGGTGCCACCCAAATGTCGTTTCTTTATGTGGCTAGTGGCCCATAATCGATGTTGGACAGCCGATAGATTGGCGCAAAGAGGTCTCCCCCATCCGGATAAATGCCCACTATGTGACCAGGAAGAGGAAACCATTCAACACCTTCTCCTTGGTTGTGTATTCACAAGACAATTCTGGTTTGAGAGTCTCAACAGCCGGGGTCTTGCAGTCCTTGCACCGCTGCAGGAGGAATGCTTTGATAGTTGGTGGGCCAAGGCGATTCAATCGGTTAGTGGAGATGCACAGATGGGATTGAATTCCCTTATTATCCTAGGTGCTTGGACCATCTGGAAACATCGGAATGATTGCGTCTTCAATGGGGCTCAGCCTAGGCTGAGTTCAGCCTTGAGTATGGCCAGGGAGGAGGCTATGGCTTGGTCTATGGCTGGTGCAAAGGGGCTGTCCCGGCACCCAGCCATGTTGGAGAGCTAGAAGGTTAGGGGTGGTCAGGTCTTTTATAATTGTCCTTGGAAATTAGTCTCAGCATGTAAGGGGTGTGTTGGTGTACGTTTTTGGGTCTCTTAATGGCTCTTATTTCTTCTATTAATACAATGATACGCAGCTCTCCTGCGTATTCGAGAAAAAAAAGCTACCAGAGATACCAAGGAGAAATGGAGAATGATGTCATACATGAGCTTCTCCTTCTCAAGAGGTAAGTGCAGAAACATCAGATAATACTTTGATAAAAATCGAAAATACATCGACCAACTTAAGAAATTGTTAGCGTCAAACTGTCATGGAAATACCATGTGAAAAACCGATTATGAAACTGGGGCTGAAAACAACAGCTATGAAAAGATGTTTTACCATTTTGGACGAGGTTGTCACCTCTTTTGGTGCTGATCGCGCGCTTAATCTTTCTGATCTCATTCATGATTGTGCAGGAACAACACCGAATCCAACTCCAAATCCTGAAAAAAAAAAGAAGAAAACTTGGGAGGAGCTATGCAGAGCTGTGCCGGTAAGGCAAGAAATGGATTTGCTCGGCCTATCTAAAGTTGGCAAACTTGAGGGAAACGTTCTGAGTTATAGCTGTTGCAAGGGTGAATTCTGGTTGCGTTGTGCCGCTATTCTTGGGGGAGTGTTTGGTGGTGGAAGGGAGGCGAGGTTTTTGTGGCGCATTACCAGGGCCCTCCAATGTAGGGATGAGGTCTACAAAACGAGGTTCATATTTTAGGCATGATAGATGTGCATTCATGCTTTTGATACCGGAGATCAGATCGTACAACCTGTGTAGTATGGGCGTCTAATAACCTGTGCTGTAAATCAATGTCGCTGCCTCCATCTCAGTTTCCCCGAGAAATAATCCGGTTTGAGAGTCTCAACAGCCGGGGTCTTGCAGTCCTTGCACCGCTGCAGGAGGAATGCTTTGATAGTTGGTGGGCCAAGGCGACTCAATCGGTTAGTGGAGATGCACAGATGGGATTGAATTCCCTTATTATCCTAGGTGCTTGGACCATCTGGAAACATCGGAATGATTGCGTCTTCAATGGGGCTCAGCCTAGGCTGAGTTCAGCCTTGAGTATGGCCAGGGAGGAGGCTATGGCTTGGTCTATGGCTGGTGCAAAGGGGCTGTCCCGGCACCCAGCCATGTTGGAGAGCTAGAAGGTTAGGGGTGGTCAGGTCTTTTATAATTGTCCTTGGAAATTAGTCTCAGCATGTAAGGGGTGTGTTGGTGTACGTTTTTGGGTCTCTTAATGGCTCTTATTTCTTCTATTAATACAATGATACGCAGCTCTCCTGCGTATTCGAGAAAAAAAAGCTACCAGAGATACCAAGGAGAAATGGAGAATGATGTCATACATGAGCTTCTCCTTCTCAAGAGGTAAGTGCAGAAACATCAGATAATACTTTGATAAAAATCGAAAATACATCGACCAACTTAAGAAATTGTTAGCGTCAAACTGTCATGGAAATACCATGTGAAAAACCGATTATGAAACTGGGGCTGAAAACAACAGCTATGAAAAGATGTTTTACCATTTTGGACGAGGTTGTCACCTCTTTTGGTGCTGATCGCGCGCTTAATCTTTCTGATCTCATTCATGATTGTGCAGGAACAACACCGAATCCAACTCCAAATCCTGAAAAAAAAAAGAAGAAAACTTGGGAGGAGCTATGCAGAGCTGTGCCGGTAAGGCAAGAAATGGATTTGCTCGGCCTATCTAAAGTTGGCAAACTTGAGGGAAACGTTCTGAGTTATAGCTGTTGCAAGGGTGAATTCTGGTTGCGTTGTGCCGCTATTCTTGGGGGAGTGTTTGGTGGTGGAAGGGAGGCGAGGTTTTTGTGGCGCATTACCAGGGCCCTCCAATGTAGGGATGAGGTCTACAAAACGAGGTTCATATTTTAGGCATGATAGATGTGCATTCATGCTTTTGATACCGGAGATCAGATCGTACAACCTGTGTAGTATGGGCGTCTAATAACCTGTGCTGTAAATCAATGTCGCTGCCTCCATCTCAGTTTCCCCGAGAAATAATCCGGTTTGAGAGTCTCAACAGCCGGGGTCTTGCAGTCCTTGCACCGCTGCAGGAGGAATGCTTTGATAGTTGGTGGGCCAAGGCGACTCAATCGGTTAGTGGAGATGCACAGATGGGATTGAATTCCCTTATTATCCTAGGTGCTTGGACCATCTGGAAACATCGGAATGATTGCGTCTTCAATGGGGCTCAGCCTAGGCTGAGTTCAGCCTTGAGTATGGCCAGGGAGGAGGCTATGGCTTGGTCTATGGCTGGTGCAAAGGGGCTGTCCCGGCACCCAGCCATGTTGGAGAGCTAGAAGGTTAGGGGTGGTCAGGTCTTTTATAATTGTCCTTGGAAATTAGTCTCAGCATGTAAGGGGTGTGTTGGTGTACGTTTTTGGGTCTCTTAATGGCTCTTATTTCTTCTATTAATACAATGATACGCAGCTCTCCTGCGTATTCGAGAAAAAAAAGCTACCAGAGATACCAAGGAGAAATGGAGAATGATGTCATACATGAGCTTCTCCTTCTCAAGAGGTAAGTGCAGAAACATCAGATAATACTTTGATAAAAATCGAAAATACATCGACCAACTTAAGAAATTGTTAGCGTCAAACTGTCATGGAAATACCATGTGAAAAACCGATTATGAAACTGGGGCTGAAAACAACAGCTATGAAAAGATGTTTTACCATTTTGGACGAGGTTGTCACCTCTTTTGGTGCTGATCGCGCGCTTAATCTTTCTGATCTCATTCATGATTGTGCAGGAACAACACCGAATCCAACTCCAAATCCTGAAAAAAAAAAGAAGAAAACTTGGGAGGAGCTATGCAGAGCTGTGCCGGTAAGGCAAGAAATGGATTTGCTCGGCCTATCTAAAGTTGGCAAACTTGAGGGAAACGTTCTGAGTTATAGCTGTTGCAAGGGTGAATTCTGGTTGCGTTGTGCCGCTATTCTTGGGGGAGTGTTTGGTGGTGGAAGGGAGGCGAGGTTTTTGTGGCGCATTACCAGGGCCCTCCAATGTAGGGATGAGGTCTACAAAACGAGGTTCATATTTTAGGCATGATAGATGTGCATTCATGCTTTTGATACCGGAGATCAGATCGTACAACCTGTGTAGTATGGGCGTCTAATAACCTGTGCTGTAAATCAATGTCGCTGCCTCCATCTCAGTTTCCCCGAGAAATAATCCGGTTTGAGAGTCTCAACAGCCGGGGTCTTGCAGTCCTTGCACCGCTGCAGGAGGAATGCTTTGATAGTTGGTGGGCCAAGGCGACTCAATCGGTTAGTGGAGATGCACAGATGGGATTGAATTCCCTTATTATCCTAGGTGCTTGGACCATCTGGAAACATCGGAATGATTGCGTCTTCAATGGGGCTCAGCCTAGGCTGAGTTCAGCCTTGAGTATGGCCAGGGAGGAGGCTATGGCTTGGTCTATGGCTGGTGCAAAGGGGCTGTCCCGGCACCCAGCCATGTTGGAGAGCTAGAAGGTTAGGGGTGGTCAGGTCTTTTATAATTGTCCTTGGAAATTAGTCTCAGCATGTAAGGGGTGTGTTGGTGTACGTTTTTGGGTCTCTTAATGGCTCTTATTTCTTCTATTAATACAATGATACGCAGCTCTCCTGCGTATTCGAGAAAAAAAAGCTACCAGAGATACCAAGGAGAAATGGAGAATGATGTCATACATGAGCTTCTCCTTCTCAAGAGGTAAGTGCAGAAACATCAGATAATACTTTGATAAAAATCGAAAATACATCGACCAACTTAAGAAATTGTTAGCGTCAAACTGTCATGGAAATACCATGTGAAAAACCGATTATGAAACTGGGGCTGAAAACAACAGCTATGAAAAGATGTTTTACCATTTTGGACGAGGTTGTCACCTCTTTTGGTGCTGATCGCGCGCTTAATCTTTCTGATCTCATTCATGATTGTGCAGGAACAACACCGAATCCAACTCCAAATCCTGAAAAAAAAAAGAAGAAAACTTGGGAGGAGCTATGCAGAGCTGTGCCGGTAAGGCAAGAAATGGATTTGCTCGGCCTATCTAAAGTTGGCAAACTTGAGGGAAACGTTCTGAGTTATAGCTGTTGCAAGGGTGAATTCTGGTTGCGTTGTGCCGCTATTCTTGGGGGAGTGTTTGGTGGTGGAAGGGAGGCGAGGTTTTTGTGGCGCATTACCAGGGCCCTCCAATGTAGGGATGAGGTCTACAAAACGAGGTTCATATTTTAGGCATGATAGATGTGCATTCATGCTTTTGATACCGGAGATCAGATCGTACAACCTGTGTAGTATGGGCGTCTAATAACCTGTGCTGTAAATCAATGTCGCTGCCTCCATCTCAGTTTCCCCGAGAAATAATCCGGGACGATTTTGGGTTTTCTTAAACTATTGGAGCGTGTCACAGAAGACCCCACCCCTAACCCAAAAAGAGAGAGAGAGAGTTGGAACACCCAAATGTTCAAGAAAACAAAACGAAAAACATGCGTATGTCAAGAATGGGATTCGAACCCATGCCCTTTCGGACCAGTACCTGAAATTGGCGCCTTAGACCAACTCGGCCATCTTGACGTTCGTGCAGAGTTTGGAATTTAAATGCTAATAACCATACTTTAACTATTCAAACACAAAAACGATGCATTTCAACGTGCACAAGTTAAAAAAAAAAAATAAGGTATCTTCAAAGCTGAATCTACTCCATGAACGGCCTCCTAACTGGTAAGATTACACAACTTCAACGCCTTTTTTTTATCTCACAACTTCAACGCCTTGATTCTTGAGTCTTGACCAAAGGGTGAACCGGTGAAGGCCAGGGGAGCCAAGAGCATGGAGGCCTCCGCCTCCCAGCAAATTGCCCTCACAGTTGCCTGCAGGCCGCCTACCTCCGGCTCCCATAAGCTCCTAGGGTGGTGGAAGTGGAACTATTGTAAGACAGTATTCAGCTAACCCTTGAGCCTTGACCAAGATGTGCCTGTGCCTCCACATGGCAACAGCCAAGCTACTCCATGGCGGCTTAGACCGATTTTATCAGAAATCAAACAAGTTCAGCTCCGACACCCCTTTTGTGGTAATCAAAATTCCCAGAGCTGAGAATGTTGTTGCCCAAAGCTTTGCGACTGTAGCCAGACGCAATGACTCGGTTACGTCTTGTTATGGTTTTTGTTCTTCTCAGTTTCATGGATCAGGTCTGGTACTTAGTACTTCATTGTCGGTTCTTCAGGGTCATGTACTCCTCCTTCATGTACATTAGTACATATATGTGAATCGCTTTTCAAAAAATAAAGTGGTGCATCCACGAGACTAAGAAAAGGCATTGCCTATTCTAAACTTTTGAACGCATTTACATTATAAAAAAAACCACTTGTACCCTCCAACTCCAATCACATATGCAGAAGTCATTGGAACACATATTGCAGCATGATCAACGAACACTAATTGCATTTTCACAAAAAATTGTTGCTACATCAATTCGGATCGGCTGTCAAATAATTGCCTAGCTGGGGGTGGTTTCTGGTTTGCTTGTAAAGACATGGCATTTGCTGTAAGGGCAGTTATAGTGAGTAAACAATATTGTACCGATGGAAAAGGTTCTCTCCATGCTCTCTGTAATCCGCTAAACTGAAAGTCTGTTTCGCAAACTTGCTAGACGCCGCAAACGCAGCAGCGCCCCTCCATGCGTCAATAATGGGGTCAGCTGCTCTGACAAGCTTCAGCGGAGAGCGGTAGGGTCGGTACTGCCGGATCCCGGACTCCAGCCGCGGGATCATACCGGGGAACAGGGAACTCCCGCCAGTGACAAGAATGGACTGGCAGAGGCGCTGCTTGACAGACTCGTCCTCCATTAGTCTCCTGAGAGAGATGCTGACCATCTCATCGATGCCTGCCTGGTCGATGCCTATCATACCAGGCTGGAAAAGCACTTCAGGGCAGCGGAACCGCTCAATCCCTATGGCAATTCTGTAATCCTCTGCAGTGAGAGGCCGGACTTTGGGAGGCTCAGGAGTAAGTTGAACAGCTTCTGATTTGGACACAAAGGTAGGGTCGATCTCCTGCACAATGAAACATCAAATGATTTGTATCATGTTTTTTTGGAAGCAAACTAAGATAGCATAAGATGGTCACCACCAGAAGAAAGCTTGAAACTGAGATTTTACCTGAAGCTTTGATGCAATCCGAACAAGTTCTGATTCATCATCATCATTCCCATCATCATCATTGTCTTTGCTCATCTTATTGTACACTAACCAATCTTCATCTCTCATTCCAAATGTGTCCTCACCTTTGCCGCGATCAAATGCAGCAGAGGCTAGCAGCCGCATTCTTTCTTTCTGAGCTGCATTTAGCCGTTCTCCACGCCCTACACCACCAGATGAACCGTGGTTCCCATTTGTCTGGCCACCATTAACTTTCTGTCGCTTTCTCTGCTCGAATTTCTCAGAAAGTTCTGAATACCGGGCACGAAGCTCTTCAAGATATAACTCTGGGTTCTCCCTATATAATTAAATGAAACAAATAACAAGAACATCATATATGCCTGGCAGATATTCATAACAAATTTGAGATAATTTATCCATATTAACCAGATCCAATCTCAACATGTATAATTGATAACTATAATAGGAGGTAGACCATTCATACTGAATTCTAGATGTGCAATATTTATGATAACAAGACACATAATCATGAAATGGTAATAATACATAGTGATCTGCCTCATTTTGTCTTCCTGTCCAACGTAGCAAATGAACAACAGGGCTTGGACGCTTGGTCATTTGCCTTTAAAAACACAGGACATTGCTTTATGCAGGACTGAAGACATGCTCAGTAACGCAGTTTCTAAAGGGAAATCACTATTCAGTATGGCAAGAAGTGAAGAAACAGAATATAGTTAATAGTTTTGCCCTATATTTGAATACTTGAAGCACAGGGGGTAATATCTGAAGAGTAATGAAACTTCTGACTGCATTGAAAACTAACAAGAGACAGTACCAACTTTATATAGGAGATTCTTATCACTGGATGCAAGAAAGCATAGCGAAGATAACTTTTAGACAGGATTACAACTTACGCACGCCTCTGCTCTTCTAGTTTCTCCCGCAATGCCTCCTCTTCAGCACGTTTCTGCTTGGCACGCAATTTACCCTCTGTTGTGGTTTTAAGTAATACCTGTTTCTTCTTTTCTTTTAACTGTTAAATACACAAAATTAGAATGCAACAATGGTCAGTGGTTGGGAGGCATCTAAACTGTCGAGAATATGTGTATGCTGTATTATGCACGAAAAATTCTGTGGCCCACAGAAGCACATGAACAAAATTATGTTAAGAATAACTGAACACACCTGATCTGGTGTCAATTCTTCATCGGGGACAGACACAAGTGGGTATTTATCAGCCGCCGAGACTTCTGCTTTGTCCTCATTGCCATTGGTCTCCCCTTTTGCTTTCCTTAGGGACTGTGTTGCTTTCGAAATAGCAGATTTGATTTCCTGTTGGGAAAGATATCCAGATCTACCTAGAATTGCTGTTGCTTCTGATTCATCGGCTTCATCAAGTTGGTCCATTAGTCCCTCCAAATAAGAAAGTTGTTTTTCTAGTTCCACTATCTTCTGAGACCTCTTTGCAGCAGCCATTTCTCGCAAGCGTTGACCAGCCTTTTCCTTCAAAGCTGCCTTCCTCGCAAGTTCTTCCTCAGATGGCGGTTCTTCCTTTGGTGGGGGAACCCACGGTAGCTGCCAATACCTCGTTTTCTCTTCAGCTTCTTCCTTGTTGTTCTGCAAAGTGAAGTGATCAATTAATGGTGTTACAAGAGTGTTCAAGTAACTAGAAAGTAGAACCATATAATATATAGTACAAAAAGTCACCATCACAAACTATAAGTACAAGAACAATGTTTTTATAGAAAGGCCCTATGCATTCTACAAACAAACATAGATGCATTCAAACAGGAATCAAATGATTCTAAGTTTTATGATAACATAAAATATATACTTTCTTACTTTAAATATCTGCAACTCTGACATGTAATCAAGAGCTATATAACAATGCTCCTTCTTCAGCTCTTCAGCCTTTTCCCATGTAAAATTTGCCCTATTCAATGTAAAATGGTACTGTTACATGGTAGGGAAAAAAAGGATACCATGAAGTAGTTTAGACATATACTGTTACCACCTACGTGTGATAGGGATATTTTAGAGAGAGAAGCTGCCTCAGAAAATCGGTAATGTGAAAGCCACCAACATTCGTTCTGCAGCATGCCCCCAACACAGGCTGCCCTTTCAAAAACTGAAAAAATGGATCCAACAAGGCTTTCAGTTCATATAAAGCAACTTAATTTGAAATATGGAAAATGCAATTTTCGGGATGCATTATTTCCGGAGATACTTTAATGAACATAGAAGGTTTTTCCTTTTGTTATTAAGTAGATCATGGTCTCAAGGATCATGAACAAGGAGCAAACTCATATTATGATTAATACGCCTGAGGATGGATCTATCATGGTAGATTTGGTATCTAGAACCATGGAATGTACTGAAATTATATTTTTCCCAATTTTTTCTGGTATTACAATATTTGCAACTAGGTTGAATAATATGCACCACACTATTTTGTTGGACATTAGGCAAAATCAGGCAAACATGACGAAAGGATTTACATATATTGACCACTGGAGAAAGGTATATCTTGGGACAAAAACTTACTGGAACAACATGGCATGTCCCATATTCACATGAAATAGCCAACCCATCTTCGCCACAGTTACCAAGTTTCTGATTGTACTTGTAACTAAACGCATTGTCGATCCCAAATGCTACAAGTAAGATAGGATGAAATAGCGTAAGAATTTTGCCACACACACAACTAGATGCAGCCCATAACAAGTTAAAACACATGTCAACATCATAGAAACTCCTACCAATGGATGGCACACCATATGTCTCAAAAAGTAATTCTGCCATTCGGGCTCGAGAAAATGATGGATTGCATTCACATTCTGTCATAAGAATTGGATGTCCCACCTGTTGAGCATCATTGTTAACTTTCAATTGCACTAAACTGGATAATAGTTTGGTTGAAGAAGGAAAACGGCGCAAATTTATGAGGTTCATAGGATACATACAGACAAATAATATATGATAGGAACTGCAAGCGTTCTAACTATTTGAACTTAAAATGTGTATGCATATCTGGTAAGGAGTGCATAACTGAAGCAATGTGCAGCAGTTACACTACGAGAACACAAATTTGCTGATTCAGGAAGACAACTCGTCTTGGTTATATTTGTTATCATGCCCTGATAACGAGAATATACTTATTAATAGAAACATAACTTGATAGCCTGTGCTCATTTTGAGTTAAAATTGATAACCTCAATGGCTCAATGCTACTAATTTCTGGTCATTTGCCTTACCTGTTATGAGAAGCTGAGGCTCAAGCTTCTCTTGAAAACGTTAAGATGATAGACTTGAAAAATTCTACTGATTAACTCTGTATCAACTATAACATAGGAGCCTTCCATGCTAAACTATGTATCTAGTAAAAAAACCCTCTATCACCAAATAACACTCTGTGCACATAGTTTATTCCATCATACATAAACAACACATGATTATCTGTGGTTCAACAAGACTAACTGAATTGCCAGTTTACTTACGTCTCAAATGGAATATAAAGCAAAATGGCAAACAGTAACAGGCAATGATAACAAACAAAGAAATAGACAATATTTTTGAGGAAAATCCAGGAGACAAATCTAACTCTACCTCTGAATTGGCACCTAATCGATCAAAGCCATAGTCAAGAATCTGCAGCACAGAAAAATACTGTATCAGAATACACCCGTGTGAACACCATGATCCAGAAAATTAAGAAGCCGCATGCTGTCCTCTGTGTCTTTGAGATGTAACTGTAACATTGTGACTGGCATCTAGCACCATTACAGGGGACCAGATGAATTATGACAGAAATAATCATGTGGCTAAATAATCAAGAGAATACTTAATATTAAATAATCAAGAGAATACTTAATATCAACAAGTTTAAAGGAGCCATTTAGCTTCGTCAACATTTTGTTTACCATCAACTTTCAACCACCGCATAGAAACTATCGTTTAACATGTATTTCTAATACTTAAATGCTTTTGCCCTGATAGAAACTTATAAAGTACTTCATAACAAATGCCAGATGTTTGTTAATGTATTCGAGAGAAGGACAACATACCAGATTAATCATTTGTATATGCATCTGAATTAAATATGAGTATCTATATATTTTCTAAGAATTAAAACAAAAACATTGGATGGTGTTAGAGAAGTGACAAACATATTCCATATACTCGAACTGATAGACAACATCATCATCAAATGGAGAGCGAACTGCCGATCTTGTGCAATCAAAGTACTTCACTAAAGCTGGATCAGTATCCCCAACAATTGAGACAGTTTCACCTGTACCATGGAAAATAATTACAGTGAGTTGAATAATGCTACTTTCATGAATCCTCTTCACCTCTTGCAAGTCTGTTGGTTGACAAAGGAATGAGAGCTTCAAATAATTTTTTTTCTGTTTCTTTCACATATTCACCCAAAACAATATAAAGCCAGCAAAGTTTCTGACAAACAAAAAAGCTAAGCATACAAATATCTGGGCTTTAAAATATTTTCAGAATTGCTTGCACTGCATGTTTAGGAAATGCACCGTTGGTAACATGAGATCATAGAGAACAACAGTATCAAGACTATGCAGTCGACTAAATTTGGACTGCAGACAAATGGTAAGGGGCCTGACAGTACTAAGCATAAACTAGTTGGGTCAACTTGAATGGTGTCTGAATCAAACTCTGAAACCGACACAAAGGAGCAATGTGCTGCCGAACAAGTTACAGAAACAAACAAAAAAGCGAAAGCTCTTGAATCCCCAAACAATAAAACTAGGAAGGAAGTAAAATTCGGCCACCAGCGTGAAACAGCACACTCAATTTGTGAAACCGAACAGCGAGGAGCAAACACGATAACAAAAAAATCGACACATAACACAGAAATCAGCCACCAAGCCAACAAATTAGCATTCTAGTACGAGGCGCAATGCGGCGTACCCGTGCTGCGGTGGCGCGGCCTCTGCACGACGTTGCGGAACGCGGCGCGCGGCTCCGTCTCGCCCGCCCACCTGCACGGAGGCAGCCACCAAGTTACAGATATCATCTGAGGCTTGCTAGGGTTAGGGTTTGGGGAGTCCCCGGCGCGGCGGAGGCCTCGTACCCGATGCGGAAGGTGGAGGCCCCGTTGTCTATGACGATGGGGGTGGACGACGGGAAGCGTGAGAAATCCGCCTCCCTCCGTGGGCGGGTCACCGACGACATCTCGCCGGCGGCGGCGGCGGGGCTCGCCGGAGGCGGGGGAGGAGAAGGGTTTGGGCCTGGCTTTTGGTAGCCTTGTCCTTTTGCTGCGTCGTCCTCTTCGCTTCGCGAGCTCTTGTCTACTCGGCCATTGACAGGGGTGGAAATATTAGCATACAAGCCCCTGTACTTTCGCATAATTTCTATAACCCCCTGTCTTTTCACAGCGGTCGAACAGGCGTGAATGCTGAGTAGTGAGATTACGAGCTGATTGCACTACTGTCATGTACTCATGTGGCCTGATCTCTGTCGACTTTGTATAGTTTTTCTAGAGCACTTGATTTTGTTCCATCCACAAGTACGTGATGTTTTTGTGGAATGGCTCCGGTGCTAAAAAGAGGGCCAAAAATAACGCAAGCCATATCAACATTGCGT
Source organism: Digitaria exilis (assembly GCA_015342445.1). Classification (NCBI taxonomy): domain Eukaryota; kingdom Viridiplantae; phylum Streptophyta; class Magnoliopsida; order Poales; family Poaceae; genus Digitaria; species Digitaria exilis. The sequence continues at coordinate 1,772,349 of JACEFO010001770.1, read as the reverse complement.
GTCTAAGAAAAAAGCCATACGAACAGTGCAATAAGCGTATTTGGAAGGAAAAAAAACGCAATAAAGCATAGTATGTTGTAGTTACTACATGTATAAACTTTTACATTCGTCCACACAATTTGATTTTTTTTTACATATTTTGATGTTCTCATATGGAATTTGGATTTAGGATGCAACAAGTGTGTGTTAGTCTGTTAAACTTAATAAACCTTACTATATCAAAACTTGCCTCAAGTTGCGTACAAACACATATATTAATTGTTTGACTCCAATTCTATCTCGATAATAATCGTAGATCTTTCTCTTTGCATCTGTGAAATCTCCATAACAATCAAGTATTTGAAAAAAATTTATTTTTGAATGTATTTTGCATTGCCGACAACTGCCATAAAGAGGGCTAGCCCTTTTTCAATGCAGAAAATCATAGTATCAAAAAAATTTGAAAAAAATCAGCAGAATAATAATTACATATACTAATTATATACGAGCAAAAAAAAACTTCACAATTCCGCATCAGCTTGTATGCTAGCTAAAAGACACTCCTTGGCCTCGCTCACCCCTGCTGTTCTAATTGGTTTGCCACAACACAAGCAAATTTGATATACAAATTCACTCAAATCCATTCCTCTATTCTAAATGGCCGCGAAAATTTACAAAGTACTAGAGCAATCTCTGTTTCATTCCTTCAATGAGTATCGAGTCCCTGCAAACCGCTTATACTGTATCAAAACTTGCCTCATGTTGCAATTGTACATCTTTCTCTTGTTATTAATTCTTTGGTTCTAATTCTATCTTGTTAGCAATTGTACATCTTTCTCTTTGCATCCCTGAAATCTTAATAACAATCACTTCCTGTTTAGTTCACAAAGTTTGTGAAAAGTTTTCATAGTTTTTCACTCCTTTTGCAAAGTAGAACTAAGTACCCCTTCACAAAGTTTTCAAAAAAAGCTTTCACGCGTGAACACCTGCATAGAAGTAAATGCAACATTCTTTTTTGCAAAACTTGTGGCACACTTCCCAATGTAAAAACCTTTCGCAAACCTATTTTGCATTGCCCACAACTTTGATAAAGAGGTCTAGCCCTTTTCCAACTGCAGAAAATCAGCAGAGAGCAGTAATTACATATACCAAGTACTCCCTCCATATTGGTAAAGGATGACGTTTTGAGATTGTCCTAAGGTCAAATTTTGTAAATTTTGGCTGTAAATAATTTTTGAAGTATTAAGTTTAGAAATATAAAAATGGTATGAGTATATTTGTATTGAAATATAGTTTTAGAAAAGTACTTTTAAAATATAATTTATAAATATTTTATACTAAAAAGTATTAGTCAAAGTTGTGTTTTGGAGACCATGTCAATGTCCTAAACGTTATCATTTACCAATATGGAGGGAGTATTTACGAGCAAACAAAATTTCACAACTGGGCATCGTTTTTTATACTTGCAAAAGACACTTGCCACCCCACTGTTCTAATTAGTTGGCCTCTACACGACTAAATTTAAAAAATCCTAAAACAATTCACTCAAATCCACTCCTCTGTTCTGAATGGCCGCGAAAATTTACAAAGCACCGCAACAATCTTTGTTTCAGTCCTTCAAGGAGCATGGAGTCCCCGAAAACCGCTTATCCTTTTCGTCGTCCCCGCCGCCGCCGCCCTGCTTGCCCTTGCTCACACCACTGCCAGCCGCCGTGGACGCGCCGAATTGAATCTTCCTCTTCTGCGCACCTCGAGCGGCGGCGATGGCTACCGCCGGCGACGGCGGAAGCTCCACCGGCTTGTCGTCCATCCGCGCCGCGAAGCCGATTGTCGGCGAATTATGCTGACTGGGTTCTCGAGGGGGTACCCCGAGAGAAGGGTTTAGGGAGAAGTCGTCGAGAATCTAGAGTCGACGGTGACAAGAGACGGTTTTAGACAGGTTCGGGCCGCCGGAGCGTAATACCCTACGTCCTGTATGGTATATCTTGTATTGATGAGATGTTGCAATGCCTGGCAGCGTTGCCCCATGGTCTAATCTAGGGACCCCCCGCCCTCCTTTATATATCCCAGGGGGCAAGGTTTACATGGTAAGTCTCCTAGTCGGTTACAATTGAGGAGTCCTAGTAGGACAAGGTGTCCTAGTAGAAGTCTAGCTTGATTAGGGAACCTGGGGTTTCTATACCCAACAAGCCCCCGAGCGCTTCATTGCCTGAAGTACAACCCTGCTGTGAGTCTTGGAGTATTGCCGAGTTGTTTTGAAGTCATCCGAGTTCTCTCAGCTTGGTTGTATGAAGACTTTGAGGTGCTCAAAAACTTCTTGGAGAATCTCATTGGTGCGCACCGTAAAGGTGCGCCCAATTGGGCAGCCCCCGAGCCTCGTTTTGCTTTGAAGAAGGAATTCGAGGGTCTTCAATGAATATTTCCCGAAGAGCTTCAATTTCTGAAGAATCCGAGTTCTTTTGAACCCTAGCGTTGCCTCCGAGATTTGGTATTTAACCGAAAATTTTTTCGAAGAATCTTTGATGACGTACCCGCAGCCCCCGAGCCTTGATCCGATTTAATAAATCGAATTAAGGGTCTGGACTCCAGGATTTGTAGAAGATCTGATGTAACTCCGATGGAGCGAAGATGTCCGAGTACTTTGCTGAAAAAGTACTCGGCTAGCATCATGGTCCAAGTTCTTTGTTGAAAAAAGAACCCAGCTGGCGTAGTGGTCCGAGTTATTTGTTGAAAAAAAAACCCAGCCGGCGTAGTGGTCCGAGTTCTTTGTTGAAAAAAGAACCCAGCCGGCGTAGTGGTCCGAGTTCTTTGTTGAAAAAAGAACCCGGCTTGCATCAGCCCCCTAGCACAAAAGTGCGCAGAACTGCGATGGTGTGCCGAAGTTTGGTCACAGACTACATTGCTCAGCAGGGAGGCTTATATGTAGGCGGCACGCAAGAGTCGAGGTTTCACGTATTAAGGCGTGTGCTACCTGAGTACTTTAGCAACCGTTAAGAGAAAACGTGCAAGACACGAGCATATAAAATTGATATAAAGCACATGCAATTTGCGAAAACAACCCGGCAAGATCGCATGCTTAAGTAGTTTGTCCCGCTAGCCGTGCCCCCCACGATACCCCGGTCAAGAACACATCGGCTTGGAAAAAGCACGGTTTGCATCGTCAGACAAAAACTTCTCAAGACACTCGACTTTTAGGGATAAAACCGAACATACTGAAGAAGTCAGCAAAAACGCAAAAGGCGCATGAAGAAACCGACGAAAGCATGGACCGCGAAGGTATCCACTTGTAGATACGAATAGATAATTGAAACATATGACTTAGCTTGATTCGTGGACGATTCGTTGATGAAGTCGCGCCGAGTCCGAGTTCTTGGTTGAAAAAGAACTCGGTTGGTCATCATAGTCCGGGTTCGTGTCGAAAAAAGAACCCTGTTGGTTGCCGAAGTCTGGGTTCTTGTCGAAAAAAGAACCCTGCTCGGATAAGAAAAGAACCCTGGCGACACTTCCTACGAGTCGCAGGGTTGATCTTGGCCTGGCCTCCTGGATGACAGAGGTCACGGTCCTTACTGAAGTACCCTGGTAGATGCTGGAGATGATCCTCAGGCCGCCAAGTAGTCTTGTACCACAACTATCTGCTTGGTCTTGATACTTGAGGGCAACGAGGCCGGAGTCATCGTTTGTCCGAGTTGAACTCGGCTTCTGCCTCCAGGTACTCCTCCGAGTTGGATACGATCCAGGGATCGTGTCGGAATTCGAGATTTTCCGATATCCTCGCGGAGTGGTTTGCGCGCGTGGCGGAGCTGGTGCGGCCGCCTCGTCGCGCAGTTGGTGTTGGAGTTCGCCTTCCTGGTTTGCGATGCAAAGCCAGGAGCCGAAAACGAAGGAGGCGCCTGCCTCGAACTTGGTGACGATGGAGGCGCTGAAGGAGGCCATCGACTCTCTAACGAAGACTCGACGAGTAGATCCCCACGGACGGCGCCAAAGTGTCGGCGAATTATGCTGACTGGGTTCTCGAGGGGGTACCCCGAGAGAAGGGTTTAGGGAGAAGTCGTCGAGAATCTAGAGTCGACGGTGACAAGAGACGGTTTTAGACAGGTTCGGGCCGCCGGAGCGTAATACCCTACGTCCTGTATGGTATATCTTGTATTGATGAGATGTTGCAATGCCTGGCGGCGTTGCCCCATGGTCTAATCTAGGGACCCCCCGCCCTCCTTTATATATCCCAGGGGGCAAGGTTTACATGGTAAGTCTCCTAGTCGGTTACAATTGAGGAGTCCTAGTAGGACAAGGTGTCCTAGTAGAAGTCTAGCTTGATTAGGGAACCTTGGGTTTCTATACCCAACACCGATGAACTGGGCAGCCGGTTTCCGCGGCTGGTTGCCTTGCCTGCCCGCGGGCACCGGCTTGCCGTCCATCCTCGCCGCGAAGCCGGTGAAGATGGGCGCCTCGACGTCGACGTTGCCCTTGCCGGCCACGGGAGCCGGCGCCGGCGGGGGCTCCACGTAGTTGAGCGCCGGCGCGAAGTCCACCTCGCAGTCGGTGTCAATGGTGCAGACCGCGCCGGCCGGCTGCGCCTCCAGCACGTCCAGGTAGTATCGCCGCTCCCCCTCCATCACCGTGATCGTCTCGCCGACGGTCAGGCACTGGAACTTCTTGAAGTTGTACTGCAGCCTGCACGGACAAATTCAGAGAGACCAAATGTTAGCTGGATGCAAGCCTGAAGAGAGAGAGGAAAAAAAAGAAATCAAATCTTTTGGTCGCCAGGCACTCACAGTTCCTTGGGGTGGGGGAGGTCGAGGAAGTCCTTGGTGTGCGGCTGCAGCTTGACGAGGGTGGCCGTGGGCAGCTTGGTGCTCCTGATCAGCACGAGATCGTGCTCCTGGACACCCAGGTGCGCCATCATCCTGCTCGGCATGTGGATGAACCCTTCCTCGGCGACGAACTCGAACACGCCGCTGTGAGTGAAGCGGCCCGTGGTGGGGTTCTGGATCTGGAACAGCATCGGTGACGGCAGGTTGAAGCGGCCAAGCCGGTCGAGGGCAGACGGCGGCATGATGACTGCAAAATCGCGATGCAGCATCAGGTTAGATATCGAAGGAAAGAAAGAAATCTCGGAAGAAGAAACAGGCAGCGAAGCGAAGGCTTACCCCAATTGCCATCCTCGTCGAGATTCTCCCTGTCGAGGAGAAAGGTCGGCAGGCACCGGTAGTACTGCACGAACGTCCGCGACTGTAAATTCAGGTAGTACTTGAAATCCTGCAAACGAGGATCACGGTTAGCGGAACCATCCGATGGCTGTCTAATCTGTTAATATTCAGTAGTCACTCATATGGAAGAATCAGAGAAAAAAATATTTGCGACTGGAAATCAAACCAAGGCAATGGAGAGATAAAAGCACAGTATTGTACATTATGGAATCAACAGCTTATTTGTTTTATTTTGATCGGGCAAATTCGGTATGCTCTACTCCCCTACCGGGCAAGCTACCGGCAGAAGCTTGATTATACACTACAGCAATGTGCCTACTCGACCAAATTATCTTGCTACATCGCAGACTAATCTCTTCCCAAAGAAAAAAAAAGAATCAAATCAACCAAGCACGGATCACAGATCGAGCAAACTCTGAAAGCCTGAAAACTCTGAACCAAGAGGAGAGAGGAGTTCTGAAGCAACCATACATACCATTATGCAATCGGCGTGAACTACTTCCTCCGGCCAAATCGCCTCTGCAAACTTCGCACAGGCATCAAATAAAACAAAGTCGAATCACAAGCCTACGTGAAGGCTCATATTTATGGACGGTGCTCCCGACGCAGAGGGGGCAAGATCAGTATCGGCGTCGGATTCCGCTCTACAACCGGACACGGCACATCCATCCGCATATGACACCGAGCCGGGCCCACATGTCGGCGACAACGCAGGGAGAAAAACACGCGAGCTTCGGCCTTCTGGCGTATGGGTCCCACACGTCATACTCTGACGCCGAGATAACGGGTTCGGCCTCGGCGCCCCGCAACCGCATCCCCCCTGTTTGTTTTCCTCCTCGTGCTCCGCCTCGCCGACGGCGCCGCCAGTGAGCCTGTTAAACCCTAACCCTAGATTAGGGGGGGGTCTGAGAGGGGCTTGGGGAGGAATCGGACCGGCGGCTTGCGGCGGCGGCGGCGGCGACGACGGCGATGGCGGCTAAGCGGGAGATCTCGAGCACCCTGAGGAATCTAAAGGTGACGAGCCCCTGTCTGTGATGTTGCGCCCTCCGATCTTTCAGCCGCCATGGCTGGACGTCTCATCTCACTGGGTTGTCGTATTTTTGTGGTGTGGCGGTGCAGTTTATGCAGCGCGGAGCGGCTGCGCAGAAGGCGGTGGAGGAGAAGGCCAAGGTGGAGGTGCAGGAGGAGGTGGTGGCGGCGCCGAGTGGAGGGTTTGGTTCGTCGGCTCAGGTCTCTAGGAAATGGTATGGACACTGCAAACATCGTTTTCTACTCATTCCTGCTATTGTTATCTTCTACTTGACAAGGAAATTTGAGATTCTGGGAATTTGTATGTAGATTTCACTTCAGGCTAAACTTCGTGCACAGTTAATGTGCATTTTAGTTTTGGGTGTGCATTTAATTTTGATCCAATTAAATTGAACCGCACATGGGGAATTTGATTAATTTTGAATCTATTTCGGCTATGTTGCTAAAAACTCAGTGGAATGGATAGAAAGTTGCTTATGCAGCCACACAGTCACAGAGGCATTGGGAGTGAATTGCCAGACTGTTACGTACTGTGTGGCTATTGTACACTGTTCTCCTTGTAAAAACTCAGTGATAGCATGGATTTTCATTCATTACAACTTGGGTTATGTGGAATATCTTGATAAATTACAGCTTTTTTTTCATCTGTAATTGCTGACTAAATTGTTACTGTTTCTCTGCAGCATAGTTATCATGGAGGGCAATCCACATCCGGGAGCTGTAAAGGGCCGTATGTCATTCCAAAATTTCAATCCTTCCATCGATGTGAGTCTTGAAGGTTGTTTTATTAGATGCCATTCTACCTATTGTGTTCATGTAGATTTGTGTTCCCTTACAAGAGCCTAGATATGTAGAAACTAAATCAAGAGGCAAGAGGTGACTGTGAGACAGAATCGGCTTCACCTAGTAATCATCATGAAGACAGTGCAAACTCCAGCAGGTTCGATCTTTCTCTGCTTTTTTGCCTTGGCGGTTTCATCTGTCACAAAATCTGTTTAGTTATAATTAATCACCGAGCACCAGATGTGTCAGTAATTGTCTAAATAAGAAACGGACAGAAGTCTTAAAATTAATCACTGAGCACCAGATGTGTCAGGATCACGGTAAGGAACAATTTCAATATGTTCGAACACATGGGCTACTGGGATATTCAGAATGAACACTGGTATCATGATCAGAATGTTACCTTGGCAATTTTGTCTGTCACAAAATATACTCTGTGATTGTGTAAAAGAACAGCCAGAAGGTCGTAAATTAATCACTAAGCAATAATCACCAGGTGTGTCAGGGTCACAGTAGGACACAAGTTCTATTTTATAGAACACATGAGTTACTGGGATATTCACAATGGACACCAATGCTGGGATCAGAATATTCAGGGAACGTGTGAATTTTTTTCTTGACCTTTGCACATGCTATTTGGACTACCCAAATGTGTGCTTTATATCTATTAATATATTTGTGTTAGATTGTATTAATGACCAAATGTTTGCTTCGTATCTATTGATATATTTGTGTTAGATTGTATTAATGATGAGATGATGAAAGTTGGAAGGGTAACTTTGCATGTGTGCAACAAATGGTTCAGGATTTGTGTACATGCTTGCAGAAACTTATTCTTTTTATCATAGTACATATGGTCAGTCACAAGCCAGATCTAATGTTATCACTAAATTACATGAGTACACCATACAAATGGGCTTTGGGCTTGGAGTTCACCATGATAGCACTTCTATCTCTACTTCTATAGACTGTTAGCTGCTCTATATCTGTGAAATTTAAGAGAGATGGATGCAGTTTTTGTTTGGTACATAGCCGAAATGAATTCTCTTGTGATATATTTTTCTTTGGAAATGCAGAGGGGATGAAGTTCCAGCATCAAGATTTAGAGGTTTCAACATTGACAACTCAGAAAGCATCTCTCTGAATGAACTGAAGAGGAAACAACCTGAACTTGAGATGGAAACACCACCAATTCATAACCCACGAAAAACCAATGTTGATGGTAGATCATCTTCACAAAGCAATGGTCGTGGATCACACAAGTCGAACAAGCGTGAGAAACTTGACTTCAATCATTTGAGACAAAAGAAACAAAAATGAGATGTTGGTTACCATATCCATGACTAGATCTTGTACTCCATTTGTAGTTGTACTAGGTTGGCCATTTGCCCTGTCCTGTGGATTATATCTACTTATCTAGAGAGCTAGTAGCCATGTGGTGCCGGTTCTGTTCTTAACTAGTGAGGTCTGAGATGCTACGCTACCATTATCTTTCTGGCCATGTATTGTTTTTTCTCGGCTACGCTGTTGTAGCAGCAGCAGCAAGGAATACCAATTTTGCCTATGCTTGTGTCATGTATTATAGATAAGGTGATAATGTTCAAAATAATATTATGGCGTGATTTGATTGTTTGCTTTTGCTCTGTGCCGCTTGAAGGTATGTTTCGTATAGTCTCAAAGGTGGGAAGATTGTTGGGCAAGGTGGTGTATTCCCATGTCGGGGTCCTAAATTTTGCAGGAATTTCGCAGGAAGTAAAGGTTTTATGTGATTCCATGCCTTGTCTTGCATGGGGATTTTCTTGGCGACAGGCGTATCTTGCATTTATACAGTACAAATCACAAATAATCTTTCAAAAAAAAAATCACAAATTGCCTTTCCAAAACGTATGGATGACCTTATTAACTGGGTGGGCAACGTATGTTCTCAGATCTGTCAATGGGTGATGTCGTCCAGACTCCAGATGTCTAGTCTAGTTGTACTCCGGCGAGTAGTTGATTTCTTTCTGAAGACTTTGTCCGTTTTCAAGTTGAGGTCTTGCAGTTTACGGCTACCCCTCTCGCCGTCTCGGCAGTCGGCACATCGGCGATAAAGCTAAGGGCACCCTAAAGCTAAACCCTAGCACCAACCCGACTACCAAGCGGCGGCGGCGGTAGAGCGAGGGATCTCAGGAGATGCCGGCGGCGGCTGCGGTTGCGTCGGCCGTGGAGAGGCTACAGGCGGCGGCGCAGGACGCGGCCAACTCCTCGTCGCGCTCGGCTGCCGCCTACTCGGAGCAGGCGCAGCAGGCCCTCGTGTCCAGGACCGCCGGGTAAGCCGTCCAACGCCGACGCCTACCTCTATCTGTATGCTGCTTCGATTTGCTGCTTCCTCTGTCAAAATTACGTCTTTTCGGTTGTTTGGCCTGATTTGTTGCGGCCGTGTGGAATTCACGGTCTGCTTCTTCAAATACCCAGTTGAGATTAGACTTGTACCTCTGGTCTTATTAACGTACTTGATGGAATCAGTTTACCTCTGATCAAATCCCCAATTTGGATTACATATGTTGTTTGACAGGAAAATGTGGGGCAAGAGGTCCCCAGCAAAATCCATTTTTTATATAAAATTTATATAAAAAAAAATAAAAGAGTTTTGTGTACAAGCGAGCTCCAAAGAACTAGGAGAGTTACAGGACCCCACCTTACAAAAGATCAAGCCATAAATAATTGAACTATGAAGCTCTGGTTTTATCCTGGATAAATGCAGGATGACTTCATTTGCGAATCTTGCTTTCCAATCAGCAACACATGTTATTACTTTGTATTTTGTACTGTCTTCAACTGTTATGTTTACATCAGCAGTACTAGGCATGGTGCAATATCTGAATGATAATGCTTCCAGTGATTTACAATATATGAAGGATTGAAGTGCAGCTGTTGAATAGTTAATTTGTTTGGGTTTATGTCCCCCAGACCTTTTATGTAACGAAATTTCCAAAAGAGAACCATAAGACAATCTTCCCACAGTTCCTGTCGTGTCAGGTGGGAAGTAGTTGTTTGGTGTATTGATTTTTATAGGCTTAAGATCCCCAAATTACTACTAGTTAGTGGAGGTAAGATTGAAAGTAGTAGCCTATCAGTAAAGCTAATCCATCGAAGTTTTTAAGAAATTTTACTCCTGAGAATATCTGATCATTGTTCAACTTCGGTTGCGATTCAAGCTAATGCAAACTGTAGATATCCCTGAACTGCAAATGTGTAACAAAATATATTGAATTACAGAGAAGATTCGACATGTCCCTCTGGCATTCAGTGTCAGCAAAGCTGAAGAGCTTAATGCCAATGATGTGATATTCATATTGCACATTTTCAATGTATCAGAAGTTAGGATCCGGGAGTAGGAGCTTAACTGTTTCTGTTAAATCTATATGACATGGCCAAACATAGCCAATGAAAATGCAGTTAGCCTGAAGAAACCAACAATACAGTTTTATTTATATTGTGAGCCTGCCATCAAAAGTGTTACTTTGTTTCTCCTAATTTAAATTTTGTCTGCATTGCAGCCGGGTTGTCTCTCTCTCAACATGTACAAAGGTCAGTGCAATTAGCTTTGCTGTTGGTGTTGTGGTGGGTTTCACACTCAAGAAAAGGCTACGCCGATGGGCTGCTAGATTGCTCAAGAGAATTAAGGATGATGACTAGTACAATCTTTTATCTTTATAGTTTGTTAAGAACTGTGGCTATTGTGAACTCAGCAAGGCGACTCTTTGAGAGCTTGTTTTTGCTATGGACGCAAGGGTATGAGTTGTCTCATTGTCTGCAATACAGCTCCGTTTAATGTGCATGGAGATACAATGTTGCCAATAGCAGTTGTACAATGTACCATGCCGCACAATGCACAATTCTTTACCTTGTCCTTTGTCGTGAAAATTTAACCACTGTTATCTTCCATATGAGGCCAAATTTGATGGTCCACAGATTTACTGAAAGTAATATCCGTTCGGTAACTTTTGTATGCACCTAATAGCAATGGTAATATTTTGTCAGTTTCTGATTAGCCTGATTGCCTTTACTTATTTCCATAATTAGAAGGTATTTTAGGAATAGGACCCAGGGTACGATTTTGACTGGCATTTCATTTCTGCTGCTATCAAAATGATAGAACACTGCTTATGTTGATCTTTCTGCTTTTTGCAAGCCTAGTTTGGGAAAGATGTTGAAAGCTGTTCAGTTTGTTGCTGGCTACGGTGGTTGACAAAATTGTTGCCGTTGCTATTCTTCCCCTTTTTTCTCTTTTTTTTTTCGACTTTTGTTTGTGCCATGAATTTGTTTAAGCTGAAAGAGGTCTATTGGGAAGATGTGGAAAACTAGTGGAAAAAGAATCCAGGGATGACGGGCCTGGAAGAAATTGAGATTCTGATGGCTCAACTGGTATAATACCGATACTGAAAATTGTAAAAAAACGGACTTTGAACAGTTGAAGTTAAGCTGACCAATGACATTGACACTGGATTACCGTGCCATGCAGTTGAATTCTGCTCGCCTCCTCCGGTCGCTAGTGGTGGTTGATGCACTGACCAAGCAGTTGCATTGGGAGGTTCTCTGCTGTATGATTACGCTGTCCAAATCATGCTTCTTGTTCTCGGGTTGCACGAAACGGGAGAAGAAAGCCCCTTTCGCGCGTCACTAATGCCACTTGGTGACTCGGATGGGCCCCGCCCAACGATTCCGGTGGGAAGAAATGAAGCAAGCCTCCACATGAAGGAACGGAACGGAACGGAACGGATCAGATGCTTCCGACGCGGCGCCGGCTCGCGGATCTCTCTCATAAGATCCTCCACTTGTTCCAGAGATCTCTGCTACTAGGATGATTCTATTTTACAATTCAAGCCTTTTCCCCTATTCTTTTGTATAAAGTTCTTATACAATTTCATATATATATTTTTTTAATTTCCTCTGGACCTTTAGAGTAATTTTTTGGTTGTGCGAACCGAAAGAAACGGTAGTTTTGGATAGTACCCAAGTCTGAAACCGAGTGGTGTCCCATATTTTGTTACGCAAAATCTAAGGAGAGAGTCCTCTCCATTTAACGCTAAGAAGAGAGGCCTCCAAGGATGCTGTCCTGCGGAGGTGGGATGGTGGGTGAAGGAAAAAAACTTATAACTTTGTGAGCGAACATTCAAATGAAAATTAGACCGCACTGCTATATTCGTCTCGATAAAAACTTCAAAACAAGATCTCAGTCGACTATGTTCTGACGAAGAATGACAAAGTTACTTTTTGGAAGAAAGAAACTTACTTTCTGTATCACACGGATATGTCGAAACTTACTTTCTATATCACACATATACGACGAAGTTACTTTCTACCACGACATCGCAGCAGCTCTTTGCATAGCAACGGAGTATAGAGTTATTTTTTTTCTGATGCTGGTTGGCCGTAAAGTTACTTTTTCAAAACATCACCGGAGCACAAAGTTACTTCCTAACAAGGGGGCCGCCAGCCAGCCTGGGAGCACCATCTATTGCACGTTGGGGGCCATGTGCAACCGCATGCAAGGTAAGCTTAAAAAAGCCGCAACTTTACGAGCACGCATCCAAACTGTAATCAGACCACACCATTATATTTGTCTCGTTAAATACTTCAAAACAAGATCTCAGTCGAGTATGTTTTGATGAAAGGTGGCGGAGTTACTTTTGTCAGAAAGAAAAGTTACTTTTCACATCGCAAAACATATGAAGATGTACTTTCTCTTATGCTTATTGGCTGCGAAGTTACTTTTTCAAGATACCAGCGGAGTGGAAAGTTACTTCTATTCCAGTAGAGTAGAAAAATTACCACAAAATCTCCGTAAAGCATGCATAAACATTCGATGGTGCTCCTGCTCCCTCACTCCTTCCTACCACATTACCACATGTTCATAATTCTCTACAAATATAGAAAGTGTGGAGGGCTCTCCACTTAAGCTTAAATAGAGAGGCCTCTCTGTTTAGTCGCTCCCATTTTGTTATCCCTTTGGACAATCAGATCATAGCTATTCTTCGCCACCGTTTTTCTCCTTTCTTGTGGAATAATTAAGCAGTCAAATTGAAAACAAATTAAAGTAGCATCTGATGGGTGCGCGCAACCATGTTGCTACTCATGGAACATGGCACGCGCTGTTGTACGTACGTTCTTTCGTCCTTTCATCGTCAGAAGATCACACACGCAAAAGAAAACATTGAAGCAGCAGATTGAACTTACGATCGATAAACTTCCGCATTATGTGTTGGGTCATTGTGTGGGAATAATACCAGCACTGGGCCACAGCTTTGACTCGAGACGGCAGATATGGCCAAACCTAAAGCTCCAATAGAATAGAACGCAGCTCAAAGCTGGCATGTTTTGTGGTAGCTAGTAGACATGTTTGGTTCGTTGTCTCTCACTTCCTTTATCTTTCTTTTTTAGCTTCGCGCTCACCGCCCATCCACGAGCACGAGTGTGCATGCCACACTCCCGTTGTTGTTGTTGTTATTCTTTTTCTTTTGCTAATAGACAGCCTAGAACTTGTCCGTAGCTAAGCATCACCGCTGACTACTTATGGGGGCAATGTTGACTTGACCCAAGCGATGATGCGGTTGGGCTATTCAGAATTAGAGATTTGTAAATTTTGGTCCAGGACCTCTAGAATTGGAGGACTTCTAAATTTAATCATCTCGTTGGAGTTTGAAGCCTATAAATTTCTAGACCAGTACATAAAAGCGAAATAGAGGCTTAAATTAAAATTAAGGGGCTCGGCTGGAGATGGGTCATCCCGTCGGGCCTGTCGTCGTCGCATATATGCCACACGCCCACACCTGATGACCAGCTGAATAGCTGATGTACCGCTCTCCCGAGACACGTCGACACACACTCGGAGCCAAGGTAACTGCTGTTTCCGGCCGACGGGGGCCCGGTCACGTACACGGGCAGTGCACGTACGCCTAGACTGTGCCACGCGCGTACCACGACGTGACGTACTACGTGATCACCAATTAACGGACCGGCCGGCCGGGACCTTGTTGAGCAAACGACGTGGCGTCTCCCTCCTGCGTCCGCGCACGTCGTACGCCGCGGCTGGGCGTAGCGCGCGTGACATATAGGGCGATAAAAGAAACGCATAAAGAATGAAAAAGATAGATGCTTGGTGTAAATAAAGTAAGGGATTGGAGGGCCATAAATTAAAGATAGGCGAGTACAAGGTCATTCATTATTCTAGTGTGTCAACTTGGGAAGCCTCTATATCTTATGCTAAATTAATCGAATCGTGCACACACAAGTCCGTTGCTTAGGTAGAGCACAGGAGCTTACCGTGGACCGTGATGAGCAAAGGTCCCGTGGACCATCGCGCACTAACATCGGAAATTAAAGCCTGGAAGCTGGAGCTGTTGGATTTCAAGTTACGTGTAGCCAACGCATGCACACCAAACGTTAAACTCTAGTTCATCTGCTGACTGCTGGGGTGTCATCCCAGTGAAAACTCACTATTCGACTAGTTAGTTAGATACATACTACAAGTCCTACAGTGCCTTCATCTATGATCATATAAGATCAGCAGGAAGATAATATATAAGAAGATGAGTACGTAGTAAATATCTGATAAAGTAAGGGACGGCACCATAATTAATGAAGGTGACCAATAGCTAGCTACTCTACTCATTATTCTAGTGTCAAGTTGGGAAACCACTTCTCTAGCTATCCACTAGCAACTGTTAAACTCATACAATTCACACCGAAGTCCCGGTGCTTAGGCATTATTGGAGCACAGGACGACGGAGCTCGATCACCGCCGCGCGTGCGTGGTACACACAGGATAGATGCTGTCGAACAACCAGGCAATTTTTTTTTTGACCTGTCACGTTACAAATTAATAACGTTCACATTGATCTCTAATTCTCCAACATCCTACTTATTCCACACCATAAAAAAAAGGTGATTCACTGTTACCACGTACACATTGATCTCTAATTCCGGCCGGCTGCTGCTATTACCGTGCGCGCGCGTCGGCTGGCCTTTGCTTCGGCCGCGCGTCTCTCACGCACGCACGTCCCCGCGCACAAAACCCTGCTGGTCCGCACAGCACAGCTCGTTCTGGCCTTTCCTCCCTTCTTCCCGCACCAACCCCCAGGCCCCACCCCCGCCCTCCGAACACGATCAGGTAATTAACCTTTTTTCTCGTCGCTAATCTATCACCACAAGCGCATCTAATTAACCCGCCGCCTCCCTCCTCCTTGCTCCTCATCACTTTCTTCTTCTTCTTCCCTCCCATCACTTCCCTTTCCTCCCTTGTCGAAGCAGCTCAAACCAATGGCAACAATGGCCACCCGGCGGATTGCCAACAACAACAGCGACGACAACAACAACAACGATGTCGCGATCGACATTCCTGGGGCTGAAGAAATGCTCCAGCAAGTTGCAGATCATGGGCTGCCGGCCAACCCGAAGCAGCTCGCGCGCTCGATATTTTGGGTTGCAACATGCACTCTCGTGACTGTTTTGAACAGGGTCATCTACAAGCTGCCGCCGGGGCCGATCTTCGAGGGCAACGAGACCGCCTACTACCTCACGCTCTTCCTCGTCTTCCTCGCCGGCGTCGCCGAGGTGTACGCCGCCATCCTGCTCAGCTCCGCCGCCGGCCGGGTCGACGCGTGGGCTGCGCCCCTCCTCTGCGCCTCCGTCGTGATGCTCGCCGCCGTCATCACGCTCGGCGGCTCGCCGGTGCTCGTCATGGGCTAATTAATTAAATATATTAACTAACTAGGGGCCAGCCCAGCCATCGGTGCTCGTGATTAATACTACTAAATATATAGTAAATAAGTATGGTTGTTGTTGTCTAGTTCTGGGATGATGGCGCCCGTCTGTCGTGTATATTCTATGCACTGTATTCGCACGTCTTGGTCTTGACTCTTGAGTCCTTTCTCGTTCTGCGTCTGCTTCTCATCGATGCTGGATTTTATCGGATTTGTTTGGGGTTCGTGATATGTATGTGTGGAACAAATGGTTTCTTAACTTCCAGTGATGAGATCCTTCGCTATTACCTGTGCTTGTGCTGTATTATTGTGCTGGATTCATTTTGATTTTGGGGCAGTTCCCTCGCCCCATCTCCGAATCTCTCTCCCTCTTGTTTTGTCTAGGTTTGGACTCTCCCTCTCGCCGCCGCCGCCGCTGTTCGTTTAATTTCCTCCTCCCCTCACTCTAGCGGCAGCGGAAGGAATGGCTTGGTGGGGAGCTGAGCTTGAGGACGCGGAGCCGGAGATTGCTGATGCGAAGAAGAAGAACAAGGATGAGAGAGGAACCCGGGAGTGAGCTCAGGTAGCATCTGATCCAGTCGATTTGCTGATCTTGTTGCTTGTTTACTCCGCGCTTTACAGTTGTTCCTTGAAATTAGGAAAGTTGAATTTGCGTTGACTGCTGGAATATTCATGTACACAATTCTACTTGCTGCCGTGGGATATGCTAGCTTTTTTCTTAAAAAAAAAATGTTCGAATCGTGGGCCTTGTTCTTACCATTGACTTTGTTTTTCTGAGTGCTGAGACATAGGTTGCCTTGATTTGTATGTGGTTGCTTCTGTCTGCTGGTTCATTCAAAAGGTTAATTGGTACCTAGGAAATTCAGATTCTTCTTCTTGAGGTGTTAGAGCACCAGTTTGCATTGGTGCTTGAATCCAGGTGTTAGTCACAAATGATTTTATTGTTACAAGGCATGTTGGTTGCTAGAGAAGTTAGCTTGGTTACTAGATTGCTAGCTCTGATTAAACTGACTTGTTAGTTTCTGCTGTTGATAGGGACTTGGGAATTCACATGAATTTTAAAGATCGGGTAGCTCCGTAGCTGAGCTAATTTTGGGATTTACTTCTCAACACTACATGTTTAGTGGTGCTCTACATTCTTCTGCCGTTATATTGCAGCACAATGCAATGCTTTTAATCCAGATTTTTTGTTTTCCATTTTATGGGATGATTATGTGTGAGACACTTGGATTTAACATGGAACAGATTGGTGCGCACCTTTGTGCTGCTGCCGTAGTTGCGGGCTTGCAGCCACAATGCTGCCCGTGCATTATGGAAGAATGTTTTTTTTTGCACATTTTAACTATTACACAGCTGATCAATTGGTGTTTGGAGCATGAGTGTTAGTACTAGATGTTTGTCCATTTTGCATAGTGTGTTCAGTTTTCCCTTCATTGCTTGGACTGATGTCATTCCCATGAAATTCAATTCCGTGATTGGCCATGGTCTGGAGGATGAGATCTGTTAATGGTGTTCGGTATAAATCAGTATTTCTGATTTATACCGAACATTGGCCCGCAGTTGGTGCAGCATTAGCGTCAAATAAATCAGTACTTCTGAATCCAGTAATTGTGTAAAATTTCTTATACTTATCCTTACGTACATAACTCTTCAATACCCATTTTACTAGCCAAACAATTCTCCTTAAAATATGCTTTCAAATTTTACCAGCAACTATGCTGACCTAGTACATGATGATAGCCTTTGTCTTCGTATTCACCAGCTGCCCAACAGATTAGAATCTATAATTCACAACTTATTATGAGATATAACTTCTCCTCAAGACTCTTAGGGATAACAAACATTGACCCGCAGTTGGTGTAGATGGCGGTTTGCAGCTTCCCTAGGCCCATATATAGCAGTGAAGTTATCAGTTTTATGCTCCATCACTGCAATTTCACTAGAAGAATAATACTACTATTCCCCAACAATTTCTTTACCAATGGACAACAGTTTCTAGTACTTTTGAATAACTATCTATTATAACTGTGGGCAATGACTTTCATGGGGACTACATTGTTGGTAATCTAATAAAACTGCGTTGGAAATAGGCAAATTACACTATATAAACACAGTCAGCCACTAGAGAAAAAAATAGTAAGAAGCACTACAATTGTTGTCCATCACTAAAAACTGTTGCAAAATATTATAGCATCAATTGCAGTAAAATATTTACTCCTTTTGTCCAAGATTTTAAGCACTTTAATTGCAGCAACCTGCAAGTGTTATAACTAGTTCAGAAATGCAGATTCTATTACTAGATGTGTTTATTGTAGACTGGCCAACATGGAACCCAAACAGTATTTTTCTTTTAGGTGTCCATTTTTGTAGATAGTAAATGCAGTATCTCTTGATGTTCATGTGTGGGCTGGGGGGAGGGGGGGGTGTAAAACCATTATTCCTGATGTGAATGGTTAGTCAAGATAATGCCTTTCTTGATCAGTAAATGGCATTTTTAATGAAAATCAGCAAATGCAATTGTTGGGCTGATATCATATATACATCACACAAACATCAGAAGTGCATATTAACAAAAAATATCCCCTTTTTAAGAAGCCTGAAATCAATTGGGATTTTGGGGGTTGCAAGTTGGTACACCATGGTCAAAAGGTGCTGACATGGTTCATTCGCACCAAAGAAGACATGGTTATTTCCAAAGACAGTTGTAGACTCAGTTACATCTATGATAGTTTGTCCATGGACCACAGTTTTGATATGGTGCCTTTCATATGGTCTATATATGGTTCACAACCTTATTCCTTCACCTATATCCTGACATTTCTAAAAATTATTTTGTAAAAAAATCATTTGCTTTAGGAAGGTTACATTGAACAGGAACATTTTGAGATTTCACATTAGTTAAGCTGAATTTTTCCCTGCTTAAACATGGTTTCAAATTTTCAGTTGAAATATGTTGCCATTATTTCCAAGACAGTGCACTATAATGCCTAGGTAATGCTTAGACTTGAATATATGGTCTAGGGACATGTTATTAGCTGATATATGTTTATTGATTCGATGGCGTAGCAATGGAAGTTTTGCATATACCCTGCAATAAATTTAGCAACTTGGTTGGAATTGAGTTATGATCTTCATGCTATTCTTTGGCTATCAGAATAGTAAATCTGCTGTCTGAATATTGTTTAATGGTGTTAGGGATGGTAATAGATCATGGACCTTATAATACCTCCACTCCACATCCAAGTCAACCCCTAGTCATTCTTAGCTTAAAAGCATATAATTTTTTTAGCCGGGCCTTTATTATATGCCTATTCGTCAAATTAATTTTTTATGATAATTTTTTAGCCCACCACCCTAGTTAGCTTTGATGGAGTTTAGTGATCATGTTCTATTGCTACCTCATACCTGAATAGAATGAATAATTTGCCTGAATGTCAGAACGAGTCTAATAAAAGAAAAGGCATAGTTGCATCGGTTTAACTATTTAAGATGACCCTTATTCTACCCTGATCATATGTGGCTATTTTTGTACTCTATGAGTCAAACGATCAAAATACTAGTTCACAAGAGTAGCATTGAGAAACTGACATGTCGTACTGTTTTGGATATATGTGTAATTACTGCAGTGAACTTTACATGGTTGGTTCAATTTATTAGCTAGCTTATGTGGTACCGCTTTCTTGGTTGCCAACTAGGAGATTTTCTTTTTCTGCATTCTAGATTGTATTTTCCTGCATTGTTCTAGATATATGAGCTTACTATAAAATACATGCAGGAAAATCATTTCAAAATGTTTTCATCATCCTGAAGAGCAATACTAGCTACCGTAGTAGGCATGTTCTTCTTATGCAGTTTTTTTACCTACTGCACATGCTATAATGGCCTAGGTAGTGTTTGGGTTCGTGTGGTGGTTAAACAGTAGTGTAATCAGATTACACTGCAATCTGCCCTGGAATGGATGATATGCAGTGCTTGTTTAGTTGTAAGCGGCGGCGTCCTCGCGTGGCCTTGCGCCGCCTCGCCTCTGCAGACTGCAGCACGGCAGTGTCCACCTGGAGCAGACGCGGTTACTCCAAGTGTGCGTCTGCTCCAGGTCCAAAGGGAGCATCTCAAATCCAAATATTAGATCATCTCTTGACGTTGAACCAGGGTTAACAAAATCGCGGTTACCGGTCCGAAAACCGCGGTTACCGGTCGAACCGCCCCGGACCAGTAGCGGTTCGGGGCGGTTTGAAACCGGTGGAATTCAAAAATTTCAAATTTGAATTTAAAAATTCGAAAAATCGGATAAAAATTCTTAAAAATACTTCATGGTGTGCTGGATCTATTGGTGTCAAAATTTCTCAAATATTTGGTCATTTGCTATTTTTTTCGCGAAATACAAGTTAAATAAAAAAAGAAAAAGAAAAAAACCGCTCGGCCCAACTCGGCCCAACTCGCGTAAACCCTAATAACCCCCCCCCTCGCCCCCCTCACCCCCCAGAACACCCCCTCACTCCCCCCCCCCCCCCCGCGCAGCTGAGCTTCAGCTCGGGCGAAAAACCGCCCCCAGCCGCGCAACCGCCGCTCCAGCCCGGATCCCGCGCCGGTACGAGCGGTTACCGCTCGGATTCAGCGGCAAACCGCCCCGGTTTTCGGCGCAGCGGTTCCCGTCGCCCTATGCCGGCAAACCGCTCCGGTTTCACCGGTTTCCGCTCGGTTTCGGCGGTTACCGCCCGACCGCGGGTGAGGTATGGATTTGATGCGGGTTTCAATGATTTAGGCTATTGTGATCCATGAAATTATGAAATGGATGTGGTGATGGAGATATTTAGGTATATTTTGATTGCATCCAAGTGATTTACGAATGTATGAAGTGGATCTAGTGATTTGTAGCCATGTATGTACATTTTGATGTAGGGTATTGTGATTTTGGAAATAAGGAAATGGATGTAGGATTTAAGTATTGTGATATAGCTATGTGTTGTCAAGTTGACATTGATATGTTTATGTTCGTTCGATGTTTGCAGGTACGCAATGTCTGGCAGAGATAGAGATGTTGTATGGGAACACGGTGAAAGTCTTCACCCCGGTTGGAGATGCAACTATTGTCATAAGACCAAGGGAGGCAGTGGTGCCACTAGATTGAAACAACATTTGGCAGGCCGGGGGACGGAGGTCGTCCATTGTGAAAAGGTTTCAAAGGAGGTGCGTGAGTACTTTCAGCGTGAGCTTGAAAGGACAAAGAAGCTAACTGCTCAACGTGCTCAAAAGAAGTTGAGAAAGGAGAAGGCTGCAGCGGAAGGTAACTATCCTGGTGGAGGTGAAGCGTATGCTGCGTATGATGAGGAGGCTAAGCTGCAGAGTGCCCTGAACCAATCAAGAGCGGAAGAGGAGTTCCGTCGCGGGGTGCAACAGAGAGGAGGTGCATACGAGCATGGAGGGGGTAGTAGTACGAGGGGAGAGGGCACGTTGCAGAGGATGCTTCGAAGGGCAACTTCAGCGAGGCAGACTCCTGGGGTGACGGACTACAACTTAGGTTCGTCGCGTGATCAACGCAGCCAAGGATTGACACAGGCTCATGGACGCAGAAGGGCAAGAATGCAAAGGAAGCTATTGGGAAAGCTTGGTCAAAGTTTTTCCATACTGCGGGAGTTTCTGGAAGACAAGCTGACAGTCCATACTTTGTCAGTGCGGTCAGAGAGACACAGAAGTGGGGTATGTTTTCTTTGCAGCCGAAATAATAGCTACGCAACTACATGTTTAGATCTAATCTCATGAGTGCCATATGTTTTGCAGGTGAAGGTATCGCGTCACCCACTGGACGGGATATTGATGGCAAGTACCTGGATCAAAACGAGCGAGACTTGCAGGTTCAATACGCAAAGTTTCAGGCAGAGTGGCCTATGTTCGGCGTCACGTTGATGTGTGATTCATGGACTGGGCCGACGAAGATGAGTGTCATTAACTTTTTGATATATTACAATGGGGTCATGTGGTTCCACAAGTCTATTGATGCGACTGGAAGATCTCAAGATTCTGCATATTTGCGGAAGGTAACCCCGTACCTAGTTCATTTCGATCCGAATATAATTTGGATATTGCTAAAGAATATGTGTATTTGCAGGAAATTATGAAGGTGGTGGACGAAATTGGACCAGAGCATGTCGTTCATGTGATCACGGACAACGGCTCCAACTACAAGAAAGCCTGCAAGGGGATTCGAGAAACATACGAACACATTAGTTGGACACCTTGTCTAGCACACACTGTCAACTTGATGTTAAAGGATATCGGTGAAAGGTACGAACATCAAGATTTGATCGATCAATGCAAGAAAATATCAACGTGGTTACACAATCATGGTCAGTTGAATGCAATGATGAGGCAGGCGATTGGTGGTGAGTTGGTGAAGTGGTGTGCAACTCGCTTTGGGACCAACTACATGTTCCTAGACAGCATTTATCGGAAACGTGAATGTTTCATGCAGTGGATGGGATCTCCTGAATTTTTGCAGAGCAAATGGGCCAATTCAAATATGGGTAGATTTACTCATACGAGATTTTCAAGTCTACAGTGGTGGGAGGGAATGAAATTTATCATTGACTCAGTCCAACCAATATACAGCTTACTTCGCTTTGCTGATCAGGACAAGCGCCCGAACATGTGCGAGGTATGTCACAACGTACAGAGTGTGAGAAATGAAATGCAATCTTTCTTTGGCCGCAATGTTTCCATGTACGAAGAGTATATAGCGATTTACAACGCAAGGTTGAAGGACATCTTCTATGACACCTATGTGGTTCCAGGTAAGACGGATTCTGCTCATTGTGAACAAAAGTTTATACTTTCACGTTCCACACACCTTATGCTCATTCGTGGTACTTTCTATTTTGCAGCTTCTGTCCTGAATCCGAGGTATGCCTATACGTTTATTCCAAGTCCAGAAATGTGGAGCACACTGAAGGATGCTTTTCAGCGCATGACCGATATCTCGAGCGCCGTCCAGGCATTACAAGAGGCTGAGCTGTTTCGACAGAAACGTGGTGACTTTGGCACTCAATTGGCACAACAAATGGCGCATGACCCAAAGACAACTGCATCTTCATGGTGGATGATGAACGGGAACAAAACTCCCAGGCTGCAGGCCCTTGCTTTGCGGCTTGTTGCACAATGTTGTTCGTCAAGTGGATGCGAGCGGAACTGGAGTACTTTTGCCTTGCTGCATACAAAGGTTCGCAATCGGTTGTCACACAAAAAACTGAACAAGCTTGTCTATGTGAACTACAACCTGCGCCTGCGACTTGCGGATGTTGCCGATCCTCCACGGGATCAAGAAGATTTCATTGACCAGCTAGCCCATCTTTCATTCTATGAGCCTAAAAATGCAGTGCGGGAATGGATGGAATATGGAAGGTCAAACAAAGCTCCTGTTCTAGACGAGGACGACGATGAAGGTGACACGCCGCTTCCATCTAATATTGTCGCTGATAAAATAAATCCGGCGGACCTCCGTACTTCTACAGGGGAAGATTGCATTAGTGATTGGGCACGGCGACATGTGGGTGACACTCATGTAGGGAAGCGGAAGTACCACATCGCGCCTAGCAAGGTTGTCCCGAAGCGCCAACGAGGCCAGGCAACGGGAAAAGGGAAACAGAAAGAAATAGAAGTCCTGAGCGGTGAAGACACTGATGATGGTGAGGGTGATAAAAGCCCAGAGTATCAGGAGTCTCAGGACAGCAGCTCTGGCGATGATGGTGATGAGAGTAATGATGGGGATGGTAGCAGTGATGGTGATGATGGCAATGATGGTGGTGGCAGTGGTGGCGGCAGTGGCGGTGCTACTGGCGGTGGCGGGGGCCGAGGCGTGTCACCTTCAAACCCACCTGCTGGTCTCCATTTTACAGGTACCAAGTGTACGTATATATGAACATGTTTTTATTATTTTGATTTATGAGTATTAATTATACTATGTGGTTCATTGCAGGGAGACTGAGTTCACACATGCAACCCAGGACATTGACCATGGAGCACCGATGTCGCAGAGGAGAACGGTTGGACCGACGGATTACGACTCTCCACAGTTCTCTTCTAGCTCCTCCTACAGGGAATCCTCACAGTCTAGTTACCACTATCCTATACCGGAGTTGAGCATGCAGCCACCGATGAGATGGTGTACGAATGGTAAGATCCCCATTGGTATAATATGTTACTTCAGGAATGGCAGACGACATCGGCCTGGACGGGCCAAACTTGGCAAGACTTCAAAGCTGAGTTGCTTGTAAGGCAGGGTTTGAATGTGATGTCCACCGCGGAGTATGAAATGGCCTCGCGATGCTACCGTTGAAGAATTTTTTGTGTGAGAGGACTAGTAAACTAACTATTTGTATTAACAATTATTTGTACCAGAGGACTACTGAACTATTTGCATGGACATTTGTACTATGTTTGTATGTACAATTATATGTATGGATGTTTGTCTATATTTTTAGTTATTTTTTTCCTTAATTTACGTATATTTCATGCCAATTTTTTGTTGTCCATCGAACCGGTTCAAACCGGACGGTTACCGGTTCCAACCGGTCGGTTACCGGCCCAAACCGAGCGGTTTGGAGTACCCACAAAACCGGGTAAAACCGGTCAGTAACCGGCCCAAACCGGTCGGTAACCGGTCAATTCGAGCGGTTTGCCGCCAGAAACCGATTGCACGGGGGATTTGAATTCAAAATTTGAATTCAACCGGTTTCCACCGGTTACCGGTCAAACCGGTCCGGTATACCGTTACCGCCGGCCGGCGGTACGAACTACCGGACCGGTTTGGTTAACCCTGCGTTGAACTTTCAATTCAAATCCAAATAAGTCCTTGCCACACCTTAAATTTATTCCGTCCTCCGCCACTGTCCATCCCTCCAAGCATGCAGCCGCATATATCGTCCTCGTCGTTTGTTGATGCGGTGCTTCTGGCCTACAGACTGCCTTCTTGTGCGCCTGTGCTATGCTGCTAGACTACTTACTTTGCTCGGTAATGCATATAGTACCAAATTAATGCTACAACACTTAGATGCTTGGAGGCATGGAGCAAAAGCTAGGCCTAATAAAAGCAATCGAGATACAATATGCATCCTTGCAATTTTGAAAAGGTAGGCCTAATAAAATCAAATATCATGTGCTCATTTCAAAAATATGATGGAACTTGTCAAAAAATGTTGGTTATTACTATGCTACAAATTTGATTGAGCTCTTTTGTGGCGCCTTATACTACCCTATACTACTGTCCAAAAAGACTAGTAGGAAAGGAGGGTCCAAAATAATTGTATACTACTGACAAGTTCACCATTAGTATATACATGTAAGCATAGGTAGTATAAGAATATTTTGGATTTATTAAAAAAAATATTTTGGACCAAAAATAACAGTGTCAATTATGTAATATTGACGAATCAGGCTAGCTATATACAAGATACAACAAACAATAACGCCGAAGAAGATAGAGGTGAGTCTTCTTGACAGAATAGATTGGGAGTTTGGGACTGCTGTCAAGCTTCGTGCATGGTTTGTGTAAACATTATGCTATTCGAGTGGCCGCCCGAGGCGACTGGACGGCTCGGAGCCTCGTAAGGAACCCGACGACTTGAGACAACGCCGGCACCGAACTGCTGTTGTTGAGTGTAGCGATCTCACCCGAGAAATGGCCCACTTAAGTATATTCCACCTTCCATTGGTGCTAATACACGAAAATGTTCCCAAGTGCGGATTCGACCGTCGAGTCAAGCTCGACTAACTGCTACTGAAGATCGTCCGTCCATACGCTCACTCGAAGGTGAGTTCCAAAGATCACATCATTCCACAATTCAAATTACAACAAGGTTCAGAGTTATTACAACCAAATTGAAATGATAAATAAAATAGTTTGAGTTCATGCAGCGGAAAGTAAACGAGATACTAGCAACGATCCATAGTATCGTCACGATGAAGTCAGCCGTGACGCTACTCCTCACGATCCTCGGGAGAGGTCGGCTCCCACTCGATGCTGTAACCAGGAGGAAGCTGGGAGGCCCAAGCCATAGAGGCAGCTACCTCCTGAGGGGACGGTCCTGAAAATTTAGCCACAAGCAAGGCTGAGTATACTAGTTATACTCAACAAGACTTAACCGACTGGTGATCACTACATCACCGACTCCTAAAATGAGAGGCTGTTTGGCTAGTGGGGTTCTTTTGCCAAAAGCGACTAAGCTGATTTCTAGTTTTATTCATTTTGATTTTAATTCCTTTAACCTATCCATTCTAGGTGAGCCTAGCTAAACAATCATGTTTTGCAATACAATTATTCCATACAAAGATTTCATCCTTCCAAGTTTCTCTTCATAATATGTCATACATCGGTCAAGCAGTCTCATACCGCGAGAAGCGGACAGTTCGAACCGAATTTACTACCTGGCCAGGGGAAACCCAAACATACGGAATGGTTGGAAATGCCAACACACCCCAATCCTTTCTCCTCTCTCTGCGAGTGGCTCCCGAGTCCCAATGCCTCAGGGTAAAGGTTTACCACTACTGGGACTCACGCAACTACCCTCATGTGCCCATGGGATAACGTTTCCAAGACAGAGAGCTGTCGGACCTGCTCGCATCAATCGGATACCGGGACTTACCGGTCCCATAAACCGTGCATATGTGTGGTACGTTCAAACGCTTGACACAAAAGTACCACATGTTTCCAATTAAAACATCGATAGACGGGTATCTACAATCATCCGTCCATCATCTCTAGTGTTTCTGATATGAGTAGACATACAACTCCTATATCTCGCGAGTGTCGGAAACACTCGACTTCTATCGGTCTTAAGCATAGCGACTATCGAACCTAACATACTAGTGTTCAATCAAAGGAACCTATGATCATGCAATCTAGGGTTTCTTTCAACTCCTTGAAACTTAAATGCACAAACATATAATCAAATAAATCGCGCAAGTAAAGTTAGGTTATGCTCCGGGGCTTGCCTTCCGGCTCGAAGCGGTACTCCTGCTCGGGGCTCGGATCCACGTGCACCACGTTCACCTCGGACTACTGGGCGATCTCCTCGGCAGCGGGGACTAGCTCATAGACTCCGTCGGCGAGACCCGAATCTACACGAAATGCATGAAATGCTTAAGTATCGATATTTAAATAGTTAGGGTTTATTTAAATCTTGGTTAATGAATCTGAAAGGATAAACATTAATTATAAGTGAATATACCCTTTTCATTTTGAACCTTTACTTTGATTTTAGAGTTTTAGGTTTTTCTCTTTTCTTTTCTTTTTCTTCTCTTTTCTTTTTCTTTTTCTTCTCTTTTCTTTTCTTTTTCTTCTCTTTTCCACTATTTAAGTCCTTTTTCCATTATTCAAAAGGTGAACTTAGGAATATTATTTTTAGGTGCCATTTGACCAGAGGCTTACTCATGCCAAGGCAGGAGCCTAGCCCAAAATTTGGCTCAAGTTGATTTTTCTATAATTTATTAAAAATGTTCTTATCTTTTTGCCTAAAAACAAACTAAAATCCTACAAAAATAACTACAAGGTTTTTGTTCACGCCACTTGGCACAGTGACTTAGGGTACCAAGAGTGACCTCTCTGCAAGTTTGCATGTGGTCTTGGTTTATGGTTATTTTTGTGGAATTTCACCATGTTTAAACTACCAAAAATCATTTAGACCTTTTCCAGTGTCCAAAAATTACCATTTTCATTTTTCTAAGGTTTATTATGTCTTGATTTAGTTCCTGTGTGAAGGAGATGATTTTTCACTGAGGACATTAGTTTCTGTGATTTATTTGCGAAAACAGCAGGGTATATGTTTGGAAAATCATAACTCTAAATCTACTGGGAATTTTTGTGCACCCTTTGCGCATTAGGATAATGACAATCACCCTAAAAACATATCCCAAGCTCAGCTCCAGGGCATGTGTAGAGTTTGAACTATGATGAAAAGTGTCCAAACTGATTTGAATTTATATTTCAAAATCTACAGCTCAACTGAGTGAGGTGCAAAGGAAGAAGTTGGCCTTCTAGATTCACTGGTCACTATAAAATTGGTTTGGCATTTTTTCTGATTTTTCAACGATTTTGTACGAATTTTTAAGATCTCAGCGAATTAAACCTAAAAGATAGAATCTATTTTACGCGGGGAACCCTGGAAGTTTTGAATGTCTTACAACGGGGTCCCTACATTTTGCACTCGGCCCCCTGGAAAGAGGTAGACGATGCAGTTTGGTCCCTGGGCTCGCCGGCGAGCTTACGCCGGCCAAACGGCGGCGAGTCCGGGCCGGGAAAGTGGGGGAAAACGGAGAGGGGCTCACCGCGGTTCCTTTAAGCTAGGAGTCGACGGCGGGGATGGCCGGAAACGAGGTCAGCGACGGCGGTGGCGGCTCGGCAACTCCGGCGAGCGACGACCGGCGACGTAGGGGTCGGAGAAGGTCGGGGAAGTGGTCGGTGAGCACCAGCGTGTCACGGCGAAGCTTTTGGTGCCCTCGGTTCAGCCGGAGGAGGAGCGGAGCGAGCTGTGCACGTGCGCGGGCGGCGGCGGAAGGCTCGGTCAACTCCGGCGAGCTGCGCCGGCGTCTGCGGTGACGGAAATGGGTCGGGGATTGGTCGAGGAGTGGCAGTGGGTGATGGGGAGGCTAGTGCGAGCCTCGGTTTGGTCGGAGGAGCAGTGGAGAGGGCTGTCCACGAGAGCGAGCTCGGCGGCGCCTCTGCGAGCTCCGGCGAGGGTTTTCCGGCGTGGGGAGGGAGGGAACTGTTTGGGGGCTTAAGTAGGAGTGAGAGGGGAGGAAGGGGGTGCTCGGGCAGCACGGGATGGGGACTGGGGCAGCTCGGTGACGTCCCGCGGCGGCAGCGGCTTGTCGCGGCCGTGTTGGCGCCGTGCGCGGCGTCAACGCGAGCGCAGGCGTGCTGCAGGCGGCAGGCGCGCGTGGGCGAGGCGAGAAGACAGGGCGGAGGGGAAAAAGAGACGGCGTGGTCGCAAAAGTCGCTCGGGGACCGATGGGCAACAGCGGCGACGCATTACCCGGCGGTTCGCGGCGGCGACGCGACGGCGAGCTCGGGAGCGCGGCTCGGGTCAGCGCTACAGTGCACCCCAGGCCACGCGACCTTGCCAGAAGCGTGCACCGCGTGCGGGGACACACGGCCGTGCCATTGGTCGGCGCAGTCGAGGCCAGACGGCGGCAGAGGCTGCCGGCGGCGAGCTCGGGCACGCGCGAGCGCGGCGTGGGCAACCCGTGAGCGCGCCTCGGCCGGGCAAAGGTCAACTTGGTTGGCATGGCTCAAACTTCAAAAATTTGAACGTGGCTCGAAAATCTTCCAACATGAAAGTTGCTTAGAAATTCATGAGACACGTCCCTGCACTGGAGATTTTGAGAAAAAGTTGAAAGTTTGGCCGTAATTCAAAAGGGGGTAATTCCCTGTTTTGAACTGAATTTTTGAAATTCGAGGGGCTAGATGGCAAAATTGGCCAAAGTACCAATTGAGGCAAAGTTCAGAAATGTGAAGATATACAACTTTGCGTTTTGGAGATTTTGATGTTCTGTGGTAAAATCGTGAGATTTGACCGAGATTCCATTTCAGCTTTGAATTTGAATTGGAAAATTCAAATTCCAAGTTTAGGGTTTGAATTTTGAGATGCTTCCAAGCATTTTTAGGCTATGGTTTGAACAGGGAAGTTTCTTGGTTTGACTTATTCTCCAACTTTCACATTTGCACTTTTTCAAGTTCTTAGGAAGTTTTCAAAGTTTTCTTTATTGCTTCATTTGAATGGTTTTTGACTCAATTTGGATAATTTTTCTCATTTCCTTAAATTTTACTTTTGAATTACCCTTTGTTTAGCTAAATCACCTCTTTAGTGTTAATTAACACCAGGGGTGTTACATTGAGGAGCCACACCAGGGACGACTTCAACTCGAAGGTGGGGGCGGCGCAGGGTGCGCGCGGGAACGCAAGATAGAAGCGGGAAAAAATGGTGGCACAATCGCGCAAGGGATTGGGACCGCGGAGACCTTTTGTCTCTTGGTTGGGGGAGTGCCAATAATTGGTAACCTTTTTGGCATCTGTTGGAGATTTTTTTTCTTTTATTACTCCCAAATTTTAGCTTTAAGGATGTTTTTGGACTTCTCTTGGAGATATACTCTCTAAAGTAAGAAAATCTTGTGAAATGCAATCAGGGAGCCACAGCCAGCTAGTTTACGACAGCCTTTTGTTAAGCGAGAGAAGAACGAAAACAGTGATCGATTTCCCAAAGTGTAGGCGAAAGAAAAAGACAGGTATTGCAGAGGCCCAAATATATCGGCGCACCTCTCTCTCTCCTCGGTGGAAGGCCCATGCGGCCTACCTGCAAAATTGTGCCGACGCCAACCACTCACTGCCGATCAAGTGTCAGAGCTAGCGTCAGCAAAGGATGTTAGAGGTCCAGAGCTCGCAAGCAGACTTATGGTAGGCACACTCAACAACCCGGGTATGTTTAGCTTGAGAAAGATTTCTAAAAAACCACTGTATTATCTAAACGCACCCTAGACGTCACCTTGTAAGGTAAGGCATGTATGTAGCGCAAGAAGAAGAGGCCCAGGTCTCGGTACCGCAGTTGGCGAGTGGCGTGGGCGGACCGCGGACGTCCCCGCGAATGAGGCACTGCTGAGGTGAGCGACTATACGCGTGGACGCGTGGTTCGTCAAACAGGCAGTGTCAGATCGGAGACATCCGCTTTTCCGCTATAAATATACCATCGGAGACATCCGCTCTGGCATCGCGCTCCGTCTTTCCAAGCGCGCCTATCTTCTTCCTCAGCCCAGTCCCCTTCGATTTCCAGGACAAGAAGCTTCATCAGTAGAGGCATAAAGATGGCACCGGGCACTAGCAGCAACGGCCACTCCGTTTGCCGGCCGCCACCGGGGCTCAACAAGACAACATACTTGATCTCTGCCTCAGGGATGTTCTTCACGGGGGTAACCCAGGTGGTCGTAGCCTCCGTCCGGGCGCCCGGCGGCCGCGCTCATCCCGCCGGGACGAAGCTCGCGTACGCCTGCCTCGTGTCGCCGGTCGCCGTCGCTGCCTGCCTCACGATGGCTTCACTGCTCTAGTGAGTTGTTCATGACTGGCGGCGTCTCAGAGTCAGAACATCGTTACCAGATATGTCCCAATAAGGCCTGCTTAGTTTCCCAAATATTCACCAAAAAAATATTATTCATCCAACTTTTTTCTATTCATCACATCACTCACACTTACATAACACTATTCATCTACAGTGTATTTTTGGTGAACAGTGTATTTTCGAGAAATCTTTCCCCAATCTAAACACACCCCTAAATAAAGTGGTTTTGTAATTGGGAGTCCAGGCTCGTGTATATCACACTATGTCTGTTTCATTTTGCGCCTAATGTAGGTGCGCCTTTGGCGCACCAAACTGTATACCTAGCCAGTAGAGATATATTTGTGATCCAATTGTCACCGCTGTTAGTAATAGATTAAGCTGAGCACTAATTTGTTGTTCTTGCAGTAAGTTTCCACTATAAATCAGTGAAGCTTGTTAGCTTGTAGAGCATTCTTTCAACGTTGCTTGCTGATAATTCAGGCATGATACACCAGAGTAGGAATGATGTCTATCTGAAACTAAAATGGCAAATTTATTGTGTTGGTTCTTAATTGCTCATTGAGCAATAAATCTAAACAATTGTTGACCTTCTATCTTTTTGGTTGCCTTATGTTTTACTAAAACAAAATATATGCACCACTTGGTAGTCTGCTGATATTAGAGCTTTCTTGTCTTATTGTCTCGTGCATTTCCTGCACCACTTGGCTTAGCACAATGAATAAACTGGTACAGATCGAGGCAATGCGTGTAGGAGTAGCACGCTGGATGTTACTCGTAATAGGGACCGTACCACACTGCCTCTGTCTGGACTCTGGACGTGAGAACTCCAACAGCAATGACCGAGTTGGGGTCTACTTGAACCGTGCAGGTGCCAATCGTGGCAGACAATGGCGACGGGGCGAAGCTGTCGGGACTCAGGAGAGCTGATGAGGACGCCGCCGCTCATGCGGCCCTTACTCGTGATGAGTCGTTGGCACGGGCTTGTTTAGCTACATGCTATAAAAATTAGAATGTAGAGAAACATCTAAAAAAATTAGATCTTGTTTAGATCCGTTTGCTTATTTTTTAGCAAACGGTGTTTAAGATTCATTTGCTAATTTCGAAGTGGGCCCCACATATATGGGTTGAAGCCGTCGGCTATAGGGGGCGAGCAGGCTTACAGATAGACTGGTTTTAGTGGGCCCCACATGTTTGGCTCAACAATATCTCTTGCCTCTTGGTAAGATGATCTAATTTTTTATATGTATTTAGATAGAATTGAGCTACTTTTTTATTTTTTTAGCTTTTTACGCTCCAACTAAACAAGCCCGATAGTGGGGATGAATCGAGAGAGGTCGCGATGCTTGCATGCTGCATGGAGAGGAGCTTGAGGTATAGATGGCCAAATGGGCCGCCCAGCCCAACACGGCCCGAGCCCGACGCAGTCCAGCCCGATGCGGCCCAGCCCGACGCGGCCCGACGCCACTTTCGTGCCATGCTGGGCGGCACTACGTGCTGTGGGTGTAGCCCACGCACGGCACGCCAGGCTCCCGGCCGTGCCTGGGCGGCACGATGGCCCGGCGTGCCGTGGCGTGCCGTGCTAGCCCAGGGCACGAAAATTCAAAAACAGCAGTTTTGAACACCAAAACACAAACGTTTCATTTTCAACTCCAGAAGCATCACAGGCAGTTTAATTGCAACACCAAAACAGAATGTAAAGAGTGGAACACACCATAATTCAAAAGAGTTCAAAATTTATGGAGCTATTTGATGTGCTGCCTCATTAAAAACCTTTGTAGGTAAAAACTCACACCTCGTGAGAAAACCCTACAAAGGAAAAGAGTACAGCCAGCTCTAGAAGTCCATTACATCACAAATCAATCAAGATACAGGTTCTCAAAAGCCTCTTCGAGGTCAGGATCCTCGATGTCATGCTGCAGTCTTGCATCAGCTTGCTCCCAGTCCTTGGTCAAGGCTAGCATCTCCACCATCTCAGGGGTTAGACGCCGTCGCCGCTCCTCAATTATCCTGCCTGTGGTACTAAATGCAGACTCAGAAGAAATTGTAGAGACAGGCACAGTCATAACATCTTTAGCTAATATAGACAGAACAGGATAGGATATCTTATGCTCTTGCCACCAGGTTAAGACATCGAAGTCATCATCAAACCGGGTGACAGTGTCACTATCCAGGTAGGCAGTAAGTTCAGAAGTAGCAGCAGGAAGAGGGTAGAGGTATTACCAGAACTCATTTGGGACAGTAAAGCGGTATGGGGTGTTCTTCTTCCAAGGTTGGAAGCACTAGTCATTGGTGACATATCAATACCAGAAGGAGCATATGGAGAAGCAAAGATCTTACCCCAAGCTGTCTTCTTACCTGCAGTAGGGCCTAGCTGGGAAGGCCTTTGAGTCCTCACAGAACAGCCATACTTTATTTCATACTTTGAAAACAAGGTAGCTAACTCATCTCTCACATCAGACAAGTAAGTAGAGTAATCCTTATCATTGAGCGGAGCTAAAAGACGGAGACAGTTGCTAAAACCCTGCATCTTAGCCCTAGGATCCAATATGAAAGCAAAGCAATAAAGCATAGGCATGTCACACCAATAGTCTAGGAACTTTTGTTTCATAGGAGCAACAATGCGTCTAAAATCAGCCTCAAAATCAGGATCATGCTCAAAAGTGTTTAAATTACCAGCTATTTCAAGAACATGATGTAAAGCCAATGGAGATGTTGGATAATAAACACCAGAAAGAACAACAGTAGAAATATAGAATTGTTCAAGAAAACTTAAGATCTTTTCAGCAACATACCAGTGGTGATCATCAAGGAGTGGTCGTCCATCAACTAAAGGATGGTTAGTTGTAATAAAAACAGAGAATGTTGCTTTATGAGGCATGAGATGCTTCAGCATTAGATAGGTTGAATTCCATCTAACATCCATGTCCAGCCCAAACTTGCGAGGGTGGGTGTTCGTAGAAATGCAAAATGACTTGTATGCAGCAATGCGTTTGTTAGATGCATTGAGAAATGAAATTGCAGTTCTAAAGGCAGACAGAGCAGGTTTGAACACAGCAAGGCCAGCTTGCACAATATGATTAATGATATGACAAGCACAACGCTGATGCATCATCAAACTACCAACATAACCAGACATCAAAGGAGTCAATGTTTCCATTGCTTTAACATTGCCAGATGCATTGTCTAATGTAATAGCAAAAATTTTATCAGTTAAACCATAATCAGCAATAACATCAGCAACACGCTTAGTAATATTAGAAGCATTATGAGAAACATCAATCAAACGCATGCCAATGATTCTCTTCTCTAATTGCCAATCAACATTCACATAATGAGCAACCACACTAAGATAATCTTCCTTAGCATTTTCAGACCATATATCAGATGTTAAAGCAACACATGAAACAGACTTGAAACACTTAACAAGTTTATCACGACGACCATTAAAATACTTCACAAAGTCTCTTGTAGTGGTTTGCCTAGAGACAATGCTGAATCTGGGGTTATGTGCAACCTTAATGTACTCCTCAAAGGCCTCACTCTCACCAATAGACAAAGGAAGATCAAGTCTAGCAATCAACCTACACAACTGAGTACGAGCAACCTCGGCATTGTACTCCCAAAGATGCACACTACCATCAGGATTGAACTTAAGCTGGGACTGAGATTGGATTTAGCTTTACGAGCCAAAAGAGTAGGGCATCTGGGAATGTGTCTAAGCAAATGACCAGTACCACCAGTAGATTGACCAGAGTATACCTGACCGCAATGCTTGCACTGAGCTGCAACACGTGCCTTCTTGCCATTCGGATACTCGAAGATCTCATCGAAGTCTAACCAAGCTTTAGATCTCCTCTTCCCCGACCCCGCCTCCGTACCGACCGTGCTCACAGTCTGGGATTGGTCAGCTGGAGATTCGCTTGGGAGTGGGGCTGGGGCTTCGCCTGCAGCGGCACCAGCACCATCACCAACCTCGATGGGAGCACTGCTGCTGCCCAACAGCTCAGCGACACCCAAGGTGGCTAGGGTTTCGGCCGGAGTTGCCGGCGGCGTAAATCCGGTTACCAGAGAGCGGGAGGAGGATCCTGGCGGCGTAGATCTGGCCGTCAAGGGTGGGGAGGAGGACCCCGACGGTGAGAATCCGCGCGTCGAGGTCGTCGAGGCGAGATGAGGAGAGGAGGTGGAGACTGGAGAGGCGGAGACAAGGAGGTGCGGCGCGAGGAGAAATGAAAGAGCTAGGGTTCGGCCCAGGGGAACTGGGGAAGGCAGCAGCGCGCGGCGGCTTATATATGACGCGGGCCGAGCGGGCTGTCGGGCCTGGGCCAGCACGTTGGGCCACCTCGGGCCGGCCTCGGCCGTGCCGTGCTGGGCCAACACGCTGGGCCGAGGAGGCAGCCCAGGCCCGGCACTACATACGGACCGTGCCGGCCCAGGCCCAAAAATCTCGTGCTGTGCTGGGCTTGGACCGGACCAAAATCTCGTGCTGTCGGGCGGCCCATGGGCCTCGGGCCTTTTGGCCATCTATAGCTTGAGGATGCGGCAGCACGGAAGCAGAGGGAGCAGTAGGATTCTCTTCGGGGCTACAACGTCTCGTGGTGTAGTCGTGTGGCGAGTGTTCTCTGGAAGGATGACAGGACAGAGGATGATAGCGGTGGAAATAAACGGTGCGATATGGAGGACAATCCGATGGCTTTAAATTTCGGCGACGTGGCCGACTGAGATGCCAGAGCTCATGGTGCTGATTTCGTTACGTAGAGAAGAGATGTGTTGCTTTAAAGTCCTGTGAGATCGTATAGTTTGCCTTGTTGCTCGTGCGAACTAATCCCTCTTTTCTCGATCATGATCCTCCAACTTCGCGGAGTAGTTAGTAATTTTTTGTTACTTTCGCTACACTCTTGTTTTCTCATGAACGAATGTGCCGTAGCGAAAACGGAAAGGCAAAAATGGCAAACCGAGAAAAAAACAGAGTTCGGAACAGAGGAGCCACCCGTCGGTCGCGGTCGGTTGGGCCGTGGGCTTTGGGCCGCGATGTCCGTGACCGACAGACCGTTATTATCCCCAAAGCTCTCCTTTGAGGCCTTTTTAAATTTTTATATTTTTTATTTTTGAATTTTTAAAAATAAATACCTAAATGAAAAAATTACAAAAATATACCTCCTCCCGCCTTTTGAAATGGTTATAACCGGATGAACCGGCGGAAAGTACCGTAGCACATTCCACCGGTTCATTGGCGAAAAGTAGGTTGTCCAGATAGTGTATTTTTAAAAAATCATAACTAATTCATATGATCTTAGATGGAGATGACCCTTATATGAAAGTTGTATATCTCAACAAGACAAACAACTTTGTAGTTCAAAAGTTTTCCATTTGAAATTATCTAAGTGCTCTAATAATCCACTCAATTTTCAGATCTTAAATTTCAAATCTTAGATCCGAAAATTGAGTGGATTATTTGAGCACTAAGATGACTTCAGATAAAAAAAGTGTTAACTACAAAGTTGCACATCTCGTCGAGAGCTACAACTTTCATATAGGGGTCATCTACATCCAAGGTCACATGAATTGGTTATGATTTTTTAAAAATACACTATCTGGAACATACTACGTTCCGCCGGATGAACTGGCGGTATGCTATGCTACAGTAGCATTCCGCCGATTCATCCGGCTATAACCGTTTCAAATGGTGGGAGGTGGTATACTTTTGCAATTTTTTCATTAAAGCATTTATTTTTGAAAAATCCTAAAATAAAAAATATAAAAATTAAAAAATTTCCTCCTTTGACCACGGGTGATTGCCGTCTCCTTCCCCTGGTGTTGGTTTCTTTGACGACTGCTCCGGCATCCGGCCTGGACCAGCATACGCGAGTACTACGCAAGAGACACACCACCCGGCGTCAAGCTGATAATGAGATGCTGTCCACAGCATGCAAGATAGGCTTGCCTGCGAGCCGCCAGGAGACGGCCAAGGTCTTGAGCGTGCCTGGCCTTGAAAAGGAGGCGCGAAGGTGGAGTGCACGGACTCAGCTGAGCCACCGACGCCGTGTCACAGCACCATCTCGCTCGTCGATCTCTCGCTAGCCAACAATGATAGGGCAAAACTTCTTTAAAAGGAGGTCGGACTGAGCATCATTGGCCCTCGAGGTCCTAATTAACTGGGCCGAAAAGCACTGAACTCTTGCGAGATATTTTCTTTTTTTTTAAAAAAAAAAGAAGTCTTGAATTGATTCCATGGTTTCTCTTTGTATTTCAGTTTACTTTTCCCCCATCAATAGGAGTGGCTTTGCGACTGAAAAATGATACGGTGCAGTGCGCGGCCCCTAACTTTATAATTCTAAATATATATGATATAAAAATATATTTTAGTACGAATCTAATTATAGTTATATCTAGTATAGCATCATAAACAGTACTGACGTTCTTACATACTTATTCAGTATAGCTAAGATAGTTTAGCTCAGAAACACAAAAGTTGCATGTTTTTTAAGACAGACTGAGTACAAGCTAGAAGGAGACGTATATATAAAGGCGGAGATGATAAACCGCGACGAAAATTGTCGGATGGTGTTGCCATTCAGGCCGGAACAAAAGCAAAGAGACAAAAACGTCTTCGGTCCGGCGCCACCGCACCCTACCTGCTCTATATATATTAAAGGTCGCGCTTCCCTGGCACGTTTGCAACTGCCGCTGCTAGCTCCTCGTCCCTCTCTCTAGCTCGGCCTCTTCCCGATTCAGGAAAGGAAGGGAGGATAAAATGGCAGCCGCCACGGCGGGCAGCAACGGAGCCGCCGGCGAGGTTGATGAGGCAGCAGCGTTTGGGCGCGGCCTTCTCGGCGGCCTCGCCGCCGCCTCCACGGCGATCGCCTTGGCCATGACCGAGCCGCCACCGTGGCTCGACAGGAACGCCTACCTCGTCGCCATCTCGGGGGCGTTCTTTGCAGGGATGGCTCAAGTCTGCGGTCACGTTGCCGGCACCGGGAGCAAGCTCGTGTCTCGCTCGTCGTAGCCGCGGGACTCATGACGGCTGCTTCGCTGCTCCTGTGAGCTTGCGGCGGCCCATGCCTTCCAGCCGCCATGGCTGGCGGCGCCCCTTGATGAGCTCATCAACTTCATTTGGTTCAATGGGACTATAGTTAGTGTGCATGCCTCTGTTCTGTTGTCGTCAGCTGCGTGGTTCAGTCAGCAGTGTCGGTGTTTTTATGCCTTGCTGGGCCTCTGCTGTGGGCGTTGCATCGTCTGCGAGTGATGCTTCTTGTTTGATCTCATCTTTTTTAAAAAAAATGTCATCGTTTTTACCTCGGGTAGATAAAAGTGTTTGCTTGAATAAAGAGTCTACTGCATCACTTATTATCATATCACGTTCCTCTTAAATAAATACTGTAAAACGTATAATTCTTCTGTTGCTGGCGCGAATTACTCAGTCGCATCGTGCTCAACATGTCGCCGTCGAGTTCTCCAACTTCCGCGGGAGGACATCATCATGACATTCAGTGCTATTTCTTCCATTATTTATTTCTTTTCCTCACCCTCTAGTTTTCTCATATATCCAGGTGTGCACATTTTATTCCGAATGCTAAAAGAGAGAACAAAAAAAACAGAGCAGGAGGGGGAGATCCGGAGACCGGAGATAGCACGGAATGAATTGGGTCCAGCCAGCGTTATCGCGGGACCGAGGCCCATGGCGTCTTTGCCATGTTGGGCCGTTTCCTCGGGCTCGCCTGAGGCCCATGACGTTCTCCATCATCTCTCGCACATAATATGGTTTTTTTTGCTAAAAAAATATAATATGGTTTTTTATTATTAAGATGGAAATGTTTTTTGAGACGAAAACAATAATCCAGGACAACCACATGACAAACAGAACCAAGATAGTATGTTCGTCAGCTCAGTGCTATTTTCGTATCTTACTTACTATTGGAGGCTCCTTTTGAATGCTCCAGGTGATGCCACCTAGGATCCTAGGTGGACAGCCTAAAAAAATAGAGAAATCCTAGAAATTCTCTCAAAAAAAACTTCCACCTATGATCCTACGTGGACACTAATATATTTTATTTAATAATTATCCACTACAACTAATAAATATGAAGTAACCCCTGTATATATACCTAAACTACCCCTAAATATGAATCTAGATTATATATTATAAAGGGCATTGCTAAAGTACTCTATTTATCTATTGGGAGGTAAGATCTCACATAAATCTTAGTCATTATTTTTAGAATACATAAAACATTTTAATAAGTAAAATATTTAGAGAGAAAAAAATTCTGGATCTACGAATCCCTCACCCCCTCTGTCTTCCTTATCTGCTCCTTCCAGTCAGGGAAGTTAACGTAATGCACGGAGGCAGGGGACTTACGTGCCCTATGGATTGCAGCAACCCAAACAAAAGGTTGAAAAAACTATAGAATTGGCAAATAAAATTCATGAAGAAAGTTGTGAGCTCCGACACATGTAAAAATATGGCAATTGGCACAAATAAGTTGCATTAAACATAATATTCACATCATTGGATCAGATGATACTTTTTATTAATTGCCAAATGAATTCCATCCAATGAGGGTGACTTGAAACAAAAAAAAATTAAAAGGTGGACGGCATGCACATTCCCTTTACGTTTATTTTTTGTTTAATAGATTCATGTGAAATCGTAGGAGGAAAAAAGGAAGTTAAATCTAATTGAACAATGTGAGATATAATAGGATGATATGTTTCCTATTTTTGGATTTCAAAATATATATAATAAATATTAACACTATTACCTCATACAGATCGACGGTCCATAGTCATTTCAGAGAACTTTAGCAAACCCAATTATAAAATATTTAAAGATTTTATATTGTTCACATAGCTCAAACAATAAAAAACACATATGGAGGTGTGATGTTGTGTGAAAAATTTGTGAGTAAGTAAGGAGTTTGCTACGGTACTCTAAAATAACCGTGAGCCATCCATTTAATTATGAAAATATCTTACTACATCCAATAAAAAGGAGGAGTGGTTACTTTTTTTTCTTTTATTATCTCCCGCCTGTCTTCTCTACTACTGATTCTTCGTATTTGTTTTTGTCTCTGCATCTTAACGTATTTTTGTCTCTCAACCTGAACATGACATGCCCATTGCCTAAACATTTTTCTCAGCTGATGCTTCGTTTTTTTCACTCAACGTAAATGTGACATGCCTATAGCCTGAATGTTTTTTTCTCTCTATTAATGATTCATCTTTTTTTTTCCTCTCTGTGTGTATATGACATGGGAATTTATTGTCATTCAAAATCTGAACATTTTTTATTGTCTACGTGATAGACATGGCTACTTTTTGTCCATAATACGAACTTGATTGTAGATGACAAGAAACGTGGAAACAAAAATCAAAACCTCTGCACGAACGTCACTAGAGTTGGAGTAATGTTGTGCATGCATGCATGTATATGGCCAGCGGTTAATAAGTTCTTCATAGTTTCTAATTTATTTTTTTCTATGTATATTGAAGTCTACATATTTAATTAAAATCTTACCTCCTTAAAGGTAAACAGGTGTACCGTAGCAAGCTCCTCTAAATCTGAATCTACAATATATATTATAAAAAAATTCATAAGAAGCACCAATATAAAATTTTAAATTATTATTTATATCATTATTTATATTGTTTTGTCATATTCATGTATGAAAGAAAACATAAGAATAAAGTTTTGTATTGTTTACATAGCTCAAACAATAAAAAACACATATGGAGGTGTGATGCTATGTGAAAAAATTGTGACTAAGTAAACATATTGTAATTAGATAATAACTATGTATCTTTAGAATATTGCGTTTAAGATATTTAATAGATGAAAGTTAGAGTGTGATAGAATATTATAATTATTAACAGATGAAAGATATTAAATCTACTTAGTCCGTGCGGCAGCACGGGTTGATAGGCTAGTTTGTGATATAACTGTTAAGCCACGTTTTATTTTGCCTGCTATTGCTCCCCTGGCCCGTTCGTTCGGTCTGGACATGTTGCGTTTCTTGTTAATAGAAGAATGGCTGGATTGACATACAAACTATAAATAAATTATCAAAGAGAACAGGTATCCCATCAAATGGAGCCATTTTTTTTTGACAGACGTTCCTCATAAAAATGTGCTCGATTATTACACATTTACACGGGGTTTGTGCCTGATAAAAGTATACAATGGAAGCAACATTGGTGTCATAAAACATATGTAATTTTTTTACTGGGAAAAGCTGGAATTCCCTAGAGACTGAACTCAGGAATCCAGCAACGATTAGGGATGGCAATAGGCACGAAATATCCGCAAACCCACGGATAGTAAACCCGACGGCGTGGGTTTGGGTCTAGTTTTGTATCCGCGGGCGCGGGCGCGGGCACGAGTCTAAACCCAACGGATATCTGGTAACGGACATGAAAAATTGATATCCGTATCCGCAAACCCGCAAGACCCGTTAACTTATATGTGAGACCTAAAAACTAGGACAACTAAGGTGTTATACTGACTAGTGACTACTCTCGGTCTAGTTCTCCCAAATGGTTGAGTGTTCATGTTGTGTCCATTTTTCCTATTTGTTATGTAGTTGCAATGTCTAGCGGCTCTCAATCTCAAGTGCCAGCTTTCGAAGCATCCGGTGTTGTAGACTTGGCATATGAATTCTTATTAGATTTGGTTTATTGTATGTTTTTGCGGGTATACGGGTAAACGCGCGGATAACAAATATCCGCGGATAGCGGATGCGGGTATGTTTTCATATCCGGAGCAGATAGTGGGCACGTGTTTTATGTCGCGGGTGTAGATATTTGAAATCACTGTCCGCGCGGATATTATGCGTTGCTATCCCTAGCAACGATGCTCTGAGCCTCGCCAATTCGCCATGATGCAGACGTACGCCCAGGGCGAAGCGAGCTACCGCGTGGCCTAAGCGTGACCCGGCGGCCGGCGCTGAGTGTTGTGTGTTGTGTCTACTATGCATCGTGTTTAAAAGCCAGCGATGAAAAACTGGCTTGTATAACCCTTACGCGGCACGGTAGTTACGGGGTGCTGTTACCGCAGTCCGCAGTGGATCGTCAAACTCAGATGCATTGGGAGCTCCCCGTTTTTGGCAGTGATGCCCCCCTAACTAACATAACTGACGCGTGCATGTTGAACGTTTTTTGGGCAGTGATGCCCCCCCTTATTAACTGCCATAACTGACGCATGCCTGGTTGAAATATTTTTTCTTTCCATTTTTGGCAGTGGTGCCCCCTAACTGTCATAACTGACGCATGCCTTGTTGAATATGTTTTTTTTTATTGCTCGGCGTAGGTAGCACTGCAAATAACTTCAACAAAAGGAAACCGCGTGGACTCTGGTGGCGTGCTTCGGTTGCATCAAACGATCTATCAACGGTGTGCATCACGCCTTGCCAAGTAAGTAAGTAGTAGTACGTGCCTAACCTCCCGGCGAGTCGCGGTCCACGTTTCGACAGAGTCCTCCCGAGTCCCGACAGAAATTTTTGCATCTTTATATACCCCCTCATCTTCTCTCCACTCTACAGCTTTCGAGCATTTCTTGATTTAGAGATCAAAGCTCGCAAGCAGCGTGCCAGTCGTCTAAGGAAGCAATTACAGCCGGAGCTTCGCCTTCAAAGATGGTGCTCGGCAATACCTGGCAGGGAGAAAAGGAGGCGGCCGCCACCGCCGCCGCTGCACTGAAGCTTCATCAGGAACTCGCCGCTGGCCGCCTTGATGAGGGCGGCGTACTCGGCCTCGTCACTGCCTCTGCGGCCATTAACTTAGCCGTGTGCAAGCCTCCGGCATGGATACACTCGGACACCTACTTCCTTGCGGTCTCAGGGTTCTTCTTCGTTGGGGTTGCACAGCTCGGCGCCGCCGTCTGGGCGCAGCGCGGCCACCGCGGACGCCATGGCACCGGGAGGAATTTCATGTATGCTTCCTGCTTGGGCCAGCTTGCCGCCGCCACCTGCCTGTCGGTGGCTTCACTGATCTGGTAAAAAGTTTCTAGGCCAATGTTCGTCGCTTCCATCGGGCAACGGCTAACGGGATCACCCACAATGAACGTGTGTCGGATCAATAAGCAGCTTCATATATATGCATTTGTTATTTGTAGTTTCTGTCAAGTTTTTTTTTCTGAAAAGAGTTTCTGCCATGTCATTAACGTGGTGAGAGTGTGTCAGTCGTGTTGTTAATTCGAGAGTGCTTTAGTTTCTTCGAACATGGAAGGCGACTAGTCCACTGAACCAGTTCCCTGTCATCTCTCTACCTTCTGAGTTTATATAGTATTCCCTCTGTCCCAAAATAGATGTCATTCTCTCTTGTCACTTTCTACGAAAACAACATCTTTGAGCATTAGCCAATTATCATTCGGTAGGGGCAAAGTGGCCTCTGATGCCAAGAGGGTCCCGCGCTTGACTCCTGTGGCTCCTGCGGAGTTCCGGGCAGGCCGCGGGAGCGTTGACGACTTGACGCTCTGCGATGGAATGGAGTGCGGCTTTGCCTGTTCCTGATGATGATATCACAATCGTGGTCTTGTGGAGGGGAAGGCGCGCAAAAATCCCGCCACTTTGATCCAGAACCCAAAGAAAAGATTAGCCACTTTATTCCAGGGGCGCACTTGCCATGGCCTATATAACTTGGTGCACTCCACTCGTGCCCCTCCCAAGCTCTCGTTACAACTTACAAGCTAGAGCGCTCATTTCTCCTCATCCTCTCTCCCTTTGTTTGATCTCGAGGACAAATAAGCGGCGCCTGTGTACAGCAGCATCGGCGTTCGAGATGGCGTCGGCCTCTGCCAGCAACGGGCGTGGAGGGGAGGCCGCCGCCGGCGATGGCGTGGCCGTGGCGTCAAAGCTTCACTAGCAGGCAGCCTTTGCACGGGGTCTGGTCGGCCTCGCCGCCGCCTCCACCGCAATCACCCTGTTGGTCGTCGTGATGAGCGAGCCGCCACCGCACCTTAACAGGAATGCCTACTTCGTCGTCGCCCTCTCCGGGCTCTTCTTTGCAGGGATGGCCCAGGTGATGGCAGCCTCCGTCTGTGCCACCGGCGGCCGCCGTAACGTTGCCGGTAGCATGCTCGTGTACGCGCCCGTTGTGGCCGCCGGCCTCATGCCGGCGGCTTCGCTGGTCCTGTAAGTTTGCGGCTCCGAGATCACGCCTTCAGCCGTAATGGCTAGCTAGCTGTCATCCTGCCTGTCAGTTGTGTTTTAAGCCATCGCTTGAGATGGGGGCGGTGCATATGCATGGCGGCCTCTGTTCGTGTACGTGCTTCAGTCATCAGTGTCAGTACTCAGTGTGGTCGTTGCATGTCTTTTCCCTTTTTCACCAGTTGGGGCTCTGTCGTTCGTGTCATCGTGTGTGAGAG
Source organism: Digitaria exilis (assembly GCA_015342445.1). Lineage (NCBI taxonomy): Eukaryota > Viridiplantae > Streptophyta > Magnoliopsida > Poales > Poaceae > Digitaria > Digitaria exilis. The sequence continues at coordinate 1,728,155 of JACEFO010001770.1, read as the reverse complement.
CTGCTTGTTTGATGTCATGACTTTTATATTCACTAAATAAAAGTGTTTGATTAAATCGTGAGTCTAGTGCATCAACATATCATGTTCGTCTGGCGTACTGTAATATCTATATTGTCCTGTTGCTGTCCCGAACTTTTCTCAGCTACACTTTTTCTCGATTATGCTCCCCATCAAGTTCTCTGATCACAGATTCAGAATTACGCAGACGAATTGGAAAACAGAGCAAAAGAAGAGTACTAAGAGCATCTCCAGTGGAGCCCTCAAATGGGCCTCTATCTCTTGATTTAGTCTCCCATTAGAACAAATTTCTCTAGCAGGGCCTCTAAATAAGCCCCCATTTTGGGAGGCCACCAAATTTTGGTCCAAAGCCTCTAGAATTGGAGGCCCTCCAAATTTAGTCACCCCACTAAAGTTTGCAGCCCCTAAACTATTTTTTGTTGGTCCCTAAAAATAATATAGAGGCTCAAATTTGGTCTCCCCACTGGAGTTGCTCTAACATACAAGGAGAGATTTTTTTTTTAAACACATACAAGGAGAGTTGTGAGGCACGTGAATTGCGTGCTGCCTTGATGGGCCGTTGCCTTCAAAAGGCGGTATGAATTGCACGTTGCCTTGCTGGGCCGCTCCAATCAAAAGCAGAGTAAAAAAAACAATGTGTTGCCGTGTTGAGCCGTGAGGCCCATGATATTTTCCTACTACTCTACGACTCGCTCCGCCGGTCGCCGTCGACCTTCCCTGACTGCTCCTCGCGAGTCGCGACTGACGGAACGCAGACACGCTCGCTGCCCAAGCCATATGGGAACGTGTTCATTTAGAAAAGGTACTTTTTACTTCCTGTTTATTTTTTACAGAACACGTATCCTAAAATTTTTTATTTTTACTTTTTCTATTCATCTCCCTCATGTAATATTTATCCTAGAAAACATATATTTTTTCTCACCCTCATTTTAACACAGCCTGTGGCGGCGGAGCCGAGTGGAAACAACAATCGCGGTGCGGGGATAGCAGAGCCGATGCCACCCCGACACCCGCTCTCCTTCGTTCCAGTGTTCTATTTTTGAACGAACACGGCAGGAACTCATAGTTCATGCTCCCTCCGTTTTTTTATAAGGCGATGCACAGTCTCCTAATTTTCATTTCGACCATTTATTTATAGTATATTGAGTATTATGAACTTAGGCTATGTTTAGTTGGGGTGTATAGGGGTAGGGTTGCGTGCGTATGTTTGTAGGGGCAAGTGTACGTGCGTGTATGCGAGCGTCTGCTTCTGTACTGTGTGATTCGTAAAAAAAAAGTTGACTAAAGTTGGCGAAATGTCACATTCATGTTTTCGACACTAATTAGGAGTACTAAATATAGACTAATTATAAAACTAATTACACATATACACTCTACATCGCAAGACGAATATATTAAGCCTAATATGTACCGTCATTAGCGTATGTTTAATGACGGATTACTGTAGCATGACAATATCTAATGACGAATTAAATAGGCTTAATAGATTCGTCTCACGATATAGAGTCCATATATGTAATTAATTTTTTTACACCTATGTTTAGTTCTACTAATTAGTGTCCAAACGTTCGATACGACAAGTTGACAAAATAAGACGAAAGTTGACGAACTAAACAACACCAGTGACCAGTGAGGCCCGTAATATTCAATTCTCTATCTCAGCAAGGCCACGGCCCACGGCAGCTGCGTGGTGATGGAAGAACCGAGCAGCACCTGAAGCAAAATCTTACATGCAATAGAGACATTTGCGGTCCGTCCCCATCCAATTTTTTTTCCGCATGGCGTCGCCGCCATGTGCCATGTTGCAGCATTAAAGTCGCCGTTTCATATAAAAAAAAAGAGAGAATTAAAGTCGGTCTCCGTCGGGGATACAAATTCCGTGAGTATTAATCGGGGAACCGGACTAACTAGCACCCGTCTCCATCGTTACTCTTTGGCGTCTACAACCGCGGCTATATAATGGTCGCGCTTCCTCCCACGTTTTGCAAGCGCAGCTGCTCGCCTGCTCCTTCCTTTCCTCTCTAGCTCGGCATCTTCCCCGATTCAGGAATCAGGAGACTACTAGGAGAGGAACAAGATGGCAGCCGGCACGGGCAGCAACGGGCGCGGAAGGGGAGCCCACGGCGAGCTTCGTCAGGCAGCCGCGTTCGGGCGCGGTCTTCTTGGCCTCGCCGCCGCATCCACGGCGATCGCCATGGCTGTGACCGAGCCGCCACGGTGGCTCGACAGGAACGCCTACTTCGTGACCCTCTCGGGGGCGTTCTTCGCAGGGATGGCCCAGGTCTGCGGTCACGTTGCCGGGACCAAGAGCAAGCTCCTGGTTTACGCCTCGCTCGTCGTCGTGGCCACTGGCCTCACGGCGGCGGCTTCGCTGTCGCTGCTCCTGTGAGTTTGCGGCTACGAGATCACGCCTTCAGCCGTCATGGCTGTCGCCATTTCATCTGATTGGGAGCGTGCAGTAGTGTCAGTGTTCTGGGCCTTTCATCGTGTGAGTTCTGCTTGTCGTTTGATGTCATACGTCGTTTTTACCTGTTGGAGTAAATAAAAGTGTTTGCTTACATCGAGAGTCTATCTAGTGTGTCACGTATAATGTTGCTCCAAAGTACTGTGTAACATCGATCTATAATGGCCCTGTTGCTGCTGCGAATTACTCGGTCGCGTCAGACCCAGCATGTCACCGTCGACTTTCGTGGGAGGACTTCATAATTACTTTGTTTGGAATATATGGAGGGGGTATTTGACAATAAGGCCATGGCACCATGAGACTTGGCTAACAGCATGAGCTAAGATAATTGTCCTGCCCAAGCAGGGGCCTTCACATGGGGCCTCTGACGGTCTGTAATTAGCGATAAGGCATACGAGCATCTCCAAGAGATTAGATATAATCTTAGCTAAATTTAGAGTTTGCAAGCTTTGTAAAAAAATAGAAAGCATTTTCTTGATAGGGTAAACCAAGAGACTCTGTAAATCTTACTCTTTATATTTTCAAATAAGATCCACACCTAATTTTTTTTTGCCAATCGTTCTTTTCCCCTTCGTTCGTTCCGTCCGAGTGTCCGACGACACCGCGACTTGCCGGCGCCGCTGCAGTCCTGCCAGGGGAGCTTGGCCTTGTGCGTGCCCAGCTGCCCATAACAAGCTTGAGCAGCTCGGCCCTCACCGGAGGAGCACGCGTCGAGCGAGGCCTCGGGGGACCTCTTGTTCTACCAATCTACCAGGACAGCGGCGGCGGTACGCGAGCGGCCAAGCGCTGCGGGAGCACCGAGATAAGGCACCACCAGTGCTAGAACGCGACTGCGGCAGGGCCGTCCCTGGCCTGCTCACCGCTGCGCCATCCCTGGCCCGCCACAGCACCTTCTCCGTCCCGTCCGTCGCGCTCGCGCTGCTCGTCCACCCACCCCCAACAAAACCTCCTCCCCGCGCACCGTGAGGCAGCATATCAGCAGCTGTGGCCATGGACGAGGCGGCGCCCTCCGCTCCCCGCGCCACCGCAGTGGGCGGACATGGAGGCAGACTTCCTGGCACACGTGCTCCGGCGGCTCGACCTCGAGGACCTGTGACGCGCGTTCGACCTGCGTCCGGACCACGTCCCTCTCGCCCAACGCGGCAACGCCGCTCGGAGCTCGGTCCGTCGCCACCGCCTCCTCGTCCGCGGCCTCGATGCGAGGTCAAGGGGGTGACGGCCACGGCGGGGCAACACGCCAAAACGGGGCGCACTGGAGGGTGAGGGGCACGCGAGAGGTCCAGGAAGCGCGGGGGAAGCAGGATGGAGAGCCGTGGAGGCGTGGCAAAAATGCCTTCCGCGTTTGACGGGATGACTAACGCGAAAGCGAGCGGAACGATATAGCTATTCTGTTGGAACACAGATTTAGCACTGATTTTCTATTTTTACCTATTTCTTTTGATTTAGGAGATGCTCAATTAGGTCTTTTCTGTTATGATTGTTTTTTCCCCTTTGGAACGCTGGTTCCAGCTTGTAAAAGTACCTGTTCATGTCTGCTTTCTACTGTAATGAATGGGCAGATAACTAATTTTTTTCTTTATACATTATTCCCTTAAGTTAGTTTTAGCAGATAACTCGATGTGCAAATTTTAAACCTCATACTACTATACAAAACACAATCCCACAAAAAAGAAGGCCGCCAGAAGCTCTTGCGAAAAGAAGAGGACAGAGGGAGAGCTTGGACGGAATGAATTGTGTGACAGCGCGAGTGTCGCGCATGAGGCCCATGATGTCTTGCCATGTTGGGCCGTTGAATTGGGCTGGCTTGCGGCCCATTATGAGGCCCTTGAATGCTTATCTCAGTTAATCTAGTATCTATCTATGAAAGAGCAAGTAGAATTGAAAACAATTCTCACCTAATTTGGACCCACGGTACCTCTCACGTTGGACCCACTTGCAAGGGTCAACAAAGGGGGTCAAACCCACCAAAATTGATATTTAGAAAATCACGGACCCGGTTATACCCTTTGTATCACGTGCGACACGTGTCGCACGTGCGTCTTTGCTAGTATATTTACATGTACAGCCAGGGTTTACAAAACCTTTACGGTACCGATTTTTTAAATAAAAAAAAGGTCTGGCTAACCGATGGTAGCGGTTTTATAGTGTCGGTTTGGGAGCGGTAACTAGGGTTTTTTGCAACCATACCGGACCGGTTTGGTCGGGAACCGTCGGTTCGGACCGGTTCCCACTGGTTTTGTAAACCCTGTGTACACCCAAATGCATACATGCTAATGATAGGTATAACGAATAAAAAAATAAGTATAAAACAGCCATTTTGCTTTACCATTTGCATTTTTTAATACCCACATCTTCTAATATTCTTAGGACACGCCGAGGGCTCGCTCCAGCAGCAGGGGACAATAATGAACTTGATACGCTGGAGCGATCCCGTTGGGATCGACCAGACGTGAATGAACTGACGAGGTAGCTCCGTCTCTCAGAGCTCAGATTGAGAAACGGTTTCGGCCGTTGGTCAACTTTCGCTAATTTTTCAGTCACATCACGTCATATTTTCTCTAACAGACACGCTTACCAATGTACTATTTATATCTTCAACTTTCCACCAATTTTCTCATTTAAACAAGGCCTTAGGCTAGTCTCAGTGGGGGTTTCATGGACATTAAATGACATGACACATCAACAAACTTGCCTATGTGGCAGGATAATTATGAGGAAAGAGAAGAATGGAGTGTCATCACCATGACACTCACCACATACAGTTACCAAGACATGAAACTTGTATTGAGAGCTGTTTTGTTTTTCCCTATACACATTTAGCCATACACCATGCGAGGATTAAATGCTGCAGCTTGCATATGAAATTGTGCCATGAAACTATGCACTGAGAGAGGGGGTTTCATCCCATGGTAAATGTGACATGACAGTCTTAGTAACTGTGTGATAAAACTTTGCAGTGAGACTGGCCTTAGTCCAAGGTGAGACGATCCCTTCTACGCCAGGTGTGTCGATTGGGCGACGACGCACACCAACCATGAATGTTTTCAGTTTCAGCCACAGCACGCGCAAGGTGCGCAAGGTAGTCATCAGATATTAATTCGGATGCACTGCATCGTGCGCAATCTCTGGATCAGAGCTCCAGCAAACCCACGAAGAAAAGAAGTACTCCAGCGATATTGGCATTTTTTTAATCTTGTGAAACTATAATTTTAGTATTTTGTACAACATATAGTAGTATATTGTATAGTAAGGATGGCTTTTGGGGCCTCGAAACAGCGCCCACCTTCTCGGGGCTCAAAGGAGAGGAGTTGCGTAGGCGAGTCAATTTTATGCAGACTGCCGGTGCCGATCGATGCCATCTGCAGTCGTAGCCAGTCACACGCGAACAGAGCCGAGCTACTGAGCTAGTAGGCACCCGGTGGCCTGGAAGATGATCTCTCTGATGCGCCCGTGCTCCCGGAGTCCCGGGCTGCTAGCAGATATCATATATCATATAACCTTTCAGTGTTTTTATAGAACATAGTGTAATATTCATATTATCTTATGATAAAACTTGAATTCCAAAAAAATCTTTTGATTCAATTATTTCTTTCTTTCTCAACTCAACAACTTGAAGTATTAATCTTATATTTAGGATACCAAATATTTAGGATATTTGGGTTGTAGTTTCTTTTCTTTGATGGGCGTGGCTTGCGATTGAAATAATACGGTGCAGTGCACAGGCCAACAAGAGTATTCCAACTTATTTAAGATCTGACTGAACTTATAGAAAATTTTATTACTTTATATTGTTAATATCTATGACATAAAAATATATCTTATTGAATCTAAGTATAATCATCTAGTATCATAAATAGTAATATTTTTTAATATTTGGTAAAGTTAGCTTCTCTTATTGAAATGTGAGTGTTGCATTTTTTTTTAGAGAGAGGAGTACAAGCTAAGGAAACACGTATAAAAAGGAGATGCAAAAACGATGGAATCGACGAATCGGCATGCAGTACGAGTACCTACCACTGCTCCTGTGCTCCGCTGACGAAAATCGCCGGATGGCAGCGCCGTCATGTCATGTTGCAGAGTCAAGTCGTCCCCGTCGGAGGTACTCGTAGAGAAAGCACCCGCCTCTGTCGTTGCCCTTCGGTACTGTTAGAGACTCGTGTAATACACCTGCGTCTCCAGTATGCAAGGTAATAGGAGACGTGCCAGGTAACCGCGTCTCCTTTGATTTCACGATTAATGGAGACGCATATTTACAAAACACATCTCTTTTATGTAGTAAGTCACTGGAGACACGTCTTAAAACCGTGTCTCTTTTTAGGGTGTTCTTTTTTACTGTTTCTTACATAGTGAGGGGCACTTGACAAATAACCCGAATCCAACAGTGATAAGGTAGAGTTACAATTTACCACTTATGTATTGATAACCTTGTAGGGCTGAGGGTCTGTAAATGTACTTGTATGGGTCTGCATATATACTATGAGTCATTTTATAATGATTGGCAAATACCATCTGATACTTAGAGATACTTGAAGTACTTTTGCTAGTACTTAATGGTACTTAGGAGAAAAAATAAAATTAAATTACCTCTCGGGCACACTTAATTGATACTTAGTCCCATAATTTCGGTACTTTTATTTGGGTACTTGATATATTTCTCACTGTCAGATTTAATATTTTGCAAGTATCGTGTACCTGCCAATCATTCTAAAAGAGTCCATATACTAGTATTCTATTTTCCTACCTTCATAAGATACGCAGGAGTATATATAATGGAAATGCCAAAATAGGTCCAAACAGTAAAATGAACGAAATAAATATAATATGAACTAAAAAGGATCAAAATAATTTATTTTAAAACATAGAGATAATTAGCCAAGAGTATTTAAACCAAAGGGAAAAGAGATGTCCATCCATATCTCTTCTTAGCCTGGTTACAAAATGGCCAACAGTGGACCGTCGGGCTTTCCCCGTTGCTAACTTAATGGCCAACATCCTCTTGGCTATTGGTCGAATGGCCGACAATGAATGGCCGAGGGGAAATCGCCGACAGTATACCATTGGCTATTCTCTTCTCCGACCGTACATGTAAATGACCAACAGTTTTAGAATACTTGGCTATTGTTACAATTCTAGTATACCACATTCAGTATCCAGTGGTGATGAAAATCGCTACTAAATGGTCTCCGAAGCCAAATCCATGTCAGCAACTGGATTTCTTTTTTTTTTTATCTTAGCAACTGGATTTCTAGTAGTGAAGGCGAAATTAAATATTATTACGCCTCGCTGATTTTCTGACAAACCATGCATGAAACGCTCCGCGATTGTATTACACATGTCAAAGCAGAGCAACAGCATGACCAAAAATAGAGCAGTGACACGAAGCAAAGCAGAATTAAAACCTTATATATCTTGCGTCTCAAAATTTGAGATAGTGCAGACACGGCTCTTACTTTTCGAAAAATAACTTCTATCAATTATATATAAAAATATATTGAAATTTATGATACAAAATAAATATATTTAGATAGATATTTAGATCTAGGTTTTATAAAAAAAATATTTAGATATTTAAATGTTGCAAGTATATTTTACAAATTCAGTCAAACTCATGTAAAAACGCTACTTATTTTGCGACGGAGGGAGTGTGATCCCGCCCATGGGCCGGGCCAAATGCTTGTAGTGTAGCTCACTCACGACTGTCTAGTGGCACATAGCACTGTAGCTCCAGGCAGGGGCGGACGAAAGCCAGCCAAGCACCTAGGCCCACTCCGTGGACCGAATATGCTAAGTCGTGTGAGTCTTCCTTGTGCTACAGTAATTATACAATAATTATAGTGTTAAAATTGGGCTCACGCCTAGGGCCAGGGCCCTAGTGGCCCTAGCTTGCTAGGCGCCACTGGCTCCAGGGATAGTCGTGTCTCGTGTGCCACTACTAGCTCACGGAGCGCTAGTCATGTACCGCGACGCAGTAGTCGAAAAGTGCATTAATTCTAAATCGATCTTTTTGGGTGTAGCAAGTAAAAAAGAAATGAACTTAAACTATTTAAGCAAAGAGTATCCTTTTGGGTGTAGCAAGTACAGAAAAAACTTAAACGATTTAAGCAAGGATTATAGTATTACTATCGTCTTGTGACATTGTACTCTAAGAGCAAATACCATAGTTACTTATAGCCAAGCTAATTAGTATTTTTGCTTATGTAAAAGAGAGGCCTAGGTCCCACTAGTGCCACGGCCCCAAGCGTGGCCCAAAACATCCCTTGTAGTACCCTGTATTTTTCCATGGGCCATCACAATTTTTTTAGAATGGCACAAGTAGCCGGCAAGCTCAAGACTACTCTCTTCGCTCATCAGCCCCCCGTCACCAACCAGGCCGCACTTATGGCCGCGTTGCCTACCGCATGACGCCCCGACCCCCCTTCTGTACGAGTGTGCGTTTAGATTGGTTCCCCGAAAATACACTGTTTACCAAGAAAATACTGTAGATGAATAGTGTTATGTGAGTAGAAGGGATGGGATGAATAGTGAAAAGTATGAATAGTATATTTTTGTGGGAACTAAACGGGGCCTGAGTCTAACGGACTCTGCACCATAGTTATTAGGATTAGACCCAACATGGAACATCAACTCTCGGTCTACGGCTTGATTGGTTCAACCCGTTAAATAGTCTGTTCGAAACGGTTGAATAAGACAAATATTTGTCTTTGTACATAAATGCAGTCGTAGCTCAATGGTAGAGAATGGGCTTCCTAGGCCGTTAATATGTATATCATGGTCGACGAGTGATTTGTTCCTTTAACCAAGAAAAGGTATTTTTATTTTCTATATCCAATCACAAGAAAAAGTATTTTTATTTTATATATCCAATCACAGATCCCGGAATTTTTACAATAAATTAGCTGGGTTCGAACCACCTGGGTGGCATATTTTTGGCGATTTCCTCAATCTCCCACACGCATTCGCAGCTTCCCGCATGCATCCACACTCCGCCAGCATAGACCGCCTGATTTCTTTTCGGTTTCACAGCCAGTATCTATTGGTTTCACAAAAAAAAAACCACCAATTCACTCGGTCTGAAAAAGCAGTTTGATTATTACTCGGAAGATTGGACTAGTTAGGACTCTGGTTTTTAGTCTTTTCGGTCGAACCGCCGGTCTGGTACGATCGTAATAACTTTGCTCCGACATAGTTTTGGTGATTTCCTTGCCTCCCACACACGTTCGCAGCTTCCCGCGGTTGTCCGCACTCCGCCAGCTGAGACTGCCCGATCCCTTCTCAGTTTCACAGCCGGGTTTCAACAAAAAAAAAAATCCCCAAGTTCCTCTAATCTAAAAGTGATTCGGTTGCTTATCGATCTTTTAGATAGTTCGGACCGGTTAGAACTGCGATTTTCAGTTTTTCCGGTCGAACCAATGGTCCATTGCGGTCCTAATAAATATGCTCCGCAGGACCGACCAACCCCTTCCTTGCCTTCTCTCTGTCCAATCCAAAATATTTTAGCCAATCCAAGTTGAAAATGATGATGACGTCCATGGAATCGGCTCCACAAGCAAAAGGTATCTTAAGATTAGGATAGACGCTGGTGATGCTGAATGTCCTCGCCACCGCCGCGTTGCGTGCTGTATATCATCATCACTAGGGCTGGACAAAATACTCGATGCTCGTGAGCTCGCTCGCCTCGCAACCAGCTCGGCTCGGCTCGTTACGAAAACGAGCCGAGCCAAACAGCAGTTTTGGCTCATCAAAAATAACGAGCGAGTCGAGCTGGCTCGCGAGCAGATCACGAGCTCAACGAGCAGCCCACAGAGCCCAGCAGGCTGAGCAAGTCGATTGTATAGTGGCCCAAATATGCAGCCCAATAAGCCCAACATCTCCCTTCCACTCTACTGAAGCACAAAACCTAGCGACGTCGTTCCCCTTCCCACCACTCGGCCGACTGCCCGACTCCGTCCTTCCCCCTCCCTCTGCTCCTCGCACCATGCCCGCGCCGCCACAGATCTGCAGTAGCGCGCCAGCGCCAATCCCCTGCGCTGCTCTTCGTTCGCTGTCCCGAGCTGCACGGGGCACGCGCCCACGCAGGCACCAGGCAAGACGGCAGCAGGCCAGGGTGGCAATCCTCTCCGCCGCGGTGACACAGACGACGGCGAGCACGGCGAACCCGTGAGCGACACCACTTCTCTGTCATCCAACCCGTCATCCGTGTCTCCGTCTGCTGCAGTGCTGTGCCTCCTTTCTGTTTGCACTTGCAGCACTTCTATCGTCGATGCTTCTTCGTTCTGGATTCGTAACTGTATTGATTAGATTTGCATTTGTCTTGATCCGCAGCAAACGGTTACGTTAACGAGCCGCTCGGCTCGCTCGTTATCCACCCCTGATCATCACACCTTGTTCGTACGTGTCCTAGCTGGCGGGCCGGGGCTCGACAGGAGCTAGTGTGGATCTTCCTTTCGGTGGTCTTCCTTGCCGGTGTGGATCAGGTATTCGCCTCCGTCTGGGTCTACGATGATGCCCGTGCATGTTCCCGCGGGAAGAAATCTCATGTACCCATGTACGGTTGGCTCCGTCGCACCACTCTCCATGGTAGTGCTCGATCGTCCTCTGGCTTCGCTCTACTGTGGGAAGCCAATAATGTACACGAGAGGGTTCGTGTGCAACAAAGCGGGCAAGCCACACAGTACAAGTTATTATCACTTTTGGTCTACCATAGGCATGGCGAAAGGCCTCTCCGCATATAGCTGCGGCCGTATAATCTATCTAAGGCGGTAACGGTGTCGTCCATTTTTTACATGTACAATGTATATCTCATCATTGATTTTGTTACATTCTCAATGCAAGGAACTCCTAGATGAAATAAAGCAGCACAGGATGTGATTATTGACTTTGCCACTTTGGACAGAGAGGAGGCGGCAATAAAGTACGGAACGGTACCGTGTGTCCTCTGATCAATCTATCTTGGACGCCGGGAGGGACCGTTTCTAGCTAGTTTTGTTGTGAGTAGTGTAGGACTCTTTCTTATACATGCTTACCCGGCCGGCCGGCCGTTTAATTTGGTTGTGCGTGCAGTGTTCGTCAGACATGACGACGCGCGTGCCTCGACGACGCCGGTTGGCATGCATGAAAGCGATTCTGTTCCACTTGCACGTTCTTTTTTTTTTTTGTTCGATCCACTGCAGTGTATAATATAGTATTACATGGCGAAGTGTACCTGCTGAGTTGTGAGAACGGGTATGCACTATGATGCCTCCGAACGAATCGGCCGGGTAGATTCGGTACTAGGCTACTAGCTACTGTATGTCTTGAAAGTTGTAGAGCATCTTTGTTGAAAATTAAAACCAAAACTTATGAATAATGTGCGTATGTAAAGAGTGCTACGCAAACCTTAGCATATGGGGCACTTAATGGGCGGCACGACGTTCCATAATTAGCAGGCGCAGCAACTCAGAAGAGCAGCTTGGCCTTTCAGGCCACCATGCGGCCCAACCTAAGGTCATCAGGCGCCAGCTAGCTTTGCCCCCCCCCCCCCCCCCCGGCGTCAAAAGCCCTCCCTAGCTTCCTGAGTATCTTGCATGCAGCCCTATATATATTATGGAATATATATATATGGCTATGCTCCTCGATCGCTCTTCACCGCCAAGCTCAGAATCTTTAATTTCTTTTCCATTGGTTCTTGCCGCTGTTGGAGCAGCAAAACAGCCCCGACCGGACGGAAGACGATGGCATCGTGCAGCACCTTGAGGAGGATATTGGAGTCTGCCCGCGGCGCCGCCTCCAAGCTTCACCAGGCAGCCTTCGAGGCAGTCCAGTGTGGCCTACTCGGCCTGGTCACCGTCTCCACGGCTGTGTCCTTGGCCGCACGCAGCGGGCCGCCAGCGAGGCTCCACACGAGCACTTACTACTTCATCTTCTACCTCCTGCTATCGGTCGCCTTCTTTGCCGGGATGGCAGAGATCACCGGCGCTGTCATCGTCTCGACGACTGAACCACGCCGCCGACGTGCCAACTATGCCAGCTGGAGGAAGCTCACGTGCTGCGCATGCGTATCCGCCTCGCTCCTGGCAGTCATAGTGAGCCTCTCCGTGGGCTGATCGAAGCTTTAATTTCCCTCTCGATCGGGCGTGCGCACGGGGGCATGATATGCATATATGCAGGTGAAATACAAATTTCTCTCTCTCTCTCTCTATATATATATATCTTGTATATGCCGTCTTCCAGCTCTGCTGAGACCTGAGGCTGAGGCTGAGCTGATGATCATCAATAATAATGTTATGGAGGCGCGCGATGCACTGCTCGCCGCCCATCTCGACGTACGTACGTGTTCTGGCGCGTGATCCTGTTTTACGAGTGCTTGGGGTGGTCGAGGACTGACTCATCATCACTTTCCTGATGCCCTAACGGCCGTCTACTGGCTTGTACATTTCTTGCTCTGGGCATGCCGCTGCTAATAATCACATCGATCCATCTCGTCGCTCATAAAATGGTGTGCTTCTCTGCTGAATGTAATTAATATTTAGAATAATTTGTGAATTCTGATAATAACGGCTTCCCGTCTACTGGCCTGCTACCTCAATTCATGCTCTTGTACAGCTCAATGATGTATCTCTGCTAGCTTAACTGTACCCCTTGTTGTCACTTTTAATGTTAATCTAGAGTTCAGGTGGGGCCAAATATGCCATACCGTTGTTCACTAAAAAATTGTGACATATGTGATCCAGTTTAGAACTTTAATACGAACTGAAAGAATCAAGTTCAGATCGAGCGTATATTCTTTTTTGAGCGAGTATGTCTTTTTCTGATATCGGCACTCTCTTCCCTATTGCCTCGCCCTTATTGTGTCTCGTTCACGCTTCTGAATCGTACTTGGTGGACAACATGAAGATGCAGTTCATCTTGTTTACCACAAATTTTGAGACCGGCGCCCACAGCATGTTATAACGTCAATCTCAGCAAGAGATATGGAATTATGGATGCGTCTTGTGAGAATTAACATAGAGGCTCTAAATAAGTCTCCAGTTAGCAATAGTTCGATAGATATAGATTTGTAAAATCATAGGGAAAACTCAAAAATCCTAAGCCCTTTTTTTCTGGGTCTTCTTTTTATTGGGTTGAAAGAAACACATGCATGGTCAAATTAATACATAATGGCAGCAAAAGTTCTTCCATACATGTAAAAGCGCGGACACCTCTCTCAGCACCAGGTCCATCACATATCCATTGAATGTTCCAAACCAGCAAAGTCTTAAGCAATAAATACTAATACATATATAGTCATAAAACTGATGAGAATCGAGTTTCAGTGAACTGGCATAACGGGGCAACAAATAACAGTTGGCAGCCGATCGATGCCGTAAGCAAAAGACAGAAAAAAAAAACACTTGAGATAAAGCTAATTTGACGATCTCATTTCAAAATTATGTACAAATATACACGACGTGTAAACACCAGAGAATTATATTCATTGGAGTGAATTTCACCGTAGGTCCATTAACTTTTTTTAAAGTCCCATCTAGATCCATAAACTAAGAAACCAGTCATCTAGATCCATGATCTATTAAACTGAGGTAGTGGAGGTCCATAAGCGTCCAAATAGGCATCTTTTGCCTACGTGGCGATGCCAATAAATTAAAAAAAACTTCTATCTCTCTTTTTCACTCTCTCGTTCTCGTCTTTCTCTCCCTTTAATTTGCTCCTGCGGCGTGGCCCGAATGCCATGGCCAGCGGCACTGGAGCTCGGCGAACAACGGAACTCACTACCACAAACACAAATCAACCATGCACAAACCTCCACGCCTAGGCTTGTCTTCGGCGAGAACCTGACAGTCAAAATGTCGCCGGCAAGGACAAGAGCGTCGGCAGGGATGAGTATGAGTGAGAAACAAAACGACAAAGGGGTCTTTTGCAAATTATTGCCCTGCAGGCAAAAAGATGCCTGTGTGGATGCTTATGGACCTCCACTACCCCTTTAATAGATCATGGACCTAGATGACTGGTTTTTTAGTTGATGAACCTAGATGAGACTTCATAAATATATTAATAGACCTACAGTGAAATTCACTCCATTCATTATTATCTCTTATGGGTACCCGCGACCACGACCCTTGTTGTGCATGATCGATGATCATGGATGGGCCCATGATACATGACGCATGTCTAGAAGCGTAAGCAATGCGTAACATGCTAATTTTATATGTAGAAAAATAAATTAATAGGGCAAGCTTGCCTGCCCCGGCTTAATCAAGAAGAAATCATCGGGCTTCAGCGTATCTTCCCCGCCCGGTCTCCGGTCTCCCCTCAGCATCCGATACCTCAGGATGTTGTCCCTAGCTCTAACCACAGCTATTAGAACCCGAATAACGGATCGGACTAAAGGTTTTTTTTTCTTCGAATCACATAGTACAGACACATACGCTCATAAACACGTACGCAACTTGCCCCTACAAACATACGAGCACTAGTGGAGAACCTAGCATTAGTACCGGGCCAAAGCCACGTTAGTACCGATTATGTAACCGGTACCGAGCTTCCGGTACTAAATTGTTAGTACCGGCTGCAGCAACCGGTACTAACGGGGCCGCAGGATCGGCGGGGCGGTTTCGAGCCAAAAATATAAATAAAAAAGTTTGTAAGCTTACTAGGAGGCCTTGTGAATTTTTCACGCGTAAATACGCGTGCGCGGTTCGTGGGATTCAAACTCACAACCTCTGGCCTCGCGTGTAACCCACTCTACCATCCCACCTATGCATCAGTTGTGATTGAGTGGGATATGCTTTCCTTTTAAACTATACCCCGCGGGCCCATTTATTACCGGTTCGTAACACCAGCCGATACTAAATGCCAAAATTTAGTACCGACTAGTGTTACCAGCCGGTACTAAATGGTCCGAGGCCCTCGGGAGCCCTCAGGGACACATTAGTACTGGGTTTTAACACAACCGGTCCTAACATGTGAGGAACGAATGCTCGTTTCTCTAGTAGCGGAGGTTTGACCGGAAAAACCCAGGAACTTTTTCCTATCCAAACGAGATCGAAGGAAACACTATGAATGAGCATATTTATTATTACTCCCACGCTGCACCGTCACTAATAAAGATAACCTAAATAAGCCCAAGTTTGTAGTGGCCAATTACGTCTCTCCTTGTGCACAAGGGTACGGTACTGGCTAACGGGCCTTGAAGTCAACCTGTTGTTAAGAATTGCTTATCTAGTTTCAGGTCACGTCAACCTTACATTGGTTAATCAGTCCTCTCTGACCTACTATATTCCGCCAGCCACTTTCCAGACAAAAATTAAATTAACCAGCGTGAAGTTATATACTGCCTGTTAATTATTAGGACCCCTTTCTCTGTGGCAGGGTTGGTATATTCCTAAGATGAGGCAGACATAGAAATAGAACAGAGGAAATGGATCCCTTCTTTCTTTCTTTCTTTTTTTTTTGAACTTTAATGGATCCATTCTTTTGGCGCTACGTATACGTAAGTGATTCCTGCCCTGCTGCTTGCTCTCGCCTCTTTCAACAACTGATAAGTCAGCTGGTGGCTTTTTGATTCTTTGAACAACTGATAAGCCGGCTGCCGGTCTATGATCAGACGATGGAGCAGGGGGTCAGAATAATTATTGTTTCATTAGGAATTTCAGGTGATTAAGTATTACCTTCGGCAACCCCATGCCAATTCCACGCTCGCTGCCTCTCTCCTTGCTGGATTGTCTGCCAAGCTAGAACATAAGGCTGTGTTTAGATTTGTAGGAAAAAAGTATTTTTTTTGAGAAACATGTTATGTTAAGAGGGATGAATAGAAAGTAAAAGTACTTTTTTAACTAAACACAACCTCACGATCTCTGTCGAGAACCTTGCAGCTGGCTATGCATTTTGCATGCCCTCACGGTGGACCCACCATCCATCTTTTGCTGATCCGGTGATCCCCCAATCCCTATTCATCTCTCCCACCCGGAGCCGGCGGAGAGGAGGCCAAGCTAATATGGGGTGGACAAGTCGACCTCGTCCCCATGTGCATGGCCTGGAGGGTTTAGTTGGGAGAGGTTAAAAAGAGACTTGCTAACGCTAGGACGTCTGGCGTCCGATGCAGTATGCATGGGACGATGTTGCATGCAACATTAGGCGCATGTTGCATGCAACATCATGGTGTTATAAGAAATAAGTGGACATCGTGTGTGGGGCTGGTGGGGATAAAAATAGGCAATGCTAGCTGCATGTGGAGTGCATCACGTCTCCTGTCCGTCCGGAGAAAAACACCAGCATCCGACGTCTTAGTAGTAGCATTAACGGTTCAAAAAATATAGGAAAAAGTTCATTTTTGGCCATTCAACTCTTGCCTCAGTTTGGTTTTGGCCATCGAACTCCAAAACCGGGTATCTTTGACCATCCAACTATCAAAACCGTTCAAATTTGGCCATCGGGCTATTTTGATGAGTGGTTTTAACTTTTTTATTTACAGTTTAGTCCTTAGATCTTAAAATGATTATTACTTTTTGCTCGTACCTCCTATTTAGGTGATTCTTGTGGTCATGTGTTACTAACGGTGAGCACTATATTTTAAAATGATCTTTATACTATTTTATCACTATTTATTATATTATTTTTTTTGTCATTGCGTACAAATAACAATATAAGAAAAGTAAAACAAACAATTATAAAATAATATAATCAACATTTTAAAAGATAAAGTTCATCATTATGAATGCATGACCACTAGAATCACTTAAATCAGAGATAGGAGAAAAAAATAATAAATCGTTTTAAGATCCAAGAATTAAAATGGACTAATTTTGTGCTTTTTAGTCCTTGGATGTTAAAATGATTACTATTTTTTTCTTGCATGTCCGTTTTAAGTGATTCTAATGGTCATGCGTTCGTAATGATGAGCTTTACATTTTAAAATATTGATTATATTATTTTATAATTGTTTGTTTAATTTTCCTATATTATTTTTTCTACACAACTACCAAAAAATATAAAAAATAGTGATAAAATAATATAAATATTACTTTAAAATATAGTGCTCATCGTTAGTAACACGTGACCACAAGAATCACCTAAATCGGAGGTACGGGCAAAAAATAATAATCATTTTAAGAGCTAAGGACTAAATTCTAAATAAAAAAGTTAAAACCACTCGTCAAAACAGCCCGATGGCCAAATTTGAACGGGTTTGATAGTTGGATGGCCGAAGATATCTGGTTTTAGAGTTCGATGGCCAAAACCAAACTGAGGCAAGAGTTGGATGGCCAAACATAGACTTTTTCCAAAAATATATTGTGGTAAACTTTGTTGGAAAACGTGTTTTTGTGAGGAGATACACGGTTTTAAATGAAATGAGAGTTTAAAATAATAATAATAAATTTGAAAACTAAACACCCCGCGGGTAGGAAGGAAAGCGACAATTTCAGAAACTACAAAAAAAACCACAACAAGTACATGGACAGTATACGAACGCGAGACAGACAGAAGAGGACTAAACTAACCAGGCCAGCCCACTACGAGGTATGTTTGCGGCCCATCCTGTCCTTATTTCATTTAATTTCTTCTTCTATTCTTCTCCTCTTTCCTTTTTTTCTCTATTTTAATTTTGATTTATATGCTCACTTGTTATACTTTAGCAAAAAAATAGCCTTGGGGACATACTTTAGTTGGCTATTTTTGTGTAGAGGCCGGAATTCTACACAAAAATAGCCAACTGATTGTCACCCTAATGAATGGGCGGTAAGGGGCACCTTGCCACACAAATGTATCTTGAATCGTAATTTTTTTTAGTAAATTGCATCCATCCTACAACAACTTATAAGGTTGTATCATTTTGGTCCAACAAGTAGAAAAGCATGCAATTGGATACACAAACTTGTGAAGTATGTGCGTATACGCCATGTTGATGTATTTTGCCATGGTAGCACTTGAGGTGGGTATTTTTATGCATGTGGCCCCTTATTTTTGTCCCACCTTATCATCTTTTTTTTAAAAAAATACTTCAAAGTTATTGTGTCTACTGTACTTTTTTTTTTGCGCAAGTACTGTACTTTTATTAACTCTTCTTGTTTTGGAAGTAAAATATATAAATTTTTTTGTGGTAATCTCTAAGTTTTGATGACTAATATGAGACATGGAACCAAAAATATTACCGCCTACATATTTTAAAAAAGGTAAATGCTAAAAATATACTTAGTACTAACGTTAATCTTATTACTACAATCAACTATAATCAACTATAGAAAGTGAGAGAAATTTAAAAGCTAACTTATGGCCCCATATATATGATGCACACATATACGAGGTTAGAATTATATCATGTAAGTTGCGTTACACTTTACCTTATCACACATCATCATTCTTTTTAATCTTTTCACAAATGATGAACAAAGAGTTATGTACATGATTAAGACTTAAATGAGAAGGGAGAGAAAGATAGGGGGTTACATGCATAAAACCCTTCATGTTACATACCATGGTGGTAAAAAAAACATCTACATGGAGTACATATGACCGTACATGCACGCATTTGACAAGTTTGTGTATCCATTTGCATGGTTTGTTACTTGTTGGACTAAAATGATACAACCTTACAAGGTGTTATATAGTGGACGTAATTTACTCATTTCTTTTCATCTACACCTAGGATGCACGTAGTTTGTTGCTGAAGGCAAAGGTTCATATGACTGACTATACGAGAGGTTTGCTAACTTCTTGGTATGCTGTGGTCCGCTCACTCGCAATCAATCTGATAGCCTCATTATCCATTTAAAAAAAAAACAAATACACACGGACACACAATCAAAACAACCAGGGCGAAAAAGTGAACACAACACATATTAGGCCACCAAAAAGCGAAAAGAACCAAAACAAATTCAGATTACAAGGAGGATATACGAACGCGAGGCGAGACAGACAGAGAAGAGGACTACGGTATGCGTGCGCCCGGAGGGAGAGGGCCGCCGGAAAGGCATTTTGATGTTTTCGCGACGTAGCAGCAGTCTCCCCATATACTAGTTCCTAGCCCACTTTGGTATAGTTCGTTTTCAGCACAGCTAACAGGGCCAGCCCACTACCGAGGTTTGTGTTATCAAAAGAAAAAATGTCAAGGTATGTTTGCGGCCCATCCTTTCCTTATTTCATTTAGTTTCTTTTCCTTTTTATGTTAATTTTAATTGATGCCATTTATTTTATTTTTTTAGTTTCTTCAATTCCAAGTGAGGTTGTCAGTTTTTAGATAAAAGAAACATTTCTGGCCTCTACCCGAAAATAGCCACCTGATTGTCACTTTAATTAATGGGCGGTAAGGGGCACCTTGCCACAATTTTTTTTCCTTGGATCATCGTCTACATCTAGGATGCACACGTAGTTTGTTGCTGAAGGTTCATATGACTACATGAGAGGTTAGCTTCTTGTGGTGTGCTGTACCCCGCTAACTCACAGTCAAGCTGATAGCATCATTCTCCAATATCCATTTCCAACACAATCAAAACAAAACAAAACCATGGAGAACAAGTGCACACAACATATATTAGGCCAGCAAAAAAAATAAAAGAGCCAAAATAAATTCAAATTACAAAATATTCTGAGGTTTCAATAGTTTTGTACTTTTTATCAGATCCAATCCAACTACCCCCAAGAAAATCAGATCCAATCCAACATAAATAAGTCCCTCGTAATTAGTTGATCAACCGGCGACCATGTGAGGAATGTTGGCCCATACTATCTCCATTCCAAAATATAAACGTTTGTTGACATGAAGTTCATATTTGACTATCCGTTTTATTGAAAAAGTAAAAATTATTATTTATTTTATTGTGACTTTTTTTATCATTAGATATACTTTCAACACAACTTATTTGCTTATAAATTATTGATTTTTTTTAAATAAAGTGAACAATCAAAGGTGATACTCAACGGTCAATAAATATTTATATCTTGGAACGGGAACGGGGCTCCACTCCAGACATGGACTATGAAATTAATCCAACTGAATTCAGGTGACGACTGAAAAAACAAAGAAATCCCCGTTTGCCTGCCGACGCATAGCTTGCCGACATTGCCGTCCATTGGAGCGTTCTTATCCGTCGAGCAGTCGAGCTAAAAGCTCGCCGTCGCCGCCTCGTGCTGCGGGCACAGGAGCCCAAGCTCTGACGATGGACGGCGGCGGGCCCCATGACCGGATAGCGAGCCGCTGGGGCTGTCCACGTGGCCCGAGTGCCCGGTCCACCTCACAGGCCACGTACGCCCCCCCCCCCCCCCCCCCCCAGTTTTCCAAAACTGGAAAAATTACCACGTTTTGTCACGCCTTAATTGGGAGAGGTCCGTGGTCCGATGCCTCTCATCATGGGGAAAAAGCAGAGACCCAACCGGTGTCTGTCTCTGAGCGTGGAGGCCCACCGATTCACCGAGCCCATCATCTTCCTCCCCTGTTCCGGCGCTCCTCCCCCACCCCCGCGGCCCGCCCCGAATAGCAAGCACATCGTTCCCCAGCGCCGCCCGTGTCCGTCCGTCCGCTCCGCCTCCGGCTCCGGCGACGAGGAAGAACAGCAGGGCGATGCCGCGGCGCGGGACGGTGGAGCTGCGGCGGATCGAGGACAGGGTGAGCCGGCAGGTGCGCTTCTCCAAGCGCCGCGCGGGGCTCCTCAAGAAGGCCTTCGAGCTCTCGCTGCTCTGCGACGCCGAGGTCGCGCTCCTCGTCTTCTCCCCCGCCGGCAAGCTCTACGAGTACGCCTCCGTCAGGTTCCGCTTCCGCCCTCCCTGCCCCTCCACCTTCAATCGCGAGCCGGTTCGTTCGTATTAATTGGCCCTGTTCGGCAGGCCGGCTAGACTAGACTAGACGACTGCGGCGGCGGCGACCCGGGTTGCTTGCCATGTGCTCTCGACTTCCTTGCGTATATTAATTAGGTTAGGAGCCATGGCGCCCCCTGTTCCGGATCTTGTCCTGCCCATGGCTCCGGCCGCCGCCGCCAGTAGAGCTCTGGTTTCGAAGCAGCGGGGAGCGAGCAGCCAGGCGGCTCTGTTGCTACTCGCCCTGCGCACGTGCTTCGCGTGCGGAAGGGTCCGTCCACGGGGGCGGGGCACCCGTGCGGTGTTGACCCCCTGCGCAGCCCTGACATGGAAGGAGCTTCGCCCTTTGTCCTTTTTTTTTTTATTAGGGAGTGGGAGGAATTTCAAGTGCTTGACAGTTGACGGTCGTTGCGGAAACAGAGATTGGCTTTGGACCGGTTATGCTAATCGCGTGGAATCTGTACGAAACGAACGAAGCTTTCGCGTGGTAATGGAATGACTGTTCAAAGCAAATATGAGCCATTTGATTGGTCTAAGCTTTTGTTAAGAGTACTACTGTTACTATTTAATTTAAGGCACTGTCACTTCTCCTTTTGAAAACTTACTATTGCCGTGTACATATCAGCGCTTCTCCTCCTTTGTCAGTTGAGGTTATTTATTATGTGATCATTCATTATGTGTATTTTTCTTCTTTCTTACCAACCGCAAAAGATAGTGCTTGTTCTATTGATATAGCAGAAAAAAAAATAAGGCTATAGCACTGGGAGGCTATATGCATGAAAAATAAAATAAAATAAAAAACAAATTAGACACGTACGGTTGGATTGGGATGTCAACACATGAAGCTGCTCTCTCACCTGTGGCCGGTCGGATTGGGATCATTCATTATGTGCATTTTTTCACACCAATTCTTTTGGTGGGGGAGAACACAAAATGGTGGTGCTGAGATTAGGATTCCGAGGTTAACGAGGGTGACAATAGATTCCCTAGGCTCACGAAGGACAAGTTTAGAGGGATAGATGGACCGGCGGTGGCGGTGGTTTGAGGAAGCAATAGTAAGATGGCGAGGTTTTTTATCCGCAAACAAGCAAAGGTATATATCCAGAACTCGGGATGAGAAGTGCTTGGGTAGACGAGATGGTGGCTGCAAGATAGCGTAGGGGGTGTACCGGGTGGTGGAGATAGATGTGGAGGTGGGGAAGGCAACATAGATATATAGGGCAAGCATGACAATGAATGTAGTAAGTGATGGAACATTGGAATAAGACGGTGGATCCATCGAAGGCAGTGGGCCATCGTATTAAGCATAGTCACTGATGGAATATAGAAATAATGTGGCGAAGGGGTGGGTGGATCTTCGGATTAAGATAGAATGACTAAGATACATCGCCTGAGATTGAATAATAATCAGGCATATTTAAAATACAATATCGTTTTTTTATATTTGGCATAATTGTCTAGTAGTAATAGTTGTTGGCCTATGTGGTCCAATTGTGTGGTTATAGTTGATTGGTTTAGTACCACTTTGAAAGTTTAGAGGGCTACCTTATAGTCCTTTTTGTTCCAAATGTATTGCCTATGGGTTAACCCTTGTACACAAAATGAATACAAAAGTATATTATGCGTACGTGGACCCATTCCGCGTGAGGAGTTAGACCACAATCAGATTTGGAAGCGGGTTGATACACATATGCATGCTAAACCCTCCCACCGATACACCCAGGATCTCAATCCTCCTCTTGTTCTAATAGCACCAAAGAAAACTTGTCAAGGTCTCTATCTCAATAAAACCTATAAATAGTTTTAATCAAGGTTTTGGGTTCTACTATAAAAGGAGAAGGAATACAATACAATGATCTATAAAAATACACTGACTGTCCATTCCGATGAAGAGCACTGAAATAACAAACATTTCCATGATTTTAGTTAATAACTATTTTAAGGAGACCAAGCTACATATGGAGGAAAACATGCTCAACACACTCAAGGAGTGAAGAAAACACACCTCCCAACAAATTAGAGAAAAACACATGGATCCATGAGCCCACATCAACAGGAAAATCAACATAACTTAGCATGAGGAAAATCAACAAAGGTAGTACGATAGGCGACAAGCAGGGGCGGGCTGAAACAGGGGTTCAGCCAAACCTATCGGCCCCTAGATTCCATGTGGCGATCCCTCATGATCTCCTGTCGGAACCATCATATCCGAGGTATATAAGGAGGAAGAGAGCTCCGCATTCAACAAGAGAAGAAGACACAACGGTAGGACTCCACACTAGAGAGACTAACTAACATATATATGATACTGAGTGCGTGAGGATGTAGTCTGGAAGAGTGTTGGGTTTGTTGGCAACCATTTCAGTAAGTATACAAGTTCGCATATAGTGGTGGGCTCTCAGTAAATTAAGCTTGTGCTATATTGTCATGTGGGTTCATCGTGCTTTTCGTAGAGGACGTTTTAGTAGAGGGCCCTTGATTAAGATGGTTCAACCCTGTATGACACTAATAGTGGTAGACAACATTGATGTGGTGTATAGACCTTAGCTTATCTTTGTTTTCTTCGTGCCCCATGACGTTGCCACTATGAAGGGACCATGACACCCTACGAGGGAGGGCGTAAATTATGTGTTCTAAGAACTAAGGCCCAACTTCACATATAAACATCTATTTCAATTTTTAGCTAAATGTGTTCTAGGTTTTATCTGTGTTGCTATCTCTACCGCTACAAAGTTTTTCACCTAGGTCCAATTCTATACTAGCATGACAAGTTTAGGAAAGATGAATGCAAAAGTGCGAGTATGAAATGCGAAAGGTATAAAGTTAGAGAAGAACAAACTCCCGTCATGATGTTTTTACCAAGGTGTTGGAAGGTTCGCAAGCTTCCCACTAGTTCTCGTTATTGTAGTCCCTCTTAAGGGAATGCCCATGTAAGGGCATAAACTCCCTGGTCGAGTAACTCCATGGTTGGCCACGAGACTTTCCCACGCGC
The DNA here is from genome assembly GCA_015342445.1 of Digitaria exilis. Taxonomy (NCBI): domain Eukaryota; kingdom Viridiplantae; phylum Streptophyta; class Magnoliopsida; order Poales; family Poaceae; genus Digitaria; species Digitaria exilis. The sequence continues at coordinate 1,703,919 of JACEFO010001770.1, read as the reverse complement.
AAGTGGGTCTCCGCTTGCTCCTCTTCGGATGCTCCTCACTGCCTTCACTTGGTAGAACTTCGGCCAAAAACAGCCAAGGGCATCTCCTCCCTCTTACAATCACCGACGACCACTCCACAAACACGGTAGGAGATTATAGCAAGACTACAAGTCCTGTATTACAACAGTGGGTGCGCACAAGCACCTGATAGAGCAAGAGGTATGCAAACATTGCCAAATCTTAGGCTAAACACCTAACAGATGTGCTAATAGGCCTAAACTAGCACTAATCACTTTACTAATAGAATTGATCTTTTATTTTATACTTTGGTGGATTGGGCACTTAAAAGTGTGTCTAACACTTGCCAAAAAATCTTCCCTGAGCTCAAGCACGCTTGGAATGACAGTGGGATATGGTATTTATGGCCCCAACCAAAGGAACTAGCCGTTGCAACGTTCTGCATACCCCCGACTATTTCGGCGCACACAGAAGAAGCACCCTCGAAATAGTCGATGGTGCCACCTCAGCTAGTCGTTATGCTCTTACGTGCGGGCCACCTAGTATCAATTGATTCAATGCCTTCTCTCTGGTATCACCGAAATAGTCAGTAGTCACCACACAGAGAGGTCTTCAATCTTCACGCCAGTGTCGACTGTTTTGGTGCCCCCGTTTTAACACCGTCAAAATAATCGATGGCCATCCAAACCCATGCAGTACTGTTTTGCTCTCTGGACGCCAGCATTGGCTAATTCGGCGCTCTTTACTTGGCACCACCAAAATAGTCGGTGGTCCTGCTGGACTTCTTCTTCTCTGCCCTTGGTCACCGATCAATTCTGTGGTCTTCTTGACCACCACCGAAATAGTCGATGGTCATTCGATGGCACTGATTTGCTTATTTCCTCATGGGCCTTTGATCCATTTTATTTATGATCTTGAACATGACTTAAGTCAACTTTGTCAAAAGGTAGAGTAGGTAGGATGGGCAACTTTAAGGAAGGACTGACTCAGGGAAGGTCAACTTTTTCATATGAATTGGATGGCTTCTGTTTGGAGGATGATCATTTGGATATTAATCATTTAAGCATTTAGATGGCTTCTAGAGTATGCTTAGGACCTAGAATACCTTCAAATATACATCAAGATAAAACCATTAGTTCCAATGGCTATGTTGTCAGTAAATAACCAAAATCATAAACAATGGTCTAGGGCCATTTTCCTTACACACTGAACCATGTGGTTTCATCTTTGAGGCATTATTTTTTAGACAGACTTCTTGAAACGTAGACTTGCAAGCATGGAACTAAAGATCAAGATGTCCATGGTAGTTTGCTTCAACATGATATATAATGCCATATGATTCATCTATGTTTTGGTTTATATTTTATACTCCATGTGTATCCTATATATGTAGAAATGGGCATGTGATACTAGTATTACTATATCACCTATTCACCTTGATATATTTTTCTATATTAAAAATATTACATGTAAAAACTACATTTAGCGTCGGTTGTGACTCTTGACTTACACAAGCTATTAGATGTTGTAGATCAAAACTTTAGACAGCGAAGAACATAACTAATAAAAATAAATATAGTATGCATCTAACATATAAGTTAGATAGTATAAAAAATACATCTGGTATGCATCCAACATATATGTTAGATAGTATAAAGATATATCTAGTATGCATCCAACGTCATGAGTTTAAAGGTTGTGTACAAGACATATATGTATTTCAAGTGAAAAAACCGTGAGGGTAGCTTGGAGGTGATACGCGAGGCCTAGATTATTTTATTCATGTTTTTTTATTAAAAATTACGCTCCGTATGTGACATGGGTATCCATGTTGCTTTAATGTGCGTGCTCTAATAACCTGCATGCATAAGGTTTAGAAGACAACATGTATAAGGTTTAGAAGACGACTTGAATGATGTGGTTTCCAATAGTGCATAATCGATTTGTAAGATGTATTTTTATATTAGGTTGTCCAGATGGAACTAATAAAACACACCAATCCATTCACTTTTTCAGAAATAATAATTTGATGCAAGTACAACTACTATGAGAATGCAACATATAGTGATTATAGTGAAGGAATAAAAGTTCCTGATGCAAGTACAACTATTATGAGAATTGCAACATATAGCGATTATAGTGAAGGAATAAAAATTCCATATTTGTTTGTAAACTTGTCTATTTTAAATTATGTCATTTTGACTTTACTATTGTTGAATAGTTATTGCAGTATGAATATAAAATAGAAGTTTGGTATATAATCATATACCTTCGTTACTATACAAATACAAGCAGATATATGATTTTATTATGCTCGATGTAAATTTATATAGTTAAATAAACAACATAGTTTCTTAAACAAATTTTTAAGTGATTGCATTGTGTTGGCGCTCCTTAGCGGCACACTTTTAGCGTCATTTAAGTGGAGTTTTTAGACTAATTCATATACTAACCCGCCACTTTGCACATGGAATAACCCCGTTTTCGCATATGCACATATTTTTTGAGGATGTTGGTTTACGCAAGTTTTTGAGCTATAAATGAGCACTTTTAGACGAAGACCAAGATCGTGACCGACCACCAAGGATGTGCACGGGCAAAGGCTTGAAGAACGGACTCGGATGACTTCGGGATCAAAGGAAATTCAACACACATATCAAAGATTCAATTATATCCTGAAGCATAAATGACGTCAAAAGGCCCACATATGTGAATGATATAAACTCCAGGAAGGACAAGGACTCTAAACGCGAAAGACCGAGATGGGCAAAAAAGTGGGTGGGCCGGCCGGCCCAATAATCCCCTTGCTGGCCGGCATGGCCTGTTTTTGCGCCGCCTAGACCTCCCCTTCGAGATAGGCTGGCTTTCCTCATACTATTTAAAGCTCGGACCATGAAGGAACCCATATCAAATTTTGACCAGAGAGCCGCCGAATCGAGGGATACACATCGGAGGAAGCCGACAACCGTCGTCCTCGACGTTGCCTAGGAGATGGCTTAGGCTAGACCCTAGCCACCATGGTTGGTCCTGCGTGGTGAAGCCATGGTGGGATTCCGGATTAAGATGCATGCTTTATCTCATATGTCTAGTTAGCTTTTGATTAGATGTAACCGTGGTGATTAGTCTATAAGTTTAGCTAGCATATCCTCTTAGTAAGATTAGATCTAATCATGGTGATTAGTCTAAGCCTTGCGGATACATCTTAGCAGTGCACGGGAAGCTGGTCACGGAAGACCCTCGTGTAGTGACAGTATGCGGGAGGAGGAGGACCGGTGGAACGTGTATTGTGGAATCATGTCCCCTTATCGGTTCCCTTGTCTCGATGAATGACAACCTCTAGTGATGTGTGACGAGTGTGGGAGGGAAGGGCATCGGTTTAAGAAACTTTGTGGGATGATGTCCTTTTATCGAAGTACGAGATAGGTTAGATTATCACTTAGGCTGGACTTGCAATGAAGGAGACGATGGGCTCGTGCTACCAAAGGTCGTGTTACCTTGAGGAGGTTGGTTGTGACCATTCACTCATCTCACACACATAATATGTTCACATTCACCTCACAATAACTGCCCAACCCGATATGTAATATGTGCTTCATGCTAGGATTAGATCCGTTAAGCTAGATAGGAAACCCTAGTATGTTCTTTGTCAATCCACGAATTGATAAACCTTAGGGGAATACTCTAAGAAAGGAGCTACAATGATCCGTGCGGTTGCGGGTTACAATTGACGCGTCTAAGGAGCGTCAACACATTGCGGACGATAAATCCAGGGTAGTCCAATCAATGTAGAGAAAGGCAACATAAATAATGCATAACAAGTTAAGAATAGTGAAATACAACTGCAAGAAGATCATATTACAACTCTAGTTTTACATTCCTCTACTGTAATTTATTTTGAACGTGATACACATGTTAGTGCTATAATAATATGCTTCATCGTCTTTGAACCTAAGAGGTTTTAAGAAGTCAGCTGAGCATATAGATTCCAATAAATAAATAAAGCATTGACACTTTTCATTCTTAAAAACAAATTACAAGTCAATGTTCCTATTATATATTAGAATTAGATATCTTCATACTATACCATAATCCTTTGTTATGTGAAAGAATCATAGTCTAATTATATTAGCAAATATGATATACTAGATATGGATACTAATACCTCAAGTGCTTCATATGTTTCATGTTCCTACGCCTAGGAGCTAGATTTACCTTTTAGAGGCCATACATTTTTCTTACTCAAGCCATTTCATGTTTCATGCTTCATAACTAGCTATTTTCTTTCCTTCTCAAAATATTTATAGAGTGAAATAAACATTAACATGTCCACATGTTTCTAGGAAGCTATTATTGGCCATCACTATTTTCTTCTCTAAGCCTTTCTAGAAATGGCTTCAAATCTAGATGTTCACTAAGTTTAGATACCTCTTTTGTTTTGTTTATGATGTAAACTCAATTTTGGTGTCCCATTGGCCATTTTTTTGGCTTACAGAAGTTTTCTTTCTAATTTGGACATGTTATATAGAAGCTCATTTGATTCTTTTTTGATATCGTCCTCTATATGTTTCCCTAGATGCCTTTAAAGGATGACAAAAAATGTTCATAGTACTAAATATAAGAAAATCCTACAAAGGGGAAACAAATTCTAGAGACACTAGAGATTTAGGGATCAAAGATTGCACCAAATATTTCTTAGGCTACGCTAGAAACCAAAGATCAGAAATAATTACGATCAGTTTCTCTTTATAAACATTTCTTCAAGAAATCGAGTCCTTACCGAACGAGGACTAAGAGATGCTCCCTCTACTATTCGTGAGCTTACTAGAGAAGCTCAATCATATTTTCCTCGGCAATTCCACCAGAAGGATCTCCTACACAGCTTTTATAGTCCCATAAACTATCATTAAATTTGTCTCATAAGTTATGCATTCTAGACTTTCCAAAAACGTTTAACTCCTCTTGTAAGTAGTGTTACCTAAGTGGATGACAACTAACCCAATTTGGATATGGTCTAGTAGTGGCCCATGCTGGTGTGTGTGCACGAGTTTAGTATCACCTTACTAGTTTAGTAAGGAGGATGCAACTTATAAATCTTTGTTCCTTCATTCATAGGACCTTCGGGCTCTTTTGCATGAAATAAAAACGAAAAATATAAGTAGGGTGTTATGTGTGGTTTTAAGAGAGGTGTTAAACTGGCTAGGAACAAGATAAGCATTTGCCTTACACCTATAAAGAAGTGTACACGTCATAGTAAATAAAAGAAAATGGGGGAGAATAAGGACACTACGTGAAAACCTCAAATAGATAATGGGGCATTAGGACCAAGCACAAGAACAATAACGGTCATCAAAGAATGTCTGTTACCCATAAGTCTAGCAGACTCGGCCCTGACCTAGCCATTACAATGTCCAATACCGATAAGGTATTTTCTATCTATTAACGAGCCTTTTTAATGACCGTTACGAGTGTGTTTTGTAATGAGCGTTAAGCACAACCGTTGCGAATAAGTCACTTATTTGTTAGCGCTAGGGCAGTTACCGTTGCTACTTGCTAATGGTCGCTACTGGTAACAAGCGTTACGTGTGTCCATATGATGCTTGTTACCAATCAGATGTTCAAATGGTTTTCACAAAATATTCAAATGGTTTCGATAAATAAATAACATACTACAATCAGATTTAAACCATATCAACAAGTCAGTGGTGCATTCACAACATCATCAACATCCAAATTCAATTACCAAAATGCATCATCATCAACAAAAGAAACTTGATTAAACCAGCCAGATAAGTTTTAAGCACAATATATACATACATTCAGTGGTTCAAGGTCACAGATAAAGTACTAGATTAAACGATGCGAAATAATCGACAATGACATCAAGCATCATCATCAATAAAAGAAAGACGACACGAAATAAACACAATCATCAACATTGTTGTCCTCATCGGCGGCGACGACGGCAGAAACGTCGACCTTATCAAAGAAGGCACAAACAAGCTTGTCGTGTTCCCGCGTGGTGATGATGGCGTGGTTGATCACCTCCGTCGAGAGGCCTTTCTCCACTTCGGGGTAGATCAGGCAACGAAACCATCTCTTCCCACTGTTGATGGTCCTTGAGGCGATCCACTGGGGCTCTTCTAGCAGGGGATGTCTTGAGCCGGTGCCGCCGGCCGCACTGGAGCCGCCAGCAGCACTAAGGCCTGACGGATCAGCGTGATGGTTGGTCTAAGGCCTGACGGATCAGCGTGATGGTTGGTCATCATTTAGTACTGAGTTGTGTTGTGAGCTGGTACTAAAATGGTTCACTCTAGGTTACTTCAAAAGATTGGCATCCCCCACTTAGTTATATGCTCAATAGGTGGAATGGTATAGGATGCTACACTCGATGCTGAAAGTCATGGTTTCAAGACGCACAGAGTGCCCATTAGTACTGGAAAATTAATACTGGTTGCTACAACCGGTAATGAAGGGGGCTTCTTTTCTTGGGCGGGTGTGTGGGTGCCCATTAGTTTAGAAAAAACAATACTGGTTGCTACAACCGGCAATGATGGGAGGTTTCTAGCCGGTGCCAAAGCCCCTCTCTAGTAGTGTAATTTTCCAGGTCACCATATAATGAGCTAATATCCTAATGAAGTTTCTCCCTTTTCAGCATAGAAGATACATATGACCGCTACAGACAGCTTGCCAGAGCAGGGACAAGTGCAAATGGAGATCAGAATAGAAACAATGTAAATATTTTCTCAAATTCTCAATGTGGCTTTTGCAAGCATAACTTGCAATTTCGGACCAACAACCTGTACCCATCCAGCGTTTATCATACAGTAAAATCCAGTCAAACCACCAATCTGTATGTACTGCTACACTTGCCAGCACTAACAAAATGTTCCCTGATGCGCAGTGCTCTGGTTGAACAGTATGTAAATAAATTACCAACAATAATAGCTTTAATGTTGAACTAATAGAAAATTTAACTAACTAGGATGTTTTGGCGCACAACCAGGATGAAGCCTCTTCAGATCTGCAATCAAGGCTTCGGGATATTGCAACCTGGTAAAACTCAGTTTTCATAATTTTATCCTGGATTTATTTTCTATTAAAGACAAATCTGTTACTGTTGCATAAAAAACATGCAGGTCTCTCCAAAATAATGCTGAAGAATCGGATGCCAATGGCCTAGAGCAGTTGGAGAGTCTGCTAAGAAATACATTGAGGGATACAAAAGCCAAGAGGGTATGAAAATTAAACAGAACTGTTTCTATTGCCACCTTAGTACCTGATTTACATTAAGATCATTCAAATATATAAGGCCATTGGGTTGCTAGTTTATCATGTCGAAGCTCAATGGTTTCAATAGAATTACATGACTCCTGGTTGTCTTGCTGTTATTCTTTTTACCTCAGGCTGCATGTTACAACTTAAAACTAGAGTACTAGACACATATTTCTTAGCATCAATATCTTTCCCTATCATGTTGGGCAGATATTGCTATTATCTCGTAGAAGTGGTAGTATATAGTTTGTTGAAGTTTTATTTGACCAATGACCACTCATATCCAGTGAGGGAATTTTCTTCAAAAATAAATCCAGTAAGATACAGAGAAAAAGTGAACACACTGAGCCAAGCTCGTTCTGATGTGGAATGTGGCATAATGTGCCAGTTTGCACAGAAATGGGGAAAACTATACTGTCAGTCCCGACAGTATTGAGGAAGCAATTATATGCAGCGAGCAATCTAACCTCAGTGCAGAGATGGCAGGCCAGACCATGCCTGAAAATCGTCGTCAGAGAGCTCTGTTGGGAATCAAGATGTGTAGGAACTGTATCCTGCCACGATAGCGAGATGGCCACTATCAAGATATCTTATTTTGGCTGTGTTTGCTGATTAAACTTCTAAATATATACTCTCTCACCCTGACAAAAAAGAAGTGGACTCTGATGCCTTATTAAGCTATTATTAGCATGGGTCCTGTTTGTATAGCCTGCAGCCTGAACTAATTTTCTGTCGACACAAAACATGAATTTATTACTCACCATTCTTTAGCATTGCTAAATACAATTAAGTCTGCCAGATATGCTGATTTATATTCTGCTGTGGTGACTAGATGCAGATGTTGGGGAAACAAAATAGCGGAGCCGGAGGGGGTAGAACGGAAGCTAGTGCGGCAATGGAGCTAGCAGACAGTAGTAAGCAAAAGCATGAGCATGAAACAGGGTGTTGTCCCGATCTGAACTGTGCAATTGATGAATGAAACTGGCAATGAAATTACTGTTGGTAGCTAGGACTGGCCCTCTTTGCTGTGATTGTGAGATTGTAAAGATGTGTCGCTATCTTGGACCTGACATCTGTGGTCTCCCTTCAGGGGATTGTGGTTTTCATGGTCCACTTATTTTTGTTTGTGTGATGTGCAGCCTACCTAGCGGCAATAGGTTGGTGCTGTAACTGATCAGGTTTGAGTTCATGTCAGGTCTCTCGATCTAGGCAGCAGCTATTTAGTCTCCAACATGATTTTATTACCTGCAAAATAGATTCGTCAGTCCCATCTAGCGAAATAATTGTTTTCGGGATTTTTTTTGAGATGGAAATAATGGTTTGAGCCAATGAGTTGTTGAGGTTGATTTATATATGAAAGCCAGTCACGATTGGAATGTTTACTTATGACATCAGACGTGATTGGAATTCTGCCTACCAAATCAAGTTTTTGGAATGCCATGGGTCTGAGAAAGAACCTGGCATGAATGAGACTATATATGAGTTGATACATACATACTCTGAATCTCTGACCGCTGTCAAAGAGGTGGATGTTGCAGGCAGGTCTGGCCGCTGTCTGGCTGGGCCTTTTCTTTGAACTCTAGACCATCGAAAGCTCCATGCATTTGTTCCTGGCCTGAACAAATTTTGGTTTGATAAAAATGTCACACGATGATTCTATCCAAATCATGCGTGAGAACTGATCATTATATTGGCACACTATGGTTCTGAGATAAATGTTGTGGGTAATCGATGGAGAAGGCCAGAGCCACACTCCGCAGGAGTGGTGACGCGAGGCGCGACGGTTAAGAAGTGGCCGGCGGCGAGGTTCCTGCATGCGCCGCGCATCTCGGGGGTGGATTTTTTTTTATTTATACATACAAGATGAGCGGCGCAACGGCTGAGGGCACGACACGGTACCAGAAAGGAGGGTGCAGGTGCCGTTGCGCGCACAAGCGCCCGCGCCGCGCATCGACGGGTGGCGCGGCCGCGGCAAGCGTCGACACGTTCGTGTTCCCGGGAGGCGGCGGATGACCCCACAGAGCCTGAGCTTTGGTTGGATTCTATTTTTTTTCTGAAAAAATTGGATTCTGATTTTTACTAGGCTGCTGAAACTATAGCACTCACTATCATGTTTTACCAAACTTAGAGCAAGAAACTTAACTGTTCATTTGATTTAGTGCCAAATATAACTGTCAATACTGTATTCCTTTGTGAACTTAGTGATTTGTAATGTTTTTTAGAAAAATATATGGGCATGCTAATTTATTCGTAATAAACTAAGTGATAGCCAAAATATTGGACATGCCCCTGATTTTGACGGGAGAAACATAGCAAGTCGGCCAAAAAAAAAAAAGAATATGAGCCACATTAGCAATTTTGTTGATGTGTCATGTAATTTAATGCTTATAAAACCTCACTGAGACTGGCTTAGCAGTCTAGCACACATTAAGCACCAAGTGAAAAAAGTAACTTTTTGCATATCAAAAAAAAAGTTAAAAACAGCTATATCTATCAATTAATTCAGTGGCTGGAATATTAATATATATTCTTTTTTCGAAAAAGAGAAAGGAAAGTTAAAAGAAAAGGAGTAAAGTACACCCTAGCCGAAGGCCTGATATATTTTGCGTACCGAAAGGAAGGAAAGTAAGGGCCTTCAGTTAGTTTCGTATATGGGCTGCATACTGTATGGGCCTAGTTTGCATGCTAGGCCATACTTGGGCTAGCGTAAGGAACGGTAGAGATTTAGCAGTGTTCTCTGCACGAGGACGAGGAGGCTACTCAGGACGGACCCAACGCAGGCACCAATAGGGGTGGTCTCAGCATAAAATCAACAAACATGTCGGATACTCCAGTTGAAACCACCAATACTCCAACCCAAGCTACTCCTTTTACTTTACGTTAGGCCTCACTAATTTTCCTCTCTGTTTCATTGCTGTGTCCGAGCGAATATTCTTTTCCCGTGCCTTTCAAAGCGACTCCCCAGTCTCGGATGGCTGCCTCTGCTTTTTGGCAGATGGGACTACTACTGCGGAGATGGCAACTGCGGTAGCACTACAGCTTGGAGCGTTGGGCTTGCCTCAATGTGAGGCTGTGCTTCCTATTCATCCCTTTTACAGAACACGCATCCTCAAAAATTTTCTTTTTACTTTTTCTAAAGTAGTTTTTCCCCACTTCATCTCAACACACAGCCTGAGAGCCCTCAAATGCGTCATAGCGAAAGAGCTTGACGACGATGGGCGATGGCGTCCCTGCGCATAGCCTTTTTCCCCACGGGTTCATGCCACGAAGGACGCCGCCGCCGCCACGAGCGCAAGATATTTCGCCGAAGAGGAGGAAGAGAGATTGGGTGTGTTTAGTTGGGAGGGCTTTTTCTAGGAAACGTGTTCTGTGAAATGGATGAATAGGAAAGTTAAAAGAAGTTAATGGGGAATTTTTGTGAGAGAGGGAGCACGGCCAATATTATTTCGGCGTCCACCGATGACACAATCCGACCCGCCGGGCAGCTCTCTCTCTCTCTGGCAAGGTCGACATATGTACCTGCCCGGGCCCGGCCAATCGGGCACCACGTGGCGAGGCCACGTCTCCCCGGCCTGCCTGGCATTCATGACAGCGCGGCGTCGTTTCACTTGGCCAGGACAAAGGGTGTCCTCTGTTGCCATGTCGTACACGAGAATTTATGGCGGTGAACACACGTCGGCAAACAACTAGCTACTCCCACTGATGAGAGAGGTGAGGGAAAGGGAAACGATTTCCATTCCGGGCCGGAGTAAGGGAAGACACGCACCACGGCTGACGATGGCTCAAGCCTCTAGGGCCACGCTCCCTGCCAGGCGGGGCCCGCGCCCCCGTCCCTCCCCACACCCCGTGGGCCGCGGCTTCTTCCCTCTCTTCTGCTCTCCAGGCGAATCGGCTGCGACGACGGGCCCGGGAATCCCCGACGGATCGGAGATTCGGAGGGAGGCAGGACATGGCGCCGCGCGGCCGCGTGGAGATGAGGCGGATCGAGGACAGGGTGAGCCGCCAGGTGCGCTTCTCCAAGCGCCGCACGGGGCTCTTCAAGAAGGCCGCCCAGCTTGCCGTCCTCTGCGACGCCGAGGTCTCAATCGTCGTCTTCTCCCCCGCCGGCAAGGTCTACCAGTACTCCTCCACCAGGTTCGTCCCGCCACCTCCCTCCCCGTCTGAATTGCCTGCTGTCTCCTCGTCCACCCCGGGTCCACACCAAATCGAGACGTACCTGCTCTGTCCGGCGCCGAGTTGCACCACCTTGGCACCCGCCTGTTCCGGACCGGCCGGCCGGGAGTGTGCTCAGCTCCTCTGCTCTGCTCTGCCTTCCAACCAAATAGCCGTTCCCTCCTTCCCGCCCGCGCGCGGATGGGAGTTGCGAGCAATTCTTTTATGTTCCGTCGGCAAGCAGGAAACGTTGACTCAGTTTGGACTAATTAGTCATCGAGATTCGTACTAACCGCCTTGTTCCGATTTGATACTGGCCCTTTCTCCCTGTTCCCCGATGCTAATCTCGCGTCCGTAGCTAAACGTACGTCTGTTTAGAGACGTTAACGTTGCTTTCAGATGATAGTGAGGGGGTATTATATATTCTATCTAAGCAAACAGAGCCATATCTCTTTCATCTATTCCATATGGCCGGTCTAAGTAAGTATTTTTCTAAAGATATTTCAAGTCTTAAAATATTTTAATTAGGATAGGAACAGAGCTAGTTGAGCATTACGGTGGTATTTTTTTTATGACGTGAACGAGGAATAATGGAGGGACATGCTAATGAAGTCAAAAGTATTAACAAACAATGGGTCGTCCAATTGTTTTTGTAATCTCTACAATATACTCCCTCCGTATCGGTTATAGGAGTCATTCTGGCGTTTCGCTCAGTTGCGCGATAGATGTCGCTCGATCCACGCGAGCGTACTTCTGGACTTTTTTGCCCTTCCTTAATTACGTTCCGCGTTTTCATCCACGCCTCGCTTCCTCGTTCCCCGTCCGCACCGCGTGCTCCTATTCGTTCCCGTGCCGCGGCCTTTTATTCTCCCTTCTCCTCGTTCTCGTGCCGCGCTTCCTCGTTTCCCGTCCCCGATCATCGCCGCGCCATGGACGAGTCGGAAGAGGTGCTCGCCCCGACGTCGCTGGACGAGTCTGAGGAGGTGCTCGCCCCGGCGTCGCTGGACGAGTCGGAGGAGGTGCTCGCCCCGGCGTCGCTGGACGAGTCGAAGGAGGTGCCGGCAACGGTGTACTCCTACCTCGTCACGCCGGCGACCCTGGACTCCGTGCTCGTCGCTCCATCGATCCTCGACCCCGAGCTCGTCGTGCCGGCATCCATGGAGTCCGAGGACGTCGTGCCGATGTCGCAGGAGACAATGTTGCCGGACTCGTTACCGCCGGGCGCGTTTTTGTGCCGTCGGTGCCATCAGATTCACGAGATCGTGAATCATGGGACCGTGTGCACTCACGTTCGCGGCCTTGCTTGCGTTGTGGCCTCGTCCACCAGGACTACTGGATGCGGTCCAAGATCGACCAGATCGACTGCGCCACGGCCATGGATCTCAAGCGCAAGATGGATGAAGAGGCGAAGATTGGAGCAAGATGGAAGGAGGAGAAGAGGAGGAAGATGGAGCAGCGTAAACATCAATACAATTTGTAAGAATACATTGGCTTCTCTAGAAGATGGCTACTTGTTTCAAGCATTGCAGTGTGCTCATCTAGTAGGAGTTCAAATTGTTTCATGCACCTAGGCAATCAATGGCTTTAGCTATCAATGATGGATCACATGAGATCTGCAACAGCAGCTGATCTTCTCTTTCAAGTCTTTCCTTTTGCATGTGAGGGATATTGTAATTGTTGCAACCTTTAATCTTCATGACTTCCATCAAAACAGTTTGTAGGGTTACAAATATTTGGTTTGCCTTGTGTGGACTATATTCCATGAATGACTGCAGAACACGTATAAAGAAAATATATCAGTGAGTAAAAACCACAAATCCATAATGTTAAAATCAGTAGAATAGCTCGGAATATACCTGTTCTCCTACTGGAATTAGAGCTTCAACTGTTTTGGCATTTTTCTTGTATTGGATGGCTTGAATAGCTCGGAAAAACCCCAAATCAAGAATGTTAAAATCAGGTGAATTGTGTGGTTGGCATATTAGCCGAATATCAAATCCATGTTGCTTAGCGGCCTCACAAAATTCTGGATCATCCAATTTTAAATGAGATGGTGCATTGTCTTGTTGTATGTAAATTGGTTTGCCTACATCCTCTCTTGGCCATTTGGCTCGAATTGCCGGCAAAACCTTGTTGACCATGAAGTCCCTCATCACATCTCTTGTGATAGAAGTTATAGGCTTTACCATCAAATCTCCACGAACACGCCCGGTTCTCTCATGACCTCTCTGAGCCGGCTCATAAGTCACAAGTGGAAAACATCCAATTTTACCATCAAAAATACACTCTCCATCCCTAAATCTTGGCCGAGCACAAACACATAGAAACATGAGCCTAGGAATGTAGTTCTTGTTTTTACAAGTGCGATGAGGATCATCTTCTTCGGGCAACAAGTAATATTTCTCTAATTTTTGTGTGAGGTAAAACCATTTTTCATCAATGAACACAATGTCAAACAAATCCTTAAATCTTGGATCACCAATGAACTCCTTATCAATCATATCAAGACACCACTTCAACCGAGTCTTTTTGTTAGCAGGAGTGAGGTAAGGTTTGATGCTACTAGAGTGGCGCCTAAGAAAACCCTTTCTTAGTAACCTTTGAATATTCCATTTGCTCATTTTTAGTTGGCTACACACATCTTCTATAGTAGTTCTATCTTTGAGAGGAATGGTGCGCAATAATTCCAAATCACATGGGATTGCTTTACGGCCACATCTGCCCTTCTTTAGACCATCAACCACAACAGGAATAAAATTTGCGAGTTGGGTTTTACCTCTCTTCCACAAACGTTATATTGTTCGGATGCCTAGTCCAAAACGACCAGCAACAATACTTGTATCTCTCTTGCCTAGTTGTCCATTCTTGCTAACAAAGCTTGATAAACTTGTTTTCTCTGCTCATCTGGCATTTCTTTTCTTCGGTTGTGTACTTGAACAGGAGGTTCTTGAACGGCATGTTCTGTTAGATGAAAAAACATTGAATCCAAATCAGCATGTTTATTTTGAACGGCTATATAACAATGAACAGGAGGTTCTTGAACGGCCTTACCAATGTTGTTTTGAACGAAATCAAAATCAACCGCGCCAAACTCGTCTACTGGCAGGTTCAAATCAAATCCTAAAAAAAGGAGATTGGAAAATTAGTAATCTAGCGGCACAGTACACACAGACGCATGTAGTGGGAAATCAGGACCTACCATTGTCGTTGAGTTCAACATCCAGAGGCAAATCTTCTACCTGATGTCCCTCTTCATTTTCCAACGGTAACTCGTCTAGTGACATGGAAGGAAAACAATGGAAGCTAGGGAATTAAATCCTGCTGTGAGAAAGGAAACTAGCCAGTAGCATTAACGTTGAGATAAAAAACATCCCCATTACCAGCAATGTCGTTGTCATCTTCAAGCTCATCCTCTAAAAGTGGAACGTTGAGATCAAAATTGGCCATGCTTCCAGCCACGAGCAAATGGACTAGTGGAGGGACGGAGTGAATGGACTAGTGGAGGGACTGAGTGAGGACTAGTGAAGGGATTGAGTTAATGGAGCAGTGAAGGAGGCCTTTAATAAGCACGCTAAAAAGACCTGGCCTCGAGAGCGCACGGTGGAAAAAAAACGCGCGCTGTGAAAAAGAAACGCACGCTGTGAAAAAACAGACACGCGCCCAAACGAAATCGACAAGAAAAACGCGCCAGCCAGTGACCCAGCGAAATCCATGCAACGGCTGCAGTCCCATGCAACAGTCCCATGCAAAATGGAAAAAAAAGGCCCCGCAAGCAGAGGGGGGAGTCGAACCTGCGACCCCAGCATCGAAAGTTCAGGGGATAACCAGTTGAGATGAGTGAGAGTTATGCCTACCATTCACCCACAGTCGTATTTAATAAGGGCAAACATGGAAAACTATACCACACTTAATGACTCCTTGGTATGCTAACTCTTGTCCTAAACGTCCTCTATTGCCAATATGGAGGGAGTATAAAACATGTTATACACAACAATTTTGCCTAAACTATTATGCGTGGCTTTACCGGGGGAACTATAGTTATAGATACGATGTTGTTTGGATAGCAAGGCCATGTTTGGTAGAGCTCCGGCTGTGCCGCCTTCGACGGTGGCGGTGGCTTCTCTGAAAACCCAGTTGTGCTGGCTATGGTTGTAGCTGTGCCTGAAATCGTTTGGCAAAACAGCATCTTCCACAAAGAAAGTAGGCACATGGAGGGCGCATACGAAGAAAACTATGTTTGGATTGCAACCATACTAAATCTTGTCAAACTTTTGCCTATGACATGTGGGATCCTTATGTCATAAATTATTTTTAACACAACATAGTCAAGTCACATCTTATTGTATAGATTTAATTACAAAGAATTTAATGTACAAATTTATTAAAGCTTAGACGTATGGTTTAAGAGATGTAACCATTTGAAGGTTATTAATCAACATTGGTTTCCATGTCGTCACCTAGCACAACAAAGCAAAGCGGGCGAAGCTACGGTTAGGCAGCTCCCGGCTTCGCCTCCTTTTCGCCCCCTGCTTCATCCGGGTTTCGTGGGCAGATGGCTGCAGGAGCAGAAGCACGGTCAAACAGTCCCGAATAGGACAGGAGGGATTGGAGAGGAAGTTAGTTTAATTTAGACTCAATCCTCTCGACTCCACATTAGCCCACCTTTTCCAAACAAGCCCCTAGGCTTTGTTCGGTTTGTATCATATTGGAAGGCCTTGTTTCATTTGAGAGGGGACTAGAGGGGCTTGAAAGGAATTAAATCTCCTAGAGGCCAAAATCTTTCTCAATCCCTTTGCGGTACCTTGTTTGGATAGAGGTGGATTGGAGGATGATGGATGAGATTGAGTCCAGGGGTGGACCTGTCCATTAGGCGTCGCTAGAGATCACCACTACCCATATCTAGTTTTTCGTGGATTACTACAAATTATAAATTACATAGTATAAGGATAATGTTCGTTCTTCAAAACAGATGTATCATCTTAAACTTGTTGTTATTGCTCATTTATTGTTAATTTGCATGATTGCAATATGTAAATTTGGTGTGTATATGATTTTTTTTTGAGGATTTAGCTTTAGTCAAAGTTTGCCTCACCTAAAATTCTATCTTGGGTCCGCCACTGATTGGGTCTAAAATGAACTAACCCCTCCAATCCCTCTCATTCTACTTCAATCCATATACTAAACACGACATGAAAGGGATTAACCGAACGAGGCATAACGGGATTCATTCCCCTTTGATTAGCGAAATTTTCCAGTTGCTTCATACTACTCATTGTAGTAGAAGTAACTTCACAAGTGGAAACAATCTTTTAATGAAATTTCTATTAGACATTACAATACAATTTCCTATATCAAATGCACTTCAAGTTCCTAGCCAATTATCCCCTAAAATAGTGTGTGCAAATGCTACATCAAGTTCTTTTTTATGTTTTTCTAGCATAAAGGTTTATCTAACTTGAGCTATACTAGACTTTTTTAGGGAAACTAAGCGCCAAAGGACTTTCCAGAAATTCACGCTCACCTCTCCCAGGATATTGAGCTCCCATCCATGAGGCTGCCAAGCCCACCTCCACGCTGCTCATTGAAGTCATCTCCATCATTGTGATCCTCTTAGACGGATGAAATACCTTTGTTGTTAAGCTTTCCTCCAATGCCAAGCCCCCATCCATGACAAAGATCCCTTCATATATACCTTCGTGTATTGAACTTCTCTCTGTCACTCCTCCATTTAGTCAAAAGTGATGATGAAGCTAAGCTCTCTCGCATCTTATCGATCGAGCTCCTCGATTAGAGGTGAGGGGAGGATGAAGATCCGGCCGATTAGATATTAGGACTTAGAGATTAGAGGTCGATTAGAGATTATGTCAATTATAGTCAATGATATATGGATCTAACATAGCTTATTCAAGAATCAACTTGCCATAAACCACCTTACAAATAAGGCCAATTAAATGATAACCAACAGAAATTGTGCATTTCGCTTTTGTTTGATTAATTATTACTATTTGCAGGTCCTTCCACATACCATGAGTTGATCATTTCAATTATCTTCCTCATTATCCTCACATATATAGTTGGAGTTCAACATTCATATCAGCTCCTTTTGGCATTCACTTGCACAATCTATACCACTCGCATATATGCGATCGTAGATATAGTTTGCTTACGACGTTGTTACAATCTATCATGTCAAACTTGGCTTCAATTGTTTTTTCAAAATATAATGTTTCAGATGAAAAGAGGTATACATTATCAAATTGCTTTTCAGTATGGTCCATTAATATCAACCTTATGTGACAAAGCTATTTGGTTTGATGGTAAAAAGTTAAACTTAAGACAACTAATTAAAATGACTTTTATTTATGATTAAAGGGTGTTGTAATTACTAATTCAAACACACAGAACCATATTCTCCTAGTCTTTAGGATAGGTGAACAATTAACTATTGTATTTAACTTCTTGGACCACTGTCATTTGATTATTTGGTTAATTGTACTGAAGCCTGAATTGGGTGCTTGTACATTTAATTATAAATCTATGAGTAATAAAATGCGCTTTCCTCTTCATTTTGTACTTTCTAATTTCAAATTTTGATAAAAAAAATGTGTTTTCCTCTTCATTTTAGGTTATGTAATAGCTATAAATAATTTTGATGTGCTAACATAAAATTCATCTTGTACTTTCTAATTTCATTGTATTGGACCATGACATTCATTGTCTAATAAGTGAAGTCTTTCAATGTGGTTCTTATGTAGTGCATTTGGTTATGCGGTATGGATTATATTAGACTTATATAATGGTAATATTAATGCAATCATGTTTGACTTTGCACAACGTTTACAATGCATGGTTGGTTGTATCTATTTTGAAGTTGTTTGATGCAAAATTTGTTTGACATGTTTCGTTGACAATCATAGACGGTACTAGTTTCATGGTGCTGCCATCGTACTAAATGGCTTGCATGGATTAGGAAAAGCAACTATATTGATTTATATCTTTGAAGACACCAGAATTTGATGGAATGAAAAAAATTTTTAAGAAACTTGTAACTTTTTTTTTGCTACGAACATAAAATGTCTAAAAAAATAACATCAATTTTTTTGGGGAGCATAGGGCCAAGTCGCAGGTCGCACATTTTTTGCATAAAATCCACGCGCTGCACGACCGATGGAATTGAACTCTTGACCTCCCTCTTGCGCATAAATAACATCCTCTACCACTACATCACACTCTTTTCTACACACAAACTTCGTTTTAATTCCACACATTTTTTTTAACTAAGTCAGTAGGGGAAGCCCCAGCCTATTTTTTTTACATTATTTTCTTTTATTCCAAACCCAGTTTTGCTCCCACATGCAGTCGAACTTGGGTCTGTTAGGTGCTACTCAGGTGCTCTAACCACTAGGCTAGAGGCCCTTTCATGATTCCACACATATTACACTACACCGAGTGTACATTGCTTGTTTGAGGCTCTAAACGAATTCAAATGAAAAGGTTGTTAACTATAAACTTATATAACTTTTTAAAGTCTACAACTTTCGTTATGGAGATCGTTTACAAAATTTTGAATTTCAAATTTGAAAAGTCCAAACTTAGTTTTCGTTGACAAGATGATTTCAAATGAAAAAGTTGTTAACTGCAAAGTTTCGTAACTTGTCAATATCTACTACTTTCATAATTGAAGTTTCTCCATCCGAGGTCGTTGAAAAACTCAAATTTGAAATTTGAGAAATTCAGACTTACTTTTTGTGGGCAAAATTAATTCAAACTAAAATGAGTTCAACTATAAAGTTGAATAACTTGAACATCTACGACTTTCATTTCTTCATTCGACAAAGTGATAGTAACATTGTGCAAAAATATTACAATATCTTCTCTAGTTTCATGAAACTATAAGAGAGATGTAGATTTGGTGAACAACATTTCAATGGATTTGTTTGTACATATAGAGAAATTATACAACTTTGTAGTTCAAAACTTTTTAATTTGAATTCATTTGAGACATCAAAGTTTTCTTTGGAAATAGTGTTTGTCGAGTATTTTTACAAATACACTCGGCAAACAGGCAAACAAGGTATTTGTCAAGTGCCAAAAAAACACTCCACAAACAACCACTTTGCCGAGTGTATTTATAAAACACTCAGCGAACACTATTTTTACCAAGTGTTTTTTTCAAGTGTTTTAAAAAATACACACGGCAAAAATAGTGGTCGCCAAGTGTTTTAAAAATACACTCGGCAAAGAAGTTGTTTACCGAGGCCCAATAAAACACTCGAAAACACCTCGGCACTCAGCAAACTCTCGTTTTTTTGTAGTAAGTCCTACAACTATAAATTTGCTTGTATACTTGTTTGATAGGACATTTATTGTGT
This sequence comes from Digitaria exilis, assembly GCA_015342445.1. NCBI lineage: Eukaryota > Viridiplantae > Streptophyta > Magnoliopsida > Poales > Poaceae > Digitaria > Digitaria exilis. The sequence continues at coordinate 1,684,125 of JACEFO010001770.1, read as the reverse complement.
AGGCATTCATAATTGGCCACTATATCCATTTGGGTACATCGAACTAAAGATGATGAATTAAAAACATATATTGGCTCAGTATTAATGTTCTTCTATGACCGTAAAGCAAGAAACAAAAGCCTTGAAGTTTCACATTGGCATAAAACCTTCATATGAACTAAGTAAAATTTCCTTATTTAATAAAAAAAAGTGTTATAAGTAGAGTTGATAATACTTGAGTAGACTCTATATATAACCTATACATGCGTCCAATGGAATATGAGAGGACTTGAGCTAAACTTCTTTTCCCTCTAAGGAATGCCCAGCAAACCGTCAAACTAAAAAACCATAATAGGATATCTGGATAAACTGATTTTCCATGAGGTCATTATAAGATAAGATAATCTACTAATGTCTGCACCCTTTTTCAGCCTAGAAGACACATATGACCGTTATCAGGGATTTGCCAGAGCAGGACAAAATGTGAATGAAGAGGATCAAAATGGAAACAATGTAAACATCTCAATGTGGCTTTTATAATGCATAACATGTGATTCAATTTCAACGTGAAGTTTCCCAGCTTTAATCATATTGCAGAATCCAGTCAATCCCCAATCTGTATATGATGCTACACTTCAGCACTACACAAAATGCTCTGTTTAACTCCACAAAAATAATGCTTTCTGTACGTCCAAGTAAAATACTAGAAAAAAAGCTATAAAGTTAATCTTTTGATAACTACAGCTGACTAGGATATTTTTGTGCAGAACCAAGATGATGCTTCTTCAGATTTGCAGTCGAGGGTTGGTGAGATCACAAACTGGTAACATCTGTTTGTCTCAATTTCTCCCAAATTCTTATTTTTATGTTTGGTTATAATAAAAATGATTAGTGCTGCATCGAACTAGGTCTGTCCAAAGCAATGCTGAAGAATCAGATGCCAATGAACTAGAGAAGCTGGAGGGTCTCCTAAGAAATGCTTTGAGGGTTACAAGATCCAAGAAGGTAGGTAAATGGAACTGTTTTCTGCCTGCCATCTTTGTGCCTGGTTCAGGTTAAGACTTAAGACGACTCAAAATTGTGGGGTTTTTTAGTAGCTGGTTCAGCACCGTACAGCTTGGACCTTGTTGTTGGAATGACACGGCTCCAGTTTTATTGTTTCGGTATTGGTTTGTCTTTTTACAAGAGAAAATCTCAAGCTGGACATACTGCACACAGATTTTCCTCGATGGTTTCTTAACATTAATATTTTCTATCATGTTGAGCAGATACTAGAAACTAGCGTTATCTAGTGATGTACGGTTTTCAAAGTTTCACTCGATCACTCGTATTCAGTAAGACAAGCGCAAATGCTAGCATTAATATGAGAGAAAAATGCACTTTTGAGGCTAGGTGACTAGGTGTACTGATTCTTAAATTTAGCTTGATGGTAAGCAGATAATAAGGGACCGCTGGCCATGTTTCTTTGGACACAACTAATTATCAGTTATTTATGTGCTGGTTTGCACTGAATTCGCAAAACCTCGTTCTTTGACATGCTACTAGTACTAACCATATGCAAATGAATAACAATATCAATGCTGTGATGGCCAGCCTTCAATCAAAGGGCTCATCAGAGAGCTCTATTAAGTAAAATGATATCAAGATAGCACTGATTAAGCTTCTTTTTTATGTAAGCTTCTGCCGGTTTACTGATTAAGCTTCTATCAATGCCTTTTGTATCACTGCAATGACAAGTTAATTATTAAAGTGCCTTTCTAATTTGGCATTAGTAAGAACCAGCATGCACTTCACCATTGGATCCTGTTTGTATTGCCTGCAACCTGAAATGGATGGCAGTCAACTGTTATGAGACTACTTCTTTTCATTAAGCATAGCTGCTAAATGCAACTAAATCCCACTGATATGCTAATTTATATTTTGCTACGATGATCAGATACAAAAGTTGGCAAAGGAAACCAGCGGAGTGAGCAAAAGCGCCGTCCGAAACTGTGATGGAGCTACCAAACAGGATCAAGAAGAGGAATGAGCCTGGAACAGGCTTTCCTGGCTTGCATGGCGCAATTGATGAATAAAATTGATGGGGTGTACTTTCTATTGGGTCACTACCCTGTTCATTGCTGATCTATGCCTACACTGAATGTCTGAATGTGAGTTTGTATGATAAACTGCAACCTTGGAAGGTTCGGACCCATCAATCTGCAGTGCCTCTTGAGCCTGATAGGATTGTCATCCACCAAATCTATTGTGATATGCAGCCTACCTGATCGCAAAAAGTTTGGCTCTCTAATTGATCAGGTTGAGTGTATGGTAGCTCTGTCTATGCAGATACTACTTATTTAAGTTTCTCTACCTACAGTCTAACATGATTTTCATCTACAAAATTAGGTTTATAAGTTTCATCTGGAGACATTCGTTTGGCATGCTTGAGAATGGAGATGGAAAATATGCAATGTTTACTAACCTGTTGGATGGAGCTCTTGCAAGTTGCAACTAGTGAAAACAGGGATGCAGCAAGGCTGGGCCAGTAGTCTGGCTACTGGGCTGGGCCACCGTGTCACCCTCGCCGTTTGTTTCGATGTTCATGGATCATGTTATTTGCCTGAACATATTCTGATCCTGTGAAGGAAAAAAAAAACAATATCTACGATGATTCCGTCTGAATCAGAAAAATTGTGTCGTGAAAACAGAGAAATCACACTGCTCCGTACAGGTACCAGCTTGATGCCTGAATTATTATACAGATTATATAGGAGTATTCAGTAAAGGAAGAAGGAAGAACAGGATGCATTCGTCTTCTGGATCGACGTCGTAAGATAAAGATGGTCCGGAGGATATAAGGTTGGGGGGAAATCGATCGAGAAGAGTCTCACTCTCTCGACTCACCTGGCCTTCTTCTTGCAGCCCGGCCTCTATAGGGCTTGAACCACGTGCAGTGCAGGAGGAGCCATCAGATCGCGATCCTGACCTGAGTCCCTTCCTGACGGAAACCGATGCAGCCGCCTATCTAGAAGAAGCCCGCCGCCAGCCGGACGGCGAGCTGCAAGAAAACAGCTAGCCGACGCGTCGTCAAGAACCGGCCAGCGGCCGCATGCGGCGCCGGAGCCGATCGAAACCCCGCCGCCGCCGCCGCCGCCGCGGCCACGGGACCGCAAGAGCCGGCCATAAAGCCATGGGCCCCGTGGCCGCTGCCGCCACAGGTGAGCGCACGCGCGATATAACGGCCACACGATCGATGGGCGACACTGGTCAACGAAAGGGCCCTCGCCGTTCAGCGGCGAGCAAGTGCCCGCGTGTCGACGAGTGTCGTCGCGCGCACCGCCGCCTGGCCAGCCTGGGCTGCCTTGTCACGTTAGCCTGCCCGTACGACGGTACGAGTACGAAAGATGCACGATTGCACATAAACAAAAAAATATATATATATATATTGCAAAATTATATGATGCCATTTTTAACATTCTTTTTAATTTTGCAAAATTATATGCTGCCACACAAATAATATGAGTTCAGTAGTGCACGTAGAGATAAAATTAGCACCATATATAATTTTAAAGGGCGGAGTGATATTTAAAATTTTGCAATTCACCATTTTTTTTCTGGGAAAATCCATCTTGGTTGAAAACTACGGATAAAGAATCCAGGAGAATTGTTACAATTTTCTCCATACTGAAATGGCTTTTAAAAGAAAGGTGATGGAATATAAAGTTATATATATCCTGTCAAGCTCTATGATAATATTGGTATAAATTTCATATTCATCGAACTGCACGTGAAAAATTATTATTTTTCTCAACAAGCTGTGGTTTTTCTTCTCTCTTGATAAAAGTCTGCACAAAGCGATTCTACAACCAGATTGCTTGACGCTAATAAAATAAAGTGGCTCTGGCCTACACGCGATCGCTATGTCATAGAGTCTATGATGAGTTGCCAAGATCAAGGTTTCAACGATCAACACTTTTTTTTTTTTTGCTTTTCAACCCATAGCCACAGCGCTAATGGACAAGAGCGTGTGAGTATATATATGTTGCTTACTTAATGCATCCATGACGTCATAAAATTGAAGTGTTTTCTTTGTGTTAGCAATCAATGATCCAGTCTTAATCGATCATAGGATTGCCAAACTAATTATTTGCATCCTTTAGAATGATTATCAGTGTTATCTATCTACGAAGGAGGGGCCTATGTACTTTAGGAAGTCCACACACGCATTCCTTTCATATACTTAGATCGTGACTATATAAATCAAGCAATGTAGGAGTCAATAATGCAATAGTTGTGCTTCAATTCGGCCAGCTATACAACCTGCTGATACACTCTCACTATGCAAAGTTTTTGGTCGTCTTCAGGGATGGATCTCGGGGGGCTCCTGTCCCCCACCCCCACCCAAACACACACACACTTTGTGCTGGTTTCACTAGTGGTCGTCTTGGGTCGTAGTATCTATCAGAGTTGAAGAGACGAGGAGACAACTGAGATGATGGTCATATTCGTCTCCTTTGCCTTTTTGCACTGCCCGCACAGTGTAAGTAGCTCGGATCCACATACAATATAATATACCACCTTTTATAGTTTTGCTGTTACATATATCCAAAATATGCATATACTCCGTATTTACAAATTATATATACATGCACTGATCAGTATTTTTACATTGCTATATGCAGGCCGTCTTTATCAGTTAGGCGAGGTGAGAAGTGTGGTTACTAACGCAAGTGCCAGTAGTACAATGATCTACTTCACCAAGACAGATGGGACCAAGGAGTGTGACCTCATCTTTTGTACCATGCATGGTAGATGTATGACCGATAAGAGTGAAATAATTCAGGAGTGCTACTGTTATGAGCCCGACCCGAAGACGTCTTTTTTTGACATGAGGAACAAGTGCAAGGCAGTATGCCTGTTCTGCTAGACCTAGGGGGCGGCATTCCACACCGCCAAAAGCTAGACCTAGGGGGCGGCATTCCACACCGCCAAATGAAGTAATGAACTATGTGAAACATAGCTGATTGCATAATTTAAAAATGTTGATTATTTTAAATCATCATCGTTGTGATAGAATTGAAGAATTACGATCGCTTTTTCTTGCAAAATTAAGATTTTTCTCCCTATGTTCGTCTAATTTGAGCTATACTAGGCTTTTTTGGGAAGCCAAGCGCCAAAGGACTTTCCAGAAATTCAATCTCATCTCTACCAAGACACTGAGCTCACATCCACCACTAAAGCTCCCATCCATGAGGCTGCCAAGCCCACCTCCATGATGCTCATCTCTGTTGAGCCATTGAGACACCTCCATCATTGAGATCCTCTTTGATGGATGAGGTACTTTCTATTGTTGAGCTCTCCTCCAATGCCAAGCTCTCGTTTTATTCAAGATTTGTGTTTTTTCTTTTTGCTATGGCTAGCTTTAGTAATAAATGAATTTCAAGAATAACCTAAATTTGGCTATATTTACCTAATTTTTTTAAATAAGATGAGTGGTCAAACTTAAGACAAAAAATCAAACGAACTATATTTTGGAACGAAGGGAGTAGCTCCTGAGGGCGCGCACGTACCCAAAATCTTGGGCTCTCGATTAATTTTATTTGTTCCTCTGTTGCAGACAAGGAAAAAAAAAGTCCTTAGGCAGTCGGCCCCCACGGTGCATGCATCACCATCATTCACCAGGAATTGGACCGAGCAACTAGCAGCTAGGTCATGCCGCCTGCCTTAGTTGTAATAAAGACAAGGATTTTGCTGCTTTCATTGGCGCATTAATAAAAACAAGTCTCCCTTTCCCCTTTAGTACTAAAGGATTGTGCATCATGCTCTATCGTTAGACGTTGAAATTAAAGCAAGACGCATTGCTGGCGGGACCTACGTAAATTTGCGCGTGGCTGATGAGTAAACTTAAGTTCCGCAGCACACAATAGAGGGTACGTACTACACTACGTTCGACTCTCTTCGTCCCAAATTGTAAGTCGTTTGACTTTTTTGTCCTAATTTTGACCGCTCGTCTTATTTAATTTTTTTTCTTTAAAATATCATATTTTTTTGTTATGGCTAGCTTTAGTAATAAAAGAATTTTAGGAATGATTTAAGTTGACTATATTAGCATAAATGTTGTGAATAAGACGAGTGATCAAAGTTGAGGTAAAAAAACGAATTACCATTTGGGACGGAGAGAGAAGGTTAAATAATGGGCGAGAATACGGCGACATGCGTATAAGTACACGACTGACGGCGACTTGGAAGCGGTAGGTAGTGGTGGCCTGCATGCAAGATCTGGCCGTCGTCGTCGTCGTGGTTTCGTCGGATCACCACCGGCGGAGCCGGCCGGAAACCTTGTTCTGCGATCTCTCTCTCACTTTTTAGTGATCCTTCTTCCCTTGAAATGAAACAACATCATCCGATGCTGTCTCATTTTCCGTTACCTCTCCCAAAGCACGTACTTGACAGGATAAGAAAAATGCATCAGCATGCATGCTCTCTCCGACAATCCAGCGTCACTGTAGACGCAGCTTTATTAGTTATTACCATATATTTTTTTAGTTCATTAGTTACCATGCATGTTCCCACAAGGCTCGAGCAGATGTGTGGAAGGCTCGTTAGTTCGAACAATAATCTTCCATTTTTATAAACATTGCCTCTCGTGCCTCTTCCTAGGAAAAAGAAACAGTACTGGTTTAAGAAAACTAGTGGAGCTGGAAATAGGATTTCTGATCTGGGAATTGATGGTTTCTGAGGCTATTTGAGAAATTAATGTTTCGTTGCTAGCCGCAATTTGCCACACTTAACTTTAGAAGACAACCCTCGGGCTTTGCGCTAAGAAGAACATCTTCTCACGTAGGTCTACAAAATCTCCAAACCCCTACCTCACTACCCTTACATATAGCGGCACCGTACCCTCTGTGAGACTTAAACGGGCCTTAGATATGTGCTTTAGCGTGAGACAGCACGCGGCTAAACTGCGCCACCTCCGGCCGTCCATCCCGGGAATCGAAACTGTGACCGGCAGGATGCCTAGCGCACCACTAAACCAACTGGAGTATCGGGCGGTTGGCAGGTCCCCACGAGTAACCGTTCCTCTCTCTTTTTTTTTTAGAAAAAGTCAGCTTTTTACACTATAACTATAGCCACAGTCCGATTTTCAATGCACAACCATCAAACCGGACACAAAAGGTCATCCAACTATCAAAACCGTGGAAATTTAGCTCTTTGAGTGGTTTCAAAGGTGGTTTTCTGTTTTAATTATTAAATAATAATTTAATATAAAAATTCATAACTTATTTATTTTAAGTAAAAAAATATGAAACTTGTGCCAGTTGTTTTCAAAAAATATAAACTACTATCTTCATTCCCAAATATAGCTACGTTTAGCCTTTTAAGACAGATTAAGAAAGTGCGATAAAATATCCCATATACCCTTTATTAAACATGTCCATGCAGGTATATATGATAGGTATACTTGCCTTATATATCTCCATGCTTAGTAAAAAGAATTGTGCATGCTACAAATAGGATCACGAGACAATTAATTTCTAGAGGGATATTTTGTCTATTAACCTATTCAATCATAATTCACAACTCATATGTAGCTATAATTTGGAACAAATTTTGAATGTTTAATGTAGCTATATTTTGGAACGGATGGAGTATATGTTGGTACAATATTTGAAGTTATTTGTATTTTATTTATTTCTATTTCTAGTATTATTCAAAAATAATAAAACACTAGCAACATAAACAAACAATACTCAAATAACTTTACATGGAATATGAATAGGTAGGTTGCATTTTTAGAAATCTTTTGGCATCGGTTTCGTATTTTTTAATTTAAAATGAAATAGTTATGATTTTTTTAGTTTAAACAAAACTATTTATTTTTGCATAAAATGGAAAGCCACCTTTGAAACCAATCAAAGGGCTAAATTTACACGGTTTTGATAGTTGGATGGTCATTTATGTCCGGTTTTGTAGTTGCAGGTTGAAAATCAGACTTTTGTTATAGTTGAAGGGTGTAAATCGGACTTTTTTTTATCACTCTCTGTGTTAGACCATCTAGTGATAAGAGGAACCATGTTTCACTGATCATCGATGAAACTTCGCTAATACGCATCGACGGATTTAGCAGGGTGCTTCATCCGTCAGCAGCGCCATGATTACATTACTCCCCACTAGCTAGCTCCCTTCTCTACATATACGAGTATACGACCATGTTCACCTCCCTCCCGCTTTTGCCTTCGTCCAAACACCATACACTCGCCTCTCTTGCATTGTTTCCTGATTTTGCATGCATTGAGGCAAGCTGTGTCCTGCCACACGCAACCTCAGCCCGGCCAGGAGTAAACGATCGATCGATCGATCGATCGAAGATGTTGCCGGGAAACCCCAGGCTTGTTCATGGCAGCGGCCTAGTACTAGTAGTCGCCCTCGCCACCGTTTCAGTGGCCATCAACTTGGTCGTCGTGTGCGAGCCACCGCCGGGGCTCGACAAGAACGCCTACTACTTGCTCGCCCTCTCGGTGATCTTCTTCGCCGGCGTGGCTCACGTCTTCGCCGCCGTCTCGGCCTCCGACGATCCTCACGGCCGTGGCCGCCATGCCGCCCCGAGCGAGCTCAAGTATGCCGCCATCTCTGTGGTAAATAACTAGCATATGCTTCGTAGTTCGTGCCTCCATATGTGCACGATCGGCGAGCACCTCCGGCGCCGATGCACTCTATAAGCATCTATCGCATATCGTGTATATAACTCCATCCTTAAATATATAAAGTTCGAGACAAGCTAATTAGTAATTTGTTTGTCTCAAACATAGTATATATATTATTTAAGAAGCGCCCGGAGGTGGTATAGTATATATGTCGAGTGTATATTTTATCTATGTCGCGTCCTGTACGCGACCTCGCGGAGACTTCATTTCAGCTCAGTTGGTTGGATCCTCACACAGATCGATCCATCGATCAATAAATAAAGGAGTCTCAGTTATATATATTGTGTCTCTCTTTGTGTGGTCACTATTTCAATCAATTCTGATGGATCTAAATTGTTAGATAAGCACTTCATGGTACCTGAGAATATTCACCTTAAATACTCAAGTGTGGAGCCCCTTGCGTTAATTGGGGCACTTCTACCTATCTTGTGTTGATCTATACACAGTTGCTTTTTTTTTCGTTCTAGATCCTGTGTGTTGGGAAAAAAAACTGCCATTTTTAGTCAGAATTGATGAGTTTATTCAATAAGTTGTCACAACTGGCCAGACTGAACTGCTAGTAGAGTGGCCGGATTATAGTGTGTTTGAGATCATTGCTGAGGTTCAAATTGCTCAAATCTTGCTCGGAACTTAATATTATTATGCACTAGTAGTGAAGCTGTTGTGATCTTGTTTTTTATTCCGAGTTAATACAAATTTGCTCTGCTCCTGACCCGAACGGATGAGTATATACATGCACATGCGAATTAATGAACGCCACGCAAAGAACAACAAATTAAGGCATGCCACGCTTTGTTGCCCACGCAGCCCGCAAATAAGGCTTGCGAGCTGCATAGCCAACAAATAACAAATCCAGCACGAACGAGTACTCCTGCCACTCTCGAAACTCATGCAACCGACGACTCTCTCGGCTAGTCTCCATATCGTCCATGCAGCTTGCAGCATGAACGTTGACAACTACTTCCATCATTCTAAATTAAAATTTATTTGATTTTTTTTACTTCAAATTTGACCACTCATCTTATTTTAAAAAATTATATAAAATATTATAGTTTGTGTTACGACTTTCTTTATTAAATAAAAGCTCTTCAAGAGGGACTTCAATTTTTCGAGCCGGTGGCAAAATCAGTCAAAACCGTGATTGAGAGTTTGAACGGTTTGATATCTGGTTCGATCCTAATAGTAACATTATCCTTATATACCCCAAGGCTTTAAAATTCGAGTGCTAAGAACTGAGTGTTATGTAGAAAAATGCAGAGACCAAATAATAATAACAGAAAGTCAGGCGATAACACACGTCATTACACCATATCTATACAGAGAGAAAGAAGGAAATTTTCAAAACAAAACCTTTCGCGGCCATACATCAGCTCAACTCCCCAGCTATGCGTTGCTGCTGTGCTGGTAAAGGATCAGAAGGGCTCATCCTTACCGCTGCACATTACAGCTTTTTTTTAATTTGGCGGGACATTACAGCTTTGTTGATCGCTCATTGTAGCTCCCAAGATTGATCGCCCATTGTATCTCTCAACATGCTGATGATTGCTAAGGGGAACCTGAGCTGATCGAATCTCATGGAAAGAGTAGAGGGCACCTGATCGAATCTCATTGAATCAACATATATAATTTATTTTCTGCAAAGTAATAAGACTCGAGAGTCAGGGTAGCTGGTAATCCGTCATGTCACCCCAGCTGTAGACAACACACTAAGCCATCATGCATGTGGGAACAATGTCATCGAGCCTATTAACATTAGCAGCCATACATACATGCTGCGTGAACGTGATCAATCAACTAGCCGCAACAAAAAGGTTAATACCGATAGACTTTGTACCCCTCATTTTTTTTAGAAAAAAGAAAATGGTGTTGGTGGGTACCGGTCTTGACCTCCGGTCGTCTGTGGACGAGAATATCTCGGACGGGCCAGTGGCATGCACGTTGGTGAAAATCCGCGCCGCGCCGATGGTGACACACACACGGCCGGCAGGTGTTTGTGCGTGGTGGAATCCATCTCGACGATCACCCTACACGCGGCTAGGTGGTCGAACCTATAGGCCGGGCCTATTTTGCTTTTCTTGTCACGACATATGATTTCTCTCTATTAGCCGGCCGCTAGCTTTACACTATGATTTCTCTCTGACATATGAGCCGTACCACAGGCTTACCTTCTCTTACCTATTACTAGCACATATGCCCATGCATTGGTATATATCAATTATCAATATGAATTATTATATCATGCGATTAAAGTTATTTTCTGCATCATTATTACGTGACGATATGCATATGAGAAGTCCCATAGAAAAAAAAAGCAAAACATTTTTGTCCATTAGCATGCTGCTTTTGTTTAAGAAAAAAAATGATCCATGCACATTTGCGTCCAGAGTGAAATTACGGGGCTCCTATTTGTCTCGCACGGCCCACTGCTCTACAATATGTACCATCCAGGTGCGTTGCTCTTCATTCTGCACATGCAAACAAGCATGCATGCGACACAGCTTTCTCACACAACATGAAGTGTGCTATTTTTTATATTAATGTGTATCACTAATTTATCATTTTTCTACAAAAATGACTTAGTATTGTTCATAATATTGTACTAATATAATCAACATTTACAAATACTAGGTGCAACATTATTCAAACGTAATTCAACTATTTCAATAATCTAATTCAACATTTAGACGCAAATATTGAAACACTATATAAAAATGTTCGATTGGTACAATTCAAATGTTGATTTTTAAAAAATAATAAAGAATATCTATACTGGATCTTTTTTTTGCATCAATTCTAAGTATCACCATGGTTCAAACGAAATATGAAATGCATTTGTGGTTCGAGAGAAAAATAAAATCATCTCCAGCACTCTCCCAAAATATATTTCCCCAATACCACTTTCACGGATTATTGGGAGAGATGTTTTAATAGCCTCCCAATAATCTATCACAATAGCAACTGTTAAAGTGTATACTACTCATACATACAAAAATATCGGTGCTCTCCTTTATATTCCCAAGCACAGGCCTCCAACCAAACAAACCATCTATCAATTTGTGTGTCCAGACAAAATTCATGGGCTAGCTCTCGCATGCACGGCGGCTACGGCGCCGGCGGCCATGCGAGGAGTGGCCGAAGTCTGGATCAAATGTAGATGTGTATTTAATTCTGTAATATATTAAATCATGAAAACAAACTAGAGCGTGTCTTGAAAGTTTGCTGCGAATCTGTGATGCGCCATGAACTACATGTTGCCGTCTGAGGGATGGGTAACGAGGCATTCATGTCCATGAGAGGCTCAAATGAAACTTATATAGCTTTGTTTAAGAAAAGGCGTTGCATCCGCAATGTCGTCGAAGGTTTCCTGCTTGACTGCTTCGAAGTCAGCGGTCAACTACTACTCGCATTTGCACGCTCACAGCCATTTGGAGTTTTGGACCTCTGCTCCCTGTCTCCCTCCGTTATTTTGAACGAACTGCTCCCTCCGTTATAAAATACTCATTGTCTACGTGATCACTCCAGCACTGCTGGTCTGCTGCCCTGCGTTCAGCTACCGCTCCCCTAGGCCCTAATCCTCCTATAGCTAGCTTCCCGTTCCATTTCATGTCCACCTCGCAGCAGCTTCAGAACACCACCAACAGCAATGGCGCTTCTACTACTACTTCAATCGCCATGAACACGAGCGAGCTCGTTGACGCCGCGTTCGAGCCCGGCGCCTCGTCGAGGAAGCTCGCGCGCCCGCTCTTCGCGGTGGGCTTCCTCACTCTTGTCATGGACCTCGCCACCTCCTTCTACAAACCGCCGGGGGGAGTGTTCTTTGAGCGCCACAGGCTCGCTTACTACCTCACCCTCGCCGGCATTTTCGTCGCCGGCGCCGCCGAGGTGTTGGCCGCCTGCTGGCTTTCCAGCAGCTCCGCCAGTACCAAGCTGGCGAGGATGGCACTTTGCTGCTCACTGCTTCCCCTCGTCGTCGTCATCGCTCTTGGCGGGTTCTCCGTCCTTGTCAAAAGTTAGCTTTTCCCCTGATTATTACCTAGCTCCGTGTCAAGCTGTCAGCAGCATAGCATAGATCATGGGCTGCTCTGCTGGCACTGCCATCGTTGTTTGTGGATCTCTAGTGTCACATGACATAGCTTGTTGCTGTTTTGCATGCCATCGTGCTCGTGCCAAAGTAATTACTGTAGGTCCCTTTTGTTTCTCCATTTTTTGGCAACAGTCTCAGGTAGTCAGGTAATTATATCGGTGTATAGTAGTATATGGCCATTATTGTTCGAGTTCACATGTGGTCTACTGGTTGTGTGTATTATACATTCGAAATGTAGGTTGGGAAGCTAAAATTAGTAATCGATTGTATATATGTTTCAGTGACTTAGTACATATTAGCACTTGGTAGTCTGACGCGCTATATGGTGTGGTTGTACTCTTCCGTTCCTTCATAACAGTGGCCTGAAATGGCTAAAAATTGTAAAAGTTCGAAATATCAAGATATTGTTATTAAGGATATCCTAATTGACTTGACTAGCGCTAAAAAAATATCTCATTATTGCAGAACCTTTATCCTTGCCAGCTCCAAACCCTCATATGTGCTGGTTGTCCTACCGGCACACAAAGACAATATTGATACTTGCGAGTTGCTGGTGCCAACTACAACTATACATTGGCAAACATATTATCTGTTTTTTAGACATGACGGGACACTTCTAAGATACGCAAGTTATTGGCACGAAATTATGTATGTGCAAGCAGCTTTCAAGCTCGCCCTCGTAGGGTCCCTCCTTAGTCCTTACTATATATCCCACAAGATTGCGCTGCTAGCATCAGGAAATTAAATTCATGTTGACCATGATTGTTCTCTAAAACTTTGACCCCACTATTTGAGCATATAAACGACCTCAGGCCAATAAAAAATCAACTATGTAGATCCCATAAAACCTACCACACTTTACACTTTTATATAACTTCCATTCCATCCAAATTCATATGCACAAGTTACGGATTCCTGAATACAAAAGCTGAATTCAAATTGCAGAGGCAAATAAATTATCTGTAGGTAACAGGCACGGATGACCGAAACAGATTAGTGTGTCTATCATAAAACATCACTTTCAAGATCTACTCGCCACAAATTAAAACCACATTTTCATTGGCATCTTTTAATTTATCCAGAAACTAGAATGTGTTAGTCAACTATGCAAAACTAAATTTGCAGTTTGAATTCATGAGAAAGAGTAGCTTTTTCATTATAAAACGCATGAGCACAAATTTGAAGTTTCATGACATGATCCGGTAACAAAGATTAGTTTTTGAGACTGGTTTTAAAAGAAGTGTAGTTTTTAATGTTTTATTGTAGTCGTTGTGAAATTTACTCTTTTAGGTTGGAAAGATGAGCATATAATAATCAACACTCGGGCCAATCATTTCATGTCAAGTAACTTGTTAAAATTTTTAAATTAATTAATGGAGCATCAAACCTGTATCGCAATATATTCCATCAATTCAATCATTGTGAATTAGCACTCAAAACTATGACGCATCCATATGATCAGCAGTATTCGATAGGAGAAAAGGCTAATGAGTCATAGGATCGTAGTAATTCATGTCCTGCTATCCCTCTGGGCAAATATTCCTATATAGCTATACACTAGTTTTTAATTCTACCTCCAGGTGATGACTGACGTTCTTGGAGTCGATCCGCATGGCCTGTGCCTAGTTTAGAACTGTTACTGATAAGATTCTTCATACGTACTCTAGATCCATAGAGACTCTTGCTTGTCCATGCTGCAGATCGAATCCTTACTTGGTCGATCTTTTGAAAGACCCATTCGTGCCCCCTCGGTCGTTGGAGACGCAAAATCAACCAGCGCAGAGATTCAATGGATAGCGTATCTATCTATAGAATATCGGCTGAGCATGCAGTGCATGAACACTGGTATTGACCTGACGTCGGTCCTGACCTGACCTTGCTGCTTTATACTAAATTTCTACGAAACTGCCGGTCGGTGCCAAGAGGAGTCGTCGATCTTTCATTTTTCAGTTTATTAGCTACGGTGAAATAAATTCACCCTTTGGACATACAATTTTAAAATACAAGATGTGGTACATATTAGTTTGGGTGGGTTCAGAGTTAGCCCTCGTATATGTAGTACGTCCTGTTTTATCGAAACATCAAAGTCCAAAACATACTAGTACGTATGACACTCTCCTTCACTCCATTTTTTTTAGAGCCAAACCATTTTATGTTTGACTAAAATTATAGAAAGAAGAGATCACAAAGGTTGATAACGCCGAATAGATATACAGTGAAAATATATTTAATGAAAAAACTAATGCTACGTATCATGAATATATTAGTACATTAATTTGTTGTATAAATTTTGTCAAACTTGAGATATTTAACTCTACAAGAAAGTTGAAAGTAAACTACCCACAACTTGAAACGAAGGCAGTAGATTATACCGTCATGACTTGCATACAGTGTATGCATGTTTGTATCTTTCGTCTATCGAGCCACCGTGACCAAGGGTGCGAATATGACAGAGAGACCTAATGTAGCAGGGTACAGAAGCTGGTCCAGCTGCATATCCATAGCAATATGCTCAAGGGTCCGGGAGGATCCACTTAAGATCTGCATGCAGCAGCTTTCGCTTCCACCCAAAAGATCCGCATAACATGTAGATCGATCGATACATATATATAGGAGTACATCAGAAATTACAGATCCAGCTGGGTCCATTTTGCCCTCACGGAAACATCGATGTGGATCCATTTTTCTCATGCAGTACTACTAGCAGATTGCTAGGAAAAAGACCAATATGTGTGACGGGCCAACTGCAGAATGGTTACATGCAATATGATCCACGAGACAAGATACGGGCACAGATCCTTTGACAAGCAGGAGACAATGGATTGCGTGAATCCAACATCTGATATGCGAATCTGGGAAACGATGCCTGTTTACTTGACTACAAGTCTAGCTTGGCGCCAGTTATGCGCAAGGATATTTACGATACATGACACGTTATTTTCGCCAAGATTCGCCGACTCTTTGTCACTGTGTGATTCTTTAAAAAAAAACTATGTGCACTGTGCTGCTTAACTATGTGTGCATTTTACTATGTTGGGTTTAATTAGTCTATCGAATTGAGTTGGTGTGGTCCAAGGATTTGGTATATTAAGCCTCAATAAGCCTCCATCGTCCAACCTCGGATCCGAGATGTAAAGTGGTTGGACGAAATCCGTGTTTTGTTTTGTTTTTCGAGAGAGAGAGAGAGAGAGAGAGAGAAGCTCGCTGCTGTAAAGTGGTTGGACGATGGAGGCTTATTGAGGATCCGAGGTGCCGAGGTCGGAGCTCCATGCATGCATCCAGGACGACGACAGAATCCGGGTTGGTCGATCTTGTATGGGGAACGTAGACCCCGCAGGGATTCAGAACCATCTTGGCAGCTAGCTTGCTCTTGCACAACAATCGCTTTTATGAACATGGGAAACCATGCCTGGCCAGTTGGCTTCTTCACATACTCCGATCGACCAAGCACATGCATGCATGACGGATGATATATTATCCAGGTTTAGTTTCTTTTCGTGACGTCATGCTGCATGAAACCATGCATGCAGGCCCCGCTAGCTAGCGCAGTGTATCCTAAGTGGGGCTGGGGTTCAATTGTCCAACGGATCTCGCTCGCGTGTCTAGATTTGGGACGTGTGTACGTGGCAAAGTAAACCAGATCGGGGGGCAGATCGATCAATATGATATGACTAGTTCTTTGTAAGGGCATGCATGCATACACGCCGCACGTACACTCGCGTGCGGACTTTTGCGTCATTGCCTGGTGGAGAACCAGGGCCCAGGGAGACGTGTCTCGCAGGCGGCATGGTACGTTCGAATCAGCTGGTGATGTGATCCAGATAGAGAATTCAGTCGTCAGTCCAGATCACACGACAACAAACCAAGTACTGTACTCCACATGGATTTGATCCATCCTTGGTGTTCGACTAACAAAAGAGATTCACATTTCACTCGCTCATTCTCTGTGTGCCCGTCGCTGATATTTTGTTTTGTTTTGTTTTTCGAAAGGAGTAATGAAATATACATGCTCAAAATAAAGGCCCCGTGTTGAAGATTCGTTCCAATGCCAGTGGCGAATTAGCTAGAGCTGAATGGAGGGGTGTGAGGTACTACCACAAGTGGAAGGCAATTGTGGATTCAAATGGTTTTTTTAACAAAAATTTATTAAATATAACTTTTTTAGCATCAGTTATTAAATATAACTTTTGTTAGCATCAGTTATTAAATATAACTGGTACTATGTGATAACCATGCACAACTCGTGTGGTAAAGTAATTCTGGAGAATACAATTGTACAATACATTATTGGAAACACGCCACGGTGCTATTGGGCCACGAGTAGAGTCCACTGTACATCCTGGTACGTGATTTTGGGCTCGTTTCTCGAGGCCTGGCCCAACCTGGCGTGATGTGTGGGCTGGGCTAGGCTGGTTTTGCAGGGGCTGAGAATGCGTTGACAGCTGAAGCAACTTTTTTGAATCACGATTTCAATGGAAAAGGATGCGAGTTACTGTGCTTGATGGCATTAACATGGTCAGGCCAGAGGTCTCCCCTGGCGGCTATATCAGATGCCCTCCTCCTCTGTCTTCTCCGCGTGACAACACGTCAACACAGTAGAGCTCCATTGTGCTTTTGTTCTTTCTCGTTCCGATGATAAATATGTGCACGGACTTCGCCGGAAAAAGAGCATGCCTTGAAAGCTGCGACCTTCACCGAGACTCTGCATTGAGGAGTAGAAGGTCGATCGTAGTTTTTGAGGAGTGTACCTGCATGACTGCTCGCTGCCCTCATCTTCTTCCGAATTATGCATCTTCACGGCATCCGCTTTTGTTCGACTACATCAAGCAGGCTCGATCAATAATGTCGGGTAACGTGGTATCCGGTTCCTCCAAAATTGGCCCGTCTTAGGGTACTGCATCCGTATAAATTTCTTGTGTTCATTCCTTATTTCATATGTCTATTCATATAAACACAATGAACCATGCTCCTTTGTCGTTATGTCATGTTTTATTATATAGTTTTCCATCCCTGGTTATTGGTTAATAAGGCACTTGCTCCCAAAGTGGCGCGGAGAGTTATGAATCTAGATAGGTAGAAATCCAGTAAAAAATGAACTTCCATGTATTTTGTGCATTTTACTCTACTATTATAAATGCAGTGCTTGCGCTTTCCGCTGGTAAAATAAACCATGGTCGGTCGGTAAAGTCAGCCTCAGGCGCGGCATGCATGCATCGTGAAAAGGAGAATAATGAAGAAGTGGACAGGCAACAAGCTAGGCAAATTAAACGAAACCTTATTGCTGCTACATGGGAAAAGGATCTATCAGATCGCTGACTACTGGTTAGATATTGAAAAGGAGAATATAAATCGATGTGGAAGACGATCGAGCGAGGTTATTAGCTTCAGTGCTGCGCTTGAGGATGATGTGACATGCATATAGATATACGACAAATGGTGGCACACAATAGAGTATATATGATCGCGATCTTGCCGGTGGAGCGTCGGGGCAACGATGATCACCGGCCGGGCAGATACTATCATATTTAGCTTTATTGTAACGTCACATTTATTCAACTTTAACCGATTTTATAGAAAATATTAGTAACATCTACACGAATAATTTGTTTCATTTGTGTGACACACACACTAACTAACTAACTAACATACAAAATCTAGTTTGATAATTTAGATGCCAACAGGTCGTAGATGGGCGCTTTCATAGGTGACGACAAAAACGCGCCGAGGCAAGCAAAGAGGGCGACAGGTGGAATAATGCACCGCCATATCCAATATAGATGACGTTTAATTTTGTCAAGTCAACATAAAGTCTTCTTTTAATATTTGAAAGGAGGCGGCCGGGGACGTGGAAATTTGCAGCTTGCAAAGGAATAAGATGCACCTATTTTGGTGTACCGGTGGTACGCCACGTCCGTGCAGGTGCTCGCTGCTGCCACGCGCCGCTCACATGACTGGGATTGGTCAATTTTCGGTGATCCGATCCTTCTTCTCCCCTTAAAACGAAACGAACATACTCTACATTATTCTATATTCGAATTGGATGCTCGACGGCCTCTACTTCTAATTCTTCGTCATCCTTCCACTAGAAATACTGGCTATCAAAAAGATGCACCAATTAAGGAGCGTCGTGTGTGAAAATATAACTTCCAAGGACGGTCTTTTCACAAGTGAAAGTTGAGTCACACCAAGAAAAGAAAAGGTCACTCGCA
The DNA here is from genome assembly GCA_015342445.1 of Digitaria exilis. Taxonomy (NCBI): domain Eukaryota; kingdom Viridiplantae; phylum Streptophyta; class Magnoliopsida; order Poales; family Poaceae; genus Digitaria; species Digitaria exilis. Next base: position 1,665,166 of record JACEFO010001770.1, on the reverse strand, counting down.
ATCTTCATCGTGCATGGATTTACATCACCTTTTACAAAAGGTAATCTAGCGTCACAATTAAGTACAGTACATCGACTCGAACGTCAACTCGATCTCGTTATATGTGCCAGCTCTAAAGTGATTAGGAAAATATATAGCATATGTAATTTCAAAATTATACATCTCAAAATTAAGTACAGTCGATCTGAACGTCAACTCGTTATATGAATCAACCTATCATTACTATCTCCAATCTTGAATATATTATACCGTGTACCATTGACTTTTTTCTTTAGTGACTATCCGTCTTTTCTACAAATATTTATATGCAAATAGATAAGTATAGTAATTAAATCCAAAGTATTATCGATAATTGTTGTAGTGGGTACTCATTTTTACGCTATTTAATAAACTAAATAATAAAACATTATTGGTCAAAGTTGAAGTAAAAAGTTAATGATGTCATATATTTAAGAACACATGGAGTATGAGCCAACATTTGTATATTTTTGTCCCATAAGTCATTTCAAAATTATACATCTCAACGCCTGAGACTGTCTATTAAATGATACCAATATTAATGTACTCGCTAGAAGCATATGTATAATCGACCATAGTATTATAGTACTACACTTCCCTCTCCACTAGTACCCTACGTAGTACGGTTAGCTTCCTTTTTTTTCCCTAAAGATCTCTCTCTCTCTCATCCATCATCTTTTGATCTGTATATATACATGTGCGAGTGCTCAGTGCCCGCCACCGGCATGTTCTCACTCGATCCTTTGCCTTCTCGCACGTCGCACCACCGCTCCTGTCACGTCTCAACCATCTTCACCACATCATCAACCACATCTATCCCATTTCGCACACTGACTCCAGCCACCTCGCATAGCAGCTAATTAAGCAGGCAGCCCCACAAGAGTAAACCTAAATCTATATCACACGAAGATGCTCCCGGGACCGGGAAACTCCAGGCGGCCCGAGGAGGCGGCGGAGAGCGGCGGCGGCGCGTCAAAGCTTCATCATGGCGGGCTACTCGGCCTCGCTACCTGTTCCATGGCCATCAACTTGGTCGTCGTGTGCGAGCCACCGCCGGGGCTCGACAAGAACGCCTACTACTTGCTCGCCCTCTCGGTGATCTTCTTCGCCGGCGTGGCCCACGTCTTCGCCGCCGTCTCGGCCTCCGACGACGATCCTCGCGGCCGCGTCCCGAGCAAGCTCAAGTACGTCGTCTCCATCGCGCCGTTCGTCATCGCTGCTGGCCTCTCGGTGGCTTCGTTTATGTGGTAACTAATTAAGTTTAATTTATTTGCTTCGCGCCTCCACGTGCTTGTGTATGTGTACGTCCATATATGTAGTACACTGTGTCTTATCGTGTTGTATGCGACGACCTCTCAGAGCTTTCATTGAGCTCCGCTGAGAGTTGTCGATCCGCAGCTTTGTGGATCGAAGAAAATAAAGGAGAGCTCTACTCTACTCTACGTCCAGCTCTTGTCACGTGTTTGAGGTGTGTTTCATGTCTTTCGAGTGAGTGTATAGTACTGAAAGTGTGTATGGCTGGAGTATCAGAGTCATATATAGAACGGTCGTTTCTATTGGGGTCTTAATTATATAGCCTTTTATCTCTTTATTTAATCTCTCTTTGTGTATCGACGAATCGATCGCCTGTTGATGTGAACTAGTACTAGATGTGTAACACCAATAAGTTGCAACTTCTTTTCCGGAAGCTCATCCTGAAAGAACTCCGAGGTTAAGCGTGCTTCGCCCGGAGCAATCTCATGATGGGTGAACGACCGAGAAGTCTGACTTCCCGGGTGCGCATGAGTGAGGACAAAGTGCATAGAAAAGACATGTGTTGTCTGTGGGGACATTCTTGGGATTTTAGAGACGGGCCCGGCCGTGTTGGTCTGTGGGGACATTCTTGGAATTCTAGAGAGCTGCCAGGGTATACGGGTCCGGCCCGGAGTGGCGTCCAGCGGGACGTTACAAGATGTATGGAAAACCATCATGGTGTTGCTTAGTACAATACGAGTACATACGTACTAGTGTTTTTTTACGCCACTTACGTACAGTGTTGATCAAGCTTATTTGTGATCCTTAAAAACATTGAGCCCCCGCAGTTAATCTGGATATGTGGGCTGGGAGGGCCCAAAAACCGAGAACTCAAGCCCGTATTTTCTCTTGCCACGCTGGCTTTCTGATATGGGTGATCTAGCATTATCTTCCCAAAAAAACCTTTTCAAAGGTAGTTTGAGTGACGAAAGGGGAGACCGCTCTATCTGTTCGTCATCTACCGTGCCCTTATCCATGTTGCTTGCGGAGTGCTGATGAAGGCGATCGTGGCGAAATTAAATTCTTTACCCAGTAGAGTTAGAAGAGTAGTATTCCGCAGTGCAGGAATCTTCGGGTGATTTGTGTGATTATGTCATGTCGCCGATGGGTTTTGGGTGATAAAAATGCATTGCATGCTCTGTCCTCGCCAATCCGGCCATGTTCCAATTCCAATCCATGTCGTCGGCCGGCTAATAATCTTGCAAGACTATTCTTTTTGGCGCGCATACCTTTGACCGTACCTGTGCGAAGAACCGTGGAAACCACCTATACCAATTCCTCCGGCTGTCTGGCTGAGTAAATAGTTGGAGAGATATGGACAGATGAATGAACGATGGGGGCTGGCTGGGTAATATAATTGGGGAGCGATGGGCAGTCGAGTCTTTTCGCAGGGCAATGTATACTTCAGGTCAATGTGCTGCCACGCAAGTGCGGCGTGGTGAAGTTCAGGAGGAGAAAAAATTTGATGGCCCCTTTCCAGGCACCATGCGCTAGTAGCCAGTATATAGTATATAAGTATATCCTGGTCACTACCCCTTCCACAAGCAGCCACTTTTCAGTCAGCCAGATGATGCCTTCTTGGCTCGAGCTCGACGACGGCAACATTGCAGGCGAGTTCGTGGATGCAGCAGCTGGCGGCTCCGACGACGATGCCCCCTCCCGCCAGCTTGCTCGCTGGGTCCTTCACCATGCTGCTCGACGTGTTCACCGCGCTCTACAGGGAGCCGAGCGGGGGTGTAGCTTACTACCGCACGCTCGCCGCCATTTTTGCCTCTGGAACGGCCGAGATCGCCGCTGCCTTCTGTCTGTGCCGCTACCGCAGCAGCGGGCGCGCGCAAAGCGTCAGCCAGGGTCGTCCTCTGCATCTCCGTCGCGCCCCTCGCCGGCGTCATTGGCTCATTGCCCTTGGCGGGTTCGCTTTCTTCATGAAGAGCCAGCAAATCCTACGGTGCCATCGTCGTACCGCGTACGTGGCCATCATCACCATGGTTGAGTTCGAACGCCAGCGCCACCGCCATATGGTTGAATTCGAATGTCAGCACCATGCTTTGTGGCATTTGACGACGACGACTGGCCCATTGTCATTCTTTTATATGAAAGGGACTGGCCCTTTGACGACGTGCTCGTGGGCTGAGGCATCATCCAGTGGGCTGGGAGGCATAACGCAGCCCATCTTTCTTGTACTACTGGCCGTCGCCAATTCGATCTCTACTAGAAAAGCTTGCCGGAGGCAAATGAACGGGCCTGTGGCCATGTGCTCGTGTAAATATTTTTTTCTTAAATGAAGTATCAAAGCACGTCTAGAACTCTCTATGCAGAAAAGTTTTAGATTTTATTAGAATGTGTAGCACCTTTTCTTGGCAAGTATATTTTCTTTTGAAATGTGAAAAATTACTCAATTTTAAAACCTACCTGATGATTTCAGGCATGCCCTGAATTTCACTAGTGCAACCGAATTTCGGATGACACAAAAGTAGTTGTCTTTATGAACAGAATCCGTGCCTTTTGGATAGCCAATTCACGGACGTCACCCAAAGTCATCCACTAGTATTAGTGGGATCCTCGGCCGGCTAGCTTTCACAGATGGTGGTGCATAGTCTTTTTCGCAGTTCGAAGGAGGGGCGGGTAAAATGTAGTCTCGGACATGCAGATTATATCACTGGCACCATGCACACCGCGTAGTATATATACACGGTCTCCTGTTCTCTCCACAAGCAGCCACTGACTCTTCCGATAGCTTTGACCTGTGCCGCCAGACTGCCGGTCGGTCACCACTCTCTCTCCCACCTCCGGGTCCGCTCGCAACTCCAACAGTGCCTAAGAACCCAAAATATTATAATGGTTTTAGAAACTTGCTAAAAATTATTGGGAGTGAAAAAAGACTCCTTCTCCAACTGTTCCTAATAATTAGTCCTAAAATAGTTAAATTTCAGGATTGGGAGTACAATTTAAGGCGGCAAAAATGGCTCTAGAGTCCATTGTTTTTGGGAGGTCGGAAAAAATAGCCATAAATGGGCATTGTTAGAGCATGAGTTTTTCTATTGATTCCCAAAACAAGATTTTAGAAATCTATTTTAGGCACTGTTGGAGATGTCTTACGAGTTACCACGATGCCTTTGCGGATCGAGCTTGGCGACATCAACATTGCCACGTGTAATTCTTGTTTAATTTATATTAAGTATGTGTTGTACATGCGCATTTGCTAGTAAATAAATAATCTTTATAAACTCATAAAACACGTGAGGTTTCTTTCTGCCCTAAAATTTCGTCCGTCACCCGCTACGGAGGCCGCACTGGAGAAAACCGAGCTCTCCGCTTCGTCCGCACGGCCCGCATCGCAATGGTTAAAATCCCCTCCGGTTTGCTCTCCCCACAGCGCTCCACGGTGTATCCGATCGACGTGCTCTTCAGGGCTGAGTCCACGTCGCTCCACCCACGGACCCGAACTTTTCATCCACTCCAGTTTTATCTCTTCGCGTCCGGTTACATCTCCCTCGTCCGAGACTCCGAGCCCTACCTCCCCCTCCTCTCTGTCTCCCCGCCGCCGCCGCCGCCGCCTCTCCCATTTGCTCTCCGCCTGCCTCCTCTCCCCCGCCTACCCACTGCCTCTTCTCCCCTTCGCTCTCCGGTCCGGCCACAGTGAGCTGCTCTGACTCCCTCCCATGACGCACGGAGGCTTCCTGCCTTCCTCGACGCAGGAGCATGGGAGCTTCCCTACGGCTGCGCTCCTCATGAGCGCTGGACCTTCGCCCCACTCCTCCCCAACCTGCACGCAGATGTGAACCTCCCCAACGTACACGAGGATGTGATCCCCGCGGGGATGCGGGTCTGCCTCGCCTCTTCATCTGCCTGGCGCCTCCGTGGGGCTGTACCACTCCCTGCAACTCCTCTATGCGGTGTCCTCACGAGGGCACTCCATGAAATCGATGAAGTTGGGCTCAGGATAGCATCCGGAGGCAACATATATCCACAACCGATGCTCTGTGTCTAGATCTCGAGCCCCTAGATCTACACACCCGAGGTGGACAGATTGACCTTGAGCAGCAATAGATCACGACAGCACTGCCACTGCTGGCACCCGCCGTGCAATCTCCCCTGGTAAGCAACTCCCCATGCGGCTCCTCTCCTATCCTAAACAATGGGACAGCTTAAATTAGAAAAATAAGGAGAGAACCTCCGCCCTCATCCCCATTCCTGATTTTCTTCCTCCTTTGATATGATTTGCCACGCCTGTTAAGGCTATTATGCAGGAAGTGGATGAGCAAGCGGTGGAGTAGGACTCGTTGGTGAAGACCGTGCAGGGTGCCAACACCAACATAGTCAGGTACGCATCCTCCTCTAAGCTGAATCTGCGTCTATTTTCCTTGGCTTGCTGTATGTATTCTTCTCACTACTAGCTGGTTCTGGATTCTCGATACATGATATATCCATTGATTCAGTTCAGATTGCGTAAGACTTGGTTAAAGATTTTTTTTTTGCGAGGAGGGTTAAAGATAAGTTAAAATGTATGCTCCTCCAAGGTGTTTAATGCTTTGTTTGATCAGGTGCACTAGAATGCTCCATCATTTAGGGTCAAATATTTGTGCCGAATGTAAAATATTTTGTTACGAGATTTGCAAAAGGAAAAAAGAGAACATGTCATTTACCTCAAAAAGTATTATCTCAAATTGTCATAGTGTTGATTCTTTTACAAATTGGAGAAGCGTTCTTTTGTGTTACTTCTCAGTAAAGCATCATCTGATAGACAAGATGGATTGAGTTTTGTTTATTTATGCTTGCATACATGTTCTTCTATTTATCTTTATCATTATTTATCTTTGTCAGTTTTATTCAACGCTGTTGTATTTCTGAATCAAATTGTTTTATGGGCGATAATTGTAGGGCACCATTATTGCATACATGTGCTTCTGTTTATCTTTATCATTATTTATCTTTTTCAGTTTTTTTCAACTCTGTTTTATTTCTGAATCAAATTGTTTTATGGACGATAATTGTAGGTCACCATTGTTGTGAGGCATGGCAATTGATCTGCTCCCAGAAGGTCAAGGAGAGGAAATGATCCGTTCTATTGCTAATTACTCATAGTTCCCTCTCCTTCCCTTGAGCAAAAGGTGATGACGCTTTTCCTTTGAAATTAATGCGTCCTAACCTATTGAGCAACACATTTTTTTTATGTACAAAACTGCCTTAGAGAGCCTTCTGTTTTTCCTGGGATGATATTAGTGAGTTTGGAAATGTGAAATCTTTACTTAAACAAGTTCATTGGTTTCCTTCACTGCAGGATTAGCTGAGAGGTGGAGAAAAAAAACCTTTCTTGATGAGTCCAGCACAATACCGTTGCAATGCTTCTTTTTTGATGGATAAAACTGCCCTGGGGACCCTTTTCCTTATATGGCTTTTGCATCATAGGGCTGGTGTTAGGTAATGATCTGTTTCTACCTTGAGAATTCTCTTTCACAATTTAAAGAACACGTTGATGATTTTTCTCTTCCATTGATTCTAGCAAATGTAAATGGTCATCATATTTAAATTTTTCTTCTTTTCCGTTTGAGGATATTTCTGCCTCACCATTTGACTATGCAATCTACTTCTCTATCCCTTCACTGGTTACAGGTTCAGTCAAATGGTGGGAACACTTTAGATTTCTGAAAAAAAACTTGTACAAATGCAGGATATGCCCTTTTTTTTTGTTTCCTGGTTACAAATCTCAATTATGCGTTAGATTCAGAGGAATTTTATTTCTTACAGGATAACAGATTCACAGTTACTAATTGGTTTTTGTCGGTGCCTGTTTTGGTCGCACCGGCACCAACGAGTGATTGCGGTGCTAACCACTCGTTTTCCCGATGGCGAGAGCGGGAGACGAGGTTTTATCCTGGTTCCGGCCACGGGGCCCTACGTCCAGCAGGGGTGCGATGCACCTGGTTGCGTGTTGCTTGTAGTAGGGGTTTACAAGCAAGGTGGGAGAAGGAGATGAGCTCCTAGGTCCCTGGTTATGGTCTGTGTGTGTTTGAGACTTGTGTTCTCTGCGTGTCTTGCCCTTTGCATGGGCTTCCCTCCCCCTTTTATAGACCAAGGGGGCGGGGTGCGAGTACATGTGTTTGTCGCTGTGTGCACTGTTCGTCCATGCCGCGCCGTACGTGAGCGGGAATCGCGCCTTCCAACTCGGCTGACGACATGGCAGGGACTGACGTATCGTCCTTCCTTCTCGTGACAGTTCACGACGTCGAGGGGAGTGTCTTGCGCACGGCGTTCCATGGTCTCCTTCGGGGCTGCCTTCGAGGGTGGCTGCGTGTCCGGCGGGGGGTAAAGTCAAAGGAGTGGTTGGCACAGTGCTGCTAGCAGGGTTAGGCCTGGCGCGCAGCATGGCGCTCAGAGTTCACTGTCGCGGGTGGATTTGACCGATGTCTTCTCCGGAGGGTAGGTGATGGCGTGGAGTAGCGATCCTGCTTTTTGACCGCGTCTCAACAACTCTGACGAGTCGCGGCGCGTTGGGCGTCGTTCCCGTCGAGGCGGGCTCGAGCTTGGATGGCAAGCTCGAGCTCGCCGACCCTCGAACGAGACGGAAAACACCCCCTCGAGGGTAGGGGTCGTCCTCGAGGCCGCCGAGCCTCGATCGAGACGGAAAACATCCGCTAGAGGGTGGTCGCTTGCCTCGAGCTGGATGGGTGACGAAGACTTACAGCGATGGCGGGCCTTTGCTGGGCTGTGGAGCCAGGTCAATGTCGTCGTGGGCCTTGATGCCAAGTAGTTTTGGGCCTAGATTGGGGTACCCCTTTCGTAGGTACCCGACAGTTTTCTTAGTGAATTAGAGATAGCTTAGCTTACATGATTGCTGATTCAGAGGTCTTAGCTGCACTGCTGCAGTATAAAATCAAGAGAAAAATGTGTGGCTTCTATGGAAAACGTGTTTGCCTATTGTTGAAACCATTATTTTAGGAAAGAACCTATCTTTTACTATAAAGAGATCCTCTTATTCTCTAGATTGAATTTGCAATTCTCATCATGGGAGTTTCTTAATTAAATATTTTGCTTTTGTAATTAGGCACATGTGGATAATTGTGGGAGCTGTACGAGGAACTGTACAAGATCATGAGGATTAGATCGGCCATCTAAAGTTTGAGTGTGAAGCCGGTGAGCGGTACTAATGCAGAGTTTTAAGATTCCCAATAGAGTAAGCATTCCCTACTGACAACCATTAATTCATTTTCTATAATTCCATTCATATCCGTCTGTCATCAAACTAGAACTAGAAAAAGCTAACAGTTGTTCCTTAACCATTATATTTACAGTACAAAGCTGATGCATAGGAGGAAGAAAGGGGTGAGCTCGTTTCGTGTTTATACAGTTGCAGCCACAATTCGACCTACATCGGATTACGTGTTGCTCAATGCACTCATCATCAGTTTCCATTGCAAAACATGATGATCTCATCATCGGTTAACTCTTGAAAACCTTGTTGCAAAACTGTGTAATCCCTCTATCTGCTCCTTTAATATATATTAACACGTTTAGTACTCTACTCTTATTTGTGTCACCTGAGCTACCTACTAAAATGTTTCGTACCTACTATAAACAAATGTAAAAATATGAAAATGGTTGTCTACTAGAGACCGATATTTGCTCTCTCATTTCAAGAAATGAGACTCGTGAGAGGGCGCGTGATAGCGCGCACCCTGTTCTAGTGGGATAAAATCGTCGGCACAGGAGAAAACCGAATAGGAGTCGAACAACGCGTAACACGCACCTGAAATCGTTCCGCTTTCCCCTCTGTTCGTTTGGAAGAAGCAAGAGTTCGCAACTATCACGGTATCCACTTTCCCTGCTCCCTCCGATATATAGTCCTCGCTACCGATGTAGCCAATGCAGCAAGGCCACACGCAGGTTGAGGGCAAGAGAACTAGGAAAGCTTGAGGAGAGAGTTATGTCGTCGCGTGTGAGGTCGATTAAATTAACGACAGATGTAACCGGCGACATGGCCGCTGTTGTCGCAACTCATCACGTGGTCTCAATCCATTCGACGCCCGTGCGTTATTACTGCCCAATCAGCTAAACGTCGCTCGCCCTCCACCTACTGCCATTGACGGAGGGCGTCTCCGATTTCGGAATCTCAGCCGGTCGTAGCAATGCGGAAGGCACTCAAGGTCAAGGCATAGGTGCTGCCGGCGAGCAGCCTGTCCTCTATGGCTAGCATGGAGCCGCCCCGGTCAAAGCGTTGGTGAGCCAGCGAGGTCGACGTAGAAGCCAGCGTCACGATCGGAGGCATACAGTGGCGAATCTAGGAAAAAAGTTTAGGGGGGGCTAAGTTTACACTATGATAGGAAGCAGCCGTTAAGTACACATGGTTATGACAAGCATGCATATGCTGGTAAAACCACTTCCCTTGGACCTCGCTCTCTGGTGAGGCAATTCGTCAAACACCACATGGTCTATGATATGGCAGCGTGTTTTGCTCCAACCAAACCAAGAAATCAAGAATTAACATACAATTGTCTAAGCATACAACTATCGGGCTGTATAGATTATAAGCCTCAGAAGGTGAATGGGTGTAGAGGAGGACTCGCCTACTCCTCCTGCGGTTCTGCGTCGCTGTGCTGCGCCGCCGCCGTGGCCACTGCTGTGCGGCTGCTTCTCCACCATGTGTGCTGTCTTGTTCTCGCTCCCTTGCTGCCTGCCAGCAATCGCACCACGCACATCGTCCGGCCGCTGCCCGTCGGCCGCTTCTGCTAGCTGGGTGCCTGGGTGGCTGCGGCTGGGATGGAGTCCAGGAGAAGACGGAATGGGGAGCTGTGCGCCTTTGTGGTCATCTGAGTTGGGAGAAAGCCAGCGTGGTTAGAGGTGGCCATATTTGGCTTTGCCTTCTCTTTCACTTCATTTAGAGCCCACTCATTGGCCGGCCCAAAATCGCAAGACTTCACCGTCTTCAACCTCTCGGACGGGTTCAGAGACTCCTTCCGCTGCTTCCACGGAAAAAAAAATCTAGGAGGGGCTCAAGGGGGGGCTCTGTTGTCCTGGCGCCGGTAGGGGGGCTTGAGCCCCGGCCGCCCCACCGGTGAAATCGCCACTGGAGGCATATACGCCAGGTGATCGATGAAATGCTAATGCTAATGGAATAGCTGCATGCCATGGGAGTAGCAGCCGCTGTGCTGATTGCAGCATATATATGGGCGTGGACATATGGCTGCAAGATTTGGGTTTGACTGACATGAAATTGGTGTAGCAAATGGGACCAACAACGATCAAGCCGAAAGCTCTCAAATTTAAGTCGACGTCGTTCCTCTTTTCTGCTCGTCGGACTGGCCATGCTGCCGTCCATGCATCTTTGTTGCGCAAGCTGACGAGTCCTATTATATTGTCTGATATTGTACATAGCATCACTATTTTAATTGGTTATCAACGTGTAAGTTTGATAATTTGAGCAATTTATCTTGAAACTAGCAAATATGTCTGTGCATTGCTATGGGTGAAGATCGATCCTAAATAAACTATTATAATTAGAGACGAGCTCTTAAAGTATTAGTAAAAATTTAGATAGATGGAGGTGCGACCATATAGCATATTCAAACTATTTACCTTAAAATCAATGATAAACAATCTACCATCGTTACATCGGGCTTCGCCCGTGTGTGCTAGTATTAACATAAATTTTCAAATAAAACGAATGGTCAAAGGCAATATTTGAAAGTAAAAAAAACGTTATCTATTTTAAGACAAAGGGATATTATATGTTTCCATGTCCTCACAAAGACACGAAAACTATAAGACCTGCAAAAAGGACGTGAAGTTACAATCGGACTACTAAATATATTTTCCATTGTTCCCTGCCCCCCACCTCCGCAAAGCAGCCAGAGGCACTTCCTAGATTATCTCGTGCCAGAGACTTTCAGGTGACCCCTCTTCCAGTAGCAAATCCAGGATGAAACCTTAGGGGGCTCATCCCTCTTCCTAGTTCTCTATCTCTCTATTTTTCTTTACAATCTTTATTTTTCCCCCTTCATCCATCATATATCTCCACTAATCCATGGCTGTAGGGGGGGCTTGAGCCCACCCTGCACCCCCCTAGATTCGTCACTGCACTCTTCATTCCTCCGGCTCCTTACCAATTATGATGCCTTTGCCGATATAGCTCGAGGACAACAACATTACTGGAGCTATGGCCGGCGAGTTACTGGACCAAGCAGGCAGCGGCTTCCACAAAGTAACTTATCAAAAGGAACCGGTGTGCACCACCGCGAAGGGAGACCTATATATTTCCATGGTGTCCCTGCTGACCTCCCGTCCACCTCTCACCTCCCCAAGCAGCCACTCTTCCTACAGCCTTGACCTGTGAGTAGGTGCCAGACTGCCAGCGCCACTACGCCTCCCGGCTCCGGCTCCTCACGAGTTACGATGCCAATGCCGTTCGAGCTCAACGACAGCAACATTGCCGGCGAGTTCGTGGACGCAGCAGCTGGCGGCGCCTCCGACGATGCCGCCGCCTCTCGCCAGCTCGCTCGGCTGCTTCTCTGGGTGGGGTCCTTCACCATGCTCCTCGACCAGTTCACCGCGCTCTACAGGGCACCCAGCGGGGTGGTGTTCCAGAGCCACAAGCTGGCTTACTACCTCACGCTCGCCGCCATTTTCGCCTTCGGGGTGGCCGAGGTCATCACTGCGTTCGCTCTGACACGCCACCGCAGCAACGGAAGCGTCCAAGCGTTCGCCAGGGTCGTCCTCTACATCTCCGTCATGCCCCTCGTCGGCGCCATCGCCGTCGGTGGCTTCGCCGTCTTCATGAAAACCTAGCAAATTCGCCGGGAGATCGTATCGTATACTGGGAAGTTGTTGACAGTTGACACCACCGCCGAGGTCAACTTCACCGTAGGTGGCTGCCATCGCCGTGGATTGGGGGTGGACGTCATCGCTTCAAATTTCGCATGCATGCATCGTGGTATTTCATAAACTTATTTGGCCTTTTCTTTCCAAACTTCCATTCCATACCTTGTACTTCTTTCTATAGGGGTAATATTTTTTTTTATTGATGTACAAAAGCGGGGGTTCGTGTTTGCACAGCCCATGCAAATTTGTGGCCATGCGTGTGTTCCTGTATATCTCGCTGAATTCACTCTGTCTCTGTATCACGGTATGTACTATGTATGTATGAGCTACCTCTATAAAAAAGAAAACTTTGTATGGGCTGTACTCTGTTCGTGTGTGTGGGAGGGCCCAAAAAGCCCATAACCCAGCCCATTTGTTTTTTGTCCGGCCGCCTTCCCGTCGCCTTCCTAATCCTTTTCCTCCCCGTCGCCGATTCGATCTCTGTCCCGACGACTCTTCTTCCTCGCCTGCGTCCAGCTCCAGGCTCTAGCTCGTCCTACCTCACCTAGGGTTTCGCCTCGGATCTCGCCGCCGTCGCCATGGACGAGTAAGTATCCCTTCAGCTCCGCCGCTCCCTCGTCCCACCCTACCTAGGGTTTCGTCGACTCACCCTAATTCCCCCACCTCGATCTGCTCCCCGCAGCTTCTTCGACGAGGACGGCGAGGCGCTCATGGACCCCGACGCACGGGACCCGTCCCCGGAGCCGCAGCCCTACGACGACCTGGGCGACGCCGACGACTGGGCCCGGGAGCGATCCCCGACCCCCGTACACGGCGACGACGGCGGGGCGGGGTCCTCATCCAAGCCCCGGAAGCGTCTCCTCAAGAAGGGCGGGGGTGGTGGTAGTGGCGGCGTGCCCGGTGACGACGGGCTGGAGGACTTTGGGTTGGAGGACGCGGACGCGGACCCCGCGTCGGAGGCTAAGAAGAGGAAGGGCTCGTCGGCGCTGAGGGACCTCGCGAGGGGCGGGGCGGGCAAGGAGAAGAAGGAGAAGAAGAGGAGGAGGGAGGACGACGGGAGGGGGAGGGACAGTGGGATGGCGAGGGAGAAGCGGGCGTCGGGCGGGAGAGGCTCTGGTGGTGGGGAGGTCCAGGATGATGGGGAGAGGGAGATCCAGGAGCTCTGGGACACCATTGCTGGTGGTGAATCAGAGGTAGAGCTTTGCCTCAATTTCATTCAGCTCTTTTTCACTTCTAGTTTGTTGATTTTACTGTTTGGATGCCCTTTCCATGCACACTTTGTCTCTTTTAGCTTGTTTGACTCAGCTTAATGTGAATGGTCATTGGGAAATTGAAATTATGTTGACAATTGGAGCCGATCACTCGTGTATTTTGAAGAGATGATATCTCTGTTGTTGAGAATTGGAGAGAACTCGTGTCCATGGAAAATACTAGCTATTTTTATCAGTCAAATGACTTCGGAATTGTTGCTTATTGTGATTAGTTGAGATTTTCTTGATAATGAGGCAACTGTTGATTTAGTTGGTATAACAGTGCTAGGCTCATCCAGATACTATTAGTCTACTAGGGAATTAAGATTGTTCTTCAAGTCTTAACTCTTTATTGCCAACTCTTTGTGATCATGATGTATGTTTGATAGCATCTCCAAATTTTTCATGTAGTATTTTTGAATTAAACATTATATGCTATGAGGTGTCAAAATACGGTGCTCGGTGTTATAATGGTCTATTTGTATCTCTTGGTTAATTTTCCATGTAAGGATTTTGCTTATGAAAAGGAAGATAGCATAATGGATTGCTGCTCTTTTGACCTCTCTTTATGAAAGATATGTTTACTTTTTTTTAGATGAAAAAACAATTGCAGGCTTGTTTGCTGACGATACTTTAAGATACTGGTTAATAAGGTGATGAAGTATCAAGTGGGTTATAATTATTAGTTTGTTCTGTCTAATCTCAGTTCTAGCATTTCTTGTTTTCTTCATAGACAATTGCTTACTCCGATTGGGTTGCATAACAATGTTAGGTGCATATCAATTACCAAGTGAGACCATTGTAAACTTCTTAGCTGCAATATACCAACAGCTTTGAATTCATTTTAGCCTACTACTTTATTTCCATTTTCTTGGTCAGACTAACACTCGTCATTGTCATTTGGATCTGGTGGAGCAGGATGACCAAGAAGGTGTTAGAACTGTAGATGATGATAATTTCATTGATGACACTGGGGTTGATCCAGCTGATCGTTATGGCAGTGATAATGAGCGGCATTCTCCTGGACATTACGAACAGGTATTTGACATCGTTTTTGCACTCTTTGAAGCCGAATTGTCATACATCTTTTTTTGCACTTTGTAGAATACCTTTGATTGTGTTGCTTGCCAATCGCTCTAGTGCCTGTATTAACCAAAGGAATTGGCTGCAACTTACTATGAGCCAAAGTGTGGTGTTAAATATCCACTTCATAGTCTTTCTGGATTTCATAAAAGCCATGGTCGTGTCAGCCCCCTTGTTGGGTCAACTAGGTTTGCTGATTTCTGGACAATGACACCATGAAAACCTATGAGTTGTCCAATCAATATATGTACTCTACAGATGGATTTGTTTTTTTTCCCCTCTAACCATGGATGATATGGATTGATTCTTCATAGGCCGAGGAGGATGATGAAATTGAGCGACTATTCAAGGGTAATAAAAAGAAGAAGAAAAATGATCGCCCACGTGCAGATATTGGTCTTATAGTGGAACAATTCATTGCTGAGTTCGAGGTAGCAGCTGAAGAAGATGCAAACTTGAATAGGCAATCAAAACCAGCCATTAACAAACTTGTGAAGCTTCCTTTGCTCATTGATGTTCTCTCCAAGTAAAATATCTGGATCCGTACCTTTACTGGCGGTGCATATTGCCATATCTTTAGCTAATAATAATATTTTCTTGTTCATCTCTGTTTCCCAGGAAGAAGCTTCAGCAAGAATTTCTTGATCATGGAATTCTCACTCTCCTCAAAAATTGGCTCGAGCCATTGCCTGATGGAAGCATGCCAAACATGAATATTCGATCTGCAGTGCTGAAATTATTAACTGATGTAGGCATCTTTATTTCCTTCTACCTTTTTGCATTGTTGAACTTTGTTCTTGCACAAGAACCTAGCCCGTGGGGTTTATGTTTTCATGGATCCTACTAATTTAATTGCTAACGAAAATTTTATGCCTCTTTTAGTTTCCAATTGACTTGGAACAATATGACAGAAGGGAGCAGCTTAAGAAAAGTGGTCTCGGAAAGGTACACTACTGTTTGGCTTGCACAGTCGTTCAGGTTTGTGAATTATGTATTATGTGCTGAATCTGTCCAATTTGCATGTTCAGGTTATTATGTTTTTATCCAAATCTGATGAGGAGACTACTGCAAATAGGAAACTCGCTAAGGAGCTAGTTGACAAATGGGTAAGTCTGTGTTCACTGTACCATGTGTGCTTGTTTACTGTCAATGGTTTTTTAGTTGGTACTCTTTGTTGTAAAAAAATTCAGAGTCGACCAATATTCAACAAAAGCACAAGATTTGAGGATATGAGGAGATATGACGATGAAAGAGCGCCTTACAGGCGGCCACAAATGAAGAAGTAAGTGCATGCACTCATTGACCATTTGAAGAATTCAGTGTTATTTTCCTGGATATATGGCCGATTGGCCGTAAGTTGCATCCTTATTGGTTATCCTTTTCTGTCATGAAGGCCTTCATCAAGTAGCTCTGGGATGGAATCTAGAGATGATGATGTTGATGCCGACTTCTCACAGTAAGCCTGATCATTCATCATGTTTGTTTGATCTTGGATGCTGGTTTTATCACCCTTTCCTAATGGTTGGTTAATCTATTTTATTATGCTTTGTATTTAGACGCAAGTCTGGGCAAAGTAGTTCAAGGCAGCATGCTTCTAGGCCAGAAGCCTCGCCTTTGGACTTTGTCATTCGTCCACAGTCCAAAATTGATCCAGAGCAGATACGGGCTCGTGCTAAGCAGGCCGTCCAAGACCAGCGCCGGCTGAAGGTTTCCTTTTATCCTTAAAACACTTTAGTTTTGCTAGTAAGGTGGTTTAGCATCTTCCATCCTTGTTCACTGTTGAAATAGGACCTAACCACTTCTTGTCGGACATGCAGATGAACAAGAAATTGCAGCAGCTGAAAGCGCCCAAGAAGAAAAACCTTCAGGCGTCTAAGCTCAGTGTGGAAGGCCGTGGGATGATCAAATACCTGTAGACCACTCTGGCATCCAGGTCTAGCTTCGCCCCTGCACATGATGATTGGGCTGCCCTCCCCTGCACATGATGATTGGGCCTGCAGGGGATTGCTGAGCTAGTATGAAGCAATCTACCACCTGCCGGGGGCCAAGAGATCGGAATTCAATAATTGCTTGGATCTTTATCCAAGTATTTTTCTTGCCTGGTTGGATGCAGCGGATGTGCTTCAGAAACCTGATGGTCTGGGCACTATTCGTTGTGGAGGCTTATACCTTGCGTGCATGAAATGAATATATAGGGGTTTTTCAAGCAGAGTGGTGCCTTTATACTGTATAAATGTTTGGTCATGCTTATAAGTTATAACCAGGTCCCATCAGGCTGTATGTTGAGTTGGGGTGAAGTTTCATTTGTTTGTACTTGAAGAAACGTCATGTCATAGTGCGACAACTGATTATTTGTGCTTAATGGTTTTGTTTGTACCTGAAGAAACGTTATGTCTTTTCAAATCAAAACATAGTGCGACAACTGATTATTTGTCTCCATTCTGAGAAGTAGCGATGCTATTTGATTACCTGTGGAAATGTGGTCATGTGTAGTATACTTAGCATTGTTTGTGGTAATCATAGTAGCAAAAAAGTATTAAGACGTTCGGGAGTGAAACTCAAGAACCTTTCGCATCAGCTGCCAAATGTCGAGATGAAGATCGACAATATGGTCTGTATTCTTTATCCATGGATGGACCATTGCCTGGCAATCTTTTTCATTCTGTACTAAATGCAGTGTGATGGGGACGGACAAATCTATCTGATCAGATATTCTTTGTCACACGTACGTCAATGAAACTTAGGAAAGGCAGTTCACGGACCAGGTCGTTTACCTGACAGCGACATGGTGGTTTTGGCCATCTTTACTTCTGTTCCGTAGCGGTTAATGGAGTTGATGGTTGGTAGTAATGAGTCATGACAGTTAGTACATTTGGTTTTTTAAAAAAGCAGTCAGTACGCGAAGAAAAGTGATGGCGACTTTGGAGATGGACATCACCCAAATTTTATGCTCTCATTTTTGTTAATTGCTCTTAGTGGGCACACATTTTTGTTAATTGCTCTTAGTGGGCACACATTTTTGTTAATTGCTCTTAGTGGGCACACATTTTTGTTAATTGCTCTTAGTGGGCACACGCAAGAAAGAAATGGTCGCCGTCAGAACGTTGGGATAGGAGTGGCAATTCAAACGAAATTTGAAATTTAAATGTTTTCGAATTAATAAGCTGTATAGCTATAAAGCATGATTATGCTCGATCAGCCCCTACCATTTTTCGGCCGGCGAGAAAATACTAAAAATAGAGGTCATTCTTCTTCTCTGTCCTTTCCAGTTTCCATCCCAGGTCGGCAGGTCGCTACCGCGTCTCCGTCCTCCTCCCCCCCTCCGCACCACCTCCCACCACGAGGGAAGGGCAGCACGAGCAAACGGCCCTCCCGAGCCGCAGAATCCGGGCCCGCGCGGACGCATTCCTCGCGCCGCCGTCTAGGCTCCATCCGGCCACCCGCCCGCGGCCCCCGCCGCCGGCCGCGCCATGCCGCGGCGGGGCGAGACGGCGGTGGTCCCCATTGACGTGACCAGCGGCGGCCGCGGCGGTGGTGATGGAGAAGACCAGGAGCGGCCAAAGAGCGAGCGACACCGGAGCCGCGGCCCCGGCCACCACGGCCGTCACGGCCCCAACCAGCGGGGCCGCCCGCCGCCGCCGCCGCCGCCCGTGTTCCGTCCGTTCCGGCGGTGGTTTCCGTTCCTCGTGCCGCTCTTCATCGTCGCCAATGTCGCCCTCTTCGTCCTCACCATGTATGTCAACGACTGCCCCGCGCACGCACAGGCCACCGGCGCCGCGATTGGGGGATCCGTCGGCGAGAGCGCCACCGCGCAGGGCTGCTGGCTCGCGCCGGAGCTCGGCAGGTTCGCGTTCCAGTCGTTCAAGGAGAACCCCCTCGTCGGCCCCTCCTCCGCCACGTAATGCACTATTCAAATCTGTCCAAATTTTGGGTTCTGTTTGCTCTGTTTTTGCAATTGCTATAGATGTATGCAGCGTGAGAAACTATGCATATTTTAAATTTGCTTCTGCTATGACCTTCCATTTTGAAATGCGTAAGTTCTCTAAAATTGCTTATATCGGAGTCTTCTCAGACATGGATTTATGCCACCCGTTCCTTCCTCTTCCAGCGAGAATCCCCCCCCCCCCCCCCCTAAAATATTTAAAAAATAATCGTCACAGGTTATTTGTATTTGATTTTATGAATGTCCTTTTTTAAAAATTTTGAATCAAGTCAAACTGGTCGTTCTGGAATGTGATAGTTCTGATACATTTGTTGGTCTAAAGGATTCCTGATGCAATGTTCTAAATAAGATCGGAGGTTAGTATTTTCGAAGTGTTAAATTGCCAAAGTTGGTCTAAGTGGATAACCTTAGTTAGTAGTCACTAGTGAGCTAATTATTTACCATCTTGTTCCTATTCAAAAAATTAAATTTTCTTTAGTCTAATTTGATCTGGTTGTGTTTGATTTACTAGATATTTGAAGGGTGGTATATGGGAGAGACCCCGTCAATCTCTTTTTATGTGCCATGGATTGAATATTCTTCTTCCTAATGTTGGAATTAGGGGCATTTTGCGGTTTAGTTTAATCCAAATTAAAGCATAAATCATGAGATAAAGAATAGCATAAACATATGTATAATTCATTGTGCTTATTCCACAAGACATATGAGACATAAGGAAAGAACATAGAAGATTCATAAGAAAGTACCCAAAGGCGGGGCCAGTTCCGAGGGAACCGGATGCGCCGTTACTTGACATTGCTAGTCAAGCTTGTTCGATGTAGTCGATGCAGTGCAGATGATCGCAGTGCCGATGCGCCTCCAGGAAATAGACGAACGCAGCGAGCAGTCGCGCGGATGCGCTCCCCAAAAACTTGATCGCTCCTCTACTCCTCGGGTGCAGAGTCTCGATGAGGGCGTAGCTTCGGAGGCCTGCTCTTCCGGCAAATTCCGTGCATGCAGAACGCCGGAACGGAGAAGAACAAAAGCACAGCGCAGCGATGGAACCTTCGTCTTTTTGTTCATGGAAGACAATGGAGGGAGGCCTCCCTTATAGGTACTGACCTTTGATTGCCATGGTTAATGCTATGAAAAAGCACTATGAGAAACCTTTGGTTACCCAACTCAATGCCATCAAAGACCACCATAAGAGAGGCTTTTGGCTGCCATGTTAATGCCATGAAAAGCCATCAAAGATGGACCTTTGGCTGCCCATGTCAATGCCATGAAAATGCCATCAAAGATGGTCCTTTGGCTGCCCAACTCAATGCCATTAAGATAGTAATTTCCATCCATTGAGATGTATGTTACCATGTTTGATGACAACAATTCAATGGCCACTAACCACCAATTTTTACTAGTCACTAACCACATGTTAGTTACTAGTCATTAAGCCACGATCAAAATGGAAAAAGCCTTCTCAACTTCCATGTGTCATGTGCCTTGGGATTTATTGATTATCTCTAATAGGCCATTGGCCCAATTAATTTAACACCTAATGTAAAACTATTTCTTATATCCAAATCTTAGTCCGGCGAGGAAGCAGTCACAGTGATTCAAAGATCCTGTTCTAAATTTGTTAAACCTTACTGTTTAATAATGTATTTAGGATCGCTCTTCACTATTGAGATATTTCCTTTTCATTATGCCGTCAGGTGACAGTACTTCGATTTTTCACCTCATTGATATAACCTTGATACTTGATAGCTTGGAGGTTCAACTAACATATGTTTCAATTCCCCAGGTTGTTGGAAATGGGGGCACTGGAAACCAGTAAAGTTACCAAAGACCATGAAGGCTGGCGTCTCATTACATGCATTTGGTTGCATGCTGGAGTTATCCACATACTTGCTAATATGTTGAGTCTCGTAATGATTGGAATCAGGCTCGAGAAGGAATTTGGCTTCAGTAAGTATCATCTTCTTGTTCTTTTTTTGAGGAAAACAGATTCATACTACATTTTTATTATCTGGAGTTCATTTTGACAAATGTACACTGCATCTTCTGTTATCTGGAGTCAGATGGTTCATTAAAGGCCTGATGATCACATAACTTGACAATTGTTGAATGATTTTTTGTTGCAGTGAGGATCGGTACACTGTATGTGATATCAGGTGTGGGTGGCAGCTTGCTGTCATCCTTATTTATGGTGTCAAATATATCCGTTGGTGCTTCAGGTGCACTATTTGGACTATTGGGCTCCATGCTGTCAGAGCTCATAACAAATTGGACAATATATGAGAACAAGGTTGATTCTAAAACATACACAGTCTTTTTACAAATTATTCTGCATTTCATGTTTCTTATTCTGTTGATGTATTTAAAAATTCAGATTGCAGCACTCATGACTCTAGTTATGATCATTGTCATCAACTTAGCTGTTGGGATCCTTCCACATGTTGACAACTTCGCTCACCTTGGAGGATTTACATCAGGGTTCTGTCTTGGTTTTGTGTTGCTAATGCGACCACAGTTTGGATATATTAACCAAAAGAACTCTCCTCTTGGATATCCCATGGGCGTAACTAAACGAAAGTTCAAGACATATCAAATCATACTTTTTGTTATTGCTACAGTGGTATTAATTACTGGGTAAATATCATACTGATCATAACTCATAAGAATGGTACTGATTTAAGCAGCCTCTACATTTCAATTGTTTTTTGCTAAACTTTGTTATTGGCAGGTTCACTGTTGGCTTGGTGTTGCTTTTTCAAGGGTTCAATGCCAGTGAACACTGTTCTTGGTGCCATTATTTGAGCTGTGTGCCTACTTCAAAGTGGAGCTGCAACGCAACAAACAACTCTTGCATGGTAAGCCTTTTGTTGTATTGTACAAATGGGTTTGATTCAACAATCACCAGTTTTGATACTTTTTGACCTGTTAGTTGGGATTGGGGAAGTTTGTATTTAAGAGAAAACCTTAACATATATATTACACAGGATATGCAATAATGCCAATTCTTGAGCATTTTTTTTTACTTTATGTAAATCTCGTAAATAAAATCATGAAACCATCAGAATTTCAACCACAAGCCTTAACAGCATATTATGACAGTGAAAATATTGCCTTTCCTATCAGCCTTTCCTACCAATGTATGAGAACTTTCTTAGGGAGATTATTTGCTTTCAATATGATCGACATGTGTTCATTGCAACCATCAAGTGCTTAAATTCATGTTTCATTTTATGTTTATAGCCTCACTTTAAGTTTACTAATATAAGCTTCTTCTGCAGTCTTCGCAGCTTGGAAATCAATTAAATTTGACATGTGAAAGCACTGGAAAAACTGCAGCATATGTTCTCAGCAATCCTAACAACACGGAAGCAATTAAAAATCTTTGTGTTCGCCTTTGCAGTTAATGGTGAATGTATGTACTTTTTAACGAGGAATTGATGCAAGCATATCTATGGGAAATATAAATGGAAACTGATATTGGCATTGAAATTCTCCGGTAATGCTTTTATGGCTTCTATGGTTTTTATTCTTCTTGTGCATGCTGTGTAATATGAGTATCAGTTGCCCTTATAAAAGACGGTCAATTTGAGGCAGTAGTTTCACATAGATAGAGGTGCCAAGCATAAACTTGTGTTGAGAGAATGAGGGCTTGGTGAATTTCTTCATTTCTCAAAAAGAAGAAAAAAAAAAGAGTACAACAAAAGATGGAATATGTGTACATATCTAGATTGTTTTCCTAAATATTAGCTACAGAGATGGGGGGCATAGTATGAATTAGGAGTTGTCTTGGTTAAAGTATAATTATCACATCACATATACTGAAGATGCTTATACAAGACCGAAGCTAAGCGTCAAGTCATGCATGCTCTCTTACTCCTATGATGTGCTATTTCTTCCTAGGTTAACATTGGTCATTGTTTCACTTTTGATATGGATATATTAGAGTCTTATTAGCAGATTTTTTTATGTTTGTTTTGTGCTCCTTTGAATGGTCAGATGTTCATGTTACAGAAGTTGATGGAATGATACAACTAGAGAAAAAAAAAACAAATAAATATTGACTGAAACTTGAGTCCTACATCTGGATCCACTTTATGTCCTTGGTTCCTCTGGTCTTGCCAATGGTTGTTCCATGATGTCAGGGATGCATTTTTGCACTTGGATTTTATTCTCTTGATACCGAGTGTTCAACTGCATGGCAGAGTCTGCACCCATCACTTGATATAGACACCCATGCCTAAGATCTCCTGCATCATTTATGGGTTCTTGTCACTATATGTTTATGGCATCAGGAGATTACCACTAAGTCCATAGTGAAATAAGTTCTGACATGGCCCATCTTTGGGAATGATTATTTCATACGGAAATCTCCTTTGTGGGCGACTATACTAACACTGGACTGGAAAAGTCAACTAGTGTGAACTATGCGAATTTGCACATGGCTTATAGTATAGAAACAGGAGCAGGACACAAAGTTCCATTTATGTTTCAGCTTTCAGGTTAGAGGGAAGTAGCATAATGTTGCAGCCTACAGTGGTATGACTTACAGATACACAGCCAACTTGTGCCTTCCACTAATGTGCAAGAACAAAACAGAAAGAACCTACAAGACATTAACATCGAGACCTCTAGATGGGAGACATGCCACAGCTACCCATATTCTGCCAGTAACTACTTGCCTTAAGTTGCTTGAAAATATATTTCACCACCTCTCCAATTGTTGCCTTCCTCCCTTCCTTGAAATTCCAGAGCTCATTCACAGCATGCCGTCCCTGAGGACTGTACTCATTGAGCTCTCTCAGGGTAACCTTCACTGCATTGCAGACATTGTCACCATACTCAGTGCATAACTGTCTCAATTTTGGATCATCTTCATTCACAATGGCCTGAAAGTATCAAGATGCAAGGCCTTTAATTAACGACTCTTCAACAAAATTGAGAACATGCAACTGCAGATATCAATATTCAATATACATAAATTAATCTTGTACCTTTACTTCTCCATCGACCAAACTAGTTATAAAGGGATTCCAGGATATGTTATTGAGTTCCTCTTGCCAACTTGATAACAACCTTGCTGATTTGCCCTCTGGATCGTCATCCCTGTGCTTCCTTTTGCATGCATAGTGGAAGGGCTTTTCATCAAATTGCCCCATTTTTTTTATCCCTACAACTGCACAATCGTTGATCATCATGCTCTCAAAACACTGAGCATTGTGATCATTCCACGGGGGAAACTTTTTATTCATAGCATTACTCATACCGGTGGAATTGAAAGTCAAAAACAACAAATTGTTTACCTTGATCAATTGTTGGCGGGTCTCTTGAAGCTCATATCTGTTCAGGTGATCTCGTCGTGCTAGGTCAACATATGCATTTTGAAATATTTCACATTTTTGCTCTAGACACTCCTTCCAATTTGCCATTAACTTATAAAGATGTTCATATTCTTCCATTCTTAAGTTTGCCCCTGCCTGTAGTTTCATGTTCAGAAGACATATTGCAGACTCCAGTGCCTCCTTTTGAACCAGCTGCATCTCAAGTTGAATTATTTGTGCGTTAATTTCTTCCATCTCTACCTAAAAACATAAATGTAAATACATTAGTATGAATTGTTTGGTCATTTGTGAAACAGCTTATGCAAATGATCTTGTTAACTGTTATATCCAAATAAAAGAAACCTTATGTTCGTCATGAAGCTTTTGAGCATGGTCACTTGCCTCTGGCTTTATATCTGCCATATCCAATGAGTTGATCTCGATAACTAGCTGATTGAACCATCGTATCAGGAATAGCATAAAGCTAAAATGTTATATTGAGAAGGTTAGACAGAGGTGGGGAAACCTAGAAAATGGAACAGATTGTGTGACTAGTGGTGTAATGAGCAAATTCTGCCAAAATTGGCCTTGTGTGACTACCGTTGGCGTAATAAGCAAATTATGCCAATATTGGCCTTGGGTGACCTTGTAATGCTGGAAAAAAAAAAAGCTAATGCTGTAGCCTAAAACATGTGGCTAAATAATAGTGATGTTAGCTGATGCTATTTTTGTTTCCAGCTGCTTGTCAATTTAACTACAGCTGGGAAGCATGAAAATGCAGTGAACCAAAAAAATTGCTCTTAAAGGAGAGAGCTGGTACAATCTACGAGTTGTATAGTAGTGTTTTTTTTTTCTGGCTTCTCCACCTGAATTGTTGAAACTATGACTGTTGTTTTCAAGGTAACCTGTGTTTCTGTAGTGAACAACTCTTGATAGCATCCATCAACGCTGAGTTGGTTCAGACACACGCATGCGGACGTGAATTCTGATGCAGAACTCTGAAATACAGACAGGGGTATACCTTCTCCACTTTGCTCCAGTGCAGATCGGTTTTGCATTCCTTGAGCTCCTGGATTCTGTCCGCTCTGAATCCGATCTCTTGCTTGATCGCCTCTAGCTCTTCCCTGAGCTTTTTGTTCTCCTCGTCAGCGCCATTGTTCATCTCCGGCAGGCTGTTGTCAGCTACGGCTTTTAGATCTGTTGCCTCAGTGGTAGGAAACATTGTATTATCAGATTCTTAAAAAAAAAAAAAAGTCTCGGATCATAATCCATGCAATTATTCTAAAACACTTGTGGTAAAAGCAAGCAGTGACATTTTTGCTATAGAATTTTAGAAACACTGAAACAGTATGATCTGTTGTTTTTTTTGTTTGGAAAAAAATGTGCGGTTTAATTGCATGAACTGATGGCTTAACCTTTGAGGTCAACGTCGAGCAAGTGGCTCTCCTCCTCCATCCTCTGGACCATCTTGACCAGCTCCTCGTTCTTGGCCTCCAAGAACTTCTCCCTCCTCTCGTACTTGGCGGCCACGGCAGCAAGCGTGGCGGCGGCGCTCCCCTCCTCCTTCTCGACGTTCTCCACGCTCCTCGCCGTGGCGCCGGAGTTCCTCAGGAACCTCCCGACCTCGCCGTCGCCGAGAAGGTCCTCCTCCGCCGCCGCCCATCCGAACACGCCGCCGCCGTCGCCCTCCCGGCAGCGGCGCCGCCACTCCCTCCTCCCGGCGCCGGCGAATTGGAAGGCCAGCGACATGGCGTCTCGGAGGCCCGTCCAGCTCTTGCCGAAGTGGAGCAGCAGGTAGTGTTGCCGGCGGCGATGCTGGTGGTTGGTTGGCTTTGGCTCCTCCAGGAGAGCGGTGGTTGTGACGCCGGCGAAGCGCCGGTGAGCGTGGGAGGCGAGGGTGGTTGCGGCGTCGGCATCGGCGGCGGTGGCGGTCGTGGCGAGAATGCCGGTCCACGGCCAGACGAGGAGATCCCCGGCGTCGTTGTCTGCTTCCGCATCCGCCATTAGTGCCTCGACATGTGTGGGTGTGGCTCTGCTCTGCAATTCTGAATGGCGTCGCCTCTGTTTCGTCAGTGTACTTACCGTGTCATCTGTTCATGGATTGTGCATGCTGTGTGATGGGCTGATGGGGATATTTTTGAGTTGTCTCGATGGCTATTTCAGGGATTATGGTATTTTGGTTTACATCAAAACAGTAGAGAGCGATGCCTGAAGTGTTATTTACTTATTTCTGGTTCTGGATTTATATTCGAAAATAAGATGTGCTGGCAATTTCCCCCACTTGCAAGTCTTTGTGCTTGATAACACTAACTTGTAACTTGGTAGCCAATACTAGATAACCGCAGTTGTTATCACACATAAGTATTTCTTACACCATGTGAAAGAACATAAGTTGACGGAACCAGAAAGTTCAGTGCGTAACAGGTGCATGGAAGCTCCTGTCCAGATAACCATAAACATCACATACGCTAACTTAAAAGCTGACTGACTAAAGGCAGTACCACACTGGCTATACTGCTACCTGACACTAGAGTATCAACCTTAAAAGATCCACTTTCACTACAAGGAAAAGACACTGAACTCCTAGGTAATAACAGAACGATGCTTGGATGAAAAAAAGATGTGTCGAACAGGCTACAGCTTTGCAGGGTTAGTAAGAGTCCTCTCCGTTTTCTTCTTCAGGGGAACTAGGAGGCTGTCGCTTCTCAGGGCAGTTGCGGGAGTCATGCATGACATATTTTTCACAGACCTGCATAACCTTTCGACTCTTGGCGGCTTTACCTGTAGTGTACACAATAAAAATAAGGGTCTGATAAGCGCACACGCACATAATACAAAACAATACAAAACGGTATAGATTATAAAGAAAATTATGCACAGTTGTATATTCTACGGTTTGTTCTGTTATAAGAAGGTACCAATTACATTAAAGTTCGATAGATCAATCAGAAACAGACTAGATTTGAATCCAATACTATCAAACCAACTACTAAGGTTCTGTCTGTAAGACTATAACCGAACTAATTTTAATGAAAACAAGTGTTACAGGCTGATTTTTTTTTAGATAATAGTGTTACAGACTGATGAAGTGAAAATTATCGTATCTTCTGCAATAGTTTTTGTGCTCTCAGCAATTAGGCCAGTTACAGTTGTTAGGGAAATCACTTCTTAGTTCGACGCTTCTCACAACATTTGTTATGAGTTTTTGTGGATACTACAAGAGTCAATCCAAGGATTGTCTTAGCTTGATCAGCAGAAGAAAAGGAACATTTACCATGAATAGTAGATAGTGCTAGCAATCAGTTGGTACTGGTAACAAGAAAAAAATGTGGCAGTAGGCACAAGAAAACGGCAAGACAATAACATTAACATTTCAAGTATGTCTGGCAATTGTTCCTGTGATGCAAATAACCTAAACACAGACAGAGAAAGAGTGATTACACCAAACAGAATTGTTGGTGTAGTAGGAAGCTTACATTCTTTCTGAGTTGCTCGTTCTCAGCTTTCAGCTCCTCATTCTGCTTCTCCAGGGACTCCATCTCCTTCGCCTTCAGAATCAACTCTGACTTCAGCCTACGGTTCTCTTCCTGCTTGAGCTCATTAGTCTTCAGAGCCAGCTGCAACCTCAGATTCTGATTCTCGCCATAGACCTGTCCAGGGCCCTTGGGCACCGCACACGGACTCTGGGCTGAACATAGAGAAATTTCACAAACTGCATGCATGAAAGTTCACCTGCCTTACTGTTTGAGAAACAGTATCTTTATACCTTGAACCATGTCATTCTGGACCTCAACTCTGGGCTTGAACCTTTGCCTTCCTCTTCCTTCGCGGCAGCTCCCCAGGCTGAACATAGTCCCCTCCCGCAATCTCCTCTGCATTTGAACAGGATCAATCAAAACGCAAGGGAATTGAAATTTTTTTTTTGAAAGTTCAATTTCTCTCTCCTGCTCTACAGCCAATGAGCCAAACACAACAGGGGAGAACTACGGTTCTTTGTTACATCCATGCATGTCTAACCAAACCAAAAGTGATCACAATTTATCACATCCAAGGATGTAGTCATCCATGAAAATGTGTTGTGCAGTTAAGTTATTAATCGCCACGCCTAGGTAGTTCCCATGCCAAGAAAACGCCTTGATAGTCATCCACGAAAATGTGTTGTCCATGAGTATGCCTTTTATGCACAATGACTGAGATCGTTCTGCTCCTTAAAATCCCCTTTCGTATGAACACTTGCATCTACGAACTTGCGATGATAATGCATTTAGGGATCCCAATTTTTTTCCCCGGAGGAAACGTTGAGATGATTCAAGCAACTAAAAAACCCCCAAAAGCGCGATGAAAAGTTGAATTTCGCGAACTAGGTCTCCTTACCATCGACGGCGGCGCGATGAGCGAACCGCGGGCTGCTCCTCGTCTTGTCGCCGGTGCCCGCCGCTCCCGCCTCCGCGTTCCCGCCGCCGCGCGCGACCATCTCCGCCTTGGAGCTGGAACCCTCCTGTCCCTCCTCGCCCGCCTCGTCGCCGCTGTCCGCGACGTCGCCGTCATCAGCGGGTGCGCCGTTGTTGAAGCGCAGCCACCACTCCGCTTTGGCCTCCTCCGTGACGCCGGCGCGGCCCTTGGCGGTGGCGGTGGCGGTGGAGGCCATGTCGGTTGTCCTTGGAGCCGCGAGGAGTGAGGAGGGTAGCAGAATTTGCGAGTGCGAGGAGCGGTTTTCTCCGCTGATTTCCCCCCAAATGATTTCCCTCTTTATTTTCCAGTCGGGGAAAATCATTTTGTTTCCCGCTCTGCCTCCCATCCCCGCCCAAATATTCCCCTCAAGGGCAAAACGGTAAAACTCTAATAGAACCCAAGATAAGTATTAAAATGTGTTTTACAAAAAAAAATGTAAATATGAGTTGCTAAGCTGTATAACTCGCCCTACCAGTTACTGTGTGGCTGTAAAACTTACACGAGTGCCCATAGAAAACACACCTGATGATCATACAAATATTATCTCCATGGCGTATAATCCATACGCGGAAGAAAAGTCAGCTTCGAAAGTGAATAGTAACGGTTACTAAGTAACTTGACTGTGTTCATATTGAGGTAAAAAAATATTGTAGCCGTAGAAAAACACTATAGCTAAGTTCTGAAAAGGTTTTTTAAGAGAGGAATAGTTGAATAGTGAAAAGTTAAAATGAATAGTGTTTAGTTTGTATAATGTGAACAAGACCTTATTACGTTACGATAATGTATGTAAATGACATCTCAACTAGTTTCATCTCGAGGAAGATGAGCACTACACTATATCGTATCATGCTTTAGACTGCATCGATTTCTTGACTTATGTGTCTCTTTCTTCCCTAAAGCGTCAGAGAAGCTGCAGAAGAAGCTGTTTTTCCAAATAATTTCAGGCACAACCACAATCAGTACAACTGGGTTTTAGAGAAGCCACAGCCACAGCCGAAGCCAGCACAACCGGAGCCCTACCAAGCACGCCCTAAAAGGATGGCTTACTCCCACACGGAACGAGGGTCATCTTACATATAATAAGAGATCAAGCTTATTTAAAATAGTTTAAAGTTACAATCTTTTTTTATGATATCACGCCAAGTCAAACTTGTATTTGCCGTATTGTTGGTACTTTTAAATGTGAGGTGGAATTAAGTTTATGTCAAACATAGTCTTTGGTGTTTCTGGTTCCTAGTGCTAGTAGAGTGTTTTCTTTCATTTAAACTAAAGTTTATGTCAAATTTGTATTTGGCACTCAGAATTTGTAAAACCGACGTCAAAGATGGCGTTGCAGCAAACTTCACCTATCTCCAATAGGAACTTAAAGGTACTTCTAAGGTACTAAATAGCATTGGTAGCGGCCGCAATAGCGGCCGCTATAGCGGTAGCGGACCTGCCGTTACCGCTACTAGGTAGCGGACCCAAAATAGCATGTTTGAACTTAGCGTCCGCTATTGTCTGCTATTACACTTAGCATCCGCTATTATAGGCCGCTATTGCTGATTTCAGACCGCTATTTACTATGTTAATAGTTAAAGTGACAACAAGATGAATCAAGTGTCAATAAGAATATTGAATATGGTGTTTTAGACAATAATAAAGAATGTCGAGCTAACAAATAATGTCATTTTTTTGTTAGTGTGACAATTTAATGCTAATATAATCTATGTATCCTCTATATATACGTTTATTTAAACTTTTTCATGAATATCATACCATCAAATATAATGGGTAAATAAAACTTTTGACCAAATATGATGGTAATTGTTCAAATATGTCATAAAAAATTATCTAATTTTGAAATTCCGCTATTTGGACTTAGCGTCCGCTATAGCGCCCGCTATCCGCGATCCGCTACACGAACACTAATCCGCTACCACACCGCTAAATGCTATTTAGTACCTTGGTACTTCACGTCATCTCATTCTGAATCGTTGCCACTATCAATGTAAAAGATGGTGTCCCATAACTCTACCTCAGTATTAAAAAAAACTCAAGGCCTCAGCCTCAGCTAGGGAATGGCCATCAACTATCGCCAACCTCCACAACTTTGCAGGGAGCTGCCATCAACCTTAGTGTTTCCCTCGTTGAACATACTAGGTGATCGAGTGAATCAATATATTTGAAATGAAGTGCATATATGGTTGCTGCCATGCCAGTCTTCTCATCTGCTGATTTGCAGTCACATCTCACAACTATAGGAGGGTGCGGAGCTACTCAAGAAGATGGAATTGCATGTCCATCCATAAAAAGTAGCACGGGATCATACTACAATGGTGCTTCTTCAACGTAGCTACAAATAGAAAAAAAATGGCATCTTTAGAGCATGGCATGAAACCAGCTGATAATTTTTCCTGTGGAGACCATCTTACTTTGATGGAGTGTGGCTGAGCGACAAACTCGTTGTATACATGTTCTGTTAGTTCGGTGTTCAGTTGTTGCTCAGAGTTGTTCGATCGTTAGCTCTTATACATGTCAACCAATGTTGATCAAGTCCTTTGTTTTTTTTAGCACAAGATCAAGTCCTTTGTGGGCTGCTCGTGACCCACTGGCATGATAAGGGCTTCCTATCCCATCCTGTGAAATATATTTTTTTTATTGAACCATCCTGTGAAATAGATAAGCCATCCAACTTTAAAGCCCACTTAGGCCCAATTAACTCTGTAGGGGGAGATTAAACATTTTCAACATTTTTGGGAAGCTCGTTCAATAATTCCTCTAAGCTAACTCAACATTTAATTTAAACATGCTCAACATTTTGAGGCTAGTAATGTTGAAACTACAAAAACAAAACGTTGAATTCAAAACATAAAACGTTGAAACCATGAATTAGAAATGTTGAATAGGAAATTCTTCTCCGATGAGCAGACCCGCGACAGCGTTCTTCTCCGGCGAGATGGGTGGTGGCGCAGGCGGGCGGAGGCTTGCGGAGCTGACGTAGCGTCAGCGCAGGCGGGGCAGAAGCAGCGCACGGCGGGCCACGGCCAAGGAGCACGGCGGCGGCTGGCCGACGCAGGGAGCAGGGGCGGCGACAATGGCGCGGAGGGGACTACGGGAGCAGGCGAAGGCAGCGGTAGCGGCGTCGGGGAAGCGGGCAGCAAACGCGTGTGATGCGAGCTGCATGGCGCGGCTGGCCATGGCCGGGGCGCACAACGATGGCTGTCCGACGCAGGAAGCAGGGACGGCAACAGCGGCTGGCCGACGGGGGAGCAGGGGCCGCTGGCGGGAGTTGGCGTCGCTGCCGCGCTGGAGTAGTTTGAGCTATGAATCACCGCCGTACGGCTGGAAGCTTGCCTTGCCGTACCGGTATCGGATACGGCGCGATACGCCGATACACGACTCGATACGCCTCGATACGCATATCAGAAAAATACGATTTAAACATAGACTAGCACAAATGCCCGTGCGTTGCTACGGGTAACCTGATCTCACGTCGATCTGGGATCAGTGTTGTAGATAATTCATGAGCTAGGCCTAGAAATTGTCTGCCAGCATTTGTAATAGTATCAAATATTATCATGTAAGAAAAATTAGTGGCTTTTACGTAAAATCAAGCAGCAAAAGATATGGCATGTTGTTAGAACTTTATATAAATACAAGGTTTTTTTTTGCAAATTGGCCCGAGGCCTTAGACTATCCGTACTGGTCAACCTCTATTTTCAACCTCTAAAAAAATATTCGTCATCAAGATTCTAACTTTTATCCCAATATCTTTTGTTTTTTCAAAAAAAAAAAATCCCAACATCTTCCGCATCGGTCAGCCCCTATACCAACTAATCTATATTTTATTCAACCATCCCCAACTACCATCTCGTCTCTCCTCACATTTTCTTTTTTCTATCCCCTCCTAATATTTTTCTTTTTTCCCCATCTTTTTAATCTTCTTTTTTCATCTTTTTTCTTTTTCCTTATTTCCTTTTATTTTCTCGTGATTTCCCCTCCTCTTTTTTTATATCGGCAGCCCCCTTTCTCTCTCTCCTGATATTTCTCGAGCGACCTCGTTCGCTCCGTCTCTCTCGTCTCATCTCTCTCTCCGGCGATGCGGCCTTGAGGAGCAGCAGGGAGATGCGCCTGGGAATGGATCTCGCGGGCGGAAGATGAGCGATGCGGCCTCAAGCTCCTCCTTGAGCTGCTTCAGGGTCTGGCGGGCGGCCTCGAGTAGGAGCTTGGCGTGGCGGCAGGCGGCCTCGAGCAGAACGGCGCGAGCAGGAGCTCGGCATGGTGGTGGACGGCACGAGGAGCTCGAGCAGGCCGCAGCTCACTTCCCCCGCCGGTGAGCTCGATTTGTGCTGCGGCAAGTTCGGCTCCTCCACCAAATCCCCATCTCTCTATCTCTGCTCTCTCGATCTCTCTCTGTATTTGTGTTCTTGGTGGCTGCAGTGGATTTGTGCTAGATTTGTCTTCGATTTGTCCCTTGACCGTGTTGCTGCTTCTCTTGCACCCTTGTCTCCTTTATTTTTTTTTGCTGAAAGCTCGATTCAGCAGACCATGGTTCGATTGGTGGCTAGAAGGTTGATTGTTGAGCGTGAGGACTGACGGGTGAGGTGGAGAAGTAGCTTCCTTTGTTCCTTGATATTTCTCTAGGTGGATCCGTCCTTTTTTTTTACTGGTTTCTTCCAGCGCTCGCGCTGGATGGAAGTAACTTCATTCTAATGGAATGAAGAGGGGTGGAAGGGAGGGAATGAGCGAGAGCAGGCGGCGCTGCAGGTTGCCGAGGAAGGAGCGGGACTGCGAGAGGGTCGGGGGAAGCTGCCTTGGCGCAACAGCGATGTCCCGTGCGACGGAGAGTTTCGCGTCTGACCTTGACTTGGCTGACAGGTGGGTCACTGTCCGTACGACGGACGAAAAAAAAAGACAGAAACCTTGCTTGCTTTAGGTAAAGAAGGTATATTAATTCGCGATACGCATCCGATACTTCGCGATACGTCAGACGTCGTCCGCCCCGATACGTGAACAACTCAATTTGAAGCCCATGTGCACTAGGCCCATCATTAACTCATGGCCCTTCTTGGTGGAAACGCTGCCGCCGGTGAGAACCCTCAAGCACCCTCTCCTGGGCCGCCGCTAGTTCCTTTGCTGCTGGTGGGCTTCGAGCGTTTCAAAACTTTGTGAATTGAATTAGCGTTTCAAAACTGCTGTTGGCCTGCTGTGTCGTTGCCACTCCTGGGCGGGTGTAGTTTTCTACTAATCTAATCATCTTGCATATTGAGATATTTATATTTCAAGGAAAAGAATAATATTTTTATATACTATACACGTATCGGCGTATCAGGGTTTTTCAGGATTTGCCGTATCGGCGTATCGCCGTACCCATATCGGCGTACCCGTATCACGTATCGGTGATACATATAGTTTGAGTCTTGAAGTGTATGCCTATTTCTACTATATATTTTACAGGGGTATGCCTATTTCTACTGAATTTGGAATCAATCAATTTGTGAGGTCCATACATATCTGCTAGCTATTTAGCAAGTATACGGAATGATCATGAGCTCTGAAAGCGGGAAGTCACTTCTTTAAAAAAAAAACATATCATTATTCTTCCAGATAGAAAAAGGAAGTTAGATTATACATCATGCTACCGAATGTTAGAACTGAAAACTAGCTACTGAGTTGTGTGCGAAATGTAGAAGTATCAGATTTGAGCTTTTCTTTTCCTTGCCAACTCAAAATTATTAGAGCACTACACATGGTTTGTTGGGGTGATGTATGTGCTCTAACCATCTTGTTCTTTCGTGAGGAATTTCGTTCTTAAGATTAAGCATATATTTGTCATGTGTACCATATTTGAAAGATTCTTTTTGGCTCATAGTATAAGATAAGAAGAGTTGCTGGTAATTGGCTATAGTCTTACTACAATATTTTGAACTGGAGTCTGAAATCGCAGCTGGGATGCACTTGGCAGCAGAGCTATATGTCTATGGTGGTCAACTGCAGTGACATACAGCTCTTACACCTTAACTTTGAATTGTTCATCTGAAGAACTTTGAATTGTTCATCCAAGGCCTTTGAACTTTGAACTGTTCAATTATTGTTAACCATAGTATGTTTCAATCATTTGTTTAATAGGAAGTGTCGCCACAGGTGATTTGAATTTTACATAAACAGAGAATCCAATGCCAGCTGAACAGTGAGTGGAGCCCTACACCTCGAAGAAGCACATCAGAACAAAGCATACATGAGACAACACCCGATGCTGAATATAATGGCATGTCTTTTGTCGGTAGAAACTCATTCAGTTCTTGTCATGATAGTGTAGAAGGCACCGAAGCTCAGTCCTATTTGTAGTCCAGTTCTTGTCATTCACTGGTTGTTAGCAAGTCCTATTTTTAGACCATGCCCATCATTATTCTAAAAGAAAATAATTACATCCCACTCTCATGATCTTTTCATTGATATGATATTCTGATTGCATATGATTGCATATGTCTTATGGGTTACACCAGCGATGGGCTTCTTGAGGACTAGAATGGCTTGTACCTATTTTTATTTCTGCTTGATTGTTCAGCATGCACATCATAATGTAGTTTGCTAATTGGCCGTGTTGACCTTGACTGATTGAGGGATTTTAAGATTATATTTAATAGTTACATATGCGAATGTATTTGCAGAAGAACACCAATTTATGTCGATCTTTTGGATGTGTCTGTTCTTTCTTCTTTGAGGTGGAGCATAAATCCATGAGATTATGTATGAATATATAGAACTCCTTGCCTTTTACTGATTAGCCGTGCTCTGAATGATTGTTTGCTTGGATGTCGCTCGGAGTAGCTAGAAGTCAGAGCTCAGTGCAGACTCGCAGTAGCGCCATGGCATGGGGGACCGAAACCAAATTCGTTTGATCAGGGCGCTTCGTTCGCTGTGGGCGCGTAGCCTCTTTGGACTCGGGCTTTAGTTAGCCACGAGATCATTATGCAGCAATAAGTGTGTGTCTTACACCTTCTGAAAACAATTAGCCATCCTTGTAAAATAATGTGCAAGATTTTTGTCTCCTTGTTTCCTCAACACCTACCAATCATACGCCCTTTGTTCATTTCTGCCATGGCCTGCTGCCTGCCTGCGCCTACCAGATTCCGCCGCGCCTCATAAACTGCTCCAAACCATATTCTGATATTCCATATCATAGCCTTGCCAGGTTAGCCCCACCGTTTCTTCTTCTATATATATATATACCCAAACAGCCAGCACACTTCGTCGCCAAAATTCACCAACCAGCAACCACAGTCCACACCACAGCTTCCGCCCTCTGCTCAGTCTCAGTCCTCACGAGACCAAATGGCCGCCGCTCCGGCCATCACTACTCCCGCCGGCGTCGTGGACAACCGCAGCGGCTACTGCGAGGCGACCAAGACGTTCCGCAGCCTACGCCCGCGGGTCCCACTCCCGCCGCCGGACGCCCCGCTCTCCTTCACGGCGTTCGCCTTCTCCCTCCTCCCGCCGCCGCTCCCCGCGCACCCGGCCATCCTCGACGCCGCCACCGGCGAGGCCGTCTCCTTCCCGGCGCTCCGGTCCCGGGTGCGCGCGCTATCGGCGGCCCTGCGCTCACCATCGCGCCTCGGGCTCCGCCACGGCGACGTCGCGTTCGTGCTCGCGCCGGCGAGCCTCGACATCCCGGCGCTCTACCTCGCGCTGCTCTCCTTCGGCGCCGTCGTCTCCCCGGCCAACCCGGCGCTCACCTCCGCCGAGATCGCCCGCCTTGTCTCCCTGTCGGGGGCTTCCGTCGCCTTCGCCGTCTCCTCCACCGCCGCCAAGCTCCCGGCCGACCTCCCCACCGTCCTCCTCGACTCCGACCACTTCCGTTCCTTCCTCCTCCACACCGACGCCGACGAAACAACGGCGGCGGTGGTGGTCCGGCAGTCGGACACGGCGGCGATCCAGTACTCGTCGGGGACGACGGGGCGGGTGAAGGCGGCGGCGCTGTCGCACCGGAACTTCATCGCCATGGCGGCGGGATCTCACGCGCTAACCAATAAGCCGCCGCGGCACGGCGGCGAGAGCAGCAGGATGCTCCTGGCGGCGCCGATGTTCCACTCGCTAGGGTTTTACTTCGTTCTGAAGGGCGTCGCGCTGGGGCAGACGACGGTGCTGGTCACCGACGCGGTGGCGCGGCGCGGCGTGAGGGCGGTGGTGGAGGCGGCGGAGAGGTGGGAGGTCAACGAGATGACGGCGTCGCCGCCGGTGGTGACGTGGATGGGGAAGGAGAAGGAGGGGTGCGGCGGCGGCCTCAAGGCTCTGGAGCGGGTGGTGTGCGGCGGCGCACCGCTAGCGCCGACGGCGGCGCAGAGGTTCCGGCGACGGTTTCCCAACGTCGATCTCTGCATGGTAAGTTATCGCCATGTGGCTTTCCTTATTGATGATTGGCCTTTTTTATGCTCAAGTCTTCTGTTGCCATCTTTTGAGAAAAAGTCTTCTGTTGCCATATTCACACACAGAAAAAAAATATTGTGTATTTGTCGTTGCGGAGAGAGTGTGCTTCCTCCAAAATTCCCTCAAATTATTGTGACTAGCGTCGTTGCGGTGGTAATAAGCTCCTCTGTTTCGAATTGCATGTCAGGAACTGGAACTCGTAGCCTGTATTTTGTGTGCAAACTTGTACCTCCAGTAACTGCCAAAAAAAATGTTTTTAAAACAGAGCACGCATTTCAGGTGTAGTATAATTTTATTTTTTTATTTTAGAGCTAACCAGTTGCGACTGGTGAGGAGCGATAAAAGTGACACCGGAAATAGTTGTGTGCACTAAGAGAGGATACGTCCTTGGCTTGGGACAGAATTATTTAGATGACTCATGTGCCTCATGGCTCGTTTTAAATAACGAATGGCGCCATCTTGGCGGTGGTTTTCACTGAATTCTTGGAGAGATGTCATTGTCCATGCCACCAGAAGAAATCAAAGTCATAATCCTGGGGAGGGATGAGAAAACTCCAAATCAGTGAGATTTCAAATAATTCTTTGATCTCAGCCAAGAAGCTGAACAAATGTAATAAGTCTAAACAATGAACGTTGTGTGTGTAAACGCAGAGGTGCAAGCTATTTTCATTTTCTAAAAACTAATCGTTGCATGGTCAACTTTTGGCGACCTGATCAAAGCTCGATATAAGGTTTGGTTACTCGGTTCACTTATGCAGCAGGCCAGGATGATTTAAATAGTACTAACAACATTATCTTGAAAGAGTATTCAAGAGCACATGACATTCTACAGTCTATTGCGATTTCTTCCACCTTTTGACCCATAACTAGCAACTCCTACGTTAGTGTGCCCTTGTCAATTTGTGCGTTGGTTTACAAAAAATTGGGTCGGCTCACCTCATTTCCTTACTGGTACATATATTTTACTCCCTCTATTTCATATTATAGTTATATTTAATTTTTTTAAAAAATATATTTTTAAAAAACTTTGACTAATGATATTTTAAATAACATAATTTATTTCAAGTAAAAAGTTACTTTTTTTGTAATAGTTTGTTTCATGACGAATCTATGACCATAATTGTTACATATGTTTATATATTTTTAGGAATTCATGGTCAAAGTTAATAATGATTGACGTTGAAAAAAACTAAACGTAGCTATATATTCTTGAAGAGAGTGAGTGTTATATAACTATATATACACTATGTCTAAAGACATGCTCATTAAAACTATATATGTATCTAAAAATATCAAACGACGTACAATTTGTAACTGATGGAATGTTAAGCAGGATTCCAAACTCCGATGGACCTCGCATTCCACTGTTCTTCCTACTCAAATTAATTAGCAAAGAATCATCCTGCTATCCTTTTACCAGATACGCTATCCTGCAGTTTTCTTTTCGAACTGAAAAGTGTTGGTACACTCGTTTCAGGGCTATGGTTCAACTGAGGGCGGTGGCATATCACTTATGATCGTCCGGGAAGAGTGCAACCGCGTGGGCTCCGCTGGCCGTGTCTCGGAGAACACAGAGGTGAAGATCGTGGACCAGGTTACTGGCAAGCCCCTCTCCGTCGGGCAGAAAGGGGAGCTATTGGTGAAGGGGCCTGCCGTCACGACTGGTAACCAAAGATGAATATATATATATATATAGCTTCTCCTCTTCATAATAACTTTGGTTTCAGTTTAGGATTCTGCATTTGCATCCAGATTTTTGGCAATATTTTTGAGGTCAACCTTTTGCAGGATACGTTGGCGACGACGAGGCGAACGCTTGCACTTTCGATTCTGAAGGCTGGCTTAAGACGGGGGACCTTTGCTACATCGATCAGGACGGCTTCCTGTTCGTGGTGGATAGGCTGAAAGAGCTCATCAAGTACAAGGGCTATCAGGTTTGCGATTTTGTTGCTACTCTTGGTCTCACATTTCAGAATAAAATGCCAACTAGATTCCTCGGTCCTCGCTATTACTATCCAAAAGGCTGATCATTTGCCCCGGTGTATTAAACTCTGCAGGTCCCACCTGCAGAGCTGGAGCTTGTCCTGCAAACGATGCCAGAAGTTGTCGATGCTGCAGTCATGCCGTGAGTCCACTAGAAGTCTACTAGAACACCTGATTATTGGGAACACGACAGTTGCCAACTGCCTATCTGATTTGTGAACTGCCGTTTCAACTCGTAGTTCGTTTGACTTTTTTTACCTCAAATTTGACCGCTCATCCTATTTTTTAAAAAAATTATAAATATAGTCAAATTAAGTCATTCTTAACAAAAACTTTTATTGATGAATCTAACCATTAAAAAAAAGTAGGATATTTTGTATAATTTTTTTAAATAAGACGAATGGTCAAATAAACTACAATTTGAAACTAAGGTAGTATAAAATTGCACAGACTCCAAATCAACTTGGTCTTAATCTTCTCCATGCCACTTATTCTAGAGGAATATTAATAATTTAGCCAACTGCTAGCTATACAATCGCTATATAATGTTGCCATGTCATTCTAAGCCAACCTAACTATCCACTCATTATATTCATCATATAATAGTTTGCTATACATTTGGGTTGCAATATTAATGCAACTCTCCCATTCTCACCATATTATTGGACTTCATGTAGCAATCGGCTGGTAACAAGTTGTAAGCTTGCAGCCTGCTTATTTTCTCTCTTATCTCCTCTCTCATTCAACTCAGCAAAATATGATGCGGTACTTTAGCCCACTCATCATCTTAGTATCTGAAACCAAGCAGGCTAGCAGCCATATAAAAGTTGCCTGACTGCCATTATTATCTGCAGAGTTCTTGGAACGAATGACAGTCTGATTGAATTTGCAGTTATGCTGACGAGGAGGCGGGACAGATACCGATAGCGCTTGTTGTGAGGCAAACTGGAAGCGAGGTCACCGAGGCTCAAGTAATTGACCATGTTGCGAAGCAAGTAGCCCCTTACAAGAAGATCCGCAAGGTTTTGTTTGTCAATTCCATACCCAAATCTCCAGCTGGCAAGATATTGAGAAGGCAGTTGACGAACTATGTTCAGGCTGGTGTTGTATCTAGGTTGTGATTTTTTTTTTCGTTCTTTTTAAGGGCTTGTGGATCTTTTACTAGTGTTTTGTGTGCATGTACTCCTTGTGTGTATGGGTATATGGGAGACAACTAGTACGGTAACAGACAACATTATATGGTACAATTAGTGCATTGATGAATGGAGAATAGTTTTGTTAAATAAACTCCATACCCAAATCTCCAGCTGGCAAGATACAGAGAAGACAATTGACGAAGAACTATGTTCAAACTGCCGATGTCTCTAGGTTGTGATTTTTTCTTTATTTTTAAGGGGTTGTGGATCTTATACTTGTGCCTTGTGTGCATGTACTCCTTGTGTGTATGGGTGCATGGGAGAAAATTAGAACGGTTAAAAGACAATATCATATGGTACAATTAGTGCATTGACAAATGTAGATGGAATAGTTTTGTTAAATGTGTCAACATATGTAGCGTTTGGTTACAATTAGACTTAATTATAATTTGGTAGGTTATGAATCACATTCTTTGCTTATAGATCCTGACTAGGATGTCCTAGGCACAAGCTTAGGTTGATAGCTGATTAGTACAGAAGACCATGCGTGGATTGAGCCAAAAGGAAATCTGTAGTAGCCGAGGTGCAACCCTGGAAGGAGCAATCTTGCTACTAGCTGTAGGTTTTGAATCCATGACGTAGTGCCCTGTAATTTTATAGTTATAAAAACAGCTTTCACTTCCGTCAGGCATAGTTGTTTAAGTCTTCATGTGTATGCCTATTTCTACTATATATTTTGCAAGTGTATGCCTATTTCTAATGAATTTGGAATAAATTAATTTGTCAGGTCAATACATATCTGCTAGCTATTTAGCAAGAATACGGAATGATCATGAGCTCTGAGAGCAGAAAGTCACTTCTTTTAAAAAATACCATTAAGTCACTTTTTTTAAAAAAACATATCATTATTCTTTCAGTTAGAAAAACGAAGTTAGATTATACATCAATACGTGAATGTTAGAACTGAAAACTAGCTACTGAGTTGTGTGCTTAACGTAAAAGTATCAGGTTTGCACTTTTCTTTTCCTTGCCAACTTAAAATTATCAGAGCACCACACATGGTTTTTTTTGTTGTTGTATGTGCTCTAACCATCTCATTCTTTCATTAGGATTTTTGTTCTTAAGATTAAGCAGATATTTGTCCTGTGTTACCATATTTGAAAGTTTTTTTTTGGTTCACAGTATAAGATGAGAAGAGTTGTTGGTAATTGGTTGTAGTCTTACTATGATATTTTGAACTGGAGTCTGAAATCGCAACTGGTATGTACTGGCAGCAGAGCTATCTATCTAGGTTAATATGACGATCAACTGCAGTGATATACATCTCTTACACCTTAACTTTGAATTGTTCACCTGAAGAGCTTTGAATTGTTCATCTGAAGACCTTTGAACTTTGAGCGGTTCAAGTTCAATTATGTTTAGCCCTTGTATGTTTCAATTGTTTTTTAATAGGAAGCGTCGCCACATGTGATTTGAATTTTACCTTACCAGAGAACCCAATCCTAGCTGAACAGTGAGTGGAGCCTACACCTCCAAGAAGCACCTCAGAACAAAGCATACATGAGACAACACTCGATGCTGAATATAATGGCATGGATTTTGTCGGTAGAAATTAGGGGGGAGGGGCATTCGGTTTAAACCGACTATTCGGTTCGGTATCTCAATTTATATTTTTTTTAGTTTTTCAAGATTTAGAAATTGACCGGTAGGGAAAAAACTAAAAAACTGACGTGTTCGGGATCAGATTTTTAGGTTCGCTTTTTAGTAAAAACCGAACAAGATCGTACTCATCTGTATTCCCAGCCCTGCTCCACCATCTGCTGCCATTGCCGGCTGCTGGAGCAGCCTCCGGCGCTGGCTGGTAACTTCTGCTCCGGCGCTGGCTGCTAGAGAAGTTACCGCAGCATGGAGCAGCCCCTGCCGCCACCGCCGCCGCCGCCACCTGCTGGGAGGGTGGCCCGGTGGGCGATGGGGAGGAAGGACTGGAGACGGTGGGGTCGCTGCTGAGACTTTGTGACTGACAGCTGAGGGTGTGGGACTGAGGGGTGTTGGGGTTTCAGCATGTGTGTGGGGGGATATATATTGGACATGTCAGTTTGGCCCGAGTAAGTTAGATGGGTCAAAATACTGAGGTGTGGGGGCGCAGGTTGTTGGTTCAGTTGAACTTTAGTAGTTCGGTATAATCGGTTTGGTATACTACTAAAACCGAAGCCAATCCCAAAAACCAAAGCCGAACCGAAAATACCAAAAAAAACGACAATTCGGTTCGGTGTTTTTTTTCTCAGTTTCGGGATATTTTTGCCCACCCTAGTAGAAACCCATTGAGTTCTTGTCATGATAGTGTAGAAGACACCAAAGCTCAGACCTATTTGTATACTAGTTCTTGTCATTCGCTTGTTGTTAGCAAATCATATTTTAGACCATTCTCATCATTATTGTAGCGATCTTACCCGAGAAATGGGCCCACTTAAGTATATTTCACCTTCCGTTGGTGCTAATACACAAAAATGTTCCCAAATGCGGGTACGACCGTCGAGTCGAGCTCGACTAACTGCAACTGAAGATCGTCCGTTCATACGCTCACTCGAAGGTGAGTTCCAAAGATCACATCATTCCACAATTCAATTTACATTAAGTCTCAGAGTTATTACAAACCAAATTGAAATGATAATAAAGAAATTCGAGTTCATGCAGCGGAAAGTAAACGAAATACTAGGGCCGATCCATATTATCGTCACGATGAAGTCAACCATGACGCTACTCCTCTCGATCCTCGGAAGAGGTCGGCTCCCACTCGATGCTGTACCCAGGAGGAAGCTGGGTGGCCCAAGCCATAGAGGCAGCTACCTCCTGAGGGGACGGTCCTGAAAATTTAGCCACAAGCAAGGCTGAGTATACTAGTTATACTTAACAAGACTTACCCGACTGGTGATCACTACATCACCGACTCCTAAAATGAGAGGTTGTTTGGCTAGTGGGGTTCTTTTGCCAAAAGCGACTAAGCTGATCTCTAGCTTATCCATCTTGATTTTAATTCCTTTTAGACTATCCATTCTAGGTGAGCCTAGCTAGACAACCAAGTTTTGCAATACAATTATTCCATCCAAAGATTTCATCCTTCCCGGTTTATTTCATAATATGTCATACATCAGTCAAGCAGTCTCATTAACCGCGAGAAGCGGACAGTTCGAACCGAATTTACTACCTGGCCAGGGAAAACCCACACACATAGAATGGTTGGAAATGCCAACACACCCCAATCCTTTCTCCACCCTCTGCGAGTGGCTCCCGAGTCCCAAAGCCTCGGGGTAGAGGTTCACCACTACTGGGACTCACGCAACTACCCCCATGTGCCCATGGGATAACGTTTCCAAGACAGAGGGCTGTCGGACCTGCTCGCATCGATCGGGTACCGGGACTTACCGGTCCCATGGTCCGTACATATGTGTGGTACGTTCAAAAGCTTGACACAAAAGTACCACATGTTTCCAATTAAACCATCGATAGACGGGTATCTACAATCATCCGTCCATCATCTCTAGTGTTTCTGATATGAGTAGACATACAACTCCTATATCTCGCGGGTGTCGGAAACACTCGACTTCTAACGGTCCTAAGCATAGCGACTATAGAACCTACATACTAGTGTTCAATCAAAGGAAACTATGATAATGCAATCTAGGGTTTCATTCAACTCCTTGAAACTTAAATGCACAAACATATAATCAAGTAAATTGCGTAAGTAAAGTTAGGTTATGCTCTGGGGCTTGCCTTCCGGCTCGAAGCGGTACTCCTGCTCGGGGCTCGGATCCACGTGCACCACGTTCACCTCGGACTCCTGGGCAATCTCCTCGGCAGCGGGGACTAGCTCGTAGACTCCGTCGGCGAGACCCGGATCTACACGAGATGCACGAAATGTTTAAATATCGAGATTTAATATAGTTAGGGTTTGATTAAACCTTGGTTAATGAATTGGAAAGGATAAACATTAATTATAAGTGAATATACCCTTTTCATTTGGAAACTTGGATTTGATTTATGAGATTTAGGTTTTTCTCTATTCTTTTTCTTTTTCTTCTCTTTTCCACCATTTAAGTCTTTTTTCTATTATTCAAAAGGTGAACTTAGGAATATTATTTTTAGGTTCTATTTGGCCAGAGGCTTGCTCATGCCAAGGCAGGAGCCTAGCCCAAAACTTGGCTCAAGGTGATTTTTCTATAATTTATTAAAAATGTTCTTATCTTTTTGCCTAAAAACAAACTAATTCCTACAAAAATAACTATAAGGTTTCTGTCCACACCACTTGGCACAGTGACTTAGGTCACCAAAAGAAACCTCTCTGCAAGTTTACATGTGGTATTGATTTATGGTTATTTTTGTGGAATTTCACCATGTTTAAACTACAAAAATCATTTAGCCATTTTCCAGTGTCCAAAAATTACCATTTTCATTTTTAAGGTTTCTATTGTCTTGATTAAGTTTCTGTGTGAAGGAGGTGATTTTTCACTGAGTGAATTATTTTCTGTGATTTATTTGCCAAAACAGCAAGGTATAAGTTTGGAAATTCATAACTCTAAATCCACTGGGAATTTTTGTGCACCACTTGGGCAGAGATCCTATGTCACCCATGAGTCTAACATATCCAAAGCTCAGCCCTAGTGCATGAGTGGATTTCAAGATATGAAGAAAGGTGCTCAAACTTTGCCATTTTCAAATCTGTAAACTAAGCCTCAACTGAGTGAGGTGCAATGGAAGAAGTTTGACTTCTAGATTCACTGGTCACTACAAAATTTGTTTGGCATTTTTCTGATTTTTCTACGATTTTCTACGAATTTTTAAAGATTGCAGCGAATAGTGCTCAAAGGATAGAATCTATTTACGCCGTGAACCCTAGAAGATTTGAATCCTTACAAAAGGGTCCCTGGAATCTTACAGTCGGCCCCCTAGAAAAAGGAAGAAGACACAAGT
Source organism: Digitaria exilis (assembly GCA_015342445.1). Lineage (NCBI taxonomy): Eukaryota > Viridiplantae > Streptophyta > Magnoliopsida > Poales > Poaceae > Digitaria > Digitaria exilis. The sequence goes on along the minus strand of JACEFO010001770.1, from coordinate 1,620,504 downwards.
GAGTCCCCGAGCTCGTCAGCGTTCGTACGCCGGCGGCTAGACGGGGTCTCCGGCCTCGGTGAGTGGCGCAACGCGCAGAGGAGCTCACTGCGGTTCCTTGGAGCTAGAAGGCGACGACGGGGATGACAGGGAACGTGGTCGGCGACGGCGGTCGGGGTCGGAGAGGGTTGGGGAAGGGGTCGATGAGCACCAGCGTGTCACGGCGAAGCTGCAGGTGCCCTCGGTTCAGCCGGAGGAGGAGCGGAGTGTGCTGTCCGCGTGCGCAGCCGGCGGCGGAAGCTCGAGCTTCTCCGGCGAGCTGTGCCGGCGGCTGCGGTGGCGGAAAAGGGTCGGGACTTGGTCGAGGAGTGGTGGTGGGTGATGGGGAAGCTAGCGTGCGCCTTGGTTTGGGCGGAGGAGCAGCGGAGAAGGCTGGCCGCGTGAGCGAGCTCGGCGGCGGCTCTGTGAACTCCGGCGAGCGATTTCGGCGCGGGAGAAGGAGGGAACTGTTTAGGGCTTTAAGTAGAAGGGAGAGGGGAAGGAGGCGGTGCTCGAGCAGCACTGGATGGGGGCTGGGGCAGCGCGGCAAGGTGTCGCGGCGGCAGCGGCTTGCCGCGGGCCGTTGGCGCCTTGCGCGGCGTCAACGCGGCGCAGGCGAGCGGCAGGGCGACAGGCGCGCGTGGGCGAGGAGAAAAGGAAGGCGGGAGGAAAAAGAGGCGCGCGTGGTCGCGAAAGTCGCGCGACGGACCGGTGGGCAACGGCGGCGGCGGCTTTGTCCGGCGGTTCACGGCGGCGACAGCTCGGGAGCGCGGCTCGGGTCAGCGCTACAGTGCGCCATTTGCCACGCGATCTGGCCAGACGCGTGCTCCATGAGCGGGGACACGCAGCCGTACCATTGGCCGGCTCAGGCGAGGACGGCAGGCGGCAGGGTGCTGCCGGCGGCGAGCGCGGCCACGCGCGAGCGCGGCGTGGGCACCCCGTGAGCACGCCTCTGCCGGTGCAAAGTCAACTTGGTTGGCATGGCTCAAACTCCAAAAATGTGAACATTGCTCGGAAATCTTCCAACATGAAAGTTGTTTAGAATTTCATGGGACACGTCCCTGCACTAGAGATGATGAGAAATAGATGAAAATTTGGCAGTGATTCAAAAGGGGAGAAAACCCTGTTTTGAACTGAATTTTAGAAATTCGAGGGGCTAGATGGCAAAATTGGCCAAAGTGCCAATGGAGGCAAAGTTCAGAAATGTGAAGATGTACAACTTTGCTTTTTGGAGATTTAGATGGTCAGTGGTAAAATTTTGAGTTTAGGCTAAGATTCCATTTCAGCCTTAATTTGAATTGGAAAAGTTCAAATTCCAAGGTTAGGGTTTAATTTTTGAGATGCTTCCAAACATTTTTAGGCTAGGGTTTGAAAAGGGAAGTTTCTTGGTTTGACGTATACTCCAACTTTCCCATTTGCACTTTTTCAAGTTCTTAGGAAGTTTCAAAGTTTTCTTCGTTGCTTCATTTGAATGGTTTTTGACTCAATTTGGGAAATTTTCTTCATTTTCCTTAATTCCACTTTTGAAATGTGCTTAGCTTAACTTAATCCCCATTTTAGTGTTAATTAACACCAGGGGTGTTACAATTATTCTAAAAGAAAATCATTACATCCCAGTGTCACCAGCTTTTTATTGATATGGTATTCTGATTGCAGATGTCTTAGGGGTTACACCAGCGAGGGGCTTCTTGAGGACTCCAATGGCCTGTACCTATTTTTATTCAGCTTCATTATTTAGCTTGCACAATTCATAGTGTAGTTTGCTGATTGGTCATGCTCTCCTTGACTACTTGAGGTATTTTGAGATTATATTTAATTGTAACATATGTGAATGTATGAATAGAAGAACAACAATTTATGTTGACATTTTTATGTGTCTATTCTTTGAAGTGGAGCATAAATCCATGAGATCATGTATAAATATTTAGAAGTGCTTGCCTCTTGGTGATTGATCGTGCTATGCTTGACTGCTTGGATGTATCTGTTCTTGCATGTGATCTTAAACTCAAATTTCAATGAAGCTGTAACGTCCGTTGACTGATGGGCTTGTTCAGATGGGTGGGGTAATGTTGGTTAAAGTTGACGAAATATAATATTCATCATTTTGACACTAATTAGAAGTACAAAATATAGACTAATTATAAAACTAATTACACAGATGGACTCTACATCGCAAGACGAATCTATTAAGCCCAATATGTGCCGTCATTAGCGATTTTTAATGACGGGTTACTGTAACATGACAGTGTCTAATGACAAATTAATTAGGCTTAATAGATTCGTTTCACGATGTGGAGTCCATCTATGTAATTAGTTTTCTTTTACACCTATGTTTAATACTCCTAATTAGTGTCCATACATTTAATATGAAAAGTTGACAAAATAAGTTGGTGAAAGTTGACGATATAAACAAGGCCCAAATAATGTTCAAGATTTTGTCTGAACGCCTATCAATCAAACATCCCCTTTTACATTTCTGCCATAGCCACATTGCTGCCTGCTTGGGCCACTTACCAGATTCCGCGCCTCATAAGGCCTTCTCCAATGGTATGTCTGAGCTAGCTTTTATGCTAGCTCATAGATTGTTTAAATGATGAACAGTATCAAAACAGTACAAAATTGATTGACTCTTTGCAAACGGGTTAACTCTTTGCTAGCTCTTAGCATTTTGTATTCATTGAACAGTCAAGAGCCGGTCACATCACCTTTTGCACTCTTCAATGAAAATGAGATGGCTAAGAGCTAGCAAAGAGCCAACCCACTTGCAAAGAGTCAATCCATTTTGTACTATTTTGATACTGTTTATCGATTAAACAATCTATGAGCTACTATATGAGTTAGCACAGATATACCATTGCAGGAGGCCTAAACTGCGGCACGAGTCCACGACAATACTTTGTCAGGTTCCCCCACTCCGACACTCCGTCGCCAAAACTCACCAACCACACCTCTGCAAGTCCTCTGCTTACTCTGTAATCACGACGACAGAATGGCCGCCGCTCCAGCTACTACTCCCGCCGGCGTCAGCGGCTACTGCGAGGCGACCAAGACGTTCCGCAGCCTACGCCCGCGGGTCCCACTCCCGCCGCCGGACGCCCCGCTCTCCTTCACGGCGTTCGCCTTCTCCCTCCTCCCATCCCCGCTCCCCGAGCACCCGGCCATCCTCGACGCCGCCACCGGCGAGGCCGTCTCCTTCCCGGCGCTCCGGTCCCGGGTGCGCGCGCTATCGGCGGCCCTGCGCTCACCATCGCGCCTCGGGCTCCGCCACGGCGACGTCGCGTTCGTGCTCGCGCCGGCGAGCCTCGACATCCCGGTCCTCTACCTCGCGCTGCTCTCCTTCGGCGCCGTCGTCTCCCCGGCCAACCCGGTGCTCACCTCCGCCGAGATCGCCCGCCTCGTCTCCCTCTCCGGCGCGTCCGTCGCCTTCGCCGTATCCTCCACCGCCGCCAAGCTCCCGACCGACCTCCCCACCGTCCTCCTCGACTCCGACCACTTCCGCTCCTTCCTCCTCCACACCGACTCCGACGATGGCGGAGTGGTGGTCCGGCAGTCGGATACGGCGGCGATCCAGTACTCGTCGGGAACGACGGGGCGGGTGAAGGCGGTGGCGCTGTCGCACCGGAATTTCATCGCCATGGCGGCGGGATCTCACGCGCTAACCAATAAGCCGCCGCGGAACGGCGGCGAGAGCAGCAGGATGCTCCTGGCGGCGCCGATGTTCCACTCGCTAGGGTTCTACTTCGTTCTGAAGGGCGTCGCGCTGGGGCAGACGACGGTGCTGGTCACCGACGCGGTGGCGCGGCGAGGGATAAGAGCGGTGGTGGTGGAGGCGGCGGAGAGGTGGGCCGTCACCGAGATGACGGCGTCGCCACCGGTGGTGACGTGGATGGCCAAGGAAGGGAGCGACCTGAAGGCTCTGGAGCGGGTGGTGTGCGGCGGCGCGCCGCTACCGACGGCGGCGGCGGAGAGTTTCCGGCGACGGTTCCCCAACGTCGATCTCTGCATGGTAAGTTATTATCGCCAAATGCGGTGGACTTTCCTTAATTATCGATTGGCTTTTTTCGTGCTAAGTCTTCTGTTACCATATTCACAAGATTCACAAGAAAAGGTCTTTTCTATTATTCGTCGTTGCGGAGAGAGTGAGTATGTTTCCTCCAAAAATTCCCTCGAATTGTTGCGAGCCTCGTTGCGGTGGTAAGCTCCTCTGATTCGAATTGCGTGTCAGGAACTGGAACTCGTAGCCTGTATTGTCTGTTAATACTTGTACCTCCAGTAACTGTCAAAAAAATCTTTTAGAAGCAGAGCACGCATTTTCAGGTTTAGTATAATTTCTTTTCTTTTAATGTTAGAGCTATCTAGTTGCGACAGGTGAGGAGTGGTAAAGTGACACTAGAAATTAGTTATGTGCCCTGATGTACACCGTGGCTCGTTTTAAAGAGGATGCGCCGTTGGCTTGGGACAGAATTATTTAGTTGACTCATGTACCTCGTGGCTCGTCCCCATCTTGCCGGTGGTTTTCAATGAATTCTTGGAGGGATGTCACTGTCGTTGCCACCAGAAAGAATCAGTGTCATAATCCTGGGGACGGGAGGGAGAAAACTCCAAATCTGTGAAATAAATAATCCTTTTAAATATAAGCGTTCCATGGTCAACTACTGACCTTTGGGCGACCTGATCAAAGCTCGCGAACGTGAAAGGTGGTTCTCTTTATCTTTACAACATGGAACTGTCTTCTCCTCAGTTCATTGAAAAATTACTTATCTCTCAATCACCTACCTTAACCATCAGATCTTGGATAAAGGATCTAGATTTATTCTTTCTCTCTCCTTCCATCTTCTACCTCTCTTCTTCTTCTCCAACCGGTGTTTTATCCCGACGCAACCTTCTTCACGCCGCCGCCGCCGCCCAGCCCCTCGCCCACCCTCCGGCGTGGGCGGGCTAGGGTCCCGTCGGAGCTCCGCGCTGGCCGCTGGCACGGAGCTCCGACGGGACCCTAGCCCACCCACGCCGGCCACCACGCAGGCCCATCCCGCCACCCCTCCCACCGCCGCCGTGCCTGGTGCCGCCGTCGCCTCTGCTGCTGTCGCCCCCGACCCGACCTGGCCCAACCGCCGGCGACCACCACCCGGTCGGCGGCGCCCTCGCCGCCGTGCCTCGCCGCCCCCGCGCCCGCCTCTTCCGCCGGGCCGGCCTGCCGCCGCCGGAGCTTCCTCTAAGGTCCGGCGGTGAGCAGCCGCCCCCGGCAACCCCGAAGCCCTAACCTCGCCGGAGTTGGAGAAGGTTAGTTTTTTGGGTGATTGATGAATTTGCGAGATTTCAATCGATTGAGGAGGAGTAAATCTCTTACAGTATATGGTCGGTTACTCGGTTCAATTATGCAGTACCCAGGATTATTTAAATAGTACTAACAACATTATCTTCGAAGATTCAAGAGCACATGACATCAGTCTATTGTGATTTCTTCCACCTTTGACCCATAACTGCTATAACCTCATACGTCCTTTAGAAACACGCTAACTACGATTACTATGTAAACAATCCAAACAACACCACAAAACATCTTAGGATAGTGTGGGAACAATTTAAGTAATATTATGGAACATTTCATATATGTAGGGAAATAGTCTAAGAAACACTATGGGACATTTTGTGTATATTATGACAACATTTCAAAAAAAAACAACATTTCGGAACATCTCATAGATACAATACGAACATTCTAAAATAAGAAAAAAGTATTAAATATAGAGAGAGCGTGTCCGGTACACGTTTATATTCTGGATAACCAGATCGTAGCATTGCGTTTGTGAAAGGGCCTAATCAACCACCCACCCAGTGGTCCGGGCAAGCAGCCAGCAGGTAATATACCCTTGTGCCGTAAGCTTGGTGATAAGCACTTGTTTTTTCAATAGAAAATGTCATAGCAATAAACATAAGAGGGATTCTGTGGTACCCAAACTTGAACTGCTCGATGATACCCACTCGTGTCAGGCCTGTTAATAACTAAGCTGCGAAATCCCTGCCTTCTGGCTCTAAACAAAACTTAAAGAGAATTACAACCTCCGCTCATTTTTTTAATAAGCATAATTGTAACTAAAAAAACTTTACATGAGTATTTTTACCACAAATTTTCTCTAATAATATATCATCAATTACAATAAAATCATTGCCATGCTAAAGGATATTCATATTTGAAACATGAATCTCACATAACTTTAATACACTATAACTCTATAAGCATGCATAATTAGACGAATTGTTGATTAACATTTAACTCTGTTTTTTTTAAAAAAGATATACATAAAAAATGAATAGAGGGAATAACATTCGAAGAAAGGAAATGTTTGTGAATGCAATAGAAAGCGCACACTAGTGAGTTAGTGTGCCCTTGTCAATTTTACGTTGGTTTACAAAAGGTCGTCTCACCTTATTTCCTTACTATTATACTCTCAACATTTGAGTTTTTATATACATATACTTTATTAAATAAATAGATATAAATTATGTATAGATACATACTCGTTAAAACTATACGTGTATCTCAATATGTCAAAACGACTTATAATTTGGATGGAGTGTTAAGCAGGATTCCAAACTCCCAGGGACCTTGCGTTGTACTATTCTTCCTACTCAAAGTAATTAGCAAAGAATCATCCTGCTATCCTTTTACCAGACATGCTATCGTGCTGTTTTCCTTTCGAAACTGAACGTGTTGGTGCACTCGTTTCAGGGCTACGGTTCAACTGAGGGCGGTGGCATATCACTGATGATCGGCCGGGAAGAGTGCAACCGAGTGGGCTCCGCCGGCCGTGTCTCGGAGAACACAGAGGTGAAGATCGTGGACCAGGTTACCGGCAAGCCCCTGTCCGTCGGGCAGAATGGGGAGCTATTGGTGAAGGGGCCTGCCGTCATGACTGGTAACCAAAGATGAATAGCTGCTCCTCTTCAGATCATATTAACTTCGGTTTCAGTTTAGGATTCTGCATTTGCATCCAGATTTGGCAATGTTTTTTGAGCTCAACCTTTTGCAGGATACGTTGGCGACGACGAGGCGAACGCTAGCACTTTCGATTCTGAAGGCTGGCTTAAGACGGGGGACCTTTGCTACATCGATCAGGACGGCTTCCTGTTCGTGGTGGATAGGCTGAAAGAGCTCATCAAGTACAAGGGCTATCAGGTTTGCGATTTTGTTGCTACTCTTGGTCTCAGATGTCAGAGAATAAAATGTCAACTATAGACTCCTCGCTGTTATTATTCAAAAGGCTGATTATTTGCTCCCGGCGTATTAAATGTTGTAGGTCCCACCTGCAGAGCTGGAGCTTGTCCTTCAAACGTTGCCAGAAGTTGTCGATGCTGCAGTCATGCCGTGAGTTCACTAGAACACCTGATTATTGGCAACGCGACAGTTGCTAACTGCCTCTCTGATTTGTGAACCATAAAATTGCACATACTCCAAATCAAGCTTGCATCCTGCATATCTTTTCTCTCCTCTCCTCTCTTCCAACTCAACTCAGCAAAAGGATGATGTGACACTGCATCCAGCCCGCTTACGCCCTTATAATATGCTCTATGACCGACGAGGATAGCAGCCACATAGATTGTTTTATTGAGCTATCTGATTCTCATTATAATATGCGTATCTCTTGGAAGGAATAATTAACCGTATCATTGCATTTGCAGGTATCCTGACGAGGAGGCGGGACAAATACCGATAGCACTTGTCGTGAGGCAAACTGGAAGCAAGGTCACCGAGGCTCAAGTTATTGACCATGTTGCGAAGCGGGTAGCCCCTTACAAGAAGATCCGCAAGGTTTTCTTTGTCGACTCCATACCTAAATCTCCAGCTGGCAAAATACTAAGAAGGCAGTTGACAAACTATGTTCAGGATGGCACTCTCTCTAGGTTATGACTTTTCTTTCTTTCTTTCTAAGGGGTTGTGGAGTGTGGACCTTATACTTGTGTCTTGTGTGCGTGTACTCCTTGTTTGTATGGTTGTATGAGAGACAGTTAGTACATATCAGGTGCAAACCAACATATTCGTGCAAACTATGCAAACTTCAATCTGGGCCACACGATGTTCATCCAAGGGTGCACTCAGGTGGAGTGGGAGGGGTGATTTGCAAAGGGCCTTTGCAAATCACCCCTCCCACCTTGCAAATCACTCTCCCACCTCACCTAATCACACCATTAGATCAACATCGTGTGGTCCAGATTGAAGTTTGTATAGTTTGCATGGAATGGTTGGTTTGCACCTGATATGTTGCCCAGTTAGTATGATTAAAAGAAATATGATATGGCACAATCAGTGCATTGACAAAGGAAGAATAATTTTGTTATATATGTGTTACAATTAGAATTAGACTTGAGTTGTAATACACCGAGTTTTGTCGTATTTTATATCTCTAGGGTCCATAAATATGAGGGTACAACTATCATTGTAGTGGTGCTGAGACATCAATGTAGCTGTTTTTTATTAGGAGGAGCGTCCATAGTCACACGTGCTCCACCTCCTTGTGTACACACCACCACATAGAGCGCCACTCTCTGCGTTGCTTTCATCGGCGGCACAGTCATGTTCAAGTCAGCAAGCGACACTGCCGCTTCATTCGCCCCATAGGTTCGCTGAAAGCCAAAGGTCTAAACGGAAAAACAGAACTAAGTTTTATCATAGATGTCATCTATGATACCATATGAAAGTAACATATCTTTCAAACTCTATTCGACCCACTCACACGGTTTAGACGTATGGTTGGTTTTTGAGCGATAAGTCGCTGGCGCGTTATCCCTGTCTATAGAAAAAATTGGATCAGCAGGTAGAGAATACTCCGATATCGTTATTCAATGGTCGACGCAAGAAATGAGCACACGATGGATCCATCATGAGTTCCTGGTGCCTGCGTGTAAAAATTAAAACGAGCACGGAAAAATGGCGGAGCTGGTAATCAGGGCTCTCCTGGAGTCCCTCCAGCTTCAGGGCGTTCGAGGGCTTGGCTTAGAACGAGCTACCAGCGGTGACACTCCCGACAAGGAGTTACCGGAGGTGCGGCTCAACATCTGCTTGGTATCCGAAGTGTTCGTGCAGATCCTTGCCTCGGGATTCGGCACGCTCGCCTTCATCTGGGCCACCGTCGTCTTGCTCGGAGGCTTCTCTGCTTTTCTGCATAAGGTTGATTTCTGGGTGATCACGGGCATCGTCTTCGTCCAGGCTGCCAAGTAAGAAGCTTCATCCTGAGTCTGAGTCATGTTCCTCTTCGTACGGTCATACACATTTCGTACCCAATTTTTAGAAAATTTTCTAGGGTCAGTCATGCTCACCCGGAGCCCGGATTAGAATAGATACTTTGTTGAGAACCCACGGCCGCCACACTGCTGCTGCGCGTGCCTTTGTTCATCACCGAGCAATCGACCTGCGATGAACAGAAAGCAAGCAAGAGGAAGAACAAAGACGGTTCGCCAAGCTTCAAATAAAAAATTACTTCCTCATGGAGAAACAATTTAAAGCGAAACTTAAACCATAGATGTGAAATCCGCAAGGACTAACATATCTAGAAAGTAGACTTTAAAAATCTCAGGTAAGGTAACCATCATGAATCACGAATTTTGGAGAACACTGAAAACTGAAACTACAAAGAACGGCTTAGGGAAAGTCACAATGCCAAATTCAGGTCACATCGAATTGGTCACAAGGATTGTAGCAACAAAAGCCCCCCCCAAAAAAAATCCACAAACACAATCTCGAAAAATAGCTCCAAAAGGACCGGGGGGGGGGGGGCATCTAAATTGCTTCCTCAGGGGGAAAGAATTTGAAGCGAAACATGAACCATATGTTTGAATCCTCAAAGGCAAACGTGTATCTAGAAAATAGATTTTAGAAGGCTCAGATAACCATCACGAATTTTGGAGAACGCTCAAAACCCTCTACAAATTCAGGTCACACTGAATTGCTCACAAGGATTCTAACAACAAAAGCACCCCCCCCCCCCCAAAAAAAAATCACGAGATTTGGAGGTAAACACAATCTCAAAAAAATAGCTCTGAAAAAAAAAGAAGGGGGGGGGTATAAATTTCAGAAATTGAGGTGGAGAAAATGTGAGCATTAACTTATTATTGGATTAGCTCAACATATCGGGTTACAACCCACTCCTAAACACAGTCAAAGTTAGAATGGAAAAAATCTCAAATCAAAGAGCCACTTCTCTCCCCCTCTTAAAAAATCCTTACAAAGCTTCCTCATAAACCAAAAGAGGGACACCTCAAAGAGAGACCCAGGCCGACACACAAAAATATAGATCCTAAACAATGTGTACTCAGAAGGCTGATTAGTTTGTGGCTGCATCTGGTGCCTAACAGGATCGTCGGTGTAAACTCAAACACTGAAGCAAAATTTTTTGCCCAAGTTCCACCAGCCTTCCTAGAATTGGGTGCCGAACAGTTCACCCGATGGGGTCAACGAAGGCCATTGGCGGGCGATGCATCAGGCCGAGATATCGTGTACTGCATCATGCTGGGACTTGGAAGTGCAAGGGATCTCATAAGCTTTATGGCTTTGTTAACATTCGTGCTACTGCTCCTCCCGCTAGTCGCAGGATGCAGCTGCATCGCCCTCTCCATCTTTCGCCTCATAATCATTACAAGGCAGGAATACGGAGGTGACAGTGCTGATGCTGATGGCAGCAGCAACTCCAACGTGTTGGGCACACTCATCTTCTTTTATGCTTTGGTTCTTGCCCAAGGCGGATTGTTCCTGGTTTGGCTGTGCATTCTGTCGTTTCGCTTGGCAGTGAGAGATCAAGTGTGCTCACAGTATCAGTTTGAAGACAAGGACAAGAGGAAGCTGATTGATAAATATATCGACAGAACCTCAAGTGCATGTATCAAAACCGGGGTGTTAAACACAATCCACACGAATCTGGTTTCCTTTGCAGCAGACTTGCTGAAATCTGAGTACAGTCAAGACCGCATTTCTGGAGTCCTGATGCTCCATGCATTGACATCCAAAGGTGCTTATAAAGCTCACAAAGAAAGAGCGCTTGCCCAGATTCATTCCTCACCCGACTGTATCACCAGGATGTTTGCTCTGCTCAGCTCAAAGAGTGAAATTGATGAAGAGAGCAAAGTACGCCTAGCACAGGTGGTCGCACTGCTTGCTAGCGATTTGAGGCTAAGTAATATAGACAAAGGGATGGACTCCATATCATCCTTGATTGACCCCTATTTGGCGAGGATACCAACGACAGCTAGAAGTATTAAAAATGGAGAAAAGATTGAACCTCTGATTATTCATGGCTTGATAGTTCTTGCCAAGCTTGCCAGGAATCCAGACAACTGCTCAAAGATATATGGTACCGAGGGCCTCTTCTCCAAGATCACTGCGCCTATTAGTAATAGGATGTACGAATTCTTCAAAGATGATGACACTGCAATTGAAGTAACCAAACAATCGTTACCAGTGGTGAGCAAGCTTGTCAAGGGGACAGACAACATCATCAGAGATATACTCCAGAAGAATCATAGCAATACCAATGGGTTTGAAGTCGAAAGCATCCGCCCAATCTTGGAATGTGATGATGAAAGGTACAACAAGCTAAAGGCTCCAGCGATAAAGATAGTTACAAAGCTAGCTTTGGCTAATACCACCAGCAACATCGTCGTAGATGAAGCCATGGTTACTTTCTTCATCAATTTCTTGATGAAAGTATTCTTCAATGATCAAAATGAGAGTGGCCTCAGGAAAACTGCAGGGAAAGCACTGGCATTGTTAGCAATAGCCAACAGGTCCTATGGCCTGACAATCATGAATGGCAGCACCGGAACAGTCCATTCAGTTGTTGAGCAGCTCTCTGATATGCTTTCTGACAGAAGCAACAAATCACATCAAACTGCCATAGCACAACTACTGAGGCAATTCTGTATAGACTGTTGTAATACAGAAAGAGAGGTTCTCGCCCTCGCACCAGCCAAAACAACTCTGAATGAGGTAGACCAAAAATATAGTCTTATGTTTGTCCTTCTTATCATAAATTAGGTTGTGCTCTGTAGATTATATAATTCCAGCAATCAAGATTACTGTAGTTTCACCCATAGAGTTTACCAACTTCTAATGAATATACACTTAAAATAAAATCATGCTATCCTGAAAATCTTTTCTCAGACAAACTCAAATTCTCCATACTGTGTCTCTAAATATTTGTAAGCGTATTATTGTCCAAGTTAAAACAATTTAATTGCATTGTATTATAGAAAGAGAATATTTAATGGTCCGAAACTCAAGATTTTTCTTTTAAATAATTTTATGTTTGCATCACAGGTGTTCAAAGTTATATGCAATGTTGATCAAGAAGTGGACGCAAATCAATCAGATTCTCCACAACACAACCGAAACCGAGGTCAAGTTATCCTGCAGTTTTGCTTGCCATGCATAGACGCATCATCATTTACTAGCTTAGGAGACGATGGACACAGCCAGCGACCAGCTACATCAATGCCACTGCATCTGTTCCCCTGCCTTGGCACTTCATCACCAGGAACAAGACTCAACCAGAGAGAATGCAACGGCAACACTCCGCAGAACCAAGTGCTAGGTTCACAAAATCAACGACGTGAAGGGGACAACCAAGGTGTAGTCCAAGGAATAATATCAGGAGCACTCCAAGTCTTCAACAGATTAGTCATACCCAGGACCTATAATACCAATAGGTACAACAGGAACATTTGCAGTGACAATGGTGAAGACCATCAGCTGGCTGATGCACCAATGGAACCTGGCAGGAGAAAAACTCTTGTGGCCTTCCTAGACCTTGCCGTGCAGATGTGTGAAAAACTTATGGATGCAAGAGATTTCGATTCAGCAGTTTTGCATATTCCCCTTTCCGAAGCTGAGTTCGTGGAGAAACTCAAGGAGATAATAGAAATGTGTATCAAGGATTCGGTTGGTCCTTTGAAGGGGAAAAGTCCCTCAGTTGATTACCTAGTGATGATTAAGTCAGTAACAAAGTTGTGTGCATGGGTTATGCAGACAAAGCCAGGCTATATCACTTACTTCCAGGAGAAAAACATTGGCCATAAACTGAAGGATGCAGAGGAGGCGATGAGAGGACTGGAACTGGCTGTGCTTCTGACTTGCAGCATAGATGAGATGGCCAATTACAAAACCATTTCATCCATAGTGGAATATGCTACAAGACTCATCCCATCTCAGTATCCTAATATGCTAATGTGAGTAATGATAAACCATGAGCTGTGTGGTTTGAAATACACTACCTCCTTTTTAAATATATGACGAACATCATATGTAAAAAGGGAGGGAGTACTTGTTTGTGTGTGAACATTTAGCTGTTTGATTCTAGTTCCCTACTTGTATCATGTTTCTGCAATAGACTTGAGTTGGATGTGTGGATGTATATGGTTCCATTTGGTCTTGTGAAAGAACAGTTCAGTTGTTGTAATTTTGTTGACATCCATATCAATGTCATTGATTTAATTCTGTCCAATGTTTTTGTTATTGATTTTACAATGCCACTCTAGGTACAATATGCTTAAAAATATGTTTGTGTACTTCACAATAAAAGATTTACGTGTTCATATTGGAATGATATAGCATGAGAGGTGAAAAAAACTAAAAGCAGTAATGAATGTGTCATCGAGACGACAACTGAAATAGGAATTAGAGAATGACATGACCATGCACAAACTGATCTTTTCCAGTAAATCTAAAACAATAAGATGTGTCAACCAAACTGACGGCCCAAGCAACAAATTAGAGTTGACATATCGTGTCAGCGTTTAGAAACTTTGCACGCGTGACTAATTGTCACAGACCCACAGTCGATTCACTTTACATGGCTTTGTCTTAATTCAGGTGCGATTGTTCCCTGTTAGCTGTATCACGTAACCATACTCCTCTGTTGCTACAAGCTCCACCACTTTTGGCCGTAGCCTCATGTGATATGAGGTCAAGGCCATGTACTCTTTTCCCATTATCTAAAATAAAAAAGCTCCACCACTCAAATAGTCAGATTATTACCCTGAAGACCAAAAAGTCTCCGAATGGACTCCGAAGGAAACAGTATGGAACCCTCACCCAAGGTTGCAGCTTATGGGGGAAATGAAATGAAGGGAACTAGTAACCTGGTAGTCCAAAACTCCAAATGTTACAGAACAATGGGGAAAAAGCGTAGATAAAACAAAAATGCAGGTTAGTACTTGTAGCAGATCAAGGGTTCAGGCCCCCTGGCAAACAAAAAAAAAAGACAGAAAATGCGAGGTTAAAGAAATGGAAATCAGCGGCTTCTCTTACGTGACACCTGGCCCAAGTTGATATGACCCATAGTGGCCCATGAGCGTGGTGTGCGCATGTTTAGTACCACCTTGCTAGTTTAGAGAGGGTGGAGCCAACTTATAAGCATTTGTCCCCCAGCCATAGCACCTTCGGGTTGACCCTTTTACACGAAGCGAGGACGAAAGTGTAAGCAGGGTGCTATGTGTACGCGTGCCCGCCCCCACGGAAGGGCTGGGCGGTGCGGCCTTAGGAGACAGGGTGTTACAAAAGGTATCAGAGCCGACCCTCGCGGTTGCGCGTACGGGTCAGTGTGCGAACATAGGGCGCATAGCGCGTGTGTGCCGGTTAGGACACACGGCATGGCATATGGGTCGGCACTGGACGTACGGTCATACGCTAAGAGGGAACGTTCCTGGACATTTGCTCAGGTCAGTGTGCGGACATATGGCGCGTGTCAGCTGGGTAGGACACACGGCATATGGGTTGGCACTGGACCTTGCTAGTTTAGAGAGGGTGGAGCCAACTTATAAGCCTTTGTCCCCTAGCCATAGCACCTTCGGGTTGACCCTTTTACACGAAGCGAGGACGAAAGTGTAAACAAGGTGCTATGTGTACGCGTGCCCATCCCCACGGAAGAGCTGGGCGGTGCGGCCTTGGGAGACAGGGTGTTACATCTTACCACCAGCAGAAGTACTTCGATCGACGGCACGGCGCATGGGCCGCCGCCGTCCTCTCCCGTCCCGTCGTCTCCGCCGGTGTGGGTGGGGGGGGAGGGGGGACATCCGGGCATGGCTACGGCCCGGCTGATAGTTGAGGTCGACAAAAAGTATTTTTTTTTTGTCTGGGATGCGTGTTATGTGACGGGGATAAATAGAAAAGGTGGAAAAATAATTTTTAGGGATGCATATTCTGTGGAGGGAATGAATAGCAAGTAAAAGGTACTTTTGGGAAATGAACGAGGAGTGGGTGCTGGTAGACCACCGGGCGTCTGGGTCTCTGGGACTGGGCCACATGGGAACTGAACGAAGAGTGGGTGCTGGTAGACCACTCGACTTCCCACTGCCTCGATAAAAAAAATGTATGTTTTACTTTTTTTTTCTTACGAAACTTTAACTAGTCATTTCTAATAAAAAAATATTTACATAACGAAACTAAATTTGATTGTAGATATACCATAACATTATTATCATATCGTTTAATAATAAATTAATAAATATATTTTTAAAATAATGATTACGAAAACAGGAAAAATTTAGGGACAAAAATCAGAACAATTTGCATTTTCTATTGGTTGAGAAAGTAGTGTACACTACCTCTATGTTGACAAATGGATTTAAAAGGGACACACTACCTACTAGGAATGCCTACAATGAAATGATTGGGGAAAGGTCCCTATAGTCACAGTTCACAAGCTTTCGTCCATCTTCCTCAGAATTCGGAAATGTCCTTCTCTGGAGCCATTTCCTCTCCATCTTCAGAGCCAGAAGAACACAGAAGCGGCCTTCAAGGGGAATCCAGGTATGCATCCGGCCCCAATATCAGTCAATCAAATGCTCAGCTCAGCCAGAAGGCGTCAGGTTGTGCTCCTGCTAAAACCATCACCTCCTCTGGAGCCATTTCCTCTCCATCTTAATGTTGTCATATGTGATTTCAACCGCAACAGCTCTATTGGCTCGATACTCTGTGCTCAACTGCTTAATTAGATGTCAGTGCAACCAATAGAAACTATTTCAGTCAGTCAGTGGGAAATTCTACTGCATACATTTTTCGTACAAAGATTGATACAGTGCAGTAAGCGTTACCAAACCAACACCGAGTACGGATGTTATAAATCTGTAGCATGATTAGCCGGTTACGCATGAACAGTCAGATGGCACACATGAGAGCAGAACAGCATTTGCACTACTACATACATACACCTGCACAATATACAGTCTATACAGACACCTAAGAAGAGCAGGAAAGCCACTAGTTGGTGTTATACAGTTCACGGATCACATCAGTTTTTAGGATGGAAGTGGCAACAACACCACCGATACAGACAAGTCCAACAAACCTCTGCTATTTCAATACAAGCCTTTCATGAGGACACTTTCTTGTTGGTTTTGGTATCCCTCCTAGCATGTTCTCCATTTTTCTTGAAACTTGATTTTGACTTACCGTCCATCAGATCACAAATTCTCGTGTCTAGCTCTGTATCGTCAAAGCTAATATTCGAGACATCTTGGACCTGCTGTATCATAGTCATCATCTGTTCAGCTGAAGCCTTCTCGGATTCCACCTCTTCATTTGTCTTCCTGATGCAATTCAGGTCAGCAGCATAGTCTGCAGCAGACAGAAGATCAGGAAATTGGTCGAGAATCATATAAAACGTACACAAGTTTTAAAAGCCTCACCATCAATCAACTCTTTGAGAGCTGCCTTTATCTTCACAGGTGTATGATTGTTAGACATCAGTTTGTCAATGGCAGTCTTCAATTTAGTCACTTGAGCTTGGAGATGGCTGATCTCCTTGAAAGTAGATGCAGCTTGGCAAAGGGTTGGCTGCAAGACACGTGTAAGACAAAGAAAAAAAATCAAAACTTGACTACATGTCATACCTCTTGTTGCTTGAGGTGTAGAACAGAGTCCAGAATAATGTCCCCAGAGTTTTTTGTCCCAATATTGGTGCATCCAGTGAGCCCGTCCTTCAAGCCCTGAGAAGTTCACTGAACTGTTGGAGTGTGAAGAGTTTCAAGCCCAATATCTGTTGGAAGGTAGGAAGCAGTACAGACCCTCATCCATGGTACAAATGCAATAAACATAGGAGGTCTAGTTTTGCGATTATCTTCTGCTCAAGCGATGGTAGAGCTCCTGTGCTTCGTTTAAAAGAAAATTACTACGTGAAATCTTACATTATTGTGGAAGCCATCGTTGTTGGCTTGCAGCTCCATATTCCACTTCCTTATGTTGTCGTTCTTGGCCTGCAGCTCCTCATTCAGCTTCATCAGGCCATCATTCTTGGCTTTCAGCTCCTCATTCCACTTTGTTAGGCTGTCATTCTTGGCCTGCAGCACCTCGTTCCCCTTTGTTAGGCTTCCATTCTTAGCTTGCATATCCCCATTCCACTTCGTGAAGCCATCATTCTTGGCTCGCAGCTCCTTTCTCTGCTCTGTGAGGCCCACATTGTTGGCTTTCAGCATCTCATTCTGCTTCCATAGGCCATTCTTGGCTTGCAGCTCCTCATTATACTTCATTAAGCAATCAATCTTGGCTTGCAGCTCCTCAATCCGCTTCATTAGGCCATCATTTGTAACTTGGAGCACTTTGTTCCACTTCTTCATGGCGTCATTACTATTTTGCAGTACCTTATACTCCTTCACCAGACGATCATTCTTGGCCTGTAGCTCCTCATTATGCTTCGCTAACCTACCATTCTTGGCCTGCAGCTCCTCATTCTGCTTCGTCAGGCCATCAATCTTGGCTTGCAGCTCCTCACTCCGCTTCATTAGACCATCATTTGTAACTTGGAGCACTCTGTTCAACTTATTCATGCCGTCATTACTATTTTGCAGTACTGCATTCTCCTTCACCAGGCGATCATTCTTGGCCTGCAACTCCTCATTATGCTTCTCTAGCCCACCATTCTTGGCTTGCAGGTCCCCATTCGGCTTTCTCATGCCGTCATATTTTGCCTGTATCTCCTCTTTCTGCTTCCTCATGCACTGTATCTCTTTCACTTTCAGAGTCAACTCAACTCTCAGTTTCTGATTAGCCTTACAGTATCCAAGCTCTTTCACATCTTCATCTAGTTGAGCCCTCAGGTCTTTGATCTCCTCTAAAATCCTCTGAGAATCCTCACTCGTCACATTCAAGTGTGCTGCCCATGGCCATGGGTGACAAATATTAATGCCAACGAGGGGCGTGAAAGATCAAAGTGTGTTTTCAGTAAAGCATACCTCCATTCCCAACCAGACTGCCAGAATCTCTGGACATAGCTGCAGCTTTCCTCTTTCTGCTTCCAGATTCTGCCTCAAGATGCTGGCCTGCGGCAGCTGCAAAAACAAAGAAAGCATTTCCCTTCAGTAAGCGCAAGCTAGATAATAATGTACCACAGATACATCAATGTGAGTGATATATCACAAACAGCGGGAGCCTCCCTCGCTGTGTTCAGTTAAACAAAAAGTCATATATCACCAAGTCTGTTTTGAGAATATTGCCTATCACCACTGAGCACAAACCGTAAAGGGAATTTGATAATGAGATTTCACTATATCGTGTCATTCTTCAGAAAGTTTGCGCTCTTTATTTTCACTAATTGTCACAGTTGATTTCAGTTGAAATTTGCCTTAATTCAATGTGACTGTTCCCTGTTAGCTGTATCACATCACTACGCTCCTCCTCTATTGCTACAAGTTCCACCACTCAAATTGTCAGATTGCTATCCCTCCTGAAGGCCACAAGGTCTTCAATCGAAAGAGAGTGCTACCCTCACCCCATAGGTCACAGCTTGTGGCGAAATAGAATAATGAAGAGAATTAGTAACCTGATATCCGAAATGCATTACAGATCGGACTAAGTATCCAACTACACCGCTAGACAGCAAAGAACCATGGAGAAGTGAAGCTAATTAAACTGTAGGGAAAGGAAAACTAGCAGATGACGCGCCCTAACAAACAAAATAAAAGAAAAAGAAAATGTGATCAGGTGGAAGAAATGGAAATCTTGGCTTCTCTTACCACCACCACCAGATCTTCGACCGATGTCACGGCGCATGAGCCGCCCGACGCCCTCTCCCGTCCCGGCCCCGTCATCTCCACCGGCCGGGGGCATGGCCACGGCTGTGGAAGGTTGGGTTTTTTTTCCTACCCTTACTTTCTTCCTTTCTTGCCTCGCTCGCCAGCAGGACACGGAGGCAGTGAGGTGTGACCGTGTTAAAAACTCTCGAACTCTTGAAACCCCCGTCCTCTGCCCCCTATAAAATATATATTTACTGTTTTGGCTGCCTACTTTTTCGTGGAAACATAAAAGGTTAAACTTCGTTAATTAGCCTAGGTTATGTAATTAATTTTATAAGTATCTCATTTTAGTCCTTCTCATCGGCATCGAAACATTCTAAACTTTAGCCCCTGGAATCCAAACAAGATCAATATACATTTATTATCATTGTGCCAAACTAAACAACCTACACTTCATTTCAAAATAACAGTCTTTCTCACCTCTCGAGAAACAACTTCGGTAAATTATATATAAAAATATATTAAAATTTATGATACAATACAAATATCATTAGATAGCTGGTTTTTAAAAAAGTATTTAAAATTTTAAATATTTTCTATAAATTCAGTTAAACTCATGACTCGGATACTCAAAACAAGGCTTATTTTGAGATGGAGAGACTAGCTGTGTTTAGATACGGTAGTTCTAAAAATTAGCCAGGCAAATTTAGACATCTAAAATTTATAGGCCCAAAGTGCCCTGCTCCAACCTAAACGGGCCGAATGTATGGGCCCACATATAAGTGGCCCCCTCCACCCGCCGGCCCTATCTATATCTTCTCCCGTACAACACGAAAATGTTTTATGTCAAATGTAACGGTGAAATCATACTTCAAATGTTACTTTCTTCATCATTGACATTTACTACCGGACAAGGGACTTTGGTGGCCTCTCTTCTGCTTACGGCGCATAAACCTGAACATGTACAGCCCGGCTTTGGGCGTGTGCGCCTGGCCCATAAATACGACGACGCACAGTTTTTTTTCTCTCTACGTGACACACTGCTCTGCGGCTGCGGTGGGGTGCGCCGCCACCACCCTGGCTCATGTGGGCAGCAATGCTCAACATCCCAGCGGAAGCAACGAGCAGCGTCTACTCTCAGGTTTCTTCTTCTTCTTCGTGAAACAGATGCAAAATCGAGCAGCAGTAAAGCTTGTCCACCGCGATCCACAACACCACGACCGGCAAGGCCGGCGTGGCCCGCTGGCAGTTCTGCATGGTCGGGGACCGCATCTCTTCTCTTCGTGCTCCCTTCCAATCAGAGCAAAGCAAGCGACGCCAGCACCCTGCCCACCTCTAGCTGCTTCACTTGCTGCCTGCAGGCTTCACCTCCAGCTCCTTCACTTCCTACAGCAGCACCAAAGCCAAGCTGAATTCTTCACAGCAGCAACTCGGAATCCGCAAGAGCTAGACTTCTCCGATTACACCTCTTTGCGATGTGGCAATAGAATGTCATGGAAATATTAGAATTAAACTAACCGCTAAAAATGGTGTCGTCAAACCAAATAGATAGGCAGCATGATTAGCCAATTTACGCATGAACGGTCAGATGACAGCAGGCAAGAGAAAGCCAAGTAAGGCCAGCATTTGCAACGGACCTGAACAATTTCGAGCCACCTAAGAAGAGCACAGAAGCCACGGGTTGGTACCATTCAGTTCACCCATCACATCAGTTTTTAGGAGGTAAGCGGCAACAGCAGTACAGCATCACCACATATGCTTCTAATGTCGCTACGGATATACATCTCCAATGTCAGGAGTAAGGAGGGGATCGAGCAGCACAGAGCTCTCAAACACTCGCCATCCAGCGCTTGTTGCTCTTCAGCATCCAGAACAGGGACTCGAGCACTTCCTCCATCGTCGCTTTCCGGCCTTCCCTGAAGTTCCAGAGCTCGGGCACCGCAAATCGCGCACTGGGGTTGTACTCATTTATCTCCAATAGCGCGGTCTTCACCGCTCTGCAGACGTCGCCGCCATGCTCAGTCAACAGGAGCTTCAGTTTTTCATCATCATCATCTAGAAATTCCTGCAACAAACGAGGATGGATATGATTTCCCAAAAAAAATACTAGTCTCTATAGAACAACAAAGACAACACCAAAATTG
This sequence comes from Digitaria exilis, assembly GCA_015342445.1. Taxonomy (NCBI): domain Eukaryota; kingdom Viridiplantae; phylum Streptophyta; class Magnoliopsida; order Poales; family Poaceae; genus Digitaria; species Digitaria exilis. The sequence continues at coordinate 1,599,346 of JACEFO010001770.1, read as the reverse complement.
GATAGAAAAAAAAAATATAGTACCTTATCTTCTCCATTGACCTGAATAATCTTAAAAGGATGCCAGGATGGATTCTTCAATTCCTCCTCCCAACTTAAGACCAACTCTTTTGCTCTATCATAGCAATTATTTCTGTATCTCCTCCTGCATGCCTTTAGAAATGGCTTCTCATCGAGTTCTCCCATTCTTTTTATCCCAATAGCGTCTATTCGTGCATTTTGCTTACACTCGAAGCCCTGATCATTGTGATAATCATTTCAGAAATGAGAAATGCCTCGTGAACATGAACTGATAGAGAACACATCAGGTGCATTGTAAACATATAGAGAAGAGAAAATGGGCAGTACCATAATCTACTGATAGAGACACGTTAGGTGCATTATAACTGCTAAAAACATAACGTTAGATAAAATGAGCAGTACCATAATCAACACTTTCCGGGCTTGCTGTAGCTCATCGTTACTTTCACGCTCTTTTCTCACAAGACATCCGGTCAAATGACCCAGCCAATCACTCTCATCTTCCAGTCCCTCAATGCAATTAGTAAGGCTGTCATTCTTTGCCTGCATCTCCTCGTTCTGCTTCCTCAAGCATTGTATCTCTTTCTCTTTCAGAGCCAGCACTGCTTCCTCATTCTTCTTGGTTTTGGTGTCCCTCCTAGTATGTTCTTTATTTTTCTTGGAACTTGATTTTGACTTACCATCGGTAACCATCAGATCACAATTTCTCATGTCTAGCTCAGTATCATCAAAGCCAATATTCGAGACATCTTGGACCTGCTGCATCGGAGTCATCAGCTTTTCAGCTGAAGACTTCTCGGATTCCACCTCTTCATATCTCTTCCAAGTGCAATTCAGGTCAGCAGCATAGTCTGCAGCAAACAGATGATCAGGAAAATGGTCGAGAATAATATAAAACGTACTATAAAAGCCTCACCATCAATCAACTCTTCGAGAGCTGCCTTGATCTTCGCAGGTGTATGATTGTTAGACATCAGCTGGTCAACGAGAGTCTTCAATTTGGTCACTTGAGCTTGGAGATGGCTGATCTCCTTGAAACTAGATGCAGCTTGGAAAAGGATTGGCTGCAAGACACGTGTAAGACAAAGAAAAAGTTCAAAAACTTGACTACAGGTCATACCACTGGTTTCTTGAGGTGTGGAACAGACTCCAGAATAATGTCCCTGGAGTTTTTTGTCCCAATATCGGTGCATCCAGTGAGCCCGTCCTTCAAGCCCTGAGAAGTTCACTGAATTGTTGGAATGTGAAGAGTTTCGAGCCCAATATCTGTTGGAAGGTAGGAAGCAGTACAGACCCTACATCCGTGATACAAGTGCAATAAACATAGGAGGTCTAGTGTTGTGATTATCTTCTACTTAAGCGATGGTAGAGTTCATGTGCTTCATTTAAAAGAAAATTACTAAGTGAAATCTTACATTGTTATCAAAGCCATCATCGTTGACTTGCAGCTCCATATTCCACTTCCTTATGTTGTCGTTCTTGGCCTGCAGCTCCGCATTCAGCTTCACCAGGCCATCATTCTTGGCCCTTAACTCCTCGTTCCGCTTTCTTAGGCTGTCATTCTTGGTCTGCAGCACCTCGTTCCCCTTTGTTAGGCATCCATTCTTAGCTTGCATATCCTGATTCCACTTCATCAAGCCATCATTCTTGGCTCGCAGCTTCTTCCTCCGCTCCGTGAGGCCCACATTGTTGACTTTCAGTAACTCATTTAGCTCGGTCAGGCCATCATTCTTGGCATTCAGCTTCTGATTCCGCTTTGTTAGGCTGTAATTCTTGGCCTGTAGCTCCTCGATCCCCTTTGTTAGGCTTCCATTCTCAACTTGCATATCCTGATTCCACTTCGTCAAGCCATCAATCTTGGCTTGCAGCTCCTTTCTCCGCTCCGTGAGGCCTACATTGTTGGCTTTCAGCATCTCATTATGCTTCCAGAGCTCATCATTGTTGGCTTGCAGCTCCTCATTCTGCTTCGTCAGGTTATCAATCTTGGCTTGCAGTTCTTCACTCCACTTCATTAGACCGTCAATCTTAACTTGATGCACTAAGTTCCACTTCTTCATGGCATCATTACTATTTTGCAGTACCTCACACCCCTTCACCAGGCAATCATGCTTGGCCTGCAGGTCCTCATTATGCTTCGCTAGCCCACCATTCTTGGCTTGCAGGTCCCCATTTGGCTTTCTCATGACGTCATACTTTGCCTGCATCTCCTCTTTCTGCTTCCTCAAGCACTGTATCTCTTTCTCTTTCAGAACCAGCTCAACTCTCAGTTTCTGATTAGCCTCACAGTATCCAAGCTCTTTCACATCATTATCTAGTTGAGCCCTCAAGTCTTTGATCTCCTCTAAAATCCTCTGAGAATCCTCACTCATCACATTCGAATGTGCTGCCCATGGGTGAAAAATATTAATGCCATGGCATGACGAGGAGTGTGAAAGATCAAAGTGTGTTTTAAGTAAAGCATACCTCCATTCCCAACCAGACTGCTGGAATCTCCGGACATAACTGCAGCTTTCCTCTTTCTGCTTCCAGATTCTGCCTGATCCTGGCCTACTGCAGCTGAAGAAACAAAGAAAACATTTCCTTCAGTAAGTGCAAGCTAGATAATACCGCATCACACGTACAGCATGGCGAGTAATATATCACAAAGTCTGTAATGAGAATATTACCCATCACCACTGAACATAAACAAGCATAGTAGATAATGATATTTCACTATATCGTGTCAGCCTTCAGAAATTTTGCACTCTTGATTTTGACTAATTGTAACAGTTGATTTCAGCTGCTATTTTCCCTAACCCTAACTCAGTGCCACTGTTCCCTGTTAGCTGTATCACGTCATTGTACTCATCCTGTCATCCATTTGTAAAAGCCCCACCATTCAAGTTGTCAGATTGTTAGTTGTTGCTCCAATCGAAAGAGGGCGACCCTCACCCAAGGTTGCAGGCTTGCAGCTTATGGGGAAATGCAATGATGAAGAGTAGTAGCCTAATATCCGAAATGCATTGAGACTAGGCATCCAACTACACCACTCCGACGGGCAAAGAACAATAGAGAAGTGAAGATAAACTGTAGAGAAGGAATGCTAGCAGACAGAGACAACTCGCCCTAACCAACAAACAGAAAAAGAAAAAAGAAAATGGCATTAGGTGCAAGAAAAGGAAATCGGGTTTTTTCTTACCACCACCAGCATCAGTACTTCGACCGATTTCATGGCGCAGGGGCCGGCCGCCGCCCTCTCCTGCCCTGTCGTCTCCGCCGGTCGGGGGCATGGCCACCGGCACACGACTGAGGAAGGGTGAGTTTTTTTTTTATTCCCCCTTTCTTTGTTGCGTCGCTCGCCAGAGTAACTGGTGACTGTGAGTGGAGTGTGAAGCGGTGAAGGGCTGGATAAAGAGCTCGGCTCGGTTACCGTAACGAGCTGACTCCGGTCGACTCGTTATCCAAATGAGCAGAAATTACAGCTCAGCTCGGCTCGTCATGAGGTCGAGCTAGCTCATTGCGGCTCACGAGCCGACAAAAGTTAAATTCGGAAGCAAAGAACTTCGTTCCAAACAAAGCTGATTTCAATCTAACAAAAAAAAAAGAGACTTGCAAACCAGCAATGGCCGATCACATTCATTCAAAAAGCTGTTGACAACAGCAAATAGGTGACATCCAACGCAAGCACGCATACAAGTGACATATCCGAATAAGAAAGCAAGCAAGCAAAGGGATTCAGATCCAACACCCGACAGCAGATACGGCATCGACGCCCGACGGCATCCTTGTCTCGTGGAGCTCAAACGAGTCAAACGGCTAATCGAGCCCAGCTGAGCTGAGCTGATCACGAACCGAACGAGTTAATGAGGTACTGACTTTTTGTTTAGCCTTATCGTTTGAACTCTCGAGTCTTGACACTCCCATCCTCCCAAACAAAAAATGTTTTTAATGTTTTGGCTGCCTACTTAACCGGCCCGGTGCAAAGAAGCGTTGTTACTGGTACCTAAAAGTATGACACCAGAGAGCGATCGCAGAACATGCATTAACTGCACATTTTACACTTGGAAACGACTGAAGGTACGTGGCGTGCATAATCATTACTAATTAACTGCACATTTTACACTTGGAAACGACTGAAGGTACGTGGCGTGCATAATCATTACTAAGATCGTCTCAACCTTAAGATAACTTATCAAATACTTCAACCGTTTCAAAATTAAACTAATTATTCAACTTATGAGCCAAACCTAAGTACTACTTAAGTGCATTTTTGGAATTTAGGAGTCTATATCATTCCAGTCTATAGATTAATTTTATTTATTTAGATAATATCACAATGAGTTATACAATTAAATATTATTAGCATGCTGAAACGATCATATATTAGTTAATATTATATTATAGAAAAATTTTACAATAGCTGAAATAAATGAGGATCGTTCATCATGCTGAATCGAGAGGTACCTAAAAAAAGTATCAAACGGCACCAAAATAGGTGAGACAAAATTGGAAATGTACCTCCTGCTATTTTTTCAACCACCGTAAAACACATTTATGTTATATTCTATATCTTATTAGAGGTGTGTAGCTGGCAAACTTTACAAAAAAAAAATTGCCATAAATTTTGCAAAATGTTGTTGGTTTGATTTATGTGCAGACGTGATAGCTTTTTACGATATTTAGCTCGTTGGCTAACAAGCGTTTTGCATTCCAAAGTACTTTTTACAAATGGATATTTAGTTCCATTTCATAAAAAAGTTGAAAACCTACGAAAAGTTTTCGCAAGCTTTGAGAACTAAAGAGGGCCTCAATTTTAATATTGCACAATGCTCAGCTCATGAACGAAAATGAGCTGGCTCGAACTCATCAAACGAACCAAGCCAGTCTCAATATTTAGCTCGTTGGCTAACAAGCCGAGCTAGCTCGTCAGTCACCCCTGCTGTGGGAGTTGTATTATCCATAAATGAGCTGTCAAATAGCAAATGTGATGCATGATTTTCAGCCTAGTATAAGTTCTAAAGTTTTCCATGTAAGATCTATTGAAGTTGAGGGTTATAATTTCATGGTATCCTGTATCGTGTTTAATTAAATGCTTCCATGTCTATTGGTTAAATACTATGATCACCTATGAGACCCAAAAAAAATGAAACTTGCTTGGTTTATTTTATTCGATGTTGCACTCTATTTTTTGTCAGTGTGGCAATAGAAAGTCTTGCAAATATTGAAATAAACCATGCTAAGAATGGTATCGTCAAACCAATTAGTACGCATGAACGGTCAGATGATAGCAGGCAAGAGAAAGCCAAGTAAGCCCAGAAGTTGCAACGCTGAACAATATATACAGACGCATTAAGAAGAGCACAGAAGCCACGGGTTGGTATAATCAGTGATCACAAATACTTCTAATGTCGCTGATCACATCAGTTTTTAGGAGGCAAGCGGCAACAGTACCACCACACATATGCTTCTAATGTCGCTACGTAAACGGAACGCAGAGGATAAATCTCCAATGTCAGGAATCAGGAGTCAGGAGTCAGGAGGGGATCGAGCCGCACAGGGCTTCTCCGCCCCTCCTGTGCTTGGTGCCAGTGGCGGAGTGCCCGAGTCAGGAGGGGGTCGAGCCGCCTCCTCAGTCGCTCCTGCGCTTGCTGTGGTGCTCCTCTTCACCAACCTGGAAAGGGTCTTGAGCACCTCCACCATCGTCGCCTTCCTGCCTTCCTTGAAGTTCCAGAGCTCGGGCACCACAAATCGCCCGCTGGGGTTGTACTCATTTATCTCCATTAGCGCGGTCTTCATCGCACTGCACACGTCGTCGCCACACTCAGTCGAGAGGAGCTTCAGTTTTGGATCATCGTCATCTAGAAACTCCTGCAACAAACGAGGATGGCTATGATTTCCAAACAAATACTAGCCTCCATATATAGACAACAAAGATAACACCAAAGTTGGATAGAAAAAAAAATACAGCAAATACCTTAGTTTCTCCATTCACCTCAACAATCTTAAAAGGATGCCAGGATGGCTTCTTCAATTCCTCCTGCCAATATGAGACCAACTCTGCTGCTCTAACATGGTAATCATCGTCTCCGTACTTCTTCCTGCATGCATTTTGAAATGGCTTGTCGTCGAGTTCTCCCATTCTTTTGATCCCAATTGATCTCTTCCCATTTAGCTGACGCTCGAAACCCTGATCCTCGTGACAATCATTTCATAAATGAGAAACGTCTCATGAACATCAACTGATAGAGATCACATCAGGTGCATTCTAAACATATAGAACAGAGAAGGTACCATAATCTACTGATAGAGACACGTTAGGTGCATGGTAACTGCTAAACACATAACATTAGATAAAATGAGTGGTACCATAATCAACGCTTTCCGGGCCTGCTGTAGCTCATCATTACTTTCACGCTCTTTTCTCACAAGACATGTGGTCAAATCACCCAGCGAATCTTTCTCATCTTCTAGCTCCTCAATGCAATTAGTCAAGCTGTAATTCTTTGCCTGCATCTCCTCATTCTGCTTCCTCGAGCACTGTATCTCTTTCTCTTTTAGAGCCAGCTCGACTTTCAGCTTCTGATTCGCCTCACAGGATTCAAGCTTGTTCACATCCTCAACTAGTTGAGCCCTCAGGCCTTCCATCTCCTTCAAAATCGTCTGAGAATCCTTGCACGCTACCTTCCAATGTTCTGCCCATGGATGAAAAATATTAAAGCCATGGCATGACGAAGAGTGTGTGCTTCAGCAACACATACCTCCATTCCCAACAAGACTGCCCCAATATCCAGACATAACTGCAGCTTTCCTCTTGTTACTCCCAGATTCTACCCCAAGATCCTGACCTGCTGCAGCAGCTAAAACAAAGAAAACATTACCCTTCAGTAAGTGTAAGCTAGATACCCCCACCACGGGTACAACAAGATGAATAATATATCACAAAGTCTGTTATGGGAATATTACCTATCACCGCTAAATACAAACATGCTTAGTAAAGGGAATTAGGGAATAAGATGGCCAACACAAAATAATTTTTTGGGAGAATTTGCTGCTGGACACCGTTAAAAGTTGTGTTTTGCCACGAGCCACCAAAAAAAGTGTGTCTTTGCTGGAGGACATTATAAAACCGTGTACATTTGCTAGAAGACACTGCATCTATTTGTTTACTCACTTTAACTGGAGAGCAACTTAAAAATACAAGCATGCCCCTGCTGCCTTATCCTATCGCTCAGGCACAACTCAGTCACTCACCTCCAGCTAGACCAAGGTGGCGCCCGTGGCAGCCAAGCAGCAGTGCGGCACTCCTTCAGGGCAGTGCCCGCACCATCTCCTGGGGAGGTGCTCGCTCCTGGAGGCCCGAGGCTCCCACTAATAGCAGCGGTGGCATACTGGCATCCACTCCCAAAGATGGTGGTTATGCTTATGTCAGTTCGATGACCGTCCTGGAGGAAATTTGGAGCAGCAACAGCTCCGGCGGTCATAGCTGCGAGCGAGCGAGACCCAGCTGAAGCAACGTGAGGACTGAGGAGCATGTGGTGCAGAGGTGTGGGGCGCAATACCTGCAGCTGCTAGTACCAGCTCTGCGATGTCCCTCGTCTCTCTCGTTGTCTCTCTTTCTTACCCTCTCTTCAGTTTTGCATGCGATAGATGCTCCTGCATCAAGGGCTCGCAATGCACATATGCATTTGAATTGGGATGAAAGGGTACACTTGTCCAAATTTAGGTGTTATATAAACCCATTTGAGTGAAAATACTATTTTATAGGCTATAGTGGCTTCCAGCAAATAACCATAGTTTTGTAGTGTCTCCTAGCAAAGCCAATGTTTTTTTAGTGGTTTGGAGCAAAAGACACCTTTGAAGAGTGTCGGGTAGCAAATTTTCCCTAATTTTTTTTCCAATAAAACCACACAATAAGATGAGCCAACAAAACTGAGGATCCAAGCAACCATTACGGTCCACATATCGTGTCAGCCTTCAGAAACTTTGCAGTCTTGATTTTGACTAATTGTCACAGTTGACTTCAGTTGCCACTTGCCCCAACCCCTTCAAGTGCGACTGTCCCTGTTAGCTGTATTACGTCAACCCTAAGCCCACTGCTAAAAGCTCCACCACTCAAATTGTCAGATTGTGACTCCTGAAGGGCAAAAGGTCACAAATCGAAAGAGACTGTGACCCTGGCCTCATACAAGGTCGCAGCTTGTGGTGAAATGGAATGAAGGGAACCAGCAACCTGATATCCGAAATGCAGCATTGCAGATCAGACTAGATCTCCAGCTACACCGCTTGACAGCAAAGACCAATGGATGAAAGGCTCAACGCGCCCTGGCAAACTTCAATAAAAAGAAAAAAGAAATACATGTTAGGAATAAACGCGCCAACATCCGTGTGCGTGCGGTGCGTGTGTCGCACCGTAGCGTGAGTCGTGTACGTGCCATCAGGGTGTGTCCGTGGTGTGCAAGTCGTCGGCGTGTGTGCGTCCAGCTCGTGTACGTGATGCGTCACGTAGTCCCGGGCGTATACGTGCTTCAGGGTCTAGGAAGATTGGGTCATTGGTACGTGTGTTTATGCATGCGTGGAGTCCAGGGTGTTAGTTAGGATAGAGTTGTTGGGCGAGTGGTGTGCGAGGCGCTGGTCTTGCGGAAGAGGCCGCCGTGACCGGTACGAGCGAATGGCTCACGTCATGGACGAGCGGTTCCTGCAGATCGTGCGCAACGGCCGTGGTGGAGGTGAGCTCCCCGGTCTACAAGTAGCCCCTGCGCTCCCCATTTGTACTCTGCTAAGTCCTTTTCAGTTTAATAGAAGCCAAGATACAGGAGCTTGTTGCTCCGCGGCGTTCGTCGCCATCAATCTCTGTGCGTGGTCTCCAACTCCGGCGAGGTGATCCCAAGTGTGAGGGCGAGGGTGAGGCCAACAATACAGTATTGGGTTGAGGAAAGGGAAATCTGGTTTCTCTTACCGTCATAGGCAGCACTTCCACCGATTCCACCGCTCATGGGCCGCCCGCCGCCCTCTCCCACCCCGTCGTCTCCGGCGGCCGGGGCCATGGCCACGTCTGAGGATTGAGGAAGGTGGGGTTTTCTCTTTCTCCTTTCCTGCCTCGCTTGCTATAACGGCACGACACGGAGGCAGCCAGGGAGGTGTGACTTGTGCCCGTGTGTGTGTGACCGTGTAAGCTGTCTTTAGGGTGTGTTTAGATTAGGAAAGATTTCCCGAGAAAACAATATAGACGTAAAAATACACTGTAGATGAATAGTGTTCTGTGAGTGGAAGGGGTGGGATAAATAGAGAAAAGTTGAATGAATAGTATTTTTTGAGGTGGGTGTGGAAGTCTCCACACCAGAGTTGGCAGAGTATCAGTCGCCACACCCCCACCCTCCTCAATAGAAACATATTTTCAATGCTTTTGATTGCCTACTCGATGCAAAAAAAAACACTGCTTACTGGGTGCATGCTTAACTACACATTCACATTTCAAAAAGAAAAGGCACATTTTACACTTGAAAACGATTGAAGGCGCATGGTATAGCATAATTGTCATTGTGTCAACCTCTAAAGTAACTTATCAAAGACATTTTTAGCTTTCGGAATATTTTATAGGAAAACCAATTTAAATTGCACTTAACTCTTCACACAAGGAGGCATTGCTTAGGAAACGTGGATGTGTCACTCACACTCACCGTACATGTTGATTAGTCCATTCAGAACTAGTATAACTTGATAATGTTTTGATGAACCTTTTTTTGTAGTCTCAAGGTACTTGCCAAGGCACCAATTTTGCTGTCTGCAAGGGGATGTTTCCGGTGTGTACTTCATGTTGTTATCAGTGTGTTTAACGATATCTGTAGTAGCATTCGCATATCTGCATTGCCGACAGCAATATATTGACTTGTTCTTTATTTTGCTTTCAAGAATCTGTACAGATACAATAAATCAGAATTTTTATATAGGTAATTCCTGAGATTTTACAAGGCAGATAAGTCAGAAATGCAGCTAGCAATGGTATCTCAGCTCATGTTCTAATCTGAGCTCTGGACTGAAGAAATGTCAAAAGCTTCTGCAACTTTCAAAATTCAAACTTCCTACTGTCTGAAAAAATGACCAGGGATGACGATCAGTTTGTTATGCATTCCCGAATACTAGTTTCTCGTCTGTGGTGATTCAAAACTATGTGTTGTTTCTTGTTCTTCATCTTGGCCCAACTGTCCACTGAATTTGCTGTGGCAAGCCTGAGATTGCAAGAGTCGGTCTCTCCTGTCCAAAGTCACATGTTCAGACTTAGACAGAGAAGCCTGAATTCCGATTTCCTGGCACATGTACTGAAGTTCTGTTTCCTCTCAAAACTTTTTGTGACCGGAAGAGAAGATGAATTGTCCAAGCATGACATATTAGTTACTTGAGACCTGAGTACATAATGGCGCAATTTAATGCCTCGAATCTGAAAAGGTCTTTAAAAAACGAAAAATCGAACAGTGACACGAGGAAGCAGAGGATAATTGTTTGGAGAGAAAAAAATAGAACTTATTTTCAGAGAGAAAGGAGGAGGAGCATATTCTTTTCTGGAATGTTTGTGGCTGATCAACAGAGCTGAGCCGAGCTGCTGTCGCCAAGTCGGTCTCCCATTCACGCCCTGTTTGGATTGCCCGGCATTGGGGGCTGACAGGTGGGGTCGGGAGCTCGCTCCCGCCCAGCCCAATGAGCAAGCCGAACAGGGTGTCAGGCTCAGGCACTCAGCTCCCCACGCGCAATCTCTCTCCCTCCACTGTCTTCGTCTTCCTCCCAGCTCTCCACGAGACCCGAGATCGCAGCCGTCTCGAGCTCGAAGGAGCGGTTCCTGACGGCAGTGTCATTCCTCGCCTTCGCCACCGCGGGGCGACGAGCTCGCCGGTCACCTTCATCGGCGGCATCGTCGATGTTCAAGTAAGGAGGAACTTTGGGGGATCGCGTAGTTGCTGGTTTCGTTCCGTGAGGAAGTAGAGCGTTCGTCCGGCGGCGGACCCAGCCGTCGTGCTGCCACCCACCACCGCCCGAACCTCGTCTCTGCCTCGGTACGCCGCCGCTAAACGTCAGTGCACGACAGTACGACACGAGCGGCCTACTATGTGAAAATATTCTGATCACGATTACAACTTTGAGGGTTATTTGTAAATGCTTGGCCCGTGATTATTGATCACGGTCCATTTTAGGGGGGGTGTTAAGTGTAAGAAGAGCATTAGTCTTCTCTGATTACTTCTTGTTCTCCTCTGCTAGTTTTTTCAAATTTTCAATCTCTTCTGACGGCTTCTACCTTGCTTTTCCAGACTCTTCTGACTTCTACAACTAACCTTGCTGACTGTCAACTTTAGCTCTAAGTAATGCAGAAACTTGCTTCTTTACCTCCTCAACTTCTGCCTCCAATTCTTGTATACGCACAGTAGCAGCAGCAGATTTAGCACTTCTCTTTGGTGCTGCTTGCTCAAGACCAACATTTTGAAGAAATGATGATGATGGCAAGACTTGAGCAACAGCTTCAGTAGGAGTCTTTTGTGCTTGCCCTTCTTCTGCAGGTTCAGCTACGATGGCTTCCATTTGAGCCTAACAACATGATTTAGCAAAATCAATTTGCATTTTAGTTACAAATGCGTAGAAATTTCAATCAATGGCTAAATAAAAAAAGATTAAGCTAGAAGAGATAACTTGGAACAAAGAGTTACAAAATTTATAGGTAGTATCAATGGCTAACATAATCAAGTAAATTCTGATCCAAGCTAACTATTGACATGCTACTTCGGTTAACTATTGATCCAAGTTAATTTAAATTTGTAGAGTTACAGTACTGATAATTCGAACATGGTGATATATTTTATTAATACATCAATACAGTAATGTGATCTAAGGTATCCAGAAACAAATCATGGAAAAAAAACTGATAAAGGCACATGTAGAAAGGCATGAGATTTTCACCAAAGCGCTACAGTTTTAGTAAGATAGAAAATTTCTAGTAAACATAATTGCTTTGGAAGGGATCAAGATCATGAGCTACAGAATGCCACAAAAGATTCCAAAGTAAGCACGGCTGCAAAGGCTGCAGCTGCTGCTACATCAATTGATTCAGGTCACTACCGGACCAGACGGTTCTTGCCTGTTAAGGTAGATAGGAAACAAATGCAAAAACTGAACATGTACTTACAATAGCTTGTTGTACGGGCTCACTAAAACCAGTTTTGCTGCTGCAATGTGTGTCCTTGAAAAGATCAATTGCAGTGGGTGGTGCATCTTTATATTTCTCTTGTTTCTAAAATATAATGCAAATATTTTCTGAATGTTAGCTTAGAATCTGAAAGAGTTCAATACAGCATCAAGACAGATCACATCTACGCAATGTTTCTCTTACCGCAACATGGGCATGTGCAATGAAGCACCTTGAGCCTGTTTTCTGAGAGAGACGGACATTCCCACGACTCAGTTTGGCTTTCGTGCACTTTTTCTAAAAGCATATTTTGGTAAGATAGGAAATACACAGCAAAAACAGAGAATAGCATATAGTAGGAACAGAAACATATAAAAACTAGTCACTGGACGTATCCAGCTACAGCAAAACATCTATTATTTCATTGATATCACTTTGTATTACATGCTAAACTAAGCAGCTTGGAAAATATCAAGAGATAAAATGAGGTTCATTTGTATACAACAGTAGGGATATAAGATTAGATTGACTTGAATTGTGTCTACATGTAAGACCATAAACAATTCTATAAGACCACTACTTCTGAACTGCAATGGGTCAATCCTGTATCATAAACATTCCTACAAGTGGGTCATTTTTCCTGAAGACGAGATTTCTTATAACTCATACCTTGTGCTTTGGACTAGACCACATATCCACCAGTGCTTGCCATTGGTCATCAGTCATGGTATCCACTGGTGATGTTGTTGTCACCTGGTTTGCTGGTATACCATCAAAGAAAGCCTTCTTCAGCTGGTGCCTCATATTGCGTTGTCGACACTTGAGCAGATCAGTGCATGCATATTTGATAGCTTGGTTGTTGGTGTCTATACTAAATGTAGCCTAGTCAAAAGCATGTCAAGAGAATATACATTACAAAGAGGAGAGGCATTCAGACAATATATAAGCCAATACACTGTTGAAAAAGACTGAATCCACTTACAGCAATTTTTTCCATATAGTCTTTACAAGTAGCCTTGTCCTTCTTGTACTCCTTCCAGTGTGTATAGATTGGCATATGTTGCCTCACTATAATCCCACTCTCTGATGCAAGTTTTGCAGCTTGCATGGGTGCCTCTGGCCTTCTCTTCCCTTCAGCAACAACTACTGGAATCTTAGTATTTAACCTGCTGCTCAATCTATCCAAACGCTAGCCCATACTTTTTCCCCTACTCCATCCATCTCTCACAACATTGGGTCCACCTGAAAATAATGAGCATTTCACAAGTTAGTGAAAGTCATAAGCATTTTGATAGAAATGTGCAAACCATATTTCTTTTAAAAATGGACAATGATTCCTTACCTTCATTGCTCATCTGGATCTCCGCATCGGCTTGTGTAGGGCAATGAGCAGTGATCGATGCATTTTCTTGTGTATTTGGGGATGTGCCATTGAGACCTTCCTCAGTTGATGCTAGTTCCCTTATCCTCTGCCTAGTCATTCTAGCAGGTTGGTCTTGTACACTAGGTGGTGTGACTCTCTTTGAGCCTTTTGCTCCACCAGTACACATGATGGTGTTATTCAGATCAGCACCATAATCTGCAGCAAATAGAAGGTCAGAAAATTGGTCGAGAATAATATAAAACGTATACAAGTTATAAAAGCCTCACCATCAATCAGCTCTTTGAGAGCTGCCTTGATCTTCACAGGTGTATGATTGTTAGACATCAGTTGGTCAACGGCAGTCTTCAAATTGGTCACTTGAGCTCGGAGATAGCTGATATCCTTGAAACTAGATGCAGCTTGGCAAAGGGTTGGCTGCAAGACACGTGTAAGACAAAGAAAAAGATAAAAAAAAAAAAAAAAAAAACTTGACTACAGGTCATACCTCTGGTTTCTTGAGGTGTAGAACAGACTCCGGAATAATGTCCCTGGAGTTTGTGGTCTCAATATCGGTGCATCCAGTGAGCCCGTCCTTCAAACCCTGAGAAGTTCACAGAACTGTTGGAATGTGAAGAATTTCAAGCCCAATATCTGCTGGAAGGTAGGAAATAGTACAGACCCTACATCCGTGGTACAAGTGCAATAAACATAGGAGGTCTAGTGTTCTGATTATCTTCTGCTTGTGATGGCAGAGCTCCTATGCTTTCTTTAAAAGAAAATTACTAAGAGAAATCTTACAGCCTGTTCGGCTGGCTGGAAATGAGTGGCTGACAGGTGGGCCCGTGCTGCCCCGGGCCCACCTGTCAGCCACTTATTTCCAGCCAGCGCTGGCTGCAAAACAGCCAGCCGAACAGGCCCTTACATTCTTATGGATGCCATCATTGTTGGCCTGCAGCTCCATATTCCACTTCCTTATCTTGTCATTGTTGGCCTGCAGCTCCACATTCAGCTTCATCAGTCCATCATTCTTGGCTTTCAGCTTCTCATTCTGTTTATTAAGGCTGTTATTCTTGGCCTGCAGCTCCTCGTTCCCCTTTGTTAGAAGTCCACTCTTAGCTTGCATTTCATGATTCCACTGCGTCAAGCTATCATTCTTGGCTACAAGCTCCTCTCTCCGCTTCGTGAGGCCCACATTGCTGTCTTTAAGCATCTCATTATGCTTTGCTAACCCATCATTCTTGGCTTGCAGATCCTCATTCTGCTTCGTCAGGCCATCAATCTTGGCGTGCAGCTCCTCACTCTGCTTCATTAGGTCGTCATTCTTAACTTGGAGCACTCTGTTCCACTTCTTCATGTCGTCATTACTATTTTTCAGTACCTCATGATCCGTCACCAGGCGATCATTCTTGGCCTGCAGCTCCTCATTATGCTTCGCTAGCCCATCATTCTTGGCTTGCAGGTTCCCATTCGGCTTTCTCATGACGTCATACTTTACCTGCATCTCCTCTTTCTGCTTCCTCAAGAACTGTATCTCTTTCACTTTCAGAGCCAGCTCAACTCTCAGTTTCTGATTAGCCTCACAGTATCCAAACTCTTTCACATCTTTATCTAGTTGAGCCCTCAGGTCCTTGATCTCCTCTAAAATACTCCGAGAATCCTCACTCGGCACATTCAAATGTGCTGCCCATGGGTGAAAAATATTAATGCTATGGCATGATGTGACGAGGAGTGTGAAAGATCAAAGTGTGTTTTCAGTAAAGCATACCTCCATTTCCAACCAGACTGCCCGAATCTCCGGACGTAACTGCAGGTTTCCTCTTTCTGCTTCTAGATTCTGCCTGATCCTGACCTGCTGCAGGTGAATAAACAAAGAAAAATTTCCCTTCAGTAACTGCAAGCTTGATAATACCGCATCACAGGTACAGCAAGGCGAGTAATATATCAGTCTTTTCTGAGAATATTACCCAACACCACTGAACATAAACAAACAGAGTAAAGGGAATTAGATAATGATTCATTTCACTATATCGTATCAGCCTTCAGAAATTTTGCCAGTCTTGATTTTGACTAATTGCCACGGTAGATTTCAGTTGCCATTTTGCACTAAGACCTAATTCAAGTGCGACTGTCCCTGTTAGCTGTATCACGTCACTATACTCACCCATTGCTAAAAGCTCCACCGCACAAATTATCAGATTGTTACTCCTGAAGGGCACAAGGTCTGCAATCAAAAGAGAATGAGACCCTAGCCTCACCCAAGGTCGCAGCTTGTGGGGAAATGGAATGAAGGGAATCAGTAACCTGATATCCAAGATGCATTGCAGATCAGACTAGTATCCAACTACATCGCTCGAAAGCAAAGAACAATAGATGAAGGGCTGAACGCGTCCTGGCGAACTTAAATAAGAAGAAAAAGAAATGCAGGATTGGGTTGAAGGAAGGGAAATATTGGCTTCTCTTACCACCACAGGCAGCACTTCCACCGATTCCACCGCTAATGGGCCGCCCGCCGTCCTCTCCCGCCCCGTCGTCTCCGCCGGCCGGGGGCATGGCCACAGAGGAGGGAGGGGAGCAGGACACGGAGGCAGGGAGGTGTGACTGTGAGTGTGAGTGTGACCGTGTGAGACACTGAGACTGTGAGCTCTCATGACTCTTCTGTCTTCAGGTCTCGACACCTCCGTGTAAAAAAAGAAAAAAGAAAATCTCGACACCCCACCGGCCCGCCCCTTCCCAGTAAAAAAGTACTCATACTTTCAGTCCTTTTGACTGCCTAGCTGATGCAAAGAAACACTGCTTTACCGGGTGCATGCTTTAACTGAACATTCACGTTTTACAAAAAACACACACACACATTTTACACTTGGAAACAACTGAAGGCGCATGGCATAGCATACGAAATCGTTGCCACTGTGTCAACCTCTAAAGTAACTTATGACATTTGTAGTTTTGGGAATATTTTGTAGGAAAACCAATTTAAATTGCACTTAACTACTGCCCGCAAAAAAAAATTGCAGTTAACTACTCACACAAGGAGGCATTGCTTATACTCACTGAGAGAGGATATGGTTCCGCTTCCGTCATCGTCGGGGCGGGGCACATGGCGGCCGGCGGCGCAGGCGATGATCAGCGCAGGCGTCAACGTCCTGAACAATCAGTCGTCAACCCAGTCCGAGTTGCAATTGACTCTGTAGTTGCTTTAATGCTTTTGGTGGTACTCCTATAGTCCTATATACGAGCGTGACTACTCCGCCTAATATTTACGGAAGGTACTTGCCAAGGCACCAATTTTGCTGTCTTCGAGGGGATGTTTCCAGTGTACTTCACGTTGATATTAGTGTGTTCAAAGTTCAACAATATCTGTAGCAGCATTCGCATATCTGCATTACACACAACAATATATTGACTTGTTCTTTATTTTATTTTCAAGAATCTGTACAGATACAATAAATCAGAAATTGTCTATATGAAATTCCTGAGGTTTTACAAGGCAGATAAGTCAAGAAATGCAGCTAGCAATGGTCTCTCAGGCTCTCAGCTCATGTTCTAATATGATCCCTGGCCTGAAGAAGTATCAAGAGCTTCTGCAACTTTTCCGATAAAAAAAAAAGAGCTTATGCAACTTTCAGACTTCCTGTGTCTAAAAAAATGTCCAGGGATGATGAGATTGGTATGCATTCCCGAACACTGGTTTCTTCATCTTGGCCCAACTGTCCACTGAATTTTCTGTAGCAAGCCTAGTAGCCTACGCTAGCAAGAGTCTCTGCTGTCCAAGTCTGAATATCGTCAAAGAAGCCCAAGGCACAGTTTCAGAGACAGAAGCCTGAATTCATATTTCTTGACACATACTGAAGTTCTTGCTTGCTAACTGTTTCCTCTATAAACTTTTTTGAGAGTACTCTATAAACTTTTGTGACAGAAAGAGAATATGCATTGTCCAAGCATAAGCATGACATAGCTACCTGAGTAGACAATGTCACAATGCATGGCTCAATTTGATGTCTCGAACAAAGTCTGAAAAAACCTTTTTCTTTAAAAAGAGAGAAAAATCGAACACGAGGAGGCAGAGGATAATTGTTCAGAGAAAAGAATTGTACTGTTAACTTCCGAGAGAAAGGAGGAGCATATTCTTTTTTTCTACTAGAAATCTAGAATGTGTTCAGACATTCAGCTCCCCCCACGAGCAATTTCTCTCCCTCCGGTGTCTTCATCGTCCTCCCCGCTCTCCTCTCCACGAGACCCGAGACCGCAGCCATCCCGATCTCGAAGCGCGGCGAGGTGAAGCGCGATGGGGTGGGCGCCGCGGTTCCTGACGACAGTGCCATTCCTCGCGGCGGCTCCGACGACGGGCACGCTGCGGCGGCGGCGAGGCTGGTATGACTCCTCGCCTTCGCCACCGTGGGGCGCCGGGCTCCGGGTCACCTTCATCGGCGGCATCTTCGCTGTTCAAGTAAGCATGCGACACCGCCGCTTCGTCCGCGCCCCTGTTGATTCGCTGAAACTATGGGGATCGCGTAGTTGCCGGCTTCGTTCCGTGAGGAAGCAGAACGTTCGTCCGGCGTCCGGCGGAGGAACCAGCCATCGTGCTGCCACCACCGCCGTTTACCCGCTGGAGCCTCGCTCGTGTCTGCCTCGGTCCGCCGCTAACCGTCGGGGCACGACGAGGGGCCTATGTGAAAATATTCGGATCACGATTAATAGTCACGATCCAAAATAAGGGTTTATTTGTAAATATTTGGATCGCGATTATTGACCGCGATCCATTCTAAGGGGGTTCAGTGTAAGTGTTAGGGTTGTTTTGTAAATATTCGGATCGCGATTATTGGTCGCGATCCAGTTGGGTTTTTCTGCAAAATCCCTCCGCCGCGGCGGCGGGTTGACTGGCTTCCGCCGGCCGGAGATGTCCTCGTCCCCTCCACGGCCACTCCATGCACTCTCCGTCCCTCTCCCTCTCCTCACCGGCTTAAATGTTTGCTTCGAGCCCCGATTACTCACCACCCACTGGCCACAGCTATCGCAGCGCCCGCCAAATTCGGAGAAGGTTTGAGACGGGGCAGAGATGGGCTCCGTACGTCCCTCTTTCGAATTCACCCAGGCCTCATTGCTCAGTGTCTTCCATGGATCGAATCGAACAGACGCAAAACTTGATCCGCTGCTGTTGTCAACAACAATTCAAATTCATTCTCAAAATATACAACACTCAATGTAGATGTAGGGCACTGGGCACCCATTGTGGGAAGAATTTCGAGTAAAGCTCGCAGGCCTTCACCATGCTTGCTTGTGGGATGGTAAGCAGCGCCAATCTGTCAGAATTGTACTACTTGTAATTGCACAATGATCACACGAATTCCCAGGATCAGCATCTTCATTTGGTAACCATTAGTCCTGAAAATCATCTTGGTCTGAAAATCTGTTCGGACCACCAAAATTATGAATTGGGGTATCTGGAGTAGTTTTATGCTGTATCTAGAGCTCCTAGGTTCTTGATTCTCACGAAACATTGGATGCAGCCCTGTGGACTATATGTGATGAATTCCATCAACATTTTCTCATGAAACTTTCTGAAAGTTCTGGTAGCCACTGCTACAGTTTATCAAGAAAGTGTGCTTGTTACTCACTTTGTTGGTTACTTAGTAATATGGTTGGTGCAGAGTCTACAAAGCAGTGCCTTTTGCTCAGGCGTTCAAGTAGACTTTCAATTATAATTTTACTGTGTACACATTACCTTGTTATAGTGAGAACAGGGAAGTCCGACAGAAAGCTAAAACCTAGCATATATTATTCTTGCAATAGCACCATCTGTGGATGTGCGACTCTACAGGTCGATGACCATTCAAAACAAAATATAAACCTTGACGTGTGAGAAAATCCTTTTTTTAATCCTAAAGGTACTTGCTGCTGGGAAATGTTTCCAGCATACTTCATGTTATCACTGTGTTCAGAGATTTCTGTGGCTACACTTGCATACCTACATCCCTGGAATACA
Source organism: Digitaria exilis (assembly GCA_015342445.1). Classification (NCBI taxonomy): domain Eukaryota; kingdom Viridiplantae; phylum Streptophyta; class Magnoliopsida; order Poales; family Poaceae; genus Digitaria; species Digitaria exilis. The sequence goes on along the minus strand of JACEFO010001770.1, from coordinate 1,579,835 downwards.
GCATCAGCCATGGAGCGCTGCCATCTTGGTTTCCTTCGGTCTGCCCTTGGCTGTAACCTCTCAAACCTTTCGGTCTTCACACCTATGACTGTTGAGGCGAAATACTTTGTTCGTGACATTGAACTTTTTACATGCCTCCCGTTTTCATTTGTGAAATGCTAGTTACACAGAATATCATAGAATTATACTTTGGGTATGTGATAATAATGCTTGTGTCACACTTTTTTATATGCAATTTGAAATTTACTACGCTGATGGAGTTGAGGCATGTGAGGTGAAAGGAAGTTACTTTGATATAGATTGATACGGTTAATAGGTCACACTGCAATACGGATAGGATAAGGCAGAATTTAGTCCATGTATAGTTAGCAATCCAGCATCATTAGAAACATAACTGTCAATCAATTTTCTGGGATGGTGGTCAATATTTGAACGTGACAAAACAAGGCTATATATCTGGCTGTGTATGAACCTTTTGGACATTTTTTAGACCTCCAGGGACATACATTACAGTTCAGTCCATATTTGCATTGTAAAAATCAAGACCTTAAGTTAGCATTCAATGCACCAGTTACAATTCAGTTCAAGCACCTGGAGGCATCACATAGGTGGTTACAATTCAGTTCAAGCACTGGGAGGCATTGTAGTGATCATAGCTTTACTGTTCTTTTAGATAGCCCAACACCTAGCGACAATAGGCTGGCCCAGAACAGTAGGGTACTCTGCAGCTCCGGTAGTCATAGCCATGTAGCTCACCCGGTTTTAACCCCACCAATTTTCGGTTGTTAAGTTTACACCTAGGTAGTTATCTCTTTATGTTGTAAATTGTGTGCGTGTGCCCGATTCATAGCCCCCGCGTGTAACTCTTATGGTGGATTTTTCTTCTTAATATAAAGGCATGCAGCTCTCATGTGTGTTCTCGAAAAAAAAAGATAGCAAACTTGAGAACTTAGATAAACTTGATTGCTTAAATGGATTATGACAATGTAATTATGTTGTTTGAGTAGGATAGAGGACCTATTGAACTTAAGAAGTAAAAGAATGGGCCTTTTTCATTGACTTGTGAACTTTAAAAAAAATAAAAGAATGCACACTACTCTTTGGTTGGTCGAACATTATTTTTTCTACTGTCATTTTCACCCTGTGCCGATAGAATTGCTCTTGTCACGCAGATATGATGGAGGCACGGGATGGAGAAGGACCTCGGCATAGGCACTGAGGTTGGGCATTCGAAGAACACAGAGATCTTGGTGAAGAGGAGCCTGGCTTTGGCGGTGATGAACCAAAAGTTGAAGATGATCCACAGCCTGTTGTCACAGGCCAGCATCATGTCCTTCGGCAGCCTAGCCATAGTTAGTCCTTGGGATGTCATGATGAATATCAAATCTTCCAGCCGCTTCTTCTCATGCTCTAATCTTTCACTCAGCTTTTCCATATTCTCATGAATATCCCTGTCGGTGCCTGATTTGGTCGCACCGGCACCGACGAGTGATTGCGGTGCTAACCACTCGTTTCCCCGATGGCGAGAGTGAGAGACAAGGGTTTTATCCTGGTTCCAGCCACGGGGCCGTACGTCCAGCAGTGGTGCGATGCACCTGGTTACGTGTTGCTTGTAGTAGGGGTTTACAAGCAAGGTGGGAGAAGGAGATAAGCTCCTAAGTCCCAGGCTATGATGTGTGGGTGCGTTCCAGAGTGTGTATGAACTCGTGTGTTCGTGTCGCTTGAGACTTGTGATCTCGTTCCCTCTTCCCCTTTGCATGAGCTTCCCTCCCCCTTTTATAGACCAAGGAGGAGGGAACGGATACATGCGTTCGTGTCGTGACGTGGTCGTGGCGCTGACGTCGTTTGGTGCACTGTGCTGCCCATGCCGTGTACCACGCGGGCGGGAATCGCGCCTTCCTACTCCGGCTGACGGCATGGCGACAGTTGACGTAACGTCCTCGAGTGACGGTCCACGGCTTCGAGGGTAGAGGTCTTCGTACGGCCGCCTGGGTCGGGGTTCGGTAGCTTCCTTCGAGGGTTGCTTTCGAGGGTAGTGGCGCATCCGAGGCGGGCGGAGTCAAAGGAGTGGTTGGCACAGTGTTACTGCCAGGTTAGGTTTGCCGTGCGGCATGGCGCTCAGAAGTCCACTGTGCGATTGGATTTGACCGATGTCTTCTCCGTGGCGTGGGCGGTGACATGACGCAGCGATTCCCCCGCTTTTTGACCGTGGAGGGACGACATCATGTCTTGAAGTGATAGATCGCAGAGCGAGGGAGTCGTTCCCGGCGTGGTGGGCTCGAGCATGGACCGCATGCTCGAGCTAGCTGACCCTCGTACGAGACGGAGATCCCCGCTCGAGGGTAGTTGTAAACCTCGAGCTCGGTTAGGCTCGATCGTCACGGACATCCCTGCTCGAGGGTGGTCGTCTACCTCGAGCGGGATGGGTTCCAAGGAAGGAGTTGTCGTGACGGGCTTTTGCCGGGCTGCAGAGCCAGGCCGACGTCGTCGTAGGCCTTGTTGCTAAGTAGTTTAGGGCCCAAGTTAGGGTACCCCTTTTCCAGGGTCCCGACAATAGCCCCCGAGCCTTCACAGGGATGAGGTTTTCATTCTGCGAAGGCTGGAGTTCGCCGAGGCTTTCGAGGCCTTCGTTTCTTCGTGGGTTCCGGGAGTCCGTGGGGGCGCGCTAGCGCACCCGCGGGTGTAGCCCCCGAGGCCTTGGGAGAGTGATTGACACTCTCTCAAGGTCTCAGCCTGATGCACAGAGCATTTGCTGCTTCCTCAAGTGTGGGTTCGTCCACTGTACCTGAAGTTGGGGGGATTTCGAGCTTTCTACGTGCCTCGAGCCCCTGTTTGAGGGTGCTGAGGAGGAGGCGACCCATGCTTCCCTCGGTGGGATCGAGCCACGGGTGCCTGGTTGAGCTATTAACGGGTGGTTCGAGCGGACGTCCATACCCCATTCGATAGGGGTAGGCTCGTGGTCACAGGACACGCCCGTAGAAGCCTTTCGCAAAGTATGCTAGATGGGACTCGACCTCATTCGATAGAGGTCGAGGGCTCGATGCTCCCCCTCGAGGGGTCCCTCGATCTAGGCACTTTGCCCGGCCTCGAACATAATCGGCTGGCTCCCTCGAGCGTTCGAGCTTCGAGGGTACCGTCGATTATCCCTGACTCGGTTGATCTGAGGCCCTTGTCGAAACCCTTCGTAGGCCCAAGGTTCGAACCCCTGATCAGTAGCACGATGGCTTCTTCAATGTCGGGGAAGAAACCATCGAGCGTGATTTCATGGTTCCGCTCCGCGTGGGTTTTCGAGACCTCTTTCCCTCGAGGGGGCATCCTCGAGCCTTCGAGCTTCGAGGTCCCTCCTTCGAGGGTGGTCTTTTTGAATGCGCCCTCGTTCTGCGCGAGTCATGATGACCCGCAGCGAAAACTTCGCGGTTTCGTGCGATCGTGGGAGGAGTGGGCGCGCTTTCCCGGGCGAGGCGTGCGGGCGCAGTTTGACACGACCGCACGATCTGTCGCGCCAGACTCCTCGATATTTACGGCGCAGTTACTCGATTGCGCGGTTGACGCGGCCCGTGCCGTTACGTCTCCCGGGGCAGGCCTGGCTGTCAGTCTAGGGACTGTCGCGTCAAGGCTGGAGTCCTGCCGTGCTTAGCTCCACGGGGGGAGTATAAATAGCACGGCAGTGCCCATGCCAAGGGTACGCTTCCCTTTGCGTTTTCGCCTTAGCCTTCAGTTCCCTTTGCCCTAGCTTTCGCCTTCGTCTTCTTCCTTCGTCCGAGCTCTCCCTCCTCCGTCATGGCCCAGTTCGCCGATCCCGCGCCATGGAAGCCGTCCAACGCCACCAAGCATTGCTTGGACAGCCTTGTGGAGGTCGGGGTGCTGCCACCCAACGTCGACAGCGAGCCGCCCGTCTGGATCTCGCCGGGGGCCGCTACGGAGCCCGATCCGCCGAGGGGCTACGTCGTCAGCTTCGCTCGTTTCCATGAGCGGGGTTTTGCAGTTCCGGTGGGGAGGTTCATGCGAGCGTTGTGCTTCCACTACAAGGTGGAGCTGCACAACTTCTCGCCGAACGCGATCTCGCAGGCGGCGGTCTTCGTCGCCGTCTGCGAGGGTTATCTCGGCATCGAGGCCCATTGGGACCTTTGGTGCCACCTCTTCGTCGGCGAGCTTTTCTTGGAGTACGTCTCCAAGGGGGTTCGTCGCCCTGCTCGCGCCGGCGGCTTGGTGCTCCAAGTTCGGAAGGGGCGCAAAGACCTCTATATCCCGAGCTCCATGGTTTCCAACAACCAGGACTGGGTTAAGGGATGGCTCTACCTCCGCAACGACGGAGGACATCTGCCGCCCTACACCGGCCTGCTACTGACGGAGAAGCAGCCCGACTGGCACTTTGGCGTGTCGCCGCCGTCGCGGAAGAAGAAGCTCGACCCGCTGGTGGACGCGCTCCAGCGGCTTTCGAGGCTCGGCCTCACCGCTGGCGGGGTCATCGCCAATTTCCACCGGCGACGGGTGCTTCCCCTTATGCGGCGGAGGCTCTCGTTGTACGAGATGACTCCCGATGCCGACCTCACCGGCACGGTGATGGCGGCGGAGCCATTGCCCGTCGCCACCGCCGTGCAGCGGGCGCGGCGTGCCGTCGACAAACTGCCGGACGACCCTTGGGCAGTGCCGATGCGGCCCGAGGATGGCTATGTGAGCCTCGTAAGCGATCCTCGATCTTTGCTTTCGCTTTTTTGGGTTTTGTTCTCGTGTTTCCGACCTTACGAATGGTGCCTTGCAGGGCGTATCGCGTGGCCACTACTCCAAGCCTCCCGTCCCCGAGGACAAGGCCGTCAACCGCGCCCTCGCCGAGAAGGCGAAGGAGGCCAAGGCTCGGAGGGAGGCTCGATCGCAGCGGAAGGAGCGGAAGAGGCAGAAGCTCGAGGCGGAGAACCGCGAGCGGGCGAGGCGGGGGCTCTCACCGCTTCCCGCGCCAGAATCCTCCACCGACCGTGATGGATCTGACGAAGACGGCGGGGCGAGGAGCCCATCTCCGTTCGAGCTTCCCATCGGTGGGCCCGCCCCCGCTGCGGCGTCTGGGGGCGGTGGTGAGGAGGTCATCGACCTCGGGACACCGCCGTCGACCGCGGTGCCCTCCGTTGAGCGTCCGTCGGGGGCGGCCACGGCTGTTCCCGAGGGAATCCAGGGCCAAGGTGAGGCCCCTCCGTCGACCGCGGGGCCTTCCTCTGAGGGTCCATCGGGGGCAGCACCGGCTGCCCTCGAGGAACCTCGGGGTGGAGGCGAGGTCCCCGAGCGGCCGGGCGCCGTCGAGGAGGCCCCGGCCCGTGGGGCGGAAGCGGAAGTCCCCCAAGTAGAGCCCGTCGACCCTACGAGGGGTGAGGAGGCCTCGAGGGTAACCCCCCAGGGGGAAACCGTCGTCTCCGCGGGAGACGAGGCCTCGAGGACGGCTCCTCAAGGGGAAACCGTCGCGGCTACGGGAGGCGAGGTCCCGGGAGCAGCTCCCGTTCCGGCCTCGAGGCCAAAACGGAAACTCCCCTTCGTGCGGTAAGCTTTCCTTGTCGCTTGCTTGTCGTTGGTGTTTCGTTTTTGCCTCTAACCGAGCTTCTTTTCGTGTCACAGTCGCTCTGGGGGGCGGAGCACGCCTTCCCTCGCGCCAACCAAGGCCCTCAAGATCGGGTCTAGCTCGTCGCCGCACCCGTCCTCGCAGCTCCTGGGCCCGACGAACGAAGTCGTGGAGGACTTTGTTACGTTTTTCGACACCCAGGCGGAGCTGCAGGCCCGGCAGCAGCCGCGCGAGGAGGCGCCTCCGGTCCTCGAGGGGCCAAGGCCGCCTCAGCTCCTCGAGGGCGCGGTCGAGCCCCACGTCGAGGCAGCTCGGCCCGAGGAAGCCAACCCCGCGCCCGGGGAGGTTCTTCGCGTCGAGGAGCCGTCTGCGGCGCCCGTGGAGGCGGACGCCACGGTGGTCCCTCTGCATGAGGGGGGAGAGAGGCGAACCCATGGCGGCGGGTTCCCCCACTTGACGGAGCTGGCAGAGGCTCTGGGGGTTGGGGCCCCCGTGACGCAGGGGCGCGAGAGTGGCGGGGCCGCGCCGTCGACTCTCATCACGGCTCAGCCGGGGCCAGTAGCGGCCTAGTCTTACGAGGCGCATGCCCGTGGAAGCGCGGAGATGTGGCAAGCCCGCAGCGCGCTTCCCCAGCGGTTCGTCGACGAAGCCGTGGCAGAGGAGACTCTGTGGGAGGTCCAGTCGTCACACGGCTTGGACGTTCGCAGGGCGCTGCAGGACATCCTCCGTCTTCACGACGATGCCGGCAAGGTCCACCGGGTACGTCTCGGTGTAAGTGATGTTTTTGCCATGCCTTATTTTTTCAAAGAAGGCTTATCTCTTTTTCTTTTCGCAGGAACTCCGCAAACAGGCGCTCGCGAAGAACGACCAGATTGCGGAGTTATCGCTGGAGCTCCGTCGCTTGTCCGGGGTGCTCGAGGCTCGAGACCGCCAGCTGGACGACCTTCGAGGTGCTCGGGACCAGGCCCTCGCCCAGGGTCGGGAGAAGGGCGAGGTCATCGCTTGCCTCGAAGGCTCGGCCAGCGCCCTCCGCGAGCAGCTCGCGAACCGCAATGACTGGCTGGAGAACAAGCGGGCTGCGCGTCGCGCGGCGGAGCTGGCGGTCGAGGAGGAGCGGCGTCTCGCGGTCGAGGCTCAAGACCGGCTCGAGTAGGAGCAGACTGCTCGGGCCACGGCGGAGCGGCAGGCGCGAGAGGTGGAGCAGCGGGCCCAGGAGGCGGAGAGGGCCCTCGAGGCTGCTCTAGGACAGGTCGAGGGTAAGCTGATTTGGCTCGAGCTCTGACCCTTTCGTTTTGTTGCTTTTTGGCTGACTCTTGTTGGTGCAGCATTGAAGCAGGCGCTTCAGGCCGAGACTGAGTCGAAGGAGGCCGTGCTGGTGGCGCAGACGGAGACCCATTGTGAGCTCGACGAGCTGGTGCAGGCGGCCTCGGCCGCCTGCAACGAGATTGCTGGTCCCGGCCTGCAGTTTGGGAGCACCCTCGCAAGCCGCGTTCGAGCGCTTGGGGGCCACTTCACTTCGCGCGTGAAGGAAGCCCTTCTGCTCGGAGTTCGGAAGGCGCTTGGAGTGGTTACGACCCACTACCAAGCGGACCTCTCGAAGCTCGCCGCTGGGTACGTCGTCGCCGACAACCTCAACGACGAGGAGGCGGTGGCGGCGTTGGACGAGGCCGATGCTGCTGCTGACGGGACGGCGCGAGTGCTTGCCGGCTACTTCGAGGGCGCCCTCTTTCCTGGCGAGGACGGCGGCGGCTGGGACGACCTTGGCGGCGGGGGCGATCCCTGAAAGTCTCGGGCCATCAAGCCCGATTGTAAAGAAGTAGATTAGGATTTCGAACTCCTTTTTTGTAAGACTGATTTGCTAGTATCTTACTGAACGTCGTTTATTTTGCTTTAAACGTGATGTTATTTTTATGCGGTGCCTTCGCGACATTCATTAGTCCGATGCTTGTGCCTCGAGGGGAGAGCGTTGCTAGGATCGTTCGTACGTGAATGACTTGGGCGGAGGGAAGTGAGGTGTTGCCGTAGCCTCGAGGCGTAAGCGAACACTCGGCTCAGGCGACCCTGCCCTTGTCCGTTTCACGCCTAGCGTGTCTCCTTCGAGGTTTCGCAAAGGATTTTTCTTTTGAAAAGCGACGATTTTTTCGAGGGTTAGCCCCATGTAGCCCCCGAGGGAGGGATGGTTCTACCGAGGGTAGAGCCAAACCTCCCTCGAAGCTTGAAAAGAATAAAAGTTCGTTTTATTTTCTTCCAAACTGTGGGGGTAAAAGCGTCGACACTTAACTCAAAAGAACTTGCACAAAACTAGAGTATGTACAAAGATTTCGAGGGCCGCGGGGCCACTCTAGGGATAGAAACGACGTAGCTGTTGGATGTTCCAGGCGTTCGTGAGGACGTGCCCGTCCTCGTCAGCTAGCTTGTACGTTCCGGGCTTGAGAACTTCGGCGACGATGTATGGCCCCTCCCACGGGGGTGAGAGCTTGTGCCGCCCTCGGTTGTCCTGTCGAAGCCTCAACACGAGGTCTCCTTTGCAGAGATCTCGGTGTCGGATCCTTCGAGCCTGTTGTCGACGCAGGCTCTGCTGGTACCTCGCCGAGTGGAGTAAAGCCACATCTCGAGCCTCGTCGACCTGGTCGAGCGAGTCCTCTCGAGCCTGGCAATTTCGCTGCTCTTGGTACGCTCGGAGCCTAGGGGACCCATATTCCAGATCCGTAGGGAGGATGGCCTCTGCCCCAAAGACGAGGAAGTATGGGGAGAACCCTGTTGCTCTGCTTGGGGTCGTTCTCAGACTCCAAATCACCGATGGTAGCTCTTGCACCCACTTGTGTCCAAACTTCTTCAGTTTGTTGTGAATTCTGGGCTTTAGGCCTTGTAGAATCATGCCATTGGCACGTTCTACTTGGCCATTCGTCTGTGGGTGAGCCACTGCTGACCAATCCACTCGGATGTGGAAATCGTCGCAGAACTTTAAGAACTTCTTTCCTGTGAATTGCGTACCATTGTCGGTGATGATGGAGTTCGGAACCCCGAACCGATGGATTATATCGGTGAAGAAGAGCACCGCCTGCTCAGACTTGATCCTGCTGATGGGTCGAGCCTCGATCCATTTGGAGAATTTGTCGATGGCCACCAGCAGGTGTGTGAAGCCCCCGGGTGCCTTCGCCATTGGCCCGACAAGGTCGAGGCCCCATACGGCAAAGGGCCACGTAATGGGGATGGTTTGCAACGCCTGAGCGGGTAGGGCGTCTTGCGCGCGTAGAACTGGCACCCTTCGCAGGTCCGTACCACCTCCGTGGCGTCCGCCACGGCAGTGGGCCAGTAGAAGCCTTGTCGAAAGGCGTTACCCACGAGCGTTCGTGGAGCGGCGTGATGCCCGCATACGCCCGCGTGAATGTCAAGGATAAGCTCTTTTCCTTCGGGTATCGGGATGCAGCGTTGCAGGACCCCCGAGGCTCCCCGTCGGTACAGCTCCCCCTCGATGATAAGGAACCGCTTAGCTTTCCTCGCTACGCGCCTTGCCTCCGTTCGATCGCTAGGCAAGACGCCTCCGTCGAGCCAATCGAGGTACGGGCTCCGCCAATCTCGAGGTGCCGAAACCTCGTCAATTTCCATTGCCTCCGCCTCGTCCTCATCTCCCGAGCAGGCTTCGTATCCCATAGGCTCGTCCTCGTCCGCCAAGAGCTCCGCGCCCGTGGGGTCGAGGACGGACGTTTGAGCGTCGGGTACGGTCGAGGCTTGGGTCGAGGCGGTGAGGGTAATCGAGGGTACGTCGATGTCTTTGGCAAAGACGTTCGGGGGAACGGGGGCTCGCCCCGACGCGATCTTCGCCAATTCATCGGCTTCCTCGTTGTACCTTCGTGCGATGTGGTGAAGCTCGAGGCCGTCGAACTTGTCTTCGAGCTTACGTACCGCCTGGCAGTATGCCGCCATTTTTTCGTCGTGGCAGCTCGATTCCTTCATCACTTGATCGACGACCAGTTGCGAGTCGCCGCGAATGTCGAGGCGCTTAATGCCGAGCTCGAGTGCGATTTTCAAGCCAGCAAGAAGCGCTTCATATTCCGCCATGTTGTTGGACGCAGGGAAATTGAGCCGCACAACGTATCGAGCGTGCTCCCCGCGGGGTGAGATGAAGAGTAGGCCGGCGCCGGCGCCGGTCTTCATCACCGACCCATCGAAGTACATTTCCCAGCAGTCGAGGCTGGACTTCGAGGGAGGGAGCTGGGTGTCGGTCCACTCAGCCACGAAGTCAGGCAAAGTCTGGGATTTGATGGCTTTCCTCGGTGCGTAAGCGAGGGTTTCCCCCATCAGCTCCGTCGACCATTTCGAGATTCGCCCAGAGACCTCGCGGTTCTAGATGATTTCGCCCAGCGGAAAGGACGACACGACGGTCACCGGGTGGGCCTCGAAATAGTGTCGCAGCTTGCGTCGAGCCAGCACGATGGCGTAGACCAGCTTCTGGATGTGGGGATACCTCGTTTTGGTCTCAGCTAGGACCTCGCTAATGTAGTACACCGGTCGCTGGACTGGCAGAGAGTGTCCTTCCTCGTTCCTTTCTACTACTATGACCGCGCTGACGACTTGAGTCGTTGCTGCGACATAGAGGAGGAGAGGTTCGCCCTCTTTCGGTGAGGTAAGGATCGGCGTGTTTGTTAACGCAGTTTTGAGTCGGTCAAGAGCTTCCTGAGCCTCCGCAGTCCAGGTGAAGTGCTCTGACTTCCTCAAAAGTCGATACAGAGGCAACCCCTTCTCTCCGAGACGAGAGATGAAGCGGCTTAGGGACGCTAGGCACCCCATCACCCTCTGTACGCCCTTCAGGTCACGGATCGGTTCCATCTGTTGGATGGCCGTGACCTTCTCGGGGTTGGGCTCGATGCCTCGTTCGGAGACAATGAAACCCAGGAGCATGCCTCGAGGCACACCGAAGACGCACTTCTCGGGGTTGAGTCTTACTCCGTGCGCCCTGAGGCAGCCAAAGACGACCTCGAGGTCGCGCACCAGGTCGTCCGCCTTCCTGGTTTTTACGACAATGTCGTCGACATACGCTTCTACGATACGACCTATATGATCCCCGAAGACGTGGAGCATACAGCGTTGATACGTGGCCCCGGCGTTTCGAAGGCCGAAGGGCATCGTAACGTAGCAGTACATGCCGAAAGGAGTGATGAAAGAAGTCGCGAGCTGGTCGGACTCCTTCATCTTGATCTGATGGTAACCGGAATACGCATCAAGGAAACATAAAAGTTCGCATCCCGTCGTGGAATCCACAATTTGGTCTATACGTGGTAAGGGAAATGGGACTTTTGGCACGCTTTATTCAAGCTGGTGTAGTCTACACACATTCTCCACTTTCCACTTTTCTTTTTCACTAGCACAGGATTTGCTAACCACTCGGGGTAAAACACCTCCTTGATGAATCCGGCCTCCAAAAGCTTGCGTACCTCCTCACCGATCGCCCGCCGTTTCACTTCGTCGAAACGGCGGAGACGTTGCTTAACCGGCTTGGAGTGGGGGCGGATATCAAGAGAGTGCTCGGCGACCTCCCTCGGAATGCCTGGCATGTCCGAGGGGCTCCACGCGAAGATGTCTGCGTGAGCGCGGAGGCAGTCGACGAGCACCACTTCCTATTTGTCACTGAGGGAAGAGCTGATCCTCAACACCCTGCCGTCGGAGCTATCGGGGTCGAGGGGAACAGTCTTGGTGTCCTCAGCGGGCGCGAAACTCCCCTGCTGCCGTTCGTTGGCATCAGGGAGCGTGTTGACGATCGCTTCGAGATCTGCCACGAGGGTCTCATCGAGGGCAAGAGCCTCTGCGAGCTCAATGCTCTCGATGTCGCACACGTAGGCGTGCTCGACCGTCGGACCGACCGTGATGACTTCGTGAGGCCCTGGCATCTTCATCTTGAGGTAGGTGTAGTTGGGGATGGCCATGAACTTGGCGTAGCATGGCCTTCCCAAGATGGCGTGGTAGGCTCCCTTGAAGCCCACTACCTCGAAGGTGAGTACTTCCTTGCGGAAGTTTCCCGGGGTTCCAAAGCAGACAGGCAGGTCGATCTGCCCGAGGGTTTGGACGCGCTTTCCGGGCGCGACCCCATGGAAGGAGGACTTGTTGGGCCGCAGCTCGTTGGTGCTGATCCCCATAAGCTCCAAAGTTGGAGCGTACAGGATGTTGAGGCTGCTGCCGCCATCCATGAGCACCTTGGAGAAGCGCGTGTTGCCGATGACGGGGTCGACGACGAGAGGATACTGCCCGGGGTTCGGGATATGGTCGGGATGGTCTTCGCGACCGAACGAGATGGTCTCCGATGACCAGTCGAGGTACGAGGGGGTCGCTGGGCGGACCAGCATGACTTCCCTACGTTCCCTCCTCCGCTGACGAGGCTTCAAGTTAGCCGCGGGACCTCCCGTGATGAAGAACATGTGTTCCACCTCGGGGTATCCGTCGTCATCCTTGGCTCCACCATCCTTGGGCGGACCACCATCCTTTCGAGGGATGCGGTTGTAGAACTTCCGCAGCATCTCACACTGCTCGAGGGTGTGAGCGACCGCGGTCTTGTGGTAAGGGCACGGCTTCTTGAGGAGGTCGTCGAAAACACCCCCACCACGCGGGGGACCTCGAGGTCCCTTGTGGTTAGGGTCGACCGCGAGGGCCTCGTCCTCGACGTCGCCCGTCCCGCGGGGGGCCCGGGGTTTCTTTCCCTTCTTGCCGTGTTTTCGTTTTTTCGAGGGGCCCTTCGCCTTATCGTCCTCCGTGGACGCTTCCTCGGGGCGTTTCCCCTTTTTGTCGTTGAAGATGGCGTTGGCCGCCTCTTCCCCCGAGGCGTACTTTGAGGCTATCTCGAATAGCCGGTTCGCGTCGGGGGGTGGGCTCCTCCCCAGCTTGCACACCAAGCTATAGCAGGTGGTGCTTTCGAGGAAAGAGTGGATGATTTGGTGGTCGGAGATGTTGGGGAGCTCGGTGCAGCGCTTGGAGAAGCGCCGGATGAAATCCCTCAACGACTCGCCAGGTTTTTGCCTGCACCCCCGAAGGTCCCACGTGTTTCCGGGGCGCACGTAGGTGCCCTGGAAATTTCCCACGAAGGTCTCGACCAGGCCGTCCCAGTCGCGGATCCGGTTCGGGGGCAGGTGCTCGAGCCATGTCCGCGCGGAATCTGCCAGGTGGAGCGGCAGATTGCGGATGATCATGGCGTCGTCTGTGGCGCCGCCGAGCTGGCACGCTAGGCGGTAGTCATTGAGCCATACCCTGGGGTCCGTTTCCCCAGAGTACTTGGTGATGGTGGTAGGCTGTCGGAAGCGGGGGGAATCGGGGCAGTGCGGATGTTGTAGCTGAACACCCGCGTGCCCGCTGGCTCTGGGGCCGCATCCCGGTTCCGCCCTACGTCGGTGCGCCCGCGCTGGTTGGTCCAGGCTCCCTCTCGCCGCCTGATTTCGTTCAGGGTATTGCGAGCGTCGCCATCATCGTCCGTGCCACGGGTGTCCCGGAGGCGTGACCTCGCGGGTTCCCTTGCTGGAGACGTTCGTGTTTCGAGCGCACGTGGTTCGCTGGCGTGGCGTCGCGCCGTGTCGCGGCGGGAGTTGCCCCGGGATTGTGCTCGCGCCCTGCCGTTGGGTCGGGGTGAGCGTACCGAGGATTCCCCTCCTCGTTCGCCCTTCGAGGCTGAGGAGCGTCGAAGGCGGGAGGCCGAGCTCTCGGCATGCTGTCGGGCAGCATGCTCGACCAGCTTTTGAGCCTCGAGGTGCAGTTTTCGCCCTTCGGGGGTGGCTGCCTCCGGCATGGCTCGGAGCAACGCGGCCGCCGCGATGAGCTTCTGGCTCGTTCTGGGGGCGAGATCGTCGTCTTTGCCCTCGGCGAGGATGCGGGCCTGAGCCACTCGTCCCGCGTGTCGGGCGTCCGTGCCGCGTTCGTCGTCTTGCTTGGCTGGTTCGCGGTCGGAGCGCGCTGGTGGCGAAACGTCACCACTAGCTCGTGGCCGATGGCGCGGATCCCGCTCGTCCTCGGAAGGAGAGTGATCCGATGGGTCCGACGGCTGCGCGCCTGTCAGATCTACGCCATCGTTGTCCCCCTGGTCGTCACCTCCGCCGTCGTCGTCGGACGTCGATCCCTCGCTGAGTTGTCCGTCGTTGATGACGAAACACTCCTTGGTTGGGTCATACTCATCATCGGAGTACCCGAAGCAGTAATCCGCCGCTGTTTGAAAGGCAATGAAAGCCTCTGGGTCGCGGAGACCCGAGTAGTCCCAACCAAGGTGTGTACGCGTAAATGCGTGTCCATCATTGGACTCTATGCGGGAAACGGCGGGCAACGGGTCGGCGAAGTCTTCCTCGGAGACGGGGTGGCAACCAGGTTGGTCGCCATACGCACTCATAGTAGTGCGGATGGAGGAGGCGTACGCATCCGCGGAGTTGCGTAGCCCGTAGGGATAGAAATGCGCCGTCGTAGCGCGTGGCGCAGACATGGGTTCTGGGAGGAAGGGAGCAACCCTCTCCTGTGACCCTGACCGCAGGGCGTCCCCTTCCCTCGTGGGATGGGGGTTGCCGACGTCGGCGGCGCGCCTCGCGGCGCGTGCTCGTCGTGCACGAGGTCCTGGACGACTCCGTCGTCGTGGTGTCGCTGGTTGCTGATGATGAGGCTCCGGTCGGTCGCTTGGATCCTGCTGGAGGATGGGCATGTGGTAATCATCGCCTGACGCCCGGAATCGCAAGCTTCCGAACCAGATCTCCCGGCCCGCTGGGAGCAGATCGCTCTTGCCCAGCGGAGGCCGTCCTTCGCCGAAGTTCGCCATCGGGAACGAGAGTAGCGCAGCGCTGGTCCCCTACCTGGCGCGCCAACTGTCGGTGCCTGATTTGGTCGCACCGGCACCGACGAGTGATTGCGGTGCTAACCACTCGTTTCCCCGATGGCGAGAGTGAGAGACAAGGGTTTTATCCTGGTTCCGGCCACGGGGCCGTACGTCCAGCAGTGGTGCGATGCACCTGGTTACGTGTTGCTTGTAGTAGGGGTTTACAAGCAAGGTGGGAGAAGGAGATAAGCTCCTAAGTCCCAGGCTATGATGTGTGGGTGCGTTCCAGAGTGTGTATGAACTCGTGTGTTCGTGTCGCTTGAGACTTGTGATCTCGTTCCCTCTTCCCCTTTGCATGAGCTTCCCTCCCCCTTTTATAGACCAAGGAGGAGGGAACGGATACATGCGTTCGTGTCGTGACGTGGTCGTGGCGCTGACGTCGTTTGGTGCACTGTGCTGCCCATGCCGTGTACCACGCGGGCGGGAATCGCGCCTTCCTACTCCGGCTGACGGCAAGGCGACAGTTGACGTAACGTCCTCGAGTGACGGTCCACGGCTTCGAGGGTAGAGGTCTTCGTACGGCCGCCTGGGTCGGGGTTCGGTAGCTTCCTTCGAGGGTTGCTTTCGAGGGTAGTGGCGCATCCGAGGCGGGCGGAGTCAAAGGAGTGGTTGGCACAGTGTTACTGCCAGGTTAGGTTTGCCGTGCGGCGTGGCGCTCAGAAGTCCACTGTGCGATTGGATTTGACCGATGTCTTCTCCGTGGCGTGGGCGGTGACATGACGCAGCGATTCCCCCGCTTTTTGACCGTGGAGGGACGACATCATGTCTTGAAGTGATAGATCGCAGAGCGAGGGAGTCGTTCCCGGCGTGGCGGGCTCGAGCATGGACCGCATGCTCGAGCTAGCCGACCCTCGTACGAGACAGAGATCCCCGCTCGAGGGTAGTTGTAAACCTCGAGCTCGGTTAGGCTCGATCGTCACGGACATCCCTGCTCGAGGGTGGTCGTCTACCTCGAGCGGGATGGGTTCCAAGGAAGGAGTTGTCGTGACGGGCTTTTGCCGGGCTGCAGAGCCAGGCCGACGTCGTCGTAGGCCTTGTTGCTAAGTAGTTTAGGGCCCAAGTTAGGGTACCCCTTTTCCAGGGTCCCGACAATCCCCATCATCATATCCCTCCAAATGTTTCATTACTTGGAGTCTACCATTTAACCGTGCAACTTCAAGCTCAAGTTGCTGCTTCTCAGGCAGCTCCTTTTCCAGTTGGAGCATCCTTGCGAATACATCTCCCTTTTCCCTCTGATTTCATTAAAATGTATTAATGCCCATCAACTAGATGCGGCTTGGCAAAGGGTTGGCAGAAAGACACGTGTAAAATGTAATTACTATTTTGCAGTACCTCATTCTCCTTCACCAGGCGATCATTCTTGGCCTGCAGCTCCTCATTATGCTTCGCTAGCCCCTCATTCTTGGCTTGCAGGTCCCCACTCGGCTTTCTCATGCCTTCATACTTTGCCTGCATCTCCTCTCTGTGCTTCCTCAAGCATTGTATCTCTTTCTCTTTCAGAGCCAGCTCAACTCTTAGCTTCTTATTCGCCTTACAGTATCCAAGCTTTTTCACATCCTCATCTATTTGAGCCCTCAGGTCTTGGATCTCGTTTGAAATCCTCTGAGAATCCTCGGAACGAGATCCTCTAACATTGAGTCCTGAACGGCAGACGAACGTCCAGCTGCGCTGGGACATCCGATGGACATTTAACGGCGCACAGGCTTGGCAGAACAAATTCATTGACCATACGTGGAAACAGAGTAGGCCCCTTAGCCAGGAGCTGGAGACGGCCAGTCGTCGGACGCAAGACCTGCTCTGCTTTTCGATCTTGTTTGGCAATTTAGGAGAAAGTTTCCTATAGGGATTTTCTTATAGAAATTTTTGTGCACTTAATAAGATGAATCTATTAAGCTTAATTAATTCATCATTGGTAAATGTTTACTATAGCACTATATTGTTAAATTATAGACTAATTAGGGTTGATAGATTCGTGTCCCAAATTAGTCTCTATCTATGCAATTAATTTTGTAAATTATCTATATTTAGTATTTATTCAATGTGACAAGGCTAAAGTTTAGCCTATGCGAACCAAATGGTCTTATGTACCATCTTGCCGAGAAATATATGAGATGTATACTATTCCCTCCGTCCCAAATTGTAAGTCGTTTAATTTTTTATCAAAACTTTGACCACTCGTCTTATTCAAAATTTTTAGCAAAATATCAAATTTTTTGTTATGGCTAGCTTTAGTAATAAAACAATTTTAAGAATGACTTAAATTTGACTACATTTGTACAATTTTTTTGAATAAGACGAGTGGTCAAATTTGGGATAAAAAAAGTCAACGGAGGTAGTATATAGTAATAATTATGTTCCAGGCATGAGTCACTAGGATCCTTGGCGCACAAAAAGCCCTGTTCAGATTCCCCAACTTTTCACTATTCATTCCAACTTTTCACTATTCATTCTAACTTTTCACGGTTCCTCTCTCACAAAACATGTTTCCCAGCGAATACTACAATGTTTTTTAAAGCTACAGTGTTTTTTTCAGCTATCTAAACACAGTCTACGAAACTTTCTTCTAAATTGCTAAACAAGATCGAAAATCGGAGCAGGTCTTGCGTCCGAAGGCTGGCCGTCTCCAGCTCCTGGCTAAGGGGCCTACTCTGTTTCCACGTATGGTCAATAAATTTGTTCTGCCAAGCCTATGCGCCGTTAAATCTCCATCGGATGTCCCAGAGCAGCTGGACGTTCGTCTGCCGTTCAGGACTCGATGTTAGAGGATCTCGTTCCGAATCCTCACACGTCGCGTTCAAATGTGCTGACCATGGGTGACAAATATTAATGCCATGGCATGATAAAAGTGTGAAAGATCGAAGTGTATTTTCAGTAATGCATACCTCCATTGCCAACCAGACACCCCGAATGTCCGGACATAACTGCAGCTTTCCTCTTTCTGCTTCCACATGCTGCCTCAAGATCCTGGCCTGCTTCAGTTGCCAAAAAAAAAAACATTTCCCTCCAGTAAGTCTAAGCTAGATACCCCACCACATGTACAGAAAGGCGAGTAATATATCACAAAGTCTGTTCTGAGAATATAACATATAACCACTTAACACAAACAAGCATAGTAAAGGGAAATAGAGAATGAGATTTCACTAATTCGCCTTAATTCAAGTGCGACCTCTCCCTTTTAGCTGTATCACGTCACTATGCTCCTCTATTGCTACAAGTTCCATAACTCGAATCGTCAGATTGGTACCCCTAAAGGCCACAAGGTTCTCCAATCGGAAGAGAATGCGACCCTCACCTAAGGTCGCAGCTTGTGGGGAAATGGAATAATGAAGAGAATTAGTAGCCTGATATCCGAAATGCATTGCAAATCAGGCTACGCATCCAACTACACCGCTCGACGGCAAAGAACAGTAGAGAAGTGAAGTTAAATTGTAGGGAAGGAATACGCACACAATGCGCCCTAACCAACTGTAACGACCCAAGATTTTTAAGCATGTCATGAAGCATTCATAAGTATATTTTATAACATCTATGAGCTTGTTTTCTTTAGTTAGGAGGCTCTTATTTGGACAAAAACAACTTTTTCTGCTAATCTGGGACAAACCGGAACTTCCGGCTACTACTCGGAAGATCCGATTTTCCCCAGTGACACCTCATCTCTTGCCCTGCTGACACGTGTCCTCGCGGGCCCCACTCGTCAGCTCGTCCCAACCTAAATGGGCAGCAGCTCCAGCCCTCCTCTCCCTGTCTCATTTCTCTCCCACCCCCTCTCTCTCTTCTTTCTCTCTCAACTAGGAGGAGAACCCAAGGTCCTCCACCATCCCCTCCAAGAGTTCGCCGGAGACCTCGCCGGAGCACCACCGGAGCTCATCGCTGGCGAGCAGCACCACCCCCACGCCGTCCTCTTCCCCAGGCTTGGAGCAAGAAGTTCCCCATGCTCCTTCATCCCTCCATTGCTCACCTTCCCCAAGTTGAAGAAGCAAGAACAAGCACGAGTCTTCCCCAAGCCTCGCTCTACACCAACCTGCGACCCTTGCTGGTGTCTTGCGGGTCGCCGGTAAGCCACCATCCCTCCCCAATCCGGTCCCCTTTGCTCTAGGGTTAGGGTTCTTGAGTTCTTGGGACCAAATCACCATTGGTGACCTCGAGCTTCAAAACCTTAATGCATGTCAAATCCATCACTTGGAATAGAAGCTTGACACTTCCACGAACCCATAGAAATAAACGGCACCCAAAACGGAGGTCGGAGCAGCCGGCGGCGAGCTTTTCTTTCCCGGTCGTCGGGCTGTTAGGAAGATCCGGGTAAGAGCCGGAACTTCCGATTTTGACTTCCAGTACATGCCCGGAAGTTCCGATTTTCTGAATCGGAAGATCCGATTCCATTCTGCGTAAAACCGGAAGATTCGGTATTCCTAGTCGGAAGATCCGAAAATCACCCAGTTAACTTATATACCTATTTTTCCAACTTAAAGTATGTTTATGTATGATTTTAAGGCATTCTAAACACATATTTAATCATGTCTTTTGCATATCATTTTGTAATTTCAACCATGGCATAACCTATTTAATTGAACTCTCTAATCTTGGTTGTGACTAAAATAAGTTTGTGATAGTTGACCTATCAACTAAAGAGATAAAGTAATTTATTGGCACCCTCCTGTTATGGTTTGTATTAGAATCCTATATATATGAGCATGTGTGAATATTTATTTTGGAACATTCACTCGGTGCTATATTTGTTTGCCTCAAATGCCAATATTCAATCACTTGCTAGATGATTCTAAATCATGTTTGTCTTGCCTCATGAGCCATCACATCTCATATGCATATACATTTGCATTCATGACATATTTTTCTAATTTATGCATTCATCTTTTCCATAGAGAACGACGTTCCGGAGAGTTGCGTTGTGGAGCACCAAGTCTCAGGCAGGCACCCTTTTCCAACTATTTTCAGAATGTTAACTTGCTTATTGTTTGTGCATAAGCCTCCCTCTAGTCGTTCATATGTGATGATTAGAGTAGAACCTAATAGACATAAGCCTTAGATCTAGACCAACTTCTAGCTAAGTATGATTGTTGAATTATACGGAATCAGTTGCTTAGCCATGCTTAGCCGGTAGAATCAGTTGCTTAGCCATGCTTAGCCGGTAGAAGTCGAGAGGTGACAAGGGCATCACCACTCGCGAGATATAGGAATTTGTCTAGTCATACTTGGATAGTTGGAAAAGTGTTAAAGATGATCAACCATGAATATGAGACGAGATTTGGGCAAGTAATGTAGGGCCATGTTGAGAGCGGAACTCAAATGGTTAGGCTTGCTTGAGTTGATTAAGGACCGTACCGTTGATAGCCGCCCTCTTGAGCACTTTTCCGTACAAACCACATGCTTAGTATGGGATGGGCAAGCCAAGTACCATAAGCCGGACCTTACTATGGGACGGTTTGACACAGGTTGTGATGAGGGGTAGATGGCGGAGTCCGTTACCCCTATACATCTCCGGCCGCCCTCTCATCGTCGGGTGTGGGTATGCGAACGGTTGAGGCCATGAATTAACACTTATCCTAGGCCGAGGGTATGGTTGTTGATCTTGCGCCTCGTGTGGGAAAAGTTGTACACCCCTGCAGGGTTTGAATCTATTGCAATAGCCGCGTTCCTCGGTCATGGCACACGCTCTATGAGGCTCGCTCCAATGTAGAGTTACCGAATGAAGTTCATGGAAGATTGAGCTTATATTCATGATGATCGTTTATTAATTATGCAAATTGCTTGATGTATGCTTAGTTAGGCCAGAGTCTTTTCCTTTTCACTTGATAACCACGCTTGCGTTTCCTAATTAAATGTTAAAACTTAAATTGCCTCATGCATCCACCATATATAAATGTTTGAGATAAGTCCTGCTAGTACGAAATGTACTAACGGTGCTGCCGATAAGTTGTTTTGCAGGTTGTCTACTTGGAGTGATGGCCACGTTCATCCCGCCGAAGGCGGCAAAGTGGATGAGTGGTGTAGTCGCTCAAGCTTAGGCAAGTGGTGTCCATTGGGCAAGGACATCATTTTCTTCATAAACTTCTCTAATCTTTCCGTTGTGTTATATCTATTCATCTAAGGAAACATGGTAGGATAACTACATAAACCTAAACTACATTCTAGTTTAATAATATTATCACCTTAGTTGATAAAAACTCCTAAGTACTAGTTGAACTGGGTTATAGTTTTAATTTGAGGATTTTTTTTAAGGTGATCAAGACTTGTAATCCATACTTTTAAAATTTGCTCTCTCATCCTTGTGATGGTACTCATGATGTACAAACGGTATGCAGGCTGATCCTGGGCGTTGCTCGAGGCGGGGGAATACCGGGATTATCTTGGTTAAACTGGGTTGGTCAATGAATGATGACCCAGTTTAGGCAAGGTAATTTGGGCGGCTCCTTACACCAACAAAAATAAAACAAAAAGAAAATGTGATTAGTTGGAAGAAAAGAAAATCGGTGCATCTCTTATCACCAGCAGCATCAGTACTTCGACCGATTCCACGGCGCAGGGGACGCCCGCCGCCCTCTTCCGCCCCGTCGTCTCCGGCGGCCGGGGCCATGGCCACGGCTCAGGAAGGGTGGGGTTTTCCTTGGTCTGTTGCCTCGCCTGTTAACGGCGGGACGCGGAGGCGGTGAGGTGTGTGTGCGAGTGTGACCGTGTGAGCTCTCAACTCTCAAGAATGAAGTCTCGAGTCTCGACACCCCAGTACCCCACCCTCCCCACCCAATGAAAAATACTGCCTACTTTGACTGCCTACTTTTCCAAAGAAACGCTGTTTACTGGGTGCACATTCACGCTTAAAAAAAAAAAGCACATTTCACACTGAAACAACTGAAGGCGCATGGCATAGCATTGTGTCAACTAAGTTATCAAAGACATTTGTAGTTTTGGGAATAATTTATAGGAAAACCAATTTAAATCGCATTTATTTACTCACACACGGAGACATTGATTACGAGTTACGAGTACAGCGGAATGCTTGGATAACAGCGTCATAGCGAGTCCTGTTCATCTTCCTTGGAACTTCCACTGTAAAGGTATTTAGGCCCCGTTTAGTTTCCCAAATATTCCCCAAAAATCCACTATTCATCTAACTTTTTCCTATTCATCCCACCTCTTCTACTCACATATCACTATTCATCTACAGTGTTTTTTGGTGAACAGTGTATTTTCGAGGAATCTTTCCCCAATCTAAACACACCCTAATGGTATTCTAGCCACCTAGCTCATCTGGACGTTTACTAAAAAAAAAAAGTAGGCGTCAGGGTGACCTTATCAGAGTTTGCTCATAGTTTCCACCTCTTGACACGGTCTAGTGTTATATGACTAGTCATATTTCAAAAGTATACTTTATTGCATATCTACTATACTAACATCGATCTTGATATTGATATTTCCTTATACATTGATTATCAAAGCTGAAAAAAGTTTATAACTCACTGGGCATTTTTTTCATAGGAAGTCTGAAAGTTGCAGAAGCTCTTGCCATTTCTTGAGGCCAGAGCTCAGATTAGAACATGAGCGGAGAGATAATCGTTAGCTGCCTTTCTTGACTTATTTGGCTTGTAAAATCTCAGGAATTTCCTATAGGCAAATTCTGATTTATTGATTCTGTACAGATTCTTGAAAACAAAATAAATAACTAGTCAATAGATTGCTGTGTGCAATGCAGATATGCGAATGGTGCTACAGATATCGTTGAACACAATGATATCAACATGAAGTACACTGGAAACATCCTCTTGCAGACAGCAAAATTGGTGGCTTGGCAAGTACCTTCAGAATAATAACAAAAAAGGGGGTTCATCAAAACATTGTCAAGGTTTATACTTTCAGATTTCCTACTGTCTTTCCAAAACTACGTGGTGTTCATCTTAGCCCAACTGTCCACTGAATTTGTTGTAGCAAGCCTGCGCTTACAAGAGTCTCGGCAGTCCAAGTTTGAATATTGTCAAGCCCATGGCACAATGTTGAGAGACAGAGAAGCCTGAATTAAGATTTCATGACACATGCACTGAAGTTCTTGCGTGCTGACTGTTTCATCTATAGTCTTTTGTGACAGAAAGAATATGCATTGTCCGTGCATAAGTATGACATAGCTACCTGAGTAGACATTTTGATGTCTCGAACAAAGTCTTTTCAGATCTTTTTTTAAAAAAGAAAGAGAAATCGAGGAAGCAGAGGATAATTGTTCAGAGAAAAGAATTATTATTATTATTATTATGTTCCGAGAGAAAAAAGGAGCATATTCTTTTCTAGAATGTTTTATTCAAATCCTCCACTAAGCAATTTTTCTCTCTTCAGTGTCTTCGTCATCCTCCCCGCTCTCCACCAGACCTGAGATGAGGCGCGATGGGCTGGGCGGCGCGGTTCCTAACGGGCGTAGGCGGCGAGGCTTGTATGACTCCTCGCCTTCGCCACCGTGGAGAGTGCGCTAATTCAGAGCCAGCAGAAAATGTAGATAGTGGTTTCCAAGAAAACTCAGGTATCAACAAGACGTAATAAACTCGGCTCGCATGCGTCCGCAAAAGCTATCGCCGCATCAAAGGAGAGTGTAAACGAATGGATACAGCATAATAAAATCAACATGAGGTAGCTAAACATGGCACAAATGCTGAAGACAGGCAGCATGATTAGCCGATGATCGCACACAAATAAAGTCAAGCAGGCTAGCACCTCACTACTGCATATGTACACTTGAACATTATCCAGACACCTAAGAACAGCAGAAAACCCATGGATTGCTACTTATTCAGTTCACTGATGGCATCAGTTTTATTGGACGGAAGCAGTAACAACCACATGCACATATCAGTTTCACTCTACGCAACATAACACAGCGGTACATCTCCAATGTGGCTATGTCCAGAGGGGATCGAGCAGTAGACTCCCACAATGACACCAATGGAGCGCATGCATGCTATTGGCTTGGGGACATCATGCAACCCAGGGCGCCTCTTCAGCCCCTCCTGCGCTTGGTCGTCGTCTCCATCTGACCAAATAGGTACCTGAGCACCTCCTTCATCGTCGCCTTCCGGCCTTTCCTGAAGTTCCAGAGCTCAGGAACCACATAACGCCCGCTGGGGTTGTACTCATTTATCTCAACAAGGGCGGTCTTCACCGCGTTGCACACATTGTCACCATACTCAATCCACAAGTACTTCAGTTTTGCATCATCATCATCTAAAACTTCCTGCAATGAACGAGGACGAGGAGAACTACTATTTCTCAAAAAAATACTAGACATTATAAAAATCAACACAATAGTCAGAACACAGTAAATACCTTAGCTTCTCCATTAACCTGAACAACCTTAAAAGGATGCCAGGATGGCTTCTTCAATTCCTCCTGCCAACTTGAGACCAACTCTGCTGCTTTGGCATGGTAATCATCGTTTCCGTATTTCCTCCTGCATGCACTTTGAAATGGCTTCTCATCGAGTTCTCCCATTCTTTTGATCCCGATGGCTGTTCCGCCATTCAGCTCATCCTCCAAGCCCTGGTTGTTGTGATAATCATTTCATAAATGAGAAGCATCTTACGAACATGAACTGATAGAGAACATAACAGGTGCATTGTAAAGATATAGCAAAGAGAAAATGAGCGGTACCAAAATCAATTCTTTTCGGGCCTGTTGTAGCTCATCATTGCTTTCACGCTCTTTCCTCACAAGATCTCCGCTCAAATCTTCCAGGCGCTTCTTCTCATGCTCTAATCTTTCACTCAGTTTTTCCATCTTCTCATGAATATCCCCATCATCATCTCCCTCCAAATGTTTCATTACTTGGAGTGTACCATTCAACCGTGCAACTTCAAGCTCAAGCTGCTGCTTCTCAAGCAGCTCCTTCTCCAATTGGAGCATCCTTGCAAATACATCTTCCTTTTCCCTCTGATGTTATTGAGATGTATTAATTCTCATCTCCAGAACCTACAGCAACCATGCAGAAAACAATGTATATAAAGTAAGAAAAGCGCAAACCTTCTGGCCATCCAATAGCTTCAGAACATCTTCATTAGCCCTATCCTGCTCTATACTGGCTAACTCCAGTTCACTAGTATCATCTTTCGCCTGCACAATTTAAAAGAGAAACTTAAAGCAATAGTATAAGATATTACATTAAGCAATTATGCTCATACCAATATACTAAAACAGTCATCATTAGTTTTATGAGCTATAGGGCATGACCTTCATATAGAAAGGAAACTAGTGTTCTGTGAAAAAACGTTATAGAATTTAGATGACAAAATACTTCGTAAAAATATATCCCTTGTCAAAGTGAAAGTAACGATAATATATAAGATGATATATAGTTCTAAACAAACTGTAAGTCCCAAATGGAACATACTACCTCTGTCCCAAAATACTATTTATATTGGCTTTTCTAGATACATTACTTTTACTATGTATCTAGACACAAGTATATATCTAGGTGCATATCAAAATATATGTATCTAGGAAGTCAAAATGAAAAGTTTGCTGGGATGGAGGCAGTATAAAACTGGAACTGTAAAATCCTTGTTTTCATGTTTAGATCAACCACATAAACAAAAGAATGTTTGCAACCATGTAAAACCCTATGCATGATATCTAAGCAGAGGTTACAAGTGCACAGCTTAGTGCTTCACTTGTGTAGTTGGTTAGCTTACCTTCCGCTTCTCATCATCGAGTGTCTTCCTGTCATTATCATTCTCAGCTGACAGCTTTTCAAGTTGCTTAGCTCGTGAATTCAGCTCTCTCCTCTTATTTTCTAAGTCTTGCTTCAAGTTTTCATTTTCTTGGAAAATTCGCAGAGCGTTTTCACGAGCCCTGCGATGAAGATTTCGCATTTCTGAGAGAAAGGGTACAAAATTTATTAGATGAATTGATTTCTAACAGAGAAAAATTGCTCTGTTAATTTTGTAAAGAAACAGAATTAAATCTATGAGATCAAAGTTAACCATTGGGGAGATTTGTTCATACATGTAAGCTATGCTCATCTCATCAGGTAAGTTGTAGTTTTACATATAAATATAATGTTAAGGTATATGTAAAAGGAACGAAGTAACTTCGTGCATAATGGGATTACTATCAGAAAAGAGTCTTACATTTGTCTAACCAACCCATACCATCATTTCTCTATATGCTGCACGTCCAATATAAAAATATTTAAAAAGGCGTGATTTCAGGATTAACATGCAAAATATCTAATATGCCATAGAACAAGACAGAATTAACATATGTAGATCAACAATGTTACACATAAGTTTCACAGTTATTACTAGACATGTCACACATGCTGGCAATCTAAACCCATCATATCCATTAGAGTGGCTGAAATTTTCCGATGGTTCGCCAAACCTACCGCGGCCCTCCTCCTTTACCCAGGTTTGGACCGGCTATGTTGAAACGACTAAGGAAAGTCTTCCAATCAACATAGGCGGAGCTAGGCAATCTAAACCCATCAAGCACAGCAAATGTAAATGAACCAAAAATGCACAGGAGGTTACCTTCATTGTATGCCTCATGTAGCTTCCTGTTGTCTTCCTCAAGCCGTGAGATGGAGAGTTCTGTCGCATTCTTCTTTGTCTCCAGATCCTGCAAGTATCGGTTCTTTTCTTCGATCTGAGATGCCAGTCTTGCCACCATCTCCCCTGACTTCTCTAACTCAGTCTTGGAGACCTCATCTATTGTTTTCAAAATGGTATGCTTCCTCAAGAATCTTCCCACCACAGTCCCTCCATTGTAATCCCCCTCTCGAGCAACCCACCCATAAACCCTGGCCTCACCTTTGCTGCCCTCACCCTCTGCAACATCTAGACCACTACTCCTAGTCTCAAATTCCTTCTTCCCAAGCTTATTCACGCTGAAATGGTTCTCAAGCGTCAGCGCATCATTAAATCCACTCCAATCATTGGTAAACCTCACAATTGCAAAGCTTTCCATGCCGTCCATCCCATCAACAAACAAAGGTACAACCTCAACCAAACTAAACATGGCTACTCTATCAGCAAACTCCTCGGCATTGAACCCTGCATCGGCTGCAAGAACGCAAGCCCATGGCCAAGCATACCTCTCAACCTCCTGCGGCACCGCATTCTCCGTCGGCGCAGAACTGGATCCGGCAGGAGCAGTATTAGCTTCGGCATCCCCGGTGGCATTTCCACTGCCATTGGCGTTAGGGACAGGGGCGGGTTTAATGGCACCGAGGATGCCAGTGATACCGACAAGGTCGTCCGCGAAGGACGGATCCGTGCGGACAAAGCGAGCGAACGCGCGGTGAGACGCTCGCTCACGGCCGTGGCGGCGGTGCTTGCTGGAGACGCCGATGCCGTCGGCGTGCTGGAGGAGGTCCTTGATTTTGTACCCCTGCTTCTTCTTGCCGGGGCAGAAGGGGCAGCGGAAGGTGCCATCCGGGTTGCGCACCCGGTGCTTGCCGGACCTGAGGAGGCCGAACGACTGCTCCTCGTAGTCGCTCTCCGCGTCCGAGTCGTCCTCGTCGTCGGAGTCCTCGGCTCCGGCGGCAGCCTCAGCCTCGGCCTCCTCGTAGGGATCGATGTAGTCGTCAAGATCCATCCCCAGAACTCACGGATTCAATAGAGACGACCCTAAACACAACACACAAATGCAACGATTCTTCATGGAAATTTCAAAGGAACAACGCGATTTCCCCCCAAATGTTCTTCGATCCAAACGTACAAAACAGAAGTGGAAAGGACTCACCTTTCCCCGAACCGGAGCACAATTGCTGCAAATGGCAGCGAAACTGATGAAATTGGGCGGCGAAACCCTGCCCTGTACCAAGCCCGAGGCGAAATCGCAGCGACGCCGCCCTCCCTGGATTTATGGTGGCATGGCGGAATCGGCGAGAAAGGCCTCGGCAACTTTTACTTGGGTAATCCAGTCCAGTCCTGGGGACTGGGGTTTTTGGGGTGCACACGGGAGAGATGCCAGTGGTACGGAGTGCGTCGATGACGGATGGGCCCCATTTCATCACGTCGACGGTGCCCGGGACCACGTGGCAGCAACTCTGACACTTTGACTCCTTCGGGAGGCGTTACATGGACCCGGGTACATTTGGCTCTTTAATTGGTCCTCTCAAGATTTTCATTTTCTGTCTTTTGCCTGTTGAAACCCCCCTCCATCCAAAGTATAGAGATTTTTCTTTAACTTTTGGTCCTCTGAAGATTTTCGTGTCGTTTGCCTGTTGAAATCCCAAAACATCCAAAGAAAATATTGAGATTTTTTTTCTACCAAAGTCAGTAGAGGAAATCACAACTTTTTTTTAGCATTTTTTTTTCCAAACCTAATTTCACTCTCACGAGGATTTGAACTTGAGTTTACTTCAGTTGCTCTAACTACTAGATTGGGGCCCTTTTCACTAAATATTGTGATTCTCAAGGAAATCATTTTAGGTTGGTCAATATAAATGATGAAATAAATTTCCCCCGTTTTAGGTGGAGCATACAACTCAACTGACACAAGAATTGCTACTGTGATCACAAATTTTATAGCAAAAGAATTCATACGAGTTATGATTCAACCTGGCTAAGGGCCATTTTGATCCACTCGGCATTAATTAGGGGTAAAATGGGCTTGTTAGGCGCAGTCCCAACCCAGACTCTATAGTAGAGTCAATCTCTGTTAGTTAGATTGCCATGTAGGCATTTTGCTGATGTGGCAAATAATTTGATGAGGAGAGAGAGGCAAAAACATAGAAACTTAAATTATACACTAAGTCTACGCGCAAAACGAGAGAAATCTGGTTGAATGATTGGAGAGCACTATGGTTTAATGATTAAATAGACTCCAAGATACAAAATCTGCATTAGAGGCTATGATTTTTTGTGATAGAGTCTTCGACATATGGACTCTACTATAGGTAGAGTCTAGGTCGGGACTGCTTTAACACCTTATTCAAAACTTTAGATCCAAACAGCTCAAAAGGACCCTTTCTAGAGAGCAAGTTTAGCTCTTACCATTTGAATCCAAACAACACCTAAGAAGGAAGTATATAAATTTTCTCTCCTCTCTACCGATGGAATTCACGCTTACCGTAAAATAGTAATAAAAAAACAGCACACACCAATTGGTATTTGGAGTAACAGCTAAAAACGATTGTATGCAAAAGCCAACTGCGATTTTCTATGTGCTACTCTGCAATGACGAATGGTAACGATTAAATACAATTGTATGTATTCCAATTGTCATTCCCTATATGCCAATATAATATTATTCTGTGCATGACAAAAGGAAGTAATAATTAAATGGGATTGTATAGAAACCAACTGTCATTCGTATATCCCACTATAATTCTGTACGTGATAAAAAGGCAATAAGTAAATACAATTGTATGAAAAAACTTATTTCCAATACGCTAGTACGCTACTATAACTCTATATATGATCAAGGTAATAATTAAATAAGATTGTATTAAAAACCCGTTATTTATATGCTACTATAATTCTGTACACAATAAAATATTAAAAGCTATAATTAAATAAGATTTGTAGAGACTGCCCATCATTCCTATATGAGCTATACGAGCTATATGAAGTATAGGGTATAATTAAATAACATTTATATGCTACTTGTACTATATAGTAAGTTCGTGATGGAAGGTAACCATTAAATAAAATTATATACAGACCGACTGTCATTGCCCATTTCTTTAGTATATATAAATAGGCAGCCTATACTATGAGAACTCAATTTCTATGAGAACTATGAGAACTCAAATATAGGCCACATGATCTTGATCGGTGATCTAAGGGGAAGGTGGAAGGAGGTATTTACAAAAGTTAATCATAGTTTTGCAAATCCCCCTTCCACCTCTCCCTACGCACTCCCCTTGGATCAAGATCATGTGGCCCAGATTTGAGTTCTCATAGTTCTCATGGGAATTGAGTTCTCATAGGATACGCTGCCATATAAAAAAAAATAGCCAACAGATATTAGCATGGATAAATTATGCATGTCTCAAATGTACAGGTTCGTATGTGAATCAAGATCAATGAAATACAAGTGATCTTAACATTTTTGCAAGCGATTGAAAGAACCAACGTATTAGATCTTGTGACTCGATATGGTTCCTCAAGGATCATGGATTGTAAGCGTGTGGGTTCCATGGACGGGGTGACGGCTGCAATATAAAGTGGCGAAACAAGGCACCATTAACTACAGAGATCTAACGAGTATGGGTTGTGACCCCATTCACCGTCGATGCTACTACCGTTAGGGTAAGCCTGCTCTGGGCACCCCCCCTCCATGCTACTGA
This sequence comes from Digitaria exilis, assembly GCA_015342445.1. Classification (NCBI taxonomy): domain Eukaryota; kingdom Viridiplantae; phylum Streptophyta; class Magnoliopsida; order Poales; family Poaceae; genus Digitaria; species Digitaria exilis. Next base: position 1,550,171 of record JACEFO010001770.1, on the reverse strand, counting down.
CTGGTGGGCCCGTGCCTCCTTCTTTGCCTCTCTTCTTCCTCTGCTGCCGCCGCCTACCGCCTTCATGTTTGGGGCTCCTGGGCTTCCACCAACGTCGGCTCTAGATGAACCCATGGGGAGGTCGCCAGACCGACGATGGGGAAGGTCGAGACAACAACGAGTTGGGGGAGCAGGGGCAAGGAACGCTCGAGTGGTGGATGGTGGCGGAGGCATCGGAGCCGGGGGAGGCGGATGGGGCATGGGGGTGCCCGGTGGTTCGATTCCGTTCAGGCACCCGGACCCGAGCAAGCCCCATCATTGATGAGGGTAATACCGAGTAGTGATCATAGATAGGCAATAAACAAACAAATTATTGGTGGATGAAGCAAAGAGAGTAAGTTTGTGGTAGAGGGAAACAATAAAAAGAGAGAGATGTGTAGAGATGTCGAAGGTACCCACAATGGCGGCGACATGGAAAGGGGCCAGATGAACTCGCCCTCCACACCAGTCGCCTTCATCGTCTCCGATGACTTCTGTTTCCAGATCCGATCTCCTGCAACACTGTCATCTCCAACACTTGTTGTCGCACTCCCGCATGGGTCCTAGCCCACGTCGAACGGAGCTTCCGGCGCCGCCACACAACTTACCACCACTGGCTATTGATCTTATGCTCCTCCCACATCCGACCTCTTTCTAAGCATGGTAGTGTTGGATTGGATCCCATCATCATCAGCCCTCCGCCCCTAACTCTGGCAACTATCTCGACGATGAAGAAGAACAAGAGTAGAACTGCAGAAGGCTCGCCAGGCAACAAACATAGCTCTTTTGTGACGCGTCGCCTCGCACTTGAACCCGCGACTGTGATTATCCCTAGATACATCAAGATTGAAAAATAGTAAGCATGGTCTTGTTGAAAAGTTGTCCATGGTATATGGGAATGGAAGAAGAGAAGGATACCTGGGCTGCCAGGGAGCGATGTGAGGAAGTAGTTTGTTTGACACTGAGGATATATCCATGGCAGTAGCTAGGGAATAGCGAATGAAGAAAAGGCGGTGTTTGGCCATGTTTGGAGTGAGAATGATATGCACGACAATGATAAATAGAGGTCATAGCGGCGGCGGCGACCTCAATATATGCTACGGTACGACAACATGATCCTCAAGCACCTAGGGTTTTGATTGCGTCAAGGCCAAAAAGAAGGGGATGCACATCAACCGTCAATATTCTTGATTTAGATTTAGAAAACAATTAATGATGTCTCATATACATAGATAATTATTTTTAGTAGCACACAACCTACATATTGTGGGCATCACAAACACATGAAGAATGTTAGGCGACAGAACGTGGTAAGTATGGACACACGGTGTTTTAATCACCGGGTTCTCTTGTCTTTAGTTGCCGGCGATGGAGCCGGACACATATGATGGTAGGGTGGCAAGATAATTGACGCCGATGGTGACGCTAGTAGGAGGAGAAATGACAAAAGGGCGGAGAAGGGAGTGTCATCTAAACCGGTCTCAATGTGACGCTGATAGTTGCGATAGACTCGTGGCGAGTGGCGACGGCAGGGAAGCAAGTGCAGCAAAAACACATAAAGGGCAAATCATTCAAGGGGGAGCAAGGCTGATTTATCTTTTTTTTATTTCTCTTCGTACAACATTTTGTCAACACCAAATTTTACGTGTACATATTTTTTGCATTATCAATCCATCCATATTTTTCGTTAAATTTTGTATGAATATTGTTGTGAGGGTCTTTTTTGGGGAGCACGGGAGGGCATGAAAGTGTCGGCGCACCTGAAGTTTTGTCCCGGTTTGGTACGGTGTATACTATTTTATTCCTTCTTTTTATTTATTTATTTTTCATCTACGAGATCTGACAGTTTACATCGTGTGACGGTGACACGGTACTCACGCTTCACAACATTTGCCACTTTGCAGTTTGTACTGCACTGACGCTGGAACAATAATCGATCATAACACGGGGGAAAACATCTCTACACGTATTTGTGGCAGAACATAGCCAAAAAAAAAAAAGCACACAGCTTTGGGCACTGGACCGAGACAAAGCATGGATGCTCGCTCATCCTTCACCAGACTGGAAGCATGTAGCAGAACTCGGCGTCGTACGGCTCGACCTCCACCATCTTGGCCGCCGTCGCCGGCGCCGGCGTGGCGGGGCCCCTTCCGGCGCCGCCATTGTTGGCGCCAAGGACCTCCCTGATGGCTCGCCGGAGTGGGCCCGACGCCCGCGGCAGCTGGCTGTGGACCCACTCCAGCAGCGACGCGTCGTCGTCGGCGAAGTCCCGCATGTGCCAGTGCAGCAGCTTTGGCACCACCACGGCGCGCTGCCTCCGCCCGGCCACGCGTACCGTCGTCTCCAGGTACTCCACCTTGGCACGCTCCAGCTCATTCGACACGTCATCCGCCGTGTACACGCGCAGCTGCCAGTGCATACGCCACGTCAGTGTTGGTCTACTAGTAGTCTAGAGAGAGATGCCACTAGGAGTGGCTGACAGTGAGTGGGTGACACGTGTGCGTACCGCCGGTGAGGACCGGCTGCCTCTGCAGAGGGCGAAGACGACGTTGGGTTCAGGGTACCCGAGGGCGTAGGAGTGCAGAAGATGCCTCTGCCCTTCGTCCATGATCCCCTTATCACCATCAATTCAATTTCAGGTATCATTGTTCAGATTAAGAACTTAATGGTAGTTGAATGGTTAGCTAATCTTTGCATACTTGTTTGCCATCGGGAGAGTGCCTCAGGATGAGGTGCTCGATCGACAGGACACTCAGCATTGTTCCTCCGACGTTCACTGAAGCCTGAATGACAAATTAAAGTTAGCAATGTGCATACAGATAACGGAATTCGATCGATCTAAAGCATCAACCTGATTCAGCAGTGCAAGAAGCTTTTCTGGAGATGGGGGCAAACCGTGCTGAAGAAACGCCTGCAGGAATCATGCCGGGATAAGATAACCTGTCCTGAATCAGCATTGCTTCCAAGCAAATTGTTCAGCCAACACACGCTTGAGATGGAACTAAAGGGTAATAGCTTACAGTACATGCATCACGCAGAAGTTGTAGATGTTGATCCAAAACGCCAGCTTCTGCTTGTTCGTCAGAAGGCTCGGATCCGCAGTGCAAAGCTTTTGCATCAAGCCCCTGTCAGAACGCCATCTTTCAGACCTGAACCTTTCCCCTGATCGTCGTACAGCACGCACAAACGGGAAGCTGGGCTCAGCTCAGCTCACCTCAAGTTCTTGATGTCGACGAGGCACAGAGAGATGCGGCTGACGTCAACGGACGCTCTGGTGAACTCCACGAACCTCCGGTGGCACCCGGCGGAGGCGGCCTCCTTCTCCCCGCCATGGCCGGCGCCCTTCGCCGCCGACGCTCTCCGATTCCTGAGCGGGCTCATCGCCGCGGCGGCGCCACTCACGGCGGCGACCCTTGGGACGAGGCTCCTCGGCCCGATGCAGGAGATGTTGAGCTTCGACGACGTGCCGCCGCTCAGCTCAAGCTCCGCCGCCGTGGTCTTGTTCAGCTTGTGGAAGATGGTCACCATCAGCCTGATCAGCTCCTCCGACAGCTTGTTTGGGCTGTTCAGGCAGACCTTCCTCTCCATCGGCGTCGGCGTCTCCGACGGCCTGCAATGGCTGCTCCTCCTGACGTCGTTCTCCATTTCATCTCCTGATCACAGAAAATAAAATCGTCATGTTGATCATATGGCACATCAACATTCTCTGAACTCGCATGTGTGTTGAACATTTCGTGCTAGATCGTAATACCTTTAGCTGAAACGGATCCAACAGAAGCCTTGCTCTCACATTCGTGAGCTTCATCGCTGCCTGGACATGGTGGTAGCTTGGGCAGCTGCAGGGCGAGCTGGATCTCCCTCCTGGACACGGAGTGCCTCGGCTGGTGGTTCTGTGGCCAGCTCTGCTGCTGCTGCTGTTGCTGGATGGATTGGTCTGTCCATTTCTGTTCCCGGCGTAGGCGCAGGCGCAGGTCGTCGACTTTCTTCTCCAGGTAGAATATCTCGTCCTCCACCATTGCTAGCTCCCCAAGCAGGCCCCTAATCTATACCAGTGCAACACAAAGCAAGTAAAAAAAACAATTCTGATCGGCGGTATGCATGTACAGTGAGACCTTCTGGTCAGGTTTGAGCCATTGGCATCAGCAGAGAAGCACAATAAAGTTACTGACAGAAGAGTTTTATAGCTGATACCGCACAAGGAAATGATATATTGATACGGTTTTCTAGGACAATGTGGTAAAAGGATTGGTAGTAGGATTACAATGGCAAAGCAACAATTGTGGAGGTGTACAGTGTACTGATGCCCTTGTTCTAGCATGCAAGCCATTGATCATTGGGTCAGGCAATGCAGGTACAATAATGTAGGATCCAAGGAAGCCAGATCTGATGGATAAGAGTTAAGAGGCAGTGATTGTCTGCAGGGAATGCGAGACGGCGACGCCTCCAAATCACGCACAGTACTTCAGCAGTTCTCTGCCTGCGTCCTTGGTTCAGAAGTCAGAACCAGGTGACATCGGATGAGACACGAGAAGCAGGCAGGAATCCAAAGGACTATCTGCACCTCGCATTGCTCACCCGTACGGTGATCCTGAGATCTTCAGCCCGTGTAGTGGAAAGTTGGAAACGGGAGGCCGTGCTGACGTGCTCTTTGTTACCAACCATTCGTAACAACTACTACTGCTAACATCTCACATGTGTATACCGTAGTGGATTTTTATCTGGAAGCGGACACGGGGACACGACGCAGGCATCTGTACGAGGGTGACAGCGTCACGTGTGTGATCTTCAGATGCTGCGGTTGAAGTGTAGTGAAATGCTATGATGGGAATTCCTCTGCGACTGCAGTGATAGTACACTAGCAATCATGTTTGTTCTTCGTCGTTTCAGACTTTTAGACTCAACAGTTTCAGCTTTCTTTTAAGCACAGTGTTAACGTATATGTAATGCAAGCACCTGTTGTTACATGATCCTAAAGTATGAACGGGCAATAAGCAAAGCTGACATGGAAGAAGTATCGAAAACTGCATAGCAGAGTTTGCTTGCTTGCTAGGCTGCTGAATCTACATATTGCAAATTTGCAATCGATGATCTCACACTCACACTATCAGAGACTGGCGGAACTGAACATTTAGCAGCCATCCTCAATATGCAGGCATGAAACATAGACGATCGATCGGAAAGTGAGCAGAACAGAGCAGAGCAGAGAAGATACTACTCACTTTTTTTTAGATAAAGATACTACTCACATTGGTTGGGACGTGCGCGGAGAGGCAGCAATGGCAGACGACGCGCCCTTGCAGCGAGCACTGGAGGACCCTGCCCAGCCGCTGCTCCTTGTCGAGCACCGTCTCCAGCTCCGACACCTGCCATTATCACACCGTTAATTCGTCAGAGAAACCTCCAATCCGATTCTGATCATACATGATCAGTGTGCTCCGCGGCACGGCGGCGGCAGCAACTGGCCTGACTGGGTGACTGACTGACCTCGAGCTCGAGCTCGAGGCGCTTCTCGCGGCGCTCGTCGCGGTCCATGAGGAAGTACATGAGCTTCATCTTGCACCGGCGCACCCGCGGCCTTCTTAAACCCGCCGCGCCCCCCGTCGGCCGCCCCCGCCGCCACCGGTGGTGGTGCTGGAGCGGCGAGGAGTAACTGCCGGCGCCGCCGCCGGCGGTGGTGCGTAATGGCGTCGGCGAGCTCATTTAATTTATTGGCTTCTCTCTCTCCTCTGATCCGGCTCGAGCGAGGCAAGAAAAAGGAGGAGACTGAGGTTGAAGGTGACAGGAGCTAGCTGCTCTGGGGGCTGGCTGAGAGCAACGTCTCCCGAGTGCCCCGCGCGCGAGGGTTGCCGCCGCTTTCGGGGCAGCCGGGGAGGGAGAGGGAGATGAGGCGCGGGAGGCAACGGTGGTGGCGGCGGGGGGGGGGGGGGGGGGGGGGGGGACCGTGTCGGCGTCGGCGTCGCGTCACGCTTCCCGTGCGCGCAGCAGCGGAAACCGCAGCTGGCCCATGCAACGCATGACCGGCTTAAATTCAGAGGCGGTTGACGCGAGAACGCTCGAGAGGAAGAGTGGAGTCGCTTTGGTTTGCTTTACCGATGGAGGGGCTTTGAATTTATGCCCGTGACTGACCGGATCTGTTACCGAGGGGACTTTGATGAGGGAGGGGGTTTCTCTTCTCTTCCCACATTCTTTTTTTTTATCTTTGTGATTTGGAAGCAAAATGAATTCGTGTTACCTTTGTAAAAACTGGAGCATGAGATCCTCTAATTTTGTCCCACTGTCGTGCATGATTGGGCGTGTGATTGGGCCCGCATGGCAATGATACAAGGTTTCCAGGAATATAGCGTCTTCTAGTTCACTGTGGAAAGTGATTGCTTTCCTCTTAGTTCAAAATTTCAAACATGAAGTTGTTATATGCTGGAATTGGGATCAGCAGAGTTAGTACTTCCCTCTTTTCTTTAATTGTTTAAGCAGAGTTAGTACTTCCCTCTCCAGCCAAATCTTATATGTTCGTAAAAAGAATCACTCTATGGAAGCAGTTTAGAATCACTTCTTTGCAAAAGTTATCATTTTAGCAGGGCACTAGCTGTCTACAAAACGTTGGCTTTGAACGACGAATAGGAGGATATAGACGCAGCATTCCATCCTAGTACATTTCCGATGCCGTGTCCCAATCATCATGGCAAAGAATCCTAGCGTCGTATGCTACCGCTGAATGCTGATTGGCTGCCTCCGTGCAAAGATTAGCTGACCAGTTGCATTCACAGGCCCGGCTAATCGTATACTAGCTGATAAAACACAAAACACACAGATCCAGTACTACTGGAGAATATGTCAGCAGAGCATTTGGCTGGACAGCCGGCATCCACTCATCATGAGAAAGACTGGCAGAGGTCACAGGGTTGCCAAGCTCAGCAGATAACGCAACCAAAACATTAGACTCATGATTCAGCAAACCAAAGCTATGTTAAAAAGAAAAAAACGGGCATAACTGACGGTGGTGTAATGTGTGACTCACCACAAAAAGGGGCAAACCAAAAACCATTATTGGTATGTCCAGAGGTAAACATTATTAGCAAGCTAGCTTCAGAAAACGCTGGGGGTTGGGAAAGCAGTATCTGCTCAAATGACTAGCGTACATAGCACAGAAAACAAGTATGTTCCCCTCCAGCAAATCTCCACGCCAGGTGGGGAAGGGTCTGACTTCTTAGGCGGACTTCACCGTGGCCGCGTTGATGATGTCGATGAACTCAGGCTGCAGGCAAGATTGGAGAGAAGAAACAGTCAGCAACTCAGGTCGTTGATAAGGCCAGACAGTCATTTTGCTGTCTTTAGTGCATACAAAGGAACATGACATGGACTGTCTTCCTGGATTTTTCGTTACCTTCAAAGAAGCACCGCCGACAAGGAAACCGTCAACATCGGGCTTCGCCGCCAGCTCTTTGCAGTTAGCGGCAGTCACAGAGCCTGTAGGAAGAAGAGTGTGAATAATCACCAAGATGACTTGGCGGCTAGTGCACATTTATAAGCCAACTGCTCATGAAGTGTATACCGCCGTAGATGATCCTGGTTGAGTCGGCGACCTCAGGGCTGACATTGGTCTTTAGCCAATCTCTCAAGGAAGCGTGCACCTGCGAAATGAAGATAATGCAAATCTGAGTGTTTGTGCAAAGGAAAAAATGATGCACTGCACTAGATAGAGATATTTGTAATCGCGGCATAGCCCACCGCTGCAACAAATAAAGAGTTGCAAGTGTTAAGAGACTTACTTCCTGAGCCTGATCTGGGGAGGCAACTTTGCCTGTGCCAATGGCCCATACTGGCTCGTAGGCAATAACAACGTTGCTCCAGTCATTGATCTTCTCTGTAAAACAAACATTTCATCTTTCAGCCGGAATTTTCATGTCGCCATATATACTTAGCAAATTCAAGGAAAAGTACAAAGTAAACAAGCCATGCAGCAGAAAAGGGGCACGTGAATTGTTCCAATCAAAAGGGACACACATACCAATGTCTGAACTACAGCAACTACAGACAAAAAAATAACGCCAAGATCTAACTAGCATAAACAGAATGATAAGCAAAGCGTTTATCATAAGATGAATGGCTATCTTTTAATGATTTTGAAGTTCAAAGCTGGGAGCTAGATATAAACGTACATGAATATAATCAATCTCTATTGATATAAAGACACCTAGTGTCCTCCTAGGTCGGTCTAGTTTTTTGTTTAGATATAGTCAATCAACAGTTCATCATTATGCACAATCATAGGACTGAATATATATGCAAGTACCAGCAATTGCTTTTGTTTGTGCAGCAACAACTTCCATGGTCGATCCAGCTTCCCGCTGCTCAAGGGTCTCACCAACACATGCAATGACCTTTAGTCCCTGAGAGAGTGCATAGGCAACTTTGTCTCCAACAAACTGGCATTCAAGCAGAAGAGTAATCAATTAGATCTGTAACATTCTTAGGACCACAGTGGTCACAGGGCAAAAAAAGTCTCTGCAGTACATAAACAATCAAATATGTTGCAGGTTTGGACTCTTAAGGGAATGGTTAAAGAATAATAACTCAACAAGTCTCAGGTTACCAGCTCAGGAAGTCCAACATGGTCCCAATTGGCAATACACATGTAGTACAACCACAATGCAAATGACACAAAATACATGGTGCATAAGATGCAACCTGGAGCTTACCTCGTTTGATTCTCCCAACAGAGCTCTCCTTTCAGAGTGTCCAAGAATGACCCAGGGAACGCCAAGGTTGACAAGCATCTCAGCGCTGCATTAATAATGTATTGTTCATCAACCAACAGAAAAGTTGAATGAGGAATACAGCGAAACGCAATCTACAAACTGCTGAATAAGGTTACATATGCAAAGTGCTGAACATAGCATCAGAAGTATGAAAATAACTAAAAATTGAGTGAAAAGCCTGAACGGTTGCTTCGAAAGACCCCATGTATATGGTAAAAAGGACATACGACTTTCGTTTGTGCAAACAGTGCGTGAATTTGTATTTTAGTCTTTTAGATTCGACGTTACTCCTCCCTCACAGAGGCTATTACAACACATGGAGTGGTAAGCCAGGAGAGAATTAAACACTAACCTGACTTCGCCAGTGAAAGCACCTCCCTTCTTCACCCAGCAGTTCTGAGCAGCAACTTGGAACTCAGGACGCAGCTGGCTCTTGACGACGGGAAGGAACACATAAGGAGGGCTGACAACGACCTCTGCAATGCAACAATTCCAAATTGCTAAGTACATCATACAAGCAAATTACTTAGAAGTGCCACAAATATACGGTGTTCAAGGTTGCTCCTAAAAAGCAAGTCCATACCAACAACTTCTGGAGGGGGAACCTGTCCGTCATTCAGAGTTTTGACAATCTTTTCAACCTGATCAGTGGTTCCGTTCTGCAAGCATGAAGATCAAGCATGTCAGTAACCATAACAAGCAATTCACTAGATATGCATGACATTTGTATGAGGGATTTGGCAAAGCGACAGCAGTTTCACTGCCAGCCGATTTGCAAAAGAAGCTCCAATCTAAGCTCAGATTTACCGAGTTTTCATCACAATGACAGCTATAATACAGAGATCCATCACAAGACCATCGAGGTTCAAGTTGCCCCAATAAGCATCTCATGATCTTCTAACAATCCAGGGCCTAATTCGTGTGGCAGATGAATGGATCTCCAGAAGTTAGCAGATCGCCCTTCTAGCCCGCTATTGGCGACGTGCATCACACAAAAACTCCGTGCCTGAACAGGGTTTTACGATTTGTGCTGGAACCACATGCGGATTGGAAGAACCACGCAGGTTCAAACATACAAAGTCCCAATCAACATCCCCCATCAACATCACGTTATTCCTGGCCGGATCTTAAAAGATAGAATCGCTAGAAAAATCTTCAACAGAAAAATCTTCCCAAAAAAAAAAAGAAAATTCTTAAGTCGATCTAAATTGAGATAGATCAATAGAACTCGCTACAAATCTCCGCCCTTGTATAATAATCCCCAAATTTCACTGTCTTATCCGCAGACAGAACACAAACGAGATCAGTGCGGAAATCATAATTTCCCACTCGATCCACGACCAGAAAACGAGGCAAAAAGAAGGGGGAAGAGGAATTACGCATTTCCAGTTGCCACCGACGAAGAACTTGCGGCCCATCTCGGCGAGCTAGATTGGGTTTCGGATGGAAGAGCGGATGGAGGGAGGGGCCGATGGGGGGGAGCTTCTAGATTGGATTTTAGCTTCTTGTGGAGGAAGACAAGGAGAGGACAGGGACAGGGACAGGATAATATAAAGGCGGGGCGAAGTGTGTGGTCTCTGATGTGATCACATGAGGCCGGCCGGCCGGACAGAACTCTCGATGACATGTGGACCCCATACCACCACCAATTTCGTGTAGGGCGTTTTTCCCTATAGGGTGTGTTTAGATTGTAGGAAAAAACACTGTAGCATAAGAAAAACACTGTAGCATTCGCTGAGAAACGTGTTTTGTGAGGGAGGAATAGTAAAAAGTTAGAATAAATAGTGAAAAGTTGGAATGAATAGTGAATACTTGGAAATCTGAACATGGCCTTATATTTTTTTTAAAAAAATACATCTGTCTCTTTAAGCAAAAGCTAAAATAGTTACGTACACCAAGGAAAGCTTATTCGAATCTTTGCTTCTCAATCGTCATATACCAAAGATGATGCTACAATATCCCTAAATATAGCTAGAAGTATCCTAATTCTCCACCATCTTTTATTTTAAAAAAAAAAAGAGGACAAGTGTACCGAGACAATTATTTAAGTTGCTACGCAATTGGGAATAAATTATGCTAGTAAAGCATAGTGGCATATTGCTAAAGCTTAAGAGGTTAGCTAGAAATGTGACGTTGATGCAATCATGTTCGCTCGTCTATTGGACGAGCTGTGTTCAGCTGTAAAAAGTGTTTTTTACTTTCTATTCATCCCTCTCATATAACATGATTCTAAAAAATTATTTAGGGTTTTTTTAGTTTGTCTCCGAAAAGAATGAAAATTTCAGGTGGGCTCCTGGCCCTGTTGGTTCCTAAAAAAAATCCACATTTACTATTTATCTCCTCACATAACACGTTTTTTAAAAAATAATATTTTTTCTTCTCTCCTACAACTAAACACAAACATAGTCTAAGGTATGTTTAGATTAGGAAAGATTCCCCGAAAAAGCACTGTAGATCCGAAAAAATACCGTAGATAGATAGTATTCTGTGAGTGAGAGAAATGAGATGAATAAAAAAAAGTTAAATAAATAGTGTTTTTTCGAGAATTTTTTCCTATCTAAACGCACCCTAACTAAGAGTCTAGGATGGCCACACGGGGTGCTGTTGCAAACTATCCCACGGCGGCGGGTGATATTGTGGGCTGTCCCTGAACCTGCCACGGCGGCGCGGAACAATGGGCGCCGAAGCAGCGGCTGGAGCGGCGGATCGTGGCGCGCCACGTGTGCGTGCAGCGTGCGCGCGGCTCGAGTCGACGTGCATCTCCATCCGCCTCGCGGCCTCGGGGATTCCGCTTTCCGGGCTTTGCCCTTTGCTACCTTTTCGTTTGAGTTGCAATAGGCCCACTTTCTCGCTCCGGAACAGCGCTGGGCCAAGAGATCCCATCTCAGCAAATTCGGCCCGTTTGGAGGCCCAGCGAAATGGATCTTTTCTATACGTTCTTCAATTCTATATTTTTTTCACAAAAGTATAAAGTGTTCTTGTTTTTTTACAAATACCAGGTCAGAGGCAATTAAAAAAAAATATTTGATGTCTGTTACTTCACCGATGAATTTGTACAACTCGTTTGTTTTCACTCCAGTAGCTTACGGTCCGACATTTTGGATTCCAATCCACCCCAAAGGAAGAGTCAAGCAATGTATAGTTTTTCCCCCCTGCGGTCATCTAAAACTCGTTTCATCATTGAATTTCACAGTCAAAAGCCTTGATCACATGTTTGGAATAATAGAGACTTACTGACTGAGGAGGTAGACGATACGAACTAAGCTCCGTTAATCTTCACGATTCAGCCTCAAACATCTCGTCTGTGTTGTGCCTTTTCGTGTTCAAAGTTTTTGACGTGTGTGCTCGAGCCACCCTCGCAGTCACACTACTTGAACGTTGTACCAACCACAGAGCACGTCGTATAGGTGCTCTTGCTGAGCACGTCGTACGTTGACCGAACGATGAAAGTCTATCCACGAATTGAAACATACAGGACTAATCATGAATCATTAGCTACGCTAACACAGAGATCAAGTGGTTGATAGGAAATTGAATCTGGTCCACTGTAGTGTTTCTAGAAGAACCAGCAGCAGAGCATATCTCTCTTTATCATCACTGACCAGTGACCACCAACTCCCTTTCCCATTGCCCATTGGCGCCTCTCACCTTTACAGGCAGCGCTCGATATCGATATGATGGCTACGTCTGCAGTTCTGCACTCGATTAGTCATCTTGTAATGTGTCATCGTGTTTTTTCTCTCTTTTAGAAAGGATCGCAATTGGTTTTAAAGTTTTAATAACTTTTAAGGACCGATGATGGAACGTGGGCCTCGTAGTCCTACCTTAATCACGAAGTTTAAAGACGGCTAGATAATAAGATGACCGACCTGATGAGCCAGTGGCCTCTGTGTCATTGTTTTTGTTTAGTTGGCCTTTTGTTTCTGCCCTGACTTGCAGAAAAAGGAGGAGTCAATAGCAGCTTTCGTGAAGGTTGGCAAGACCGGCAAAGTAGCTTATGTCTTTTTGTTATCACGTGAAAATCGTTTCAAAAAAGAAATTTGTTTGTTATCACGTGAAGTTGCATGTTTTGTAGGAGTATATGTTAAAATCTGGTATTTTCATTCTTAAAATTCAGTGGGCTTTGCTTTGTTGGTTAGTTGGACTCGTGTATGTGGGCCCACTGAATTTTTTTGATGCTTATTATTGAGTGATGTAATAATATATCATCAATATGTGGTAAAGTCATGTAATTTATCATGTCTTCAGTAATCAAATTGACTCCTCTTTCAAGCCCTATTTAGTTGTGCACTTTGCACAAAAAAATTAACACCAACAATTGTGCTCCCTCTCGTAAGCACGTTTCTCCACGTTAAATTTTTTCACACAAGTCGCACCAACTAAATAGGTCGTCACTTTGGCTCCGAGGGTCTTTTTGCAAAAGCACCATAAAAGGCACGATCTCCGCCATATGTGGCCGATCCAATGACTGGTATTTAACTGGTGACGTGACGTGATGTGAGGCCGAGCTGTGTGGTGCTGCTTTCGTTATTAGAGATGTCAGTGACCAGTTTTTTTTTACTGGCTAGCCAGGGAGAGGACCTATCACCCCGTCGTCTACCAATCCACATGTTGTTTTTACATGTTATTATTTCGAGAGACGATTAAAAGAGGTTAGGCCATGTTCAGATTTCCAACTATTCACTATTCATTCCAACTTTTCACTATTCATTCTAACTTTTCACTATTCCCCCCTCACAAAACACGTTTCCCAGCGAATGCTACAGTGTTTTTCTTATGCTACAGTGTTTTTTCCTACAATCTAAACACACCCTTAGCCTCATTGGGCAATTGTTCTCCACGCCGGACGTGTCATCATTCTTCGTGGGCACGTGGCATGCCGTGTGACGATCTTTGGTAGTAGCTATTAGCAAACGGTGCAGACCTCAGGGCTCCCAAACACCGCGCCGTGTACATGCCTTTTTCACGTCAGGCTCCACACGAGTCCACCGCCCATTTCATCAGCTGGGTGAAACAGGACCACACGTCAGCCAGCTTGTGACGGCGACAGATCCACCGTCCCCCGTCTCAGCTGTCGACATCTAGTCATTCTATCTGCCATCCGGATCTATCTGAATTCTCAACAATCGTTCAAGATCTCATCTCACACATCTGTGACTAGATTAGGAGATGACGTGCCATCCGGATTTTGGATGATGAGACGAGATTAACGACCAATAAACCCATGATCTGGCTAACTGGTCTCTCCAGATTTATCAGTCAAGCCATCGAACTTTCTGGACCTATAAAGCTCTGTTCGATTTGTCTAGGAAAACATACTTAAACCGGCTAAATAATGTTAAATATAATAAATCTAGCTTAAACCTAACTTTCCAGCAAAGTTGTTCGATAAATCTTCACAATGTAAATTAGCACAAAAAAAACAGCGGCTTCTTGTCTGCCTTATTTTAGGGAAAAGTCTAGTTCACACTCTCCAACCATAACAAAATTATGATTTTCAACCCGTACTATAAAACCGAACACAAGGGGTCATCAAACTATCCAAACCAGACAAATTTCTCCTTTGAGTGATTTTAAAGATGTTTTTTTAATTTTATGAAAATAAAAGAGAACCTTATTTATACTTAAAACTTCATAACTAACTTAGTTTAGATTGAAAAAATATGAAATTGATGCCAAAAGAGTTCTAAAAATGTGAACCACCAATTTGTAATCTATTTAAAGTTATTGGGTATTATTTGTTCATGTTGCTATTGTCTATTGTTTCATTCCTAAAAATACTAGGAATAGGAATAAGTAAGATACAAATAACTTCAAAATGGTATACCAACATTTAGTTTGTAGTTTTACAAAATAACTGAGATAGGATTCATATTTTTTACTTAAAATAAATTCTTTATGATTTTTTAGATCAAATAGTTTTTATAATTTTTGAAAAACTGAAAACCAGCTATGAAACACTCAAGCGGCTAAATTTGCCCAATTTTGATAGTTGGATGGCTCCTGGTGTTCGATTTTGTAGTCGCAGTTTGGAAATCATATTTTTGTTATAATTGATGGAGCAAACCAGACCTTTTTCCTCGATTTATTGTAGACAACTACCAAGGAGGCTCCTTTCTTTTTAATGCAAACACAATAGCCCATCATCCTCCATGGACCACACTCCCTTCTTACCCTTTTCTTTTACCTCGCATTCTCCAAGTCGATTCCTCCACCTAGGCGCGCCCACCTCTCCTCTACCCCTCTCTCCACGCACATCCCTCACCTCTTGGCTCTCCCACAATGACAACAAAAACTTCGTGTGCATTCTTGGCTTCTTGTCTATCTTTTTTTAATCATGGGCAACTACCTAGAGACTCATTTTCTTTTAATGCTAACACGAGAAGCCCGCCATAAGCGCGTGAACCACACTCCCATCTTACCCTTTCTTCTACCTCGTGCATCTCCCTCGCATTCTCAATACGAGCATAACCCCATCTGAGCCTGCCTCTCTCCCTTATCCCCCACCTCCTGACAAGATCCGGCGACGCCCTTGCACGCGACCATGGCTAGCGGGAGTGAGTTAAACTACCACCACAAGCGCTTCTCGCTTGACTCTGATGGCGCCCCACCGCCCTCGACCATGCCCACGTTCAATTCCGGCGGTGCCACCACCGATGCAAGGAGAAAATCACTTGAAGCCATTGCCTCCGTAGCCTTTACTACCCACTGTCTTTCCTTAACCATCGCAGCATGTGCCACTCCGTTAGCTTTGTTGTTCCATCCACAACCAGTCACCACCTCCACTTCGTCATCCTTTAGACCTATCAACCATAGATCCCCTTCCCCGTCATGAAACCCAAGAGTTTATTCCCAACCAAAACCCTAGCCGTAATAATGTTGGTGCGGAGTTGATCTATCGCGGGATAGACGAAGTGGCAACCAAGGTGGGGGAAGGTCACTGCAGAAGCAGATGTTCATTCGAACCCCTTCGATTTGTTACTTTTTTGTATTGCATCTTTTTCCTTTTTTTTCTTCTTATTCCCCCTCCCCTTTCATCCTCTGATGCGTCGTGAGTACTCCCTTGTTAAACAAAAACAAGTGCCCTCTCGATTTAAAATTTATACGTATTGCATTTTTTGGGCTAAACTTACTATTTCATATAGGCGAACCATTTTTGGCTGAGGTTTCCGGCTTTTTTTTTCACCAGGGGCTAGGCCCGAATTTCATTATCAAGATAACGAAATTAGAGAGTACGGAGGATAGTCTTGCTAAACGAAACATACTGCCCAGCCGGGCCAGGAGCATCCCTCAAGGATGCTGAGGTTTCCGGCTTTGCTGGGATGGAAGTGCTCCCCGCGCAGTCAAACAGGGCGCGGGGCACCTCCGCTCGCACCTGGCGGATCACGCGCTCACCGGCCAGCGCACGGCGCCAGAAGCCACGCACATCACGGATCCCCTGCAGCGGCGGCCCACCGGACCGCGGGTCCCGCCCGCAGTGACCGCACACCAAACGAAGCCGCACGCATCCGCGCCCACCCTTCGGCGGGGCCCACGGATCATCGGGCGAACCACCCCCTCCCCTTCTCCTTCGCCGCGACGATAAGCACGCGGCCCGGCCGCATCCAACCACGCAGCCGCCCGCCATCCGCCATTAGCCTGCGCCACCCCATCACGCAAAAGGGAAGGGGTAGTAGCAGTAGATAGGAAGGAGGAGGAAGGCAACCGAGAGTGAAAGAAAAACAAAAATATATTTACAAAGGAAAGCACCGTCCCTGCACGAATCGTCGAGGAGCCTCTTGGGTTGAATGTTATAAATAACCCTCGGTGCGGCTAGGGTTGAGGATTTCGTCCTCCGTCTTCGCTCCTCGCGAATCGCAGGCTGGATCGGACCGAAGGGCCACCGTAGTCTCGGGATCTGCGGGCGCGGCTCGGCGTCGTAGTTCGGGAGGTTTTTGGGCGGGCGGCGGAGGTGGTGGTGGTGGTGGTCGTCGTCGGCTGGTGGAGGCGAGGCTGGGGCGCGGGGGCGGGCGATCGTGCCACTGGAACTGCGCCCACTGGCTGCGGTCCATGGCCGGGATCGACGCCGGCGAGGGGGCGGCCGCCGCGCCGCCGCCGGAGCAGCGCGTCGAGCAGGTGCGTCGCGTCTCTTTGTCTGTCTCGTCTGGCACGCTCACTCCCCCCGCTCTTGTGTGATCCTCCCGCCGGAGCAGCGCGTCGAGCAGGTGGCTGCCCGCCGCCGTCCGATGGTGCCCCGCTAGTTTTCGGTCTCCTGATTGGTGGAAATATAATATGTTTTTTTTTCTCTATGGTAGTCGATTGGTTGGAATCGTGTTGGGCGGGTGATTTGGGAGTTTAGCGGTGTGACGGCTCGCACTTGCGAGCTGCGATTCGCTTTGCTGGTGCGATAATTGGTATTTTTGCTGTCATAGAAACTGGTGCAGAAAGTTTTGGGGTAGGTCCTAATTCGCTTAGGCTAGGTGTATTGGGTGAATTTAAGATCGAGCCTTCTGAGAATGTTTCTATGAGATTTATTCCAGAACTTGGTGTTTCCTGTCGACTATGTTAAAGAGAATCAGCTGTCTGGTCGCGCTGATATGAGGCTCAGTTCATAGTAGATATGAGGCTCAGTTCATAGTAGATTTAGGTGATTCAGCTGGGCACCATAGTAATTTGCTAATATTGCGGCATTGCTCTCTCCCTGCAGAAGCTCATTGACTATGGAGTACCCGAAGAGCTACTGCAAAAACACCAAGAAGGCTTACTCATGTACATAGAGAAGCACAAGGAGCAGATACCTGATATAGTGAGGCTCATCTTGTCAGTAGGCAACGATATTCTTGAGGCACGAAAGCCTTCAAAGAAGGAGGCAAGCAGCAGCACCAGTGGCGAAGCATATAGTGAGAGTTTGTTGTGGTTGAAGTGGTTGATGTTCCACTATGAGCCGGAAGCGATGCTTGATGACCTGGAGCGTTCCTCTGCAGATGAGCGTGCTGTCTGTGGGTCAGTCTGGGGCCAGAGTGACCTCGCTTATCGCTGCCGGACTTGTGAAAATGACCCCACATGTGCGATTTGTGTCCCATGCTTCCAGAATGGTGATCACAAGGATCATGATTACTCCATCATGTATACTGGCGGTGGATGTTGTGACTGTGGAGATGCTACCGCCTGGAAGCGTGAAGGGTTCTGCTCAAGGCACAAAGGGGCCGATCAGATTAAGCCTCTTAAGGAGGAGCTTGCATGTTCTGTGGGACCTGTACTGGATGTGCTTTTGCAGTTCTGGAAGGAGAGGATATGCCTGGTGGAGCCACCCCCTGCAAAGGGTGATGGTAGTAGCTCGTGCAAGAGGGTTGCTGAAGAGTTGACGATGTCTATTGCTAACATGATGCTCGAGTTCTGCACTTGCAGTGAAAGCCTTCTTAGTTTTCTGTCCCTAAGGATACGTGAGTGCCAAGATCTGCTAGATGCATTGCTAAGGTCAGAAAGATTGCTTGACAAGAAGGTCGCTAAAAAATTGCATGAATTGCTACTGAAGCTTATCAGTGACCCTGCTTTTAAGTATGAGTTTGCCAAGGTTTTTATACGCTACTATCCTGTCACATTTGGTGAAGTTATCAAGGGGTGCAATGATTCGCTACTGGAGGATTATCCACTGATGCCAACTTTCTCTGTGCAAATATTCACTGTGTCTACACTGACTCCAAGGCTTGTGCGTGAGGTTAATTTATTGGGTGTTATTCTTGGTTGCTTGACAGATCTGTTTCTTTCCTGCATTGGTGAGGATGGTCGTTTACAGGTATGCTTGTTTCCAGTGTTTCTTCTTCTTGTGACTTGGAAGAGTTTTGATGCCTTTTCTGAACCGTTTTCTTGTATAATGGCTACATATTCTTGGATTTGTTCATAAACGTTAGGCTGATCATAATACCTCATGCTATTCCGTCAATGATGTTATCAATATGGCATCTGCCCTGTTTGTGCCTAGCATATCTTAAATTGTGCAGAAGGAAAAAATTAATAGAATAACACTTCGATATCTGGTAATTGATGAACTAATAACATTTCTGGATAATACCCTTTTTTGTTTCTGTTATTTTCCTTTGAGAACAGCATTGGAGTGTGAAAATATTTATAACTAAGACTTCTTGACCGGTAGTCTTATGTCATAGTATATACCAACTTAATGCACCTTGACTCATACAATGCAACTTTTCCTTCATATAGTCATGGAGATCCATTTCACCTTGTTATTTGCAGACAAACAAATGGGGGAATTTATTTGAAACCTCTATTCGATTATTGGATGATACACGATATGTCTTGAGCCACGAGGAGGTTTCTAAGTATGTTGCTTATGAGAGGCCTGATTTAACAAGGTCATGGATTAAGCTCTTATCACTTGTGCAAGGGATGGATCCTCAGAAGAGAGTGACAAGTATTCATGCTGAAGATGAGAATGAGCATCTATCTGCCCCTTTCGTGCTGGGGCATTATTTTGGAATTGTCCAGAATCTTCTGATGAAGGGATCATTTTCTCCTCCTGATCAACATGAATCAACTGATGTTACTGTTTGCTCCACTGCGATAAAAGGCATGGAAAGTGCCGAAAATCAGCGGAATGAAAAAGTTGGAAGGGTCGCCCAGGAGAGCTCAGTATCCAATTTAAGTAACAGAGACAGTTCGTTAAGTTGTGGATTGCCATCACCTGCTGCATGGTTAATTTTTCAATGCCTGAAAGCTATTGAATGTTGGTTGGAACCTGACACAGCTCTTAGGAGGAAGCTGTCATCTCTTGATGCTAGCAGCGGTGATTCTCGTAGTTTTATGGCTTCACTTGATAATTCTTTGACTTCTGACAAGGGAACCAGTTCAAATACAAAGATTGGCGTGAACGGTGTCAGGATAAACGGACCAGATGGTGTTGCAGATTATCATGACACATCTAGTTCTGTTCACGTTCATGACGATAGGATGCAGATTGACCAAGAAGGGATACCCCCAGCTAGTGATATGACAGGCAAAGGGAAGATGCATGAATCCAGCAACACAACAGATATACAATTGCACCCTCAAAATGCCATTACTTATACGCTAACTGATGGTAGCCTTTTACACGCTCCTCCTGATTCAAGAATTGAGGAATTAGGAGTACTCAACACAAGAGGTTGGCCTCATGTCGTCTTTGACGTCAGTTCACAAGAAACTTCTTTCCATATCCCTTTGCACCGCATGCTTTCATTGCTATTGCGCAAGGCACTGAAGAAATGTTTTGGAGAGGATGCCAGGCCAGATAAACATTCAGTTGTGCAATCCACTGAGTTCTTTCCTCAGGTACTTAGAGGTTGTGAGCCTTATGGGTTTGCCTCAATTGTGATGGAGCATCCACTGAGAATCAGAGTATTTTGTGCACAAGTGCGCGCTGGAATGTGGCGCAAGAATGGTGATGCAGCTATATTGAGTGCTGAGTGGTACCGTTCTGTGCAATGGTAATTTCGCAGTGCCCTCATATCAATTTACTGTTCAAATAATGGTGCTAAAGTTATATTGTTACCCCTATTTCCAGGCTTGAACAAGGTTTGGAGTCAGATCTGTTTCTGCTTCAATGCTGTGCTGCACTATCTTCTCCAGAGTTCTTTGTGCGGACAATTCAAGAGCGATTCGGTTTGCCTACTTATACATCTTTGGATCTCGCGGAACAGAACGAGTAAGATCCAAGATGCTTGCCAACTCCTGTTTATTTCTATCGCTTCTTCAATTTCTGGCACTACCTTGTAATATATATATATAGCGATCCATTTTCATTTCTTTGCGCCTTTGATTGGAAAGAAGCTCATATACCATCTTCTCAAATCTGCGATGTGTAAGTTCCACTTGGTTCTGTAAAAGCCCCAATGGGTCTTTTACCTATTTAGTAGGTGCATGCGCATGCAAGAATCATTTAGTGCCAAATATGGCCAATAAATAGGGGCCAGTAAGGTCATTTTATCTCTTTCTTAATCTGTCCTAGAATTCCTTAAGTGACTAGATTTTTGGGACGGTGGGAGTACTTCCTTTTTTGTATGAAGTCCTAACCCGTGCCATTGAACTTTCTAAAGTTTGATAGTCAATTGAACTTTCTAAAGTTTGATAGTCAATTGAACTTTCAAAAGTTTGATAGTCAATTTGTTTAAAACTATCATTATAGGCTATATCAAAACACTTGCACATAAGAAAAACTTTGTTGGTAACAATTAGAAAGTATTGGTCAAAGTCCCACACCGACACCGTAAGAAGTCAAAATGCATTATTCATATTAAGGAAGGAGAGAGCAGTAAGTTATTTCCACATTTATCAATGTAACAAGGTGTTTTGTTAATTTTGGGTCAAAACTAACTGTATTCAATTTGGGTTCTATACTACATGATCTCCAATCATGGCCTATGGGAAATATTGTTTGATCGTTTCCTTGCTTTCCTTTTTTTCCTTCTCCATTGTCCTATACTATGCGGCATTTAGGTTCTGACAGCATGTTGCTTTCAGGTATGAGTCAGTTCTAATGCAAGAAATGCTAACTTTCCTTATACAATTGGTTAAAGAACGCCATTTTTGTGGGCTTTCTACAGCAGACAACTTGAAGAGAGAATTGATTTATAAATTAGCTATTGGAGATGCCACTCATAGTCAGATTAAGAAATCTCTTCCTCGTGATCTTTCATCTAGTGACCAACTTCAAAATGTTTTGGATTCGTTGGCAGTTTATTCTAATCCATCTGGCATGAAGCAGGTATTGATCTTTCAATTTATGCATCATATTCTGCAGATTATCTTAGCTTGCAGGATTAATATAAAGATCATCACAGGGTAAGTATGTGCTTCGCAAATCATGCTGGAATGAATTGGACTTGTACCATCCCCGCTGGAATTCTAGGGATTTGCAAATTGCCGAGGAGAGATATTACCGTTTCTGCAAAATTTCTGCTCTTAATGCTCAGCTACCTCAGTGGACTTCTGTTTTTAGCCCCCTGAGAAGTATTTCTAACATTGCAACCTCAAAGGCTGTCCTTCAGATTGTTCGTGCTGTTCTCTTTTATGCTGTTTACAGTGATGTATCATCAGCATCCCGTGCCCCTGATAATGTTCTTGTGACGGGTTTGCATCTGCTTTGGTTGGCACTTGATATATGTGAATCAGAAAGACAAAAACATGCTAACCAGTATGGCATGGGCGTGGTCCAGCATGATGATGGATCATGGGTGGTTCTGTCATCGTACACAGAACAGGCTTCTCCAATATTGACTTATGCGACTGAAGTAGTTTCCCCAGAGTCTGACAAAGCAAAGAAAGAAAGCATGTTAACTCTCCTTGTTTCGTTAATGCACAAATACAAAGAAGAGAATGATGCCACCTTTTCTGGATCGAAGTACTGTAATATCCCATCTCTAATCGAGAGCTTATTAAAGAAGTTTGCCAAGTTAAGTGAGGAGTGCATGTCTACATTAAGACAAATGGCGCCACGTATAGTCCCATCTACACCAGACTGTACCAGTATCAATGGGAGCCTAGAAACTTCTTCAGATTCCATGGAAAAGAAAGCAAAAGCACGTCAACGCCAAGCTGCAATTATGGTAAGATGTTTAATTGTGAAATTCATCTAGCCTCGAATCCCAGCCGTAACTAAATGTGAGGTCATCTTTTTTGAATGAGCTTAGGAAAAATAGGCAATTTATTGAATCTAGAAGTGCTAGTTCTGTAGTTTCCCTGGTTATATGTTCATTTAGTTTTTAAGCCTTGTAATTTCATGTCTCTACCCTTTGCCCATGCTTAGGTTCTGGAATTAGACTTTGACCTATTTTAGCTTATGTTAAGCATGCTTTTCTGCTATTGGACCTTATTTATTTTAGGCGAAGATGAGGGCAGAGCAGTCCAAATTTGCTGAAACTATGAAGTCATCTGAAAATGAGGGTCATGATGTTCCAATGTTAGACCCAGATGTATCCAGTTCAACTGGTGTTGTCCCTGAGGAGCCTCTACCAGTTTGCTCCCTGTGCAGGGACTCGGATTCCAAAAGCCCTCTATGCTATTTGATTCTTCTTCAGGTAATCATTATTAACTTGACATTATCTGGTGATATCTGATAGGGGTTTAAGTAGCAACTGTGTGTTCTACAGTATTTTGGTATATAATGTTTTCTGACCAGTGTTTGAAACACATGTTGATATGACTTATTTTTTGTTATCATGATGATGTATGTCTGTGCAAAAGTATAAGCTTTCTTATGTGTTCTATGATTCAGAAATCTCGGCTGTCAACTTTTGTTGAGATGGGTAATCCAACCTGGGATAATCCAACTCAAGCAAACAAGACATCTGGGTCAGTCAAAAAGGAAGATGCAGCTGATTCTTCAGTCACTGGTTCTTCAGATTCAGAGGATCTTGTCCATGACACGACAGTAGAGCCATCTTTTGATTTAGAGAATATGGAAGTTGATGCCTTCCTTGATCTTTCAAATGAGCAAAATCCACTTATTAGATATATATCGTCTTTCCCAAGTGGACATGGCAACAGCAATGCAGATGATACTGTCTCACTTGAGGCAATTGAGGCTGATATTTACAACTCTATTTTAAATGATCTATCTGAACCAAGTAATGCACACATTCAGGATTATGAGCAAGCATTATCATCATCTGCTTCAAATATTGATTCCAAGAAAACCAGAAGCCCCAAGAGTTCAGTGCTGGGAACATATGTTAGTTGTCTATCTGCAAAACACCGCCATTCTTCTCTCTACGATGTAGCTTCCAAATGTTCGGCCTCTGCTAGTTCAAGAAACAGATTTGGTCCTATTCATTGCGATGGCATCCACATTTCTTCTTGTGGACATGCTGTACATCAGGAGTGTCATGATCGATATCTGTTCTCCTTGAAACAAAGGTATGCTGGACATTCCCCTTCAAATCCTTTTTGTTCAATTGTAATTTGTTCTAGGCGGGTAGTAAATATTCTATGATGTGCCCTTTGGGTAGGTGTTGTGTTTGAGTGGTAATGTTGCAGTTCGAGGAGTACAAATGTGCAAAACGATTAATATCTAACCTTTGGATAAAGGGTGTACCCCAGTGCCGTAGGCTCCTGCTCTGCGCGGTGTTTGGGGGAAGGGTGTGTAGAGGCTGGGGCTCGAACCCTGGACCTTCCGGTCGCAGGCGGTAAGGCTCTACCGCTGCACCAGGGGCACCCTTCATATCTATCCTTTGGATGAATATCTAATTTGTGGGCAATCAATTATTTGCCCAGAATAAGTTCCAGTTCGTGATTTGCCATAAGAGTCATTAGCATGTGCATTCTAATTTCATGGTGGTATGAACTGATATTGGACTTTTTTTCGACTGCAAATGATTTGTTCTTCAACGAAAGCCTTCAACAAACCCACTCTAAATAGGCTATATGTTCGGTGTTGAAACTTGAGACACAGCAATACAACTTGCATGCGTTAATGTATACCTTCTGTTGATTGATGTCTGTATAAACTTATATGATGTTTTGTTACAGATATGTCCGTAGACTTGGTTTTGAAGGTGGTCATATTGTTGATCCTGATCTGGTATGTAGATTGTTTTTAAAACTTTTTTTTTTGTTTGAACCTATGCTTACACATTGCTTTCTGCAGGGGGAGTTGCTTTGTCCAGTGTGTCGCAGATTTGCAAATTCCATTTTTCCAGCATCACCTAATTTCTCTGGTAAAAAACTAAGTAATTCGAAACCATTTGTTGAAAGCTTGACACCTGATGTTGTTACAACTACATCAGATGTAAATACAAGTAAATTACAGTTTTCTCGTGCACTATCACTTCTTGAAAGTGCTGGGAAAATTGTTGGACAAAGCAGGTTTCTAAGAGCTTTATCTGGGAAGATTAATGACACTACAGAACCAGCCCTGGAACCTTCTCTTCGAAGATTGGCTATGCTTTACAATTATCGTGGTCCCAGTGGGTTTTCGGCATCTGAAAGAAAAAGGCTCTTTCCATCCTTGTTTCTCTGGGACACACTAAGGTACTCTCTGGTATCTACAGAGATCGCTTCTCGTGGTAGGGTGTTAAGCCAATCTGCTAAGTCAAAGTCCTGCTTGGAATCTTTGCGTGGTGAACTTAATTCATCAAGTGGATTCATATTGTCTCTCCTGTTCCGTGTTGCTCACTCTGCACGAAATTTGAATCGACTTGAGGTTCTCTTGAGGTTCGAAGGTATCCAATTATTAGCAGGGTCTATCTGCTCTTGCACTTCTGGCTATAAAGACGTTCTCAATGCTACTAAGCGAAAAGGTATGTAGTCCACCCTTTCCCTTTACTTCTTTATCATCTTATTTATGGTTATGATTCTATATCCTTCTCCTTGTATCGGTTATTGTTAGCTTTAGTCTTGTGTTGGTGTAGCATGCATAGCAAAGAAACACGGTCTAGGCATACTTGCATCGATTTGAAGTAATCAATAAACCTTCTAACCTTGAGCGAGCCCAATTTGTAATACCATGACACCGTCTTAAGGTATTGATAAAAAGAATGTTGAAGCTCATGTTTTTGGCTTTGCAGAAAGACCTTCTAAGCATTTATTATCCAGTGCTCAGTATTGAAATATAAATCAAAAGTGTGCGCACAAGTGTTGTAGACTAGTAAGTTGTGTGCGCTTCGAGAAGGCTCTGTTGCATGTTAAGGAAGAAGTGGAACTAAACATAAGTTTTTTTTCTTGAACTAACCAATGTGGTTACCATAAAATGCTAACCTTAGATGTTTGATATCTAGATAAATAAAACATCAAGTATTATTAGTATTATGGTTTTAATGATTTGAAGAAGCCAAAATGTCATCTCATAGCAACTTGTATGATGCACTTCTAAAATTGGTTTTGCTGCCCTGGATGATACACATGCATGCCATTCTCCAGTTACGGAATATATATTTAGGTATGAATTGTCACATCTTTATCTTCAACAGGCTTTTTGCCACCTATGGTTGATCCTGGTGAGGGGGCCCCTCTCTTCCCTGATGTCCAATTTTGGAAACAATGCGCTGATCCAGTCCTTGCTCAAGATCCATTTTCTTCTTTGATGTCTACACTTTTCTGTCTACCTGTTCAGTTTCTATCATCTGCTGAATTCTTCGTACCTCTCGTTCATCTATTTTATGTTGTTTGTGCCATTCAGGTATGCTATTTTGCATTTCCTTCTCTTTGGAATTGCTGTTTATATGTCAGTTGTATTCAATTTAAAGCATGCTACTTCATGAATTTTCCTTTAGGCCCTAATAACATGCTACGGAGAGGAAACTTTTGACAGATCAAGTTTCAGTGACTGTCTTCTTAACGATGTTTGCAAGACGATGTCAGGATATGATATTTCTAAAGAGTATTTTGCATCCAAACATATCGACCCCTCTTGTGATCCAAAGGATATGGTCCGTAGATTGACGTATCCGTATCTTCGAAGATGTGCATTGCTTCTAGAGCTGCTAAGATCGTCCACCACATCACCCTTATATGACAATTCCAATATTTGGGAAGGATCACATCTTTACTTGAGTAATAGCACACGCGATGGAAATTCTTCACTGGTAATGGAGCTGAATGGAATAAGAGAATTGGAAAACCTGTTTCAGATCCAGTCACTGGACCTGATTCTCCAAGATGAATCTGTACAAATACTGGCCCTAAAATGGTCACAACATTTCTGTGAAGATTATAGTTCCCGCAAATATAGAGGAACTCTCTTTTCTACCCCTGCTGTTCCATTTAGGCTGATGCAACTACCACCCGTCTACCAAGTTCTCCTAGAAAGGTTTGGTCTGAATCTTCTAAGCTGGGACAATGTTTTGCATGAGCCCTGCCTTGACGGGCTAAGCTTTTCCACCCTTTCTGGAGCTTAATAACTCCTCATTTTTTGGACTAGATATATCAAGATGCCATGCCCTGATTGCGGCTCAGTGCCTGATGAACCGGCATTGTGTTTGCTTTGTGGCAAACTATGTTCGCCTAGTTGGAAGCCATGCTGCAGGTGATAACACTTTGCTTTTTACAGGTCATGTTAACCTTGTTATAATTCTGATATGAGTTATCAAGTATTAAATCCCAATCTTTGTTTTTTTCTTTGTAGGACTGGTAAATGCTTAAATCATGCAACACAGTGTGGTGCTGGTGTTGGCATATTTCTTTTAGTGAGGGTATGTATTAGCTTATACTAATTGTCCTCACAAAATTATTTTAGCCAGTGCACTTTCCTCTGTTCGTTCTGCGATCATGATGCTTTTTCTATTTTGACGCATGATCTGTGCAGAAAACAACGATCCTGTTGCAGCGATCTGCTCGTCTTGCCTTTTGGCCGTCTCCCTACCTTGACGCTTTTGGGGAGGAGGTATTGACTAATTACCTATGCTTTGTTGTTTTTATCGATTTGGGCCTGTTTGTTATGGTCACTGAATTTTCCTCCTACCGATGGGCCCAAACAGGGGCGGGCCCACGTGTATTCAAGGGTATTCAACTGAATACCCATTATTTTTGGCAAAATTTTGAGTACATGTAGTTTATAACAAGTGTATGTATTAAAAAAAATGAGAATTAACACTATTCTAGTGTATTCTGGCCTAGGCCTAGTTTCCTCTCCTTCCCAAAGCCCAAAATGGCCCAACTCCACCCCACATCTCTCCCCCACCAGTCCAAGGTCCACCTGTCAGGCCTTCTCCTCCCAGTCTCCCACCGCGACTCCTCCCGAGTCCCGACCTCCCGCCTCCGACTCCTCCCCATCGCCGCGCCTCTGTCCCTCCCGGCCTCGACGCAGCGCCAGCCGCCAGGACTCCAGGACGGCGGCGGCCGAACTCTGTCCCTCCCCTCCCTACGACTCCCTGCCTCCCTGCTAGCTTGCTCCCTCCCGCCTGCGACCGAGCCTGGGAAGTGGGGCCTAGGTTTGCCGCCGCCCGCCCGCGGGCGCCTCCCTGGCTCCCTCCTCTCTGAAGTCTGAGCCGGAATCTCTCTTCAGAGATTATTTGAGCACTGGATTTGTGAGTTTGATCTATTTCGCAAATCGCATGTCTGTTGTCTAGAGTCTGATTATCTGAACATTGTATTTGGGCAGGGGCAGTAGTGCTACTACTGATTTGAGAGTTTTTTTTTTTTTTTTGCAAAGAAACGTTGCAAGGAAGAAACAAGATGCCACTATCTGTTGTCATTGAATTTTTTGGTGTGAAGTAATAATTTAGGCTATGAAAAAAAAATTGCGATCTAAAATTTTGAATACACAGCCAAAATCCTGCGCCCGCCCCTGGGCCCAAATGGGAGCTGTTTTCATTTATCCATGAAGCATCTCAACGGTGAAGTGTAAAGGTGTTTGGTTTTGCTGGAGAATTACAATAACAAATATGTTTCTAATGGCTTTACTGCCGTGCCTAATCGTCTAGACTTCTAATGGACTGACATGAATCTTCTAGCTTCTAAAATCTCTAAATTTCCTGGGCGACCTCAGACTACACTGCTGTAGGCTTTGAGGGTGTGTATTGATGTTCTCCTTTTTGTGTATAACATTGATTATTAGAGATTAATATGGGGGTAGTTTATGGCTAGTTTTCAAGGCAAAGCCGCTGTAGTGACATGTGGGGGTGATGGGATTTGTCCTTGCATGTTGTGAGGCCAATGCCTACATATGAAAGTTTGCAATGAGGTAAAGTTGGAGTTTGTGGTATCTAGAAGTTAGCTTATTCCCCTTTTTCTCTGGCTTGGTGTTTGAATGCAGGATCATGAAATGCATAGAGGAAAACCTTTGTATCTAAGTCAAGAAAGATATGCAGCCCTGACATATCTGGTAATGGGCCCACATCCTTTCTTCTATGCTTTCTCAACTTGATGTCATTAGGAATTTGCTCCATTTTTATAAATGGATACATGTCCTTTTTTATGTGATAGGTGGCATCTCATAGTCTTGATCGAACTTCTGAAGTCCTTCGGCAAACCACTATCAGCTTTTATGGATCTGATTGAGTGCATCTTCCAAAGTACAATGCTGAAAGGTTTGGACTTCAGACTATGCATACCTGTGGCATGTTTGATTCAAGAGTATGGAAAGATTGGCAGCTTTGTTTTCCCAATTGCTTGTTTGGTTGGTCATATTTTTTTAGGTGACAGACAAAAGTTAATTAGGCATCAAGGGTATTTACTAGGGTATGTGGCCACTATTTACTTCTCTTAGTATGCACAAGTCTAAAACATTGAATACCTAGAGAGTAGAGGGAGTAATATTATCATGTGTATTAGATCCAGTGGAGCAATTAAGCTACTGGCAGATAACCAAGCCATGAAGTAGTAGCATGTTTGGGGTCAGATAAGCCTTGGTGTCAGATAAGTTTGTAACTGGCTTGACCGTTCTCTGGGCGTAGAGTATACTTGTCTAATCGAATCCACTTCACGGCAGTACCATGATAACTTTGCAATGAGGTAAAGAGGAATTTTATCATTGCATGGATCCGTGCTGCCCATTCTATGACAAGCTAAGCCTTGAACTATGACCGCAGTACCATAATAATCTTCAGCGAATCCAGCACCACTCACATCTTGAGATTTCACATTGCTTCATGATACTGCTTCTATTATTGATTTGTCATCCGCCTTGTCAGAGTCTTGTGGATGTGCATATCATGGGGAACTCTAGTGCAGTTTGGTGTTCATATTCACCGGTGGTAACAAAAGTGTTGCCTCTCCAAAGGTTACTACTACAAGCTTATTTTGCTAGTGGGTGTTCGTAGTGCAATAACCTGCGTGTATATTTGTTTTCATTTCTGATAACTTGTCACTCTTCCAGATGGTGCGGATACTGCAGGCTTGCCACCAGCCGTGCATGGGGCCACGCTGTCCTCTCCCGCCGAATGTACAGATTTTCATGCTTCTTTTCTTTGTTCATGGTTGGTGTTTCCCTAGTGGAAGATAGGTAGGCTTGGTGGCCTGAAATATCTGTCTGTACATAACATCGGATCGGTGTAGTTTCAGTATTAAAGATGCATCTGCCATTTGGTCGTCATTAGCTTTTATGTACATGTTAATCTTTACGAGGCGTGCAGGGCTCTGCCTACGTCCCAGCCAGGTATGATCGCACATTGTTTTGTTGCAGGCTTGCAGCACACCCACGTTCAAACTCCCCTATGCAAATTACCACTGAGAATGTCTAAACAAAAAAATACCACTTTGAAGATTTCGACAACGCAAAATATTACTATTCTAACATGATATGGAAATCGACAAAAACAAAGAATGATAAATTGAAGGGGGTAAATATGTAACGTCCAGCATAACATCCCTCTCCCACAGCAAAATAAGAAAGGCGGCCATCATCCCACAGCAAGAACATTACATGAGTCAAACGGCCATCCTGGAGCCAAACCCCTCCGCAGCACTGTATCTTCCTCCTCTCACGGAGATTCAAGAAATGACGGACTATGTCGCCTTGTTCTCCCTTGACGCACCTCCTGAATTGCTCAGCATTGGTGCAGTCAATCATGTCTAGACGTTTCAGTTTGCGTAGATTCTCAGCCTGGACCAGGACTGGACAGTCCTGCACGAACAAATCCTTCAAGATTGGAAAGATTGGCGATCCTCCTCACTCCTCAGGCTTCGGTTGTGCTTCACCTTGAGCCACAGAACCGCGGGAAGGTCGACCATTTCATGTAGGCTATGCGCACCTTCGATGCGGACTTCACGCAAGTGCAGATCATCTCAAGCAGTGCCCTCAGTTTCTGACAATGCAGAGTAGCGACAGACGCTTGAGAGGCATCAGTGTCACCTCTCGGGTTGTGTCCTGACTGCACATGCTCACTCACTGTGCTCAGTGACCTGGGTTTCCCAATTGGGCATGTCTGCGATGTGAAGTAGTTAAGTTTGGGGAACACTTTTTTTTATTCGTATCACACGCGGACGCTCACGTACACTTGCCCCTACCCCTATGAGCACCCATACGCTCACATACACGCGCACAAACACTTGCCCCTACCCCTATGAGCACCTCCGAAAGACTGGGCCAACAAATCATCGAAATTGATGATGAAGTCACCACATACGCTCGCTATCGACGAGGACCTCGCCTACCACTGAAAAAATAATGCCGATAAATTCTAGAATAAATTTAGAAAAATGTAAGTACCAGTGCCGAGTCGAGAACTCAGGGCTGGTTCCAGTGAAGGACCTACAGTTCTGGGCTCTGGCAGCTGGCCAGCTGGTGGAAGCTCTGAGAATGCTATGCATTCGTTAAAATGCATATGACCCAGGTGTGGCAGCTTATCTTGTGGTTCTGAACGATAGCCATTTGGGAAACCTGACGCCAGCGAAACCATAAAAGAAAATGTATTCCAGTTTCCGCGATGGAATCATGGAACGAGCTTCTCATGGACTCGTTCTACTATCTCATAATGGGTTCGATTGTGTGGATTGGCATCCATGGTGCAGCAGAGCCCCAGTTCCTTTAGACGAACCATATCTCTGAGCATCATCGTCGTGCTGGGCATGGCTTTTTCTAGCCTCTCGATCCAAAGATGCCGTATGTTGCTCAGATTTTGCAGTTCATCCAACATGAACCCAGTAGCACCATTCTCGAAAACTCCTTTAAGGTTTAGAGATGCTGTAACTTGCCAATTCCTCTATGAATGCTAGTGAGGGCCTTGTCGACCTGAAGAAAACGAACCACAGAAATACTCGAGGCTCTTCAGTCCTCCAATGGATTCAGGAAGTCGCTGAACTTTTGTATAGCTGAGGTCTAGTAACCTCAACTGCCCCATGCTTCCAATTTATGGCCTGTTCATTGTATAGCTTCTGAGCTAATGTTGTCTTACCTATTCCTCCCATCCCATAGATTCCAAAGACATATGGCCTGCAATCTGTACCAACAGCTTGTTTCATCTCTAAAATCAGGTTCGCCAATAGGAGAAGTTTGACTTCTACCAACACTGGTTATTCGGAATGTTTGAAAACTCTTGTGAGAGCTAATAATTTCTTTGTTCCTTTGCATCTCATCTAGTTTTTGTATTGACATCCTTGACTCTTCTAGCAATCTTATGGTTGAATGGAAATTCTGAAAATCGAGAGAGCAGGGTACACAGTACATTGGTGAAAAATACTTCTAGCAATGGAAGTATCAGGAAAAATACTTAAAGTACCTATAAGTACCTAGTAGTACCAGCTGGTACTTGCCAACCATTGTAAAAGAGCTCTTATAAGATACATGTGTTGTTCTTTGATAAGTGGTGGCAACGTGCCATCAGTGTTAAGACACGCCAATCCATGTGGTGAGTGGTGACTTTGTTAAGCAAGACGCATCTAGTGACTTTGTTAATCTCGACTAAGTATCTTGGAATTGATATATATATATATAGATAGAGTTTCAGTATCTTTGCATATACCTAAAGATGAGTATACATACGTGTATATGAAAAAAAAAACACTTGACATATGGACAGAGATAGATATATAGATGGATGCATGGTTACACAGGACACTGATAGGGACAGCAAGCAGGCCACACATCACAGTGCAGAGCACGATCATGACCTGCAAACACACGACACACCAGTATTACAAGCCCCCACAGGGCGACCGGCCGGCCGGGGAGGAAGGACACCACGACGACGACACCTCGATCAGTACCATTATTCTTCTCCATCAGCAACCCCTTAATTACTAGCAGCATGCCCAACACTGTTATTAAGCATGCCACACACTCATACACACAGCAACACTGCTATACTATTAACTTGAGCTACAGAAGGTGTCCTCCTGATCTCCTCCCGGCAGGGCCATGAGTAGTAGTTCCTCACTTGCCACAGTTGCAGGGGTTGCAGGTGCAGTTGGGGCCGCACTTGCAACCACCGTTCTCGGCTCCGGCGGCCGCCGCGCCGCCCTCGAACCCGCCATCGGCGTGCCTGCACAAACGAACAGCGAGATGACGAAGTCAGTAACTGACAGATACATGCATCCAAGGCATTTTTTTTTGGCATATGTGTGTTTCCTACACGGTCGATCTACCACACAGGGCAAGATAGCAGTAAAATTAGCAGAGGTAACAATTATTCTGCGCCGTGAAATTTTCTGGCTGTTATTATTAGCAAACGCAAGGGTGGTAGATCAGATCGCCACGTCACCAAGAACGATCGGAACAGGGGAGACGCAAGGGAGGGAGGGATCGATGAGTGGAGCATGCATGCGTACCCCTTGTTGGAAGGTGCGACGCCCATGACGACAGTCTGGGTGGTGGCGGTGCCCTGCTCAGCCAAGTCCGGGTACATCTTGCACCTGCAGCAGATTTGTGATACAAGCAGCAGGTCAGAAACTCAGAATCATCATCGCCCTTTGAGGAGCAAAACTACAGCAGGCAAATCGTTTCAGAGATCGATCCAGACCCAAGAATATACATGCATGAACATGACAAAAAAAAATTGAAAAGAAATAAAAGAGGGACCTAATCTCCCAGGTCTATCCTCTAATCGAAGATCCATCCAAGATTTCCCCCAATAAACATGAAAACAAAACATTCTAGCACGGGAAAAGCCCAGAGACAGAGCATGGCAGGTAGATCACATAATCCGGAATCATAACCATGGCAGTTTCAGGGCAAGGAGCGACAGACATCAATAGCCACAGCAAGAGCAGGGCATCAGAATCGGTCGAGCTTACCCTCCGCAGCCGCTGCCGCACTTGCAGCTGGACCCGCATCCGCAGTTGCCTCCGCAGCACGACATCCTTTCTTCTTCCTCTCACGAGACTCACACGAAGAACAGAGAGCGTTTCTTGGCAATCAGATAGATTCAGAGATCAGAGAACGGCTCACAACAACGAGATGCAAGCTCTCAGCCCGTCCGGGAGGCCGCATTTATAGGCCCGGCGAGTGGCCATCTGGCCGTCCACGCGGCGGCGGACCCCGGGTGCAGGGTGACGTGGGCCCCTCCTCGGGCCGCGGGTCCGGTGCTCGGGGAAAGTTACGTTTCTGCCCCTGGCTCTTGGTTGAGTTGAGTGCACGGCTCTCGATCGGTGGCCGTCCATGGGACGCGGACAAATACAGTTCAGGTCACACGTATCCGACGCCACGGCCACGCCATGGCATGGCATCGTGTGATCCAGAATTTCGGTGCGGCGTCTAGTGTTGCATGAATGCCACTTACAGTTACAGCCAGCCATTCACGAGTTTATTACTGTTACCACCGGATAAAATGCGGAAGAGATCGACTTTCCATAGGGTGATGAAATGCGATGATATGGCCAATGCGACAGGCCGTGTGTTTAATTATCGGCACACGTACTAATACGTCGATTAAAACATGGCAACAAATCTATACCAAGATAGATATATGATCGAGCTTTCGCGAAAGAGAAGAATCGGAATACCGTGATGATCCACCTCTCGACCGATCGACCAGTCACCATTGACGAAATGGGCCTGGAAAATGGGCAGCAACACGATAAGATAGGCAGGGTATATCTGGATGGATACAGATCGATATGGTATACATGCAATAGATAATATAGGAAGCATGCTCCTTTGCAGCATGCATGATCTACGAGGTTCTTTAGTCTTTACCTTTTACTATTTTTGTGATTTTTTAAAAAGAGATTTGATATATGATATTTCTTCGTTACACGGAAATACTCTACTTTTTCAAAATGATGATCTGCACGCCACGGCACAAGGAGCTGTAATGTTCGAATCCTTACGATCGAAATTCGAAAGCTGCGGATGATATCAGTAGTGTTCGTTGCTGGTAAGGACAGGGACACGAATCATCAGTAAAGCAAAAAGGAGCAAAGGTGTTTTTCTTTCCTGTGTTTGGACATGATATGCTGACCCTACCTTAGTTACCCGCCTGGCCATTCACTATCAGCAATTTACTTGCGGTGAAACGCGTGTAAACTGAGGACCATAAAATATCTCAGCTTGGCGCGCGACGTGGCCGGTCTAGCCCCCGCTGCTGGCCCCTTTTGTGGATAAGGACAACAACCATGTTCTGTCACAGACTCAGAGTAAAATTACATGGTGGTTAGTGGGTAATAGCAGAAGATAATACAGGAACATAATATACGACTTTTTACTTGACAGCATCACTGCTTGTAGCTGTAAAACTGTTGATTAGACAAGAGAGCCTAGAGGTGGTATATGCATGTACATGCCCTAAACTGCACGCAAAGCTGTCGGGTGCGTTTGAAACAGGGAAAATGAAAAACCCTACCCTACCACGCACGTAGCAGTGTCTCGTGAATTTCTCGCCTAGTAAAAAAACATTATTATTGTCGCCGTGTGCTGTCACAAAAAAAAAGAAGCACCTGTCCTTATATATATAATTATATTTTAACACCATCCGCGTGTTAGGGTCATAGAGTGCTAAGGCCAGATTTATTTTCTTAATCTAAAATAATATAGTTATTTTGACCAGCAGTTTTTTTGGTGCCTAGGAAATGTCACTCTCAATTAAACAAAGAAAAGCACTGGCCATTGCAATTTGCACCATCATCTTTTCCATCAACTGTAGCCGTCACGTAGCACCGGCCGGCTACCGTGCCTGGTAGGCATGTGCCTAGCAACACCATCATGGGCATATGGATCCATCAATTTTGTTTTGAATAAAATCCATCGATTTTTCTTCTTCTATCGTTTCCCTGTTTATATATGTGCTGTGTGTTTCAGCGAGGGGTGAACAATGTCAAACATGCCTGCTCGATCATGGATAAGATCGTGCCACCCCACCAGAGCAGGGTTCACAAATCCACGGTAACCGGTCCGGTCACAAATCCGCGGTAACCGGTCCGGTCACAAATCCGCGGTAACCGGTCGAACCGCCCCGGACCGGTAGCGGTTCGGGGCGGTTTCAAACCGGTTGAATTCAAAAATTTCAAATTTGAATTCAAAAATTTGAAAAATCGGATAAAAATTCTTAAAAATACTTCATGGTGTGCTGGATCTATTGGTGTCAAAATTTCTCAAATATTTGGTCATTTGCTATTTTTTTCGCGAAATACAAGTTAAATAAAAAAAGAAAAAGTAAAAAACAGCTCGGCCCAACTCGGCCCAACTCGCGTAAACCCTAATAACCACCCCCTTTGCCCCCTCACCCCCCAGAACACCCCCTCACTCCCCCCCCCCGCGCAGCGCAGCTTCGGAGCGGGCGAAAAATCGCCTCCAGCGGCGCAACCGCCGCGCGAGCCCGGTTACCGCTCCTGTACGACCGGTAACCGCTCGGTTTGAGCGGTTGGCCGCCCCGGTTCCCGGCTCCGCGGTTACCGGCTCCCGACGCCGGCTAACCGCTCCGGTTTCGCCGGTTACCGTTCGGTAGCGGCGGTTAGCCGCCCGACCGCGGGTGAGTTATGGATTTGATGCGGGTTTCAATGATTTAGGCTATTGTGATCTATGAAATTATGAAATGGATGTAGTGATGGAGATATTTAGGTATATTTTGATTGCATCCAAGTGATTTTAGAATGTATGAAGTGGATCTAGTGATTTGTAGCCATGTATGTACATTTTGATGTAGGGTATTGTGATTTTGGAAATAAGGAAATGGATGTAGGATTTAAGTATTGTGATATAGCTATGTGTTGTCAAGTTGACATTGATATGTTTATGTTCGTTCCATGTTTGCAGCTACGCAATGTCTGGCAGAGATAGAGATGTTGTATGGGAACACGGTGAAAATCTTTCACCCGGTTGGAGATGCAACTATTGTCATAAGTCCAAGGGAGGTGGTGGTGCCACTAGATTGAAACAACATTTGGCAGGGCGCGGGACGGAGGTCGTCCATTGTGATAAGGTTTCAAAGGAGGTGCGTGAGTACTTTCAGCGTGAGCTTGAAAGGGCAAAGAAGCTAACTGCTCAACGTGCTCAAGAGAAGTTGAGAAAGGAGAAGGCTGCAGCGGAAGGTAACTATCCTGGTGGAGGTGAAGCGTATGATGAGGAGGCTGAGCTGCAGCGTGCCCTGAACCAATCAAGAGCGGAAGAGGAGTTCCGTCGCGGGGTGCAACAGAGAGGAGGTGCATACGAGCATGGAGGGGGTAGTGGTACGAGGGGAGAGGGTACGTTGCAGAGGATGCTTCGAAGGTCAACTTCAGCGAGGCAGACTCCTGGGGTGACGGACTACAACTTAGGTTCGGCGCGTGGATCGACGCAGCCAAGGATTGACACAGGCTCATGGACGCAGAAGGGTAAGAATGCAAAGGAAGCTATTGGGAGAGCTTGGTCAAAGTTTTTCCATACTGCGAGAGTTCCTGGAAGACAAGCTGACAGTCCATACTTTGTCAGTGCGGTCAGAGAGACACAGAAGTGGGGTATGTTTTCTTTGCAGCCGAAATAATAGCTACGCAACTACATGTTTAGATCTAATCTCATGAGTGCCATATGTTTTGCAGGTGAAGGTATCGCGTCACCCACTGGACGGGATATTGATGGCAAGTACCTGGATCAAAACGAGCGAGACTTGCAGGTTCAGTACGCAAAGTTTTAGTTATTTTTTTTCCTTAATTTACGCATATTTCATGCCAAATTTTTGCTGTCCATCGAACCGGTTTAAACCGGTCGGTTACCGACCCAAACCGAGCGGTTTGGGGTGTCCACAAAACCGGTCGGTAACCGGCTCAAACCGGTCGGTAACCGGTCCAACCGAGCGGTTAGCCGCCACAAACCGATTACACGGAGGATTTAAATTCAAAATTTGAATTTGACCGGTTTCCACCGGTTACCGGTCAGACCGGTCCGGTAAACCGCTACCGCCGGGCGGCGGTTACCGGACCCGGTTCGGTTAGGTAAACCCTGCACCAGAGTCGGTGGCCAAAAAAAGTCTTCTGATGCTTCATCAGGCGAGGACTAGCAGAACGTGTGCCCGCCTGTTTGAGGGTCAGTGTGTCACTGTGTGTGTGGGCGTTGGAGTAGCGTCACCTTCTTGGAGAGCATGATTGAAGGCTCTGGAATCATCCTGGTGGTCCTGAATGGAAGAAAATATCTTGTGTCAATGACACATGCATGGTAGAGAAAAGGAGAATGAAGGATTTTGGGTTTGCTTCTGGTTGCTTTTCTTTTCTTATGAAATTCAGTGGATTCGAGAGAGATTTGGAGTTGCACACTCTTGTGCAGGGAGTATGGCGAGATAACTGAAGAAAGTTCTAGCTTCTCAAGTGTTGTAGTAGTTTCCAATCAACAAATGCAGAGCTCAGACTAGCCGAGCATTCAGAGATGTCGATCCAGTAAATAAAGATATATAGACGCTATCACGTACAGATATTTCCGTGTCCTGCAGATGAACAATGGATCGGCTTATATATTATGGGCATGTTTAATTGGTGAAAGTTTTCACCAAAAATTTTCACACTTCTTTCACCAAGTAAACAGGCCTATCTCTACTCTAGAAAGAATGTAAGGGATGTCGTAGAGCGCTTCACCATCGGCCGCTTCACCATCTCGCGTCGTTCGCCTCCCACCTCATGCGGTCAGGGTTCCCCGAACCGTCGGGAACCGGTCCGGTTTGACCGGTTCCCGACCAAACCGCCCCGTACCGGTTCCGGTTTGGGGCGGTTTGAACCGGTCGAAATTTGAAATTTTTTAAATTTGAATTAAAAAAAATAGAAAAATGTCGAAAAAATTCCTAAACATACTTTAAGGTGCGTGTAATCTGTTGGTGTAAAAAGTTTTCAAATATTTGCTCATTTGGTATTTTTTTGGGTAAATACAAGTTAAATCAAAAAAGAAAAAGAAAAAAAGTGGCCGGCCAATTAAGGCCCATTTTTTTAGACGCAAACCGATGGGCTACCCGCCAAACCGGTCCGGCTAACCTGTCAAACCGAGCGGCTAACCGCTCCAAACCGCTGGATATGTGAATTTGAATTCAAAATTTGAATTTGTCCGGTTTCTAGTCCATTTTTTTGACGCAAACCGGCCGGCTAACCGCCAAACCGGTCCGGCTAACCGGTCAAACCGAGCGGCTAACCGCTCCAAACCGCCGGATATGTGAATCTGAATTCAAAATTTAAATTTGTCCGGTTTCTAGCGGTAACCGGTTAAACCGGACCGGTAAACCGCTACCGGATGCCGGCGGTTCGAGCAACCGATTCGAAAAATAAAACCCTGCATGCGGTTCGCCGTGATGCCGTCTCCCCTCACCCGCCTCCCCTCCTGCGACCCCTCCCAAATCACCGCCTCCCCCTCTTGCGCCTCCCTCCGCTAGAGCTTGCCTCGACGCCCTCCCAGCAGCCAGCACCGCCGCCGCCTGCCAACCACCCACTTCCACCGGCCGCGCCGCCGCCTGCCTGCTGGATCTACATCAGCCCCACCTTCCCCCACCGCCACAGCCTGCCGCACTCCCTCCATGCACTCCTCGTCGTCATCTGTCGACCTACCACGCCGCCGCCTGCCGACCACCCGCTTCCACACGCCGACGCCTTCCATCGCGCCCTCCCTCCCTACCGTTGCCGAGCACAAGGCGCATTGGCCATGGGGCGAGAGCTCTGAGGCAGCGACGGAAGGAGGTCGGGCGAGCACCTCGAGGAGCAGGGAACCCCGCCAGATGCATGCGTCCATCGGTACCTCCGCGATCAGATCGACGTGAGTGCATCCGGATCCTTCGGGCTTCTGCTTCCTCTCCATTCACGTCTGAATCTTGGCATCCTTGCAGAAGGTGATCGGAGGATCTCTCCATCCATGTTTCTCAATGCTCAACTTCAGATCCACAAATTCCATTTATACCATGTTCAATTGCTTTCCTCAATAACCTGTGTTCTCTCATAGTCTGAATGACTTGGCAGCAGGACTCTTCTAAATCTCAATCCTGACAAGTGACAACACGTACTGACGACACACTGATGAAGGTACAATATATGGATTGGTTCCCTTGCATCTTTCATGATTCATGCACAAATATATTTTTCAGTTATTGCCTATATGAACCAAATTCCTTTCAAATTACATTTATTTAATTCCTCAAAAAATTACATTTATTTAACATCTGTCATAGTGACGCAGTTATGTTTATTCAGGTATTGTAGGGGCCTAGGGTCTGTCTGGTTCTTGTTTGTTAACACTGAACAATATAGGGCACTGCTGAGTTTTACCTCTTGTCAGGTTCCCACGTGGGATAGAAAAATAAGCTTTCCATGTGCATATGAATGCCTTATCAATGTGGTTTTGTTGGCGTTACTTGATATGTCAACCTTGCTAAGTAAATTTAGAATTCTTTTTAGTTGAGTAAGTGATCCTAAGTTCCAAACAGACCGGTCTTCCAGCCTACACAATTAGGTGATTTGCTCTTTTGGGAGTGCATTTTATATTATGATTACTTGATTAGACAGGAGAGTCAGTGCATTACTTAATCAGAGGTTATTTCACTTGGGTAGGGTCGAACCAAATATAATATTGTTAAATGATAATGAACCTAGAGCTAAATATTATTTTGAATGGCAATGCAAACTATGCTTTCTAGGTGTCCCTAGATAGAAGTTACAGCGAGGGATTGTCATAGTTTTCTGTAAGCTGAAAAAACGGTGCATTTACTTAATTATCGAAGCTTTTATTTTGTTTTGCTTAATAAGTCATATTTGATGCTGACTCTGCGATATGTCTGCAAATTTTGAAGGAGCAGTAGTTCTCCATTTGGCTGCTCCAGTTTCATCCATCAACACCATCCATCTTCATTGTTGTGTCAACGTTAAGGGTTAGTTCTGCTGACTTGTGTGCAATCAGCTTTGGTTCCTCCTTCCTAATTACTCCTGAGGCATAGTTTTTTAATAAGATGGCACCAAATTGATCCATTTTGTTTTTATTTCTTCTATTCATCAGTAAGAATAAAAGATAATTTGTGAAGTTGATCCATTTTGTTTGGGATAATTTAGTGGTTTAATCATTCTCCGCCGCCCTCCTTGTGCGCAGCCGATCGATGGGGACTCCGCCCTACGTGCGCCTCCTGGTGCGGTGCCCCTCCTCGCCGCCAAATCGACGTCCGTGTCGCCCATCCCTGTGCGCTGCCGTGACATCGACGTCGCAATCGCACATCCTCGTGTGCCGCAGCGAGATCGTCGTCCTGTCCTCCCAGCGATCTGAGTTTTAGATCCTTGGGTCTGCAGTTTAACCTCTATGTTACTCATGTGGTCTATACTATTTGCTTGTTTCATCAATCACCTGTTCTCTCATTTCCTTCTCTGGTCTTAATGTTCATGCACAGTTAGGACGTTTTCCCCATTACTTGTCAAATACTACAGTGATCATAGCCATCAACATTGTCCTGATGCAGTGTTATCCTTTTTTACAGATTGTTGGTGTTTTCCTTTTTACAGATCAAAGCTCTTCAATCTGTTCATCCAGTTCACAAGGCTACTTCAAGAAGGTAAGAATGTAAAGGGTTTACTGTTTCAGGTAATTGCCTTAATACGGCAAGGAAAAATATGTGATGTTATTGATCTATATATCTTTTTTATTAACTTGCTAGATCTTACACAATTCTTTTTTCATATACCAAAAGCTGGTGAAATTGGAATTCTTCCACTATGCCTCATAAAATGGTACTTTGTCTCTGCTTTAAGCATGAAAATACTGATATCCAGGCTGCCGGTAATATTGCCAAACCATTCAGTTTGGAGTTTTCAAACCCGAGGTGTCAATAGGGATGTTTCATGCCTTTGTTTTGTTTTGCCATGTCTTTCTTCCACCTATGAGATCTGATTCTTCCTTTTTTTGTGTGTGTTATTGGTATTCCAGACCAAGGAGGATGCTGCACATGGAGGAACAGGAGGGCAAGCAGATGCTGCTGATGGCCTGCAAGGTGCATCAACAGATGGAGTTTGGTTTCATCCAACACATACCTGTGTTTAGGTTCAGAGTAGACAACAAGGTTTCAGATTTTCAGTGTATTGTCAGACAATCAACAATATACATATGTCAGGTAGTCTTGCTGCATGTTTTTTCATAAAGAGTTCAGTGTATTGTCAGCCTGTACGTTACATGTCTTTTAAGTGATCTCGAGGCGCTCCATGTGGACCCAAATCTTGGTGCATGTTTTTTTTTCAGATAGAGTTCAGTGTATTGTAATCCTGTACGTTGCAGGGCATTAAGTGATCTCGAGGTGATCCTTGTGGACACAAATCTTGCTGCATATTTTTTTTCAGATAGAGTTAAGTCATGTGGACACAATTTCAGGTTGATTTTGCGTGCTGCTTGTTGCAGGTTCTAATAGCAAAAAAAGGGGAAATCTATCCTTTGCATTAGAATTACTATCTGATAGAATTAAAATTTACAAAAGAAACACACATGTATCTTGGCATTTTTTCTGGTCTAGCTATCACTATTGTAAATCTATAAAAAAGAATCAAATTTGGGTAGACCTGATGCTATTGAATTTGAGTACGCATACTTCCTTGAAATTCTCTATTCCGTAAAAGAAAACTTTGGGCTTCAGAATCTCAATTGACATCAAAATAGCACTATATTTTATGTATGCTTATATTATATATGCAGAGTTTTTTTGACACTCGTATCAATGCACGAGTATAAACCTATTATGTGATTTATTGCAACAAATAGATCTAGGCCTATTTCGGCACAGAACAGGATGATGAGGGCACAGAACAGGATGATGAGTTGTACGTATCTAAAAAAAGGATGATGATAGGTATCCAATTTATGAGCGGGGCCAGCTGTGCAAGGTTTCCCATTAATATTCATAGTTGTTCCACTTCTAATCACAAATTTATGGATGCTTGCAGTACAAAAAAATATTTATATGACAATTATATCATATGAAATTTATTTTAGAGCCGATAGGTACCTAAATTAACATGTGTTTTTTTCTTAATTAACTATTCTTATTTATGACCTTAATTGTTTTGTTTTATAACAATAAACTTGTAACAGTGAATTATTGTCTTCTGGAATGTTCAATGTGATTTCTTACACAATTGTTGCCGTCTCGTAGCAATGCACGGGCATGATGCTAGTATAAAAAAAAATGGATATGCTTACTATATTAAAAAAAAAACAATGGATGTGCTTACACCAGAACCCGTTACACGTGTCTTCTGTTCATTTCTGAAAAAAGATGGGCCAAATCCTGGAGCACCCGAGCAGACTCCTCAATCCCAGACTGATGCTTAGGGGCCGGCCCATCAGGCCTTGCACTATCGTGCATGATTTGATGGAATGGAACCCAGCCCGTCGGGTATATCGGCCCAGCAAATCCCGTTCAGATGATCTCAGTCAGAGATTCGATGCAATTTATATTTCTTTCTTTGAGGGGTTCCCTTGCAAGACGCTCAATGTAAAAGCATGTTGTCACATATAATAGTACAACCTGGTTTTCTAAAAAAATAATAAAAAAGAAAGATGATCTCAGATTCTCAGTGAGTGCTTGAGTGGCACTCATCAGCCGATCAGCGACAGTATCTGTCCGTAAGAATAAGTAATTCATTAACATGCACACAGAAAAACGCCAACATTTTGAGCAGAGCTTTGAGTAAGCTTTTAGATTTGATTCATGAAGTGCTATTTTTCACTTTTTTCCTGCCTGACAAACAATTTTTATACATAAAAATAGTAGCACACAACGTTTCCCTCCTCCATTCATTACTAGTACTCAAGAGCCAAAACTTTCTAGCCCCCATGAATTGAATTCCTAACACCTAACAACAATTATCCCCAGATTGTGTTTTTCCTCGACGAGACACAAGAACTTGTAATATGTACATCAGAATGATTCTATGCCTTTGCACAATATTGGGTTCCTAAACCCCAAAAAATAACGGGACAAAAAAAAACTAGCTAGACTCAAAACTCTGCAAGCTGAAGAACGACCTCAGTCAGAAGCTTGTCAAACACGAAGTCTGCCAAGATGTTCCCCATGTGATCAGCATATCTGTCAAAATTCGTCCAGCGGTTGCTCTTTGCTAGGTCCTTTGACAAAATCATATCGACTTGGATGCTGGACTTTGGTCGTTCATCCAGACGGGAGCTCACTCTAGACCACAATTCCTCGAGGACATGGTGTCCCACAGGTTTTTGTCTACCAGAAGATGAGAACCCGAAGAATTTGGACTTGGCAAAAGAATATTTCTTGTAGATGTCTAACAATGCTTCGTTTGTCAAATCGAACAGAAGCAACTGATCAGCAGACATATCAGTGAAGTAAAATGATGCTGCAGCAGCTTCGTAGTGTTGGCAATCCTCTTCTTGAAGAGCTGTGATGTTCTGTGAGTACCATTCATCAAGCAGTGCTTCATGGGTGAAACTAGATTTCTTAAATATGTCCTTCACATAATTGAACTCAACTTCGTGGCTTGGATCTACTTGGAAGCCATTCAGGTCATCAAAGTCACTTTCTTTTACAATATCAGTGTCGTCTGAAACATCAGCATCTAAATGGAGAATTCTTGGTTTTAGAGATGTATCTGCAAGAGGGGAAAAAACAAGAAAATGTATTAAAAAAACAGAAAGTGGAGTTTGCAAGAGTAGCACAAAAGTAACTTTGAGAACAAGGAGAGTTAGTTTCACTGATGATTTTGACACTAAGTTAATATTTGGGTTATGAGAATGTTTCTAAATACTAAATGTAACTCTCACCATCCAGTGGGGTATGTTTCATCGGACTGGCAGGATCATCCGAGAAGGCCACGTCAAGAACAGATATGGGACTTTCAGATTCTCGTTCACAGCTTAGGCCTTCGAATTCGTGACTGGGATCAGGAACACAAGTACCTTTTGTTGACTTTGGAATCTGAAATGATTGCATTTGGTTATCATGAGAAGTTGGTGATTGTTCTTCTCCAATATTGGTGTCTTCTGAGACTGAATCTTCTTGGGGTGAACAGTGGATCTGAGCATCATCACATGTTTCTGCATGTTCTTCAAGGATGTCGACTTCTTCTGACATTGAATGGTCAGCACACAACTCGACTTCCGCTGATGAACGAATCTGGTCATTTTTATCAATAGTTGCTGCCTGTTCTTCTGAGGTACCAACTTCTAAGGGTGATGGAACAATACATGAGTCTTCAACCGATACCGTAGCATTAAACTGTTTTTCACTGATGTATTCTTCAAGTAAAACATCGTTTTCAGAGTCACCAGCAACCACATCACCAGA
This sequence comes from Digitaria exilis, assembly GCA_015342445.1. Classification (NCBI taxonomy): domain Eukaryota; kingdom Viridiplantae; phylum Streptophyta; class Magnoliopsida; order Poales; family Poaceae; genus Digitaria; species Digitaria exilis. Next base: position 1,505,335 of record JACEFO010001770.1, on the reverse strand, counting down.
ACTGTAATCCACAACAACTTTTGCATCTCCATCAACGTCAATTTTCTCTTGAGCAAGTGCTGCCAAGGCATCTTCTCCAGTTACAAGATTTTCATCATTTCTACCCAAATACTGTGATCTGAACTCAACTTCAGAAGCTCTTTGCGATGAAGTCATTACACCAGGGACATCCAAAAAATTATCCCTAGTAGACTTAGAGCTTGTCAGTATTCTTTTGGAATCACTAGTTGAAATGGCATCAAGTAAGCGAGAGTAATTTTCCAAAGATTCACTGAGGGACCGTGAACGCCGAAAATCTTGATTTACATGCCTCTTTGCAGCAGGGCCAGAATAAGGTTTCAGACCATCCCTATCATACGTGGCAGAGGCTGATCGGGGGAGACCTTCACTTATTGGATCTTCAGACACCTTCTTTCCATAGGGGACTTTATGAAGAACCCCGTCCATTGAAATGCTGCGGTGGCTCTTTCGCTTCACACGGCCATCATCTCTTCTTAGAAGCAGTGAACTGTCATAACTGTCTGGGATGCTAGACGTAGAATGGCGCAAGATTGTGTCAGTAACATTGTGCATTCCTAATTTTGCACCATGTGAAGAGCCATCACCGCTGGAACTGGATTCACCATTAAGAACATATTCGTTGCTTTCCAGATAGTGTATTGAAATGGTACGCAGTAGCTTTGGTGCAACAGGAAGCATCTTTTCTTTCTGACCTTCCTTTCCATATAATTTCCTTAGAATCAAGGACCTCAAACTAGTTTTACCAGAATTCTTTTTTGAGGCCTTCTGTTTTTTTGTAACCTGAAATCGAATAAATGAAAGGAAAAAGGTAAGTAGTCTTCAAATGAGTCTGTTTATTAGTATAGTAGAAGGTACTCCTATAAACTGTGAGTATTAAACACTACAGCTCCAGAATAAATTCTTACAAATAGTATCTAATTTACATAAAGCAGACAAAGTTTTAGGAAAAAATAGTACTTGGACTAAAGGAAAGAGAGCGGAAACCGGAAAGGATGGTAATGCATTAAATTTAAGTGCTTAAACATCAAACAATAATTAGGGAGTGAAGATGGTTGAAGGCAGACAAGGAGATATAACAAAATAAAGATAACTACTATTCAAGGAAAGGAACAATTTGAAAGTAAGGATGGTTTATTGGACATACTACAGTAGTTTTCTTATCATCCATGTCTTCGTTTTTCAGCGGAGCATAGGAGCTTCGGCGTCTACTTCCTGCATCACAAGAATGATTTAATTACTCATTCACATGGACTCTAAGCACCGTTTTGGTAAAGTACACATAATGACCAATAAATATCAGTGCACTGAAAAAGCCAAATAGTGACCAGTTCTATCTACATTGCATCATTAGATGTGCAGGTTGTATTGATGATGAACAGAAACAACTTTGAATACAGTGATTTTGGATTGCAGTCCACGACCTAAAGCTAATATCCAAGTCCATTTCACAGGTATCAAACAATAAAGGACTCAATAACTTACCACCGATGCTTTTCTCCTGACCGTGTTTCTTGTCAGATAGCATCTTTGTGGATCGGAGGCGGCGGCGAAATCCAAAGAACTGAAGAATGCCCCACGGCTGGCATCCATGTAATTCCTTGCCATAGAACGCGGAATCCTGGTGGTGCAACAGCTGGGCCATTTGGAGTATGCCCGCCAGCAAAGAAAAGGGGTGGTTCCTTATGAGCACCACCCTTGCGAAATAAGGGACAGGCCTTCAGCTTTCCTCAACTTGCCCACCTGTAATGAACAGACTGTCCACTGATTAACAACCTCGCTGATAACACCTAATGTCTTTCCAACTCTGAATAAATCATTGCCTCCAGACAATCGAAAGGCGTATACACCAAACAAACTTTATGAAGATGTTCTCCAACCAAACCCACAAAATTAGCAAGCTAAAGTAAGATAATAATGCTGAGAAATGCATAAAGTGGCATAGAAAATTAATTTGCACCACAGTCCATGAACGTGCAAATAAAAGCCAACTTAGCAGGGCTTTTTGTACCCTTTTTCTAGACTAATGAACGAAAGACACTAGCATAACACTCTGCTTTCGGAAAACACGCAGGCAGAAATCCACCAACTGCAATGGAGGCATTTATTAAGACAGACCTATTATAAGATATCTTCCATTTCCGTGTTTGTTAGTGTATCCCTTGCTAATCAATAATCTAGTATCTCCATTGCTAATCAATAAGTAGATGATTATGGAGGAATGAAAGGTATACAGCACCAAGATGACTAAAACGATTGTGATTTTAAGGCCTTTTTTACGACATACTACAACCAAGACCAAACATCCCGCGTGCAACAAAAAACATGGAGTTAAGGAAACTTCTTATGGCGAAAAAACAATGAAATACGTTGAAAAGTTTGGTCACGTGTTAAGCAACATGTTCGTCTAAGCTTTTCTTCAGTATTTTATTGCCAACATACAAAGGAAATGAACGCCGACAAGAAACAGTGAACAAAAAAAATGTCTATCCACAAATTACTAAGAATTGAAAAAAATGAGGAGCAAGAGGAAGTAAAAGGGAAATGTGAACCCATACAAAAAGAGGAATATGGAGCTGAATAACTAATGCCGAGTTGCATGCCTTCTTATAAAGAATTGATGTCTAATGAAAAGGTGCTAAGCACATATTTTCTTGCCCGCTGTAAATTAAAGAGCAACCTTTTATAACTCTACTAACTAACATAATCACCGTTCAATTCTTCAATCAATCAAATCATGAAACTACCAGAAATCCATCTTCAGAAAAAACAAGTTCAAGCGCAGAAAAGGATGATTGCTCATTCCGAGATCAAGAAAACACTACAGGACCAATTGCATGACTGACTCCACATGTAAGTACGTAACTCGAACCATGAAAAGCAAAAAGAAAAAAAAAGAAAAGAAAAATAAATAACCTTTTAGACCCACGTCTCCAACAGGATCCGTAAAACGTGATGAAATTAGTTAATTTTGTGGTTGCTGTGTCCTGTCAGGCTTGGAACTCAAAACAATCCTAAACAGAAGGGAATAATCCTGATGAACTAGCGTACAAACAGAAATGAACAACCAGTAAAAGGATTCCAGTCGGCAGAGCCCAAACGGTTGACATCACCATCTGAAAGAAAAGGCATCTCTCTTCCCACCAAAATCAGCGCCGATCAAAACGCAACCAAAACGCACGGATGATGAATAAAACGCTTTTTCAAGAACACACGGATGGAAACAAAATCACCTCCAGACTCGCGAACTAGCAGCGTTCGCGGCTTCCCATCTCCTCACCACCAGTCAAATGAACAGGAACGTATGGACGCCTTCCCACGAACAGATTAAGCGCGTAAGCAGAGCGGCGCCGCCATGGCACCCAGAAACTCGCAAACACGCAGCGAAAAAAAGTACCAAATATATCCTTTTTCTCCTCGGATACTGACCTGGGGTTGATACGAAGACGGCGGCGCCTGCAGACGCAAATCCGGTAGGTTTTGAAGCGAGGATCGGAGACTTTTGGGAGTTCTGGAAGGAGTTGGTGAGGAACGAAACGGTGGATGAATGAGAATGGAAAGAAACGGATGGATCCGGGAAGGGAGGGAGAGGAAATAAGAGGGTGGTTTCCGTTAAATTCCGGTCAGTGGCGGGCTGCCCGGATGGCCGGATGCCTGGACGGGCGGGTATTGTTGGTATAGTTGAAAACTATCGCCGCTTGGACAGTTAGGTTCGTTTTTCTTTTCTTTTTTTCTTTTTACTAGCACAGACGCACGTGTTTAAAAACGATTCTAGTAAAAATAATATTTATACATATAGGTCAAAGATTTATAGCTTCAGTTTATCAAGGTTATGATGATTGATTTGGAGACAAGTTGGTGGGAACTGTGGAAAATTATTACGAATTTGATTGGATTGGTATTGATCCAATGCTAAATTATCTTGTCAATTTCACCTTTGCTTAATCCTGTTGGTGATTTTAGATTTTTTTTTCTTGCGAAAGGGTTATTTTGTATTTTATTTTCATCCAGGCAACATTGGGGTGCAGCAGTTCGTATTTATTTATCTCCTTTGCCAAAGAAAATTTGTAACAATCTCTTTGTGTCGTAGGATCCTATGTACGCACAATAAATTCCTAGGACTTAATTTTCTTCTACAATTCCTAAAGAGACACGTCGATCGGGAGGGAAAAAAATTGCCTACGCTGGACAAAAAATGGGAGATACGATACGATTTGATCTGTTGTTGAAGAGCCATTACTAAGTACGTTAGCGTTGAGGTGTTTTAGTACAATAGTACGTAGTAACAGAAATATCCAAAATTTGAGTAGTCTAGTGCCTACGTGGTCTACTCTGGTTCTGCCCATGTAATTACGCGTGAAGTGGGTAGGCCAGGCGGGTAAGACTCCACATGGGTAACAAAAGAAAAGAAAAAATGGCAGAAACATTTTCTAAAGTGGGGTTTTGAAGGGTGGACCCAGACAATCTTATACGTCTTGCCTGACAGATGGGTCCAGCATGAGAGGTAAGGTAGGCCCAAATTGGATGAGAAACGTTTTCAATTCTACTCGTTCTTTTATAGATAGATTACGACGAGGGTTAGTTTATTTTGTTGTGATATTTCTGTTAATCTTGTGTCATTTTCTCTAGGGTAATTGCGGTAAAGCACATAATTAGAAAATGATTTATTGTGACGACAATCTTCTTTACGTGATAACAACCATAGAGTTAGCACTTAGCACTAAGAGATATTATTCATGAAGCAGGTGATGATTGGGCGGTGCCAAGCCGATAGAAGTGTTGCTGATTGCATAGGAGGGTCAAATGAGAGCCAGGGAGCAAGTGGAGACGCATTGATAAAGCCAGGGACTAGTAAAATTATAATGTAAATATATTCTGACTTCATTAACTTTTCCTCCTTTAATATGTAGAGCTCATGAAGGCCTATGGTTGAAATTTGTCTCTCATGAAGGGTCTATGATTGAAATTTGTCTCTTTCTATGGATTGGAGACTAAAAAAATATAATACTTACCGTAGCATCTCAGCTTAGGTGATTAAATTTACGCTCTGCGCAGCTGAGACTTAATTCAAACGATTATGATACGGGGTGGCTGTCGTTGTCAACCTCTTAGCGAGCAAATTAAGGATACCAACGAACGCATAAATCAAGGCAAGGAATGGTGAAAGTACATAAAGACAACCGCGTTGTCGTCCAGCCGCACGGCTTTATTGCCTGACTTTGCATTGCAGTGATAAAATCCTTTGCTTTTGTGTTCCAAATAAAGCCTCATGTCCCTCCTTGAATTCAGACTCCTTTTCGTAGGCTTCACTGTGCGTACTACTCCTTGGCATAATCGTGGTGGGCCACAGGAAAAGCTGTGTGAATTTGACCCCTCCCAAGAGAATTTTTCCCATTTAAATTTTCAGCGAGTAATGATTTCTTGAAAATAAAAGAAATTGAATTATAAAAAAGGATGTGGATTTGTCTGAGTTGACCTGGTCAATTCCTGGGACTATCAGTCCTGCATTCAGCAGTTCCAATCAGACTTGGCATGATTTTTGGCTGATTCTAACCGGCTGCATAGCTATCATTGGAGTGTCAAAGGTAGGTCCTCATCATGGAAATAAAAGAAAAAAAAATGGTAGGAACAGGATAAACATGGATGGTCTTTTGCTGACCTGTTCAATACCGGTATATCCCTTGCTTCCTCCACATAAATTGCATTATATTCCGGGCTCTCTGGAATGTGTCATTTTGCTATTTAACCCTATTTTCGTGTGCAATACGAAATCAATGAACAATTATCTAGAAAAAAAAAGTACCTCCGTCATCGACCAACTTCTGTGAATTCTCGGAAAGGGAGAGAAAGCTTCAGCTAGCCTTTTTTGCACAATGACAAGAACCATGAGAGGCGTGAGCTCAAGCGTGCCCAACTTCTTATGTGAAGTCAGTTTTGATATTGCTGCCACACTTGTGATTTGCATGCGGCAGGATCTTTTGGGCACCGAGGACTGCTAGTACCAGTGATGGAGCTAGCATAACAGAAATATAATGTAAAAAGTCAACCTTGGAATAATGGCCACAGATATTCTTGGGTCATATCTTGCACAATCTGACTTTTTCAGTGCCAAGTGTACCTATCACAAAGCCATATCAGATGCAAATGACCGGATCAACCGGTCAGCCCGGTCAAACTCCGATGATCCTTCATCCTATAACCTAAAGAAAATATATACAAGGAAAAATAGAAAAAAAAAAACTTAAAATCATGCGGCTGTGGATTCGTTGAGATGACCTGAAAGGTCAAATGATGCATAGAAAACTTCCAGTACAGATGTTGGAGCCGCTAGAGACACTGCAATTGACTGATCACTGCTCTTCTAGGTTATCGCTTGTAGTCGTAGCTGACAATACAAGCAGTACGGGTCAGTGGTCGCAAGAGACCGGCGACAAGGGAACACGCTGTGAAAGCGATGGTCAGCAAGAAAGTTTCCAGTCCAATTGGTCATTGGTGTACTGCCACCATTCCACCAACCATCTTAGGCAAATCATGTATATGGGTATTCCTTCATAGAACATATATGCACTGATCTTGGAGACAAGACAACAGACAATATCGTACCAAAGGAATGTTTAATTTCACAAAATTGTATCTTTTGTTTATCTCATAAGAGAGCGGCATGAAGATAAGTTCATATCCAAAAAATTCAGCTGATCCATTTATTTCGACTGAAGCGGCTTGTCAGTTCTGAAAATTCGGAGCTTTTATTGAGTTCAGATCTGGTAGTAGTTTGACCCCATGGAGGCCCAGACTGAAAGTCAGTCACAATGTGGCCTGCAGAATGTCCACATGTGAGCAGTTGCAAAAAAATTCTAAGTGTTTGGCCTTAGCGACGAGGATGGCAAATTGGCAAGCTCAAAAGTAGATAGATGTCGTTGGTACTCCACACGATAGCAGTACCATCCAAACATCACCAGAACCACAAAAGTCTGTAAGCAATCATTCGATATGAATCTGTATACCGTGCAATCAAATTGACGGCAACGATGTCAAGCATCAGGATTTTCATGTTTCATATGAGATATGCAGGATCATAGGACAGTAACGGCCTTCGTCAAAACGAAGCTACGTTAACATTCGCTTCTGCTTGGACAAATGGGGATGAAAAAGAAGCTGGCATTAGAGCAACATTCGTATTCCCGTAGGACCACTTGACATTGTGACAGACAGAACACCGAGGAGAAATTTAACATCCATCTTTCAGATTAGAAATTTCAGAGTTTGGAATCAAAGTTCAAGTGGTACAAAGGCGTGATCAGTACAACTGTTTGCATGGTATTCATGACTTGGAACTTCAGAAAAATATTGAGTTGTGACAGGCTAGCTGCAATCACCACTTCCTCACAGGAATGGAGGGAGAATCACCCAGCGGCGGGGATACTTGGGCCTCCCGTCCTTACCATCAAACAGCTGCAGAAGAAGCAACGTCAATATAAGACTATGAAACCTGTGAAATATTGGTCAGTAAAGCTGTGCCAGGGAAGATCAAAAGTTCAAAACTTGCCTTCTTCAAGCGGCTGTGCTTGCCTAGCGCCCAGTTGGTCATGATGCTTGCTGCCACGACGAGGAAAATGTAGCCAGCCACAGTCTGTGTGGCGATGTTGAACCCAACCCACTGGTAGATCTCAGTGGTGTAGTTGGCACAGGTCACAATGTTGAACAAGAAACCACGGGGGATCTGGTAACCACCATTGCCGCTCGGGCTTCTGAGGTTCCTCAGCAGGATGTGGCAGTAAAAGTTTGCGATCTGGCAGATGATCCCGAAGCCAAACCCAATCTTCATCTGCAGATCACTCACTGGGGTGTAGAGCGGGTGGTTGCAGTAGTAAGCGATGTAAGCGCCAAAGGTCCAGTAGTAGGCACAGTTTCTGAAAACATTTGACACAGGGGATGTTGCGTGGCTGAAGCGGTGCACGAAGAATGTCTCCATGATCCTCTTGAAGTAGTGGAAGCACCAGTAGTACATGGCATATGTCTGGACAGGGTGGATGACCCGTTCTCCCCCGTACCCGAAGAATTTGTAGACCGGCAGATAATAGAACATGGGGTAGATGATAAGGGGACCCAAATACTCAAAGAAGAACAGCGTGCTGTAGTAGACTTGCGGGCCTAAATCTTTGAAGACTACTGTCAGTGACCCGGAACCCTTTTCACAGTATTCTGACAGACTGGCCTTTGGATTGAGGACAACTGGCTTTCCACCTTTTCCAGGTTGATGAGGGAGGGTGAGCCTCTGTCTAGACGGATAATACTTTTTAGCTGCATTGTGCAGAGACAAGCAGTTAGCAAATCATACATCTTAAAGAGAAAAAACTGTACATCACAAGGACAAATGTGTTCCAGCCTTCTAGGAGAAAGCAAAAGTAGACGAATACTGTAATACATAATAAAATATTTTCATCTAGCTAAAACGCAGTTTCAACCATCCAGATCGACACATAGCACTTTGGTAGATGAAACTCTAGTGTTGTTCTCAATATTACCAGTTAGGGACATAAGCTTGAAATCTTGTAATGACTACTAGACCCACTTAGGAAGATATCAGTTCTCACTTCTCAGTCACCTATTCTGGTTTATATACCTTTGGTAGAGCATAATGAAGCTACATTAGAATATGTACACAAGCTGCAAAATTTACATGTCAGTTTAGGAAGTGTTTGCTATTCCAACACAACGACCAAAATATGGAAGTAAATTAGCCCTATGCTTTAGGTCCAAAAGTTGAATGCAGAGCACCACACCACAAGTTGCCATATTGCAGCTCAGCAATCCATGTTACTAGCATTTGATGCATTTAAGCTACACTCCATACAGCACGATATACTCTAGTCTCACCCAACCACATGACGCACGCCAGCAAACCTTCTTTAGTGGTCGAACAATAAGTGCATCTGCGCACCACCTCAGGACAACATTATGGGTAGTAAATAGACTAACATGCAGATCTACTACTGTCTCAAGAGTGCAATTGAGAACACAATGCCTATGAATTTGACGATAAATACCATAAGGGCATAAGATGCCTCTTAAGTTTTTATCCAGACACGGCTAAAATGTGATATTTCAACAAGTAAACATGGCTATGCTCATTGACAATGCTCAGGAAGGCTAACATACAGAAAACAGCTTGTTTAAAAGGAATGTAGATGCTTCAAATACTTTCTTGTTCTGTCAACCAATAGCAAGAAAGTTATATTTTCTGGTGAGGCACAAACATATTAAGGAGAGCATTTGCGCAAACTGCACGTATATACTCCTATTAATGTGTTTTTGACATAAACAACCATGCTTACAATCAAAGTACGTAAGGCTTACATACTTTAACACATTGACTGAATGCAGTACTTACGCTATTTTTAAATATGGTTGAAAAGCCAATATCATCCCAGAACCAACTTCCAGAAAGTTGCTCAACAACACTTCCTGTTCCCATCTAATTTGTCTTCTGGGATTTCTTTTCCACAGCTCACAACTCACAAAAAGTGTGTGTATTTTTTTAATTAAAAAGAAGAATAAAAATAAAGCTCAAAGGGCGTGAGTTGATGTTGATGGCCAACTCCCTCCTACCTAAACAGATCCTAACGACTTGTAGCTCCAAAACCCCAAATGGAATCCCTACCAAACTGGGAAACCAAGGAGAGCAACCAAATAAAAATTGATCCAAGGTTGACTCGTGTGGATTGAATTGCAAGTACTAGAAATGGCTAGAGCATAGTAGTATTGATCTACTACTGTTTGCTAAGTTAGCCTCTTCAACCCTATGAATGCTAGCTTCCCTCACTTTTCCTTCTTTCCTGATGAGACTAGATCAGAGGGGGGAAACACACACTGTATACTGCACCCACTGGCACTATCACAGCCCTCTAGCAGACACATAGAATTCCGGAAAGCAGGATAAACCTGCACCATCCCGGAATCATGGGCTGCTCTGCAGGTTCCTACTGGCGATGCAAGCAACTAGATTTGAATTACTAGGGAAGTTTGCAACTTTAATTCATAGGATTCATAGAAAAAGGCAGCCAAATAGTTACTGAACCATTTCCCCTATCTTGGGAGCAATCAACGCAGGAGGATAATAACTTGCAAAGGCCGTTAGTAGCGCAAAAGTCCTACTTGGCAAATACACTGGCACACAGCAAGCAAACAGCTGATATTCGTCCACGAGTCCAGAGCACGCAGAGAGTTCATTCCTCACAACGAGACATCGCAACGCATAAACAGAACACAGGAACTGAGCAAAGCGCAAGGGAAGCAGGAATCCACTTACTCCTGGCATGGATGGCCTCCTGCAGATCCGCGACCTTGGCCTGCAATTGCAAACACGGACCGAGGAGGTGGCAGTCAAAAATCAAGCCTTTCCGTGAGATCCTAAACCCGAACGAGGAAACAAAACCTCCCCCGGGGGAGCCCGGGCTGAGGAACCCAACCCTCTGGCCTAAATCAAGAGCCTGCGGGCGGGGCGGTGGGAGGGAAGCGGGGAGCACGTACCGAGTCCTTGAGGTCGATGCAGCCCTTGACGATCTCCCGGCCGCTCCGGGACACGACAGTGACCTTCATCCCGGGCGCCCTATTGGTCGCGGCAGCGGCAGCACCGCAGCAGCGAGGAGAGACGAGGCGAGGACTTGGCCGAGGAGGAGAGGAGAGGAGGTGGAGACGAGGCGGCGAGGGAGTGGACGGAGGGAGGTGGCGTATTTGATCCCGCGGCGGGGCGAGGTTGGGTGGACCCGCGTGCAGGTTGGGGGTGGTGGACCCACCGCAGTTATGTGGCTTAACACCTTGATGTGGACCGTGTCCATGGCGTCCCACGGTCACACAAACCACCGGTGCAATGCAAAGCTTGTTTGCGAGATTCTCGTGGAGATCGAATTCGAGCTTTGGCCCGAGTCGGATACCATTTGCCTTTCGTCAAGATCGGATCGCAGATCGGGAGATGGGAGCTCGAAGGTCGCCGTCCTCGGAGCACGAGGGTTCGATGCAGGTTTGAGGTTTCATTGGGATCATCGGAGGATGGAGATCTGTGGCCTTGCCAGCCGGTGCATGGACCGGGTGCAGGCCAGCGGCGGCGAGCGGAGTAAAGAGGCGTGCAGGCAGACAGCTACTGCTACTGCGGCTGCTTGCAGAGTTGCAGTTGGTTAGTTGGGGAGTAGCGCGGGCGGCCCAACGGCCCCGGACCCAACACCAACGCCGACGACGGCCGACCCCTGCGCGCTCACGCCCTTGCCGTGCAGCTTCCAACGACCACCGGCCCCGGGGCTCGCCGGCCGGCCGGGCGCCACCACCTTTCTGCGCGCACGTACCATCATCGGCGATAAGGTTGGAGTTGGAGAAATGAAGATCTATGTTGGCTATATTTCGATTTTCCTTTTTATGTACACAAGGCCGACGTGTCATGTCTGTGTTTTTTTTTTAAAAAAATCCTTTTTTAAGCTCCGGGCATTTTAAGCTCAAATTTGGCGATGGACAGAATATGGTTTAGGCCTTTTTGGGTATGCAATCAAAGAGGCATCGAAATTTCCTTAACATCAAACCTTAGCTTGCTTAGCTCCGATACATACAGCCATACAGGTCATTTGTAAGCAATGTATGCACTAATTGTAAACATTTTTGGTGTCTAGCTCCATGCCAAAGCGGCTTTCAATTGCTATCACCCGTGGATTTTTGTGTGTGTAGGAAATAAGTTAGCTTGAGTGAAAATAAATAGATAATAGACTGAGCAGACTTGGCAAAAAGCATCCCCGAACCATGAAAAGGCTAACAAAATTTCAAAGATTTTAAAACGTATGTGTAGGATGGATGTGCAAAAGATTTTCAAAGTATAAACAGAACTCACTTTTATTTATTGGAATGTGCGTAGAAAAGATGTTATTTTCACGTTGTATCCGCTTCAAATTCGGATTATAATCACCAAAACACGTGCTTTGCGTACGAGGTATTCGACCTCAACTCTGACTAAACACATGGGAATTACAGAATTATTGTAAAGCTTGCAAAAATTTCCTGAATTCGACCCAATTTCAGCAAGTCATTGCACATTGAAGTTATGTTCCCAAACCTCCTCCCGGTGAACTGACTCACAGACGGGAGCTGGTCCCTCTATTCGTTCGTGCCACCACCGTCCACCGGAGGCCGAGGAAACGGATCCGACGGACCGCGGCGGCTCCAGCTCCGGCTCCGGCGGTGTGTGGAGAAGGAAGGACGTCAGCAAACAGGATCTTGGAGGCGGCGCCGGCGCCGGCGACGAGGAGGAGGTACTCTCGGTGGACTACCGCCGGAGATGGGGAAGAGAGATTTTGCGCGCCCGCACCACGTGGCGTTCTTCGACGCCATGGCCACCGAGCTCCCCGACGAGTACTCCACGCAGGAGGTCAACCACCTCACACTAGGCTACTTCGCCGTCGGCGGCCTCTCGCTCCTCCGGGAGCTCGACCGGGTAAGATTCCGCCGCCGGCTTGAAGAATATTATGCGGACATTTAAATGTTTTGTAATTTTATTCCTCAAGCGATCTCGGATGCTGGACGCTCCTGTGTGCAAAAATTGCATCTTGATTATATGATAGGGGCGTCTTGCGATTTATTTTGTTCGCAGTTAGTGTAACTTATATGCAAAATAACTTAGATCTAGGGAGCAGCAGATCTGTACATTTAGTAATAATCAGGGTGACTATATACCATTCTCCTCTTGGAAAGTAGCTTTTAAATGGTAGGCTGGTTAGGAGGGTGGTACCAAAGTTCAAGGAGGTAGAAGAGCAACATCCTAGCTCTCATTATGATTCCATTAAATTTCACTAAATTGGGCAAATGGGTACAAGTCATATTAGTTGAAGAATTTATACTGGTAAGCACAAGTAGTATTCGTAATGATAACGGAGGTTGCAAGTATGTAAGGTAGTGATAAATGCAGGAGGTTGCAAGTAAGGAGATAGGGGAATGACACTTATATGGATGGATGGATGCATGGCTGAGGGGAATCCTTAATGTATCTGGAGGCTTCGATGGGTGACATTAAAGTCTGACCTGTTAGTTAATTAGTATGTTCAAGGTGGTGATGTCCTTTCATGTGACTGAACCTGAGGGATACGGTATAGCTCATCTTGACATGTACTGATGTATGTCATAACCATGTTCACCGTGATTTGTTTCATGGGAAATACATGTACGACATTTATGTCTTTGCGAAAAAGGGAGCCCACTTGACGTTATCACTAGCTGCAAGATGGTTCAAAGTGCCCTTAATTCTGTTCTTGTGGTCTAAATTGTACTCCCTCCGTTCCAAATTATTAGTCATCCTAGATGCCATTTTGAGTGTCTAAGTTCATGGCAATTTTATGAACCTAGACATATACTTGTCTAAATTCATAGCATCTTCAATGAATCTGGTAAAAAGCCAGAATGACTAATAATTTGGAACGGAGGGAGTATGTCTCTGTCTAGGTTGCAGTCAATTGCCTATATGCTTTGTGCAGTTGGGTGCTGCCTAGATGGTCAGTTGGTTACCATATCCGGTCAATTTTGATTGGTTATGTATAGTATGCATCAGATTTGGCATAGTCTGCTGGAGGAGTGAAATGTGCCTTTAGGACTCGTCCAGTAACTGTTAAATAAAAAGCAATGTAAGAAACCAACTAATGGACAATTTGTTTATCTGCTTTTCTTCTTAGGTTAACAAGGATGAAATAACCAGATGGGTTTTGTCTTTTCAAGTTCATCCCGAAGCACATGATGCTGAGGATAAGGGTAAGTTTTATTTGATAATTACTTTGTTTCATTAATGTAAAAAACTATCACGTCATCTCTATAATTCCTATTTCCAGCTGTGATATGCTATGCAACAATTTATCATGTTTGTAGGGATGTTTTATGGATTTTGTGGTTCAAGATCAACTCAATTTCCTTTGCCTAATGTGGAGGTACGGGTGGCTAATGCTTGTACATTTTTCACATTTGTGCTTTGATATGTTTTTTTTGGTTAAACCTTGAAGCATGATCTGTGACAGGACCCTTGCCACAATGTTAGTCATCTTGCAAGCACTTATTCTGCCCTCGCTATACTGAAGAATGTAGGCTATGATCTAGCAAATATTGATAGCAAGACACTTTTATCGTCTATGAAAAAGCTCCAGCAACCAGATGGAAGGTATGTATTTAGCTTGGCTAGTAAATTGACCCATAAAGTATTATCCTTCCACACTTACATCATCAAAAGAACAGCTTCACCCACCATGCATTCTCTTTATGATTTTTTTGTAATATCCTGCAGTTGTTTCACATCCCTGATTGTATTTGAATTTCAGGAACATATATGTTTAATACTACCTTTACATATTCGTACCTTTGGCCTTAGCAATACTTTTCAGACAGAATGTCAAGAATATCTTAGCTCAACAAAAGCATGCATCCTGGTTTTTGTCTGTGCATGTGATCTTGCTTACCAGTGAGCTTTTGGTTGGTTGGTTGTTAGTCTGAGGCTTTTGTTTATGGAGTGCATTTCTTGTTTAATACATTGGCTTACTTGACAAGCATTTTTCTGTAGCTTCATGCCTACTCATATTGGTGCGGAAACGGACCTGCGCTTTATGTATTGTGCAGGTGAGGTGCACTGTCATCTATTTACAATAGTTTGAATCTTTCATTGATACAACGTAGCGAATATGATCTGTCTTTTCAGCTGCAATATGCTCAATGCTAGATGACTGGACAGGAATGGATAAGTTAAAGGCAAAGGAATACATTCTTAACTGCCAGGTTAATTTTTGAAAATTTAGAATATACTAAGCCTACACAGATGCAATGCCTAATTCTTGTTGTTATTATATGCAGTCATATGATGGAGGCTTTGGCATGGTTCCTGGTTCAGAATCTCATGGTAAGCAATTTCATTTGGCGTTTCGGTGTTACTTTACCTGCTTTGTTTGTTAGTGACATTTGGAAGTTATCATTTGATTATGTGGCGACTGAGTTTAGTATGTTATTGCTACTTTGCAGTGGATTTTGGGTTCTCATTGTTTGTCTTTGTGTTAGCGAGTCAGGTGGAGGAACTTTTTGTGCTGTTGCAGCTCTCTATCTAATGGGCTTTGTTCAAGTCGATTTGGCATCTAACTTAAGAGATTCTGCCTCTATTGACATACGCATGCTCCTTGAGTGGTGTCTTCAGGTTGAACCTGTGCTCAATCAACTCTCTGCTATCATCTGTCAAAATTGCCTCTTATGTTAAATGTAGCTATAAGACATCACTTATCTACTGTATAAACATGCCATTTTTTCTTTACCCATAGCTGAGAAAGAAATAGAAAAAGGAGTAGTGGCAAAAGAAACAATGAAATGTTAATAAGAACTGGATTGCCTCTATCACCGATTCACCGTTAAACCTTACAGAATGATTGCACTATTATTGTGCAGAGACAAGTGACTGATGGAGGATTCCAAGGGAGAAGAAACAAGCCCAGTGATACCTGCTATGCTTTTTGGTAAGTATGTTTCTCCTACACGTTTAGTTGTCTGACAGGCAACAAGAACCCTGGCTAATATTCTTGCTTCCATTTGACTTGACAGGGTTGGTGGTGTCCTGAAGATCATTGGTGCTTACCATTTGATCGATCATTGTGCTCTTCGGGAGTTTTTGCTGACCTGTCAATCACCTGTAATGACCTAAGACCTCTTCTGCCAACTAAGTTACATTCTCAGACTTGTCGTGTTGCCTTTTTAAAAAAAATCCTTACTTGGTCTTTTTTTTTTTGGCACAACAGTATGGAGGCTTTACAAAATTTCCAGACAGCCGGATCCCGGACATATATCATTCTTACTATGGCCTTGCCGCCCTTTCCTTGTTGGGAGAGGAAGGGCTTGAACCCCTCTGCGTTGAACTGGGGATCCTATTCGCTGCATTGTAGAAATTTGCATTTCTAGCGAATCTGATTAATGTGTTTTTTTTTTTTGGAAAGACCGAGTCTTGTAATATAGTACTACATGCATGCTATACAACTGAATGCCCGGGACGTAGTAAGTTACAGATGTAGTTGGTCTGTTTTGTCAGTGCTTCTTTGGATGGGCAGATCATGTACCATTAGTTTGGGTGTTCAAAAGATGTGTGATAATTTGGATGCAAAGAAGTGCGATGGGCATGCTAACTTGCCTGCCATCTTCCCAGTTAGTTGAGCTAATTGTTGACAGTTGAGTTAGGCCTTGTTTAGTTCGTCAACTTTCACTAATTTTCTAGTCACATCTTCTCTCATAGACACGCTTGTCAATGCACTATTCACACCTCCTAACTTTCCACCAACTTTCTCATGACTTAGCGTTAGCTCAACAGTTTTGTTATCGCTTGGAAAGCAACTCGAACGCTTGATGTTTCTGTACATCTGTTTGGCATAACGGTGTGATTGCTTGGGAGGAGTGCTGACGTGAACGGCTTTATGTAGCGTGCAGTGCTTCATCCGTATAGTACAGTACATCTGTTTTAGTTGTACTCTTTTAATACATCTGCACCATCTTGACCTTTTCTTTCAGAATTCAGAAAAAAAATATAAAACAGCTCGAGTTTGTAACTGTCCAAGGTCACACGGATGGAATTGGCGAGCGCCGTGGTCTGGTAGTTAGGCAGCTGCAGCAGCAATAACTGCCACCGCTACTGCCCACCTACCAGGATGGATCCGATATGAATTAATTGCCTAATTCGGAATCAAATCCGACTCCGGGGAGGCCACACGACGCTGTTAGTATTTGAGGGCATCTGATCCTCGTGGTTCCCAGTTCTAAGTAGCCAGCTCAGACCCGGGTCACAGTCAATCTCGGCCTTTTCTTTCGCTCCGGCGGCTCCGGCGATGGCGGGCGTCGGCTCGGCGGTGCGGCGGCTCTACCTCTCCGTCTACAACTGGGTCGTCTTCTTCGGATGGTACGTTGCTCCCTTCCTTCGTCCTCTGCTGTTCCCGGCCCGTTTCGACACGGGATCCCGTTGGTCTGACCGGGATTTTCCTTGGATCTCGCAGGGCACAGGTCCTCTACTATGCGATTTTGACGCTGCTGCAGAGCGGGCATGAGGGCGTGTACGACGCCGTCGAGCGGCCGCTGCAGTTCGCGCAGACCGCCGCCGTCATGGAGGTGAGCTTCGTCTATCGCTTTTGTCAAAGTAAAATTCTATTTGCAAGATATGAGTGTTGTTTTAGGATTTGTCTGTGTAGCTGTATAATGATACAAGGTACACTTCTTGTGTTCCTAGTTAGAAAGGACTGCCAGCTGGATTTAATCCAAATGATTTATAGATGGCAAATGCAACTTCTGTTATGCTTTTGCTGTGCAAGAAAGACCTATACTAGTTTATATCTTTTTTTTTTACCTGGGGATTGTGAGGTGCTAACACATTCTGTGATTTCTTCTTGGTGCTTCCTGTTGCCGCCGTTGCAGATCCTTCATGGACTTGTAGGTATGATGGCACTCTTTTCCTGGGAACTCTCCTTTTTTCCCCTGCAAGCTTATTTTTCCGTCTTCATGAAACATTATGATTCCAAATAATCACCAGAATATAAATACATATTTCTTTTCTCATAAGTACTATGTCAACAACATTTCTTTATTCACCTTTTGAATTTTTGTTCGGATTTTATCATTGTTGTGATAAATTTCATACTCTTTAGGATTGGTGAGGTCTCCAATATCTGCGACTCTTCCACAGATTGGATCAAGGTTGTTTCTTACCTGGGGCATCTTGTGGAGCTTTCCGGAGGTACACTTAGTTCATTATTAGCAAGTCTTTATATATTTCAGTATATGTCCATTTTTATTAATATATATGTAAATCATATACTATTTTCTTTGTGAGCATTAGTCTATTTGAATTTTAGGTAGTTACTTTTAAAGTGCCGCTGCTTTTCCATAACCTCGAATTTATATTCATGTTTTAGCTTGTATAAAACATATGATAGAAATAGAGAAAACATTAGATGGTGTTGTGACTTTTAATGTTAGCTGTAAGAACATCGAATAACTAAATATTAGTGATATGTGTATGTTAACATTGATACTGTTGCTAACATTGACTTTTTTTTGCAGACCCATTCTAATGTTCTCGTTACTTCATTAGTCATAAGTTGGTCGATCACTGAGGTAAGCATTACTCAAGCCTAGACACTAAAACTAAAAAGTAATAATTTTTTATTGTTCTTTATTTTGAAGTAATTTTATGAGAATTATTTGTATCATATAGATTATCAGATACTCTTTCTTTGGTATGAAAGAAACATTGGGATTTGCACCTTCGTGGCTATTATGGCTTAGGTATAGCACCTTTATGGTATTGTATCCTACTGGTATCTCCAGCGAGGTTGGTTTGATTTATCTTGCCCTGCCTTATATGAAGGTAAATGAAACAGTTCAAGAAAATATTAAAACCTTATATATTTTCATTTGATAACATTTTTTTAATTTGACTTGTACTAATGTTGTAGGCATCGGAGAAATATTGTCTAAGGATGCCAAACAAGTGGAATTTCTCTTATGATTACATGTATACATCTATTCTTGCCCTTGCAATTTATATTCCAGGTATCATGTCTCTTCTCCTCTCGCTCTTTATTTTCTTATCAACATTATCATAAGCTTTGATTTGACTAGAGATCATTTTTTTTACTTTTATTGACTACAGGAAGTCCGCACATGTTTGGATATATGCTTTCCCAACGCAAGAAAGCATTGTCAAAGGCAAAAACCGCCTAATGTTACTCAATCAATTTCTTAGAATATTATGTATGTCTGTATCAAAGCGCCCAGAAGTTAGTAAATCAGAGGAAGATTACTTTTTTCATGATTAGCTTAAAGTATGTTGTACCAAGAATTATGGGCTTTTATTTGGTTGTTACATATTTGAATCATTGATCCAGAGCGCCTAGCATGTTCCATTTATTTTATAAGAGCCATGCACATTTGACGTTTCTTCAACACACGATGTAGACTACCTCTTGTTCTCCTCTAAGAAGGAGTCGCTTCGAATCTAGGTCGAGGACAACAGTTTTAACGACTGCCAGAGAAGTTAAAAGGTAGTAGGCTCCAAAAATGGGGGTTCCTTGCCATGTTATATACATGATTTGCCCTTTCTGTAATCTTCAGAGTTCATGCTTGAGAATCCATCGAACCATTAAGGGCTTGTTCGGCAAACTTAGGAATTGCTCCCAAGCTGGAATGGTTCCATTACATGGTTTGAGTGGTTCCATGCATGTCACCCAAACTATGGGGTTTGGTTCCATGAGGTCATACTCATGGAATGAAATAGGCATTTTTGGCATGAAACGGGACCAAACCATGCTGGGTTTCTAACCCTTCCATGCCTAACCGAACAAACATTTTAGGTAGATTGGGATTGATTCCATGCCAAAATATTCCATGTGGTTTGGAACCCATTCCATGCCAAAACGAACAAGCCTAATCAAGGGCAGGCGGCCTGAACCAGATTGATCCATTGTCCGCAGCATCGACAGCCGCAGAAGACAGTATTGGAACTTGGTGAATTACTAATTTTATTGAGTGGATTGCATTTGAACGCATTTAAGTGATTGTTATCACTATTGCCTTTTTTTTTCAGTTTTGCCTCGGCCCTCGGCCACAAACTCAGGGTCGGGGCTTGTAAAGATGTAATGGGTACACCGCGAGGCAAATTCTATAATAAACAATGGTAATGTATTATAATACGAAGAGTCAAGGGAAGTATATACTCTTATGGATATAATAACTTTTTGATACACGAATAAAATGCACCGGTGGTCCATAAATGGTCCATAAACTTACGAGAGGATGACATTTAGATTCATCAAGTCCGCGGCAGCGCGAAAATCGGCCGCTGGTCTGCCACCCGCAATGTCACCGCCGACTTGGCCATCATCGCTAGCTCCGGCGCTTACCCGAGATCCCTGCCGCAGAGGCCCTCTGGCTGTGGGCTGCATGCTGCCCTGTGCGTCCCCGATGCAGTGGAAGAACCACTGGCCCAAGAGCCAAGATGAAGCCTATGTACTTGAGTTGCATCTAACAATACGATGCATCTAACAATACTGAAAATAGAAGTTGTCTACTAATATCAGAGCTTGCTCGACGAGTGCATGCTCAGGAACGTGTGCACCTAGCTAGCTGCATGTAACAATTCAGAACTTTAAGGAGTTCAGATGTGCACTTTACAGTCAAAATCTTAGGAAGTTGTCTACTTATTTGTGCGTGAGATTAGTATATCTTTATTGTTGTTGTTGTAAATGTGTTACTGTACTTGTTTGGGTGGGAAGATCATGCAACTTACCCTGGATAATGTGATTTGCAAAAACAACAGGAGAACAATATGCTTTCTAGCTTAACTGTCTTGCCATCCTGTGAACTAGTTTTTCATACTAGACTTTTTGTTGCTTCCAGAGCTGTTGGTGGGTCCTTTTCCTGTTACTCCTTAACCACATGGCTTTGATTGGTGACCACTTATGTCAACCGAGTCCTAGTGCACGTAGACCACCACATTCTTTTCAGCTGATTCTGGTGGTACAGTGGCATCTATGCACGTTTTATTTTCACTGAGAATACAGACATACAGGACAACCGGCCTAAGTTTTGAATGGAACTCGTGATGTCTCCTATAGTTACACACGAGTTAACCTTCTAATCACAAGTCATCAAGTGCTTTTCTACATTATTAGTATCTGATAAAAAGCGAAACAGATAAAGAAGTTTTCAGAGAAAGATTTTTTTTTTTTTGAGAATTTCAGAGAAAGAAACTGTGTGTTGTGGCTATGTGCTACCCGCTGTTCGGAGGGAGTTTGCTGATCACAAACTCGCAAGTCACACATCTTTGCTCTATGTGGGGATGTTGGGCAGTAGTAGCAACAATAACTTCCACCAGGTGCGCGCCAACCAGCCAGGATGATGGAATGTTCTTTACATCATTACATGGAGGAAGGGAGAACCAAGCCAACTGCTATAAAACCATGGCCATTTCCTCCTCTCACTACAAGTCTACAACTCTCCAATGGCAGGTAGCGGATCAGTGGTTCAGCGGCTCTACCTCTCCGTGTACAACTGGGTTGTCTTCTTTGGATGGTCAGATGCTCTGTCGTCCGTTCTTCAGTTCAAAACTGAGTTTTGGCATGGATTTTGAATGTTGGGACATGACATCTCTTATTTGAATCTTGGGCTGCTTGTTGGTTCGATTCTGAGTTTTTGGGTTTGCGATCTTTCAGGGCCCAGGTTCTGTACTACTCAACCTTGGCATTGTTGGTCAATGGGCATGAAACCGTCTATGATGCTGTTGAGGAGCCGCTGCTGTTCACGCAGACCGCTGCCTTCGTGGAGGTAAAATCTTAGTGCGGTTGTATGGTTTGATCAAGATCCTAATGCAGTTTGATGACGGTGGCAATGGCAATTATATCATTTCAAACTCTCATCTTATTGATCATTAGAAAATGTATCCAATGCTTTGAAATTTAAATGGCTTTAGCTTTCTAAATTGGCATAAAAACCTACATGTATTCAGTAGACAAATTCAATTAAAATTTGAGGAGTTTTAAGGCGGTTAAAAAAATAAGAACCGTTGATTCCAAAATATCTAGTGGTGGTAAGGCAGGCGGTACTAGGAGGTACCTAAAGGAATGTCTAATTAAATATATTTTTTTCTTAAAACAAATACTCAAATGAGACCAACTACTACTATTAGTCGCGCAAAAAGTACCACGTGGTAACCTTCCAACCACGGTAAAACTCATCCTTAAAAGTTATGAAGTGATATTAGTAATTCTTGCTCGATCATGTTGTGGGAATGGTCAATGTGTGAATGCATTGATGTATGTTTGCAATTAGATATGAGCACTTTGCAAGGCAAGAAAAAGCCTTATCCAGACCTAAAATTAACGCACAAGCCTTCAAACTATGGAATATGTCTTTTTATTTATGTTTTTATGATAAAATTACTAGAGCTAGGTACCTTTTAAATGAATTGAAAAACAATATGGGAGATTTTTAGAATATAAATATTTGTGGCAAGTACAAAATCACTCATCATTCTGTTTCTGATGACCTTGAAGAAATTTTATTGTATTCTTCCATCATAGTTGCATATTTCTTGCATTTCTGATCATATTTTATACGTGTAATGAATATTTTGTGTTTCATGGTGATGGAATCGCTGGTGGTACAGATTATTCATTCCATTTTTGGTAATAATTGCTTCTCTCTTTCACTTTTGTTGTTCCCACTATCCTTTTCAAACTAAAAATTGTAGTGCACCTGCCTAAGAAGGGATATGAAATTTTCTGTGAGCTTTCAAAGGAGTGTTGGGTCCTTGTGATTCTACTTGGTAGAAATTATAGTAGGGGACACTTCATTATTAGGAGCCACTATATATTTCATTTTACGTTTATCCATATAATGGACTAATTCATGGTCTCTGCTAAAAACACCTCCTTTTGGTGCACAAACAACAAAAAAAAATGTCATTGTACTTTCAATGATTGTATTCCTCTCAAACATGCATTATTGCATCTCTCTTTCATGTAGCCAAATTTCGAACCATACTAGATTTTATCATACAACAAAAAGAATTATTTTGAACACATGCATGAATATTAAATTTTAAATTGAATGTTGGACTAAACTATTGATCTCAATCAAATTTCTTTTCTTGACTTATATGGTTTCTATTATTAATAACCACTACGTTATGTTGAGCTGTTTTAAGGCTTGGTGAGGTCTCCTATCTCTACAACTCTCCCACAACTTACCGGGAGGTTGTTTGTTACGTGGGGCATCTTATGGAGCTTTCCTGAGGTATCATTGGGGCATCATTAGGAAGTCTTTGCCTTTTCATATTGGTGATATATTGCTTTATTTGGAAATTGTAGGCTTGCAAGCACCCTAAGTATAGAATAAAATGAGATAGATGGTGTTGCTACTCTTAAAACTAGATAACGATGATCAATTCTTTTCTGTAAATCTGGATGATTGATAATATTTAGTCCTGACTAATCACTGTGTGCATGTGTCTTGCAGACACATACCCATATTCTCGCTACTTCCTTGATCCTAAGCTGGTCCATAACTGAGGTACATACATCCAACATGTGTTCCATGTTCACAAAGGTTCCTAATGCATCAGAAATTTACGTGCAATAGCATGAATCTTGCTGATTAACAAGATGATGTTCTTGAAATTCCTCAAGAGTAAATAATAATATCAAGTGAACTAGATCTTTGAAATTCTTGTGCTGATCCTAGTCTTGGTTTTGTAGCATTTTCTTCATATTAGGCATGACCTTAAATTGTTTTTTGTTTTCATTACAGGTAATAAGATACTCTTTCTTTGGAATGAAGGAAACATTTGGAATTATACCCTCCTTGCACCTATGGCTTAGGTTGGCACTTGTTCCCAAGAAATCTTACTATTTCACATATAGGGCTAAAATAATATTTTGGAGCATTTTTTTAGAATGATTTCTTCACCAATTGTTTATAGGTATAGTACATTTTTGGTCTTGTATCCTACCGGCCTTGTCAGTGAGCTTGGCTTAATCTACGTTGCCCTGCCGTACATGAAGGTAACTTGGATACTTGAAAACAATGAAGGGTTTGATGATGCTCATTTTATAACAAGCTCTACCATCCTTTTCCTTGTCATACAGAATTTCTCCTTGCGCTACTACTATTTTTCTGTTCTTTTATCCAGCCTTTATATTCCAGGTAAACATCCCATATTTTTCCTTAATTTGGATATAGAGATTGTAATAAAGTAAGATATGTAAAAAAACACTTGGTCATTTCATTTTGATGCCACGCAGGGTTTCCATACTTGTTCCGTTATATGCTCGCCCAACGGAAGAAGGC
The DNA here is from genome assembly GCA_015342445.1 of Digitaria exilis. Lineage (NCBI taxonomy): Eukaryota > Viridiplantae > Streptophyta > Magnoliopsida > Poales > Poaceae > Digitaria > Digitaria exilis. The sequence continues at coordinate 1,481,446 of JACEFO010001770.1, read as the reverse complement.
CTTGTCAAAGGCAAAAACTGCATAATGCTTCATATGAGCTTCAGGATTCCCCTCGCCCAGCGGAAGAAAGGAAGACCTCATAAGTCATAACATAGTACTATATGCATGAGCTTCACCATCCTGGAGTAACCAGTGTATCTCGAGGATGCACCTACCACAAGAGTTTGTTCCTCAGTGCAAGCTTGCAGACCAGGGGATGTTATAATGTGCTGCTCTTATCATGTGCCAACAACAGTGTGGTTGGACCAAAGATATCGATTAGCTTTTCCATGAGCAAACAGAAGTAAAATTATACAAGGAGATACTTTTTTTTATAGATAGAAAACTGTATAAGTGGGTACTGTCACTAAAAAGTTTGGATGCTCTCTGCTGCTTTTAATCGGGTCAAAATATCTTCTTTTTTAAAAAAAATAGTTTCTGCAAATGGAGCCAGTTCCCTTGAATAGCAAGAAGGATACAGTCAACATTCGCTTTAGGCAAACTAGATATGCAGTGTCTACTCTCACCCCTGGAAAGAAAAACAAAAGGAGAGATGATAAACTGCTAATGGTAGGCATCAGAGATAAGGTGAGTGATAAAAGGAGGCCTCCAATTTGCCGTCCTGGACTACCTTTCCTGCAGCTGGTAGGTGTGATGTACTTCTCTCTCGCTTCCTTTCTCCCTTTTTTGCATGACGGAAACCGCAAAAAAGCGATGCCTCTGCTTCGTTTTCCCACGGTGTACTTGCTCTCCAATTACGCAAATTGCGCGTGCTCTCAGATTGCCTCGCCCATGCATCTGGTGACACCGTGCCATGCTTTTTCAAGTGGCGGTGCGTGAGCATCATTATCCTAACCACCAGCTGATGCCACGCATCCCAAACCTTGTTCTGTTTTACTGCTTACATGTTGGCTGCTAGCTCGTGACTCAGCTGAGCGATCTGTCCTAACACCACACGGCTTATTTTTTAATTGCTTCTTTGCATCGTCTACTCATTCACATGGTTTGTAGTTTAACCGAGATAAGACAGTTGTTCATGGATATGAAATGAAGAATTTTGATGAAGGAGATTGTTTATCAGTCAATTACTCCCCCGTTTTTTCTACATGTCACATTTAGTTTGTGCAAATTAAACTTGTTTATTTTTTACCAGCCCTTTTTATAAAAAATATAACAACAACAACAACTGCACTACTATTAAAATATATTTCACAATGAGTTGAATGAAACAAAATAGGTATTATAGATGCTATATTTATCTATATCAAAGTTGGACACGTCTATTTATGACAAATCAAATATGACATATAACAATGAACAGAGAGCCTAAGAATACAAAATGGGAAAAGAAATAAGAAAATAAAATTATTTTGTATCATTGTAACTGATATGCAATCAACAATCTGGAATCAAATAGATACCTCAGCCGTATGGGCGCCCAAACACGCCCAATGAGATGGTACTAAGAAAACAGATTAAACTGTATTGCCACTTGGCCTCAGAATCTTGCCAAACAATTGCAACCTTGGCCCTTGCGAACAAGTCGTAGGATACTAGGATTGGCCTGTGTCTTTGGCTCTTTGCCGCCATTGAGGCCATTGTATTACATCGCAGTTTCCGGATGCGCAGGCTCATTAGAATAATCACCCTTCCAGACGCTCTAAAGCCTTTGTCGCTGACGGCACTTGTCGAGCGCCTACTGCTCGTCTCGTCAACTACGGCAGCTTCTGCTTGACTGCGTGTATCAACCGTTAAGAATTCAGGACGAGGAACCTGCGTGCTGTAGGAATGCAAACCAACGGCTAGGTTGCTATGCAACGGAGTGTGACCTGTCGTGCAGCTATGACTGAGAAACTGTGATGTAATCAACTCTAATCGCTTCAGTTGATTTATTTATTGATCCACAGCTCAAAAGTTGTTTTAAAAGTAATTATCAACTTCTTCGCTGATGTGGTGGTGGCTTTTGTCGATGTGAATTTATATCTTAGTCCCGTTTGGCTGGAATGGATTCTTTGCCTTTTGTAATCTGTTTGTTCATCTCTATATTGAATTATTGATTGTCCATAGCTCCGCATAAACCAATGTAAAACCAGGCTCTGAGGCTCTTCATGTCAGTTTTAACTTTTAACTATTTAACCACTGTGCTTTGAGCGTGTGTTGTGTACGATATAATTTAATAGTTGAGAGTCGTCATGTTTAAACGACCTCTAAAAAAAGTTAGTGGCTACATCAAACTAAACTATTACAATAGACTTGAAGGTTGAAAAGTAACAATCCTCATATTAACAGAGTGGTGAAGAATTCGGTGGCTAAGAGACAAGCCATCAAAGATAAGAGACGGAGTATGGGTACTAAGCCATGCTTAAGCTTTATGGATGGTGGCAAAAGACTCTCTCTCCTGCAAGTTTCCATAGTGGCAGATCGTGTCTAATGTGGTGGTGGTGGTGCTGTGGTGCTGAGTTTATGTTCTGATCACTTGTAGTGTTTCTTGTAATTCTGCGTTTTTACACTAAAGTTGCTTTATAACTCTCTTCTTCTTAATGATAAACATACATACCAAGATAGGTTTGCATGCTAGCAATAATCAAATAAACTAGTCTAAAATAAACTAATAAGGCTCATTTGAATTAGCTAGACTGTAGATTGTGGTTTCGAAAAGCCCTACTTGACCTAAACATGTCAATCTAGCCCAAATCGTTACAATGGCATGTGTTGTCTACTTTTACCATTTACCAGCTTGTTCATTGAAAAAAAGGGAAAAATCTATTTTTCATCCTCCAACTGTTATAAAAGTCCGATTTTCAGCCCATAACTACAAAACCGGACACTAAAGACCATCAAACTATCCAAACCGTGCAAATTGTCCCTTTAGGTGGTTTCGAAGGAGGTTTTGGATTTTCCAAAAAATAAAAAATAACTAATTTATTTTAAATACTAAAAATATAAATCTGGTGTAATTTTTTCTAAAAATGTGACCTATATGCTGGTGCACTATTAGAAGTTATTTATATATTATTTATTTTTATTTTAATTATTTAAAAAAAATAAGACACTATTAATATAAACATATAATATCCAAATAATATTAAATAGTGTGCTAATAGGTTGGATACATTTTAAGAGAAACTTTTGGCACTGATCTCATATTTTTTTTGGGTCTAAAATGAATTAGTTATGGATTTTTAAGCTTGGATAATATTTTTTAATTTCTATAAAATTCAAAACCAGCCAAAAGGCCAATTTTGCACGGTTTAGATAGTTGAATGGTCTTTAGTGTCCGGTTTTTGTAGTCGTGGGTTAAAAATCAAACTTCTGTAAATTACACGCCATTGTCGAACCATCTTAACTTTAAAAGAGAGGCCAATGATCACTAAACCAATTGCATTATTGACCATTGACATCCAATAGCAGCATCTCCAATCCAAGAATCCAAACGGTCATAAGTTCCTTTTTTTTCACCATCTATAGCTGAGACAAACATCGAAAATATGACAACGATGCTATGTCATTTTTTAAAGATAATGATGGCACGTCATGTGGCTAAATGTCACGATTTTGGGTTCTCCCAGCTTGCATCAGTGACGAGCTGATGACTTTCCCGTGTATTTTAGCGAGGATCCAGCCAGGGCCACCTGCACCGTTCCTTGAAGGAGAAGAGATTACGGACTAAACGCGGTTGCAGGTTGGAGGTTGCGACCCGTTTGCCGAACCCGAACCCGTTGACACCCGGACCCCTGTTGCCTCTTCTTCTCTGGGCCCTCCCCTCCTGTCCTCTCCTTTCTCCTGCTCCGCTCCCTCACCCTCCCCGTCGCCGGCGAGAGCTCTGGCGGAGACGCCGCCGCAGGAGAGCTTCTCCCCCGGGAGACAAAGGACTTACGGACGGTTCTTCCTCCCCCAAGGTCAGATCAGGGAAAGAGCTTCCCTTTCTCCTCCCCCTACCCTCTTTATGTTCTTCGTTCCCATATGCTGTTTCATCTTCTTTCTTTCTACTATTCGCATGAATTTTTTTTGGGTGGATAGTGGGGGTTTCGAGGTATCATCTGGTATACTTTGTGGAAATTTTGTTCCTTGGCCCCAATTTGGTAAAAAAAAGATCGATTTTTTGTGGCAGAAACGCGGAGTTGTTATCGATAGAAGAGGAATTTTTTTTTTTGTTTCGTTTCCGCGGTTCCGATGCTGGTTTCCGTGCAGTTGTCTGTGTTAATTTCTTAACGGGGTTAAAAACTAACTTTCAATTCCATCCGTTTTCAGGGCCGTGCTAGTCGGGTTGGCCTGAAAGATCTCAGTTTTGTTTCGAAGAAAGGGTTTCTCGTCACAAATCCCGATCTGCTGGTGCTTGGAAGTTCCATATTTGAAAGAGCCGAGGTTGCGAGAAGCCTGTGTTATGGTTGTCGTGAACCTTGATTGGCGCTTCAGGCGAGGAGGGGCAGCGGCCAGCAGGAGGTGACAGAGCAAGAAGAAGAGGTAGCAGAGAAGTAGAAGCAGACAGCAAAAATAGGAAGGACGAAGGAGAAGGAGAGGAGGGAGCTCTCCATGGGGGAGTCCCTCCTCAACAACCTAATGGAGAACAGCAACAGGCCACCCTGCACGCTCCTCTCCATGGACCCTGCCGGCTCGCACCCGGCCTCCACTGAGTCCTCCGGTGGTGGTGGCACCGCCAATGGGGTTGGTAGCGGTGGTGATCCGGAACTCTTCATCACTCCCCGGCGTGAATCGGCGCACCCAGGTCCACCGGACATCAACCTCCCGCTTTCTGCAGACCCCTCCCCGCCACCTCCGTCGTGGAGCCTCGACACGTTTGAAATACTTGATGTCACTCTTGGGACGCATAACTACGAGTCGGAGGTTGCGCTTACACTTCCAAAGTCGATGGGCAATGGCAGTGCCACTGTCGGTGTCGGTGCGAGGAAGTGTGCTAAGCGTGGAGACAGCATTTGGGGTGCATGGTTCTTCTTCAATCACTACTTCAGGCCTGCGCTTGTGGAGAAGCCAAAGGGGAAGGTTACAAGAGATGCATCTGGGTGCATCTTGGGGTTCGACAAGTCTGACCTCCGCCTTGATGTCTTCCTGGTGCAGCATGACATGGAGAACATGTACATGTGGGTTTTCAAGGAGCGGCCTGACAATGCCCTTGGTAAGATGCAGCTTCGGAGTTTCATGAATGGGCATTCCAAGCATGGGGAGCCATCTTTCCCATTCAGTGCTGACAAGGGCTTTTCAAGGTCACACCGCATGCAACGAAAGCATTACCGTGGGCTGTCGAACCCGCAGTGTCTTCATGGGATTGAGATTGTGGTCTCACCTAATTTATCAGCAGTTCCTGAGGCTGATTTGAAGAGGTGGGCTGATCTTACAGGCAGGGAAATTAGTTTCTCAATACCATCTGAAGCCAGCGACTTTGAGTCATGGAGGAATCTTCCTAGCACTGATTTTGAACTTGACAGGCCACATCCACCGGCATCAAAGGGTGCCGCACATGGATCTCACAGCCATAAGAAGGGACTGAATGGTTCTGGTCTCAACCTATCAACTCCACCGTCATCAGACGATGGGATGGACCTTTCACCAAAATGTGCCAAACGCCGCAAGGATTTCTTTGGCCATGGCGTGGAGGAGGACTGTGTGATGGCAAACAATTCATGTTCTGACAGAGAGCAAGAGGTAGAAGCTCACACTGGTGAGCCATCATGGATGCATGAGTTCACTGGTGTGGCAAAACATGCAAGCGGGCCTGTCACTGCTGCCAAGACGATATATGAGGATGATGAAGGGTACTTAATCGTGGTGAGCATGCTCTTCTCTGACCCACACAGCGTCAAGGTGTCTTGGAGGAACACGCTGACACATGGCATCGTGAAGATAACATGTGTGAGCACCGCCCGGATGCCTGTCATCAAGAGGCACGACAGGACATTCAGGCTGACAGACCCTTTCCCAGAACACTGCCCTCCCGGCGAGTTTGTGAGAGAGATACCTTTGGCCACCCGGATACCAGAAGATGCAAAGATTGAAGCATATTATGATGAGACAGGAACTGGACTGGAAATCATGGTTCCAAAGCACCGGGTTGGACCAGAGGAGCATGAAGTTCAGGTGTGCATGAGGCCCCCACACCTTGGCGACAACGATCTTGTTTTATAATAGAAGAGAGAAAACAGTTAGCCTATAGATCTTCTGGTGTCGTGCCACTAGATACCGGATTGTAACAGGTCATGCCATGGATCAGTGAAATCCATCATCTTTTGCTGCTAAACATGTAGCTTGTAAGTTGATGAACTTCTGTTTCCCCCATAAAAGTTGGAGATTTAGGCAAAAATTCACCTATGTTAATTCCCCTCTGTACCTCCGTTATGCATCACTATATTGGTGATCCCCTTGACTATCTGAAAGGTGGCCAGTTAAGATTCTGTGTATATTCGGATGCGCAGGTTCATAATAATGTTGATAGCTACCTATGATTGTGCGATTTGGTATTGCAGCGTCGGTTTCGACACTCATCTGAAACCATTGCCTTCACTGTTTTAATGTGGCTGTCTTGCTTTCATCTGAACTGGAATCAGGATCGGGTGTTTTGTATTCATGATTGATGCACTGGTATGTGAGCATAATTGTTTTGACTGAATCCTCCTAGTATCATTGTTATCCCGGCCTGGACTGAACTGCTGATTGATAGTAAACAGCTAACACTTATCATCCTTTTTCGGGTGACCCTGACCTGTAATTTTGTGGAAAGCTGAATGCTGTGAATTGTGGTGCCTAGCTGACCTTTGCTGTAGAAAGATCTAGCTCTATTTTGCTTTTGAAGAAGCAGGATATTTTTCAGGCTTTCGTGTGGCCGGTACAGAGCCATGAAATGATCCTCCTTTCCATGGGATGTTTGTGCAGGCGTGGAGAAAGCAACAGGGAATATGCTCATAGCTGGTGGTTCTGTGAGTCTGTGGCCAGAAGCTGCCGCGGCGGCGAGTGCATGCCCTGGCAGAATGGCCAGATCGAGAGCCGGAAACGGCTTGGTTTGGGCTTGCCGCTGCGTCAGATTCGACCATCATCTTTTGCTGAATTCAGAAACTCTCCGAGTTGGCACCAATTCTGTGCCTAGAGGCCAGAGGCCCAGAGCTGAGAATAAGAACCATCACGTGGCAGCAAGCAAACAAGCTCTGAAGCAAACCTTGGCATTTCTGATCAGTGACGCCATTCGGCGAGGCGACGGTACACTCCACTCGGCGCCAGTTCTTCGTGTACGTCGCTTTCAGAGCACGCGAGGAGTACAGCGTTCTGAACCCTGAGCATTTTGTCATCTGAAATGGTTTCTCAGTCAAAATTTTGGACCTATGAATAGTAACCATTGACCTGTTTACTAGTATAAAGTTCATACAAGGCACTCCCCTCCTAGTCAATTTTGGACGAGATGGATGATTTGAAAGCTAGTTTTTGGATTGCTGTGAGCCTGTGATACTTACCCAGAATCCAATTTGCTGCGATAATTTATGAATTCTGCTAGTAATGCCCTATAAGAAGATTTCTTGTGGATGTGATTATGAAAGCCACCGTAATTCCAAGATTCCAAGACATATGAGAACATAAATTATCGCAAAAAACAAAAAACTAGCCTTGACAACATGTTTGGCGCTTTGTCAATGGAGGAAGAATTCGAGAGTAGATTTGAACTTGAATTTCAGACCTAAACTAATTGGTTTAGAAGTGTTCTAAATGGAATCTATTAGTTAATGCCTGTATATATCGTAGTAAAATGAATATAATCTGGTTAACTGTCAACAAAAATCTATGAGGTTTGACTATTAAAAATAAAACCGAGTGAGAGCACTGCAAAGTTTTCCATTTCATATGTCCAATTGCATAAATAAACAGGTATTTTCATCGATAAATTAACATGGCAAAAAGCTAGATTATCTCCTAGTGGCTGATCCAAAACGCAACAATTTTAGAGATTGAGGTGTTATACGAGCTGACACTTTGACTATTTTTGAGGAAACCACACTTTGACTATTACTGTCTAGAAAATTATACTGCCTAAATAAGAATAAAAAACTACGCAACACAAAAGTATTCTTTTCATGGAAATTCTAACAACATCAACCTACAGAGGACTCCGACCAATCTGAGTCCTAAATAAACAAATATAGGTGAACAAAACTTGACACTTCTGTTATTAAGAATAATTTAAAATTTTGCAGGAAAATATATTTATATATATTACATATATATATTTTATACATCTTACATGGATGATGATCAAAGAAATGGGGGACTGGCGAGCAGCAAGCAACTGCAGAGGGAGAGGGAGGGCGTCAGCAGCAAGCCAGCAACCAGCTAGCGATGCCACTGAACTGAAAAATCGTCAGTGGAACACTAGTTGTGGTGCGCCGAGTCCACGAGCACCCAAGCGGATAAAGCCTCTCCCCCACCTCCACTCCTGCTCCGCTCCATCCACCTCTCGCTCCCACCGGCCACCGCCATCGCCACCGCACCCTCTCCCCTGCCGGTGCATGAAACCCTAGCCCTAAACCCCACCCGTTCCTCGCCGTCCCCTTCACCTCCTCCCGCGGCGATGGCCACCAAGGCGCTGCTCTCCTCCTCCCTGCTCCCGGCGCTGCCCCGCGCCGGCGGGGGTGCCGGCCCCGCAAGCCCGCTCCCGCCGCTGCGGCTGCGCCGGGGCCGGCGCGCCGCCGCGGGGTGCGCGGTCAGGGCGGGCCTCCACGGGCTCGGCCCGCTCGGGGGCGGCGCCCACCTCCAGGCCGTGCTGGAGCGCGCCGAGGCCGCGCTCTACACGCTCGCGGACGCCGCGGTCGTCGCGGCCGACGCTGCGGCGGGAGGGGACGCTGGGCAGGCTGCGACGGAGGCCGTGCAGAAGAACGGCGGGTGGTTTGGCTTCATCTCCGACGCCCTCGAGGTCGTGCTCAAGGTAATGATTGCCTAATCAATGGTGGGTCATGCGGCTGTTAACAGTTACACTTGCACCGAGTCGATTATGGGAGAATTCAAATTCAATGCGCCCGAATTATGAGTTATTCAAGTGCAACTTCCTGGGCAGTCGACGGCGACGATTGGGCAGTGTGCGTGTGCACCATGTGCTCATGCTTCAGTGTTTTCTGTCTCTGTAACTCGCAAGTTGCAACGACATTGATCGGTAGGAAAGGCTGGTTGCTCCCGTACCAGCCCGTTGTGATGTTTAGCGCTGCTTTGACATGGAAATGGGTTTTCACTATTCAAGCAAACCCTGTGTTCCACTATCGTGTTGTTCTAGGAATTTAGCATCCAAACTGCTTTAGTTTTAGAGTTATGTGATGTTACCCTGTTACTTTCACCTGTTAGGACTCGCAACACTTAAAACTTCCATAATACTAAAATAGTTGGAATGCTGATGCTATCTGAGCCTCACCTTACAGGTGCTCAAGGATGGTTTGACAGCAGTCCATGTGCCGTACTCTTATGGTTTTGCAATCATTCTGCTCACCATCATTGTTAAGGCTGCGACATTGCCTCTAACCAAAAAGCAGGTGAGTGTTCTAATTCTAAGTTCCAACCGGTTTGAATATAACTGTCCATCTCTGGTTCCTGATTATGAGTTTGGTGGATTGATTGCTGAGTTGCTTGTCTATTTCAGGTGGAATCAACTCTCGCAATGCAGAATTTACAGCCACAGCTTAAGGCAATCCAGCAGAGATATGCAGGCAACCAGGTTTGTATAGCTGTTGGAAACTCCTATCATTGATTTTGCTCCCTACAACCGTTTGCAAACTTGTTTCTTTCCTTATTTTGATCTCCTGCTTCTCAATTATTCTTATTAGGAAAGAGTACAGCTAGAGACTGCTCGATTATATAGGCAGGCTGGAGTCAACCCTTTAGCAGGTTGCTTGAATTTTCCTTCATAAATCATACTGTTCTGATGGTTAAATTGTTTTAGCTATTTTAGTTTGTGCTTGTTTCCTGTAAAGAAATCCTTCCATGTGATATATTGTTTTTCTTATAGATTTCATCCCTGCCTTACAAACCATGCATTTGCGGCATAGTATCATAATCTTATGCTTTCTCTGATAGGATGTTTTCCAACGTTGGCAACAATACCTGTCTGGATTGGCCTTTACCAAGCCCTTTCAAATGTAGCAAATGAGGTAAATTGAGTCCAACCGCTTCAAGTTTGCTTGATTAAGTAGCTTTTTGGGCTGATTATCTTCTATGACATGAAGGGGCTATTGACTGAAGGATTTTTCTGGATTCCGTCATTGGGAGGACCTACAACAATTGCAGCTAGACAAAGTGGTTCTGGAATTTCATGGCTCTTCCCATTTGTGGTATTGAAATTGATCTCATATAACATATACATTAGTCATTTCGTTCATGGTTGCAAGAAAAGCGCTGATATATTGCGCTTGAGTAGTTGAGTGATCATAATAACATGTTGCAATATTTAGTCAGTTTTAGATGAAAAGATTATGTTGGAACAGTGACATGTTTAATTTCGTAAGGCAGCACATTGGATGGCACCAGGAAGCTTTTGTCACGTGCATGTTTCCTATTTAGATTTCATTACCTTTTTAGTGTCATAGCAGAAATAGCTAGTCATGCAACAAATGTACCTTATTTCTGTGGTACAAGATCAAATTCTATCAATTTATTATTCCTGTAGATCAGAGCCTGAATACATTAGCCATGCAGATGTGCTAAATTCCTAAAGTAGAACTAACATTACAAACAACTATGCAGGATGGTCATCCTCCATTAGGCTGGCATGACACAATATGTTATCTTGTGTTGCCTGTGCTGCTTGTTGCTTCTCAGTATGTCTCTATGGAGATAATGAAGCCACCCCAGGTGAATGCTTCCCTTTATACTGTTTCATTATGTTTATTTCCGATTGTACACTGCCGTGGTTTAACTTCATATCTGTGGTGTGGTACAGAGTGATGACCCGTCACAGAAGAACACACAGCTCGTTTTGAAATTTCTGCCACTTATGATTGGATGGTTCTCTTTGTCAGTGCCATCAGGATTGTCCATTTATTGGTAGGTGCAGAGTCATTTTGTTATTGTCAAATGTCTTAAGATTTATTCCAAGTTACAGTGCTGGTTGCTTCTCACAAGTTCATGCCTCCTTCCCTGTTCACTTAATATTTACAATTAATTAAATCCAAAACTATTATTATTTGTTGACCTTCAACTGTTTTCATTAGGTTTACGAACAATGTCCTCAGCACACTCCAGCAGGTGTGGTTACGGAAAATGGGAGGAGCAAAGCCTGTAGTCAGTGAGGGAGGTAGCGGAATAATTACAGCGGGACGTGCAAAACGCTCTAATGCTCAGCCGGCTGGGGAAAGGTGCCTTTGACTTTATTTTAATACTTGGAAATCTCTATGTTTTGGTTCCAATTTTAACATACTATCTTGGAAGCAGGTTTAGGCAGCTAAAAGATGAAGAGAACAGGAGAAAACTCAACAAAGCACTTGCTGCAGGAGATTCAAACGCATCCGCATTCGACGCAGAGGATGAAGACTCAGATGATGAGACCACAGAAGAGGTACTCTTGATCCTTTTCCACTATCTGTATATATTTTTGTAGTAGGGCATTGTAAGGTAGTCATATTGGAAAATCCTCCTTGCTCCTACATTTCCTGAAAAATTGAAGTATCCCCTTATGTTACTTATGTAAACCTGACAACAGGGAGGAACTGTGGAGGAACCATCCAGTACTGGCAGTGACAAGAAACTTCCAAGTTACTCAGGGAAGAAGGGCAAAAGGTCGAAGAGGAAGCGCATGGTGCAGTAATTGTTACAGCCTAATTGGATATAATTTTTGTCACAACTGGTAAGTTCTGTTGGTCCATAGGCACTCTTCATGATTGAACATGTCACAAAGAACCAAATTTGAGCTTTCCCATTTTCCAAAATTGATACTTGGTTCCTTATTGATCTTCTTTTCCCCAGTAAATTCAAATTTCCTTGGAACTCATACTAAAAGAACTGAATGACACTACCAATTATATCAAAATAACTGTCATTTGTACTTTTAATATATTTTTGTGCAAGAGAAACGTGCAAGATGGCTTCCACCTCTTATTTTGTAATAATAGTTTGGTATTGCAGGTTAATTCAGTTGACCAGTTCAGTGCCACAGTTGATCTCGGAGACAATTTTGATGGCCTCTTGGAGGCCTAAATTTGACGTGCAGAAAAATAGACCATTTCCGGGGTCTCACAGGTATTTACTGGTAAGTTGTGAGATGAAGTAGCTCCGTATATGCTAGGCCCGAGAGGGTAATGGACAGGGGAACAGGTGTCATAGTATATGTACAAGCAGAGAGAAAGGATCTGTAGAAGTAGATAATATACTCTTCTGTAAGCTGAATTCCGAAATTGGGTGGAATCTGTATTGCCCAGACTATTTATATGCATTCCATTTTTTTTTTCTCATGTAACCTGACAAACCATTGTTTGGAGGGTTCGTTGCGTAAGCTGACAACCATCCAGTCATACAAAATGAGCTATATGCAAATTTTGGCATTGTATTGTCAGAACTGTGAAGAGTGAGCACGCAAACAAGCTTTTTTTTTTTACATGGTAGTTTTTGTGTTGATTTTTGTCTCTTCACAAGCAACGACATTCTTGTGATTATTGTAAGATCCTCATATGTTGCTTGGATTTTTGAGATTCCCTATTTACTTTTCAGTTACTCCGTATCACGTGGGTTTTTTTTTTTTGTGCGGGTAATCACGTGGGTATGTTGCGAAGCGCCCTCACTGTTTACCCGTACACATGTAGCCGATTAGCCTGACATGCCAACGTAGAGTCATGATCCATGAAAGACCAAACTTGCCTATACTTATTGGAGATAGAAAAGGAAACAGAGCAGGAATATCTCCTTTTCCCCTCCACGATGCATTAACAGCGCAAGTTTTCCCTCCATATTGTCATTGCTACGCTCCCGCGCGTGGATCTTGCTGGGCCAAGTATTTCTGTGGGCCTCTTTTCTCTCGGTGCATAAGCTAGACTGCGAACTCTGCGAGCCAACGGATTACCTCGGCGCGAAGGCAGACGATCCCGATCCGGCATTTGTAGGCAAAAACACTTCGGTGGTAAATGCAATATTATGGCCAAATTGTTTTGTAAGAGTTGCAGGAAAAGCCGTAGATGATCTCACATTGCCCAAGCAGAGCAGAGAGCGAAAGGTGGTTGTACTACTTGGCTGCTCCACCTCTCTCTCACTGATATTTTCATGCAGGTGTCGCGGCCATGTGGCCGCGTGCGAAATCACAAAAGGAAGCACGAGAAACTTGTTTGCACAAATTTAAGGCCAGTTACGAAATCACAAGAGTGTTTTTTAATTTCTCTTACAAATCCTAGTGCAGTTGCAGCAAAGTTCTTGGTTCAGCTAATGTAGCACATTTCCCCTGAATTAATGGACGATACACTAGCACAAGACGGGAGAACACCACACCGGCAACGCAAACTGGAAGGAGCAGAGCAATTACTTTACCAAACACACTTCCGCCATGAAAGCATCAGAACGCTGGGCCCCCATCATCAGTCACAGGAATACGTTGCGTAGAGCTGGTTCATGGACCAGCCGCGTCAGTTCCGGCAAAGCGGCAACGAGTTCACACCGCGGCGCAGGGGAATTATCCGTAGACCTCGATCACCGCCAGTTCTCTCCCCTGTTTCAGGCTCAAGAGAAGCGTCCCACCTCCAGGTGGGCTCCATCTCCCAGGTTCTTACCCCTTTTACAAGGCGGCGAGGCGAAAGCCGCGAAACAGGCCGCTGCGCGAGGAGCGGGCGGGAGCGACTGCTGGAGCGGTGGCGCACGGCGGGTTCCATCTCCACCAGGAGCAGTAAGCCCTTTTCCCTCCCTCCCCTTCCAGAACCTTCCAGAATTAGTCGGAGCCGCTGCGGGCTTGCTTCGTCGGTGGCGATCGCGCTTAATCTAGTGTGCTTTTAATTGGTTCGCCTTAGGGTTCCATTTGGTGGGTTGGTTTCGGTGGCGGCGCCGCTTCGTTTCCAACCGAGGAGGGGGTTCGCGTGGGTGGGGAATGGTTGTGCTGTTGCGCGATTATCCGATTTTACTCAGGACGTGCTTGATTTCAATTTGGGTGCTCTCGTCGTGGGTTCATCTCCGGCTATTTGGTTCGGCATGGAGGGGTTTTGGTGTGGGTTTTCAGGGTAAGTGGTTGCGGGCTTGCGGCGTACTGGAGCATGAATTTTCCGTTTCTATGAGTTCCCGAGGTCAAATTTCTCTGGTTAATCAGGCCGATTTGTGACAAGGCAGTTGCTGTATGTTTTGGTGTCGTTCCGAAACTGGGAGACGATTGGAGAATTTTAATTTCATATGCCCGTGTTGATACCTTTACAGTATTCCTTCGAGTGAGGGGACGAGCCGTGGCGGATGCTTTGTTTCGCGTGTCATTTGTTGGTTGTTCTATCCATGAACCCGTGTTTTTGTATGTGGGCTTTGGGACCAATTAGGGTCTCCAGGATGTGACATATCTTGCTTGTGGTGATCATGACGTGTCCCATTTTGCTGTATCAATAGAAAATGGGAGCTGTCTGGCGTGTTGCTTTTGGGGAGAAATAAAATCGTGGCTTCCATTTTGGTGGGACAGTCCTTAGATTACGTTTTCATCAAACAATAATACGCCAATGTTTCTTGAATGTGATGTGTTGAGATTTGAGAAGATGCGCATCTTGCTATCATTGTGGCCCTTCACGTGTTTCTGTGCTATGTTCTACTACATTGATAACGATATGTTGTTGTCCTGAAATCATTTTTACAGGAAAAATTATTTGTTGACACTATCGTTTGCACGTTGTAATTTGAGTACCTAATCAGACTGCTGGGAGTGCTGCCTGAGCCAGACAGCTCTGGCGAGAAGTGAACCAAACAAACCCTATGCCTCCATGTTATTTTTATAATTGCTTATTTGAATATTATGTTGCTATTCTAACCCTTCCCTGTGTCTCAAGTGCATTAGTAGCTATTTCTAGTTTTATATGATGTGCGTGTAATGCATCAGCCCCTCCAAAATTTCCTGTGTCACCACCTTGATAAATCCTTCAGTTTCAACTTATTGCTCTGAATTTGTAACCCATGATGTAGTTAGAATGTTATTTTTAGGCTGCCTTATAACTTTGTTGAAGTCACAGTATCGTATCTATCTTGATTGTCTGCTTTTTCTTGATTACAGATGCGGACTCGTTCTGGTCTCAGTTACTGTGATACGTCATCAGCTAATACTGCTGAAAATTATTCTTCAAAAATGCTAGGTGAAAAGTCGAGGAAGAAGGTACTTAACCCATTATACTTGCAGTTTGTGGCATTTATTTGGCGTGGCTCTTGCCTTGCTAAGGGGCCCTTTTATTTGCATGTTTCTGTTTTTTTTTTTTACTTTATTCACCAACTTCGCCTTGCTTTGCTTAGGTGGTCCAACATGTTCGGTATCGAGAATGCCAGAAATGCCATAAATTTCAGATGGAATTGGAGGCGAAAGAGTCAGATTTAGCAGGCGAAAGAAAAGCCACAGAGTTGGCAGAGCACAAGTTGTCAGAATCACGTGATCAGGTACAAGAAACCATAAAAATCCTGGAAGTTATTGCTGGAAGTTATTGCTTGTAAAGTCTTACTTCAAAAAAAAAATTGCTTGTGAAATCATTGATCTGAAAATAAATCTTTCTTAGGTGGCCAAGAAAATTCCTCTTAATGATTGTCAAGGCTGTAAGAAGGTTCAGCTGCAGCTAGAGATAAAGGAGGCAGAGTGCACTGAGGAACTGAAACTCAGAAAATCTGCTGAATCGACTACTGCCAAATTAAATGAAAAGGTACAAATCATGAAGTATCCTATCGAAATATTGCATCACCTAGGCTCCGCCATTGTTACTAGGTGGAGCATCATTGCTTAGCCTAGGTCTAGACTTTGTTCTAAACGTTTCTCCCAATTTAGTAATGTTGTATAATATGTTTTTCCTATGTTATTCACCAAATGTATGACTCCCTAGGCTGTAGTGTTCTATTAAATGCTGTTAGGCAGTCCCTGTCTTGAAAAGTTTCAAAATGAAATGCAGGTACACGCTCTTCAAAAAGAGCTTGAAATTGAAAAAAGCTGGGGGAAACATGTGAAGAAGCTTATTGACAAGGTAAGTGTATGTGGTAGGCTTGGAAATAGAGGAAGAAACTGATATTATCGGATGAAGAAACTGATCCTGCTTTGTATTGATTTCGTAGATACCACCTGCTCTATTGGGGTCTGAGGTGAATTGTGCCCCAGATGCCTTAGTTGATGAAGTGAAGAAAGAAAGGGATTTTATGAAGCAATACGAAGCTTCTTTGAAGAAAGAAATAGAGCGTCTGAAGAGCTCAAATAAATGTCTTACTGATGAGAATATAGATCTTCAGAAACTAATTGCATCTCAAGAATGTTCTTTTGAAGACTTTCGGCAATGGGTTGAGGATAATTTCATCAACAAAATGGGCTTCACAATATTCAGTGCTGCCAATGTTGATGAAATGGTTACCGCCAATGCTGTCATAGGTTCTGGAGGCTATGGACAAGTATATAAGGCATCTTTTGATGACAAAGATGTTGCCGTCAAGATACTGAACCCGGGTAGTGGCCAAGGATTGAGGGAGTTTGAGACTGAGGTGAGTAAATTCTCAATTTCTTACCCCACTTCTTTTAAAAGGCTTTTGGTTGTCTGCCTTTCCTGATCCACCTATATATTGCAGGTCAACATTCTCAAGAAGGTTCATCATAAGAACATCATTCATCTTATCGGTGCTTGCCCTTGCAAGCATGCTTTGGTTTATGAGTTCCTTGGCAACGGTACTCTTCATGAGCGACTATATGCTGACCCTTGCCTGCCATGGCAGAAGAGGATCTCCATAGCATTTGATATCTGCTCAGCATTGGTTTTCCTTCAGAAGATGAAACCTGGTCCGATAGTTCACTGTGATCTGAAACCAGATAACATACTTTTTGATGCTGAGGATACACCAAAGATATGTGACTTTGGAATATCTTATGAGCTGTCAGAAGTCAGTGAGACCGGTTCATGGCATTATGTCACTGTTGGAACGCCCAGGGGGACTCCGACCTACATCGACCCTGAGTTTCAATGTACAGGTAAAGTGACCCCTTGTGCGGACACCCATGCCTTTGGGGTGCTCTTGCTTCAGCTGGTAACGGGCCAAGGAAGTTCAAAATTTGCTGGTTTCGTTGAAGAACAGATAAAGAAGCTTGAGAGGGGGAAGCAACGATCATCTCCGTTGCAGAGAAAGGTGATTCGAAGTCTTCGCCTGATAGACAACAACCTTGGTGTCGATGACTGGAATCCAAAAGCTGTGGTTCTGTTGTTGAAGCTAGGACTCGCTTGTACACATGAGGACCGGAAGCGGAGGCCGTCTTTGTCAGGATATGTGTGGCCACAATTGTACATGATACGAGAGGAGAGTTTGTTCTGCTAGGATGTTCTGTAGCCCAAGGAACTGGTGATCTAGCAAGGCTACCTGCGGAACTGGAAGCATGGCCCCAAGAACCTTGTTTCATCGCGCTGCTGGAGAGCAGCTGGCTAGCAGTTAGTTTCCCCCTAGTTTCTCTTTTGCCGTATTTCTGTTTTTCCCTTTGCTTAGCTCCAACACTTAACTAGTACCACCCTGAAAGCGAGACTTTTATGTGGCAGAACAAAGTGAATTGCGGAGGCCATCTGGCTGGGTGGGTCTCGAGTACTCTACCTTTTGAACTGCTCAACTTTATAATGCTTGGTTGAATAGGACCTGGTGTAATTTCGTTGTTCAAATTGAATAGACTGCTCTTGTGCGTACCATAGCGTCGAGAATCATCATGTGGAGTTGTGGTGTACTCGCGTATGAGTACTGCCGTATGCAATGCTGGATCGCTTTCGTTTGTTGGTGGGTTTGCCCTACTGTGCTCTTGTGCGCAAGGACAACCTGGGTGTTTCATGATTAGTGTTGATGGAACAATATTCCACCAGCCATTACGAATGGGTGTTGGAAATTCGGAATTGTGGTCCATGAGTTCTGGCAATTCCATTTGAACAACGAATTCCAGTTTGTCTAGCTAGGCAAGTACAAGAGTCCTGCGTTCTCACCTTTGTTTTCAACAATGGAAAGGATCAAAGGACCACTTGCTTGAGGTCTTTGACCAATATTTATAATTTTTTCACTATAATTATCAACATACGCCCAAAGTGTAAAGCCTAGCATATATTGTTCTTGCAATAGCATAATGTGTGGATGTGTCACAGACGTGCCGTACAGGCTGATTAGTCCATTCATTAGTAGAAGCCTTGACAATGTTCTGATGAACCCTTTTTATTATTATTATTATGAAGGTACTTGCCAAGGCACCATTTTTGTTGTCTGCAAGGGGATGTTTCCAGTGTACTTCATGTTGATATCAGTGTGTTCAAAGTTCAACGATATCTGTAGCAGCATTCGCATATCTGCATTGCCGACAGAAATATATGGACTTGGTTCTTTATTTTGTTTTCAAGAATCTGTACAGATACAATAAATCAAAATTTGTCTATAGGAAATTCCTGAGGTTTTACAAGGCAGATAAGTCAAGAAATGCAGCTAACTATGGTTTCTCAGACTCTCAGCTCATGTTCCAATCTGATCTCTGGCCTGAAGAAATATCAAGAGCTTCTGCAACTTTCAGACTTCCTACTGAATTTTCATGACGAGTTTGGTATGCATTCCCGAACACTGGTTTCTTCATCTTGGCCCAATTGTTCACTGAATTTTCTGTAGCAAGCCTACGCTTGCAAGAGTCTCTGCTGTCCAAGAAGTCTGAATATCGTCAAAGAAGCCCACGGCACATGTTCAGAGACACAAGCCTGAATTCAGATTTCCTGACACTGAAGTTCCATTCCTCGCGGCGGGAGTCTTCTTTACCCTCCGATCTGACGCGCAGCGCTTCGGCGGCTCCGACGACGGGCACGCTGCTGCTGCGACGGCGAGGCTGGTATATATAGGAATCGGACTCAAACAACGACACCGGGAGTAAATCTTCTATTTACTCTCAGGGATTTACTCCTGGCGGCAAGTGTGTTGACCGACGAGAAAGCTCACAGATCGGAGGACTTACCAGATCCTTGCGTGCCCCGTTGAGCGCGGAGGACTTACCTACGGATAGGCGACAATAAATAGGAATCGGACTCAAACAAACAATACAAATCGGAATCGGCTGAAATTTCGAATCCGACTCTGGATCTCCCGGATCGCAAGTTATATATTCCGGTCTGCTTCCTCGTATTCTTCTCGCCTGCTAATTTAGTAACTTCCGCAGGCCATGGCAAGGTTAACGAAAAGAGGGCATTCTTGGTGCGATCTCCCGGAGGAGCTGCTTGGCGACATCATCCAGCGCTTTCACGCCATCGGTGACCGCCTCAGCTTCCGTGCCGTGTGCTCACAGTGGAGACGCGCGGAGCGCGCCCACACGCAGCCTCCACCACCTATGCCATGGCTTGTCGGCGCCGGCTACTGCGTCGGCATGCGTGATGCCGCCATTCACCGCATAGCCTTGCCTGAGGACGACGCCTGCGCCGCCGCGGCTTGCCGCGGAACGTTCGACAACTGGCTCGCCATGGTGCCCATGTCGCAGCCTCCTTACCAGCCCTTCCTGCTGAACCCATTCACCATGGCAAGGATCCAGCTCCCGGTCTGGGCCGGACCGGAGGCCATCTCCAAGATCACCCTGTCATCCGCGCCAGACTCGGAGAGCTGCACCGTCGCCGCAATTGCTGCTAGTGAATTCACCCGGACGCTCCAGCGTGGCAGCATCGCCGTCTGCCGCCTGAGCCTGACGGGGCAACCCTGCTCTTCCTCCTCCTGGTGGTACATCGTCAAGGCGTTCCACCTGCAGGACATTGTCTTCTTCGAGGGAAAGCTACACGCCGTCGATGGAGCAGAGCAAATGTACGCCTTCGAAGACCAGGATCTCGACAAGATGCGCCGCCGGCAGCTGTTCCGCCGTGTTCCGGAAGCTCCGTTGTCGGCCCACAACAGGTACTACCTGGTTGCTTGCCATGGGAGGCTGCTGATGGTTCGCAGGAGCTTTGGGACAAACCGTGTCCCCGGCGGTGCGTGCCATACCGTCGGATTCAAAGTCTCAGCGGTGTCCAAGGACAGCTACGGGACGAACAAGAACAGCCCGCTGCCCCCGGCTGTTCCGATCAAAGCATTCGAGGGGCATGCGCTCTTTGTCGGTGATGCCTGCTGCCGAGCTTTCGCCATCGCTGACGGAAGCAGCAGTAAGATCAAGGAGAACCAGATTTGTTACGCCGACGACGAGAGCAACAGCAGCACACCGGTCGTCTTCCTCGACGACGACAGCGCCGCCGGATGGACCGTCGAGGGGATGATGAGATGCCACCGTCCTCCATTGTTGGGGTCGACGCTGCAATCCTATGACGTGCTCACCGGCTGCTTCCGTAGGTACCAGCGGCGGCGGCGCCGCCCCGCCGCCGGGGCATGGCAGTGCGTCATGGCGGAGCGCCTCCTGCACCGGCGAGCCTTGCCGCCGCCCCCGACAACAGAGCGGGGAGCATCGCTGCTGCTATGGGAGGTGATGAAGAGCCTCGGAGCAAACGAAACGCCGTGCTACTGCAGGGGGGCAGTATCTTCCAACCCGGACACACATGTCATCGACCTGTTCGTGCCTGTGTACGACCAAAACTGGCGCTTCACCCAAAGCGGAAGGTCGGTGCAGGAGGCAAAGCAAGAGGCAGCATACGAAGCCGTCAGATTCCTCCGCAGTCGGTACCGCGCCATACTGGATGACAGCCCCTGGAGCTCCATACCACATTACCATAGCCATGTCGATGAAGAGATATACAATGAAGATGAAGAAATTGAAGATCAAATATAAAGTTTAGAATAGTTTATTTGCCTTTTCATCTTTACATAGTAGTCTAGTTATAAATGTTGTGCATTCTCTGAAATTTTATTGCACCACGTCATCCAAATGTCTTTTATCCATTGGGTTAAAACAGAACAGACAAGAGATGAAGCAGCCATCTAATCAGTCCTTAGCTTCTTGGTAACGTGTAGGAATACCTAATAAAGAAACACTAGCATGAATGCATGATGCCCATTCTTCGCCACGGCAAAATACTATCCAAATATCTCATTTTGATGTAGGAAAGGTAAATATTAAATTGTAGATGAATTAGTCCTGTGCTGCTATGGAAATCTCAACTTCACATTTTGAGTAATTTGAGATTCACTACATAGTTATCAGTTATCACGTAGCTATGTTGCAATTTGCAAACCTTCCTCACTGTTTACCCGTACACATGTTGCCGATTCCACTGTTCGCCTGATGCCAACGTAGAGCCTTGATCCATGAAAGACCAAACTTGCCTATATAGAAGCTTGTTAGTTGTTGTACAGTACTTGGTTTGGCGTATTCATTATTGTTTCACGTTTTTTTTGGCAAATAGTGAAACTCGGTGGCTGTGAAATCTCTAGAAAAATTGTTGGGACTATCTATGGTCCTAGAAGCATGTAACTACATTCATGGTTCCAGTTCCAGATTGTTGAAAATGGGCGAGATAGGTTGAAACGCAAGTGCAGCGTGGTAGATATTACACCAAATCCAGGTTGATTGTGTGCTTCTGTAACAAGACGGTTTAAGGAGAAACTCAAAATTTTCATATGGATTGGATTTTATTTTTCTATTTTCTGTTGGTACTTCACTTTCCTGAAATCGAATGGTTGAGATTGGAGGGACCCAGGAGTTGGTGCGCTCGAACTGGAGCCGTCGCATTCGCATATGTTGGCCATAGCAACAAAGTAATCAGTGTTAATTTGCAAGTAGTACTTCAATGATTATGACGAGATTGTTGTGCCACCACGGGAGAATCAGAAGCCCATCCTCAATCCCACGTCTTGGTGATCAACGTTCCCTCCCTTTTTAACAATACTCCTATATAATGTCGAGGATAAGTTAAAATAGTCTTAAATCACTTATAGCTTGTCCTAAAAATTATTCTACCTTTTTTTTTTCTAAAAATCGTACCTTTAAAATTCAGTTTATCTTGTTTTGTTTTGAACGTCATATATTTGGAAAGGATGAATCATAATTTGTTTTCTGACGAGCTTGGTCAGAGGCATTGCGCCGAATGCCTGTATGAGGGTGGCTTCAACCTGGTAGATGTTTGACACTTTTTTGAAGCTTTTACTGTTTTACAGATGACTACTGGGAGGGAGTTTGGAACTTGTTTTCGTGCTCCAGAAATCAATGCCCTAAAATTCTCCTTCAAAGCCTGGAATAGTGTACCCGTGTACGTGTACAATTGCGCGCTTGTCGTAGCTCAGGAGCTAGCTCGCAGCTTGAACAAGCATGCAGTTCGTTGCCATCAACAGCCCAGCCGTGCATCTAGACGGATTCTGCTGCTCCATACAGGGACTCCAGCCAATGCACCTGCCCCTTCTACCACCTCGCTTACAAAGACTGACACATCATGCATTAACTTCATAATTCCTACGACCTTTTCATGCATGTTTGTTCTCTGTTGTTTGTTGATGGTAAATGGTGAGAGTTACAAGTGTCCTGATGGGATTGGAGGCCCGTTCATTGAATTCCTTAATCAACCTTTTCCCGTCCTGCTGATCAAACGTCTGAAGCAAGGACAATGATGGGCAGCGAGCTGACGACGGCCGGCGGCGGCGGCGAGACGGGGCGACCGAGGCATGGTCGCGCGCCCTCACGGCTGAGCTGAGACCTCGAGAGGGAGACGACGAGGCGTGCAAGGAAGATTCAGGTAGCTGGCTAGCGTCGTCGGTGCCGTGCCGTCTCGAACCGTGACCGCCTTGACCTGACCGAGGAAACAATTTTCATCAAGTTGAGCCACTTTGTTTATTAGGTCGTCGTTTTCAGTAAACATATCGTCGTTTATTTTCCCAGTACGTATAGTCATCTCATGCGTGCGTGGTTTTATTTGTACATGCAACTTGACCACGAGAGCGTTATGGTCGCTCCCTTAATTGTGCCTGCACTCCATCGATTCGATCCTGTCGACGAAAAATTAACGTTCTCTAGGAGCAAAAAAAAAAAAAGTGCAGGCTGAAGAAGCGAGCGAGAAGAACTTCCGATTCAAAGAATGCAACCACCATACCATACAAGCAATCACAAAAATGATCGACCTGCACCCTACACCTACTGGATGTGGTCAATTCTCACAGATGATCAGGTAGCATACCTCGTGAACCATGATGATGCATTTATATCTTCTTCTAGGAACTGTATGGTAGTCATTAGCCGGTCTGTACATGTCATTGGGTATTTGAGTATGATCATGCCACGATGCGTCTCTGTCGGTGCCTCTGTTCAGATTCCCCAACTTTCTACTATTCATTCCAACTTTTCACTATTTAGGCTGCGTTTAGATAGGGGAAAATCTCCTGTAGCACCAAAAATGCACTGTTCATCTGTTCTGGAAAGCGTGTTCTGTGAGATGGAGGAATAGTATGAATAGGAAAAAGTTGGGATGAATAGTGGATTTTTGGAAAAAGTAGGTGAATCTAAACGCTCCCTTATTTCAACTTTTCACTATTCCTCTCTCACAAAAACACGTTTCTCAGCGAATGCTACAGTGTTTTTCTAATGATACAGTGTTTTTTCCTGCAATCTAAACACAGTGTAATATTGTTCAGAGATCTCATATTCTCAGAAGGCATGTGAACCCCTAGTATCCTATTGCCAGTTGGCCAGTTGGTCGCTGATGAAGAACGCTAACCGCACGGGGTAGTAGTATAAGCACGCATAAAGATGTATCCAAGTTGTGGGTTTTACTTTAATTCGGTGAGATGAACTATTAAATATGGACAAAACGAAGCCTGTTCTTTCGACAGCAACCACTAATGCGCAGCCAAGCACATACTACTTGCGTCTTGCGTTCACCAATTCGTCATATCCTCCTGTGAGAGAGACTCTGCATTTGCATTTCCTATAAAAACTAAGCTCTGGCCTGCGCGTTTGAGGGAGAGACTAGAGAAGAGATCAAGGGAGGGAGAACAAAAAAAAAAAATCGGCGCCAACAGAGACGTCTCATTGGCCAGCCGGGCGCTGTCAAATATAATTGCAGCGTTAGACGCCAAGAACTAGCGACCGAGCGAGCTCGCTCTCGGCCTCTCGCCATCGAGGAATCCAAAGAATCCATCCTTCTTTCTCCCCCAGCTCGCCTCCTGAATTCCAAGAATCCCGGCAAGAATCGCTCCGGCCGTGAGCGAGCTTGAGCACAGACCATGGCGGCCGCGCACGGCGGCGGCGGGCTGCAGGGCCCTCTCCTCGGGGAAACTACCGGGACGGCCTCGCCGCAGCAGCGCCGCAGCCGGAGAAGCAAGCCATGGGCGGCGCTGTCCATCGCGGCGGCTCTCCTGGTCGTGGCGGGCGTTCTGTTCTTCCTGAGCTCCGGCGACGCCGCCGCTGGCGCTGGCCGTGGCAGCGAGGGGGAGGCCGTCGTCGTCGGTGAGCGGCGGAGGGGGCGGAGCCCGCATGAGGTGGAGTCGGAGGTTGGGGCGGCAGCGGCGGACGACGCGAGGTGCTCGGAGGTGGGCGCGGCGGCGCTGCGGGCCGGCGGGCACGCGGTGGACGCCGCCGTGGCCGCCGCGCTCTGCCTCGGCGTGGTTCACCCTATGTCGAGCGGCCTCGGCGGCGGAGCCTTCGTCGTCGTCAGGGACGGCGCCTCCGGCGAGGCCGTCGCCTTCGACGCCCGGGAGACCGCGCCGGCAGCGGCCACGCCGGTACGTGCCTCGTCGTCGTCCTATTCCGACGTCCTTGCTCGCAATCACCAGCCGGCGCGCGGGGGGATGGGGAATGCGCGCCACTCTATGACATGTGGGGGCGAGGGACACCTGGCGAGCACCAGTTGGGGCTTGGGTCCCATCGTGCTGGGCTTGTTGGTTGCGTGCGTGTCGCTGTCTGGTGGGGCCACCCGTGATCGGGCAGGTGATTGGCCAGATTGGGTGACACCCAAGGCCCCACAGCTTCAATGAACCACACGACGACCTCACAAAATCACACTACCAAATCACACATCTCTGATTCGTTTCGTCTTTTATTTTTTTTTCAATAATGCAATGCAGAGATCGGAGGATGGCCATTGGCAATGGCATCTCAGTTGCTTTGTCTGTCGTCATATTGTCGGGCGGCTCTAGAGTTTAGACCGACTACTGCGATCATCGCGTGCATTTCTCTGCTCAAAATGTTTTTGCGGTTCAAACTGATAAACTGAAGAACAAGCTCTGCTCTGGCCCAGAGAATTTTTCCCTTTTAGGAGTAGCTAACCTGCAAAGGAAAAACAATAGTTACCATTTTTTAGTAATTTTCAGTAGTTTGAATTTTCGACAATTTTCCGCTCGCCAAGACCCCAAAAAAGAGAAAAAAAAAATAACGAAGAACGGCGACAATCTACTACCTGTTCTCACTGCAAACTTTGTTCTCGTGCTTGCTGGAAACACCAAACAGGACATGTACGCGGCGGACCCGTCGAAGAAGTACAAGGGCGCGCTCGCCATGGGCATTCCCGGCGAGCTCGCCGGTCTCCACGCGGCGTGGTCACGATACGGCCGTCTCCCATGGCGAGACCTCGTCGCGCCGGCGATCCGCCTCGCCCGCGACGGCTACGAGATCGTCGCGTACGTGGCACGCGCTCTGAAGAGCAGCGAGGCCGACGTGCTCGCCGACCCCGGCCTGCGCGCCGTGTTCGCCCCGGCGGGGAGGGTGCTCGCCGCCGGCGAGACTTGCCGGAACCCCGCGCTGGCCGCCGCCCTGGAGCTCATCGCCGACGAGGGCTCCGCCGCGCTCTACGGCGGCGCCGTCGGCGCGGCGCTCGTCCGTGACGTCACCGCGGCGGGAGGGATCGTCACCGTCGAGGATCTGAGAAATTACAGGGTCGAGGTCAGCGACGCCATGCGTGTAGATTCCATGGGGTTCACCTTCCTCGGCATGCCGCCGCCGTCCAGCGGCACCGTCGGGATGGCCATGGTTTGTCAGAGATTACTGCTCATGCTCTTACGTTTTGTGATCTTTGCAGCAGATTCTTGGGCATCCATCCATTCAGCTGATTTTTGTGATGTGATCTTTTTCAGATTCTGAACGTTTTGGGTGGGTACAAATCGCTCGAGTTTTTGAAAGGGTTCCTTGGCATCCACCGGTTGATCGAGGCGATCAAGCACATGCTAGCGACACGGATGGATCTCGGCGACCCTGATTTCGTGAACGTGACTGGCGACGTCGCCGAGATGCTGTCGCTGCCGTTCGCAGACAGAATCAGGGGAAGGATCGTCGACAACACGACTTTCCCTGCCGGCTACTACTTCCCAAAGTACTACTACACTGCCTACTACATCACTGACATCTTCTAACCGCAACCTTTTTTTTCAGAGCACGCACGGCACGTGTGCATATACTGATGAAATAATTCTCTTTTGGTTGTTGGTGGTGGCAATGTGTGGCATGGATGATCAGATGGAGGCAGCTTGATGACCATGGCACGTCCCACCTATGCGTGGTGGACGGCGACCGGAACGTGGTGGCGATGACGACGACGGTGAACTACTACTTCGGCGCCAAGGTGCTGTCGCCGTCGACGGGGATCGTCCTCAACAACGAGATGGACGATTTCTCCGTCCCTGCCAAGCGCACCCCCGATCACCTCCCGCCGGCCCCGGCCAACTTCATCGCACCCGGCAAGCGGCCGCTGTCCTCCATGACGCCGCTCATCATACTCAAGGTAGTTGAGTTTCTTCTTCCTGGCGCCGGACCTTTTCCGATGACTACTGGAGTACGACGTGGCTCTGCTCGTACTGACATGACGGACGGAGTGCAGGATGGGCAGCTCGCCGGCGTCGTGGGAGGTAGCGGCGGGACGAACATTATTGCGACGGTGACACAGGTGTTCCTGAACCACTTCGTCGTCGGGATGGACCCTCTGGCTGCCGTCCAGCAGCCCAGGGTCTACCACAAGGTACTCGGTTCTTGACGATCCCTGAACGAACCTGAACTCCGGCGAGTGACAAACGCATCAGCCGTGCGTGCATTTCTCTGTTCCTGAGGAATTTTGATCATTTGTATTGCTGCAGCTGATTCCGAACGTGGTGACGTACGAGGACGAGACGGTGGCGGATGGCGAGGTGATTGCGCTCAGCGCCGAGGCGAAGGAGTTTCTGGAGCAGAGAGGCCACTGGCTCGTGAGCACGGCCTCGGGCGCGGTGTGCCAGTTCATCGTGCACGAGGTGGCGGAGCCGGCCGCGGCGGGCGGCGGCGTGGTCAGAGGAATGCTCACCGCCGTCAGTGACCCCAGGAAGGACGGCAGGCCGGCGGGACTGTGAGAGAGAGAACCGTGCGCGAGCGTAGCCTAGGCGTTGTTGATCTCCTCCGTGTACATAGGCATTGTTGTTGTGCATTCACACGGACACGGACCTTGGACAGAGATGGCAAAATTCGTCTCTTTAATTTGTAGCCCAGATGGGGATTTATTATCAGTCACAGTGTCACACACTGCTGTTGATAAGAAGAATTTTTTGAATCAAATTTTTTGATGGTTCGGAGGGTTTTCCGTTCATGTATCTCGCCCAAATGTGTGTGTTGGGCGGGCCACTGGGGACTTTGTCCTGAGTTCTGACGACCTCTGATTTTTCCGGAAAAAGTCCTATTTACCCCCTTCAACTATAGACAGAGTTTACGTTTCCACCTTGAACTCTAAAACCGGGTAAATCATACCCTTAACTTTTAAAACCGTGCGTTTTACCTCCCTGAGCGGGTTAAAAGCGGTTTTGATGGTGGTTTTGTGTTTTTTCTTTTTTATTTATTTTGGCTGAAGCTTTAAAAATTCATAGTAAATCATAGAAAATTCATAAAATAGAAAACTCATTTTTGTTGGACTCCACATGATTATATATACACAGTAAATATATAATATAATATATTTTAGCATGGCATTTTTGTTGTAGTTTTAGATCTATTCATTTCTGTAATTAAAAGAAATAATTCATAACTCCAGTTTTTATGTTCAATTGTGGCTAAATTTTTATAGTGGCCTAATTATTTTATGATTGAATTGTATTAAAAAGTTTATACTCATTTGATCATGTATAACTTAGTTATATATTTATTTATGTCACTATAACTTACTTTCTATACCTAATCCAATGAGTATAAATGTTTTACTATAGTTGGATCATACAATAATAAGATCTCCATAAAAATTTCACCACAATTGGATCATAGAAACAACCGTTATAAATTATTCTGATTAATCACAAAAATGAATAGATCTAAATTTACAGTTAAAATTTTGTACTAAGTATACCATATTATATATTATACTCATGTGGAGTCGAACAAAAATGAGTTTTCTATTTTATGAATTTTCTATGATTTACTATGAATTTTTAAAGCTTCAGCCAAAATAAATAAAAAAGAAAAAAAACACAAAACCACCATCAAAACCGCTTTTAACCCGACCGCGGAGGTAAAACGCACGGTTTTAAAAGTTGAGGGTGTGATTTACCTGGTTTTAGAGTTCAAGGTGAAAACGTGATCTCGGGGGTAAATAGGACTTTTTCCGATTTTTCTGTAACAAAGTCGGGTGATTTTTTGGTGGGCCAGACAATGTGGCCCGCGGAGAGAACTATACTGGCCGACAAGTACTGCGTGGACGAGACACTGCAGGCTGGGGCGAGCTACAATCAGAAGCCCAAGCGTAAAAACCTTACGTATGGGCCTTACGATTCACTGGGCCCGTGTTTCTGTATGGGCCACTAAAAAATGTCCAGTTGGGTCGACTGGCTGTCACTCGATGACTAGAACCAAATCAGAATTTAATAACTCAGATAAGGAAAAACAAGTTGAAATTTCATCGCATAATCGCATTTGATTATTCGGCGTTTTGTGTATGGAGTATGGAAACGCTCCTCTTCGCTCAACTCGACTCAATTCGAGCATTTACTATTTAACTGTAGTATGAACCAACTTGTTCACTGTGTTTCGAATAGAATTTAAACACCAGCTGAAACTCTAGGAAATATTTTTAGGATAGGTATCTATTGCATGAGTTTCGTCTGTGAATTCTTACAGAGAAAGAAGGAATTTCAAATTTGACAACTCCGATGTAGCTTGCCGTTGCCGGTTCTGGAACTCTGGATGTTTCGGCAGCTCGTCGGCGACCGGACAGCGAGGCGAAAGCAACCGTGCGCCGCGGATCTGACGGCCGGCACGTGTCCGCTAGCGCGACAGCAGGCAGATCCGGTGGTCTCCCCCGTCCACGTCCGCTTTCCGGTATCATCCATATCCATAACCCATCAAACACGGAGAACTTTTTTAATTTTCTCTTCTCTTTCGACCAATTCCAATTTCCACCGCCGCTTAATTCGCAGGGCCGCCACCGCCGACCACCCGTCCCCCTCGTCTCCGGCGATCACCCCCCGGCGGCATGCGTGGCCGGGGCTCCTCCGACCGCCTTGAGGCGCTCTCCGTCGAGATCGAGCGCAAGCTGCAGAAGGTACCGGACTGGCCCGGCCGTTTTCCCTCGTCCCCGGGGCGGGGGCTCCCTCGCTGCTCTGATTTGTGGTGGTGTCGATTTCGTCCGCCGGGGCTGTTACGGTTGCTAAATTTCCGTCGATTTGTGCTCGCTGCGAGCGATTCAGACCTAATGGCTTGCGCCACCAAGAGCGTTCGTGGCTTCACGAGGATCCATGGGTGGTGGCGGGGGGTGAGGAATAGTGGGGAGCGAGCGGGGTGGTGCCTGTAGCCTGTAGGGAGGGGGTCTAGGGGATACTTGGCGCGGCGCGCCCGCGCGCGGCGACTAGAGTCCCGTGCGGATGCACCGCGGTAACCGGCGGGACAGGAGGGATTGAGGGAACATGGACCTCCTCGAGCTGCTCTCACTCACTAGTAACCCCCAAAACTGTACGTCACGACAGCTATATGTTAGTCAATTTTTTTGAGCTTGCCTTGAAAATCCGATCTCCCTTCAGTTTCAGCCATCTGTATAGCAACGGTTGCTATCCTCCTCAAAACCGGGCTTTGATGTCCTTTTCTGTTTTGCTGTGTGAGGATATTGTTGGCAGAAAAGCAACATTGTAAGTGTAATAATCTGATACCAATTTCTGCAATTAAGAAATACTATTTCCACTAGAAAAAATGGCATGTTTGTAACATTTATATACATATTCCAAGTTTGAGTGGTTGAGATCATAATGGGCTCGTGTGTCACCAAGTTTTTTGGGCTTGAATGCAGGCTCTGAGCTCCAACTCGCAGCGTGTCCAGATCCTGCAGCAACTGTTTGCCGATATTGCATTGAAGGTGGATGATCGTGCCCGAGGTGCCATATCTGTTGTTGTTTCTGCTGCTAATTTCGTTGCCCGTTTCTTTCCAGCAGTATTAGATGCTCGCTATTCATAATAGTGTTTGTAGCTACAGCGTTCTCCTAGTTTTCCATGTAGCGCGTGAAGTAAATGCAAGATTTAGTTAGAGCACAAGCTGTATGGCTTGCAAGTATGACAATGTTGTACTTCAAAGGGAACAAGGAAAAAAGGGCGTACCCAGTGCCGTAGGCTCCCGCACTGCGCGGGGTCTGGGGAAGGGATGTATGCGCACAGCCTTACCTGCACAAAGTGCAGAGGCTGGGGCTCGAACCCTGGACCTTCCGGTTACAGACGGTAAGGCACTACCGCTGCACCAGGGCCGCCCTTCGGAATAAGGAAACAGTTTCTTTTTTTAAAAAAAAAATCTTGTCATGTCATCGATTTAGAATTTCCAAAAAATTATGTTGAGACAGCTGCACATCATTCCATTACAAATGTGCCTCTTTTGATGGGTTAGGAGATATTCTCACGTTGGCTTCTCTGACTTTGCTCGGAAAGTGATGCCCTTTATCATTATCTAAGTTTATATGATGCTACTATTGTTGATCTCAGATTGTCTGCACCATTGTTCCTATAAAAAATTATTGATCGGTAAATAAATATAAGTGGCACATTCACATAGAGATGAGCAGTAACTGGAAGAAATTTAATTGATTTCTCATTTTGAACAACAGAAATGGATTTTTTGCATTTTGGATTTTCTTTAGGCCTTAGCCTAACGATTCTTTTTGGCTGTATAATTCATTTCTATTGCGTTGCAACTTCATCTTCGGATAAATTCTTCAAGATGACCAGGGCTACATTGCTGCTGAATTTATTCTTTTATATTCTGAACTACAACTCCTTTGCTGTTTGTTTGATCTGTTTTTTTAGCGAAATAGTTTATTTAATATTATATAAGAAGTAACTGAATTATACTTTGAACAGATGCGATTATGAGCGAGAATGATGATGGCATTGCTCCATTAGATGAACGAGAAGATGGTTGGGTGTGCTTCTATGAGATTCTTGCTAATCATTTTGTTAAAGTGCCTGAAAGAGGGAAGAGTATACTTGAGTTGATAGTGCAACTCTGGAGCCAGTCCTTTGCGTCCAACATATTTGCACTTCTTTTCCACAAATGGGTATGCTGTGCTACTTGTTAACAAATAGTCGAAGGATGTACATGTGCTGGCTCAGTTCCATTGCCAATAAACCATGTTTTTTACTGTTGGTTGATGTATTTTAATTTAGTCATTTAAATTTCACAAAAAAACATTAAAAGGGCGTACCCAGTGCCGTAGGCTCCCGCACTGCGCGGGGTCTGGGGAAGGGATGTATGCGCACAGCCTTACCTGCACAAAGTGCAGAGGCTGGGGCTCGAACCCTGGACCTTCCGGTTACGGACGGTAAGGCACTACCGCTGCACCAGGGCCGCCCTTCTTCACAAAAAAACATTGCGTTCAGTAATTTTTTTAGGGCACATGCTTTCACTATTTTAATTCTTGCTGTATCATACATTAGTCTACATATTCCACAAGTATAGAGATATGTTTGTTCCTTGAAAATTCTGTAGGCTATGTATTACATATATAAATTTATTCAAGGCCAAAGAAAGGATATCATATCCATTACCAATTGCATACTGAAGTTACTAGACTACAGTTCAGGTTGACGTATTAACGCCAATAACCTAACTAGTTCCTTTCAGGATGTCTTACTCTAGATTGATTATTCTGTCCTGACAAGATAGTACTTGATTCTCCAAATTGTTTTCACCACCATCTCTACCTCATTTGGTAACACAAGTTCACTATGCAGCTGTTTGAAGCCCCTCTTGATGGAAAGGAAGTATCACTAAGATACAGCTCTGCTCTTGTTCAAGGTGCTACAAATGTATTTTGGTATGACTGCAAAGCAGAAGCCATCAGTATTATGATTAATTTCTTTTTTTTTTTACTTTTGTTTTCTGTTAATAGTTGAAAACATATCATGTATGACCTTTTTTTCTCCTTGAAACTTCCACTATCTAATTATATTTTCCCCATAGGATTGACATACAAACGAATACAAGACATTTTCTCTCCTTATATCATGTATGTATTGGTTTGGTTCCTCGTGATTTGTCTCATTTCAAAATTACTCTCCATGTGTAGTACTTGCACAACTTACATTTATTCCTTTTGTTGAACAGTATCTCCTTCAAGATGTTGCTCTAGTCCCTGACCGACTTACTATAATATCATCACAGGTTATTCTCTCTCTTCATTGAATTACTGTACCTCCTCTCCTAAAAATGTGCAAGGCTACTGTATCTCTTTTCCTCCTAACAATCGTTATTCCATAGGCTGGTAGAGACCTTTTCCTTCTCCTCTCTAGATTCATGTTCTTCTATGATCAGGGTAGGTTTCCTTTCTGCATCTTCTTAAAGTAAAAAAATGCTTCTTGTATGCTACTCAATGTTGCAATGTTCAATATGCAGATCATTTGCTCTCTAGTTTCCTAGAGCATTTTCCCACTTTTCCAAATTATTTCTTGGTTGGTGGTCCAGCAGATTACTTTGTAATTGAACTCACTGATCAGGTAGCTTTCTTTGTGAAACAATGTGCTATTTTGCGCATCTGATGAGTAGTTGTACCATTATCTGAAACTAATTGCTTTGCTCTTTGCTGCAGCTTCAAAAGCTAAAAATTGAGCCAGTACTACTGCACTACCTCTCCCGCATGAGCGTACTTCAAGGTACTACCCTGAATAAGTTTCCTAAGGCATGCTCCTAATTTTAC
Source organism: Digitaria exilis (assembly GCA_015342445.1). Lineage (NCBI taxonomy): Eukaryota > Viridiplantae > Streptophyta > Magnoliopsida > Poales > Poaceae > Digitaria > Digitaria exilis. Next base: position 1,448,311 of record JACEFO010001770.1, on the reverse strand, counting down.
GATTCTGTTCTTTTGCTGCAAGTAAAAATTTTGTTTAAGAAATGAATTAATTCATGCAGGGCTGGAACTGAGGTTAAGCACAAGCACAAGATTAAAGGCCTGCCTCTACAGCTTCACTTCTCCCGGTGGCCCTACGTACCCAACACGAGCGGTGCGGCACGCGGCCTGGAATACGTTGGATTTGCTTTTCCCTGTGAGTACCACAATTTCTCTAATCTAGTCAGCTGTGAATCCACTGTACTATGGTTACTTTAGTAGTATCTTGATAGTAATGCAGCATGATATGCTTTTATTTGATACATCTTATGTTGGTGGTAGTGGTACCTTTGTCTGTAGCAGTATAGTGGACGCACATGTACTAAAAATGCTGGAGTAGATATTGATATGATATACTGTGTTTTTTGTGATACCAAACAAATTTAGTTACCTGGTGATTGAGGCTAGGGGCATCATAGATGAATAGCGAGAGCTCTCTCTCTAGCAATCAACCAGTAACAGCATGCATTATCTATGTTATTATCTCCCCTTATATTGCAATAAACTGTTAAGGCTAAACCAATTCCTTTTTATCTCCATTCGTTACTATAATTTGGTAGTGATGATACATTGATACGATGATATCCTGGGCTGCATACGGGATTGTTGTTTCTCTACAGGTCGGCCGCTACCCAAGGCATGTGATAAGCCTGTTCTTCCGGCTGCTTTATCCATGGTACTGGCCTTCTTCTTGCTGGAACTTTGTGATGACCTGTGCCATGACCATCTACTACTACATCCTAAACCTGCTCGTCTCAAGCTGGGAGAACCTGAGGCGGCCTAGTCACCGGAGAGCGCACCGTGAATGAAGACATGGCAGTCTGTTGTTGTTCATTTTCTTTTGTTCTCCTGTGGAAGCCGTGTAGTAAATAGTAGCTTGCGTGGTTGTCCAAACATGTTTATAAACTGCTACGTTTGTTCAGTTGTTTATATACGAAGAGAAACAAAAGGTAATGAAGGCAAGCATGTGCATTTCTGGCTTGGTCTCTTCGGTGTCCACTCTTGCAGTGTCCTGCAACCTAATCTCTGAAATCTATGGGCCGTGGCAGCTTATTGGCAAGTACCAGCAATGATGAGCTGTGAATCACGAGGGAGGTTTTGATGTCAGTCTAGGACATAGTGCTTCCTACATGCTGTTGTGTAGATTGATGCTGAACTGCCTGCTGCTAAATGTGTGATTTGCTTCGGTCTTTGAGTAAAAAAACATAATTGATTTTTTTACTTGTATTTGTTTTGGAAACATCAGTGATTTTACTTGTATTTGTTTTGGAAAACATCAGTGCTTTGTATCCTAATTGACTGTCAGCTTTCAAAAGATACAAATGATAAATCTGCAACATCGGTTCTCAGGACATGATTAGTATGGTCTGGTTAGGACTTTGGAAGCCGGTTAGCAGTTTGTACCTTCTTGGTAGTTGGTACCAAGACGAGCAATACCATTGCTTGCACCTTGAACTATTACATTCTCTATAGAATGGGCCGTAACATTGATGTGGCATCTTCAGTTCTTCATTCGTAGTTTCATTGTGGAATGCTTCATGCTACGACTTGCTTTTACAGTGACACTAGTTTAAAAGTTGCAGTAGTATATATTGTAAAATTTTGTTAATCTGTCTGATACACTATGGTCATATTTTACGCCAAAGATGTTGATTCAAAAGAATGTACTAGGATAAGATAACGTGATAACGTAAGCGGAAATATTCAATTCACTTTTGTACCGGCCCACACATGCAATTTTCTTTTGGGGCTCAGCCTGACCTAATCTTGCTGACGCACACTAAATGCACGCCCGAGATTCAGTGCTTTGTGCACGTTCGACAGGACACCTCAGATTTGCCATTTTTCTTATCCAAAGACCAAACATTTTTGGCGTGTTGCTTTTAAGAAAAGGCATTTTTTGCGGCTAAAGCATTTTTGGCGTCAATGCCCACCTATATTTTCTTTTAAACACTAACTGATTGATAGCAATACTGACAACTCTGAATCTTATCTTCATTCTCTAAAAAGGGAAAAAAATCTGATCTTAATTGTCCTTCACCTAATTTTTCATCCATCGATTTAGTGCTTTGCTTGTGGTACTGGACGAAAGTTGATAAGCTTTTTAGGATTATCCCACTGTTCCCCTTTCTTAGTATAAGCAATACTATTTTTAGAATGATGAAAATTTGATAAGCTTGCTCAAAATGAGTATATGTATGGCCATAATTGAGGCCAATAATCGTCATGCAGGCATCTGGATGTCCTGAACTACATTATTCTCGAAGTCCCTTCACTATCAGAGAAATACAAGTGTCAAGTGGTGTATGTTCCTGATCTACGAGCCAAACACAGTCTCACCCAATTTTTCAGCCATTTATTAGTGCCTGGTCCAGGTACAAGTGTCAAGTGGTGTATGTTCCTGAGGTCAAGGTTAAGCCCCAGGAATCCACAATCATAGTTGATAGGTGGTTACGTGCCTCATTAAGTCATCATTGCTTGCAAAAGTGGCACCATGGCTGATTGGCTGTCATGGCATGAGCACCTGCCCCTGCCCTGAGAACATCATTGGCTGAAAATACTCTCAGAGCAATGAAGCGCTGGAATCGGCAGCATCTTGATTTGGGAGGATGCAAGGTCCAAGTATGTCCACGGGGAGTAGAGATTGAGGGAAAAAGAAGGTTTGCAACATTAGCGCCCTTTGCAGCTGTGTTTTTCAACATTTGAGCACAGCTGGACTTGTTCTTGAAGTAGTGGTTTGCTTTTCCTACTCAACATGAAAACAGAAGGCGCTTCTTTTCTTCTTTGAAAAGATGGCATAAGCTCTGTCTTGCATTAGTTAAAAGAAAGATTCCATTTTTTCATGATGGCCACAAGCCACATAAAGCCTGATCGAGCAGCCGGAGAGTCACCAGCTTGAACAGTTTAAAATTGTAAGCCGCTTCATCTGCGAGACTTCAACCAACAAGCCATTGAATCGCTGCCACCTCCTTCGATCGTCCGGTCCTGAATGCAGATAGCCACCTCCGTGCGAATGTGCGATACGACGCACGGCTTCAGGGTTTAAGTGAATTCAGACGTGACGGGAGAGCTGGGAGAGGCCATGGCTGCCTCTGTGCCTCACGACCTACCATCTGCCAAGGACGACATGGATGAGATGAGATGAGCCATGGAGCCTTGCTGTGAAGCAACAGCTGCACATGGAAATGGGGCCTCGTGGCGATCAATAATGTGATGCCCTGATGGCCTACCCTGTGGAACCGCTCTGCATCTGGAAAAGGCCTCTAGCTCTCCCCGGATGAGGTTCCAAATCTATCGAGCCTATCTGTTTCCTTGTGTTCTTGCCCCTTTATGTGCCGGCCTCCCTTCGCCAAGTCTGTGCATTCCGTTTATCAGGGTGCCCAGGCAAGGATTTCCCTTTGACTTGTTTCTGTTGCCTCCATTTTTCCAAGTGACTGATTACTTGAAGCTTTGCAGGAGGTTCTTCTTACAAGCTGAAGCTCGCTGCAGTGAGTGCAGTGCAGTCCACCTGACATCCAACCGGACAAGAGTTTCCATCGTGCACAGTATGCGTGGACCGGCGTCTCCCTGTTTGCAGTCCACATGCATGGGCAGGAAAACGAAGCTCTTATCTTTTCTTCGGAAAGTGATTGGAGCTCGATCTGCCTTTGCACACTGAACTCAAAAGGGAGAAAATTTAAGGTGAAACAACGCCCATAAAAAAACTTTTTTAGAGTTTATAACCATGAAAAACTTTATGGTGAGATTGTTTCAAAAAAAATATTTCAAAAAAAGATTGTTTCAAAAAAGGCTTTATGGTGGTACAGAAATCACTTTATCTCCAACCAACACTCGTAGCAGTGCACGCACGTCCTTGACTGACAGGTCCTCGAATGCGTGCAGCTGTTAAGTGTCTGAAGAGAAGCCAAACAGATGGCACCATCTCCGTCCTCTCACTAGTGGCCTCGCGGTTTGAGTCTTGCACCCATGCTTGTGGTCACCACCTTCCCTCCCCGAGTCCCCGATCGTTTGCACTGCAACAACATGCCTATCCGCTCCTCGCGTCCAGGCACACGCAGAGACGACAGTTTGGTTGCCTCCTCTGCAAGATACAGTAGTTACTGAGATACCGATCGAGTTCTGTAGGGTGTGGTGTGAGCCATGAGAGGTGCTGCACGTGCCTCTGAGTTGTGACTGTGGTGTGAGCCCCTAGATGAGCTGCCGATCGAGCTAATCCTTGGCATTTGCTGTGCTCAGCGTGCTGCACCTGCACATGGAATGCTGGAACGGGTTGTTGAATGCCTTGGCCTACCGGTCCTGCGTGAGCAATCGATCAGATCATGGGGCCAAGCCTACGTAGGTAGCGAACTAGCGATCGAGCACATCTGCTGTCTAGCTGCTTTCCTTGTTCTTTGCCCCTTCTGTTCATTTTCCAAACCCGAAAACCACATCCATGTACCGCCCTCCTGATGAAACTAACCGTAACGTAACAGGATGCAAATCCAAGCTATCGTCCACGTACTCATTTACCGATCACCCACATGTATACAGCGTGCGCCTCTGTACCACTTACACGACGTTTCTCTATGTAATAAATCGCGTTAGATGATAGTTACAGGAGAATAGTAGTATATCAGTGCCATGCCAATGCCATCAAGAACTCCCTTTCATGACTGAAACTGAAATAATTGAAACAAAAAATAAGGTCGGGCTAAACCACAGCGATAGATGGAGTTCATTCATCGCCGGGTACGGAGAAGAAAAGGTGCGATGCACACGACACGGCCAGTGAGGCGAGGCCAATGAGCCGTGCAGATCGATCGGTCGATGGATCATCTGCTAGTGGCATGCAGCAGGGACAGCATCAGCAGCGGCCGGGCCGGCCGGCCTGGTTGTTGGCAGTTGAAACTTGAAACCCGTGGGTTTTACTACTGCATGCGTGTTTCCAAATGGAACGGACGTAGTATGTTAGCTCGTCCGGAACCCCTTAAATTTCCTCCTTTTCTGTTGCGGACTCAAACCAAACGGTGACATATATATAGAGTAGGTTTCATTTAATTGTTGGTCAGAGAAGAAGATACATGGCACCTGTATTGTGTAGCACACTAGCACTATACTCCCTCCATACTCGTAAAGAAAGTCGTTTAGGACAGTGACAAGGTCTCCAAAGCATGACTTTGATTTTTTATTTTTTTAAAAAAATATTTATTGGAAATTGATATATTTATACTTTTTTTAAAAGTATTTTTCAAAACAAATATGTTCATATGGTTTTCACATTTTCAAACATATGAACTTAAAAGTTATTCATGATTTATATTCCCAATATTTGACTCAAACCTTGTCCAGAACGACTTTCTTTACTAGTATGGAGGGAGTATTTGCTAAGGCGCCGGCAAATACTATGTCACATATATAAATGGTAAAAAAATAAGGCGATGGTATGAAATGGATGGCTGAATTTGAGGCAACTTTTTGGTTGATATCGTCATTGAGGCCATGTTCAGATTCCCAACTATTCACTATTCATTTCAACTTTTCACTATTCATTTCAACTTTTCACTATTCCTCCCTCACAAAACACGTTTCCCAGCGAATGCTACAGTGTTTTTCTTATGTTACAGTGTTTTTTTTCTACAATCTAAACACACCCTGAATTGCAATCCAACTATTGAGAGGCCGCAGCACCTTCAACCTCTAGGTTCACTTCAATTATTGCGCTAGCCCCTCTCCTCCTCCGGTTGCCTAGTCCCACTGGCGTCCATTTTGTATTTGATGGCATTTCAGCTCCCCACAAAAAAAAATATTTCACCATCGCAAAAACCATATGAACTTTAACTATAGGAAGAAAAATTAATTGGAACACTGCAGATTGAGCTATATATGCAGATCGTGTAGGGAAAGCAACTAGTTATTGCAAGTTCAAACCCATGGGTCAGAAATGAATTAAATGCGCAATTTATTCTATTGTTTGTTAGAGAAGACGATGTCACGTTTCCCAATACTATTTACCCATTGTCCACCACGACGAAACTTTTCATAGATGATGCTAAACTAGCAGAAACGAAGAGAGCTCAAGGGTCAATTTCATCCGCACTTTTGTTAGCACAAGGATTTAGTTCGATGTTCCCATCAGCCTCGAAAGAGACTAGGTCTATTTTTCCCCACTCAAATAAATCTTGTGGAGGCTATTTGTTGAGTTTTATATGTCAAACAAAACAAAAATGCAGTGTTTTCACATATATTTCTAGTTTTTTTTTCAACGACCACACAAGATAGTGCAACTTCCATTTTATATACCCCCCCCCCCCCCCAAGAAAAAACATTTTGAGCTTTGCAAATAACAGAACACACATACCAGCAACATTATTGTTCTATAAGGGAAACCCAATGCAAACGTGTCTGTAACTGATTGAGATTTTAATCCGTGCACAACTAATTTATTTCTGTGATGCAATGCGAGTACAACTAAAAAGAAAATTGCTGGATCCCTAAATCCTTTTCCTATACCAACTTTACTTAACCCACGAAATTACTCTACTTTCCTGTGAAACGACGAACTCGTCTCTGTCTGAACTCAACTCCTTTCTATTTTCCTTTTCCTTTTCTGAAACTGAAGAACGCTATCCTTTCTCCTCTCTGTTTGACTGTTTCTAGAGAACTCTATCTGCTCCCTTTGGTGTCCAAGAATTCCCCTGGTTGCCAAGCGTGCGCACGTTGTAGCATCGGATCGCGGCCCGCACCAGCAGCACGATCCGGCTCCAATCCAAATCTCTTTCCGGCCTCTCGTCGTCTCCTCCGCGCGTCATCTCCATCTCCTTCCCCGGCCCGTCCCGCCCCGCGTTGGCGTTGTTGCGCTCCTACTCCCCAACCAAACTGCTACCCGCGCCCCCCAACCATAAATAACCTCACCCCTCTCCGCCCTGCATCCTCTTCTCATGCACGCCCGCCTCCGTTTCCGCTCTCCGCTCCACTTCCCGGCGCATTAAACAAATCGGCGGCACGTCGGGGTATGGTTCCGGCCGCATTGCCGAGATTTCCGTGAATCTTGCGGCTGTTGGTTGTACTGTTACTCCGCCGGCTCACCATATCGCTATTTTCTTGGGTTTGGTCTGTTTTACTTGCAATTTGGTTCAGTTCAGTTCTTGGAGTTGAGGGGGTTCCAGTCGTCGGCGATGGGTATCCTCTCGCTAATCACCGGCAAGGCGGGCGCCAGCGGGTTCGGGTCGTCGTCCACGGCGGAGCAGGTCACCGACGGCGTCGACGCCAGCCGCCTCACTGTCGTCATCACAGGTACTCCGTTAGATTGGCCGAACAAGATTCCTCTTTAACAATGTTTAACAATGGTGTGCTTAGCCAATGCTGACGCGAACTCGCCGAGTCTTGCGCTGTTGAATGAGAGATTCTTGCTGCTCTGATGTTCTTTGGTACCCGTTTTCCTCTGTAGAATCGGGATTGTTTGGGTTCTCGATCTTTCCCTTTTGGGGTGTCTGATAAGGAGTGCGAGTAGATCTCTACCTGCTACTACTAAATTGTGTGGTATGCCAGATGTGCACCCCTGATTTAATTGCCGGTTACGTGTTGTTGTCACTGGTTTTTCTCACAACGGTACTTGTCGTCGTTAATGGGTGCATATGCAGCCTCGTCTCTGGCTGGAATCTTGCCCGTGCAATGTTTGTGTTCCTGAAACCTTGACAGTATGATGCCTGATTAATTCCTCAGAATTCTACTGAATCTACTGCTTAGATTTCAACTGAAGCTTCTGATACATAATTTTCTACTGAATCTACTGACACTGAACTTGTTCCTGAAATTACCATGTTTCGTAATCACCAAAATTTTGTATAGCTGGGTATCTGTTCCGTGGTTATATTTGTTTGTAGTCTTAGTAAATCTTTGCATATATTTTTTTTTTACTTTTTACTTCTTTTTGGTGTGTATTGAACCATTTGACGGGTGGGTTTAGAGCTGGGATTATGACGCCGTGATATCTTTGTGTATATAATTGACTGGTAACCACGTATTGTTGGCAAATGACAATTCTTACAACTGCAGTAGTCCTAGTTGAGAAATGCCCTAAGTTTTACTGTGAACTTTGACTACCAACTAACATCTCCTTGTTACAGTGACCTCTATTTTACTGAAAATTATGCTATAAACTCTCATGCAAGCAGTAAAGAACTTATATGCATCAAAGTTCAATGATGCTCAACATCGTGGTTAGATTACCGTAGGCTGATTCCTCAAAAAAAAAAAAGATTACCGTAGGCTAATGGGTTTTCCTTTTTTTATTTTTCTCATTGATGATATAGCTGGATGTTTTTCCTTTTTGTGCGGAAAAAGGGAGTTTGAGTTTGGGCCCATGTGGTCCTTTGGTGCAATTATTTCTGTGTAGCCTTGAATCCATTCTCCATAGCATATGCTGTCTGTTCTTTTTCCCAGCACCAACTGACGACTGTACCTGCTTTTATTGCGATACATATTTTGTTTTCATGGTAAATTAACATTTTGTTATAGAATTGCCAGTGTCTCACCAGTGGTAATATCGCACCAACACCAATATAATACTGTAGTAGTTTGTTGAGTTCCTATGTATCATGTTTTGATATAACTGCTTCTACATGTACAAAGAAAGTTGGGCACCAACAACCCTGCATCTGATGAGATCACAATTTATGAATTGGAGGCACATTTCCATCTCTCCTTTTCTGGCACATAATTTCTCACAGCGATGTTCCGTGTACTATTAAGTTATGGCAAGTGTAAGAGGTCTACAATTCAGGATCCTTTCAGTTAGATGCATATCATCTTCTATCCTTTTCGTTTCACTATATATATATATATATATATATACACTATTTTGGGGCCTTAGCTGTTCCCTTAACAAGAAAGTTGGAAAATGTGTCCCTTTTCTATGGTTATTAGTCGAATGCTGATTATTTCATTTATTGAGAAATAAAGTCCACTCAAGTTCAGCCTTACATAGAAGCTTACCTAGAAGTTTTGGGTGTTCTTCAAATAAAAAAGATAAATACGAAAGGAAAAAGTCCATTTTACTCCCCTCATCTATCCTCTTTGTCCGTTTAACACCTCAAGCAAAATTTAGGCTCACTTTACTTCCCCGAAGTATTTCATTTGGTTCAATCCACCCCCTAATTAGATTTCTCCTTTTTGTTTCTTCACGTACAAGTTGAGTTTTAATTTGAAACTTTATCAGTTGACTTATAAGTTATAACATAATGCTCTATGTTAGAAAAATATTTTAGATTTTTAATGATTACTTTCCATGCAATTTTATATATCTCAGATCAATTTCGTATTAAATATTCCTAACCTATGAAAATAACCAAGAAAAATTCTTAGTATAGTTTTTTAGCACAATGAATCATGCTTTGTATCTATTCACAAAGTTTGAAGTCAAATTTCAACTCATACATAGAGAAATAAAAAAGAGAAATCTAATTAGGGGGTAGGTTGGACCAAATGAAACAGTTTAGGGGAGTAAAGTAAGCCAAAATTTTGTTTAGGGGGCTAAGTAGACAAAGTGGATAGGTGAGGGGAGTAAAATAGACTTTTTCCAATACGAAATAGACCTGCATGGTTGGCAATTTGTTTACTGATCAGATTGCTAATAAAAATCAAAGATTGTTATATGAGGAGACAGACCTGAAAGCGTTGATGAGAGTAATTTTGGTGGCACTTCTGTTCACCTGTGTGGGGAAATATGGAAATAGAATAATTCTGGAATAGGTCAAGGGTGTTAGAGTGCTCAGGAGGTCGAAGGCCAAATCAAGGGGAGACTAAATTGAGATTTTAGATTGCAATCATTTTGTTTATTATTTTCCGTTTGAGAGTGTTATTTTAGCAGCTTTAGCCCTTGTTTCCTTGTTGGTTTGCTTTGTTTTATGATTTTTGCTACAGTCGCCTCTTGGCGCTTCACCAGTGCCTTTTTCTGTTCAGAATGTTGAAAAGATCTTTGTTTGCAGTGTTTGTGACTTGTTATTAAGAGGTCTTATTGGATTAGGATAAAAAAATCCGTAATTTGAATATTTCTTATTCATGAAACTCAGAATTTGTTCTAGGTATATATTTGTAACTGCAATCATTCCTCATTGGGAGTAGAGTGTAGTTTTCACTGCCATCGATTTAATTAATAAAAAATTAAGTTAACCACAACCAGCATTCATTTTCTAGATATCAAAGATTTATTGCTGTCTAAATTAGTTAAAAGCTTTAATGCTTTAATGTTTGTCGTCTATCAGGAGGAGCTAGTGGCATTGGTCTGGAGACATCAAGAGTTTTCGCCCTTAGAGGAGCCCATGTCATCATTGCTGCGAGAAACACGGAGGCTGCATCAGAAGCAAGGAAGACCATCATGGAGAAGAACCCAACAGCACGTATTGATGTTCTGAAGCTTGACCTGAGCTCCCTCAAGTCTGTCAGAGCTTTTGTGGACCAGTTCAACTCGATGAAACTTCCTCTAAACATCTTGATGTAACTCTCTTCGCCTCTTGTTATGCTTGCCTATCCTTGACATGGACATTTGCTGTGCTTCAGTTATTATTTTCAGCTTTTTTATCACTTACATGCCTATTTAGCGTTTTTCCTCTTGTGTATATCACACTGAATCAGAACTTATCTGTTATGCAGAAATAATGCAGGTGTGATGTTCTGCCCTTTTCAACTGTCTAAAGATGGAGTCGAGACACAATTCGCAACCAATCATCTTGGTATTCTATTACTCCCAACATATGTTAAAAGCAGCTAAAATGATTGTTTCATTGTCGGGCACTGACATTTGTTTTATCAGGACACTTTCTGCTTACCAATCTCCTCCTCGATAATATGAAAGCCACTGCTAAGTCCACGGGTATTGAGGGTCGCATTGTGAACTTGTCTTCAGTTGCTCACCACCATACTTACCCTAAGGGAATTGACTTTGAAAAACTGAATGATGAGAAAACGTATGTGCTCTTTAATTTATGGTTCTTTGTGGGGGTTGACTGTGATTGAACTGCAAATAAGGATGTTTTTATTATTGGCAGATACAATGATAAAATGGCTTACGGACAATCTAAGCTGGCAAACTTACTGCACGCAAAGGAGCTCTCTAGACGGCTCAAGGTATTATTTTGTCCTCCGAGTATTCTGCTTTATTCTAATCTTTTGGGAAGGATAGAAACCTGAAGACAAACAATTTGTCCATCATGGCCCTTATTCTTTTGTCGGTTCACTATCACGAAGAAATAATGGATAACTGGTAAGCAATAGCTAGTGCAGACTTTGCAAGCTAAATAACTTAAATCTTAGGACCGTGTTATATTAAATATCATTATGACTTATTACAGAGATTATTTAGGCTACTACTTCCCTATAATCTCGATCTGTATTGGCATTTTATTCAACCCTTTATTTTACATGCTAAAAAATGTTTTCATCCTTGCGATGTTTGCTTAGTGCTTCCCAACCAGTGGACACTGATTAAAACCTTACTCCTAATTCTCAAATTATGTGTCAATCTGTTCAGTATCCTCTTCTGATGCATCACTTATGTTACTGAACAGGAAGAAGGAGCAAATGTCACAGCAAATAGTGTTCATCCTGGATTGATCATGACCAATTTGATGAGACACTCCTTTGTTCTCATGAGTATGCTCTCTTGCTCTTTTCTCTTACCAGGAATCTATGTTCTGATCTTAGCCGGGAGCTTTTTACCTTCCGACGATGTGCTAAAACACCTTGTTTTCTCTTGCAGAGGTGCTTCAAGTTGCAACTTACATACTGTGGAAGAATGTTCCTCAGGTTTGGAACCAGATCTTCACAATGTTTCTAGCCAGCCCTTGTTCTAACAAGATAACATTGTTGTCGGGTAGAAGTGATGAATCTAATATTATTTTGCAAATATTGTTCTGAATTTTATTTTGTTTTTTTCCCCAGGGAGCAGCAACTACATGTTTTGTAGGACTGAACCCACAGCTCAGGGGAGTGACTGGAAAATACTTTGCTGACTGCAACGTAGAGAAGACAAGCAAGGCGGCGAGAAGCGATGAGTTGGCGAAGCAACTCTGGGACTTCAGTGAGGAGCTGATCAAGTCTGCTCAATGAGAGCTGAAAGAGCTGGATCAGAGAAGTGTTCTGATTCCGCTCGGCATGTGGTGTTTCACTAGTGATGACTGGTTAATATGTAGCAGTGGTTATATAGGAAGCTGGAGCAATGGTGGAGCTCATGGCGTTCAGAAAATAAATCTCCACGCATGCTTTCCTTAGATTGTTCTGGTGTGGCAAAGATCAACATGCAATATGTACTCTGTTAATATCTGTCCAATATATGTGCAGTTCAGTTCTGGTTTCAAGTTCCCATTTGTGTTTGCCTGGAACATTTGTTCTGATTGTTTTATTGCTTATGCGTTGCGACATTCTGAGCCTGTACCTGCTTTGCATCTGAAACATTTTTTTTTTTTTTTGCATCTGAAACATTGGACCGCAAGATCCATGATGTATGTATCTACAGCACAAATACTTCTGTTTCATGCTAAGAAATAGAGAAACAAATACTTCTGTTTCATGCCAAAAAAAAAAAAGAAGAGAGAATCACACGGCCTACACTTGGTCCATAGAAGCCGGCGACGACAGCTCCTCGTCGTCATGGTCGTCTTCCCAGACCCCGACCGCTGTGGTGAACCAGACGGCGGCGGTGACCACGACGACGGCGAACACGAGAGGGACGATGACATCAGGCTTGGCGCGGCCGAACATGCCGGCGGGCACGCAGACGACGTCCCACGGCGGCCCGTCGAGCGGCAAGCCGACGCTGAACCCATCTCCTCCTCCGGCGCCGCCGCCGCACGCCATGGACAGCGGCGTCCCGGGCCCGACCGCCCAGACGAAGGCGAGCTCCGGCGCGAACGCCGCCACGGCCACGGCCGTGACCGCCACCGCAGTCCACGTGGCCGCGTACGCCAGCAGCCCGCGCCGCGCGAGGAGGCCGCCGAGGGATGGGAATGGGAACGGGATCGCCATGGGGAGTCGCTGGTTGCGCGAGGCTTTGATGGAGGTTTATAGAGGAGGTGGATGGTGGTTTGGGTGAAGAGGATTTGGCGGGAGAGCAGGTGACCGGTGGCACTGCCACCTGCCGCCATGGGCGTTCGAGTTTTGAGCTTCTTCTTTTTTTTTTTTTTTTGAGCGTAGTTCGAGTTTTGAGCTGCTCCGCAAGAGAGAAGACAGACGCTATGGGCCAGCCCATATTATCACGGCCCAGATAAGCCCATGCCCACCAAGCTTACCTGATGAAGCCGAGGCCCAAGCGAGCCTATCTACCGAACAAAGCGATCTCCCCCGCGGCCCGAGCCGAAGCCGCCTCTCGTCTCTCGTCCCGCCCGCCTCTGCGGCGGCGATCCCGCGTCCTGTGCGCCGCCATCGCCGACGGCACGCCGCTTGCGGCAGTCCACGGGAAGCGACGCACCGAATTCGCGAATCCTCGAGGCCCTGGCCTCCGCAGGCTCCGTGCCTCTGGCCTCCGCCTCACCCCGACGGCACCGTGCGGCGCTGCGTTGTTGAATTGGACCTCGCCACAGCAGCGCGTGCTGCTGCTGTAGCGCGATGCCGCCGCCGCGGCTGGGGTGTGCCGTCCTCGCCGCCGCCAGAAGATTCAACAAGCCCATCGCCCGTACGTATCATGCCTTGCTCCTCCCGCTGCCCAATTACTCTCTCCTTTCCAATGGGTCAAAGCACACGATGCAATCCTCTATCCGACAGCACGGCGGTTGTTTTTTTGTTTTCTTTCCTTTTGTTATATTTTTCTCATGAAGAGAACTAACTCCTCCGGCGCCGCGGATGCTCGTGGACCTTGTGCAGTTCTTCGGAGCCTCGGCGTCCTTGGGTCGTGCCCACCAGCTGTTCGACACAATGCCTCAGAAGTGCCTCCACCCGTGGGATTGTCCCCATGCTTTCGACAAAGCAGCCTTCCACCTGGGGATGTGCTTGGAACGCTGAGATTTTTCCATGCCAGCGATTCAGAATCTTCCAGCGAGGTCCACGCTTGTGAAGTTCAGAGAGTTCTGAAGTCCATCGGTGGTGGCGTCAATGCCGATCTAGGCCATGCTCTCCATCAGTTTGCAGATAAGATGGACGAGGACGTTGTCCTCAAGGTTCTTCAGAAGCAGCGGTCCAACTGGCAGGTTGCGCTGGCGTTCTTCAACTGGGCGGCAGGGCTTCCCGGGTACGCCCACGGGCCGAGGACCTATACTGAAATGCTCGATATCCTTGGGCGGATGAAGAAGGTCAGGCTCATGAGGCACCTGTTCGATGAGATTCCGATGGAGCGGCGTGAGGTGGTGGTGACCAACAGGATGTTTGCTGTGCTGTTGAACCGGTATGCGGGCGCTCACAAGGTGCAGGAGGCGATAGAGGTGTTCTACTTGAGGAAGGACTATGGTTTTGAGCTTGACTTGGTCGGGTTTCAGATACTCCTGATGTCCCTGTGTCGGTACAAGCATGTTGAGGAGGCAGAGGCACTGTTCCGTGAGAAGAAAGATGAGTTCCCTCATGTCATAAAGAGCTGGAACATCATACTTAACGGCTGGTGTGTCAAGGGAAGCTTGAGAGAAGCTCAAAGGATTTGGAATGATATCATTGGATCCAAGGTTGAACGGGACCTGTTCACCTATGGTATATTCATAAAAGCACTGACCAAAGCCGGTAGAATTAGTTCCGCGGTGAAGCTGTTCAACAGGATGTGGGAGAAAGGGATTAATCCTGATGTGGCTATCTGCAACTGTATCATTGACCAGTTGTGTTTCAAGAAAAGGATTCCAGAAGCACTTGAGATTTTTGGAGAGATGAATGACCGGCGTTGTCAAGCAGATGTGGCTACCTACAACACTTTGATAAAATACTTATGTAACATAAAGCGGATGGAGAAAGTCTATGAGCTTTTAGATGAAATGGAAGCAAAGGGCTGCTCTCCAAACAACAGGACATACTCCTACATTCTGAAGACAGCAGAGAAACCGAAAGATGTCATTGCTCTGATGCAGAGGATGGAGCAAACCGGTTGTAAATTGGATTCTGATACATACAACCTAATATTGAACCTTTATATCGGTTGGAAATATGAGAAGGGGGTGCAGCAAATATGGGATGAGATGGAGAGGAGTGGATCAGGCCCAGATCAACGATCATTTACTGTTATGGTTCATGGTCTTCATTCCCAAGGAAAGCTGGATGAGGCTCTGCAATATTACACAACAATGAAGTCGAGGGGCATGATTCCTGAACCAAGGACCAAGATACTGGTGAAAGCTATACATATGAAGAAAGATGGGGCTGCCACAGAAGATGTGTCTCCACAAATAACAGGGAAAAATCTAAAACTGGATCCACGATCAAGCCTATTCCATGTCCATAGATAGTTTGCTGTCAGATCTTGCTTCTATAACCTGAACAGAGGATTGCTGGGCACATATTATGGGTTAAAAAAATCTATTCGGTCAGTGTCCAGAGATCAAAATGGCCACATTTTGGGCTACAATAAATCATCAGCAAAGCTTGTTGGCATTATGATATCCCAGAAAGTTTTGTTCAGATTTTTAATACCAGGGTATGTTTTTCCCCCTATGTCTGATATGGTTCAATTGCAAATACTGTTGACATGCTTGTATTATGAAGGATATATGAAATATATAAAGATGTTTGTTTGTTCATCTGTTATGAGTGATTGCGTCTAGTTTTTGCCAACATATGCAGTAGCCGGTGGCATGAGTAAATCAGAAGCCCAAATGAAGGATGGCCCAAGCGCAATAGATATGTCTAAAAATGACCCAGAAAGCTTAGGACGAGTACTGCCAGCCTGCAGTTTTGTACTTGTAGCACCAACCACTGGGTTTCTACTGGTCACATACATGGTCCAAAATGGGCATCCACTGATTGATTGAAACCTTGGAACTGCTTTGCTACTTGTATTTTACCGTCTATATAGTATGGCTAGTCAACGGCACGCAGTACGGCCATGCATGATTATATTTGTATGATGACAGAGCGCCACCGGAAACGAACAGTAAAGAACTACTATGGACCTAATGAGATGATGACATATAAGTATATAATACACCCATGTAGCATGTTTGGTAGCTCTGCAAACGATTACTACTGGTCACCGTCTCATCTCGGCTGGGTACTTGACAAATTCTGGTCACCAGTTGCTACGATCCTCTGCAACCCAAGTAAGTATGTGCATGTTTGAAGCGCAATGGCTCCAATGTAATTTATGCACACTCATATTTTCATGCAATACTGTTGTTTCATGATCCAGTGCAGGAGGCAGGATTAGCAGTGGTTAGACGGCTGCTGGACCTTTGGAATGGATGGGCAACCCAGTTCCTTGTGCTCTTCAGCCTCGTGTTGCAGGTCGTCC
The DNA here is from genome assembly GCA_015342445.1 of Digitaria exilis. NCBI lineage: Eukaryota > Viridiplantae > Streptophyta > Magnoliopsida > Poales > Poaceae > Digitaria > Digitaria exilis. The sequence goes on along the minus strand of JACEFO010001770.1, from coordinate 1,431,885 downwards.
TGCTTTTCTTTGCTGGAGTGCGGCGGCATAAAGACGGTGGCATAAGGATAGGCTTCCTCTGGCTGGCGTACCAGCTGGCTGACTCCACCGCGACGTATGCTCTGGGCAACCTCGCCCTCAGCAGCGTTCTGCACGAGCATCAGCTCGTGGCGTTTTGGGCGCCGTTCCTGCTGCTGCACCTAGGTGGCCCGGACAACATTACCGCCTACTCCCTGGAGGACAACAAGCTGTGGCAGCGCCACCTCCTCACTCTTTTCGTGCAGGTGCTGGGTGCTGGATATATCCTCTACAAGCACATCTCCAGCAGTGGGACCTTGTTCGTGCTGGGTAGTTTTATGACCGCCGTCGGGGTGATCAAGTTCTGGGAGAGAACATTGGCTCCTAAGTGTGCCAGCTTTAGCATCATCCGAGAATCAGTGAAGACGGAGGCACCAGCCAAGTGCAATTTTTTCCTCGAGTATGAGCTCCCTCATTGGGGATTCAATGGAGATAATGCCCAAGAAGAAGAATTCTACAAGCGGCATGCTCATGCCCTATTCCATGTTTGCAAGTCTGCCATGGTTGATTCTTCAGTTGACGATGATGATCCAAATAGAAGCAACCATGGTGGTCCTGTTCGAGTGCTTAAAGGCTTTAAGGGCCAAGGCACAAAGTACAGGTGGACGCTGATGGAGATGGAGTTGTCCCTCATGTATGACATCCTCTACACCAAGGCAGCCATGGTCCACACCTTGTCTGGCTACTGCATCCGTGTTGCCTCATCGCTCATGGTAGCTGCTTCGCTTCTCCTGTTCCGGTTCAGTGGCAAAGCTGGGTATAGCAGGGTTGACGTTGCTATCACTTATGCCCTGTTTGCTGGTGCCTTGCTCTTGGAGATGACATCGCTGCTGGGTGCATTGTTCTCCACCTGGACATTTGCCTTCCTGTGCACCACGCCATGGAGTGGCCTTCGACATGCAGTCCTGTGCTCGGGAAGGTGGGCTCGGCTTCGTTGTGTGGTTGTTTCTCTTCACCGGCTAGCCTATATCACTGGAATTGCTGAATACTTCAGACTATCAAGGAGGTGGCATGGTACCATGGGGCAGTGCAGCATGTTGGACATGTGCACTCGTTGGGGCACAGACAGGCCTCTCTCTGGCATATGGGCTAGGATGCTATGTTCTAACGTGTGGACTGTTAATGTTCCAGACACAGTCAAGGACCGTGTGGTGCAGTATATTGCTAGCATCGTCAAGAAAGGGGACATGAACACACTAGGGGTGATCAGGACGCATTGGGGCAAGGCAACGCTAGAGCGCCATGGTTTTGATATCCCAGAGGCACGCCTCGGTGCTGAACTCCAGGAGGCCATTGTCATCTGGCACATTGCCACTGATATTCTCCTCATGAAACTGGGAAAGCTCAGGACCAAGGATAGAGAGACAGATGCAGGGGCAATCAAGGCAATCTCCCAATACATGATGTTCCTCCTCGTCAAACGCCCTGCTATGCTACCGGGCCTTGCTCAAATCAAGTTGTATCAACGGACAGAGAAAACTTTGACCGATGAATGGAAGAGTGCCGTTGATGAGTTAGCCCCCAGTCCCAGCTCTGCAAACTGGATTGACAGAATCTATAAAATGGTCATGGAATTGCGTGGTGGTGGCCCGAACTCTGATTCTCGGCTCCAACGAAGAGTGCAACTGGCCAAGAGACTACTCAGTTACCCGCCTCAGGAGGACATATTTGGGATAAAATCTCGTTTAAGATTTGGGATCAGCCTTGCGGATAAACTGATCGAGAGGTATGACAACAAGAAGGACTCACTGCAGATAGTATTAGATGTGTGGACAGATATTCTAGTCTACACGGCCAACAGATGCAGCAGGGAGTCGCATGCTAAGCAGCTCAGCAGAGGTGGTGAGTTAACAACTATCATATGGCTTATGGCAGAGCACCGTCATCAAGCGTCCGACTCTTAGAACAGGGATGAGAGAGGTCCTGTCCACTTTTTCCTTGCTTGGTTTCCCTACTTATGATGCAGTGCGTAGTCTTCAGGGAGATTAGAGACAATGCTTTCTGAGTTTATTTCTTGTAAAGTACGGGAGCTTAGAGGCCAACCCTCTTAATTCCCCTTCTTAGGATGCAATAAATTATGGCATTTGGATGTATCCGTATCTTATATTGTCAAAAAAATGTATTCGAAATGTTGGATCATCTTTTATTCTATTTATTTATTGTTTCATGGTCAATTGATGTCAAATTTATTTTTTCTAAAGTCTTATTGTGTTAATAAAATCATTATGCTGCTACAGTCATTTCAGTGCCGAAGTTTTGTTGAGTTGGGTCTGTCTGTAATTCACCCTCCTCAATAGCGTAATAATATGTAATCTCACACATTCAGTTGAATAAAAGATGGGATGGAGAACCCGTTGGGTATATCCCATTCTTTGCATAGGTTTGGAGTGGGGTGGAGAAAATAAAACGGAGCTGATACACGTATGAATGTTTTGTATGGTTCGTGTCGCGTCTGACCATTCTTTGCGCAGGCGGTGGCAGCTACTACACGTGCGGCGGACAGCTGCAGCTGCAGTGTAGGGGAGCGTGGCGTTGATATCTTTCCATGGAGAAGATACATGGCTCAAAGCTGGAGGTAGACGTACCAGTTCCACACCATCTCGATCCTTGGGGTGCATATTTGTCACCTGAACTGAAATCAAGTCTGTTTCCAGGCGCCTGATGACATCCTTCTATGGTTCGTGGGCTACTGGACTTCATTCCCTAGGAAAGCTCCAATAAGGCTCTGCGACATTACACTACAATGAAGTCGAGAGGAGTGTTAACCAAGGACCAATATGCTTATATGCTGGTGAAAACTCTACATATGAAAGAAAGACAGGGCTGCTCCAAGTGTGACAGGGAGTCCGTCACTATCTGAACAGAGGATGCTGGGCTCATAGGTTAATGTATTCAAGAGAGAGATAAAGGTATTTTCTACTATTGTCCGTTATGAAATCCAGAAAGTCTTGCTCTCAGACTTGCCTAGCAGGATATGTCTGTCTGTCTGTCTGTCTGATTAATGCAAATGCCAGTCCTGTTCTACATGCTTGTTTGTTCATCTGTTGTGTGTGTTCTGTTCAAATGGAGAACAACTACAAATTGAACTGATGGCATGGCCGATTTATTAATCCATTTTTGGCATGCCTCAACTTAAACTTAAACCAGAGTTGTGTCTGGTTACTCTGCACTGCCAATCCTGAAATAATCTCACCACGAGAATGCCACTTCTCTGTCCAGCTGTCCTGCATTTCCATAGCATGGCTTTTTTTTTTTTCGAGAACACGCAGAAGAGCTGTGTATCTTTATATTAAGAAGAAGGTAACACAAAGAGCTTACACACGGCCCAATAACCGGGCACACGCACACGGTTTACAAGCGACCTAGAGCAAGAGACTTTCCTTTAACAACAAACAACCAAAGATTAAGCTAAAACAACAAAAAAACAAACTAGAAACTAGGTTGTCAAATGAGCCGACCAGGGAGAGGAACAGGCTAGATGCCTACGGCTCTCCAGCGCCGATCGTCATGCCGACCTGCCTTGCTGCTGACAGCAGCTCGTCATCGGACAGTCCCCTAGCCGCCGGATGGAGATCCCTCAAGGCCGGGAAATTCTTGACGTCCTCAATGTCGGTGAAGAACCGATCGAACTCTCGGCGAGCGTCCTCGATGACGTTGTTGTTGTTGTTGCTAGCTCCGGCGCCTAGAAAACCTAGCCGTTTCATGGCTAAGATCTCACCTTTCTTGGATGGTCGGACAGTTAGGTTTAGCGCGTCTTTCGCCAACCTACTACTCCGTCGAGTCGCCGGGTTGTTCACGGTGGACGCGGGGGGAAGGCCCTTCATGGCGTTGGTGGGGATGGTTCTGATCAGTGGTGACCGTAAGGCCAACGAGATGCTTGTCAGGAACGCCGTCGTCGCCGTCATCCATCGCATCAGCCGTGGAGGGGCTTGTGGTGGCCACGGGGCTTGGCAAAACCACGTGTGCTGCAGGAGTTGTTGGCGTCCCCTCTGTCGCTTGGTCGTGGGCTGACTCAGCCTGTCTTCGAGGCGTTCGGGCATCGCCGTGGCCTGGGTCATCCGAGTCGAAGTCGAGTCTCGTCGGGCTAAGAGACAATGGGACCCGTGAGATTTGGGCCGCCGTAGTCCTCCAACGCTGACGGTCTTCTTTTGGCCGTCGCCGATATATAAGGAGAGGGCAGGCGTTGTGGTGGGGGCCTTGGAGGCGTTCAAATTTTGAATCGCCCCCCTCTCCCCGCATCGGATCCTCCCGTGTTTCGACGTGAGGGCAGTCCCATGACACCAACAACTCAGGAGGAACCAGCTCAGTCACGGGTCCACAGGGCACAACCATTTGAGCCAACAGCTCGCCAGGACCGTCGTCTGTTGACATGGAGGTGTCAGTCGGTGCAGCGGATGTTGACGGGGGGACATCCTCGCCCCGACCACCCGCAATGGTCCGGATGGTAGTGGAGGCGCCATGCACACTTTGGCCCACCACAATGGAAAGCCCATGGTCGACGACCGGAGCAGGGGCTCCAGCCTCCCCGGCGGCGGCCCGCCCCAGCTGCCCAAGTACCAATCCAGGATGGCCCAGATAGGTGAGGACACGGGGACCTCCCGGCACATCGTGGTGGTCGTAGTCGCCCTCGCCGCTACTCGAGCTGCTCCAGCCGCCCCCATTCGCCCGACGTGTACGAACGGACCGCCGAATTGCTTGGCCGCCAGAGGATGATGACGATGGAGCCCTTGGGCGCTTGCAGTCTTTGGCGACGTGCCACATACCACGACATCGGAAGCAGCGGGTAGGCAGCTTGCACTGCCAGAGCAGGTGATTCGTCGAGAGGCAGTTGAAACATCTGCCCTCCTGCTCTGGCAGGCGTCGAGGCACCCTTGGGTTCGTCGTCGTTGCGAGCGCCCCTCCACGACACCGAGCAAGGCGCTGGCGATGCCGGCGGCGAGAACGCTTGCTCAACACAGTGGTGAGGCCGTCGGTGTCCCAGATAGGCGGCTCGGCGGGTAGTGGCGAGAGACATCGGCGCCGGGAAGCACCGTCCCGTCGATAGCTCCCACCCTTACCAGGCTCAGTCCGACCCTGTCTGGTGTCCTGGCGTCGAAGGGGGAGACCATGAACCGGTTCTGTCTGGCCGCGGCGTCGCGCCGGACGGCAGCCAGGACAAACACGTGGTCCGAGCCTGTCATGGATTGACCGAGGAGGCGGAGCAGGCAACTGAGGGTTGGAAGGCTTCAGGAGAGCGTCGCGGTAGGAGACGGCCGCACCACCGGAGTCGTTGCGCCGGAGCCGACGCGCCAAGAGGTGGAGCCGCCGCAGTCATGGCCCGTCCGTTGAGGGGGAAGGCCATGGGTCCACATCTGGCCGCAGCGCCTTGGCTGGTGGTGACCAGAGCGAGCCTCGATCCGTGGACCCAAGCGGTCGTGGACAGATCGTCGGGCAACGGGGGACGGGGGTGCTCGGGGAGCGGCTGCAGAGGTGGCGGCGCTGGCCGCGGGTGACCCTGATCCCGCTGGCCTCCCCAGCACGTCGTGGTAGGAGGCGACGCCCAACAGGATGGAGTCGTCTTCCCCGTCTTCGTCAGACTGAAGCCCGTCATCCCTCCACCGTAGGTGTTTCCCGCGGCCACCGGGGTAGAACGGCACCGCATCAGGGGAGAGGGAGGGGAAGGGAGGCTCCTGTGGTGGGATGCACTGCTGGGGAGGTTGGTCGCCGGCGCCGGAGCAGCAGACGGCGAGAGCTGGCCGTGGGGACCTGGAGTGGGGAGCAGCAGCCTTCGTTGCAGCCCCATCTGAGTCAAGACGCCCCTCATTCGATAGATCAGGAGGAGGACGAACTGGATCTGAGCAGGTAGGAGCGGGGGTGATAGGATCGAGCGGATTTGCTGGTGGATTTGGTGGCTTCGGTAGGGGTGTTGAGCAGGAGTGGGAGCAGAGCGCGAGGGGCTCCAACGGCTCCATCCTCCCTCCTCCATAGCATGGCTTGATATTCAGGCCTCGTGTACCCACCAAAACTAATATTTAGAAAAAGTTTATACCAAAAACAAAATTATTTTGTCACCCACGCCCATGATTACCCACCTGTGTATCCACGCCTCGTATTCACCGTACGGACGTCGGCTCCGTGGCGGCGCTCGGGGAAGAACTGCTGGACGCATGAGCGGTGAGGATGATCTTGCGCACCGTCGTCATCGTTGGCCTCAGGAGCGCGAGTACGAGTTACATGGTGGTGGACCGATTCAAGGAGCTCACCAGCGGCCGGGCGACTGCACAGCGAGGCCATTGCTGATGACACTAGCAAAACTCTCCTAAATTCAATTAGCTTCACTGGACCAAGAGGTTCCATTGGTTATGTCGCTCCAGGTAACAGAAATAACACTCATATTGTTACTTGTTAGGTTCGGTCTTTTGACTTTCATATCGACAAGTCCAGTCACCTCTGCACGTACTTTCATCGGTAGTATGTTCTGAAATTCACAGACCAAATAGTGTCTAAAATCTGAAAAATTTCAGAGTATGGTGAGGGGCGCGCTATCTCAACTGTTGGTGATGTCTATAGCCTCGGCATACTGTTGCTTGAGATGTTTACAGGGAGGAGCCCTACTGATGACATGTTCAAAGATTCCTTGGACCTTCATAACTTCGCCGAGGCCGCTCTGCCGGACAGAGCATTCGAGCCGCAATTTGGCTCCATGAAGAAGCAAAGGAGAAAGATCCTGCCATGGCAAGAAGCATAAGCAAGGAGTGCTTGGTTTCAGTGTTTCAGTGATGGGACTTGGCGTGTCCTGCTCAAAGCAGGCACCAAGAGAGCGGATGGCGATGCGAGATGCTGCCGCTGAGATGCGTGCCATCAGAGATGCCTACCTCACGATCGCTAGCTCGTTGGATGAGGAAAGGAGATCCCCACTCAGTGTGTTGTGAATTGTGAAATAAGAATCTGAATCATACAGTAGCCAGAGGCACGTGGAAGAAATTTTCGTATGCAAGAAAAGCATACTAGAAAGTTTTTAGCTGTCCTGCTGAAAATAGAAACCGTAATGATTTCTGATAAAATTCAAAGATGTATTTTTTTGCGGTCTGCAATTTTCTCAAAACCAGCCTGGCGCAAAATGGGAAAGAAAAACAGCGGCCACCCCACCAGCCCAAGTGCCCAACAAGGCAACGCCGCCGCTCCAGCAAAGCACCGACGACGCCCTGCCGAGCGGTCGACCGATCGAGGCGTCGTTGTCTCGTTGAGGTTTGCCCATGATGCCTGCTCTCCCCATCGATCTTCCTCAAATCTACTCTGCACCTCCCCAGACCCCAGTCCATGCTGGCCGCCACTTGCTTCCGCCGGCGGCAGCTACTTCTGGAGGCGTGCACGCCTGCTCCACCGAGCGACTTCTGGCTAAGCTAGCGGCTCAAGCTTCGGTGGCGTCTGTGCCCGGCCCGCCGCCTCAGCCCTCAGCCAACGATTTTGCTTGCGCACGCCAGATTGTACCCTCCCAAGACTCATCTTGCCCCAATCCTCCTCCCGGTCACAGCCCCAAATTCCAACCATCCCCTGCTTGGACGGCTATTTCTTGGCAATTCAATTTTACTACTTTTGTGTATTGTCATTTCGAATTGATGCAGAATCTTCCCCCAAAACCATCCCCGGCTACGGATCGATTGTGATTGGACATCCCTTCGGCAAATTGGGTTCAAATCTAGAGTCTTGAGTCTAATTTCAGGTCATCTGCTTCCTACTTATCTGTCCTTCTACTTTGTATACATTGCTCGGCTTGCTGAGATGAGTATGGTCATTTTCTTCAACTGATTAGCCAGATTGCACCACTGACCCCAAGCTTTTCGTACTCTTAATTGACTTGCTAACCTGTAGTTTTTTTTTGTCTTTATTGTATGCCTGTCATATACGGGTATGGATTCTGTTTGTTTTTACTTTTTGCTATTTTCTTGCTTGTGCATGTTCGTCTTTTTCAACCTTCACACCCAAGCTGTTTCTTTTTTTTTATGTTGGGAAGAAATGCTGTAGATAGAACTACTGCCGTTTCATCAAGTAATGGATGCTAATTCTTTGTGAAGATCGAATTACTACCATATCATTTTCATGTCCAACAGTTTTTTGTCCTGGATTTTTATATTAGCCATGTAACTATCTGACACAAATAGCGCCATGTAGCTGGTGGACAAGATGTCAAGATGTATTGTTAGTCCTACTTGATCCATTTGATAGAATCCCTTGTGATGGTCCACCAACTTGTTATATGCTTTCTTTTTCCCAGTTAAATGCATGATGCAACCCATACGCAAAAAAGGGTGTGATGCACATACCTCGGTCTACTCGCTATGACAATATCTGCTTCCATCTAAAACCATTTCTTGGACTTAGTAGAGCATAACCTGCAGCTGCAGTATCACATGATAATTTTTGGCCTGCCGTTCTTCACTATGATGTGTGGGTTTTTTCTTTTCACCCACTCTATCGCTAGTTGTTCATGTCAAATTCTTGAAAATGCTGCATCCTTACTGAAGTTCTAAGCTTCAGAATTTTGGGGTTTTAGGCTGAAGCTACACTACTCCAACTCTGCAAATCTAAGCTAGATGAATATACAGAGCCAAGCAGTGGTAAATTGATGCCTCTGTTGCATATAACATTGGAGTGAGACTTTAATAGACAACTTGGTGAAACATTTTGTCAGTTGCTTTTTCTTCAGCTAAAGAGGCTGATACGTTTGTGTTTCTCAGTTGAGGCTGGTTTCGCTATCGATTCTTTTTCATGAAGACCAAACCTTATGTTTCTTTGAACTGAGATCGTTTGCTGTAGTAATCATAAGAAAAATTGATTTCCATGTTGTGCTCTCCGGCATTTTGAAACCTTCAATCATGTATAAAATCCCTCCAGATGCTCATTAAATGAAAGTTAATATTTTTTCTGTGTTCTAATGGACAGACAGAACGGGACTGTAGCTAATATGGCCTCCTTGCCATTGGCCACCGCCGAAGCATGCGATGCTAATGCTGGTTTAATTCTGAATGGAGATCTTCGCGCCCTCCAACCAATCTTCCGTATCTATGGAAGGCGGCAGATTTTTGCTGGTCCTGTTGTGACACTGAAGATCTTTGAGGACAATGTTCTTCTCCGTGAGTTCCTCGAGGGGAAAGGCCATGGCAGGGTCCTGGTGGTTGATGCCGGTGGGAGCATGCGCTGCGCTGTTCTGGGTGGCAATCTTGCCCAGCTAGCACAGAACAATGGGTGGGCTGGTATTGTGGTCAATGGCTGCATCAGGGATGTTGATGAGATCAACGAGTGTGATGTTGGAGTTCGGGCTTTGAACTCGCACCCAATAAAGTCAAACAAGAAGGGCGTCGGTGAGAAGCATGTCCCTGTGACCTTCGCAGGAACCAGAATTTGCGATGGAGAGTGGCTCTATGCTGATTCTGATGGCATCCTTCTCTCGAAGTCGGAATTGACCGTGTAGACCTGTTCCATAACCATGTATGAAATAGGCGCTTAAAAGGGGCGGGGGGCGGGGGGCGGGAGGATTTTAGAGTTATATATGGTTATATGTACTGCCAGAACTTTTTGTAACTCTTCCTGTTGAATCACATACTTGTTCTCGCTTTCATATAGTATATTTTCAGTGAAGTGCCTACACTTGGAGTACTCCCCATATTTTGTGTATGTTGTTCTATAAGTTTACCTGATTATGCATGATCCACAAAAGCCTCGTCTCGTGATCCTACGGTCCGTTAAGAGCAGTATAATAGCAGGCTGTAAGAAGACTCAATGCTTAGGTGGATGAGAGAGAAAAGGAGAGAGAAGAGAGGAGAAGTGGGTTGTAAGCTTGTAACCCGTCTAGGCACAATAACCAAGGAAATCTGAGAGGGTGACAGATGTGCCCTGTATTTATTGAAAATGCTTCACCACTATATGGGTAGGCTGAAAGGTAGGCTATAAGAACTCATACAACCAGCAGCTGGCTAAATCATTAGCCTTCTCTAAGGACAGGCTATCCGATGGTCTTCAAAGTGTAGGCACAATATCACATCAGATGTTCAAAGTGTAATTAGTGTAGCGAGACGAATCTGCTAAGCTTAATTATTTTGATTTGACAATGATGTGCTACATTAAACATATGCTAATGACAATTAATTAGGCTTAATAGCATCATCTCTCGCGAATTCCACTCCCTCGGTGTAATAGCCTATACTTAATTGGGCTCTCTTACAATGATTGGCAAGTACCATGGTACTACCAGGATATAGAATCCAACGGTGGGAAAAATATCTAAGTACCTAAAAGTACCCATCAAAAAGTACCAAAAACTACCAAAATTGTGGGACCAAGTACCGGATAAATAGGCCCACCTAATTATTTTATTTTATTTTTAAATTAAAAAGAAAGGGTATATATGTCTTTTTCCACAGATGTGGGGGAGGAGGCGGCGGGAAAAAAATTATCATAATATGTTGTGGGAGGGTATATTCTAATCAGGGAATATGAAAGTACTAATATATATTTATTATTATTTATTCAATTTTTCAAAATTCTAAAAAGTACCGGTAAGTACCAGAAAAAGTACTTAGTACCTGCAAGTACCTGATAATACCAGCTGGTACTTGACAATCATTATAAAAGAGCTCTAATTAATAGTGTCAAGTAAAGGTGACAAGTTTTTCACTTCGCAAACTAAACAAGCCCTCGATTTTCTCACAGAATAATCGGAAGCAGATTGGGCGGCTATCCTGATTCGTGACATTTGACTCAGCTACCTCGGCGACAATCATGGTCTCCCAGTTCTCCGGGTGAACGCCGTACCACCACCTTCCACTCCACACTGAAGCGGAATATCAATTGTGTCCGTTCCGTTGACGGTGTAACTAACTTCCACCTTGCTACTTAGCCAGTGACTTCGTGTTCTTTCTTCAGACAGGAAAAGCATTAGTGCATTACCGACGACTTTCGTGTGCTTGCGAGAGGGACGCGAGTCTCCAACTCTCCATGCCTCGGTCGCTGATTACTGCCGTAGCACCGTCACCGAGCCTTGACCTTTCGTCTCTCCGCCACCAAACCAACAGAACCAGAGCTGTGCAACCAGAAAAGGTGGTATGAAGAGGACGTGGCGCTCCATGTCAAAGAGCTGACACCAGTCAAATTTGGCAAGCAGGAATGCACTGCCCGTCGGCATTTGCCATGACCTCGGCATCCAGTACAAGTAGCATCAGCAATTCACAGCCGCGTTCACTTACCAATGGCCGCAGAGGCCACAGACGAGGTCGAACTCGATTGCTCCAACACCATCGCTGCCAAAGCGACCGGTGATGGCGATTTGCACCTCAGCAAGCTTGATGCTGCTCCTGTCCAGCTCCGTGTCCGTCTTGGCCATCCCAGCGGCAGCGGCAGAGGCCGACGACGATGGAGCCACGCTGCTCGTCATCAAGGCCGGTGCGATCGGCGGCGACGGTGACCCGCTGCCATCGTGGAACGGCACCGGCGAGTTCTGCGGCTGGGAGGGGGTGACGTGCGGCGCCAGGCACCGGCGGCGAGTGGTGGCACTGCGCCTGCCGGCGTCCTCTCCCCGGCGATCGGCAACCTGAGCTTCCTCAGGGTCCTCGACCTCAGCTACAACAGTCTCGCCGGAGAGATCCCCTCAGCCATCGGGCGTCTGCACCGCCTGCGATCCCTCAACCTCAGCAGCAATTCCTTCACCGGCGAGCTGCCAGCCAACCTGACATCCTGTGCCGCGCTGGAGGTGATGATGCTCCAGACCAACCGGCTCCATGGTTGCATTCCCCCTGAGCTTGGCAACAAGCTGACGCGGCTCGAGGTGATCATACTGTGGCAGAACAACCTCACCGGTGCGATCCCGGCGTCATTGGCCAACTTGACATCGCTGAGAAAGTTCGCCGTCGGATTCAACAAGCTCCATGGTATCATCCCTCCTTTCTTTGAAGGTACACTGGGCCTTCAGCACCTTGACCTCGCTTACAACAATCTCTCTGGTGAGCTCCCACACTCCCTGTACAACATGTCTTCGCTGAAATCGCTGCAGATTCAGGGGAACATGCTCCATGGACGCATTCCTGCCGATATCGGCAGCAGGTTCCCCGGCTTGCCGATCCTAATCTTTGCTGACAACCAGTTCACTGGAACCATCCCTGCTTCAATCTCCAATCTCACTTCCCTTCAGGTGCTTGAACTCTCTAGAAACAGGCTTACTGGATATGTTCCACGTGCACTTGGGAGATTGCAAGACCTTCGCCAGCTGCGGTTGCATAACAATATGTTAGAAGCAGACGAGAGGGAGGGGTGGGAGTTCATCACTTCACTATCGAACTGCAGTAAGCTCGAGACACTAGAAATTAATGGGAACTCTGCTTTCACTGGGCAACTGCCGAGCTCAATAGTGAATCTATCAACAACCTTGCAAATTCTCCTCCTGGGCAAAACTGGAATCTCAGGAGGCATCCCCTCTGCAATAGGCAATATGGTCGGCCTTCAAGAACTGGCTGTGACCGATACTTTAATATCAGGAGTGATTCCAGATGGCATAGGCAAGCTGGAAAACTTGGGTTCTCTTGGATTATACAACACTAATTTGTCAGGCCTCATACCCACATCTATTGGGAATCTCTCAAAGTTGATTGAATTGTATGCAAATAACGCCAACCTAGAGGGAGCGATTCCAACGAGCTTAGGGAAACTCAAGAATTTGATAACCCTTAATTTGTCCCTGAACCGCTTGAACGGTTCAATCCCGACTGAAATTTTCAAACTACCCAAGCTATCTAGATACTTAGACTTGTCATACAATTCATTGACGGGACCCCTTCCTTCTGAAGTTGGTAGCTTACAGAATGTTAACCAGCTGTTTCTTTCTGGAAACCATTTGTCTGGTGAGATACCTCGTAGTATTGGGGAGTGCACTGTGCTGCAGGAACTTTGGTTGGACAGTAACTCGTTCGAAGGAAGCATACCACAATCTCTGAACATTATAAAGGGTCTGAGTACACTCAACTTGTCCATGAATAGATTGTCTGGTTCTGTTCCTGATGCCATTGGACGTATTCATAACTTGCAACAATTGTATCTGGCACACAACAATTTGTCAGGGTCAATTCCGACAAATCTGCAGAAGTTGACATCATTGACAGAACTGGATCTGTCCTTCAATAATCTGGAAGGGGAAGTGCCAAAAGAGGGCATTTTCAGAAATTTGGCTAACTTATCAATCATCGGAAATAACAGGCTTTGTGGTGGAATACCTCAACTTCACTTAGCTCCATGCCATATGAAATCTGTGAAAAGTAATAGAAAACAGTGGTTGGTGGCTCTAGCAATAGTCAGTGCACTCTTGTTCTTGGCATTTGTTGCTATCCTCACTCTGTTGAAATACAAGCAACTTAAACAAAAACAGAAGAACCAATTACTACCAACAATGCTTGAGGAACAGTATGACAGAATTTCCTATGATGCATTAGCAAATGGAACCAATGGCTTTTCAGAAGATAATTTGCTTGGAAAAGGAAGCTTTGGGGAAGTCTATAAATGTGTTTTTCAAGATAACAGAAATATTGTTGCTGTGAAGGTTTTTAATCTTAAACAATCTAGGTCTGCTCGAAGTTTTGTTGCAGAATGTGAGGCACTGAGAAGGGTACGTCACCGTTGTCTCATAAAAATCATCACATGCTGCTCAAGCATCAATCACCAAGGTCAAGAGTTCAAGGCACTAGTTTATGAGTTCATGTCCAATGGTAGCTTACATGATTGGATTCATCCAAAATCTGGTATGCCCACAGTGAGCAACACTCTCAGCCTAGCACAAAGACTTGATATTTCTGTTGATATCATGGATGCTTTGGACTATCTTCATAATCACTGTCAGCCACCAATCGTTCACTGCGATGTCAAGCCTACCAACATCCTTCTTGCAGAAGACATGAGTCCTCGAGTTGGTGACTTTGGCATATCAAGAATACTTCCAGAAAGTGCCAGTAGAACCCTGCAAAATTCAAATAGCATGACTGGCATAAGGGGCTCCATTGGTTATGTTGCTCCAGGTAACTCAAATTCCTTTGTTATTTCCTCATAATTTGCTTCATGCTACAGATAAAATTTATGATAAGATATGTTTGCAATTTTTGTAGAGTATGGTGAAGGCTCTGCAGTCTCAACTATTGGTGATGTCTATAGTCTTGGTATATTATTGCTTGAGATGTTTACTGGAAGGAGTCCCACAGATGATATGTTTGGAGAGATGGTGGATCTGCATAAGTATGCCGAGCATGCACTTAGCGGAAGAATCTTGGACATTGTTGATTCAACAATCTGGCTGCATGTAGAGTCAAAGGATCTCATTATAAGGAGCAGAATCAAAGATTGCTTAGTTTCTGTCTTCAGGCTTGCCATATCCTGCTCAAAGAAACAGCCAAGGGACCGAAAGGTGATTAGAGATGCAGCAGCGGAGATGCACGCAATCAGAGATGCATACGACATGTTTGCCTGCTAGCTTAGATCAGATGAATTGCTGTCATTTTCTGGAGCAATACTAAAACTGGAGGTGGACAGGATATGCTATAGATGTATATAGTTAGCATGAAATAAATGAAGCCATATATGTGCGGCGAAAGCTAGAAGGTAACATTATGCAAATTTTACATGCTTAGACATGCGATGTTTGAAGATCCAAAACAGTGGGCATACTTTAGCTTACTCTTACAGCACAGAATGTGAAGCAAAATATAAAAGATGACTGGGCTGAAAATTTAGATACAGAACAGAACATTGTCAGAAGAAAAGCAATCAAGCAATTTTATCTATATTTGCGATGGCGCTGGTAAAATAGTTGTTACATGTTCTAATGATTTCAGGAAGAAACTGTTGTATACTGCTCGAAATGCCAAAACAGTGCAGTTTCAACAAACAAGAATTTCTCCTCTCCAGGGAACTCGGTACAGATTTCATAATACGCTGACAACTAACCAAATGCTACTTGCAGAACCCAGAAATGCCAGAGTAGGAGGAACTATAATTACTGGGAAAAAAAAACAAATTTCAAAGAACTTCAGGAATTTCACAGCTCAAAGCAGTGGCGATTCTAGGGGGGGAGCAGGGTGGGATCCAGCCCCCCCTACCTCCCCAAAATCCATGGAGCCCCCCCTAAGCCCCTCCTACATTTTTGAGAAGGAAGTAGAAGGAGAAAGGGAGGGGAAGAAGGAAGAAGAGCTCCCGCTTGATTTCATTTCCAGATTCGCTACTGGCTCAAACCATCCATTTTCCATCACAATCATCAATTCACAGCAATTGAAAACACAATAAGGGCAATCATTAATTATATTTTTATACTTATTTAGATAATAATAATTAATTCAGAGAAAATGCATCCCATCCCAGGCACATGACAGGAACAGTGTCTAAAACTAAAAGCACAAAAGTAAGTTAGAGATCCACCTACACAGAAACCATCATCCACATCCACACATTTCCATCTCCATTCACTACTGCTAACCTGTGCTAACAGATCCACGAGCTGAGCCACCAGAACAACCACCACCCTACTACTGCAAGTACCAGAGCTAGCTAACCTGTTCGCAAGAGGGTGCGAACGTCGCCGTTGCCTAGGAGAGTAGGAGACAGCTTGCTTTGCGGGCTCACCGCAGAGCGGACGAGCATGCCGGTCTCCTGCGCGAGCTTCTCGAGTCTCGACGTCGTCGTCGACGGAAGGAGTTGGTGCGGCGGATGGCGGCGCGAGGCGATGACCAGGGCCCAGGGGGGTCGAGGGAAGATGTGGGCTGGAATGGCTCGGCCCATCTCTGAGAGCGAAATGGATCCGAAGTGTCGTCGATCGATTTTACTTTTGCCGTAAACATTGTCATGAGTCCATGACGTCTGAGTATCTTGTAACATTTGGGCATAAAGAGAGCTGGAGACACCTTGCTTTCAATTTTGTTTCTCATCCTCAAGTTCCAACTAAACTAACTAGAACACTGGTGGGTAAGCTAATGAAGTGCGCAGGTTACAAGCTAGACGTATCTCACTAGTTTGAGCTGTATGCCTCGTCAGCATTTTTGGCTCAACCCTCAATCATTGGCACAAACAAATCTTATGCTAACACGCAACTGTACCAGTTTTTCCTTTCTGCTTTATATTAGGGCTTGTGTGCATAGTAATTCGAAAGAAGCAATAAAAACAGACATCCCTACAAACTTACAAATACCAGGCCTTGAGCTGGATGTGTGTAAATAGTCTGCGTATGGGGGACCAAATAAGAAGGAATTTCTACAACCGGAAAACGTGTGGAATATTGATGCATGCTACCGTGTGGAAAATGTCATGCTGACACTTCTGGTCAAGAGTAAACGCTTAGTGTGGGGTCACAAATCACCACCACAACACTTTCCAAGCAAATGTAAACATGACACGATGGGTACATCAAGGCTTAATTAACAGCTAATGGCTAAACACCAATCGATTGTCCTCGCGCGCCGAACGAGGCAACCGGCATGGCAATGCGCTCACTGACCTTGTCGCTGCTGCTGCTGCTGCTGTTGCTATCCACGGCATCGGCAAACGACGAGGCCGCTCTGCTGGCGTTCAAGGCGGCGGCGATCGGCGGCGGTGGGTATGCCGGCGATCCGCTCGCTTCTTGGAACGGGAGCAGCGCCGCCGGTGGGTACTGCAGCTGGGAGGGGGTTCGGTGCCGGGGCCGCCGCCGATAAGTGGTGGCGCTGAGCCTGCCCTCCCGTGGGCTCACCGGCGTCCTCTCGCCGGCGATCGGCAACCTGTCATCTCTCAGGTTCCTCAACCTGAGCAACAATGGGCTCCAAAACGACATTCCCGCGAGCCTCGGCCGCTTGCGCCACCTCCACACCCTTGACCTCAGCAGCAATGGTTTCTCCGGTGAGATACCCGCCAACCTAAGCTCCTGCACCAACCTCACCACCGTGTTATTGTACTCCAACCAGCTCAGTGGACTCATACCTGTCGAGCTTGGTGACAAGCTACCACGCCTCAAGAATCTCAGAGTGTACAAAAACAACCTCGTCGGCGAGATTCCGGCGTCGTTGGCAAACTTGTCGTCGTTACTTGTTCTGTCCCTCTCGTTCAACCAGCTTGAGGGTATCATCCCTCCAGGTCTCGGTGGAATTCTCGGCCTTCGGCGCCTTGACCTCGCCTTTAACAGGCTATCTGGTGAGCCCCCAGCCTCACTGTACAACCTATCTTTGTTGGACATGTTGTAAATTCAGGGGAACATGCTCCATGGAAGCATTCCTGTGGACATTGGCAACAGGTTCCCCAGGATGTTGATTCTTAGACTTTATATGAACCAGTTCACTGGATCCATCCCTGCTTCACTTTGCAACCTCACAACACTTGAAGAACTTGAACTTCAAGAAAACAGGCTCAGTGGACATGTACCTAGCGCCATGGGGAGACTGCAAGGGCTGCAACGTCTGAACTTGCAGTACAACATGCTAGAAGCAGACAATAAGGAGGGGTGGGAGTTCATTGCTTCGCTGTCAAATTGCAGCCAGCTCCAGCATTTACTTATTGGCAGTAATGCCGCCTTCACCGGGCAGATTCCTAGTTCAATAGGGAACCTCTCAACAACCCTGCAAACCCTCTTGTTGGCCGACACTGGAATATCAGGGACCATCCCCTCAACCATTGGCAACTTGGTGAACCTCGAATACCTCCATATGGCGAATAATTCCATAAATGGTGTGATTCCTGAGAGCATCGGCAAGCTAGGAAATTTGGTTGTGCTAGCTTTGTACAACACTGATTTGTCAGGCCTCATACCTACATCTATCGGAAACCTCACAAGGTTGAGTACCCTTGATGCATACAGTGGCAATTTGGAGGGCTCAATTCCGGCAAGTTTTGGGAAGATGAAGAATCTGCAAGCCCTGGATCTATCAATGAATCGGCTCAATGGTTCAATTCCCATAGAGATATTCAGACTGCCGCTTCTTTCTAGGTATTTAGCTTTCGTAAACAATTCGCTATCGGGACCTCTTCCATCAGAAGTTGGTAGATTAGGGAACCTTAACAACCTGGCTCTTACTGGAAACCAATTGTCTGGTAGTATACCTGATAGTTTCGGGGATTGCACCGTGTTACAAGGACTTTGGCTGGACAATAATTCCTTCGAAGGAAGCATACCTCAATCTGTAAGAAATTTGAAAGGTCTGGCAACACTCGTTCTGTCGACGAATAAGTTGTCTGGTATTATTCCTGATGCCATTGGAAGTATCAGCAATCTTCAAGTGTTATTTCTTGCAGACAACAATTTTTCAGGACCAATCCCTACATTACTGCAGAATCTAACATCATTGATAGCATTGGATCTGTCATTCAATAATCTGCAAGGCGAAGTGCCAAAAGAAGGTATTTTCAGATATGTGGCTAACTTTTCAATCACTGGAAATAGTGAGCTTTGTCGTGGAATACCTCAGCTTAATTTAACTCCATGCAACACAATATCTGCCAAGAATAATAGAAAGGGGAGTTTGAAATACCTTAAAATAACTATGCCAATCATCGGTGCACTCTTGTTACTAGGTATCATTATTGCATTATTTCATCTGATCAATAAAAATACTAAAATAAAGCTGAAGAGGCCATTCTTATCACCAATAAGTGAGAAACAACATGAAAGAGTTTCTTATCAACAACTAGCAAATGGTACTGACGGATTTTCAGAATCAAAGTTGCTTGGTAAAGGAAGCTTTGGGGCGGTCTACAAATGCACCTTTCAAGATGAGGGAACTATTGTTGCAGTGAAGGTCTTTAACCTCGAACAATCAGGATCTACAAGAAGTTTTGTGGCTGAATGTGAGGCTCTGAGCAGGGTACGGCACCGATGTCTTATAAAAATCATCACCTGCTGTTCAAGCATCAATCACCAAGGTCAAGAGTTCAAGGCACTGGTTTTTGAGTTCATGCCAAACGGTAGCTTAAACGATTGGCTTCATCCAAACTCTGATCTGCCCACTATGGGAAATACACTAAGCCTAGAACAAAGGCTTGATATTGCTGTTGATATCATGGACGCTTTAAACTATCTTCATAATCACTGTCACCCATCAATAATCCATTGTGATCTGAAGCCAAGCAACATCCTTCTTGCAGAAGACATGAGTGCCCGAGTTGCTGACTTTGGCATATCAAGAATCCTTCCAGAATGTGCAAACAAATCCCTGCAAAATTCAAATAGCACAATTGGAATCAAAGGTTCCATTGGTTATGTTGCTCCAGGTAACTGAAGTCCCTTTGTTATTTCCTCAAAATTTGCTCCATGTTACAGGTGACATTTCTGACAAGATATGTATGCAATGTTTTATAGAGTATGGCGAAGGCTCTGAGGTATCAACTATGGGAGATGTGTATAGTCTCGGTATATTATTGCTTGAGATGTTTACTGGGAGGAGCCCAACAGATGACATGTTCGGAGACACAATGGATCTGCATACGTACGTCGAGCATGCTCTTAGCGAAAGAATCTTCGATATTGTTGATTCGGCAATCTGGCTCCATGTAGAGTCAACTGATAGCCCCATAAGGAGCAGAATTAAGGACTGCTTGGTTTCTGTCTTCAGTCTTGCCATTTCCTGCTCAAAGAAACATCCAAGGGACCGAAACATGATGAGAGAAGCAGCAGTAGAAATGCATGCAATCAGAGATTCATACCACAAGAGCAATGATCACAGCTGGAAGTAGAGCAGGATATGGTGCAGATGTAATCAGTTACCTGAAATAAATTCAGCCAAATATGCTCAGGTCTGTAGTTCTAGCATAACTGTGAAAAAAATAGGTAAAATGTATGCCAATTTTACCTAGTTGTTTGAAGGTCCACAACAGTGGGCATACCATATATAGATTACTCTTACCGCACATCCCTCAAATAAACTGTCAAGAGAAATATAAAGATGACTTGGGCCATAGTTTACACATATATTTCAAATAGCTACAGGATAAGAATAACCAACTTGAACGAAAGAAAGTGAAGTCTCCACCAAATTTCCATCAACAGTCAAGAAGGAAGTACAATCTGGGTGTGCAGTTGCACAAAGAACACAATAATAGCATTTTTTTTGTCTTTGCCTTGCAAGACAGGCTTTAAGTGATGGATGTGAATGTTAGACCAATGCGATTAAATTTCTAGTCAGCATATAGGAGAATTGCAATTAAAGAGTATAACTCCACAGAGAATTGCAATAACAAGAGAAAATTTACAGAAAACTATCAGACTGAAGATTGGGCTTGGTGCGTGCTCCATGCATGCCAACAAAAACTATTTTGGGTGGATTGGCAGAACCTGTAGGAGCTGATGGAACAGAATGAGAAGCCTCCATGCAGCAAATATTCAGAACATAACGGCAATGGATAAGTATGGTAGTGGGACATGATCCAGAATAACTAGCATAGCTATTTTCATCTGGAATGGTGTCAGAAAATATATTTGAAGCAAGTTTTAGCATAGATGTAAAATCAACTTCACAACAGCACCTAGGAATTGATCGGGCCAAGTAGCATTTTTCATGTTGTCAAGGTGTTGGCAAATTTATTGCTCGTATTCTCAAACGCACATCTGCAACAAAATGGTGAATTGGTTCTCTCCAGGAAAAATAGTACAGAGATATCAGAATCCACGGAAAATTAATCCAGTGCAAACACAAGACCCGCAAATGCAAGAACATTGACCACCACGCAAAAGGAACCACAATTACTGCAAAATTCTCCATTTATCGGAAGCAACATGGAAAAATTCACAGAAACTTATGTCTGTCCCAAAATAAGTGTTATTTTGGGTGTTCGTGCCCCAAGTTTGACTGAATTTATAGAAAATACATGCAACATTTAAATCTCCAAACAATTTTTATAAAAAACTAGATCTAAATATCTATCTAATGATATTAATATCATATTGTATCATAAATTTTAATATACTTTTATATATAATTGACCGAAGATGTTTCTCGGGGAGTAAGAAAGACAATTATTTTATGACAGAGGGAGCATATAAGAATCTTGTTTCCAAAATCGTCTCTCCTTTTTTAGCAAGAAATTGGTCAATCGTGAACATTAATCACTTCGCCACAAATCAGCGAGCAACCAGAGCAATAATCATTTTTTTAATAAAAATCATTAATTCACAAAAAATCGCACCGACTACCACAGATCCATGGTAGGGACAGTGTCAAAAGCACATCAGTCTTCAGTCAGAGATCCAACCCAACTACATAGAAAGTTAGAAACCAGTATCCATGCATTTCCATCTCCATACAATACTGCTACTTGTGCTAACAGATAGATAAACTAAACCATCACTTCAAACAATACCCTACTCTGTACTCTTGCAAGTAATAATGGCAAGGAAGACCAAGAGGATGCGAGACGGGCTGCTTTGGAAGACCTCCTGATAACGGACGAGGTTGGCGGCCTTGGCCTCCTGCGCGAGCTTCTCAAAGAAATCGCCGACGAAGTAGTCGTTGACGGATGGGGGCCGAGGCGATGGGCAGGGACCAGGAAGCTCCAGAACCAGAAGGTTCCTCAGATTTTGAGAGGACGGACATTGGCTTCACGAAGGGTCGAGAGTCGAGAGGATCGCCTATTCACCGCACGCCTTATTTTCACCGTAGATGTATGATCCAATGACCGAGGAGAAACCAGGTGACGTGGCCCAACAGAAACGCTCGGTTTGGGACCAGATTTCGTTATTAGGAGATACTCCCTCCGTCCTCTTTTGACAGTCCTATTTTAAAAGCTCAACTTTTTAGGACATGGCAATAAATAACACCAGTAACGAGGAGTTCCCAGTTAAAACATTGGATGGCCAACTAAAAAGTTTGTGTTGCATTAATAAAATTATAAGTAAGGTTGTTCTCTTTGGTCTTTGTGTCAAGTTGAAATAGGACTATCAAAAGAGGATGGAGGGAGTAACAGTTATGCCAAGCAGGGCCGGCTCTGGCCCTAGGCGTGAGAGGCGACCGCCGGGGGCCCTGGCCGGAGAGGGCCCAACAAATATGTGTTGTCACTTATACTCGTCCACGTACAAACGTAATTAGCTCGTCTCGTCACGTCAATCAGGGCCGACGGCATGGCATCATGGTGATTGCGCTCACGAAAGCTATCGGTCACTCACATAATCACACCCTCATCTCATCCAGTCGTCCGCTCATCATCTCTTCGGTGATCCGGTCACATTCACATGTTGCTCGGACGCTCTGATCGTGTGAGGGAACCCATCCACCATCCTGCATTCCTGCTTAGCTTGTGCTTTGTGTTGCATCAACCATGAGCCATCAAGATAAGAGATCGGCATCCTGAATTCCGCATGGCTTTTGCATTCGCTTTTGCGTACCGTGTTAGACAATTAGACTACTAGATTCTTAAATCTTCAGGTTCTAAAAATTAATTTATTGGACAACATTTATTCGATATGACCTTAATGATTTTTGCAATAAAAAATGCTCAATGCATTTTTTTCTCTTGTCAAGCACTAAAGTATTATTATATATTAAGCATTATTACTTGTAATTTCATTATGCTATTTTTAAAAAATAGTATGTACAAATACTTTTTTAGTATTATATACAACTATATTGCTTTTCACATTTTAAAAAAAATATTTAGTGAGGGCCCATTCTTCCACTCCGCTCTAGGGCCCTCCAATCCATAGAGCCGGCCCTGATGCCAAGAAAAGTTCCACAACACGAGGTGCCATCAAGCACCACTACAGTCTACATGCATGGAAACTGCAACTAGAATGTGGAAACAAAACAGAGCGATAAGATGCCAGACCTGGAGGTGACACTCTTCTTGCGCCTACCGGAGCACAGGTATATGCCATGAATTAGGCCCCTGTTTCGAGTGGAGCTTGTCGAAGCAGTTGTCGTTTTTGGAAGTGCCCTCTAACCCACGGACAGGGCACCGTTTGACAAGATTCTGAAACTGAACACTCAGTATTGACTGACTCAAAGTCAACACTACTAGCTAGTGAACGCCAGCGTACATAACACTACTTTTAGCAACGACTGATTCGCTGAAACACTCTAGTTCATGACAACCACATGAGTACATGTCATGGTGGAACATGATAACCTGATCCACTATTGTAAATAGCACCGAGCAGAGCCTGCATGTACTCACACACTGACACACATACAGTAGCGCGCCAAACGCAACCCATCATTCCCCCATTGCTTACCACCAAAACCACCAGCATAACAATGCGCTCAGTGTGCTTGTTGCTGCTGTCCGCCTCCATGTTCTTCTCGGCACTCACGGCCGCTGACGATGAGGCCACGCTGCTGGCCTTCAAGGCGGCGGCAACCCACGGCAACGCCGACGTGCTTGCTTCCTGGAACGGAAGCTCCAATGGTGAGTACTGCAGCTGGGAGGGTGTGAGGTGCCGTGGCAGGCACAGACGCGTGGTGGCGCTGAACCTGCCATCCCATGGGCTCTCCGGCGTCCTCTCGCCTGCCATTGGAAACCTGTCATCATTGAGAATACTTGATCTGAGCTCCAATGAGCTCGCCGGGGGTATCCCCGCGAACATTGGTCGTCTGCGCCACCTGCACATCCTCAACTTGAGTAGCAATGCCTTCTGGGGACCGCTCCCTGTCAACATGAGCTCCTGCACCAGTCTAGTGTTCATGGTCCTCGGTTCGAACCAGCTCAGCGGGCACGTCCCTACAGAGTCCGGCAACAAGTTGTTGACTCTTAGGATTCTCGACCTACAGAAAAACAACCTCACTGGTTCCACGCCAGCGTCCCTACGAAACTTGTCATCGTTGGCTGTTCTGACTCTCGCGTTCAACCAACTTGAGGGTATTATCCCGGGATAGGCTGGGTGCCCTCAAGGATCTTTGGTTTCTTAGTCTCGCCTTCAACAACCTCTCTGGTGAGCCCCCAGTCTCCTTATACAACTTGTCTTCGTTGGAGATGTTGCAGGTTCAGTCCAACATGCTCAACGGCAACATCCCTTCTGATATCGGCAGCAGGTTCCCTGGCATGCAAATCCTTGACATTTCTGCGAACCAGTTCACTGGGCCCATCCCTGCTTCAATCTCCAACCTCACATCACTCCAACTACTTCGCTTTGGAGAAAATAGTCTCTGTGGATACGTGCCTCGAACGCTAGGAAGACTACGAGCTCTACGGCATCTATTCTTGTATAACAACAGTCTAGAAGCTGACGATAGGGAGGGGTGGGAATTTATCACTTCTTTGTCAAACAGCAGCCAGCTCCAACTATTAGATATTTCCATTAACGGCGCTTTCACTGGGCACCTACCAAGCTCAATAGTGAATCTCTCAACAACCCTGCAAAGTCTCGACTTTGGTTCCACTGGGATTCGAGGAAGCATCCCCTCAGCCATCGGCAATCTGGTGGGCCTTGAAAACCTTGGTGGTTATGATATTTCCATATCCGGGGTAATTCCAGATAGCATCGGCAAGCTAGGAAACTTGAATACGCTTTATTTGTACAACACTAACCTATCAGGCCAAATACCTTCATCTATTGGAAATCTCTCAAATTTAGTTATCTTTACTGCAGATCATGACAACCTAGAAGGACCAATTCCATCAAGCATAGGGAAGTTAAAGAGTATATTCATCCTTGATTTGTCAATGAACCAACTCAACGGTTCAATTTCTAAAGAGATCTTCAAACTACCCCACTTTTCTTTGAGTTACATAGACTTGTCATATAATTCGCTATTTGGACCCCTTCCTTCTGAACTTGGTAGCTTAGGAAATCTTAACACCATGGTCCTATCAGGAAACCAATTGTCTGGTCAGATACCTGAAAGTATTGGAGACTGCAGTGTGCTTCAAGAACTTTGGTTGGACAATAACTTATTTAATGGAAGCATACCCAGATCTCTAAACATGGGCCTGCTTACACTCAATCTATCAATGAATGAGTTATCTGGTACTATTCCTAATGCAATAGGAGATATCAGCGGCTTGAAACAGTTGAGTCTAGCACATAACCATTTGTCAGGACCCATACCTGCAGTTTTACAGAATTTGATATCATTGTCAAAGTTGGATTTGTCCTTCAACAATCTGCAAGGGGAAGTGCCAAAAGAGGGGATTTTCAGAAATTTGGCTAACCTGTCAATCACTGGGAATAACGAGCTTTGTGGAGGAATACCCCAGCTTCATTTACCTCCATGCAAGATAGATTCTGTGAAAAAGAACAGAAGACGTCAGATGAGGCATCTTACAATAGCTCTAGCAACAACTGGTGCATTCTTATTATTAGCTAGCATTACTGCAGTCATTTACTTGATCTATAAGAAGCATATACGGAAGCTGAAGGGCCCATTCCAACCACCAACAGCTGAGGAACATCATGAAAGAGTTTCTTATCATGCATTAGAAAATGGAACCAATGGATTTTCAGAAGCTAATTTGCTTGGTAAAGGAAGCTTTGGTGTGGTCTATAAATGTGCTTTCCAAGGTGAGGGAACTATTGTAGCTGTAAAGGTTTTCAACCTTGAACAATCTGGATCTGCTAAAAGTTTCACAGCTGAATGTGAGGCTCTAAGAAGGGTGCGTCACCGATGTCTCATAAAAATCATCACATGCTGTTCAAGCATCAATCAACGAGGCCAAGAGTTCAAGGCATTGGTTTTTGAGTTCATGCCAAACGGTAGCTTGAATTGTTGGCTCCATAAAAGATCTGAGATACCCACTCTACACAATACTATAAGCCTAGCACAAAGGCTAGATATTGCTGTCGATATCATTGATGCTTTAGACTATCTTCATAATCACTGCCAGCCACCAATTGTCCACTGTGATCTCAAGCCAAGCAACATCCTTCTTGCAGAAGACATGAGTGCTCGAGTTGGAGATTTTGGCATATCTAAAATCCTTTCAGAAAGTGCAAGTATAACTCTGCAAAATTCCAATAGCACAATTGGAATAAGAGGCTCCATCGGCTATGTTGCTCCTGGTAATTAAAATCGATGAGTTTTTGTATTTGTCCATTATTCTTAGTCCTTCTATAAATATGGCATGCTGATTGGTGCATTTTCTTTCTTTCCTTTTTGCAAAATCATAGAGTACAGCGAAGGTTCTCCCGTCACAACTCTCGGTGATGTTTATAGCCTTGGAATACTGCTGCTTGAAATGTTTACAGGAAGGAAGCCAACTGATGATATGTTCACAGTTTCATTGGATCTACACAAGTACTCAGAGGAGGCTCTTCCTGACAAAATCTGGGAGATAGCTGATACAACAATGTGGCTAGATATAGACATATATGACAACAGTACAAGAAACAGAATTGAGAATTGTTTGGGCCATGTCATTTCCCTTGGGATTTCCTGCTCAAGAAAACAACCTAAAGAGAGGACTCTGATGCAGGATGCAGCCGCCGAGATGCATGCTATCAGAGATTCATACAAGACATCTGGTGGTGGAACATGAAGGTGTAGTCTATAGTCAGTAATAAATTGCAGCCATGGCGAATAATTAAGCTGAAAATAAGCAAGATGGCTGCAGCCGCCGAGAATAACTATGCTGAAGATGTATAAGATACTTCAATTCTATCGTCATTGCTGTAGTAATCTGCATTTATTTACATCGGATTTATCGGCCTACATAGGATGTCTAATAAAGAGTAATGTGTCAGTAAGATTAAATTTAGAGTGTTAGCTTACTTTTAATAGAGAATTCAATAAGATGTATGGGTCAAAAAAAAAATGCTAGACTAAATACAGGATTGGAATAAAAGGCTCCCGGTTCATCAGTTATGTCGCTACCAAAAATAAACTAATATTCTTAAGTTGTTTTCCAGTAGTTCCCTCCATGGTACGGATGAATTTTATGATCAGTTTTACTTTCACATTTTGTAGAGAGTATGGGGGAATGCTCTGAGAT
Source organism: Digitaria exilis (assembly GCA_015342445.1). Lineage (NCBI taxonomy): Eukaryota > Viridiplantae > Streptophyta > Magnoliopsida > Poales > Poaceae > Digitaria > Digitaria exilis. Next base: position 1,404,951 of record JACEFO010001770.1, on the reverse strand, counting down.
CTCAATGACTGGTAGCTTGAGATAGTTATTAACATGTGATGGATCATTTACCAAAACAAGCTTAGTATTGTTGTTCTGACAATATGGTTGCATGTGTAATCATATAATATAATTGTGAAGAGTAGAATCAAGGATTATTTTTTCTACTTTTTATGAGTTTGTTTTCGAGGCACTGTATCCCTTTTTTCGATATGGGGAGTTTTATTGACTTTAAGAATGTTGCATCAAGATGACATAATGAACTAGAAATGCTCCTGGGAGTAGTAGAGAAAAAAGGAGAAGAGGCCCTAAGCACCTTGCGCAAAGCAACAGTAGTTCCACTGCCAGTCTGCCACTGAAATTTCACCACTAATCAAGTAGGCAACATCCATAGCTCAAACTACCAGTAATCCAGTATGGCAATCTGAGTGTGCCCAAAATTCGATAGTACCACTACAAGAAGTAGGAATATGTTCAAAACTTCAGGACTATGCCGCTGTGTCTTGACTTGCAAGAATTACATTTTAAGTGATAGATGCAGATATGGAGATTAGTGCAATTAAATAACTAATTAGCAGATAGGAGAAATAAAAAAGAATCGTAACACCAGGAGTACAGTCAAACTGAAGACTGTGCACTGCAACGTGCATACCTCAGGCTTACCATAAAACCATGTTTTGGGAAGATTTCTTTGGACTAATAGGTTGCCGGAGATTAAGGAACAAAAAAAAAAAAGCCTCCTCGCAGCAGAGATTCAGAACAGAACAGTAACAGATAAGTATAGTGTGGACATGACCCATAAATTAAGCTTTTAGTTATGTTTCTCTGGAATAGCGTCAAAAAATATATATGAAGCAATGTTTCGTAAAATCTGGAAGCTGTCAAGACTCAAGAGTCAAGACCTCAGAACGCAATAGTTTTCCAAATTTATTACTGGCAATCTCAAGCGCTGCAGGGTGCAGCTACAAGGGTTAAGAAAGAAATTGATCCTATCCAAGTACAGCATAACCAGTTAACCACAGCACAGAAAAATTTAAGAATCCACAGACACTTAAAAGCAGTGCAGACTACAGAACCCAAAGATGCAAGAGACATGGACCAGAATGCAAGAGGAGCTATAATTACTGCGAACATTCCCAAATTCTCCCAAGCAGTAGGGCTGTAGGGGGTCAATTTCACATTTCAAACTAAGAGCATAAGAAATTTGTTTCACAGATCTGCCAATGTTTTTTTTTTGCGTTATAATCATCACTTCACTAGCATAACGACACAATTGGAGGAATGATGAATTACACTTTTATTTTTATTTTTTACTTTTTGCAAAATAATCACTAGTTCACAGAAACCGAATAATACCACAGACAAAGATGCATGATAGGAACCGGTGTCTAAAATCACAAAAGCCAGGCAGTAAGAGATCCAAGTATCCAACTACAGTACACGTAAATGACAAACCAACATATATCAATCTCCATTTTTCGTTCCGTTTTACGAGGTCCAAGACTCCAAGTGATAAGCTGAAGCACCGCTGCATAGTACAAACAACAGCCCTTACTGCGGCGAGGAATTACCAGAGGGAGGCAACCCAAGAGGATGAGAGCACGCCCTTGGAGTTGGATAAGCGTGCTTTGCTAGCTCCCCGGGGGTACAGGGCTGCGGGCCGCCTCCTGCGGGAGCTTCTCGAAGACGTCGCCGCCCGAAGGAGAGAGCTATTGGCGGCGGGGCCATGGGCGTTCGAGGAGAGGACGGCGTCCGTGCGAGAGAGACGAGAAATTCCGTTTTCCACTAACGACGGGGTGGGCTGGAAGCCAGGAGGCCCAAAAGACTTGCTTGAGGGCCCATCAGCACAGTGTGTGATGTTCCTTAAAAAAATGCGTCTATGTGAGGGCACCTCCGGTAGCGAGACGCCACGTACGCAAAATGCTGGGGTCGACTCCTGCGCAAAAGCAATATGGGTCCCATATATAACAATTAAAAAACGATGCAGACTTTTCTAGTAGATTGCCTCCTCCTTGTTTTCTTCTAGCTCTTTCTTGTTTCCTCCGTTGCCGCTATTGTTTCGCTCGCAGACGCTGCACAACGGCCGGAGGAGGCAGCCGCTGCACAACGGCGAAGGCTTAGACCAGGGAGCTAGTGAGCGCCGCAGTAGAGAGAACCTAGGCGAGTTTTGCGGCATCAGGGAGACGAAGAGGCTGGTGAGTCGGATTGAATCGGAGGAGAACCGCATCGAATCAGTTGTGGCCGCAACAAATCAAGCCAAGATTCGCCATGCGGCCAAGTCGGAGATTTGCGGCTTCTTCCTTCACCAGCAGCTCGAGCCTTCGCTTGTCCTCCTCCCGTGTCCCAATCACCGCCGCGACGACGAACCTCCCGTCAACCTCGACCGACGGCTTGCCGAGCTTCGGGTAGCTTCGGATGCGCGCGACGTCCTGCTGGGTGATGAGATCGACAGCCTCGCCGGCTTTGGAGACGAGGCGTGCGAAGTCCAGGCTCTCGTCGGTGAGAATCGGGAGTCGGTGAGAATCGGGCAACGACAGCACCGGAGCCCGGCCATCGGGCATGTGTACAGACGAGTCCATTCCATTTTTTAATCCCTACTATTTCTTCTCTCTCCTCCATAGGTCGACTCTCAAATATGGGTCGAATTCTTCTCTCTCCTCCCATGAGTCGAGTACTCCAGCAATGATGGTTCGGTTTGAGTAGGCCACGTCTGCAGAGGGGTCCGCCACTGGAGAAGCCCTGATTAACAATGCGTGCTGCAGGCCTGTGTCTATGTGATTAACAAATAACAATGCGTGCTGAAGGCCAAAAGAATAGTGTCATTTGGAATGAGATGTTCTAAAAAAAAATGGAATGAGATGACGGACGAGGGCAAGGCAAAAAAACTGCGGCCGCAGTGCCTCACTCGTTGACAAAGTATCAAAGCTTTGTCTTGTCAGCGAAAGAAATGGCACTTCCTACGTCATCAACGTCAGTTGCCGGCCAAAAAAAAAGGCCGGCTTGCCGCCCGCTGGCTATCTGCTTTCGCAAGGCCAATAGGCCATGATTCGTTCGCAAAGAAAAACTGAAAAAGAACCGTGATTCATCGATGCATTTTAATCCGCTGACATACGTGTTACATGCAGCAGCCAACTAACTAGCTTTTGCGTACACTAATACGGTTACCAAAACGGTTGAATTTACGATCGATGTGCGTGAGCGTGACTTGACTCTTAAGATAGAAGAAAAATCTAATCCATTTAAATTACTTTCCTCGACACAAAGAGGCACGTAGAAGGAAGTAATTTAATGGTTCTTCACCGACCCGGCAGTGGAGGTGGTCGAGACGGTGAAGGAGTGACTGCGACACCCCCTACCACCAGAGCAGGGTGGTGGGAGACCCCCTGTGGACGGGCCCGATACCGACGACGAGATTATAGTGGTTAGCAAGGGTGGGAAGGGGGCACAATGAGAGGTGAGCCGTGGTGGAGGCTAGCGGTGGTGGGGCTAGGGTGCTAGTCTCGGTATATGTGAAAGGAGAGAAGGATTAGGGAGGAAGGAAGGGAGCGGCGGAGGCTAGGCGGCACTAACGGCAAGAGGCAAGGTGAAAGATGAAACCACGAGGATGAGTTGGAAGGCAAAGCAGCTTTACTTACGGGAGAAGCGAGCCGAAAGAGCAAGAGCCATGGGAGAGAGGCTCTCAAGCTATTTATATCGGGATGAAAACGGATACGCACGGTTGTACACGGATATGAATAGAGATATTTATTTTTTTACCGGATCAGATTCGAATACGGTATAAAATATGTCGGATATACATTGGATATTGATATGCACTTATATATCTATCATATATATTCAACTTTAGTTATACGGATACGAATAGACGGATATGGATTATGCGGATTCGGATATGTACTGTACCATTTATGAACTAAGGGCCTTCGGTCGATCGATTGGACAGATAATATAAATACCACTCTCACCACTGCTGCCCTACCTATATCTATTGGAGGGACCGTAGCCGTCTTCAAAAACAAAATAGTCGTTTGACAGGGTACCAAGTCAAAGTCAAATGCCACCGTAAGCGCCAATCACGTAATTTGTCAACGCTATGGCCATCGCGGCGGCTCCTGCTGGATGTATTTTGTATTCAGGCCATGTTCAGGTTCTCAACTTTTCACTATTCATTCCAACTTTTCACTATTCTTCCCTTACAAAACACGTTTCCTAGCGAATGCTATAGTGTTTTTCTTATGCTACAGTGTTTTTTCCTACAATCTAAACACACCCTCGGTATAAATACACGTATTTCAATGTAAACATCTCGAGGTCAATGACCATCGAACCCCCACCGCTATTATTACACGCTAAAGAAACCGGCACGGCAATGCGCTCAACACTGCTGCTGCTGCTGCTCTTGGCCTCCGAGTCGATCTTGACACCCATGGCCACAGAAGCCGACGAGGCGGCGCTGCTCGCCTTCAAGGCCGCGGCGATCAAGGGCGGCGGGCCAGACGATCCGCTTCCGTCATGGAACAGTACCATCGCTGGCGGCTTCTGCGGCTGGGAAGGGGTGAGGTGTGAAGGAAGCCGTCTCCGGCGAGTGGTAGAGCTCAGCCTGCCCTCCTACGGCCTCGCCGGCGACCTGTCACCGGCCATCGGAAACCTCACGTCCCTGCGAACGCTGGACCTGACCTCCAACTGGTTCCATGGCAGCATCCCTGAAAGCATCGGCCGCCTATCAAATCTGCAGAAACTTAACCTGAGCTACAACACGTTCTCCGGGGAACTGCCTCAAAACCTGACCTCTTGTGTCAGTTTACTGTCCTTGACCTCAGCAGCAACCGGATCCATGGCCTTATTCCTATCGAGCTTGGCCACAAGCTCACAGGTCTTCGAGAGCTCTTGTTGGTAAACAATAGCTTGACGGGACCTATCCCAGCGTCAGTATCCAACATGTCAGCGCTGAGATATCTTGGTCTAGGTAGAAACCATCTCGAGGGGGACATACCAGACGAGCTTGGCAGCATTGGAGGCCTACAAGTCCTTGATCTCTCCGGTAACAACCTCTCAGGTGTGCTTCCACACTCTCTGTACAATTTGTCGATGCTGAAAGGGTTCTTCGTAGAACGGAATTTTCTTTCTGGCACTATTCCTGCTGATATTGGCAATAGGTTACCTGAAACTGAGTTCATAAACTTCTCTTCCAACCGGTTTCGTGGAACTATCCCGTCTTCAGTCTCCAATCTTTCTGCTCTTGCAAACCTTGCCCTTTCTGAGAACATTCTTAGTGGACATGTGCCTCCCAGTTTGGGGAGGTTGCGAGGTCTGATTGGCCTGTACTTGGGTGACAACAAGCTAGGAGGAAATGACAGGGAGGGCTGGGAATTCATTACTATGCTAGCAAACTGCAGCTGGCTTCAGAGACTTGATCTTAGCGATAACTCTTTCAGTGGCAAACTTCCCAGTTCAATTGCAAACCTGTCGGCAACACTCCAAGTTCTTGATCTGTCAGACAACAGAATTTCTGGGTCTATTCCATCCAATATAGATAATCTGGTTGGTCTGGAAACGCTTGTGATGGCGAATACTTCAGTATCTGGAGTGATCCCTGAGAGTATTGGTAGGCTAAAGAACTTGGGTGTGTTAGGCATTTACAACACTAGCTTGTCAGGCCTCATACCTTCATCTTTAGGAAATCTAACACAGCTGAATATTCTTTATGCATACTATGGCAACTTGGAGGGGCCAATTCCAGCAAGCTTGGGGAAATTAAAGAATCTAATTGTCCTTGATCTCTCAACAAATAGACTCAATGGTTCGATTCCTAGAGAAGTCTTACAACTTTCCACGCTTTCCTACTACTTAGACTTATCATACAATTCGTTGGATGGGCCACTTCCTACTGAAGTTGCTAGCTTGACAAACCTTAACCAAATGATTCTGTCAGGAAACAAGTTATCTGGCAACATACCTGATAGTATTGGAAATTGTGCATCATTGGAATGGCTCTTGCTAGACGATAACTCATTTGAGGGAACCATACCTCAATCTCTGAAGAATCTAGAAGGTCTGGCTCTATTGAATTTGACAATGAATAAGCTATCTGGGAATATTCCTAGTGCGCTTTCTAGTATTGGTGGTCTAAAACAATTATATCTAGCACACAACAACTTATCTGGTTTGATACCCTCAGGTTTACAAAACTTGACATCCTTGTCCAAACTAGATTTATCCTTCAATGATCTCCAGGGTGAAGTTCCAAAAGGAGGTGTTTTCGCAAATGCAACTTACATATCAATTTATGGAAATGATACGCTTTGTGGTGGAATACCTCAACTTCAATTACCTCCATGCTCCATATCAGTTATGGAAAAGAAGAGAAAAATATCTAAATCTGTTATGGTCACTTCAATATCAGTCGGCGCATTTGTGATCTTGGTTTTAGTGGCTGCTCTTACTCAGTTCATCCACAAAAGGCTCAAAAGGAGCGAAAGTCAACTCATGCCCATAATCGAGGAACAATATGCAAGAGTTTCTTATCATGCATTGTCAAATGGGACCAATGGTTTCTCAGAGGACAATTTGCTTGGACAAGGAAGCTATGGAACTGTTTACAAATGCACTCTACATGATCAGCGCATTACTGCAGCTGTCAAGGTGTTTAACATACAACAATCTGGATCTGCTAGAAGTTTTGAGGCCGAATGTGAGCATTGAGAAGGGTGCGTCACCGTTGTCTCGTGAAGATCATCACCTGCTGCTCAAGCCTCAATCATCAAGGTCAAGAGTTTAAGGCACTTGGTTTTGAGTTCATGCCAAATGGTAGCTTAAATGGTTGGCTGCATCCAAAGTCTGACATGCGCACTGTAGAAAATACTCTAAGCCTAGAACAAAGGCTAAACATTGCAGTAGATATCATGAGTGCTTTGGACTATCTTCATAACCACTGCCAGCCTCCAATTGTTCATTGCGATCTCAAGCCAAGCAACATCCTTCTTGCAGAAGACATGAGTGCCCGAGTTGGAGACTTTGGCATATCAAGAATACTTCCAGAAAGTGCAAGTAAGACCCTGCAAAATTCAAACAGCACGATAGGAATCAAAGGCTCCATTGGCTATGTGGCTCCAGGTAACTGAAATTCTTTTGTTGTTTCCTTGTAATTTTCCATGCTACAGATGAAATTAACGACTAGATATGTTTCCAAATTTCTAGAATATGGTGAAGGATCTGCAGTCACAACTTATGGCGATGTGTATAGTCTTGGTATACTATTGCTTGAGATGTTTACGGGAAGAAGCCCCACAGATGACATGTTTGGAGACACGATGGATCTGCATAAGTATGCCGAGCATGCACTTAGTGGAAGAATCTTTGACATCGTTGATTCAACAATCTGGCTGCATGTAGAGTCAGAGGTGTTAGATATGTGCCGAATATGTGAACAGTTTGGACAGTTGGGCTTGAGTTGTAATTTGGTAGGTTAGGGATAGAGTCTCAGTTGTACTTTGTATCCCTATGGCCCATAAATATGAGGGCACTACCGTTGTAACCGTGAGACGACTTGGCGCCTGGTGTGGGCGGCGGCGTTGCCGCGGTGGTGCCCGGATGCCGGTGTAGCTGCTGTTTATGGGGAGGAGCGCCCGTAGTCATGCCCCGAGGATTGGTCGAACCTCATTAAAAACATCGTGCCTCGGTGTCGTTCTCGTTTCGTGTGATCTTGCGATTTGGTTCTGTGATTCTGGGTTATCGCTTCCGTGCTTTTATTCTAACAAGTGGTATCAAGAGTCAGATCCATGGAGAAGATCCACGTGGAGGCGTGATAGGCATGTTCCACACCGCGCAGGGTCACACAAGCTGTCCGAGGAGGGGCAGGGCGCAAGGTGGAGCATGGCGGCGATCGACGACTCGATCGGTGAAGTTGGAAACTTCGAGCGGGTGGCTCGAACCGTCCAATGGGCTGCAATCAACAGGGATCCGTCCAGACGTGGAGATCGTGTTGATAGCGGCTGGTGGCTGCTGTTCGATAGGGGCCGGTCAGACGTGATGGCCAAGTTCGACGGTGCGGCTAGAAGACGTCGTGGACGACGACGGCTTCGGCTCACGATCATATTGACAGGAGGTTGATCGTGATCGGGGTGGTCGGTGCGGGCTTAAGGTTGAGCTACAACGATGGTGACGAAAGTCACAGTGAATTTTGGATGTATTAATGGAGGTGGCTTGTTTGTGGGTCGTGCGGCGACGACGTAAGAAATTCTTGTTGTTGTGTGGTCGGCGGCGGTGGCGACGTGGTACCGTGTCTGTATTGCTGAGCAAGGAAATAGACGTCGGTACAGGTGATCCAAGCGCGTGCGGACATTGCACAGACAGCCAAGCGTGCGGGTGAAGGTGGTGCTACAGAGGCGTACTGGTTCAGGAGTCTGAAGGTGGCAGGAGCAAGATATTGCGGCGTCCATACTTTTGCAAATCGAGCTGCATGTTAGTTTTTTATTTTCTTTCTGTACTCAGTCACGGACTTTGGTACGTATGGTGTTAGTCCATCTGGTGGGCCCAAGTTGCACGTTTCCTATGGGGAGTTGGATGCACGGTGATGTGTCCATATTGCTCAGGAAAGGAAAAAGCAAGGAAGTCCTACGTATATAACAAGGAAACAGAGAAGAGAAGCTGGAGGAGTCCGTCTCGGTTCGGACTTGCTGATTCGTTTTTCCTAAGTATATTAATACACGGCAGGCTACTGGAGATTGCAGGAAGAGCAATCGAGCTGTTCGTAGAAACCAAGGCTTGCGCAGGTTGACGGCGAACAGCAGGCGGCGCTCGGATGGGTCGGCATCGTTGTGTGTGACGGCGAGGAAGTCGACGAGGCTTACGAGCGACGCGGCTGTGCACAGGAGGTGTACGGCGACGGCAGCACGAGGAGTCAGCACAGCACACGCAAGAGGTGGGTGCTGCAAGGGCGTGCAACGGCGTTCGTGGCGGGACGCAAGGAAGGATAAGTGCACGGCGTGTGGGAGGTACGTGGTCTGTGCGTACATACACGTGTGTGACTGAATTTTTCGGCGATCTATGGCAACAGGCAGATGACGTCGATGGCTTCCAAGTTTGAGGTGGCGAGGTTCGATGGCACCGGAAACTTTGGGTTGCGGCAGACGAGAGTGAAGGACCTGTTGGCTCAGCAGGGCATCTCAAGAGTGCTCAACGACAAGAAGCCGGCGAAGGTGGAGGATGATAAGTGGGAGGAGATGCAAGCGCAAGCGTGTGGAACGATAAGGTTGTGTCTCTCAGATCAGATCATGTACCATGTCATGGATGAAAGCTCGCCTAAGAAGATTTGGGACACGTTGGTCGAGAAGTTTTTGTCCAAGACTTTGACCCAGAAGCTGTACCTAAAGTAGAAGTTGTATAGGCTGAAGATGCAGGAGGGGTCAGATCTTGCTGAGCATGTGAATGTCTTCAATCAATTAATTGCTGATCTTGGAAAGGTCGACGCGAAGATTGATGAGGAAGATGTAACACCCCTGGTGTTAATTAACACTAAAACAATGATTAAGCTAAGCTAAACAAGTAATCAAGCCTAACCAAGGTTAATTGAAAGAAAGAAATCAAAAGAAATGCTAAAAGGAATTCGATAAGAAATTAAAAACACCCCAAAAAGAGGCAAAACAAAAACCTTTAAATTTTATATAAGAACTTGAATTTTGGCCAATGCAAAATTTGAAGGAGAGACCAAACCAAGCATCTTCCCTTTTGAAACCATAGCCTAAAAATGTTTGGAAGTATCTCAAATTTCAGACCCTAACTTTGGAAATTAAATTTTTCAATTCAAATTCAAAAGCTGAAATGGAACCTCAGCCAAGCTCGAGGGGCATTCACCCTCGAGCGGTGATTTTCCGTCACGCTCGAGGCTCCGCAGCCAAGCTCGAGGGGGGCATTCACCCTCGAGCGGCGTTTCCGTCACCCTCGAGGCTCCGCAGCCAAGCTCGAGGGGCATTCACCCTCGAGTGGCGTTTCCGTCACCTTCGAGGCTCGGAAAGCTCGAGCTTGCGATCCAAGCTCGAAGCGCATGGTCGAAGCGCCTGGTCCAAGCTTGAAAAGGCGCGCCCACGGGACGCTCACGCCGCGCTCGCGCGTGCCCGCGCTCGCCGCCGGCAGCGCTCTGCCAACGGCCGTCCTCGACTGCGCCGGCCAATGGCGCGGCTGCATGTCTCCGCTCACGGAGCACGCGTCTGGCCAGCCCGCGTGGCCTGAGGCGCACTGTAGCGCTGACTCCCGCGCTCGCCGTCGCGTCGCCGCCGCGGACCGCCGGATATTGCCGTCGCCGCCGTTGCCCACCGGTCCGTCGTGCGACTTTCGCGACCACGCCGTCTCCTTTTCCTCGCCCTGTCTCTTCTCGCCTCGCCCACGCGCGCCTGCCGCCTGCAGCACGCCTGCGCGCGCACGTTGACGCCGCGCACGGCGCCAACACGGCCGCGACAAGCCGCTGTCGCCGCGACAGCTCACCGAGCTGCCCCAGCCGCCATCCCGTGCTGCCCGAGCACCCCTTCCCTCCCCTCTCGCTCCTACTTAAAGCCCCAAACAGTTCCCCCTCTCTTCCACGCCGAAATCGCTCGCCGGAGTTCACAGAGCTTCCGCCGCCGCCCGTGCACGTGCACAGTCCGCTCCACTCCTCCTCCGGCCGAACCGAGGGAACCAATAGCTTCACCGTGCCGCGTTGGTGCTCAAAGACCTTTTCTCCGGGCTTCTCCGACCCCAACGTCGCCGGTCGCCGCTCGCCGGAGCAAGCCGAGCCGCCACCGCCGTCGTTGACCTTGTTCCCGGCCCTCCCCGACCTCAAGACCTAGCTCAAACGAATCACGGTGAGCCCCTCTCCTTTTCCCCCCCACTTCCCCGGCCCGGTCTCGCCGCCGTTTGGCCGGCGTAACCACGCCGGCGAGCCCAGGGATCCCTGTGTGTCTTCAACCTCTTTCCAGGGGGCCGACTGTAAAATGCAGGGACTTGTTTGTAAGAGATTCAAAAACCCTAGGGTTCACAGCGTAAAATAGATTCTATCTTTTAGGTTTAATTCGCTGAGATCTTCAAAAATTCGTAGAAAATCGTAGAAAAATCATAAAAATGCCAAACCAATTTTGTAGTGACCAGTGAATCTAGAAGGCCAACTTCTTCCTTTGCACCTCACCCAGTTGAGCTGTAGATTTTGAAATATAAATTCATTTCAGTTTGAGCACATTTCATCATAGTTCAAAATCTACACATACACTGGAGCTGAGCTTGGGATATGTTGTTAGGGTGATTATCATTAGCCTAATGCGCAAAGGGTGCACAAGAATTCCCCGTGGATTTAGGGTTATGATTTTCCAAACATATACCCTGCTGTTTTGGCAAATAAATCACAGAAAATAAATTACTCAGTGAGAAATCATCTCCTTCACCCAGAAACTAAATCAGGACCTAAGAAACCTTAGAAAAATGAAAATGGTAATTTTTGGACACTGGAAAATGGCTAAATGATTTTGGTAGTTTAAACATGGTGAAATTCCACAAAAATAACCATAAATCAATATCACATGCAAACTTGCAGAGAGATCACTCTTGGTACCCTAAGTCACTGTGCCAAGTGGTGTGAACAAAAACCTTGTAATTATTTTTGTAGGATTTTAGTTGTTTTTAGGCAAAAAGATAAGAATAATTTTTATAAATTATAGAAAAATTATCTTGAGCCAAACTTTGGGCTAAGCTCCTGCCTTGGCATGAGCAAGCCTCTGGCCAAATGGTACATGAACATAAATTTCCTAAGTTCACCTTTTGAATAATCGAAAAGGGACTTGAATAAGGGAAAAGAAAAGAAAAGAAAAGAGAAGAAAAAGAAAGGAAAAGAGAAGAAAAAGAAAAGAAAAGAGAAAAACCTAAAACTTTAAAATCAAAGTAAAGGTTCAAATGAAAAAGGATATATTCACTTATAATTAATGTTTATCCTTTCCAATTCATTAACCAAGATTTAAATAAACCCTAATTGTTTAAATCTCGATACTTAAGCATTTCATGCATTCCGTATAGATTCGGTCTCGCCGACGGAGTCTACGAGCTAGTCCCCGCTGCCGAGGAGATCGCCCAGGAGTCCGAGGTGAACGTGGTGCACGTGGATCCGAGCCCCGAGCAGGAGTACCGCTTCGAGCCGGAAGGCAAGCCCCGGAGCATAACCTAACTTTACTTACGCCATTTACTTGATTATATGTTTGTGCATTTAAGTTTCAAGGAGTTGAATGAAACCCTAGATTGCATGATCATAGGTTCCTTTGATTGAACACTAGTATGTTAGGTTCGATAGTCGCTATGCTTAAGAACGATAGAAGTCGAGTGTTTTCCGACACTCGCGAGATATAGGAGTTGTATGACTACTCATATCAGAAACACTAGAGATGATGGACGGATGATTGTAGATACCCGTCTATCGATGTTTTAAGTGGAAACATGTGGTACTTTTGTGTCAAGCGTTTGAACGTACCACACATATGCACGGTTTATGGGACCGGTAAGTCCCGGTATCCGATTGATGCGAGCAGGTCCGACAGCTCTCTGTCTTGGAAACGTTATCCCATGGGCACATGAGGGTAGTTGCGTGAGTCCCAGTAGTGGTGAACCTTTACCCTGAGGCAGTGGGACTCGGGAGCCACTCGCAGAGAGAGGAGAAAGGATTGGGGTGTGTTGGCATTTCCAACCATTCCGTATGTTTGGGTTTTCCCTGGCCAGGTAGTAAATTCGGTTCGAACTGTCCGCTTCTCGCGGTTAATGAGACTGCTTGACCGATGTATGACATATTATGAAGTGAAACTTGGAAGGATGAAATCTTTGTATGAAATAATTGTATTGCAAAACTTGATTGTTTAGCTAGGCTCACCTAGAATGGATAGACTAAAGAAGTTAAAATCAAGATAAAGAAAGTAGAAAACAGCTTAGTCGCTTTTGGCAAAAGAACCCCACTAGCCAAACAGCCTCTCATCGTAGGAGTCGGTGATGTAGTGATCACCAGTCGGTTAAGTCTTGTTGAGTATAACTAGTATACTCAGCCTTGCTTGTGGCTAAATTTTCAGGACCATCCCCTCAGGAGGTAGCTGCCTCTATGGCTTGGGCCTCCCAGCTTCCTCCTGGTTACAGCATCGAGTGGGAGCCGACCTCTCCCGAGGATCGTGAGGAGTAGCGTCACGGCTGACTTCATCGTGACGATACTATGGATCGTCGCTAGTATCTCGTTTACTTTCCGCTGCATGAACTCAAACTATTTATTTATCATTTCAATTTGGTTGTAATAACTCTAAGACTTGTTGTAATTTGAATTGTGGAATGATGTGATCTTTGGAACTCACCTTCGAGTGAGCGTATGGACGGACGATCTTCAGTAGCCGTTGGTCGAGCTTGACTCGACGGTCGAATCCGCACTTGGGAACATTTTTGTATATTAGCACCAATGGAAGGTGGAATATACTTAAGTGGGCCCATTTCTCGGGTGAGATCGCTACAGCTGGTATCAGAGCCGACGTTCATACACTCCAAAGAAAGCACCAGACCCTAACCAATGTTTTCTGAAATAAAATCTACCAAACCCCGATTCCTTTGCGCCCAAGCAAAAGGAATGAAACGTATAGGATCGTTAAGGATAAAACTAGAACGTGAAGTCCTTAAGGGTTAAGGGTTGCGTTTTGTTAGGTGGCATAGTCTAACTTATGATTGATGTTTGTTCTTCCATAAAACCCAATCTTAAAAGACTTTCGTCAAAATTCCTCTGACTGCTACGAAAGGTTTACGAGTAGGAGTCCGACTAGATCTATAGAGAGAGACGTGTCTATGCCTAGCCACCGGCACTAACTCCGAAAGTCAAGTCTGACTTAAAATGTGAGGACGTTTAGGTCTTGCATGCATCTTTTAATTAAAATCGGAATAATGATAAACTTAAGAGAGTCAAAATCCAACCGATCAAATCAATGCTTAAACGACCCTAATTAAAAGCTTAAGCACGTTCTTTACCTTCAGTTTTCTCCCAGTTTTTCCCTTTAGTCTTTTTGACGCATGGTACTCACCTCTGAATTTTTGTTCAGATGGCCGTTCCCAGTCACCTTGCTGGCGCGAACGAGAAGGTGGAGTGCCAGGACTGCCTCAGCTGGGAGGGTTTCCCGTCCCTCTTTTGGAAGATTCTGAAGGAGGTTGGCTACCCGTCTCCGCCGGTTTACTTTGGCAGAGAGTATGCGGAGCATGGTGTGACTCGGTGCAGTGTCCGCATGGAGGCACCGGTGCACCCCGAGCACCCCGACTGGCCTAGGCTGGGAGTTGTGGTGCATGGCCACCGCTTTCCGGACACTTGGGAGCTGGCCGCTTTCGCAGGGCTTAACCAGTTCACTTCACAGCACCACGACTTGGTGGATAACACTTTGGTTGGTTTCCTGCCTTCAGCCCGCAGGGATGACCCTCAGTGGTTGTCACGTTACTTGACTTCTCCGCAGTTGTTCCTGGAGTTTCCCCGGAACGCACCAGCTTTCTTTGCTAGCTGGATGAAGGCTAGCATCCGCATGGCAGAGCTACTCAAGATGTCACAGGATTCTCTGCTCGACTTTGCCGATGCGATGGTGAGAGTGTCCGCGGATAAGGACATAGCCGGGATCTGCACTTCTTTGGACATGGCTGCCAAGGATACTCAGATCCGGGATTTGCAGGCTCGCATTGCGGAACTTACCATGGAGAAGGAGCACTGTGCTCACCAGGTAGAGGTGTTGACAGATGCACTTGAGGAGGCACAGGCAGAGTTGCACGAGGCTAATGCCGAGATGGTTGAGTTGGAGGCTCATATGGAGGTTCCCGAGGGGGATGAGGCAGAGGACGAGGCAGGGGATGACGTCAAGTCCGAGCTGGACGACGAGGAGTTACCCCCAGTTCAGCCACCACTTTCCCCCACCGTGAGCCGTACTTCGGTGAACGACGTGGATGACTTCTAGAGCGTTGAGTTAGAGATTAGGTACTCTTCAGCATGGCTTTTCCGTGTCACATGGAGTTTAGCTAGTTGAAGAATGGATAATCTCTTTGTATCTCTTTGTATCTGTTTCCCTTCGCATTGGTGTAGCATCTTAATTAGAATGTGTGGTCAGCATGTGTTGTAATGGATTCATCGAACCATGTCTTGGATTAATGAAGTTGCTCATTCTATGAAATTTCGCTTTTTATGCCACATTCTTTTGTAGAATTGAGATTGTCTCTTAAACATGCCTGACGTTCTCTTATGAGTAAGTATTCATGTGATTAATGGAGACTCAATCATGCAGATGGTAGGACCTACGATCCGACTGACTCCGGGTGGTTTCGGGACAAATCAAGGCTCAACTAGTGCCCCGAATCAGCAAGTCCCGCCAGAGCAGCAGCCACCACCTGCCCCTCCGCTGCCAAATTGGCAGCAGATGATGGCTATGCACGCCGAGGTCATGAGGACTATGCAGCAGCAGATACAATTGCAGCAGCAGCAGCTGGCCCAGAACATGAACATCGGTGCTCAGCGTCAGAATGGTCGCAATGCCCCGGCTGCTCAGGTTGCACGATTTGAGGACTTTCTGGGTACTCAGCCCCTGGTGTTCTCTAAAGCTACTGAGCCCATGGAGGCTGACGCGTGGATTCGGGCTATCGATTCGAAGTTTGCTATCCTGGTTGCCCCTTGCTCTGAAGAGCGCAAGGTCACTTTCGCCGCACAGCAGCTTCGCGGTCCGGCTTTGGTTTGGTGGGAGACTTATCGTGGCATGCTCCCCGCCGAAACTGTGATTACTTGGCAGAACTTCAAGGATGCGTTCAAGGCGCATCACATTCCTAAGGGCCTTGTTGAGAGGAAGTTGAGGGAGTTCCTGACCTTGACTCAGGGCACTCACACGGTGTACCAGTACGCCCAGGCTTTCAACAACCTTTGTCAGTACGCTGGTCATCATGCTGACAGTGATGATAAGAAGAAGGAGAGGTTCCGTATGGGGCTCAGCACCAAGTTGCAGGAGAGGCTGCTAAACATCAAGCCTGCCACTTATGCTGACTTGGTCAATGTGGCTATCGCTCAGGAGGATGCCATTATGACCCATAGAGCCGACAAGAAGAGGAAGGCTCCTGTTGTATCTGCCAGTGGCGGTAAGCCGCAGCGCTTCCGTATTGTTCCTCCACAGGGACAGCAGCGTGCCGGGCAGTCTGGCCGCTGGGTGGTTAACCCTCCTCAGCAGAGTGGTTCTCGCTTTCCACCACAGCAGTCGCAGCAGCAGAAGACCCCGATGAACCCGCAGCAGCCAGCTCAGCCTGGAGCTGGGTATTCTTGCTACCGTTGCGGCAGTACCAGTCATTTCATCAGGGACTGTCCCCAGGGCAAGCAGCAGAACAATGGCAACCAGCCAAACAAGGGCAAGTTGCAGAAGATTCACGTCAAGCAGGGAAGGGTCAACTTCACCACCTTGACTGACCTTCCCGAGGGAGCACCAGTAATGACGGGTAAATTTCTGATTCATAACCGACCTGCAGTCATTCTCTTTGATTCTGGTGCTACTCATAGCTTCATAAGTCCAAGTTGTGCTAAGAAATGTGGGTTAAATTGCTTATCTACAAATGCGGCCTACAAAATAATCACCGCAGGAGGAAACCTAAATTCAAATCATGTGGCGCGAAAGGTGCCAATTAAACTGGGTAGTAGAGTTATCTTGACCGACCTGATTCTTTTAGAACTGGATGGGATAGATATAATCTTGGGAGCTAATTGGATGGCACAGCACAAGGTTGTGTTAGACATTGCTAAGAGAATTGTTGATATCAACTCACCTACACATGGATCTACCACACTCTATCTTCCGTCTCCCAACTCCTTGAGCTCGTGTGTTTTTGTCATGACTGAGCCCAAGCTTGAAGACATTCCTATTGTCTGTGAGTTCCCCGATGTCTTCCCAGACGACTTGCCTGGAATGCCACCGGATCGGGACATTGAGTTCGTTATCGAGCTACAACCAGGCACCGCACCAATTTCTAAAAGACCCTACAGAATGCCACCCGCAGAATTGGCAGAGATGAAAACTCAACTCCAAGATTTACTGGACAAGGGTTTCATTCGTCCGAGTACATCACCTTGGGGTTGTCCTGCCATATTTGTCGAAAAGAAGGATCACACGTTGAGGATGTGTATTGACTACCGGCCTCTCAATGCGGTCACTATCAAAAATAAGTACCCTCTTCCCCGCATTGATGTATTATTCGATCAACTCGCCGGAGCCAAGATATTCTCAAAAATTGATCTTCGTTCTAGATATCATCAAATCAAGATTCGTCCTTGTGATATTCCCAAGACGGCTTTCTCGACCCGCTATGGACTTTATGAATTCTTGGTTATGTCGTTCGGGCTGACTAATGCTCCTGCTTATTTCATGTATCTCATGAATTCGGTGTTCATGCCCGAGCTGGATAAGTTCGTAGTGGTTTTCATTGATGATATTCTTGTCTATTCCAAGAATGAGGAAGAGCATGCCGAGCATCTCCGTCTTGTTCTTCAACGACTCCGTGATCACAAATTGTACGCCAAGTTCTCCAAGTGTGAGTTTTGGCTGGATAGTGTGAAGTTCTTGGGTCACACCGTTTCTAAAGATGGTATCTCGGTGGATCCTACGAAAGTGCAGCAAGTAATGGACTGGAAACCTCCTACCTCTGTCCACGAAATCCGAAGCTTCCTGGGTTTGGCAGGATATTATCGTCGTTTTATTCCGGATTTCTCGCGAGTTGCCAAGCCAATGACCGAGCTATTGAAGAAGGGGCAGAAATTCGTGTGGGATGAGAAGTGTGAAGAGGCATTCCGCACATTGAGGAAGTTGTTGACCTCAGCTCCCGTTCTGACCCAACCGGATAGCACCAAACCCTACGATGTCTACTGCGATGCTTCAGGCACCGGACTCGGTTGTGTTCTTATGCAAGAAAATCGAGTTATTGCTTATGCTTCACGTGCTCTCCGTCCCCATGAGCTGAATTATCCCACTCACGACCTTGAATTGGCGGCCGTGATTCACGCTCTGAAAATATGGAGGCACTATCTGATAGGAGTTCCTTGCAACGTGTATACCGACCACAAAAGTCTCAAGTACGTCTTCACTCAGACTAACTTGAATATGAGGCAGCGAAGATGGCTGGAGTTGGCAAAAGATTATGACATGAGTTTGCATTATCATCCCGGAAAGGCGAATGTGGTTGCGGATGCTTTGAGCCGCAAGTCCCATTGCCATTGTCTTTCGGTCGAATCGTATGCCGACACTCTATGCCATGAGTTGGCGAAACTCAATCTCGAGATTGTTCCGCATGGTTATTTAAACAATATATCTCTCGAGTCCACGTTGCACGATGAGATCTTTCTGGCCCAGCAGACCGATAAAAAGGTCGGAATTATTCGGGAAGAGCTGGCCGAAGGAAGGAGGAACGGTATAACTGTTTCCGTCAGGATGCCCGAGGCATGATATGGTTTGGGAACCGTATCGTCGTGCCTAAGGATCCGGAATTACGGAAGAAAATTTTGAGTGAAGCTCACCACTCTAAATTCTCTATTCACCCTGGCAGCAATAAGATGTACCAGGATATGAAGAAAACTTTTTGGTGGACCAAGATGAAAATGGATATTGCTCGGTTTGTATCCGAGTGTGACACTTGCAGGAGGGTAAAGGCTAGTCATCTAAAGGCGGCTGGAACTCTTCAACCTTTGTCTGTACCATCATGGAAATGGGAGGATATCAGTATGGATTTCATTGTTGGCCTTCCCAAGACCGCACGAGGGCACGATTCTATATGGGTCATTGTGGACAGGCTCACAAAGACCGCTCACTTTATTCCGGTCAACACCACCTATGCCGTCAAGAAGTATGCTGAGATCTATCTCAACCAAATTGTGCGCCTGCACGGAGTGCCTAGAACAATCATTTCGGACCGAGGTCCGCAGTTTGTGGCAAGGTTCTGGGAGCAACTCCATGCATCTCTCGGCACAAAGCTTATTCGAAGCTCGGCTTACCACCCACAGACGGATGGACAAACCGAGCGGGTGAATCAAATCCTTGAAGACATGCTTAGAGCTTGCGTCATTCACTATGAAGCAAGTTGGGATAAATGCCTGGCTATCGCCGAGTTCTCATACAACAACAGTTACCAAGCAAGCTTGAAAATGGCCCCTTTCGAAGTCTTGTATGGGAAAATGTGTCGAACTCCGTTATGTTGGTCTCAGCCTGGAGAGCGAGAAATATACGGACCCGACTTGGTGATTGAAGCCGAAGAGCAAGTCAGAGTTATTCGGGAAAACCTCAAAGCCGCTCAGTCTCGTCAGAAGAGTTATGCCGATCGCCGAAGAATGCCTCTCAAATTCGCAGTCGGTGATCATGTGTATCTTAAGGTCTCACCAACTCGAGGAGTCCAAAGGTTCGGAGTAAAGGGAAAGCTTGCACCCCGTTACGTCGGACCTTATGAAATCATTGAGAAATGTGGATCCGTAGCGTATCGTCTACAACTTCCCGACAAACTTTCAGCCGTGCACAATGTCTTT
This sequence comes from Digitaria exilis, assembly GCA_015342445.1. Lineage (NCBI taxonomy): Eukaryota > Viridiplantae > Streptophyta > Magnoliopsida > Poales > Poaceae > Digitaria > Digitaria exilis. Next base: position 1,385,435 of record JACEFO010001770.1, on the reverse strand, counting down.
CATATCTCACAACTCAAGAAGTGTATTCGAGTTCTGACTGAAGTCGTGGAACAAGAAGACGTGGAAGTTGAGCCCGATCTGACATACGTTGCTCAACCTCTCAAAGTCCTTGACCAAAAGGAAAGGCACACGAGAAGGAGCTCGGTTAAAATGTATAAAATTCAGTGGGTTCATCACACTGAAGAAGAGGCAACATGGGAGACCGAGGAATATCTTAATTGCCATTATCCTGGATTTCTCACCACCCCACCAGGTACCAATGTTCCGCACTTTCTAGCATTTCCAAATCTCGGGACGAGATTCTTTTTAAGGGGGGTAGGCTGTAACACCCCTGGTGTTAATTAACACTAAAACAATGATTAAGCTAAGCTAAACAAGTAATCAAGCCTAACCAAGGTTAATTGAAAGAAAGAAATCAAAAGAAATGCTAAAAGGAATTCGATAAGAAATTAAAAACACCCCAAAAAGAGGCAAAACAAAAACCTTTAAATTTTATATAAGAACTTGAATTTTGGCCAATGCAAAATTTGAAGGAGAGACCAAACCAAGCATCTTCCCTTTTGAAACCATAGCCTAAAAATGTTTGGAAGTATCTCAAATTTCAGACCCTAACTTTGGAAATTAAATTTTTCAATTCAAATTCAAAAGCTGAAATGGAACCTCAGCCAAGCTCGAGGGGCATTCACCCTCGAGCGGTGATTTTCCGTCACGCTCGAGGCTCCGCAGCCAAGCTCGAGGGGCATTCACCCTCGAGCGGTGATTTCCGTCACGCTCGAGGCTCCGCAGCCAAGCTCGAGGGGGGCATTCACCCTCGAGCGGCGTTTCCGTCACCCTCGAGGCTCCGCAGCCAAGCTCGAGGGGCATTCACCCTCGAGTGGCGTTTCCGTCACCTTCGAGGCTCGGAAAGCTCGAGCTTGTGATCCAAGCTCGAAGCGCATGGTCGAAGCGCCTGGTCCAAGCTTGAAAAGGCGCGCCCACGGGACGCTCACGCCGCGCTCGCGCGTGCCCGCGCTCGCCGCCGGCAGCGCTCTGCCAACGGCCGTCCTCGACTGCGCCGGCCAATGGCGCGGCTGCATGTCTCCGCTCACGGAGCACGCGTCTGGCCAGCCCGCGTGGCCTGAGGCGCACTGTAGCGCTGACTCCCGCGCTCGCCGTCGCGTCGCCGCCGCGGACCGCCGGATATTGCCGTCGCCGCCGTTGCCCACCGGTCCGTCGTGCGACTTTCGCGACCACGCCGTCTCCTTTTCCTCGCCCTGTCTCATCTCGCCTCGCCCACGCGCGGCTGCCGCCTGCAGCACGCCTGCGCGCGCACGTTGACGCCGCGCACGGCGCCAACACGGCCGCGACAAGCCGCTGTCGCCGCGACAGCTCACCGAGCTGCCCCAGCCGCCATCCCGTGCTGCCCGAGCACCCCGTCCCTCCCCTCTCGCTCCTACTTAAAGCCCCAAACAGTTCCCCCTCTCTTCCACGCCAAAATCACTCGCCGGAGTTCACAGAGCTTCCGCCGCCGCCCGCGCACGTGCACAGTCCGCTCCACTCCTCCTCCGGCCGAACCGAGGGAACCAATAGCTTCACCGTGCCGCGCTGGTGCTCAAAGACCTTTTCTCCGGGCTTCTCCGACCCCAACGTCGCCGGTCGCCGCTCGCCGGAGCAAGCCGAGCCGCCACCGCCGTCGTTGACCTTGTTCCCGGCCCTCCCCGACCTCAAGACCTAGCTCAAACGAATCACGGTGAGCCCCTCTCCTTTTCCCCCCCCACTTCCCCGGCCCGGTCTCGCCGCCGTTTGGCCGGCGTAACCACGCCGGCGAGCCCAGGGATCCCTGTGTGTCTTCAACCTCTTTCCAGGGGGCCGACTGTAAAATGCAGGGACTTGTTTGTAAGAGATTCAAAAACCCTAGGGTTCACAGCGTAAAATAGATTCTATCTTTTAGGTTTAATTCGCTGAGATCTTCAAAAATTCGTAGAAAATCGTAGAAAAATCATAAAAATGCCAAACCAATTTTGTAGTGACCAGTGAATCTAGAAGGCCAACTTCTTCCTTTGCACCTCACCCAGTTGAGCTGTAGATTTTGAAATATAAATTCATTTCAGTTTGAGCACATTTCATCATAGTTCAAAATCTACACATACACTGGAGCTGAGCTTGGGATATGTTGTTAGGGTGATTATCATTAGCCTAATGCGCAAAGGGTGCACAAGAATTCCCCGTGGATTTAGGGTTATGATTTTCCAAACATATACCCTGCTGTTTTGGCAAATAAATCACAGAAAATAAATTACTCAGTGAGAAATCATCTCCTTCACCCAGAAACTAAATCAGGACCTAAGAAACCTTAGAAAAATGAAAATGGTAATTTTTGGACACTGGAAAATGGCTAAATGATTTTGGTAGTTTAAACATGGTGAAATTCCACAAAAATAACCATAAATCAATATCACATGCAAACTTGCAGAGAGATCACTCTTGGTACCCTAAGTCACTGTGCCAAGTGGTGTGAACAAAAACCTTGTAATTATTTTTGTAGGATTTTAGTTGTTTTTAGGCAAAAAGATAAGAATAATTTTTATAAATTATAGAAAAATTATCTTGAGCCAAACTTTGGGCTAAGCTCCTGCCTTGGCATGAGCAAGCCTCTGGCCAAATGGTACATAAACATAAATTTCCTAAGTTCACCTTTTGAATAATCGAAAAGGGACTTGAATAAGGGAAAAGAAAAGAAAAGAAAAGAGAAGAAAAAGAAAGGAAAAGAGAAGAAAAAGAAAAGAAAAGAGAAAAACCTAAAACTTTAAAATCAAAGTAAAGGTTCAAATGAAAAAGGATATATTCACTTATAATTAATGTTTATCCTTTCCAATTCATTAACCAAGATTTAAATAAACCCTAATTGTTTAAATCTCGATACTTAAGCATTTCATGCATTCCGTATAGATTCGGGTCTCGCCGACGGAGTCTACGAGCTAGTCCCCGCTGCCGAGGAGATCGCCCAGGAGTCCGAGGTGAACGTGGTGCACGTGGATCCGAGCCCCGAGCAGGAGTACCGCTTCGAGCCGGAAGGCAAGCCCCGGAGCATAACCTAACTTTACTTACGCCATTTACTTGATTATATGTTTGTGCATTTAAGTTTCAAGGAGTTGAATGAAACCCTAGATTGCATGATCATAGGTTCCTTTGATTGAACACTAGTATGTTAGGTTCGATAGTCGCTATGCTTAAGAACGATAGAAGTCGAGTGTTTTCCGACACTCGCGAGATATAGGAGTTGTATGACTACTCATATCAGAAACACTAGAGATGATGGACGGATGATTGTAGATACCCGTCTATCGATGTTTTAAGTGGAAACATGTGGTACTTTTGTGTCAAGCGTTTGAACGTACCACACATATGCACGGTTTATGGGACCGGTAAGTCCCGGTATCCGATTGATGCGAGCAGGTCCGACAGCTCTCTGTCTTGGAAACGTTATCCCATGGGCACATGAGGGTAGTTGCGTGAGTCCCAGTAGTGGTGAACCTTTACCCTGAGGCAGTGGGACTCGGGAGCCACTCGCAGAGAGAGGAGAAAGGATTGGGGTGTGTTGGCATTTCCAACCATTCCGTATGTTTGGGTTTTCCCTGGCCAGGTAGTAAATTCGGTTCGAACTGTCCGCTTCTCGCGGTTAATGAGACTGCTTGACCGATGTATGACATATTATGAAGTGAAACTTGGAAGGATGAAATCTTTGTATGAAATAATTGTATTGCAAAACTTGATTGTTTAGCTAGGCTCACCTAGAATGGATAGACTAAAGAAGTTAAAATCAAGATAAAGAAAGTAGAAAACAGCTTAGTCGCTTTTGGCAAAAGAACCCCACTAGCCAAACAGCCTCTCATCGTAGGAGTCGGTGATGTAGTGATCACCAGTCGGTTAAGTCTTGTTGAGTATAACTAGTATACTCAGCCTTGCTTGTGGCTAAATTTTCAGGACCATCCCCTCAGGAGGTAGCTGCCTCTATGGCTTGGGCCTCCCAGCTTCCTCCTGGTTACAGCATCGAGTGGGAGCCGACCTCTCCCGAGGATCGTGAGGAGTAGCGTCACGGCTGACTTCATCGTGACGATACTATGGATCGTCGCTAGTATCTCGTTTACTTTCCGCTGCATGAACTCAAACTATTTATTTATCATTTCAATTTGGTTGTAATAACTCTAAGACTTGTTGTAATTTGAATTGTGGAATGATGTGATCTTTGGAACTCACCTTCGAGTGAGCGTATGGACGGACGATCTTCAGTAGCCGTTGGTCGAGCTTGACTCGACGGTCGAATCCGCACTTGGGAACATTTTTGTATATTAGCACCAATGGAAGGTGGAATATACTTAAGTGGGCCCATTTCTCGGGTGAGATCGCTACAGAAGATAGGGCGATTATTCTTCTGTGTTCGTTGCCAGGATCTTATGATCACTTGGTTACTACTCTGACATACGGCAAGGAGAATGTGAAAGTGGATGATGTTGTTACTGCTTTGCTTTCTCATAAGCAAAGGAGGAAGAGTAATTCACTTGAAGAGTCTCGAGGGAGTGCTTTAGTAGTCAGGGATGATCGCAGTGGTGAAGATAAGAAGGGCAACAAGAAGAAGAAGGGACCGCAATGCTATAGGTGCAAGGAGTGGGGACATAAGAAGGCTGAGTGTCCGGAACTGAAGAAGGGTAGTGGAACCGCAAGTGTGATAGTTACCCGACAGGATGACTCGGATAGTGAATGTGATGTTCTCACAGTGTCAAGTGAAAAGTCTTGTGAAGCGTGGTTGTTGGATTCAGCTAGTTCGTTTCATGCAACACCAAAGAAAGAGTGGTTCTTGTCATACATTGAGGAGGATGGTGGTCTTGTTCACTTGGGAGATGATTCGGGTCACCGTATCATAGGAGTGGGCGACATCAAATTCAAGATGTGTGATGGACAGGAGATTCTACTCAAAGGTGTGAAGCATGTGCCGGGGCTACAGAGGAATCTGATTTCGCTTGGAATCTTGCATGAAGAAAGATGGCTATATCAGGCGGTGCCTGACAAGAAGACCTTGAGAGTCATGCATAGAGGCAAGACGGTCATGGTTGGTGAGAAATCAAGCGCACACCAATACAAGCTGATGGGAAGCATTGTTGAAGGTGGAGTCATGGATGGTAATGCAACTGTGGCGGTGTTCTATCTGAAGGTCGGTGAGGTGGCAGCGGCCTCATCGGGCTGTTCTAAGTGAGCAGCAAAGGAGACGACTCAAGTCTGGTACACGGAGGTTCGCGCATGGACAGCTCAAGGTGACGAGCATATTCGTCAAGGTGGAGTTTGTTAGATATGTGCCGAGTATGTGTACAGTTTGGTTACAGTTGTGCTTGAGTTGTAATTTGGTAGGTTAGGGATAGAGTCTCAGTCGTACTTTGTATCCCTAGGGCCCATAAATATGAGGGCACTACCGTTGTAACCGTGAGACGACTTGGCGGCTGGTGTGGGCGGCGGTGTTGCCGTGGTGGTGCCCGGACGCCGGTGTAGCTGCTGTTTATAGGGAGGAGCGCCCGTAGTCATGCCCCGAGGATGTAGGCACATGGCCGAACCTCGTTAAAAACATCGTGCCTCGGTGTCGTTCTCGTTTCATGTGATCTTGCGATTTGGTTCTGTGATTCTGGGTTATCGCTTCCGCGCTTTTATTCTAACAAAAGGATGGCATTATAAGGAGCAGAATCCACGATTGCTTAGTTCCTATCTTCAGGCTAGCCATATCCTGCTCAAAGCAACATCCAAGAGACCGAATGATGATGAGAGATGCAGCAGTGGAGATGCACGCAATCAGAGATTCATACCACATGTTTCATTTGCAAGAGCAATACTCAAACGGGAAGTAGAACAGGATATGGTGTAGATGTACACAGTTACCCGAAATAAATGAAGGCATATATGCTGAGGTCTGTAAATATTCAAATTTTCAAAATGACTGCAGGTTTGGAATAACCACGTGAAGAAAAGCAGGCAACATCCAGAGCCTAAACTATCCTATAAGCAAAGCAATTTGTATGCGCACGGACTCTAATAGCAGTACAAGATGTGGAAGGACCTGCTTGGCATAATTTTTTTGTTACATTGGCAATATTTGTAGGAAAAGGTTGGAACATAGAGAGAATAGCAACGAACAATAATGGTGATGGAACATGATCCTGAAATGACTAGCTTAGCTTTATTTCTCTGAAACATTATCCAGAACGGCAGAAACCTATATCAAGCAAATGTTGATATGTATGTTATGTTTGGAGCTCCACAAGGAGCACGAATGCAGCTGACAGAAGTGCATATGTTCTCAAGATTTCAGGATGCAATTATTGCTTTAATATACTGCTCGAATTCCCAAAGCAGTGCAGCTGCAGCAACACGAATTTATCGTGTCCACGCAAATCAAATCAGTACAGAGAACTAAGCATCCATGAGCAATCAACCCAACGCGAACTGCAGAACCCGCAAGGGCAAGAGACGAACGAGGGCAATTGACTGCTTGTCCACATGTCCTGTAGCACGCGCACAACCGTTTTGTTTCAGACATTGACCTCTCTTCCGCTGCCAAACAAGCATCAATTTACAATCAATCACTGTTTTGGGCCCAAAAAAAATGGATCCGGGGGGAGAAGACAACGACGGGAGGAATTCCGAGGCCCGCCCGCTCTAACGGGGCCCAAAACAATGGACGTGGCCTGCTTTTTGTACACACTGAAGGGCCCGGCCCGTATTGTTAGGCAGGTCAGTGTGGTCGGCCCAATTTAGCATCTGCGCTGCAGCATTGGAATGTTTTCTCCTCCGGTCCTCCCCCTCCAAGAAGCTTCCAGGAGATATCAATAAAAAAAGAAAAGCTTCCCGGATAATTCTGTCCCGTACCATCGGCCAAAACATTGTGTTCAGTACCTACAAAGTGTAGCCTCAGTGCCTCGTGTAGAAGAAAAGAGGAAAATGGGTGAAACAAAATCAACCAATAAGTAAACCTCACGCACGCTCTATGCATGTACTGTGTTTTGACTTTTGTGTGGAGCTCGTAAGATTAGTTGTCACTCTCCGAGTGCCATTTTCCACACGACGTTGCATTGTTTCATCGTTTAGGAGGACTGACGACTCGAGTCAACATTAAACGCCATTGACCACTTGTAATCTGGCAACCCCACACGTACTGTCGATGACAGGCCGGCATACCGAAGAGAAATCGTGCCATCAAAATGGCCGTCTAAAAGAGTCAACTTAACTAGCCACCTAGCTGCATTCGCTTGCCAAGGCACGGCGATCACCTGTCAGGCTGTCACACACCCGTCGACCGCCACTTCCCGCCGAGCACCGAGAAGCAGCAGGCATGGCACCACCACCGCGCTCAGTGACAGTGGTGAGCCTGCTGCTTCTGCTGCTATCTGCCACCATGTCCGTCCCGGCGCCCGTGGCTGCAGAAGCCGACGACGAAGCCGCGCTGCTGGCCTTCAAGGCGGCGGCGATCGGTGGCGTCAGCTACGGTGACACTGGCACACCACTTGCCTCGTGGAACAGTAGCGGCGGCGCAGGCGGCTTCTGCAGCTGGGAGGGGTGACGTGTGGCAGCCGGCACCGGCGGGTGGTGGCGCTGAGCCTGCCATCTCTTGGGCTCACCGGAGTCCTCTCCCCTGCCGTCGGTAACCTGTCGTTCCTCAGGGCTCTCAACCTGAGCTCCAACGCGTTCAGCGGGGATATCCCGGCGAGCCTCGGACGCCTGCGCCGCCTCCAGATCCTCGACCTGAGCTACAACACCTTCTCCGGCGAGATCCCCGCCAACCTGAGTTCCTGCACCAGCTTACTGCTCATGCGCCTCCGATTCAACCAATTCAGAGGGCATGTGCCCTCGGAGCTCGGTGACAAATTGGTGAACCTCGTAGTGCTCAGCCTGTGGAACAACAGCCTCACCGGCACCATCCCTGCGTCTTTAGCCAACTTGTCGTCTCTTAACATCCTGTCTCTTGGGTTAATCCAGCTCCACGGCACCATTCCGCCTGGTCTCGGTGGCATCCAGACCCTCCTGCACCTTGACCTCAACAACAACAACCTCTCTGGCAAACTCCCAAAGTCCTTGTATAATTTGTCTTCTTTGGAAAGATTGCAGGTCCAGGGAAACATGATTCAGGACAAAATTTCTGCTAGTATAGGTAATAGGCTTTCCAGACTACAGATCCTTGAGTTGTATGCTAACCAGTTCACCGGGCCCATCCCTGTTTCACTTTCCAACCTCACAGCTCTACAGATACTTGACCTCTCGGAGAATATGCTCAGTGGATATGTGCCTCGTGAAATGGGAAGATCGGGATCCCTACAAAGTCTATTACTGGAAAACAACATGCTAGAAGCAGATGACAAGGAGGGCTGGGAATTCATCACAGCCCTGTCAAATTGCACCGAGTTCACGGAATTTGAAATCGGCGTCAATGCTGGTTTAACTGGGCAGCTACCAAGTTCAATAGTGAACCTAACGAGCGTAGAATTCCTCCGTTTCGACCAATCTGGTATCTCAGGAAGCATACCATCAGCCATCAGCAATCTTCTCAACCTTGAAGTCCTTGGTATGTCCAATACTTTCATATCAGGAGTGATTCCAGAGAGCATTATCAAGATGGCAAACTTGGGAGTGATAGATTTTTTCAACACTGAATTGTCAGGCACCATACCTTTAGCAATTGGAAATCTCACAAGATTATATATCCTTAATGCACATCATTGCAACTTGGGAGGACCAATTCCAGCAAGCAAGGGAAGATGGCAAATCTGCTAGCACTTGATTTATCAAACAACCTCCAAAACGGTTCAATTCCCAACGAGATTTTCAAACTGGCACCCCTTTCTTTCTTAAACCTGTCATACAATTCGCTATCAGGACATCTAGCTTCTGAGATGGGTAGTTTGGTGAACCTTAACCAACTAGTTCTGTCTGGGAACCAACTGTCTGGCGAGATACCTAATAGTATTGGAGAATGCACCGTGCTGCAACAACTTCTGTTGGACAATAACTCATTCGAGGGAAGCATACCACAAACACTGGAGAATGTAAAGGCTCTGAATGTACTCAATTTGTCCCTGAATAAATTATCTGGTGTTATTCCTGATAACATTGGAACTATCCAAACCCTGCAAGTGTTGTATCTGGCACACAACAATTTGTCAGGGTCAATCCCTACACTCCTACAGAATTTGACCTCATTGACGGAATTGGATCTGTCCTTCAACAATCTGCATGGAGAAGTGCCAAAGGAGGGCATTTTTAGATATTTGAGTAACTTTTCGGTCATTGGGAATAGTGAGCTTTGTGGTGGATTACCTCAGCTTCATTTAGCTCCATGCTTGGTGAGTTCTATGAAAAAGAATAGAAAGGGCAGATTGAAGCGTCTTACAATAGCTTTAGCAATAACTGGTGCACTCTTGTTCATAGCTGTCATAATTGCACTCCTTCAGTTTACCAAAAAGAAGATTAGACGAAAGCAGAACCCATTCCTTCAGCAAGTTGAGGAACAATATGAAAGAGTCTCTTATCATGTATTGACAAATGGAACAAATGGATTTTTCAGAAGCTAATTTGCTCGGCAAAGGAAGCTTTGGGGCAGTCTACAAATGCACTCTACCAGATGAGGAAACTATGGCTGCAGTGAAAGTTTTTAACCTTGAACAATCTGGATCTGCTAGAAGTTTTATTGTGGAATGTGAGGCTCTGAGAAGGGTACGTCACCGTTGTCTCATAAAGATCATCACATGCTGCTCAAGCATCAATCACCAAGGTCAAGAGTTCAAGGCACTAGTTTTTGAGTTCATGACAAATGGTAGCTTAAATGGTTGGCTTCATCCAAAGTCTGACATGCACACTGTAGAAAATACTCTAAGCCTAGAACAAAGGCTAAACATTGCAGTAGATATCACGAGTGCTTTGGACTATCTTCATAACCACTGTCAGCCTCTAATTGTTCATTGCGATCTCAAGCCAAGCAACATCCTTCTTGCAGAAGACATGAGTGCCCGAGTTGGAGACTTTGGCATATCAAGAATCCTTCCACAAAGTGCAAGTAAGACGCAGCAAAATTCAAACAGCACGATTGGAATAAAAGGCTCCATTGGTTATGTAGCTCCAGGTAACTGAATTTCTTTTGTTGGTTCCCTGTAATTTTCCAATTTGCTTGGGACTAAAAGCGATGTTGTTGTTGTTCCCTGTAATTTTCCACGATACAGATGAAATTAATGATTAGATATGTTTGAAAATTTCCAGAATATGGTGAAGGATCTGCAGTCACAACCTACGGCGATGTGTATAGTCTTGGTATATTATTGCTTGAGATGTTTACTGGAAGGAGCCCCACAGATGACATGTTTGGAGACACGGTGGATCTGCATAAGTATGCCGAGCATGCACTTAGCGGAAGAATCTTGGACATTGTTGATTCAACAATATGGCTGCATGTAGAGTCAAAGGATGGCATTATAAGGAGCAGAATCAACGATTTGTTTCTGTAATCAAGCTTGCCATATCCTGCTCAAAGCAACATCCAAGAGACCGAATGATGATGAGAGATGCAGCAGCGGAGATGCACGCAATCAGAGATTCATACCACATGTTTTCCTGCTAGCTTATCACACGAATTGCAGTCCTTTGCAAGAGCAATAGAACATGATATGGTGCAGATGTGCACGGTTTCCTAAAATAAATGAAGGCATACATGCTTAGGTCTGTAAATCTTCAAAATGACTGCAGGTTTGGAATAACCACATGAAGAAAAGGCAGGCAACATCCAGAGCCTAAACCAGAAGTATAGCCATCTTTATGTGCACGGACTCTATACTTGTCCGGAAAGGCAGAAACCTATATCAATCAAATCTTGCCATGTATGTTATGTTAGGAATTCCCGAAGAGCACCAATGCAGCAGGCAGATGTGCATATGTTCTCAATATTTCAGAATGCAAATATTGCTTTAATATGCAGCTCGAATTCCCAAAGCAGTGCAGGTGCAAGAAACACGAATTTATCGTATCCAGGCAAATCAGTACACAGAACTCTAAGCATCCAGCAGCAATCAACCCAACGCAACAACCCGCAAATGCAGTACACTAATGAGGGCAACTGACTATTTGCCCACATGCCCTGTAGCACACGCATTAACAGTTTTGTTTCAGATATTGGCCTCTCTTCCATTGCCTAACAAGGATCAATTCACAACCAATCACGACACGATCAGAGATCCTGTACAATCGCCAATTCTCCTTTTGTTAAAGCAACCACCAATTCTCCTTTTGTTAAAGCCGAGCCATCACAGTTCACAGAAAACTCTCGCATACTATCTCAGATCCATGGTAATAGCAGTGTCTAAAACCAGTTAGACAGCGAACTACACACAAACCGTCATCAAATCCATTTCGATTTCCATTCGTTACCGGTCGACCGCTGCTTCAGCTAAGCTCAGCCACCACTAGAAAGTAGAAACACCACACTACCGCTGAGTACCTGAGGGAGGCAATGACGAGTCGGTGGTGCCCTTGGAGATGAGCGGACGAGGCTGGCGCCCTGCAGAGCGAGCTTGCCGGAGACGCCGTCGAGAAGGCAGTTCCCGAGATTTGAGGGACAGGCGGGGGTCAGGGGGACGACCGCACGACGGCATCTGAAGACGGGAAGAACATCTTTTAGAAAAACACTTGTATTTTGTATGGAGAACAAAGGGGGAACAAGACGGGAGAAATTTCGAGGCCCACATAGATGTGGGCTGGAACTGGAAGGCCCAAAACAATGGACGTGGGCCTGCTTTTTATACACAATGAAGGGCCCGGCTTATCCTGTTGCTAGGCCCAATTTTAGCATCAGATGCGCATGCTGTAGCTGAATGCTCGAATGGGGACAGACAGTGAAGAAGCTGCGTCGCCTACGGGAGCAGCTACGGGATGCGGCGGGGATACACACAGAAGTGGTGATGACGCCCTCCCTCCTCTTCCTTGCTCTCGCAAGAAAGAAAAACGGAACGGAACTCGACAACGGCGCCGCGCCGAGAAGTAACCGAAGTGTGGTTGCCCTTAAAAGAAAAAAAAATAAGGGAAAAATCTATTTTTCATCTCCAACTATTACAAAAGTCTGATTTTCAATCCACAACTACAAAACCGGACACTGAAGGCACTCCAACTATCAAACCGTGCAATAACTAATTTATTTTGAATTAGAAAAATTAGAATCTGGTGTAAATATTTTTCTAAAAATGTGACCTACATGTTGATGCACCATAGAAGTTATTTGCATATTATTTATTTTTATTGTAATTATTTTTAGATAAACAATAAGACACTAGTAATATAAATATAGAATACCCAAATAATATTAAATGGAGTGCCGGTAGGTTAGTTACATTTAAGAAAACTTTTGGCACTGATTTCATATTTTTTGGGTCCAAAGTGAATTAGTTATGGTTTTTAAAAGTTTAAATAATATTTTTGCTATTTCTAGAAAATCCAAAACCACCCAAAGGGCCAATTTTGCATGGTTTGGATAGTTGGGGGCCTTTAATATCTGGTTTTGTAGTTTGAGATTGAAAATCAGACTTTTGTAACAGTTGAAGGGTGAAAAATAGACTTTTCAAAAAAATAAAGGGTACCCAAAGTGCTTAGCAGCTTAATTATGTAAAGTGCTACTGCTAATCAAGTCGGCTTCTCACAAGATGAAGTCGTCAGTCGTGGTCTATCGTCGCAGTGCTGCACCGTGAAATGAAACTAGAAACAGAACGTAGAGTGCCGGCACAACCTTGCTAATAAATGCTGTCAATGACCGGCCGCCGAGCAGGACTACTCCATTGGTGGCCGTGGCGAATGAGCCTGTCGGGGTCCCTTCACCGTGCTAGTTGTTGCTTGTTGGATGTTTAGGTCATTCCCAACCCAAGACACTAGTTATAGTGTCCATAAGGTCCACATCAGGAAGAAACTAGCACTAGACACTACCCTTCCAATACATACACCACTAATCAATACTTAAATTTAATGCTACCTATCTCTCATTATGTCTTGGATGTTGTGTAGAAATCATGTCTCATGCAAGACTCAGTTTTCTCCTCTTTTCTCATTTATTTCTTTGCCGCATCATCTTTTATTCTAGGTGGTAGCTCATTTAATTCTATGGACACCATCCTGGTTGGGAATGGCCTTACATCCACGTAACCACGGCTCTTGTGACCGGGCAAGATTGATCCTAAATCGGTCTGCTTCAAGCGCGCGCGTTCGCACGTGGCACATCACATGGTCCCTCCCTGACTCCCTCCCATATTTACGAGCCGCCGTCTGAGTGGCCAGGCTGCTCGCTAGTCAAGACGACATGGCAGTGCGCTCGGCAGGAAGATGGTTGCTGCCTCTGCTACTGCTTCTGCTGCTATGCTCCTTCGTTCCCATGTCATCAGCAGCGCTGGTCGCCGCAGGAGAAGCCGGCGGTGGCGGCGACGAGGCCGCGCTGCTGGCTTTCAAGACCGCTGCGATCAGTGGCGGGGCCGGCGACCCGCTCGCGTCGTGGAACGCCAGCGCCGCCACCGGTGACGGAGCCAGCTACTGCAGTTGGGAAGGGGTGCGGTGCGGGGGCAGCAGGCGAGTGGTGGCGCTCAGCCTGTACTCCTATGGGCTTCCCGGCACCCTGTCTCCATCCATTGGCAACCTCACGTTCCTCCAGGTGCTCAACCTCAGCTCCAATGGGTTCCAGGGGACCATCCCTGCCAGCATCGGCCGCCTGGTACGTCTCGAGGTTCTTGAACTGAGCTACAACACCTTCTCCGGGGCACTGCCCGCCAACCTCACCTCCTGCGCCAGCTTACTACTGTTGGCGGTCGGTGACAACCAGCTCCATGGGAGTATTCCTGTTGAGCTCGGCCACAGTCTCACAAGCCTCCAGGTACTCTCATTGGTTAACAACAGATTCACAGGGGCAATCCCAGGATCGCTTGGGAACATCTCATCCCTGAAATACCTTGATCTGTCGGGAAACCAGCTGGAGGGTCCAATTCCAAATGAACTTGGCAGCATAGGAGGCGTCGAGGAGCTTTATCTCTCCTTTAACAACCTCTCGGGTGTGCTTCCACACTCTCTGTACAATTTGTCCGCATTGACAAACTTGGGGGTACAAGAAAACATGCTATCTGGAACTATTCCTGCTGATATCGGTGATAGGTTCCCCAGCATGGAAACTCTTAGCTTTTCTTACAACGGATTCAGTGGAGCTATCCCACCTTCGCTCTCCAGCCTCGCTACTGTCACACTACTTGACCTTTCAGGAAATGGTTTTATTGGATATGTGCCTCCCGATTTGGGGAGGTTGCAAGGTCTCACTTACCTCGACTTGTCTGACAACAGGCTACAAACGAACCACAGTCAAGGGTGGGAATTCCTCACTTCACTGGCAAACTGCTCCCAGCTTCAGTTTCTTGTTATTTCTTACAATTCTTTCATTGGGCAACTCCCTAGTTCGATCTCAAACCTGTCATCAACTCTGCAACATCTTTATTTGGGAGACAATAAGATTTCTGGGGATATTCCAATAAACATTGGGAATTTGGTCGGTTTGGAACTACTTGAGATGGCGAATACTTCCATATCTGGAGAAATTCCAGAGAGCATTGGTAGGCTAGAAAACTTGGTAGAATTAGGAATTTACAACACTAGTTTGTCAGGCCTTATACCTTCTTCACTGGGAAATCTTACACAATTGAATAGGCTTTATGCATACTATGGAAATTTGGAGGGGCCCATTCCAACGAGCCTTGGAAACTTGAAGAACGTGTTTGTATTTGATCTGTCGACCAATCAACTAAATGGTTCAATTCCTAGTGAAGTGTTACAGCTTCCTCAACTTTCCTGGTACTTGGACTTATCATACAATTCATTATCTGGCCCACTTCCAACTGAAGTTGGTAGCTTAACAAACGTTAACCAACTGATCCTGTCAGGAAACCAGTTATCGGGAACCATACCTGACAGTATCGGGAATTGCATATCTCTAGAACGGCTTTTGCTGGATAACAACTCATTTGAGGGTACCATACCTCAATCCCTGAAGAACCTAAGAGGTCTCGCCTTACTGAATTTTACCATGAATAAGCTGTCGGGGAGTATTCCTAGTACACTTGCAAGTATTGGTGACCTTCAACAACTGTATCTTGCACACAACAACTTGTCAGGTTTGATCCCCACAGTTCTACAGAATTTGACATTGTTGTCAAAATTGGATTTGTCCTTCAATGATCTGCAAGGAGAAGTACCGAAAGGGGGTGTTTTTGCAAATGCAACTGGTTTGTCAATTGGTGGAAATGATGAGCTTTGTGGTGGAAACCCTCAACTTCATTTACCTCCATGCTCCACAGCTGCTGCGAAGAACAAAAAACACCTTTCAAAATCCCTTGTGGTCACCATAGCATCAATATGTGCACTTATATTCTTAGGTTCAGTTGTTGCCCTTATTCATTTAATCCACAAGAGGCTCAGCCAGAGAAAGGAAAACCAACTCATTTCGGTAGTAATTGATGAACAGTACGAAAGGGTTTCTTATCAATTCCTAGCAAATGGAACTGACAGTTTTTCAGCCGTTAATTTGCTGGGACAAGGAAGCTATGGTGCAGTTTATAAGTGCACTCTACATGAAAATGGAATCATTGCAGCTGTAAAGGTGTTCAACATACAACAATCTGGGTCTACTAGGAGTTTTGTGGCTGAATGTGAGGCGCTGCGAAGGGTGCGTCACCGTTGTCTCATAAAGATCATCACCTGTTGCTCAAGCATCGATCCTCTAGGTCAGGAATTCAAGGCGCTGGTTTTTGAGTTCATGCCCAACGGTAATCTGAATAATTGGCTACATCCAGCATCCAAAAAACACACTTTGAGCAATACGCTCAGCTTAGCTCAGAGACTAGACATTGCCGTAGATATCATGGATGCTCTGGACTATCTTCACAATCATTGCCAGCCGCCAATAATCCACTGCGATCTCAAGCCAAGTAACATCCTCCTTGCAGAAGATATGAGTGCTCGAGTTGGAGATTTTGGTATATCAAAAATCCATCCGGATAACACAAGCACAACTCTTTTAAATTCAATTAGCTTCACTGGACTAAGAGGTTCCATTGGCTATGCTGCTCCAGGTAACAAAAACTCCTAATAATGTCGTTTTCCGTTGTCATTCCATTTTGTCTTGTTTCTTGTATTATATTATACCTGCATAGATAGGTCGTACTGAATCTTCTGACCAAATAATGACTGTAATCCGAATGGCTTCAGAGTATGGCGAGGGTTGCGCTGTCTCGACTCTTGGGGATGTCTACAGCCTTGGCATATTGCTGCTTGAGATGTTCACAGGGAGGAGCCCTACTGACGACATGTTTAGAGACTCGTTGGACCTCCATAAGTTTGCCGAGACTGCTCTCCCAAACAGGGCCTTGGAGATAGCCGACCCAGCAATCTGGTTGTCGATAGAAGCAGAGAACGATCATGCTAGTGCTGCTGCCATTGTGAGATGCAGAAGCGAGGGGTGTTTGGCGTCAGCGATCGGAATCGGTGTGGCCTGCTCCAAGCAGCAGCCACGAGATCGGATTCCGGTGCGGGATGCTGTCGTGGAGATGCGTGCGATCAGGGACACGTTCCACATGGTCGCCAGGTCGCTGGATGGGAAACTGTAAGCACCTGCTGTGCTATGAAAAAAGCAGTTCAGAACTTCAGATCATGCAGGGCAGACATGTGTTATTTGGGAGATGTACCTCTGACCTCTCTATATGAAAATTGGGCTGTGCTCAGAATGAAAGAAGTGGGTGGAAGTTTTAGATGAATAGTGCACTGTGAAGTGTGTTCTGTGAGTAAGGTGAATAAAAAAAACTTGGAGAAGTACTTTTTCCTGAATCTGAACACAGCCTAGTCGACCGTAGCCTGAATGATATTTTCGTGATGCCAAGCTGAATAGGATACTATTGCAGCAGAGTTCTGGGCGTCTGCGTGCTCCGGCCACCGGCAGCCGCGGGCACCGGCCTCCGCGTGCGTCGTGTGCTCCAGCCGCCGTGGGCTCTGGCCTCCAGTATGCTTATCCTAATTTATAAGTCATTTAATTTTTTTACCCCAACTTTAACCACTTATTTTATTTACAAAATATGTAAACATAATTAAAATTAAATTATCTTTTAAAGAATATTTATTAATAAAGAAAGTCATAAAAAAATTGATATTTTGTATAATTTTTTAAATAAGACAAATGGTTAAAGTTGGAGAAAAAAGTCAAAAAAAAAACTTATAAATTAGGATGGAGGGAGTAATATATTATAACGGTGACGACTGTCGTCAACTCAGCACGCTCATACATGCACATGATTGATGTTCATTCAAAGGAAGCAAATATGAAAAATGAGTAAAACGAAAAGAAATTTTGAACGAAAAAGGAAGCAAATATAATTCAAGCTTTAAACTGTTGGGATAAGATGATAGTTGATGAGTGCTCTCCAAATAACATTTCAAGGAGGCCCGCCGGCCCACCGATGGTCGCGGGCGTAGGGGTGGCGAGGCCGGCGGCAGTGGCGACGTCAGGCGAGCGGTGGCGGAGATCAGTTGGGCCAGGTTGGGGCGGGGAGACCGGGTGACGGCCATTGTGGAGGCGGGAGCAATGACTTGGAGGAAGAAGACAAAGAGAGTCAACGTCGGAAGAAGATGGTCGAATAGGAGAGCGACTGCAAGATTGCCATGCTCATGCAAGGGGATGATTGATAGGGCGAATTACATGCGAGGATGAGGAAAGCACATTAGAATTCGCTATTAACTAAATGTTTTGTTGATCGATACATAGAATAGCTCGGATGGCTTCAACAACATCAATTGGACTATCTTCATAACCACTGCCAGCCTCCAATTGTTCATTGTGATATCAAGCCAAGCAACATCCTTCTCGCAGAAGACATGAGTGCCCGAGTTGGAGACTTTGGCATATCCAGAATACTTCCAGAAAGTGCAAGTAAGACCCTACAAAATTCAAACAGCACGATTGGAATCAAAGGCTCCATTGGTTATGTGGCTCCAGGTAACTGATTTTTTTTTGTTTCCTTGTAATTTTCCACGATACAGATGAAATTAATGATTAGATATGTTTGAAAATTTCCAGAATATGGTGAAGGATCTGCAGTCACAACCTACGGAGATGTGTACAGTCTTGGCATATTATTGCTTGAGATGTTTACTGGAAGGAGCCCCACAGATGACATGTTTGGAGACACGGTGGACCTGCATAAGTATGCCGAGCATGCACTTAGCGGAAGAATCTTGGACATTGTTGATTCAACAATATGGCTGCATGTAGAGTCAAAGGATGGCATTATAAGGAGCAGAATCAACGATTAGTTTCTGTAATCAAGCTTGCCATATCCTGCTCAAAGCAACATCCAAGAGACCGAATGATGATGAGAGATGCAGCAGCGGAGATGCACGCAATCAGAGATTCATACCACATGTTTTCCTGCTAGCTTATCACACGAATTGCAGTCCTTTGCAAGAGCAATAGAACATGATATGGTGCAGATGTGCACGGTTTCCTAAAATAAATGAAGGCATACATGCTTAGGTCTGTAAATCTTCAAAATGACTGCAGGTTTGGAATAACCACATGAAGAAAAAGCAGGCAACATCCAGAGCCTAAACCAGAAGTATAGCCATCTTTATGTGCACGGACTCTATACTTGTCCGGAAAGGCAGAAACCTATATCAATCAAATCTTGCCATGTATGTTATGTTAGGAATTCCCGAAGAGCACCAATGCAGCAGGCAGATGTGCATATGTTCTCAATATTTCAGAATGCAAATATTGCTTTAATATGCAGCTCGAATTCCCAAAGCAGTGCAGGTGCAAGAAACACGAATTTATCGTATCCAGGCAAATCAGTACACAGAACTCTAAGCATCCAGCAGCAATCAACCCAACGCAACAACCCGCAAATGCAGTACACTAATGAGGGCAACTGACTATTTGCCCACATGCCCTGTAGCACACGCATTAACAGTTTTGTTTCAGATATTGGCCTCTCTTCCGTTGCCTAACAAGGATCAATTCACAACCAATCACGACACGATCAGAGATCCTGTACAATCGCCAATTCTCCTTTTGTTAAAGCAACCACAAATTCTCCTTTTGTTAAAGCCGAGGCATCACAGTTCACAGAAAACTCTCGCATACTCAGATCCATGGTACTAATAGCAGTGTCTAAAACCAGTTAGACAGCGAACTACACACAAACAGTCATCAAATCCATTTCGATTTCCATTCGTTACCGGTCGACCGCTGCTTCAGCTAAGCGCCTAAGCCTAAGCTCAGCTGAGTACCTGAGGCTGAGGGAGGCAAATGACGAGTCGGTGGTGCCCTTGGAGACGAGCGGACGAGGCTGGCGCCCTGCTGCGCGAGCTTGCCGGAGACGCCGTCGAGAGCGCATTTCGCAAGATTTGAGGGGACGCCTCAGGGGGACGACGGCATCTGATCTGAGCGTGTACTTGTTTTTTTTTTTTTTTTTGAAAAACACGTGTATTCTGCATGGAGGGAGAACAGAAGGGGGGAGAAGACGAGAGAAATTTCGAGGCCCACATAGAGACGATGGTGGATGTGGGCTGGAAAGCCCAAAACAATGAACGTGGCCTGCTTTTTCTACACAATGAAGGGCCCGGCTTATCCTGTTGCTAGGCCCAATTTTAGCATCAGATGCATGCTACAGCGCTGAATGCTCGAATGGGGACAGTGAAGAAGCTGCGTAGCTGACTGACAGTCTGTGTGCCCTCGTCGCCTACGGGAGCAGCTACGGGACGCGGCGGCGGCGGGGATACACACGGAAGTGGTGATGACGCCCTCCTCTTCCTTCCTCTCGCAAGAAAAAAAAACGGAACGGAACTCGACAACGGCGCCGCAGAGAAGTAACCCTTAAAAGAAAAAAAAAAAGGTAACCAAAGTGCTTAGCAGCTTAATTATGTAAAGTGCTACTGCTAATCAAGTCTCCTTCTCACAAGCAAGTTAGATGACGTCGTTAGTTGCGGTCTTGTCGTCGTCCTTCTGCCGTGTGAAATGAAAATAGAAACAGAATGCAGAGTGCCGGCACAACCTTGCTAAATGGTGCTAATGACCGGCCGCCGAGCTGGACTCCATTGGTGGCCGTGGCGAATGAGGCTGTCGGGGTCGGGGTCGGGGTCCGTTCACTGTGCTAGTGTGCTAGTTGTTGCTTGTTGGATGTTTACATCCACGTAACCACGGCTCTTGTGGCCGGGCAAGATTGATCCTAAGTCGGTCTGCTTCGAGCGCGCGCGTTCGCACGGAGCACATCACATGGTCCCTCCCTGGCTCCCTCCCATATTTACGAGCCGCCATATCTGAGTGGCCAAGGCCGTTCCGTTCAAAAAAAAATATCTGAGTGGCCAAGACGACATGGCAGTGCGCTGGGCAGGAAGATGGCTACTGCCACTGCTGTTGCTGCTGCTAAGCTCCTCACTTTCCTTGTCAGCAACACCGGCGAACGACGAGGCCGCGCTGCTGGCTTTCAAGACCGCAGCGATCAGGTGTGGGGTCGGTGACCCGCTCGCGTCGTGGAACACCAGCGCCGCCGCCGGTGACGGAGCCAGCTACTGCAGCTGGGAAGGGGTGCGGTGCGAGGGCAGCGGGCGCCACCGGCGAGTGGTGGCGCTCAGCCTGTACTCCTATGGGCTTCCCGGTACCCTGTCTCCAGCCATTGGGAACCTCACGTTCCTCCAAGTGCTCAACCTCAGCTCCAACTGGTTTCACGGGACCATCCCTGCCGGAGTCGGCCGCCTGGTACGTCTCAAGACACTTGATCTGAGCTACAACGCCTTCTCCGGTACCCTGCCCGCCAACCTCAGCTCTGTGTCAGCTTGCTTTTGTTGAGGCTCAGCAGTAACCAGTTCCTTGGGCGTATACCTGTCGAGCTTGGTGACAAGCTAACAAATCTTCAAAGGCTCTCAGTGGCCAACAACAGCATGACGGGCGCTATCCCAGGATCACTAAGTAACATGTCATCTCTGAACTTTCTTGATCTGACAATAAACCAGCTCGACGGTCCGATCCCGCCAGAACTTGGCAGCATGGGAGCCCTGCAGGTCCTTGAGCTCTTTGGGAACAGCCTCTCCGGTGTGCTTCCACACTCCCTGTACAATCTTTCCTTGCTGACATACTTGGGGCTACATTACAACATGCTGTCTGGAACTATCCCTGCTGATATCGGCAATAGGTTCCCCAGAATGGAAATTCTTAGCTTTTCTGGCAACCTTTTCAGTGGATCCATCCCACCTTCGCTCTCCAACCTCTCTGCTCTTACAAAACTCGGCCTTGCAGGGAATGGTTTTATTGGATATGTGCCTGCTGCTTTGGGGAAGTTGCAAGGTCTCACTGACCTGTACCTGAATGACAATAGGCTAGAATCGAACGACGGCCAAGGGTGGGAGTTAATCACTTTCCTGACGAACTGCAGCAACCTCCAGCATCTGGTTCTTGGCAACAACTCTTTCAGTGGTGAACTTCCCAGTTCAATTGCAAACCTATCGACAACTCTGCAAACTCTTTACTTGGGAGACAATAATATTTCTGGGCCGATTCCATCCAACATTGGCAATTTGATTGGTCTGATAGCACTTGAGATGGCAAATAGTTTCCTGTCTGGAGCAATTCCAGATAGCATTGGTAGGCTAGAAAATTTGGTTCAGTTAGGCCTTTACAACACTAGCTTGTCAGGCCTCATACCTCCGTCACTAGGAAATCTTACACAGCTGAATAATCTTTATGCGTACTATGGTAATTTGGAGGGGCCCATTCCAACGAGCCTTGGAAACTTGAAGAATCTGTTTGTCCTTGATCTGTCGACAAATCGACTCAACGGTTCAATTCCCATAGAGGTGTTAAGACTCCCTCAACTTTCTTTCTACTTAGACTTATCATACAATTCATTATCTGGGCCACTTCCAACTGAAGTTGGTAGCTTGGTGAACCTTAACCAACTGATTCTGTCTGGAAACCAGTTGTCAGGCACCATACCTGATAGTTTAGGTAACTGCATATTATTGGAACGGCTGTTGCTGGATCAAAATTTGTTGGAGGGAAGCATACCTCAATCTCTAATGAACTTAAAAGGTCTTGCATTACTGAACCTAACCATGAATAAGCTATCTGGTAATATTCCTGATGCCCTTGCTAGCATTGGCGACCTTCAACAACTGTATCTTGCACACAACAACCTGTCAGGTTTGATCCCCACAGTTCTACAGAATTTGACATTGTTGTCAAAATTGGATTTGTCCTTCAATGATCTGCAAGGAGAAGTGCCAAAAGGGGGTGTTTTTGCGAATGCAACTCGTTTATCGATTGGTGGAAATGACGAGCTTTGTGGTGGAAACCCTCAACTTCATTTAGCTCCATGCTCCACAGCTGCTGCGAAGAAAAACAAAAAAGAACTTTCAAGATCCCTTGTGGTCACCATAGCATCAATCTGTGCGCTTATATTCTTAGGTTCAGCTGTTGCACTTATCTATTTATTCCACAAGAGGCTCAGGCAGAGAAAGGAAAACCTACTCATTTCCACAGTAATTGATGAACAGCATGAAAGGGTTTCTTATCAAGCACTAGCAAATGGAACTGACCGTTTTTCAGATGTTAATTTGCTGGGACAAGGAAGCTACGGTGCAGTTTATAAGTGCAATCTACATGAAATGGAAATTATCGCAGCTGTAAAGGTCTTCAACATACAACAATCAGGGTCTACTAGGAGTTTTGTGGCTGAATGTGAGGCACTGCGAAGGGTACGCCATCGTTGTCTTGTAAAGATCATCACATGTTGCTCAAGCATAGATCCTCTTGGTCAGGAGTTCAAGGCACTGGTTTTTGAGTTCATGCCCAATGGTAGTCTGAATGATTGGCTGCATCCGGCATCCAAAATACACACTCTGAGCAATACCCTCAGCTTAGCTCAGAGACTAGACATTGCTGTAGATATCATGGATGCTCTGAACTATCTTCACAATCAGTGTCAACCTCCAATTATACATTGCGATGTCAAGCCAAGTAACATCCTCCTTGCAGAAGATTTGAGTGCTCGGGTTGAAGATTTTGGCATATCAAAAATCCTTCCTGATGACACTAGCAAAACCCTGCTGAATTCAATTAGCTTCACTGGACTAAGAGGTTCCATTGGCTATGTTGCCCCAGGTAACAAAAACTCCTAATAATGCCGTGTTCTGTTTTCCTTTCATTATGTTATTCTGTCCTGTGTCTTGTACTATAACTGCACAGGCAGCTCGTACTGAATCTTCTGACCAAACGACTGTAATGGCTGCAGAGTATGGTGAGGGTTGCGCTGTCTCAACCCTTGGGGATGTCTACAGCCTTGGCATATTGTTGCTTGAGCTGTTCACTGGGAGGAGCCCTGCCGACGACATGTTCAAAGACTCGTTGGGCCTCCATAAGTTTGCCGAGACTGCTCTCCCAAACAGGGCCTTGGAGATAGCCGACCCAGCAATCTGGCTGCCCATAGAAGCAGCGAAAGATCATGCCAGCGCTGCTGCCATGGTGAGAAGGAGAAGCGAGGGGTGCTTGGTGTCAGCGATCGGACTCGGTGTGGCCTGCTCAAAGCATCAACCACGAGAGCGGATGCCGGTGCGAGATGCGTGCGATCAGGGGCACGTACCACATGGTCGCCAGGTCGCTGGATGGGAAACTGTAAAGACTGTAAGCACCTGCTGTGCTGTGAAAAAAGCAGTTCAGAACTTCAGATCATGCAGGGCATATGAAAGTTGTTACTAGTCGACCGTAGCCTGAATGGTATTTTCGTGATGCCAAGCTGAATAGGTTACTATTGCAGCAGAGGTCCGGCGTCTGCGTGCTCCGGCCACCGGCAGCCGCGGGCACCGGCCTCCGCGTGCGTCGTGTGCTCCAGCCGCCGTGGGCTCTGGCCTCCGGGATATCTAATTTTTTTTTTTTTGCCATCCTTACGGAGAGCCAACATTCAAATGCTAGTTTTACAAATGTCCCTACATATTTGCCACATGTGAGAGATGAATTCCTATAAATTTGCCAAAATCACCTACGTGGCACACCTACGTGGCATGCAACGTCAGGCTGTCAGTGCAGGAGGACCATGCGAAATGACCATTTGCCCACTGCCTTTTTTTTTCTCACATGGTCCTCCCATGCTGGCAATCTGACATTACATGCCACGTAGGTGTTTTTGGCAAATCTGTAGGAAATCATCTCTCACATGTGGCAAATATGTAGTGGCATTTGTAAAACTGGCATTTGAATATTGGCTCTCTGTAAGGATGGTAAAAAATTAAATATCCCCTGGCCTCCAGTATCCCTCCATCCAAATTTATAAGGCATTTAACTTTTTTCTCCAACTTTGACCATTAGTCTTATTTAAAAGAATTATGCGAAATATTATTTTTTTAATTATGATTTGTTTTATTAATGAATACTCCCTCCGTCCCATAAAGGATGATGTTATGGGACTCATTTTGTTGAAAAATATGTATAATATTTATATCTCTAATAAATTTGTTAAAAACTAGATTCAAATATCTATAATGATACTAATGGTGTATTATAAATATTAATATTATTTATATATAATTGGCTAATGTTGAAAGATGATGTTTTTATTGGGAAACGAGAATGACATCTATTTTGGGACGGAGTGAGTATTCTTTAAGAATGACTTAAATTTGACTATATTTGCATAATTTTTTTAATAAAAAAAGTGATCAAAGTTGATGTCAGAAAGTTAAACGACTTTTAAATTGGGATGGAGGTAATATTATCTAGAAGTAAAAAAAATATTGAGTATTCTATTAGCTAGAATTAATAGATTCATCTCTTAATAGCATATAGCTTTTATAATTAGTTTTAAATTAGTTCCATCTGAATAGCATCAAATATACCATACGATGATAAATTTTAGCCCCTCCCTCTACACTGCTCCCCCAAATCGAAATATCGATCCCCAAATCAGGATCCCTAGGGGCTAACCCTCCGTGGTCCGCGCCGGCCGGAAGGAGCAGGCCGCCAGCCGCCCAGGCCACAGGCCAGTCGGCAGCCACAGCCGCAGCCACTGAGCGCTGGTGCCGGGCCGCCGGCAAGGGCGCACTGCGGCATTGGTGTCTGGTAGTCCGGCGACTGGCGGCCGGCGCAGCACCCAGCAGGCCCGTGGCGCACGAGCGCAGGGCGCTCCGCGCTCGCCGTTCAGCGCCAGACGCCATCACGCCAAGGCAGCCAATCACAAGTCCACACTCCACAACCAGAGTGTCCAGAACAATTGCATCGGTGTCATACCCGGTTTTAGAGAGGAAAACCGAGTACATCTCATATGTGCGCCAGGATCAAATTTCACACATATGATAGACCGTGAGTGAACAGCAGAAACAGTACTCAAACGAATATTTAATAAACAAAGTATTTATTACACTCACGAATAAGGCACAAAGGCCAAAATAAACTGGTTCACACGATAACTAAGACGATGTCTCCAAAAGCACTCCACAGGCAACCGACTGGTGGAACACATGCCTAGAACTCATCAAGATCGCTGAGGTACTCTGCTCCATTATTACCTTCTGATCCAATATAAGCAAGGGTGAGTACACTTATGGTTGGTACTCAACAAGTGGGGGAAATATGCAAGCTATCAAGGATAGGCTTGGTTTTTTTTTTTTTTGCAGCGGTTAGCATTTTAGTTGGTCAAGTTTTATTGACAAGCAACTATTTACTAAGATATAAGTATATACCACCCCATATTAATAATAAATAAGCATAAAGTAAATCATAAACATAGATAATGAACATAACCAATAACATATGCATGCGATGATTTGATTTCATGTTTCGATAGTTTAGTCACGTGAGGGTCCAGGCCGTTCATGACCGCGAACACGGCTGTTATAACAGTTTTACACTCTGCAGAGGTTGTACACTTTCACCACAATTCGCGTAAAAGCTCCGAAGAACTTTAAACCCAACCATGCTGTGCTGATCAGGCACGTACCACACTTCCAAGGTGTGACTGCATAGGGACGCTACGAGGCCTTTACAAAGATTCCCTAGTTAGAAACAATCCGCTAAGGTTTCCGGATCGGAAGCAGGCATAACCCTCCCTAACGGGTATAGTGTCTTAGCCAAGCCCACTTCCCGAGAGAACCGGGCTATACACCGTCAACCGCCACCCCCCATGCCCTTTCGGTAAGATCATTCCCAACCAAGGTTTCTAATTAATTAGCCAAGACCAGAGCCATATAGTATTGTGGTTGTACGGTTAATCCTGGGTGGTTCTCCATGTTCCGATTAACATGGTGATCTTGTATTAACATAACAAGATATAAATAAAGATATTCATCAATGTTGGATAGAACCCATCATAAACCAAGGTTAAGCATCTAGCATAGCTACCCAACATGAAAGTAAACCCGGTGTATCAAGGCTTGGGTGTAAAAGACTAGTCATCCTTAAATAGGACCCATCAAATTAATGCATCGCGACATAAATATAAACTTTAATGTTATGCAATGTGTATGGGTTCAATAGAGTATGCAGAGGGGGAAATCCACTTGCCTTGCTCAAAGTACTGCGGTGGCTCCTCCTCGAAAACTTGATCTTGATCTCCCTCGAACGGATCGTTCTCTATACGTTTCACACAAGCATTCAATCAATAAAAATAAAACAATACACCAAACAACTTTGAAAGACGCAAAGACGTGTCTAGAACTATTCTTGATGAAGAGACGATCGCGTGAGCGCAAAGATCACTCAAAACGGATTTAAAACGGTCAAGATATGGCTAAAACAAGGTTTAGGGCTTCTTTGAGTTAAAACTAACTCTCCAGGGGTTTAAACAGAAGAAACCAGGGACCTAAAACGTAATTTCATATAAAAACCGAAGGACTTATGTGAAAAACGACCAACCAGGACGGCGGGTTCTATTTTTAGAAAGCTCAGGGGCCTAAACAAAAAGAAAAGGACCTAGATCTAATTATTTTTGAACTGGCTTGGACCGCGGGTTGATTTCTAGAAAACCTAGGGGCTCTTTTGCAAAAGCGGCACGGCTGACCGGTAAGGTTCGGTTTGACTCGAGTCGGCTCGATCCTCGACCGTTAGATCTCGATCGAACGGCTCAGATCGAACGGGCATCGACGCGGCGGCGCTGACCACGACGCGCGGCGGCGCCTCGCCGGGAAACTCGCCGGAGTTGGCGAAACTAGGGCTAGGAAGCTCGGAAACTCGCCGCGTTTGGCTCGGGAGAGAGCTGAGACCACGGCGAATCCGTTTTTGGGGATCTAAACGAGGTTTAGTCGATGGTGGAGGCTTGCAACGGACCAAGGCGGCACGGCCATGGCGGCGAGGTCGACAGGGACTCGAGAGAGCGAGAGAGAAGGAGATTAGGGGCTCTGCGCACTCCTTACCTCCACGCGAAGACTTGCGACGACTTGGAAGCGGCGGAATCGAACTCGAGAGCTCGAAACACGGCGGCGGCGAGAAGCTAGGGTTAGAGCGCGGCTACGGCGGCTATGGCGACGCGGAAGCTCGGCTTTGGGTTGAGGAGGCAAGAGAGGGTCGGGCGGCGGCTTATAAAGGCCGGAAAGCTTGCGCGAGGGGCAAACCGACGCGGGAACGGCTCGGACTCGCCGGAGGAGTCCCGGCCGTGCGCGACTCGAACTCGGGGAAGAAGAAGACCCTGACAGGGCGGGCCCACATGTCAGCGACCGGGAGAAAGAAAAGGAAGAGAAAACGGACGACTGGGCCGCGGCGACGGAATGGGCCGGGAAAGGAAATTGGGCCGCGGCTGCGCGAGGGGAGAAAAAGAAAAGGCCGGGAGAAGAAGAAGCTGGGCCGCGAAAGAAGATTGGGCCGGCTAGAAAAAGAGAGAGGGAAAAGAAAGGTTTTGAAATTTAAGTTTAAACTTTTGCAAACCTTTTTTTCAAATTCAAACAAGCATTCAAAAATATGCAAATCAGCATGAATGCAACAAAGAGTTTAGTGACTCTAATTTAAATGTTGTTTAAATATTTAAGGCCAAAATTTAACTTTGAAATTTTAATATTTCCTAAAAACAACCTAGGACAAATAGTTGCCTAAGCAAATTTTAATGTGATGAAATTAGGGTGTTACAAATCCTACCCCCTTAAGAAGAATCTCGTCCTCGAGATTCGGAAGGATCAGAGAACAACTGAGGGAATTCTGCTCTGAGCTCATCTTCTCTTTCCCATGTAGCCTCATCTTCTGTATGGTGACTCCACTGCACTTTGCACATCTTAACTACTTTATTCCGAGTAACCCTTTCGGCTGTCTCCAATACCTTAACTGGATACTCTGAATAAGTCAGATCATCCTTCACACTGAGTTCTTCTAACTGCAATTACTCCTCTGGTACCCGTAAACACTTCTTCAATTGTGACACATGAAACACATCATGAACATCTGACAACTGAGCTGGCAACTCTAACTGATAAGCTACCTCACCTTTCCTTTCTAGTACCTTGAAAGGACCAACGAAACGAGGTGATAGCTTTCCTTTGACTTTGAATCTACGAAGACCTCTGATAGGTGATACTTTGAGATAAACAAAATCTCCAACTTCAAAGATCAATTCTCTCCTTCGGGTATCAGCATAACTTTTCTGCCTAGACTGTGCAGTTTTGAGATTTTCCCTGATTAACTGTACCTGCTGCTCTGCATCTTGAAGTACTTCAGGTCCAAACACTTTACTTTCCCCAGTTTGGCTCCAATACAATGGTGTCCTGCACTTCCTTCCATACAAAGCTTCGAAAGGTGACATCTTAAGACTGGCTTGGTAACTGTTATTGTAGGAAAATTCTGCATATGGCAAACTCTTATCCCAACTACGACCGTGTTTTAAAGCACATGCTCAAAGCATATCCTCCAGAATCTGATTAGTCCTTTCAGTCTGTCCATCTGTCTGTGGATGATAAGCAGAACTAAAATTGAGTTGTGTACCCATTATTTCATGTACCTTCTGCCAGAAACGTGACGTAAACTGAGTACCCCCGATCGGACACTATCTTCTTCGGAACTCCATGTAGACACACAATTCTGGACATATACAGCTCTGCTAGCTTAGCACTTGTATATGTTGTGTTGACCGGTATGAAATGAGCAGACTTCGTCAATCTATCCACAATAACCCATATAGAATCATGACCATCACGAGTACGAGGTAACCCGACAATAAAGTCCATACCAATTTCTTCCCACTTCCACTCTGGAACTCTCAATGGCTGAAGCAAACCTGCTGGACGTTGGTGTTCTGCTTTAACCTTCTGGCAAACATCACACAAAGCCACATAGGTTGCAACGTCCTTCTTCAAACCATACCACCAATATTTCTCTTTCAAATCTTGATACATCTTAGTACTCCCTGGATGAATAGAATAAGGTGAATCATGTGCTTCCTTCAATATAAGTTCTCGTAACCTATCATTTTCCGGAACACATATCCTATTTCTGAACCACACTGTTCCTTGTTCATCCTCAGTAAAATCCTTAGTTTTTCCCGAATGGATTAAAGCTCTGAATTCCTCAATCTTCGGATCCTCTAACTGTCCCTTCCTGATACCTTGCTCTAATGTTGACTCTACTTCCATAGTCACAGCTTCTGAATGAGCACAGATACCCAAGTTAAGTCGTTCCATCTCCCAACATAACTCTTGTGATATCAGTCTCCCAATGACTGAGTTAACTTGACCCCTACGACTTAGAGCATCTGCAACAACGTTGGCCTTTCCAGGATGATATTGAATATCCAAATCAAAATCATTGATTAATTCTAACCATCTGCTTTGTCTCAAATTAAGATCCTTCTGAGTGAAGATATACTTTAAACTCTTATGATCCGTGAAAATTCGACACCGTTTTCCAATCATATAGTGCCTCCAAATCTTCAATGCATGTACTACTGCGGCTAACTCCAGATCATGAGTAGGATAATTCTTCTCATGCTTTCTCAACTGTCTAGAAGCATAAGCCACGACTCTGCCTTCTTGCATCAACACACATCCAAGTCCTACGTGTGAAGCATCACAGTACACGTCGAACCCTTTCTGAATATCAGGCATCACTAACACTGGAGCAGTAGTTAATTTCTTCCTTAACTCCTCAAAACTCTGTTGACAAGCATCATCCCACTTGAATTTTCGTCCCTTCTCCAACAACAAAGTCATGGGTTTAGCAATTTTGGAGAAACCTTCAATAAATTTGCGGTAATACCCTGCCAATCCAAGAAAACTTCTGATTTCTGCCACACTCTGAGGTGGCTTCCAATTCAACACATCCTGCACTTTACTCGGATCTACCATGATTCCTCCATCTGTTATGACATGTCCAAGAAAGGATACTTCCTTCAACCAGAACTCACATTTACTGAACTTGGCATACAACTGATGTTCCCGTAACTTCTGCAATACTAGTCTCAAATGCTCCTCATGCTCTTCCTCATTCTTGGAGAACACCATAATATCATCAATGAATACTACCACAAACTTGTCAAGATACTCCATAAATACCTTGTTCATCAGATACATAAAGTTTGCAGGTGCATTTGTCAAACCAAACGACATCACCAAATACTCATAAAGACCATATCTACAAGTGAAGGCAGTTTTAGGAATATCCTCTTTCCGAATCTTCACTTGATGATAGCCTGAACGCAAATCAATCTTGGAGAAAACTTTTGCACCTCTCATCTGATCAAACAAAACGTCAATTCTAGGAAGCGGGTACTTATTCTTGATAGTCACCTCATTAAGAGCTCTGTAATCAACGCACATCCTTCTAGTACCATCCTTCTTATCAACAAATATAACCGGGGCTCCCCATGGAGATGAACTCGGTCGAATATAACCTTTAGCTAAAAGTTCTTCTATCTGTTTCTTTAATTCTGCTAAATCTCTAACATCCATTTTATATGCTCTTTTTGAAATAGGTGCAGTACCAGGTACAAGCTCAATGATGAACTCAAAGTCTCGGTCAGGCGGCATACCTGGTAAATCATCAGGAAAGACATCCGGAAATTCACACACGACTCTGATATCCTCCAGTGACTTTCCTTTCACTTGATTAATTGTTGCTTCTCTTCGGACAACTGGACTCATCTGAAACTCCATTCGATCTCCTTGCGGACTTGTGAATAGCACTGCCTTCTTGGCGCACTGAATAACTCCATCATGAGCTCCCAACCAATCCATTCCAAGTATCACATCAATTCCCTCAGACTTCAAAACCACTAGGTTGGATGGAAATTCTATACCCATAATTTCAAGTCTAACTCGAGGACACACATATCTAGCTTTCATTTCACCATTTGGGGAATTTACTAAAAGCATATTTTCATGGGTTGCTTAGGTATGTTATGCTCAGACACAAATTGTTCAGTAATAAAAGAATGCGATGCTCCAGAATCAAATAATATTGTAGCAGGTGCTGAGTTTATGGAGAACATACCGATGACCACGTCATTGGCTTCCTGAGCGGCTTCAGCTGTCACATGGTTGACCCTGCCACGAGCATAGTTCTGCTGTCCCTTGTTGCCTTGCTGGGAAGAAGATTGAACGGACCTCTGGCCATCGCTCCTCTGAGCTTGGGGTGTCTGGGGGTTACGCTTGGGACAATTGTTAGCATAGTGTCCCACATCACCACACTTAAAGCAACCATTAGGTGGTACTGGCGTGACTGGATTGTTGGTTCGTGCTGGCGGGGTGCCATTGCCAGAACGGTTCTGCTGCTGGTTAGGAGTACGAGGTGTCTGCTGGGAATACCTCTGAGCCTGTTGACCAGAACGTTGTGCCTGTTGTCCCTGTTGGTAATGTCCACCATTACCTCCTGAGCGATTCTGGTAACCTTGTGAAGAATTGTAACGAGGACGAGTGTTGCTTGTCTGCCCTGATGACGACGACTGGAACTTCCTCTTCTGCTCACTCAACTCCTTGCGTGTATTCTCACAACCAATGGCCTTATCAAGCATTGTCTGAAAATTGGGAAACGTATGAGTCTGCAGCTGGTACTTGATAGGCCCAATCAAACCTTTCAGGAAACGACGTTGCCTCTTCGCATCGTCATTCACATCATCAGGTGCATATCGAGATAGCTGAGTGAATTTATCCCGATATTCACACACGCTCATGTTTCCTTGCACCAATGCACGAAACTCTTCCTGTTTTAAATCCACCACACCCGCTGGAATATGGTGTGTGCGGAAAGCATCCTGGAACTGCTGCCATGTGATGGTGTCAGGAGCGTTATGCGCGTTAACGTACGCATCCCACCAATCGGCTGCTGGGCCTTCCAATCTTCCTGAAGCGTACAAGACCTTCTCACGATCAGTGCACTGAGCAATATTCAGCTTCTTTGCAACATTCTTGAGCCAATCATCAGCATCCAATGGATCTGCAGAGTGAGAGTAGGTAGGAGGATGCTGGCTCAAAAACTGCCTGTGATGATCCCTAGGCGGCTGGACTGGTTCTGGTGGCGGTGGTGGTTGCTGGTTCTGCTGTGCCTGCAAATTGGCCACTGTCTGAGTGAGCTGCTGGATGAGTTGCATCTGGGTTGCTAGGAACTGCTGCATAGCGGGATCCATTGCGTGTTGAGGCGGTGGTGGAGGGGGTGCTTGATTCTGCTGGTTCACCACGTGATCACGCCTCTGACTAGGAACGTCTCTACCTCCTCCGGTCCTGGTGTTAACCATCTGAGTGTTAGATAGATATGATTCAGAGAATGATACTCAGACAGATAAGAGTAAAGGAAAGACTCTACTGCGAGAGTATGAGATAGCATTGAAGTTAAGAAGAAAGAACAAAGCAGAGGAAAGTTAACTATTCAACACCACTCAGATTCTGTCCTCCCTAAACATTCATCCATAACTGTCAATTCGTGCATCCAAAAATTATACCAAAATTCCAGATCAATACTCATAAAGTTATGAATCTAATCCAACTGGAATCACCTCAATCGGACCTCTGAAACTCCGGATACAAAATAATCAAGCTGCCTGTGTCAAGCTGGAAAAACAGATTCTGTTCCTGAAAACTTTTGGTGTGTTTCCCGCGACACAGATTTCCAAAAATTATGGAAAAAATCACAGAAATTCAGTCATCAAATTCTGAAACTAACCCCACTGGTTTGAGGTCAAACGGATTTGTGTAACTCCCGAAATTATCAAAACAGTACTGCTGACTCGGATATCGGCGCGATCAGATTTCAGAATAAGGGATATGGATGCCGGATAGACTTGAGATAGATAAGAAACTAAGATCAAAGGATAAGAGGGGTCTAGAATTAAACTCAACTAATATTTTATTAATATTTTTCTTTAATTGTGGTCATCACTCCACAACCAAAGACACACAAACAAAGATTCCAACTCATACATTTATCCAAGCAACAGGCATTAAACAAACGATCGACCTCACAAAACCGTACTAACGATAAACTTACAAAAGGAAACCTAAAGATAACCTATTCCCTAAACTGTGTGACGGAGAAAGGGACTCCAAAGCGACACTTCTTCCGAGGTGGGGACCGAGCATTGGCCATCCTCTCTTCAACATCCTCTTGGCTTGGTTGCTGGAACAGCTGTTCTTCGAGTTCTACAATCCGCTCTTGGGCTTGGGCGAGTTCATTAATAACACCTTCCAAATCAGTATTCAGCGCTGCAGTGACTCGGGCAAGAACATTGAGACGAGGATCTGCTGTTGGTCCTCCTCCCACTACAACTGTTTGCTCAGTTCCTGGACGGCGACGAGGCAAGTGACGGTACTCTGTGTGAGACAGCTCCTTTTGGTACTGGTGGCTGATAGATGTCACTGCCCTCCTGGCGGCGTCACTGACTGCAGCTTCATAGGAGGTATGTAGAAGGCTTGACTCATGAATAGACCAAGTCCTGAAGCGAGAGGCATTCTCCATTTGCGCCCTAACATGAACCTGAGTATGGTAATACTCCTGGTAGTTTGCAGCGGAACTGTAAGTGGTTATGTAGAGTGGCCTGGTGTAGTTGCCCAATGCTTCCAGAACATCCTCAAGCAAGAGTGGGAAAGCACCAAGCTCATTTATTGAAGTGATCATCTCCACCTTGGGCTCTTCTTCATCATCCTTTTCATCCTCATAAACTTCATCACCTTCATTCCCAATACCATCTAGATTCCCTTCAACATTTGCTGTGGGTGAAGCAGAATCAGGTATATCCTCATCATCAGAATAGCATACCCATACGGGATCTCCTTGCACATCATCATCCATCTGTGGGGCTGGGTCAGTCTGAAAGCTCTTGGCCATCTAAGCATAGAGAGAGAACCTTAGTAAAGATAATTGAAATAGAGGCAAAGGTGACCAAAGAAAAGAGAAGAAGAACAGAGAATTTTTAACTAATAAAATAAGACCTCTAAAGACACTGACTTGGCTTGCTAAACTAAATCCTTACTTCGACCATTCTAACTAGGCTAGCGTCCTACAGTCAGCACGGCTCTGATACCACTCTGTCATACCCGGTTTTAGAGAGGAAAACCGAGTACATCTCATATGTGCGCCAGGATCAAATTTCACACATATGATAGACCGTGAGTGAACAGCAGAAACAGTACTCAAACGAATATTTAATAAACAAAGTATTTATTACACTCACGAATAAGGCACAAAGGCCAAAATAAACTGGTTCACACGATAACTAAGACGATGTCTCCAAAAGCACTCCACAGGCAACCGACTGGTGGAACACATGCCTAGAACTCATCAAGATCGCTGAGGTACTCTGCTCCATTATTACCTTCTGATCCAATATAAGCAAGGGTGAGTACACTTATGGTTGGTACTCAACAAGTGGGGGAAATATGCAAGCTATCAAGGATAGGCTTGGTTTTTTTTTTTTTTTGCAGCGGTTAGCATTTTAGTTGGTCAAGTTTTATTGACAAGCAACTATTTACTAAGATATAAGTATATACCACCCCATATTAATAATAAATAAGCATAAAGTAAATCATAAACATAGATAATGAACATAACCAATAACATATGCATGCGATGATTTGATTTCATGTTTCGATAGTTTAGTCACGTGAGGGTCCAGGCCGTTCATGACCGCGAACACGGCTGTTATAACAGTTTTACACTCTGCAGAGGTTGTACACTTTCACCACAATTCGCGTAAAAGCTCCGAAGAACTTTAAACCCAACCATGCTGTGCTGATCAGGCACGTACCACACTTCCAAGGTGTGACTGCATAGGGACGCTACGAGGCCTTTACAAAGATTCCCTAGTTAGAAACAATCCGCTAAGGTTTCCGGATCGGAAGCAGGCATAACCCTCCCTAACGGGTATAGTGTCTTAGCCAAGCCCACTTCCCGAGAGAACCGGGCTATACACCGTCAACCGCCACCCCCCATGCCCTTTCGGTAAGATCATTCCCAACCAAGGTTTCTAATTAATTAGCCAAGACCAGAGCCATATAGTATTGTGGTTGTACGGTTAATCCTGGGTGGTTCTCCATGTTCCGATTAACATGGTGATCTTGTATTAACATAACAAGATATAAATAAAGATATTCATCAATGTTGGATAGAACCCATCATAAACCAAGGTTAAGCATCTAGCATAGCTACCCAACATGAAAGTAAACCCGGTGTATCAAGGCTTGGGTGTAAAAGACTAGTCATCCTTAAATAGGACCCATCAAATTAATGCATCGCGACATAAATATAAACTTTAATGTTATGCAATGTGTATGGGTTCAATAGAGTATGCAGAGGGGGAAATCCACTTGCCTTGCTCAAAGTACTGCGGTGGCTCCTCCTCGAAAACTTGATCTTGATCTCCCTCGAACGGATCGTTCTCTATACGTTTCACACAAGCATTCAATCAATAAAAATAAAACAATACACCAAACAACTTTGAAAGACGCAAAGACGTGTCTAGAACTATTCTTGATGAAGAGACGATCGCGTGAGCGCAAAGATCACTCAAAACGGATTTAAAACGGTCAAGATATGGCTAAAACAAGGTTTAGGGCTTCTTTGAGTTAAAACTAACTCTCCAGGGGTTTAAACAGAAGAAACCAGGGACCTAAAACGTAATTTCATATAAAAACCGAAGGACTTATGTGAAAAACGACCAACCAGGACGGCGGGTTCTATTTTTAGAAAGCTCAGGGGCCTAAACAAAAAGAAAAGGACCTAGATCTAATTATTTTTGAACTGGCTTGGACCGCGGGTTGATTTCTAGAAAACCTAGGGGCTCTTTTGCAAAAGCGGCACGGCTGACCGGTAAGGTTCGGTTTGACTCGAGTCGGCTCGATCCTCGACCGTTAGATCTCGATCGAACGGCTCAGATCGAACGGGCATCGACGCGGCGGCGCTGACCACGACGCGCGGCGGCGCCTCGCCGGGAAACTCGCCGGAGTTGGCGAAACTAGGGCTAGGAAGCTCGGAAACTCGCCGCGTTTGGCTCGGGAGAGAGCTGAGACCACGGCGAATCCGTTTTTGGGGATCTAAACGAGGTTTAGTCGATGGTGGAGGCTTGCAACGGACCAAGGCGGCACGGCCATGGCGGCGAGGTCGACAGGGACTCGAGAGAGCGAGAGAGAAGGAGATTAGGGGCTCTGCGCACTCCTTACCTCCACGCGAAGACTTGCGACGACTTGGAAGCGGCGGAATCGAACTCGAGAGCTCGAAACACGGCGGCGGCGAGAAGCTAGGGTTAGAGCGCGGCTACGGCGGCTATGGCGACGCGGAAGCTCGGCTTTGGGTTGAGGAGGCAAGAGAGGGTCGGGCGGCGGCTTATAAAGGCCGGAAAGCTTGCGCGAGGGGCAAACCGACGCGGGAACGGCTCGGACTCGCCGGAGGAGTCCCGGCCGTGCGCGACTCGAACTCGGGGAAGAAGAAGACCCTGACAGGGCGGGCCCACATGTCAGCGACCGGGAGAAAGAAAAGGAAGAGAAAACGGACGACTGGGCCGCGGCGACGGAATGGGCCGGGAAAGGAAATTGGGCCGCGGCTGCGCGAGGGGAGAAAAAGAAAAGGCCGGGAGAAGAAGAAGCTGGGCCGCGAAAGAAGATTGGGCCGGCTAGAAAAAGAGAGAGGGAAAAGAAAGGTTTTGAAATTTAAGTTTAAACTTTTGCAAACCTTTTTTTCAAATTCAAACAAGCATTCAAAAATATGCAAATCAGCATGAATGCAACAAAGAGTTTAGTGACTCTAATTTAAATGTTGTTTAAATATTTAAGGCCAAAATTTAACTTTGAAATTTTAATATTTCCTAAAAACAACCTAGGACAAATAGTTGCCTAAGCAAATTTTAATGTGATGAAATTAGGGTGTTACAATCGGCTAACAGCCATAGCCGAAAGGTGAGCACATCTGTCATCAATCGCTTTCAAGCCATGAAGGAACGAAAAGTTAAAGCTACTATTGCAAGTCATGAACGAACAAAAACAGAAACAGAATCGCCTTCAATCCTTTATTTCTTTTTTAACGGTATTGATAATTTGACATTTTACTTTTTCCTGGCTAACTTTTTTTTTTTTGTTATAA
The DNA here is from genome assembly GCA_015342445.1 of Digitaria exilis. Classification (NCBI taxonomy): domain Eukaryota; kingdom Viridiplantae; phylum Streptophyta; class Magnoliopsida; order Poales; family Poaceae; genus Digitaria; species Digitaria exilis. The sequence continues at coordinate 1,347,856 of JACEFO010001770.1, read as the reverse complement.
AGAGGTAATACCCAACTTTGGAATCCTGTCGCCGCCCTGGCATGACAGATCTCGTGGCTATTTTCGTTGTCTAGCATGTTTTATTCCAACTAATCGTGATGGACCAACACATTTTTATTATTTCAGGGGCAGCAGCACCTCAGCCAAGATGTCTAACTCGGAACACAGCAACTTTCCAATAACCAAAACGAAGGGGCCGGCTAGTGCAAAATATATACATAAGAGAAGAAGATCACAATCTAATTCTCGGAGGGTAAGGCAACAGCAGCTTGATTTTCAAAGCATAATACTACACAAGGTCAATGTCCAGAGTCTTCCTGAGGTATGCAATATCTTGGCATAAATATTGCCTGTGTGCTAAAAGACTACATTTTAATGCTTGTTCAAACTGCACATTCAGGATGTTGCTCTGAGGATAACATCAAAGTTGACGCTTAAAGAAGCTGCTCGGATGAGCGTGCTGTCGAGCGTGTGGAGACAAGCTTGTGTCTTCCATCCTAATCTGTACTTTGGTAGCGAAACAGAGCTTGGAAGTCATGCCAAGGGAGAAGTGTGCTCTGATCCAAGCAAAAGAATGCTGACCATTAGTGCGTTCATTGAGAGAGTTGATGGCATTCTGAAAAACCATTGTGGCACCCAGGTGAACAAGTTTGCTGTAAAGTTTGGTTTATCGGCGAAGCATACTAAATATATCAACAGATGGGTTTCATTTGCTATTGCATCAAAGGCAAGGGCTGTCATTCTCAACCTCTCTCGTAATAGGAATTCATTCGCTTATGGCGACAATTATCACTTCCCTTTTCAACTTTTTGATGGCCAGAATGGATCTTACCTTCATGTTCTTCAGCTTGAATGTGTCACTTTGGGACCATCTCCTGGTTTTTGTGGTTTTGCAAACCTTAAAATGCTTGATCTTTACTTTGTTATTTCATTGCAAGATTTGCGACACTTATTATCAAAATGCTGTGTACTTGAGTGGTTAAGCATCAGGAGTTGCTTCGAGCTGTCATCTCTTTGTGTTCCAGAACCATTATACCGGCTGCAATATTTACGCCTTCAGAATTGTGCTTTCCGTAGCATTGAGTTTCATGCCCCTGATCTCACGACATTTGAATACCAAGGTTCCCCAGCTTTGATGGATTTTAGTAAATGCTTGAAGCTTAAGACAGTAGCTATCTGGATCGATGTGACCAAAACTCTCAAATATCTGCTAACTGGAATTCCAAGTATATTACCTAATGTTGAGACTATGCATGCACAACTTTTGATCGTGAATGAGGTACAGTATTCTTGTGCCCTTTGAACCTTTTGCACTATTTTGTTTTCCATTGCATACCTTGTTTCCTCAATTCCACTCATCCATCTTTCAGATGTCTGGATTTACACAGTCTCCTCTCAAGTTTATTAGTTTGAAGCATTTAACTATAGAATTAACTTGCTGGGGCAATACAAAATCAGTTTTTCAATTGGCTTACCTTTTGGAAGCAGCTCCTCTTTTAGAGGATCTTCATTTTGAAGTAAGTCACTATTTTGGATGTCTGCCTTCCTTGCTGTAGTTGCACATGTTTTGCCATATCATGCTTATTGAGCGATTGCCATTTGCCTCTGCCTTTGTTTTACTTTGCCTATTTGTTGAAGGTTGATCTGTCAGAAAACTTCAAACCTCTGTGTTTATCAACTAAACTACTTATCTGATATGCATTAGCATCATTAATGAATTTATATGTCTTAGCAAGTGGAGTAATCTCAATTGGATGTCTTTCTCCTTTTTAAAACATAATACAACCACAGTTACATTGATTATATATTGACAGAATAGATATTGTTCAGAGTTGATCCACAATTACACTGTTTCTCTAGACAGTAGCTATTTAGCTTTTATATTTCTTCTAACCTCTTAGACACTCCAATATTAGAGACTTTCTTCTAGATCAATTACAGCTTAGACCCTGATGAAAATCATGTTCAGTTTGTGAAACTTTTGAGCTATAATTACTATGTACTGAGTTGAGATTCTGTTTTGCAGTTTATTAATTGTGTGTTGACTTGATACATACCTTTAGGCATAGAAACAACCATCTGTCTGAACATAGATTCAAATTTGAACATACTTTATTTCTTTTCCCTGTATTTTAGTATGCCATTGAAGGTTTTTATAGAAGTAAGAAAGGAGTCCTCATATAAGTAATAAGAATGGGAAATTTATTGCAGATGCTTGGCCTATGTCCAATATCCTCCCCCGAAGATCTGGTGGATATTATGGATCTCCCACACTATCATCTCAAGACGGTTTGCATAACTGGTTTTTGTGGTAATGATGGTCAGGTTGAGCTAGCAAAATGCATCCTTAAAAATGCTTTAATCTTGGAGCATCTAATTCTCAAACCAGGCGGGGGTAAGGGACGTACCTCACGTGTGTATGAATTTTATGGGTGCAAGGCGGCCAAGGAAAGACTTGCTCCACTAGCTAGAGATGGTGTACTCACAATTTTTTAACATTGTACTACGTGTTTGTCTGACAGTGCTGCATTAATAGTTGATGCTTGTAAGAGAAGGTTTTGGTAGCATGACATGAAGGTTATGGGTGATGCAGATGAGGAGTGTACGTTTATGAATGTTTCTTTCTTTTTGAAAAAAAAAAAAAAACTTTGTTCTGTAAATGTTTAACCGGCTTGTTTGGTCATGACCATGCTGTCTCTGGCTGATTAACATGTTTGTTATGGTTGGTTCTCCATCTAAGTCTGTGGGATGCTAGTTTCATTTGAACGAAAAGAAGAAAACACGATCAGCTGTAATTTTATTTGAAACGAAAAGAAGAAAACACGATCAATCTGTAAGAGAAGGTTTTGGTAGCATGAAGGTTGACCCGCCGCACTTCCATCTCATTCCAAACATGATATGCTTCAGTTAACCTTCCTTTGCACAATCCATGCAAAAGTGCTGGTAAGCTAAAATTAGTTAGCACAGCACGCTTGTTTTCTAGATCATAAGCAAATTCCTTTGCTTTTGAGGCACCTAGTGTTAACAGAGTATGTTAATCAATGACCTGTAAGTGTAATTGTCAGGTTTTAGGCCCCTATCCACCATCTGATCATATAACTGCAATCCCTTCCTAGAATGCCTACACGGCAACGCCCGTCTATTATGACATTAAAAGTCACTTCATTTGGTACTATGGAGCTGTCGATCATTTTATCAAACAACCTAGCAGCTTCATCCATATTTCTGTCCTTGCAGAAACCATTGGTAGGTGCTGTAAACGTATAAATATCAGAATATGTGCCTTCCGTTCAATCAGTTCCAGAGATTAGGGGCGCATGTGTACTCGAGTTGAAGACTTTGGTATATCTAGAATGTTTTTAGAAGGTGCTGCAAAATTCCAATGGCACAATTAGAATAAGAGGCTCCATCAGCTATGTTGCTCCAGGTAACTGGATTTTCTTTTATTTGCACTTAATCCATATGACCATATAAGTGGGCCTGATGAGCCCGATTGGTTCCTCGAGGCAGCCCCCAAGCCGGCGATCTGGGTTCGAGCCCCAGCTGGCAGCGGGAGGCCCCTCTACTGGTCTCCCTTGTGCAAATAATTGTGTGTGCGCGCGCGCGCACAATCATATCGTTGCTTGAGATGTTTACATGCAGAAACCCAACAAATGACATGTTTAGAGATTCTTTGGATCTGGATGCTCTTCCAAATAGAATCTGGGAGATAGCAGATGCAACAATGTGGCTGCATACAGACATCCATCACAGCACTAGGAGCAGAATTAAGAGTTGTTTGGTTTTGTAATTGCTCTTGGAATATCCTGCTCAAACAGAACTTAGGGAGTGAACACAAATGCAATTCATTGAGATGCATGATATCAGAGATTCGTACCTAAAGTCTGTCGATTGTCCTGTGGGAGGACATAGAGAAGTAGCAACAACTCTTCAGTGATTTGCGATAACAGTGAATAATATAGGTGAAAATGCGCAGGATGGCATGTGTAAGACCCTTCAGTTTGATCATTCTTTTTCATAATAACAACCTAGACTTAAAGGATGTAGCCTGCATTTTGTGACATCAGATATACCATGTGTACCTGTACAAAGGCATCAGTAAACATATTCACAGTCCAAAGCATTCCTGTTCAATAAAACGAATTGCTCAAAATCTTTTCATTCCCTTATTAACAATCTTCAATTGTCTACATCAGATGCTTGAAACTTGAAAGTATGTAGTATTAAGAACAGTTCTTAATGTTTCGAACAGAAAATCTAAGTCTGAGCAGAATTGACAATAAGATGTAGGGTCAAAATGCAACCCTATGATATCCACACTAATCCAGATGCAACAAAGTATCACTCCCAACAGGAACAACAAACAATTGGTGGGAAATGAACTCCGATGGCTTTGATGCTCTTACAGATGATTCACATCAACAATACTACAATAGCATATTGAGATCCTCTGCAGATAGGAGCGGCGTGACTGTGTCACCAACATATAGGCCTGATGGTGCCAAGGACCATATGTCGCATGTCGGCGACAGTCACATCGCAGCCGACTGCAGATCATCTCCGGGCATCGCATACACAGTAACACAGGTCGGCACATTCCCAACATTTCAGAGGCCAGTTTTCTTGCATGAACTCAGATATCAAGCCTCACTAGATTAGAGTCGGACTATCAGATCTCAAGCTTCACTAGATTAGAGTCAGACTACAGCTACCAACTCAACAAGCAAACCGCAAAGCACAACAAACTGTGGACTCAACATACAAATTTAAGACGCTGATCATGAGAAATGGCTGCTCCGATATACTGGACAGACAGATGTATTTCTAATGGCCACATAATGATGACAAGGCAGCAGCTTAATTTTCAGCTTGAACAACCAAAAGCAAAGTTACCGCAGAAATGTCGTCAACAAGATAAACAAAGCAGGCAAACTTCCAGGTTGTCGAACAATGCAATATGGTCAAGGTGAATGCATAATCTGTTTTTTTAACGAACACATAATCTGAGAATTGGGCAAAAATACATAAGAATATAGAAATATTTTGGGTTGCTCATTGTTCATCATGCTACCACCAACCAGAGTACCAGTGACACAGCCTCAGGCCTCTGATAAAAGAACAGAGAGTATAAGTGAAAACATCACTGCAGAATGTAACAACACTGAACAAGCTGAAGGTCGAACAAGAACCTCGCTATTTATTGTTTTTGGAAGTTTACAAGTTAACGGAATATAAAGGAAGCCTAGATGCAAAAGACGTTTAGAAATATAACCAACAAAACAAGCATGGTGGTAGAACATAATTCAACAGAAGCAAAACAGGGCATTCAGTCAGATACTTCCATGTTATTGATCACCTGAAATAACATCAGAAACTTAAGATTCAGAAGTTGGAAGGCCCAGAGCAGCAACACTTCATGTGGCATGCCCATTCGTAGAGCAACACTGCAAGAGGTGACCAAATTAACTGTGGGACGAGAGTTTTCACCAATGCAACCAGGACAAAAACGAGCCACAGAACAGTAGAGTACCACATTTCGATGCACTCAGATATTTCAGACAAAAACATAACTTTAAGAAATTTAACATTTAATTTTGCAAGTACCACAAACAAACAACAAACACATCATCGTCAATCCATTTGCAACTTCATCGACTACTGCTAACCCTAGCCTTAGATACAGATAAAATAAGCCACATTCACCAACATCATCCAGCTAACAACTACCACCAGCCTAAGAAGAGGTGAACTTGGTGACGGCCTTGGTGCCCTCCGAGACGGCGTGCTTGGCGAGCTCGCCGGGGAGGACGAGGCGGACGGAGGTCTGGATCTCCCGGGAGGTGATGGTGGGCTTCTTGTTGTAGCGGGCGAGCTTGGCGGCCTCGGCGGCGAGCTTCTCGAAGATGTCGTTGATGAAGGAGTTCATGATGGACATGGCCTTGGAGGAGATGCCGATGTCGGGGTGGACCTGCTTCAGGACCTTGAAGATGTAGATCTTGTAGGTCTCCACCGACTTCTTCCCCTTCTTCCTCCCCTTCTTGCCCTCGCCGCCCTCCTTGCCGGCGGACTTGCCCGCCGGGAGACGCTTCTCGGCCTTGGGCTTCTTCCCCGCCGGGGCCTTCTCTGCCTTCTCGGTAGCCGGCTCCTCCTCCGCGGGCTTCTTCGCCGCCGGCTTCTTCTCTGCCTTGGGCGCCATCGATGAGGCTGCTAGGGGTTTCTGGTCGCAGGGGGATTTGGGATTTGTTGGGGAGCGTAGGTGGTTGAGGAGGCAGAGAGAATTGTGAGAAGAGGAGGAGATGGGGGAGATGACTTTATAGAAGGAGAGAGACGAGCGCTGATTGGTGGAGAGGCAGGTGCCGCGGATCGCTACCTCACAGCAGCGGGGGGCCGTTGAGGCTTTTTAGATGGACGGCTACGATGCGCTTTCGACGCGGACCGCTCACGTGGCGAAAATGATGGCGGGAGGAGGGAGGACGGGAAATGTTTTCGGCGCGCGTATGTGACGTCGTCGGAAAGTGGACCCACTAGTCATAGGCAAGGAAGCGGATAATTTCACAGTGGCGCGGGGTGATGACGCCACCCGGAATTGCGCATGGGCCCTAGGTGTCGGTGAGGAGTACCCAGCCACAACCACAAGAACTTTTCCAGCTCTCAAATATGACAAGATCGTATATTGGTTTATGGAACAATCAAATCGAATTTTTTGAAGTGTTTTATAATTAATATTATTGTGATGTGCCCTCATAGGCAAACACTTCTTTGCTTATCAAAACAATAGAAAAAGAAGAAACACCCTAACGTATAAACCGTTCGACCACCAATGCTTCAAACTTTAGTTAAAAGTCTTGTGAGGTCTATTAAAACTTTGGCCACTGTCCACTGATAATGTTCAAGATATTTCCAAGAAACAATGAAGCCACCACTCAGAATGTATAATGTAGAATGATAGCTCAGCTACCATTTATTCTGCAGATATTTCTTTACATCTAAACTTCTTTTGATCAGCCAAGGGAAAATGTATTTGTTACTACACTAGCCGAGGGACCACACAATTTGGGAAGGTAGGCTTTATAACGTCCACAATTTTCATAATTTTCTTATAATGCTTCTTCAATATTTTTTAAATATCATGTACTTTTATCATTATTGTCATTGTTACTCATCCTGTTCTTATCTGCTCGCGTAGTGCATTCAAAAAGTGAAGCTGTAGGAGCACAGTGCCTGATGGGTTGTGTGTTTTGTTGAGGGACTAGGATGTTCAGTTTCATGTATAGTTGGAGACTTGGAGGTATCAAAGATCAAACCCAACTAAGTTTTGCACACTTGGATTGAGATCTTATTAGCTTCGGAAGACATCAGTTCCATTCATTTGCAGGAGCAACAAGAACTGAAAGCCAAGATATTGTAGTTATCTGAAAATAGTAAAGCCATGTGCTCTCTAAACAAACACCTCAATCAGTGAATTGCATCAATCCATCAAAGTGAAGATAGAAGTAATGGCGTATGCAGATTTCACACTCAACGAGATATATTGTCGGCGAGTTATGCTGACTAGGTTCTCGAGGGGATGCCCCGAGAGAAGAGTTTGAGGAGAAGTCGTCGAGAATCTAAAGCCGAAGGTGACAAGAGACGATTTAGACAGGTTCAGGCGCAAATATGCGTAATACCCTACGTCCTGTATGGTGTATCTTGTATTGATAAGATGTTTTGAGGGGGGTCCCTGTCTCCCCTTTTATATGCCGACGGACAGGGTTACATGGAAACCGTATAGGATCATGAGACTTTTACAAGTTAATCTCTAATTTCCTAATACAGCTTATCCTAACCGACTAGGACTAATCCTTGTCTTGTACGTCAAGTCTTGTACTTGGGCCGGCCCATAGGATGGCCTGTCAGGGTTGTTTAGTCCATTAGGACTCTACACCGCCATATATATTCTTAGCTACTCCCTCTGTCCCGGAAAGCTTGCAATTTTAGCTTCCGGCACTGGGACCAATACACATAGCAAAAGACGCATGTGCCCCTACTCTGCCAAACTCCAAGCGTGCGCGCTGGTTGCAGTGAGTGGAGGCAAATGATTACAGGAGAGACTTGTGGCTAATTTAATATGGATTCAAACAGTACACTTCCTGTAGACAGGAATATTCAAATAGGCAGAAGCTTAAAGACCATGGATTCAAATAGTACAATTTCCTGTAGACAACAATATTCAAATAGGCAGAGGCTTAAACACCACAGAACAAAACAAGTTTCATTACGCGCCAATTTAGCTGCCGCCAAAACAGAATCTAAATTCTAATGTACCGCCATTTTTTCTCTTCCATTAGCCTATAAAAGGTTGTAAGCCGTCGCTTGAGCACCTTTTGTTTCCATTCTGCTTCCATGGCTATCGCTTGAGCACCCTTTTCTTTTCATTCTGCCTCCATGGCTTTCGATCTCAACAAAGAACCACCAGATGAGGAAGAGGGCTTACTAGACCTCAACCAACAACCAGATGATGAAGAAGGCTTAGCAGATGAACAGCCAGATGACGAAGAACCAGCAGCTGAGCAGGGAGACATACCAGAGCTCAATGATCTTTATGGAGCTGAGACTGGAGAACAAGAAGGAGCTGAGACTGGAGAACAAGAAGTAATCAGTGCAGGTAATTATCTCATGACTTAATCTCTGTCTAAACTAATGAATGCAACAGAAATTTTTGGAACCCTTCTTCTTACCTTGGTACCTTTTCTTTTGTTGATGAACATAAACAAGATGACTATGGCGTCTATGCTGGGGATGTGGACATCACATTTGATGTAGAGGAGTTGGCAGACTCATCCGAAGAAGAAAATGTTCAAGCCAATGAAAGTGTTGGAACTAGATCTAAAGATCTAACTGACACTCAAAGACAACAAATATATGAAGCATTGCTTGAGAGAAGTAACAATGGGAAACTAAAGAGAAACACTACAAGTGAAGTTGCTGAATTGTTCGGTGTCAATCGGTATGCAGTACAACGTATTTGGCGACAAGTGAAGCATTGTCGTGCAAATGGAATACCAATTGATATCAGGTCAAAAAAGGCCAGGAATTGTGGCAGAAAAAAAGTTTTAGTCGACCTGTCACATGTTGCAGAAATTCCATTGCGGCAAAGGGGTACCATAAGGCGCCTAGCTCGAGCTCTAGGTATGAAAAGATCCACACTGCATAGGCTGTTCAAAGAAGGGCAGTTAAGAAGGCATTCGAATTCACTAAAGCCTTATTTGAAGGAAGCAAATAAAAAAGATAGGTTGCGGTGGTGTATTGCAATGTTAGATCCACGTACATTGCCAACTGAACTAAAATTCATTGAAATGGAAAACATCATACACATAGATGAAAAATGGTTCAATGGTACAAGAAAGAATATGACCTTTTATTTGCTTCCAGAAGAGGAGGACCCATATAGAACTGTCCACAACAAAAATTCCATTGAAAAGGTGATGTTCTTAAGTGCAGTAGCTAAACCAAGGTACGACAGTGAAGGCAATTGCACATTTGATGGAAAGATAGGCATATGGCCTTTTGTCAGACAGGTAGGAAAGCCTACATGCTTAATTTTTCCATTTCATGTCACTCATTATTAATTTGTTATCTAACATGTCACTCATTATTTGTACTAGGAACCAGCACAAAGGAGAAGTGATAACAGACCAAGGGGTACATTAGTCACCAAGAAAATGACAGTCGATAGAAATACTATGAGGTCATACCTGATCACTAAAGTGTTGCCAGCTATTGTAGCTTGTTGGCCTAGAGAAGATGCGGGAAAAACTATTTGGAATCAGCAAGACAATGCTACAACTCATGTCCCTGTTAATGATGAACAATTTGCACAAGCAGTGGCCCAAACTGGGCTTGACATACGCCTTATTAACCAACCTGCTAACTCCCCTGACATGAATGTGCTGGACCTAGGGTTCTTTGCTTCTCTTCAGTCATTAACAGATACAACGACATCTAGAAATATGGATGAGTTAATTGCAAATGTGAAGAAGGAATATCAGGATTACAATCCAAAGACTCTGAGAAATGTCTTCCTGACACTACAAGGTTGCATGCTTGAGGTAATGAAGGTAGGTGGAGGGAATAGATACAACATCCCTCACATGAACAAAGATAAGCTGGAGGCCATGGGTATTCTTCCTAAATGCCTAAATTGCGACATTGACCTATATAACAATGTGATGCAGTCCCTGTCTACCTAATTAGTCAAGGCATGTGGCTTTGGACTTATTTTGCTTGGCATGTGGCTTTAGACTTATTTTGCTAGGCATGTGGCTTTAGACTTATTTTGCTTGGCATGTGTGATGCCTTGATGTGTGGCTCCTATGTGTATATAAACACTTATTTTGCTAGGCATGTGTGATGCCTAGATGTCTGAGGCCTAGACGAAGCACTTATGTATATATAAACACTTATATATTGGCATGTGTGATGGCTACATGTATGAGAGCTGCATGTACTGCTACTGTAATGTCTACTACTCAATCTACTATGCTTCATAAAGACAACAACCAATTTGTGCATCATCATAACACAAAAAAATGCATCATCACAAAAAATGACTTCATCAGTTCACATAACCTAGTCATCATTCCAAATAAGCATCCATGATCACACGAAAGCATCCATTAGCCCTTATCTACATGACTACACAAAAGCATCCATCAGCCATTATCCACATCACTACACAAAAGCATCCATCAGCCCACATCTAGATCTCCCCACAAAAGCATTTGTCAGTCCACATTAACCATCAACTAATGAACTAGTTGGATTTGAAGAAAGCAGGCACCATGATCTTGTACATGTCGATGAAGAGTTCATGGTAGAGTGGATCCATCCCACGAAGCACCACCTCCAAGCGCGCTTGCACCTCCGGGGCCAGCTCGACGCCCGCAACCCTGTCCGCGGCCACCTCCGCATCCGGAGCCACATCTGTGGCGAGCACTGCCAGGGCAGCATCCCCCTTCGCGGGGGCTGGAGCATCCCCCTTCGCGGGGGCATCCCCCTCCGTAACTTCTTCATCCTCTGAGTCAGGGGCGTAAAACTCACCCTGACTGTTGACGCGGAAGACCGCGCGTCCGATGCGGCGGTCGCGCACATGGATCCCGCCCTCATGCTCTTCGATCTGGCTTTCGTACGGGCACAGCTTGCAGCCAACGCCGTTCAGCCTCCTAGGGCGGGCGACCTTGTTGCCTCCACGCCTCACAACGTGAGGCCAACGGACCCCACGGCTGCGCATCTTCCTCCCTCCATGGAAGGTGCCGCTGAGGCCTCCAGCCATGGGGCTCATGGCTGGATCGATGGGAAGGTGGAGGTCTGAATCGGATGGGGTGGGGGATTTTTTTGCATGCGAGAGAGAGATGGAGGCTGAGAGAAGAAGGTGGGCGGTGAGAGAGAGAGTTGACGGGGTGTGGGGTGGCTGGATCGATTGAGATGGGGGATTTTTTTTGCATGCGAGGAGAGAGAGATGGAGGCTGAGAGAAAAAGGTGGACATGCGAGAGAGAGAGTGGACGGGGTGTGTGGCTGAGAGAAAAAGGTGGGTTGGGAGAGACAGCTGCTGCCTGCCGACAACTGCTGAGGTCTTTTCATTTGCATGGTTCCGTGGTGGAGTAGCTGGTGGAGTAGCTGGTGAAGGCTAAAATTGCATTTTTTGTGGGACAAGCTCAAAGTTGTAGAATTGCATTCTTTCTGGGACGGAGGGAGTAACACTTTACTGCACATCCCTCAAATAAATCATGAACCAATATTTTACAAAAAAAAAATGCTCTCCCAAAAAAAAAATTAGATATGCATTCAAAATTACTACATATTTAGAGTAACCTACCACCTCTAGAGAAGAATAGTACACGTCCACAGAAATTTCTTTAATAACCAAGCATGTAACACCCATAAGGCCTTCCACAGTGTGGAGTGATGCCTAAAAATTTTTAGACCCCACACATGAAAAATAGACATCACTCTTGTTAAGCTGTAGTGGCAAGCATCACTATTGGATCCTACACCACTGCTAAAAATAGATGAACAGTAAATTCATTGAATACATGTGGAAGAGCAAATGCACTAGAGGACCAGTTTTTCTTGTTTCTTTTAATCATTGGGCATCGCTCCTATACATGCATCGCTCCCAAATTTTATAGCTCTGGCATCACTTTAGCTTTGTAGCTGCAGTGTGGTAAGTGAAGCTAAAATACTCTCTCTCTGTTTGGAGCATCACTTCAAGCCACCATTGTGGAGGGCCTAACTCAACCAACAATATGCCAGTTTGGGTGCACACAAAATTCAAGTATGATGTGGAAGTTCAGAAATACTCCTACTCTATAGACTTGATAATCATGCTCGATGCAGACCTTCGAGTAAGGGTGCATCTAGATTGGGAAAGATTCTCCGAAAAAACACTATAGATCCAAAAATACACTGTAGATCAATAGTGTTATGTAAGTGGAAGGGGTGGGATGAATAGGGAAAAGTTGGATGAATAGTGTTTTTTTGGGTGGGTGTGGGTGAAACTAAACGCACCCTAAATTACCAGCTCATACAAATTACAAAAACATAAAAAAGGACAATATGTCAAGCAAAATTACCACAGATGTCAAAACTCTACGAGAGCACTAAAACAATTGCTCTGTCACAGTCCACGGCGTTGCTTGGGGTCGGGAGCACAAGCCATGATGGCCCCTCTACCGCGGCCTTGTAGCGGGGGAGCTGCGGACGTGGGAGGTGGGACGTGGCCCATGGGAGAACAGCTGCGGATTTGGATTAGATCACTGAAAATTACAAGCGCCGCATGGCGGTTTCCAGAATTCCAAACACAAATCCCGCCAAACACAAAGTAGACTAGCGTTAACAAATTCCGTGGCATTCGATTCGAATTGTGGCTCCAAATTCAGCCGTGCGCCAATATTTCAGTAATGAAATATTCGAACTCCAAAATTCAAACGCAATTCAGCTTTCACAGGAGAATCGTAGGCATTGGGCATCCAAATCCGCCAAATTCAAGCAAAATTAACAAAACCATAATAATCACCAGCACACTGCGCATCCAGAGGCCGCCCAATTCAAGCAAAATCGCCAGCAGACTGAACATCCAGAAAGCCACCCTTTCTGCAAAATAAGAACACCCTGAACAGAACCACATAATAAACACTACAAACAGAAGAAACAAAACTAGCAATATACACAGGGTAAGATGAGCGTAGCGGTTTGGTCGATGAGATCCACGATCGTTAGCAGAAGCGGAATTGCACACTTAAATAAGAACTAGTATTTCATCAGATAGCATCTTCTTACATAAAGAGAAGAACCAACAAAATCTAACTACACCAACCATCCACACAATCCAAACCCCATATCGGATCACCAACAGGCCAACATCGCACGACCAAAGGGGAAGCATGCTCCTAAGACGAGGTAAACTTGGTGACGGCCTTGGTGCCCTCGGAGACGGCGTGCTTGGCGAGCTCGCCGGGGAGGACGAGGCGGACGGAGGTCTGGATCTCCCGGGAGGTGATGGTGGGCTTCTTGTTGTAGCGGGCGAGCTTGGCGGCCTCGGCGGCGAGCTTCTCGAAGATGTCGTTGATGAAGGAGTTCATGATCGACATGGCCTTGGAGGAGATACCGATGTCGGGGTGCACCTGCTTCAGCACCTTGAAGATGTAGATCTTGTAGGTCTCCACCGACTTCTTGGCCTTCTTCTTCCCCTTCTTACCCTCGCCGCCCTCCTTGCCGGCGGACTTGCCCGCCGGGAGCCGCTTCTCCGCCTTGGGCTTCTTCCCCGCCGGGGCCTTCTCCGCCTTCTCGGCGGCCGGCTCCTCCTCCGCGGGCTTCTTCGCCGCCGGCTTCTTCTCCGCCTTGGGCGCCATCGACGCGGATGCTCGGGGTTTCGTGTGGCTGGGAGGGATTCGCTCGGTCGATTTGGGGGCGGGGAATTTCGATGGCTGTGGAGAGAAAGAGGTGAGGGCGGTGCGGCGCATTTATAGAACGGAGCGGTGGGCGCTGATTGGTGGAGAGGGTGCTGCCGCGGATCGCTGATGTGGAGGGGCGTGATGCGCTAGGGCTGTCACGATGGACGGTAGGATATGAGTGTTGACGCGGATTGCTGACGTGGTCAGAGTGTGGGCGGGAAGAGACGGAGGGAACTGGATTTTCGGCGCGCCGAGGTGGGCGACTGGACCGCCTTCATTTCGGCGGTTTGGGTTGGCTCTTTTGGAGTGGGTCTTGCCGGGCCCAGCTGTCGGTAATTGGTGGATGGTATGCTCTTGGGCCCACTAGTCAGTGATACAAACATTTGAGATGATGGTCTCTGCTGTGTTGATTGTAGATCATCCGTGCTAACATTTCCACACAAAACATTAGCATCCCTTAGCAATATCACCTAAGTACTGGACTTCTGGCAATCAACGAGTAAACACAAGAGTATAAGACGATGCAACAGTGAAGATGAGCAGGCAACGCACCAAAGACAGGAGAGGTTATATCTGTGTAATGCGATGATCACAGAAGCAGCGGATATCAGACAATGGTGCTTATCATCATAGCTAGCGTTGTCAATAGCAATTCCATATATTCCCCGAATCTTTGGACAGCTGATCGCTGAAACATTGGTTTTACTGAAAGAAAAACAATTTGTCTACCATTTACCATGAAAACCTATTTTACCATGAAAACCAGTGGCTCATTTCATGGCTCTTAAGGGTGGAAGCATATACAGTACAATGATACATTATGGTAGTTGTTCCTCTACATGTAACAACAATCTGTACAAATAATGAAGATATCTGCTGGAGCCTCCATCTTGGACTGCTGAACATAAACCACAAAGGAGACCATGACTTCACAGAATTCCTGAAACCAAGCAATAGATGAAAATTGTTTTATCAGACTCTGAAAATATTGAAGGTGAAAGCAACTGCTGTACGAAGATGGAGGCTGCAAGTATCATGGTGCTGCAAAGGAGTCCATGACAAAAGGCAAAGAAACTTCAAAATGGTGCTGCAAGTATCACCTGTGCTTTACGAAGTTTTCATCCCCAAGAAACAAGAAAAGTTGCTTTCCAGTGAAGAAACAAATACTCTGTGGACCTGGAAGCTTCAGGAGCTGTGCAACTGACCGCAAAGCTGTGTAGAAACTGGCATATTCAGCGTTGCATGGAGCAAGATATACCATTCAATGAAAAACTTGTTTTTATGGCTATGTTGCACTGACAAGTGGAAATGTATAGGATGCAGTGACATGCCATGCTGGTACTGATTACTGAAGCCGTGGTTGTTCTTATTGAGCTTAGATGAGAAACAGCATACCCTGGGACATACCTATGGCAATATCTTGTTAAAGCGTCAGACCTTCAGTAATCGCTCAAGATTCCAAGCACCAAGTTTCCCTCTGACTTGAAACAAGCCAGATCCCTGTAGCAATATTGGTGTGAGGTGTCACAATGTTGACCAAAATGTACCTCAAAATTTCGTTGAAAAAATGTAAAGTATATAACTTGAGTATTTAAACATAAGTAAATGTTTTAAACATGGACTTCTCCATGTCATCTATGCAGTTAGTCTTACAGGCACCAGCAGAGATTTGAATTTGATTAAGATGGAGTTTGTCCCATCTTAATCAGCTTATTCTGGCCAAGCAGGCCAGTTATCTGATATGCAAAATGGGAGAAAGGAAGGAAAAAAGAAAACAACAAAACTCAGCTATGTTTAACGGACAGACATCAAAAGCAGGCCATAATGAAACAGAAAACGATAATTCCCTAAACGCCAATTATAAGGACCAAGGACTGTAACAACATCAACAAAACAAGGTTCCCAAACTGTAAGAGAAGGAAAGGATTTAGCAAAAGAATCTGCAAAACACCACATAGATAGAAGAGTGATTATCTCAGATGTCTTACCTGAAATATCAGAATCCATTATCCATCTGCTCAAAAACAGAAGACTAGTCAATATGCACATGTCTGTTACAGTTTCAGGCAGTTGTACGTTTTGCATCTCGTGGATCTGCACCTCTTCTTGAACCAGACGATTCCAACAGACGAGAACATGAAAAGCATTCCCCTAACATCAGGTGGTCAACAGTAAAGTTTTTCCCGTCCTGATCATCAAAGAAGGAACTTTGAAAAGAGATCTGTACGTATCCCAGTTTGGTTGCATCCCATTCTTAAGCATATCATTATAAATTCCTAAACACTTATCATATTCGCCATAAATACTGCACCAGCGTATCAACATATTGTATGCCACAATATCAAGCTTCAATCCCTTGTATAACATTTCATTCCAAAGCTCAAACGCTTTATTTGTGTCACCCATCTTACAGAGCTCATTTATTATTGTGGAATAGCTAATGCAATCAGGAAAGAAACCACTTTCAGTAATCTTCTGCATAAGGTCAATTGCCTCTTGGAGCTGCCCAACCTTACAGAATGCTTTGATCAGTGTGTTAAATGTCACTGTGTTAGCTAAACAGCCTTCAAGCATAGCTGCATGTAGGACTTTAGCCTTTTCCAGCTCTCCTTCAGTTGCCAGATAATTAAGAAAACAATTATAAGTAAAGCTATTAGGTAGAAAGCGGCTAGCTAACATTTCTTTACAAATGATCTCTGCACTGCTTAAATACCCAGACTTGCAGAGATTATTTATTAAAACCGTATATGTGACAACATTGGGAGAGCATCCATCAGCTATCATCTTATCCCAGAAGTTTAAAGCTTGAACTATATTTGCTTCCTTTGAATGTGCATCAATCAAACATGTATGGAACACATTGTCTGGCTTCAGACCTTTTTCTTTCAGTTGCCCAGTCAAAATGCTTGCTTTTTCCTTGTCATGCTGATTCAGAGCTCCATATATAATTACAGTAAAACTGATAAGATCAAGGTTGAACCCCCGCACTTCCATCTCATTCCAAACATGGTATGCTTCAGTTAACCTTCCTTCTTTGCACAATCCATGCAAAAGTGCTGTTAAGCTAAAATTATTTAGCACAGCACAGTTGTTTTCTAGATCGTCAGCGAATTCCTTTGCTTTTGAGGCACCTAGCGTTAAACAGAGTACACTAATCAATGACCTGTAAGTATAATTGTCAGGTTTTAGGCCCCTATCCACCATCTGATCATATAACTGAAATGCCTTCCTAAAATTACCTACACGGCAATACCCGTCTATCATGACATTAAAAGTCACTTCATTTGGTACTAGGGAGCTGTCAATCATCTTATCAAACAACCTAGCAGCTTCGTCCATATTTCTGTCCTTGCAGAAACCATTGATAAGTGCTGTAAACGTATAAATATTCCCTGAAACAGCATTTCTGGCCATCTCCTGGTGGAACTCCATTGCACTAGCTGGATCCCCTTTCCGGCATAAACCAGCTATAAAGGGAGCATATGATGCTGCGCTCGGTGTTAACCCCTCCTTAACCATCTCGTTCAGAAACTGCCTTGCCCGGTCAAAATCATCTCGTTGGCAGTAACCATTAATTAAAGAGTTGTATGGATAAACTGTCACTCTGATTCCCTTCTCCCTCATCCTATTAAACATGCAAAGTGCATCATCCATCATTCCCCTCCTACACAGGGAATGTATCAATATAGCATAGGTCACTTCGTTTGGCTCTAGACCCCTGTTCCCCATCCCTGTGAAGATCCTTTCGGCCTCACTAAATCTTCGATACTTACAAAGTTTATCGATCAATGCATTACACGCGAACAGATCTGGTACCATGCCCAAATCACCCAATCGACAAGCTAACCGGAAGGCCTCCTCGACACGCCCTATCTTCCGTAGCCCGTCAAGCATAAAGGAGCAACTGGCCTCTGATGGCACAAAACCCAGCCTAAGCATTTCATCAGTCATTTCCAATGCCATTTCCAGTACCTCAGTCCGACAAAACCCATAAACCAGAGTCCGGTATGTAACTTCATCAGCCATAATTCCTCTATCCACCATGCTGTTCTTCACCGCCACTGCCTCATTAACACGGTTGTTTTTGCAGAGACCATACATCAGCACATTGTACGGCACAGCACTGCCCTTTACGCCCTTGCTTTCCATCCTTGCCAATAGCCCCATTGCGCGATGCAGATTATTTGTCTCACAGTAAGCTCGAATTCCAGCCGTGTAAATGTACTCGTCCACATGAACAGCCTTCCTAAGCATTTCATCGAACAGGTCGCGGGCAACAACAAACTGCCGGATCTTGATGAGAGCAAACAATATCTGAGAAGCAGTATATTGCTTCATAGCAATGTCGGACGATAGGGATAGGCGTAGGACGGCGGCAGCGTCGTGGGTGCGACGGAGTCGGAGGTACGTGGAGGCGAGAAGTGTGGTGGCAGCGGTGGCGGCGCCAGGTCGGAAGGTAGCGAGTGAATTAGCATGTGAGAGTGACGCAAACGAGGAAGATGCGGACGGAGTGGATGAAGCGAGGGAGAGGAGAAGGGAGGCGGCGTGCGGGGAGGATGCGGAAGATGAGGGGGAGGGCGAGGAGGAAAGGAAGGAGAGGGCGAGGACGGAGAGGGAGACCGGGGAGACGAGCTCCGGCGGGAGCAGGAGGAGGAAGCGGCGGGAGAGATCGGGCCGGCGGAGGGAGGCCGGGAGGAGGAGGAGGGAGGAGACATGCGCCGGGGCGAGGCGGCTGCGGAGCAGCGGCGCGGCGAGGGCGGACGGCCAGGTGGATGGCGCGGTATGGTGGAGGATGTCGGCTAGGAGCTTCACCATACCTGAATCGGAGGTGGAGGGCGCGGCGTTAGGGTGACCGGCGGGTTGCCGGCGTGGCGGAGGAGGCATCGAGGGCGGCGCGGGGGATCGCCGGAGGTCGCGCCGCCGCGAGTGTGTTGGGGGGTGAGTGCCACTTGGGAGCGAGCTCCGGCGGTCCGGCTGACGCTGGGGAGTGGGGACTGGAAAGAGTTTGGTTGGATCCCGAGTGGCCGTTAGCGTCACCACTGGAATTTGTTGCTGGGACCCCTTTTGTTGCATTTTCTGAACTCTGCCGTCCGTGAAATCGTTGTAGCCAGGAAATTGTAATGAGGGAACCACCAAAAAATGATTTGAAATCCAAAATGTAATGTAAATATCATCAAATTGTTTGCCATCTCTCTAATGGCGTAGGAATATTTGACACCTATTGTGTTGTCAGTACCTCAATATGATTCAAATCCAACGTTATGTATATACATAATACATTGTAATTACAACCGTCTAATTACATACGCCCAATAAAATACATTCAAGTGAGAGGTGACACATTGTCTCTCGCATGTTTCTACACTCAATGCACCTAAGCTCAACTTTTTCCATTATTAAGGCAGTGCTCCTCCCAATAGTAGATCATTTGTGTCCTCATGCCGTGGTCATATATAGATTATGATCGTCCTTCCTGTAGTTACCATCGTGCTTCGCTCCATCAACATTCAACCGTCCTCCTCAACCCCTTGCCAACTAGGCTCTACATTGATATGCATTGCTCCTTTTCAAGGTCTTTATGGTGGTGTGGCGGCTACACCAAATATGGCACTAAGGTTGCCATGCATAAAGAAACGGAAGTACCACCTCGCTTAAAGGAACATTATGTGGCAACCTAAAAAGACAAGGGGACAAGGAACATATGATTTGAATACTGAAAACCAGACTCTTCTTAGCAAATGGCTCTCCAAACTACTCATGGTGGTAGTCTGGTAGAATAACATATTTTACAAGATGTAAATACCTGAACCCCGAACTGCTTCTGTAAACACAATGAAAAAAAATAGGACGCACACTTTTTGGCTAGTTTTATGAAGTTGAAGAGAGAGCTTCTTTGCTTTGACATCTGTATAGTTAGGCCTCCTTTGGAACATAGGAATATGAAATATGGAGGCATACGATAGGAATTAATGTGCAAACCTAAGCAAACAAAGTCAGAAGAAATATGTAACTCATGAAATTTAAAGTAATGTTAGGAGCAAATTTTAATTAATTACTATGTCGCATGCTTTGATTGGGCACATGAGAGAGGAGAGCATGCTTTGTTCAGCCAGTAGGTACATCCATTTATTTCTTGCTTGCAGTCGTCCCTTGTGCATAGGAAGTTTATTTTGTGTTAGAGCGAGTAGTTTTGTGATATAGATGCCAGGTCTTCATGTATAGATTTTAAATCAAAGTCACAAGCTAGCATGACATTCTGGGAGGTATTGTTTTCATTCTATCCCGGTTAAGTTCCCGTTGAATAAGATGAACGTCAAACTTGAGGTTAAAAAAGTCAAACGATCTACATTTTAAAATGGGGGTGGGGAGGGGTATGTAGTTGCATCGAGCACCGCTCTAAAGCGTTGACTAATTGTTTCTCCACTTTGTTGAAACTCGTCTTGTAAGATATATTTAGTAGTTTTTTTTTGCTAGTTCATGTTAGACTATAGCAACTTAATCTTCTACCGAGACAACTCTTGTATTAACAAGCAATTGCCAAAGCATGGAAGACTTGAACTTCGATATGAAAGTTCCTTATGCAAAGCAGCAGAGACTCTCATGTCATATTAAGATTCCCTTAACATGACAAGCCCTTGATAGTTTTGATGTATGTATGAGTTTCTTAATAGATGATGGTTCTGATGAACCTCCTTTTATGGCTGGGAGCACAAACAACATGAACTCATATTCGTTTTGTGACCGGCGTCGATAGTTTGGGTCCATCAGTCCATGGCAGTCACAAAACAAAAAACCAACAAGGGGTAACTCTACAAGTTTCTATGACATGATATATATAGGCGAGAAAAAGCGGATGAATAAATTGTGAATGTCAAACATTAGTAAATAGATTTATGACTTAACAAATCAAATGGCTACCAGATCTATTGCAATGTGCTGTGATGAGCAAAAATAAAATGGCTCTCATATCACTTGCAATATGTTGTAACAAGCAGAGTAGTAGCTGTGGCGATGAGCTAGTTCTGCAGGTTGCAGTGGATATGAGGGCTTCAAAGTTTCACGAATACACTACATATGTGCATTCAATGGCTAGCTTGTTACAAGAAAACTAACTGCTAGTCATGAGTACACTACATATGTGCACTCAACGGCTAGTTTGTTACAAGAAAACTAACTGCTAGTTTATTAAATTCAAAATGGACGTACCAAATTCCTTTATGTTTATCAGATTGATGCCAAAGGTTCTCTGATATGCAATCATATGTTTTGTGCTCCCATAGGACTGGACAAAAACATAACACCTCAATTCCTATGTTTTACCTATCCTCCAATCCAAAGGGAGCCTGTTTTTTTTTTTTTATCTATTGCAAGGTGTTGTGATGAATAAATGAAATCGCTCTCAAGCCGTTCGCACTATGTTGTGACAAGCAGAGTAACAGTTGCGGTGATGAGATAGTTCTATAGGATATTTAATAAAACCAGGAACCCTTATCTAATAAATGTTTTAATGTGACTTTATAATATAAAATTTAGGATGGTGTAAGGAAGATTATAATGGTTCCCAATCTAAATATAAAAAAACACATTAGAACTTTAGAGTTTAAAGTTATCGTTGATTTAGTTTTCTATTTTCCCATCATTTTTTTTCACCAATGAATCTATCAAGGTCTTAGGGTTTCTCGTAACTGTCTAGAATGGCTTACGATAGCATTCTAAAAGGTGAAAAATTGGCGTATATGAGAGGCGGACATTCTTCCTATTGACAAGGACTAGATTTGTCTCCTTAATTTCTGCAAGATATCAAGAAGTTAATTTGGAGCTAATGTGTGGATCTTTGTGATGTCGATTAACCATACAGAGGCTATTTACAATACCTATACCAACAACCCACAAATATCTCGAAAGGTGTCATGTGCGGGTCCTGAAAAACATACTCTCTCTATTCCAGAGTAAAAGCAATTTACTTTTTAGTCTAAGTAAAAAAAACCTCTATATTTTGTTTGGGATTTTAGGAAAAAAAAATACATCAACACCAACAGAGCCATTAAATGCACTCTTAAGACATATTTTGTAGGCGATTCATTTAAACTCCTCTCATGATATATAGGTGTAGGTTGATGCATTTTCCTACAACTTAGTCAAAATTATAGAAGTTTGATTGACAATAAAATTAAAATACCTTACGTCTCGAAAATATAAAGTCATGGTTTGGCAACATATTATTATCACTACTATGGTCATATATCCCATGCTTATCTGCTTTTCCAAAAAGATCTTGAATAGTGTTAGTGGCCAAAGTTTTAAAACGTCTGACAAGACTTTAACTAAGTTCGAAGGATTTGTGATCGAATGGTTTATACATCAGGGTGTTTTTTTTATTTCTATTGATACGATAAAATTTGATAAGCAAGTAAGTGTTTGCCTATGAGCGCATATCACAATAATATGATTTATAAAACACTTTAAGAAACTCGATTTGATTGTCTCATATAAACAGATACGATTCGAAGTCTCCCAAAAGACTATGAGAACGTGAAAAGTTTTTGTGGTTGTGGTGTGGCTGTGTACTCCCCAGTCCTCACCGACACCTGGGACCCATGCGCAATTCGGGTGGCGTCATTACCTGCGCCAACAGAACGCAAATTTCCCGCTTCCATTCCTATGACCAGTGGGCCCGTTGCTCAATTATGTCACACGCGCGCGCCGAAAACCATTTCCCGTCCTCCCTCCTCCCGCCTTCATTTTCGCCACGTCAGCGATCCGCGCCGGGAGCGCATCGTAGCCGTCCATCCAAAGAAGCTCAACGGCCCACCCCCGCTCGGAGGTAGCGATCCGCGGCACCTGCCTCTCGACCAATCAGCGCTCGCCTCTCAGCTTCTATAAAGTCATCGCCCCCTGGCTCCTCTTCTACCCACAATTTCCTTTGCTTTCGCAACCACTCCGCTCCCCAAGCAAACCCAAATCCCCCAGCCACACCAAACCCCGAACAGCCGCGTCGATGGCTCCCAAGGCGGAGAAGAAGCCGGCGGCGAAGAAGCCCGCGGAGGAGGAGCCGGCCACCGAGAAGGCGGAGAAGGCCCCGGCCGGGAAGAAGCCCAAGGCGGAGAAGCGGCTCCCGGCGGGCAAGTCCGCCGGCAAGGAGGGCGGCGAGGGCAAGAGGGGGAGGAAGAAGGGGAAGAAGTCGGTGGAGACCTACAAGATCTACATCTTCAAGGTGCTGAAGCAGGTCCACCCCGACATCGGCATCTCCTCCAAGGCCATGTCCATCATGAACTCCTTCATCAACGACATCTTCGAGAAGCTCGCCGCCGAGGCCGCCAAGCTCGCCCGCTACAACAAGAAGCCCACCATCACCTCCCGGGAGATCCAGACCTCCGTCCGCCTCGTCCTCCCCGGCGAGCTGGCCAAGCACGCCGTCTCCGAGGGCACCAAGGCCGTCACCAAGTTCACCTCGTCTTAGGCTCTAGGATTCGCTGTTGTCGTGTGGCCTGTTCCTCCTGTCGGTAATGCTAGTTTCAGAATTTGGACTGTGTGGATGGTGTAGTTAGATGTTGGTGTTTCCTGACCATGTCTTTTGTGTAAGGTGCTATCTAATCTAATGGAATACTAGTTCTGCTTATTTAAGTAATTGTTCGATCTGATATCCTTATGTTGCCCTTTGAGGACTGCGTTAAGTTTTTGTTACTGATGATCTGAGGTCCTTGGCTCGGTAGTGTTTTATGTTGTGGCTTTGTTCTTGTTATACTTTGATCTTGTGGGAAGTGTAGCCTCTGTAGTCGATTGTGTGGTGCCTCTGTAGTCGATCTTGTTGTGCAATCTGCTGGTGATTTTTTTGAGGTTCATGAGTTATGCTTGAATTGGGCTCCTGGAATTTTTATGCACAGTTTTGACAGACTGATGCCTATGGACTTTGGTTGTCCTGTGAAAGCTGGATTACGTTTAAAGATCCGAGATGGAAATTTTCAGTACTGAAATGTTGGCGCGCGCCTGAATTTTGAGCCGCAACTTGTCAATCGAATGCCAGGCAGTTTGTTAACTCCAGTCTACTTGGGTCGGGTTCAAAATTTCGGAGGTGGAGGGCTCGTGAAAGTCTACTTGCGTCGGGTTCAAAATTTCGGAGGTGGAGGGCTCGTGAATTGTTTGGCGGGATCAGTGTTTGGAATTCTGAAATCGCCACGCGACTGCCTGTTTTGGCGCCGCTTGAAAATTTCAGGTGGTCCAATTCAGCCCCGTCTTGTTGCAGGGGAGGCGTAAACTTGTGTAGTTTCCGTCTCCGCGATCCCCAAGCAATCCCAGCAGGCCAGCCCCGAATTCTCCATCATCTCTGGTTGCCGCCGCCGCCGCCGCTCCCGCCCCCCGCGGCTCTAGCCCCCCTCAGGCCTTGGTTTCCCGCGTCCCACCACGTAGATTCGCGAGATCCACTACTCCGTCCGCCTTGTCCTCCCCCTCCCGTCTCCGGAGTGAGCTCCCCAAGCAACGCTGTATCCGAGGGCACTATTGCCGTCAGCAAGTTCCCTCCTCTCTGCCTGTGGTTGTAGGGTGTTGGTAGTGTGCCTCTGTTAATCTGCTTGCGGTTGGTAGCTGCAGAACAGTGGATGACTGACTGTGAGGGCGGGAAATGGATGGATGCAGTTCGTGCGTAGTAGGGATGCAATGATAATTGTGGTGATGTGCCTCTGTAGCCTGTTGCCAATTGGCCGGAAATACCAATGTTGAGACTGCTACCCCATTTTGCATTTCCTGATGTTGTGACTGCTACCCCATTTTTTGCATTCCCTGTTACGTGTCAGGGTTCAACTTCGTGGTTGGGTTGAACTTTGCTGTGAGTTGATGACAACCATCCGAATAACTAGATTGCAAGTTCTGGAACATGCTGCATCACGTGGTTCGAAGTTTGAACCGTCAAATTCCTTTAGCGATCTGAAGCCTGAAATTTGTGCAGTAAGAAGGGTACCTATTCATGATGATCAATGCCTGTTCCATTCGACTTTCAGTGGTTTACGGCGGTTTAATATGTCGTGAACATGTGATTCTTGGTTTTTTTTTTGTGCCGATCAGGAGAATTCTTGTTTCTTTCAGCTTCACCGAGTGAGAACATTCAGTGTGGGCAACCTTTGCATTCTGATATCTTGAGGATGTATCAGAAACTATTTGGTATTTTGCTTTGCTGTGACAGAGCATTTGTTTTAATGCTCTTGTGGGACTTAAGTCTTGAGTCTTGACATCTATGCTAATATTGCTTGACATATTGTCCTTTTTGATGCTTTTGTAATTTGTATAATAATTTACTGCATGCATCGAGCACGACTAGCATGCCGATAGACTACCAAAGTATTCCTGAACCTCCACATCCTGTACTGCTGTCTTGGATTTTGTGTGCACCCAAATTGGCATATTGTTGGTTGAGATAGGGATGTTGTCTGCTTGGTTATTAGCAAAATTTCTGCGGACACTTACTGTTCTTTGCTAAAGGTGATTGGTTACTCTGAATATGTAGTAATTTTAAATGCATGTCTAATTTCTTTCGGGATAGTATTTTTTTAATTGTTTTTTGATTCATGATATATTTGATGGATGTTCAGTAAGGTTTCAGCTATGTATATCTCATTGAGTGTGAAATCTGCATACACTATTACTCCTTTTCTCTCTGATGGATAGATGCCCAATTCCCTGATGGAGATGCTAGTTCAGAGAGCACATATGGCTTCAGTAATTTCAGGTAACTACAATATTTTGGCTTTCAGTTCTTGTTGCTCCTGCAAATGAATGGGACTGATATCTTCTGAAGCTAATAAGATCTCAATGTGCCAAAATTAGTGCTGGTTTAGTGGGTTTGATCTTTGATGCCTCCAAGTCTCCAACTAAACAGCAAACTGAACATCCTACTCCCTCAGCAAAACACACAAATCCTCAAACACTGTGTACATAGACCAGGGAAAAGGTGCACTATATTTGCTTCTAGAGCTTCGCTTTTTGAATATAATGTGTGAGCAGACTAGAAATGGATGACTTGTTATGGGCCAGCTATGGGCTGAGTAGAGCCCATGGGGAGGCCAGTACCTGTGGATGATTAGGGTTTAAGCAAAAGCGCCTAGTATATAAAGGCGGCCTAAGTCCTAGGGTTAGAGGCATTGAAGAAGAATAGAACCAGCCTTTAGGCAGCCTTTTCTTCGGCGATCTGGCCGGATTTGCTGCCCGGTCAGGTGTTTCAGTCTAGTTCCTCCTCATGTTCTAGTTGTTCCATAAGAGATTGGTATCAGAGATCAGCGCCGAGGCATCGCCATCCATGGCCGGCCCTGGCGACGGTCCTGCGACCGCCACCGCTGCCCATAACTGGCCCATAACAAGAGTAATAATGGCAATAATGATAAAAGTACATGATATTTAAAAAAATTGAAGAAGCATCATAATGAAAATTATGAAGACTGTTGACGTTATAAAGCCTACCTTCCCACTTGTGTGGGCCACTCTGCTATTCTTAATAACAAATACATTGTCTCATGGCTGATCCTGATCGAAACTTCAAAAGAGTTTTAGATGTAAACACTATCTGCAGGATAAATGGTAGCTGAGCTATTTGGATCCATTCATTTATATGGGTGTTTCACTACTTAGTACTACATACTGAGTGGTGGCTTCATTGTTTCTTCCAAATTTCCATCTAGCTAGCTGGAACCTGGCATGGCAATGGCAACATTGCGGTATGCATCTCTGATTGCACGGATCTGCATGGCTGCATCTTGCACAAGCATTCGCTCTCTTGGCTGCTTCTTTGAGCAGGAGACACCAAGCCCAATTGCAGAGGACAGACAGGCCTCAGTTCTTCTCAGCAGGGCAGTGTTGTGTGCATCTCTATCTTGTGTTTCTTCATGAAGAGAAATTATTGGATCTGTTACCTCCATGGCTCTGTAGGGGAGAGCATCCTTGGCAAACGTATGTAAGTCCAAGGAACCTTTGAACATGTCATCAGTAGGGCTCCTCCCGGTAAACAGCTCAATCAACAATATGCCAAGGCTGTAAGCATCCCCATGAATTGAAACGGCAGAACCCTCGCCATACTCTACAGTTATTTACATCCCATGCATTATTTGATAGGTATAAGTCTTTTACATATATGCAAGCACATGATTCGGCAGGCTAGAAATGAAGACTGAAGGCAATAACAGATATGAGTAGGAATTTACCTGGAGGGAGATAACCAATGGAGCCTCTTATTCCAGTGAAGCTAACTGAATTGAACTGAGCGTTGCTTGTGTTGTCATGAAGGATTTTTGATATGCCGAAATCTCCAACTCGGGCACTCATATCTTCTGCCAGAAGTATGTTACTTGGCTTGAGATCACAATGGATTATTGGTGGCTGACACTGGTTGTGAAGATAGTCCAATGCGTCCATGATATCAACAGCAATATCTAGTCTCTGAGCTAGGCTGAGAGTACCACTGAGACTGTGTTCTTGAGATTTTGGATGGAGCCAATCTTTCAAACTACCCTTGGTCATGAACTCATAAACCAATGCCTTAAATTCTTGACCTTGGTGGTTTATGCTTGAGCAACAGGTGATGATCTTTATGAGACAACGATGACGCACCCTTCGCAGTGCCTCACATTCAGCTTGAAAACTTCTAGTAGACTTAGTTCGTTGTACGTTAAACACCTTTACAGCTGTGGTAGTACCATGATCTTGTAAAACACATTTATAAACTGCACCATAGCTTCCTTGTCCGAGCAAATTAGCTTCTGAAAATCTGTTGGTTCCATTTGCCAATGCATGATAAGAAACCCTTTCAAACTGCTCATCAATTTCTGCGTATACTAATTGGCTTTCATGCCTTCGCCTTAGCTTCTTGTGGATCAGCTGAATAGTAACAACTACTAAAACTAAGAATACAAGCACAGTGGCTGACGATAGGATGATGACAAGGTATTTTGACAAATGCCTTTTCTTCTTTTCTGCAGGATTGGAGCATGGGGCTAAATGAAGTAGAGGTGTTCCACCACAAAGTTCATCATTTCCCTCAATTGACAAGTAAGCTGCATTTGCAAAAACACCCCCTTTTGGTACCTCACCCTGCAGATGATTGAAGGACAGATCCAGTATTGACAATGATTCCAAATTTTGTAGACCTGTGGGTATATGACCTGACAAGTTATTATGTGCTAGATACAATAGTTGCATGTTGGCAATACTACCAAGGGCATCAGGAATACTACCGGACAACTTATTCATGGTCAGGTTCAGTAAAGCAAGACCATGTAAATTCTTCAGAGATGGAGGTATGCTTCCCTCAAACGAGTTCTGATCAAGCTGCAACTGATTCAACGAGGCACATTTCCCAATACTATCTGGTATACTGCCTGACAACTGGTTTCCTGACAGAATCAGTTGGTTAAGGCTTGCCAAGTTAGCAACTTCAGTAGGAAGTGGCCCAGACAAGGAATTGTATGATAGGTCTAAGTAGATAGAAAGTTTAGAAAGTTTTAACACCTCTATAGGAATCGAACCATTGAGCTGATTTGTTGACAGATCAAGGACATCCAGATTGTTCAACTTCCCGAAGCTTGTTGGAACTGGTCCCTCCAGGTTGTTATAGTATGCATAAAGCCTATTCAGACTTGTAAGATTTCCTAGAGATGAAGTTATGAGGCCGGACAAGCTAGTGTTGTAAATGCCTAACTCAACCAAGTTTCTTAGCTGACCAATGCTCTCTGGAATCACTCCAGATACAGAAGTATTTGCCATCTCAAGTGTTTTAAGACCAACCAAATTGCCGATGTTTGATGGAATAACCCCAGAAATCCTATTGTCTCCCAAATATAGAGCTTGCAGAGTTGATTACAGGTTTGCAATTGAACTAGGCAGTTGCCCGCTGAAAGAGTTCTTCCGAAGAACAAGAAACTGAAGCTGGGGGCAGTTTGCCAGTGAAGTCATGAATTCCCACCCATGTGTGTCGTTTGCTTCAAGCTTGTTGTCATTCAAGGACAGATAGATAAGACCTTGCAACCTCCCCAAACCATGAGGCACGTACCCACTGAAACTGTTTGCATGAAGGCGAAGCATTGTGAGAGAAGATATATTGGAGAGTGAAGCTGGGATGGATCCACTGAATTGGTTGTTAGCGAAGCTAAGAATTTCAATGCTGGGGAACCGATCGCCAATATCAGCAGCAATAGTTCCAGACAGCATATTTTCTTGCACCTCAAAGTCCTTCAGCAAGGACAAATTGTATAGGGAGTGTGGAAGCACACCGGAGAGGTTGTTCTCCTTGAGTGCAAGGACTCGCAGGCCTACAATTTTGCCGAGCTCAGGCGGGATTGGACCCTCGAGATGGTTTGTGGATAGATCAAGGTAGTTCAAGGACGACATATTAGCAAGGGATGCTGGGATGGCGCCGGTGAAGCTGTTGTTTGTCAGTGAGAGCTTCTGAAGGCCTGTGAGCTTATCCCCAAGCTCGAGAGGGATACGCCCATGAAGCCTGTTGCTGCCGAGACTCAAGAACTGTAAGCTGACACATAAGCTGAGATTGGCAGGGAGTGTACCAGATAAAGTGTTGTCGCTGAGGTCAAGTGAGTGCAGATTCTGTAGGCGTCCGATGCTTGCCGGAACATCCCCTCGAAACCAGTTGGAGCTCAGGTTCAGCGTTCGCAGGAACGTGAGGTTTCCGATGGCCGGAGAGAGGCTGCCGGTGAGCCCGTAGGATGGCAGGGTCAGAGCAACCACATGGCCGCTGCTGCAACCCACACCCTCCCAGCTGCAGAAGCCGGTGCTTGCGTTCCAGGAGGGAAGCACCACGGTGCGGTGGCCGGTGAGCTCCGCCTTGAACGCGAGCAGCGCGCCGGCCTCGTCACCGTTGCAGTGTGCTAGCCCCCAGAATGCAATTGCGATCATGGTGAAGATGGTGCGAGGCAGCAAGCTCATGCCAGGCATTGCCACAATGGACTTATTGGTTTGGTGTGCAGCAGAGGCTCAGAGTCAGAGCCTCAAGCTTAATAAGCCTTAGCTTCCTTGGTGGTGGCTTGGTCAGAGCACGCCAGAAGCTTGCCTGCTTTGTTCGTCGACGACGACGAATGAACTCACCGAGTTCCTGTTTCCTGTGTATGCTATGAACACCTGCCAAAACAGTGGCGTTTTTCATTTTGCTCTCGTTTTGGTTGATTCGAAGTTTTTTTAAAAAATATAACTATAGGGGTGTCATGCACATGGTTTCGTATTTGACGGCGAGATTTGATTAGGCTCTGATCAAAGCCGCCAAGAATAATACTCCTTGATAGTTTTTTTTAGACCAATGTACTCCTTGAGAGTTGACCATTTCATTTTTCAGAGAAGTTTCTTCCATAATTCTTGGACGGGAATTATTATTTATGGCGAAACATAATTCCTTGCATTATTTGGTGGTCACATTTTTTTGCGAGAAAAAAAACATGAATACCTGATACTAAACTAATGCAAGTAAAAGATGCCATTCCAACTCAGCACTAAATTAGCGGCGACATAAGCTTATCTGTGAGCATTTGACGATTAGATGGCCAAAGAGCCAAAGCAGCTACTCTTGTTCTGTGCTGGCAATATATGAGGAAGAGGAAGTTTCCCTTCCGAGTGATTGAGCAGAACTTTAGTTTATCCTTCAATTTTCATCACAATCCACATGGACTGGAAGAATGTGTTTTCATCACAAACAAGTTCTGGTGGGAATATGGGGATATCAATGCTCACAGAATTTTGGCGCCACCTGAATTCCGCTGCATTTCGCGTTAGAGACGTATTTCGTACTGTCCGTAATTTAGCCATCAAGACGTATTCTTGTCTGTGAACTCCTCAGCTTGAAGGCGTAACACTGCTGTAAGATTCGTGCTGAAGGATAAGGCAATCTCCCTCCCTTCTTCCTCCAAGTCCAAAACCCCCAACTTCCCCATCCGTCCGCTTCTCCCTTTCGAGCTCCCTTCTCCAATGGCGGCCTCCCTGCTCCGCGCCTCGCCGCTCTCCCTCCTCTCGCGCCTCAAGCCCAGGCCATCCGCCTTGCACCTCCGCCGCCTCCTCCCGCTCTCCACCACCTCGGCCTCGGGATCGCCCTCCGGCCCCGCGTCCCAGCTTCGAACCCTAGCGGCCGCGGCGGTCACCGACGCGGCAGCGACCCCTCCGGAGGAGGCGGCGCCCGCGGCGGCGGGTGCGAAGATCGAGAGGCTGCAGCCGCTGCAGTGGCCTCCGAGGGATGCGCTCTGCGGCGAGCTCGGCGCCGGGGACGCCGGGCGCAGGGTACGACTATGCGGCTGGGTCGCGCTACGCCGAGCGCACGCCGGGCTCACCTTCCTCGCGCTGCGCGACCGCTCCGGAATGGTGCAGGTGAGCCATTTTTTATTCGTGTCCTCTGCGTTAGTGACAGTTTTCTGCAGGACTGGTTACGCCTGTAGTTGCTTTGCTTACATGGGTGTAATTGTCGCAACTCGCAAGCTGCTACGGTACACTGTTATGTTATCTCGTATTTGTTTGCTTGTGGTTGCATTGATGTACCTGATGCTTCTGTAGAGACAAACTCGGCAATTGTTATCAATTTCACATTTTCTCTAAGCCCTCTGCTGCGTGATTTGTGTTATCTGGAATGATTGTTGCATCGCTTATTCCTGTACTGTTATTATTGCACTCTGCCACTAGCATCAGCTACTGCTCCCCACCCCTAAGTGATCGGCAACTGCTTGTGATTAGCAGAAGGGCAATGGCAGTCACTGTTATTAACGACAGTTGTCTTTGAATGTTTTCTTCTCAGAAAATTTGTACTTCTATGGCCGCTTACTTTTGGTTATTGTGTTTGCTTCTGATGCCATGTGATCTGGTATTTTCTGTAGTCATACAAGTAGTCACATTGTCACTATATTCCTGGCAGTTCTTGTCCTATCTGATTTGTGGCTTATGATAAGATTCATACTTATTGACTGGCATATTGATAGTTCTAACAGGATTATGTATGTACATGTTTTGGTTGTTGATGTTTATGGTGTTATTATGGAATGATCAAATTGTTTTTTTTTATTTGGTCCTTTGTGTAGGTGACAACTTTGCCGGAGTGCCCAGAAGTTTACAACATAGTAAACAAGCTGAGAGTAGAGTCAGTGGTTGCTGTTGAGGGGGTGGTCCGGCCACGCCCGGCAGATGCCATCAATGCAGATATGAAGACTGGGGCTATAGAGGTAAGCAATGCATCTTATTACGTTTTTTGAGATCAATAAGCTAGAGGAGACTTTACATGACTAGCATTTGATATTTAGGTAATATACTATCGAAGTTGTTCTGTTTAAGAACCTCCCATTTCCTTTATGCTCGTTTTGGACACGCAAAAATGTATGTGATAAGGGATAGCCTATTCTTTTTTAATATAATTCATAGTTCTAGTGCGCCTGTTTCTTTTATTGGCACAAACGTTTCTACTGTATTTTTCGTTTACCAGAAACCGACATGACTGTCTAACTATTTTGTCATTGTTGGTACCTTGAAGGTTGCTGCAGATCGTGTATTAGTGCTGAACTCAGTAACTCGTCCACTTCCATTTCCAGTTACAACTGCCGACACTGTAAAAGAAAAGTTCCCGGAAGAAATTAGATTGAGGTAGAACATTTACACTCTCTGGTTCATTTTTTTTTTCACTGGCCTTTTTCCAAGTATCTGTTAGAATGGTGGATCACTCAAATTAGTAGACTTGTGAATTGTGATGATACATTATTAGATTGTGTACAAAGTTACACATTAGACTTTAGGAAATATATGCTTATGCGGCTTAAGTGTTGTCAAGCACCTATTCTAGGGTATCTGATAGTAACTTTCTATTGGGAGCATGACATTTGTATTCCGTTTAATTTGATGCATTGTGAATGCGGTCTTACACGAGACAAAATCACATGATCGCCTGTTACACACTTTCTTACTGCTGAGATTGACTTAAGTTCACTCTATACTTAATTATGTCGACAGCTATAACTGAAGTTTTTCCTTCAAATCTGTTTAATAATGGCATATTTGATATTGTGGTGGGGTTATATAGATTCAGTTTTGTCTGCTGGACTATAGGGCTTGTTTGGTTTTTACCTGTCTACACCCTGCCAACGATTGGCACGCCAATAATTTGGCGAGCAATTTTGCCGCCCCCAACATGCCCATGCACCGGCGCAAAAATGAACTAGCGGCATGCAGGCGTGGGTGCTGGCGCATGGGCACGCCAACGCCCGGGCGTCGAACCAAACAACGGCCAAAAATAGGTTGGCATGCTCCAGATTGGCTCGGCGCAGTTTGGCAACGAACCAAATGCCCCATAGCCTTTCCATTGGATTCTAACATGTACCAATTTATTTTTTGTTACTGTGTCAAACCAACCATTGGGTTCTTGCTGGACTATAGTTTCTTTTCGCTGTCTGCACTTTGCTGTTGATACCAACGACTCTGTTCCAGATTTTAATGTTCTTGTCAAAGGATAGAGCATTCCTCTTTGCCTAAAGTTGATCCTCTTGTTCTTATTTTCTCGTTTTCAGACGAGATTCCTATTACACTAAGTTTGTTTAAGCTACGTGTTTATGCTCTGCCAGTTTAAGTGAAATGCCTTTTTGCAACTTCCTATCATCTAATATCACAGGTTTAGAGTGCTGGACTTGCGCCGTCCTCAAATGCAGTCGAACTTGCGGTTGCGCCATAACGTTGTTAAACTCATCCGACGATACTTGGAGGATGAACATGAGTTTGTTGAGGTATGCTGATTATACCTACTGTTACACTCATTCTTATTTTACCTGAGTTTCCATCTCAATGTATCCTACTTGTCATATACCTGGTATTTGCACTTAGTAACAAAATATATCAGAAATAGTCTTGTGATGTAGTGCTAGATCGTCAATCTTGAATCAGACCTCTAATTCTTCAACTTGTGACTCAGGGGGTTGAGGCTCTACTTTTGAATCCTATTATGTATTATCATAGTTTCAATTTTAATGTCATTGAAATTACATTTTTTTATCAATCATCATCATGTATATACTTACTTATCCTATACCAGTACTTTTTTTTATTTTAGAATCTTGCCAGCAATACAATGTAATTGATGAAAGTTGGGTATATTAGTCAAAACAGATCTACCTTGCACGCACTGTCAAACATTTGCTATTGCTTGTATCACTTGTCAATAAGTCCCTCAATTTAAGGCAGTGCCAGCTACTAACAAGGGTAGCAGTAATATTTCTATGTTATTTTACTGCTTAACTTAAGACATTCTGTTGTGTCTGATCTAAAGTTACATGTTAAGGTAGATTGAGACTCCAGTTTTATCCAAGTCTACACCAGAAGGTGCTCGGGACTATCTTGTACCATCGAGAGTTCAGGTGATTAATAAGCAATAAACAATTTATCTGTTTCTTCACAAGATTCTTTTTCGTTTTATCTATTAAAAAAATACATTGTGCGCTTGCAATCCCTTGCAACTTTGAAGACTTATGCTTAATGTCATGTTTGGACTTAGAATCCTTTTCTGCAAAAGCAACTTTCTCCAATATCTAATACTCTTGTGACAGTCAAAATGGACATTTAAAGTTACATTCTTTCTTTTTCTTTGTGCTGGTTGAATATGATGTTTGAGAAAATTACTTTGTGATTGTAGATTTCTAGTTCCAGAAGACTTCTATTCTTAGTTTACAAAGTTGTTCCATTCTAAACCACACATTATCAAGCCTCAGAATTCTATTGCAGTTGATTGTTGGTCGTAGGTATAATAGCTAGACTGTGGTGTTTCTTACCTTTGCAAATAAGTGCGACATGTTCCCTGATTTCTTCCAGTATGGTTTCTGAAGCCAGGAACATTCTATGCTCTCCCTCAAAGCCCTCAGTTGTTCAAGCAAATGTTGATGGTTTCTGGCTTTGAGAAATATTATCAGATTGCAAGGTAACTGCTGTTTTCGTATCTAGCTATAGTTTGGGCTTTTGCTTGTTTTATGTATCACAACTCTTCTGCCATTATTCTATCTAGCTTGGAACCACAATTTTTTTGTCTGAGTTTTTTTTTTTGGGGTTGCCTTTGGAGCTGAATTTTAAATTTCATTTGTATCGATAATAAGATCACAGCACGAGGATCACATCCATTTGGCATATAGTATTATTAAAACAGTTAACTACTCTATAAAAGTTGCATGGTGTGATTCTTATAGGTGCTTCCGGGATGAAGATTTGCGTGCGGACAGGCAACCAGAGTTTACACAACTTGATATGGAGATTGCCTTTACATCAATGGAGGATATGTTGAGGTTAAATGAAGATTTGATGAGACATGTATGTTTGTTTTGACATAACTTTTCCTCTTTCTTTCTTTTCTTCAATTTAAAATTGTAATGAAGAACCCTTGCCATAACAAGACAAAGTCTATAACTCTATATGTGTTTGTCAGTTAGCTACATTAGACAGTTGTAAGTCAAAATCTTGGTACATTGTTCAGAAAATGTCATTGTTCCTCCACTACTATTACTGTTTATGGTTAAAATAATGAATGGCTGAAGAATTCATGTAACAGGTTTTTCAAGCGGTTGGAGGTATCAAGCTGCCAAATCCATTTCCAAGGTTAACATACGCAGAGGCAATGGATCGATATGGGACAGATAGGCCTGACCTTCGGTTTGATTGGGAGCTCAAAGATGTAAGGGTTCCTGACCTTTCTGCATGCATTTTTAATTGCGATATTAGTGATTTGAAGTTAACTTATGTACGCAATGCACACTAGCACTGTTCATATGGTACTTTTAATTACTATATGTTTTGTTAGTGGCCTGATATAGACCTTGTGCTGCTTTTGCCTTGTAACATATATGTCGAACATGTGCGAAGAATTACTTTCTAATTAATTTAGTCACAAATTGATTCTATCATTTCCTATCTGGTCCAATGCAGGTTAGCGATGTATTTTCGGAAAGTAGCTTCAAGGTTTTTGCTGATACCTTGGAAAATGGTGGTATAATAAAGGCACTGTGTGTTCCAGGTGGTGCCACGGTCTTTTCGAACACTGACCTGAAGAAAGGAACTGTTTACACTGAAGCTTCCAAAGCTGGAGCCAAGGGCCTGCCTTTCCTCAAAGTTATGGAGAATGGTAAAACGGAAAATTCTTTCCTCTTCTATTGAACATTCTGTGGTATTGTTTGCACAATAGTTTTATATATAAAAATATAGATCTTCTTCCACAGGGGATCTTGAAGGAATTGGTCCACTGGTATCAAGTCTGAAACCTGAAAAGAAAGAGCAGCTCGTGGAACTTTTGGATGCAAAGGCAGGTGATCTTATCCTGTTTGCACTGGGTGAACAATCATCAGCTAACCGGATACTTGGCCGGTTAAGATTATTTATTGCTCATAAGCTGGAAGTGATAGACACGGTGAGTCAGAAAATATTGATATGTTCTATGCATTATTCGTGGCATATTGACGACATGTTTTTTTTTTGTTTGCCATATTTTATTACTTTTTCGAATAATTTTGTTTTTGCCTTAGCACTCTTGACATCTGCTTTGGCATTTTCTCTATTTTGCCAGTCAGCACATTCCGTTCTTTGGGTGACAGATTTTCCAATGTTTGAATGGAATGACGACGAGCAGAGATATGAGGTCAGTTATTTTTAATCTTCTATTAACTATAACGTCTGCTTAGGTGTTTCTATTCACATTATTTTAAATATCTTCGTACATTTGATATCTTGAAAGATGCTGTTATTTTTCTGTGTTGATATTACACCATTTGCATAATTTGTACATTACAGTATTGCATTTTAGCACCAGAATAGCTACCGCCACCATTATTCGAATTAGTATCCAGTGTCTGTAAATGTAACCTATCACAATGTGGTAAGACACACATAGCATCAAAACATAATATGAGATTGATAACAGTCAATAT
Source organism: Digitaria exilis (assembly GCA_015342445.1). Taxonomy (NCBI): domain Eukaryota; kingdom Viridiplantae; phylum Streptophyta; class Magnoliopsida; order Poales; family Poaceae; genus Digitaria; species Digitaria exilis. The sequence continues at coordinate 1,311,023 of JACEFO010001770.1, read as the reverse complement.
GTTTCTTATATTACATGCTAATGCCATTTTTATGGGGTTGGTATCAACAGGATAATGATTACAGCAGATGCTCACTGTTCTAAATTTGGTCCCAGTACACTGAGATATTGCAAGTCACTCTATTTTCTGCCTTTATGAATCAGGCCCTGCACCATCCTTTCACTGCTCCAAATCCTGAAGATATGAATGATCTACCATCAGCTCGTGCGCTGGCTTTTGACATGATTTACAACGGTGTTGAGGTACATCCTGTCTTCATCTTAGTGTGCACACAAGCTAACTTGATACATTGTCTTAATCTGTTTGATTCTTATGGTACACCAATAAGATTCTTACTGATCCTGGTTACTAAAGTTTTATCGTATTGATTTGCTTAGAAAATTGTCATACCTTCACACAGATGCAAGTAGTATCCAGCACATGCTCAGGAAAAAAAGACCAATGCAAACATGTTTATTTACAAATTTTACCCCCAGAGATATCATTACCATATCAGATCGAGTAGCACTTTCTTCTTGAATTGAAGCATGTAAATTGTATCATTAGACTGGTTTATATAAAGTTTGAATCAGGAATCCTAATCAAGCTACAGTTTGCATGCTGACTGGTAATTGGACATACTATTACACATCAATACAATATATATAGTTGTTTTGTGCAGTACAATCTCAATTCCTATTTGTAGTCTGTTGAGTGTTGCTTGTGGATTGTATTATGTGGGTCCATAAATGAAGAGCTTCGTAGATACTAGCACTTTGACCTTATTAGATGCTAAATTACTTTTATAGATCTGCCTGAGTGAATGCCCCTTCTTTCTGGTATTAGCAATAATGAATTGAGACGTGCAAAAAATTGTTCTGATGTGTTGATATTAATTTTATTCACAAATATGATGTGTCCATGTTACTGAGATAGGCAAAAGATTTCATGATGTACACAACTAAAATTATGCCAAACATCTAATATTCTGCCCTGTTATTAATAGATTGGAGGGGGCAGTTTGAGAATCTACAAAAGTGATGTACAGCAAAGAATTTTTGAGATCATCGGTATCTCACCTGAACAGGTACGAGTCCAGTTATCTCTTGCCGCACATACTCATATAGTTCTATACTGCTCCCATTATGATAAAAAGCATGCTCTCGGTTATCAAATATCACATGCATTGCGTTAGGTGAAACTACCGTAAGAAAAGCAGTTATAAACTTTGTTGAGGAAATGATGTTTTCAGCTGCCATTTGATTGTCACATGACAAAGTTAATAGAATGGAAGTCATTGTAGGTGTTTATTGATTACACAAGTTTTTGATTGTTCAAAACTGTGAAACTACCAGCATTGTAGGGTAATGGTATTTGAAACAATTTTGTGCAAACATTTCATTTATCCACATTCTGCTCAAGATTTTTAGTGTGGACAACATGCTGATGCTGTACTTGATGATGCTCATTCTTTTGTGACTCATGTTATGCCATATTTCCACCATAGGCGGAGGAGAAATTTGGCTACCTTTTAGAATCTTTCGACATGGGTGCTCCTCCACATGGTATGCATGCTCAGTTACAATAAACTGCATCTAATATTCTTTAGTCTTACAATTCGGTTATATCCTGCAGAACTGTGTTTCATTAAGTTGTTTTGCTGTTTTTGTTTCCTTATTATTTTGGTGTAATGGAAATTTGATTGCAGGAGGCATTGCCTATGGATTGGATCGGTTGGTGATGCTCTTGGCTGGTGAGAGCTCGATCCGTGATGTGATAGCATTTCCCAAGACAACGACTGCCCAATGTGCCCTCACCAAAGCACCATCTGCTGTTGACCCTCAGCAACTGAAGGAGCTCGCCTTCCCAAAGAATTCGTGAAACAATGTCGGAAATTTTGAGGAATGAAGAACCAACCTTTTTTTCTATATTAAGCACATTCTAGTTTTGCATGGTAGGTATTGTACTTTGTCCATGAGAATTTTCCAAGCCCTGGAAATCTATAGAAGATGACTAACACAAATTTCTGGAAACATGAATCCACATGAGTTCCAATAGAGATGCTAATGTGCTATTTATGTACATCTTGTAAATTGTTCAAAAGGATACGCATTCTGCAAAATGTGAACTGCACAATGCTCCATTTGTGGAACCCACAACCGTCTTACTTTTTATGAAGCTCCTCCAGGGATGTTTGGAAATAACTGGTAGAACACAAACATCAGAATTTCCTCTTTGAAACTCAAATCCTGTACCAGCTGCCGAATGAATACTTCTGCGAGTTTCATTCTCACCGCAGACATTGTTGCATATGACTGTTTGGGGGCTAAAGAACCAACCATTTTATACATTGTGCATATTCTAGTTTTGCATGGTAGGGAATGTGCTTTGTTCATGAGAATTTTCCAACCATTGGAGACCTATAGACGCCTGCTAACACGAAGTTCTGGAAATATGCCTCCATATGACTGTTCCAATAGCGATGCCAATATGCTATGCATGTACATCTTCCTCTTGCAAATTCTTCAATAGAATACGCAATTTTTCTGAAATTCTTCAAAAATGTGAACTGCACAGTGCTCCGTCTGTGGCACAATCGACTTATTTTTCATGAAGCTCTCCTAGGCATGCTTGGAAATATCTGGTAGAACACAATCCTGTACCAACTGCTGAATGAACACTTCTGCGAGTTTCATTCTCACCACCAGAGGCTTTGTTGCATATGTCATTGGTGTTGTTTTTACAGAGCCATCCAAATGAAGAGGCATTGCTATGTGCTAGACCATTAGGTATACTAGCACTCGGTTAGCTTCTTTGTTCATACTACCGATAACACAGCTACTAGTAAAAAGTACAGTGTCCTACTGTTGTGGTATAACCTG